>JADMNL010000026.1:277127500-278372500 GCA_016271365.2 Neoceratodus forsteri | reverse complement strand
GATTTGTTTGACTGGGTTATGAAGGCGGTAAATTGGGGGGAGCGTGGACGTCACCTACTTCGATTTCAGCAAGGCCTTCTACACAGTCCCACATATTAGGCTGGTTAACATGATGAGTAATCTGGGCATGGGACACAAGGAGATAAACTGGGTTAGGAACTGGTTAATGGACAGGAGACAGAGGGTGGTGGTAAATTGATCCAATCTGAGGGGTGGTGGTGACCAGTGGGGTAACTCAGGGGTCAGTCCTTTGGCCAGTCCTGTTTAATGTCTTCATTAGTGACATTGCAGAAGGGCTGGAGTGAACTATCCACCTGCTTGCAGATGACATCAAAATCTGCAGCAGGTTTGATACTCCAGATGGAGTGGAACAAATAAGGAGGGGCCTGGGGAAGCTTGAAAAATTGTCTGAGGTGCGACAACTGAAGTTCAGTTCAAAGAAGAGCAAAATAATGCACCTGGGACAAGAGAACCTTGGAGAGAGCTATAGAATGGGGAGAAGTTGATGATGATCACCAAGGAAGAAAGAAAAGGATCTAGAGGTTATCATTTCAGATGACTTAAAGGTGTCTAAGCATAGTACAAAGGCTGCAGTGGCATGCTAAGAGTGCATAGGCAGAGGTACCACTAGCAGAAAGAGGGAGGTGGTGATGCCACTGTATAAACACTAGTGAGGCCTCACCTAGAGTACTGTGTACAATTCTGGAGGCTGCATCTTCAGAAGGACATTAACAGGGTGGAGGTGGTCCAGAGAAAGGCAACAAAGATGGTACAGTGCTTTCACCAGAAAACATATGAGGAGAGATTAAAGGACCTCAATATGTACTCGCTGAGAAAAGAAGGGATTGGGGTGACATGATAGAACCATTCAAGTACCTGAATGGCATAAAAAGGTTGTGGGGGGGGTGACATCTTCCAGTATAGGAGAGGAGCAAGAACGAGGGGGCATGATATGAAATTGGAAGTTGACAGGTTAAGGGGAAACGTGAGTATGTTTTTCTTCATGGAGAGGGTGATGGACGCATGGAATAGTCTGCCATGGGAGGTGGTGGGAGCTAGCAGAGTGGAGGGAACTTTAGCAGTGAGAAGGAGAGGAGAAAGCCCTTGATCTAGTAGGGTCAGAAGCCGCAAATAGGGAGGGCTTATGGGCAGACTGGATGGGCCTAGCGGTTCTTATCTGAAAACAATTTCTATGTTTCTATGTAAGAAGTAAGTGGTTGGAACCCATAATCCTGACACAAACAATTTAGTGAATGACCAGAAAATGTTATGGATGTTTACAAGTAAAAAGAGAGCCATAATATTTGCTCTAGCTAGTTTGGCACATTAGGCAGAAAGGGAATCTGTTTGTTTATTTTTTTCTTTTATTTATTTCTCAGATTACAAAGTATTATGTACAGCTATGCAAGAAGTGTAGGAGATAGCAAAGGTTTATTATGGCTAAAAAATCAATGGTTTGTGTTTTTTCCCATAGGAAAAACTGTGTGTTAATTCCATTATAAAGGAGGATTCCATGTGATATGGGTGAACACTGTACCGCGACCACTGCAAGGGCGCAGTGTGTACAGCACACACCGGGAGAGTGCCGGCGAAAGAGGACATCAGCTGGAAGGGTGAGAGCCACCCAACAGAGGAGGGTGACAGCATAATGGGGGGGTTGAGAGACAGCGAGCAGGGACATGCGCGACCGTCAGAATTGCAAATGGGATGGATTTAAAAAAACCAAAAACATTATCGCCACCACCAGGAAATGCATACGAAAGGTGAAGTGGGGGGGGGCCATGGAGCAGATGGGGAAGGTACACCCATGCAGGGGATGCTGTCAGCAGAGAACGTGCCAACAGCGTTGGGGGGATGCAGGGGATCCTAGGCCATGGAGACACAGTGACCTAAAGAACTGCCACTGTGCATGGGTGGACAGCACACAGGTGCACATGGAGCAGCTGTAGCATGCTGGGATGGTGGGGTGAACCTCCATGTGGCTACGGTGACAGATGCCACTTGGCCCTCCAGGTGGACCATTGGTGCCATGGGTCACAAAGTGGGGTAGCAGCAGCATGCTGCCACAGGCACACTCAGCTACACCTGCATCTGGAAGTTGTAAACTAGGCCCCCCCAGGTAGATGGGTGTGCTCCTGTTGGCATAGTCAGCTACAGTCACCTCTATCTTGCTGGTGAGATCCCAGTACTGCTGCTTCTGTGCTGCAGTACCCACACCAGACAGCAACTGATCCATACGAAGGGCATTGATGGTTTCTCCTCCATGAGGCAATCCAGGAATTGCCATATGCTTGGGTGGCAGGCACCCAGTCTGGTTCAGAAGCCCTGGTGCCACCCATAAACTGAGTTGTTGGTCCTGGCAAGGCCATCCAGGGTTGGCTGGTAGATGTTCTACACTAGGATCAGGAACAGGGGATGCCTGTGAGCCATCCTGCCCACCAGCCTGCCAACCCACATCTGCTCCATGTATTCCAACAGGGGTCTGAGCATTTCCTCATTCACCTGGTACAAAGGCTGGTCCAGTAGGTCACTGTAGGCACCCTCCATGGCATCCACAGGCATGTATACCAGTGTGAGGAGCATACAGGCATTCAGCATGACCTCCTCATCACTGGCATATTGGGTGTGCAGTTCTGGGATCTGCTGCACCCTCCGCCACACTGCCTGGCAGCAGTGGAAGAAACAGCCATGCACTGCAACACCATTGAACGTGGTCGTGAAGGCATGCCAGGCTGCCCATTCATAGTTTATCAGCACTGTAACAGGGAATGCGCCACCAATGAGCCACTGCACCTCCCAAAACATGGTCACATAAGCCCGCTCCATCTGTGCTGGCATTAGGAAGTATACCGCTGGCAGAACAACGCCCATCTGCAGCCCGTGCATGGTATACAACTGTGCAAAAAGTGATGGCATGCAGTGGAATGTGCCATCCAGGAACCAGCCACTGCAGCCAGCAAGGTACAGCAGGGACCTCTGGGTGGCAAACAGGATCACACGGTCCTCGGATGGACCACTGTCATGCTGTAGAATCATGTCTCCCCCCTGCCATGATGGCATACTCAGGGGCACTGCCAGGTCCAGCAGCGAGGTCAGTGTGGAAGGTCCATCCCTGCTGGCCTGGCAGACATGCTGCACAGTGTGCTTTAACAGTGCAGCCCCAGCAGCTGGCAGGTGATGGCATCTGGCACCCTTGTGGTGCACTGCACAAGCACCTGTGCGTTGCTTTTAATGCTCGTGTGTGCATGGGCAGGCGCACTGCTGAGCACAGCGTGGACCCCCTCTTCTCCTGCATCAGGAGCATGGTTGTGGAGCAAGCCAGTGTATACAACTGCATCCACCTCTGTGTTCACCCAATCAGGGCAGTTATGACTGTGGTCCTGTATGCAGCGCCAATATGTTTTTTATTTCACCTCCTTGTTCCGCCTGTAGAGGAATCCACGGTGGGCAAGGAGGGTCTTCCCTTTCTGGCTTGTCAGATAGCAGACTTCATTCATCCTCTATTCATATCCTAAATGGGTGGTCTCCTGTTCCGCATTTTGGCCCTTATATGGGTGGGTGTGGGCCAGGTGGTCATACACCTGTGCATGCGCCAGTGTGCATGTGATGGCATGCTCCATTGAGAAGCTGCATAAAAATGGTGGTGTGCAGGTTGCCAGCACACTATGTGGCTCAACTGCAGCATTCGTCGGGTGTTTGAGGTGTTGGTGGTGTGACTGAAGTATGTCCAGATTGCGGGCAAGTGGTGTCCCTGGTGAGTACTGCCTGCACTGTAGCCCTACACTATCCTCACTATTCTTTTGCCGATGGCACTGTGTGGGTTGTGGGCTGCTGTGGGTTTCGAAACCCCAGCTCATGAGCCCGCAGCCCACTTCTTACATCAGCGGTTAGTGCTCTCTCTGTGAGGCACCATGGTGGTTTGGCGGCTGCTCTCTCATCCCTGTATGCTCTTCTTGATTGTGCGATGCATGCCTATGTGTATGCCTGGGAGCGGGGGGGGCCTAACTATTCCTGCTGTCATTCTCTGGGGGAGGGCAGGTGCAGTCCTCTCACTGGCCATGAGGGGCACCACCAGGTCTGTCAGAGGGGTGCTGAGTGGTACTGTGTGCATCCCAGGGGCTGGGAGGGGGTCCACTGCTGGCAAGCCATTCCACGGGTGTGCGCACTTCCTCCACAGTTGCCCATTGTGGCACAGGCCTTTTTCCCCAGTCGCCCTTTTTGTGGTCACCCTCTTCCCAGTTGCCCTTTTCCACCAGTTGCCCATTTCTCTGTGGCCCTTTCCTGAGTCACCCTTTACTACCAGTCACCTATTTCCCTGTCGCCGTGTGTCCCTATCATGAATGTCATGCTTGCCTATTTGTCTGCCAGCCCATGTGCCGGTCACTGTCCAGGGTAGCTTGAACAACACGGAATTGCCCATGAGGAGTCACCCTGCACACATTCCTTGATCTGCTAAAGCCCATATCACAGGATACCATAAAGGAGCAATTATAACAGCTACCTTCCTATGTTAAAAAACTCATGAACCAGAGCAAGACCTTGCTCCCTCTATTGCTGTCTCTCCCTCATCACACTGTCACAAATCACTCACCTCAGGCATTACATAGAAACATAGAAATGTAGAAACATAGAAACTGATGGCAGATAAGGACCGCAAAGGTCCATCCAGTCTGCCCATTTCTTTTTCTACCTTATGAATGTGCCATCAGCCTTTGCTCTATCTATTCATACTTATCCGTATTGTTCACTTATGTCTATCCCATGCCTGTTTGAAGCCCTGCACTGTATTCATATCCACCACTTCCTGAGGTAGGCCATTCCATGCATCCACCACCCTTTCTGTGAAAAAGAACTTCCTCACATTACCCCTTAATCAGTCTCCCTCTAATCGCATGCTGTGTCCTCTTGTCCTGATATTTTTCTTATATTGAAACATATTAGACTCTTTCACCTTGTTAATGCCCTTAAGGTGTTTGAATGTTTCGATCATATCACCTGTCTCCCTCCTTTGCTTTAGGTATACATACTGAGCTCCGTTAATCTGTCCTCATATGTTTTCTGGTGCAGTCCCTGCACCATTTTGATTGCCTTGCTCTGGACTGCCTCAGTTTGGTTAATGTCCTTGTGAAGGTGTGGCCTCCAGTACTGCATGCAGTACTCCTGATGGGGCATAACCAGTGTCTTGTAAAGAGAGATTATTACTTCCCTCTTCCAACTTGTGAAACCCCTACTTATACACCCTAACATCCCCCTAGCCTTACCTCCTGCTTTAGTGGTCTGCTTGGATGATTTCAGGTCATCGGTGATGATGATGCCCAAGTCTCTTTCTTCTATTGTGACTGCCAGCAACTCCCCTCCCAGCCTATAGGTGGCTTCAGGGTTTCTCTTCCCTGTATGCATTATGTTGCACTTCTTTGTATTAAACCCCAGCTGCCACTCTTCCAAGCATTTTGCCAGTTTACCCTTCTGTTTTCATTCTGCCCATCCCATCTGGATCATCTACTGTGTTGCAGATCTTGGTGTCATCTGCTAATAGACAAACCTTACCCTCCAGTCCATCTGCAAAGTCACTGATGAAGATATTGAAGAGGACTGGCCCCAGGACTGATCCCTGAGGTACCCCACTTGTGACTTGCATCTTTTTTGACTGTATACTGTTTACTACAACTCTCTGTTTTCTGCCCGTCAACCAATTTGCCACCCAGTTGACCAACTTCTGACCCCCCCCAAGCCTATCCAGCTTATTAATCAATCTTCTATGTGGTACAGTATTGAAAGCTTTGCTGAAGTCAAGGTAGATGACATCAACTGCTCCCCCTTGGTCCACTACTCTGGTTACCCAGTCAAAGAAATCTATGAAATTAGTTTGACAGGACCTTCCTTTTGTAAACCCATGCTGTCTTGGATCCTGTGCTCCTATGGATTCCAGGTGTTGCACTATCCTTTCCTTAAGGAGTGCCTCCATAATCTTGCCCACCACTGAGGTAAAACTGACTGGTCTGTAGTTCCCTGCCTCCTCCCTGCTACCACTCTTGTGGAGCAGGATCACATGGGTCCTTCTCCAGTCTTCTGGGACCTCGCCTGTGCTCAAAGACTCACTAAACAGTTCTGGTAATGGCTCTGCTAGTTTCACCCTTAGCTCCTTTAGTACCCTGGGATGTATGCCATCAGGTCCCATTGCATTGTCCACATTGAGCTTCTCGAGCTCATGTAGGACCCTTTCTTTTGTGAAGGGGCTAGTGCACACCTCCCTTCCCCATGTCCATGGTGCTGAGCTGTGGGCCTGCCCTACCTTCTCTTCAGTAAATACTGAGCAGAGGTATCTATTTAGGATAGTTGCTTTTACATGGTCCTCCTCCTCACACGTCCCCTTATCTCCTTTGATCTTAGCAATACTCCCTCTGGACTTTCTCCTTTCACTAATGTATCTATAGAAAGTCTTGTCACCTTCTTTTACTGTTTGTGCTAGTGTTTCCTCGGTTTGGGTCTTTGCTTCCCTTAGGGAAGTTTAGTATGCCTCCCTATCTTCATCCCGCGCTGTTCCCTTATATTTCCTGAAAGCCAGCCTTTTGGCTCTGACCTTTTTTGCTACTGTTTTTGAGAACCAAAGCAGTTTCCTTCTTTTTTGCACTTCCTTTTCTCTCTAACACAATGGGATGTTGCTTCAAGTATTGCATCCTTAATGCTTGTCCACTTTGCCTGTACCCCCTCACCTGTATTTCTTTTTGCCAGTGCTAGCTTAACTCTGTTGGCCATCTTATCAAAGTCAGCTCCTCTGAAGTCCCATATTTTTGCCTTGGAATTGGACTATTTAGTTCTAGTGGCCAAATTGAACCATACCATGTGATGGTCACTGACCCCCAGGTGACCTTCTACCTGAAGATCTGTGATCCTTTTCCCGTTAGTCAGTACTAGATCTAGTATAGCCCTGTCTCTTGTGGGTTGTTGTACCAGTTGTTTGAGGTCCTCCCCCTGCAGGGAATCCACCATGTGTCTAGTTCTGGTAGATGTTCCTGCTGGTATTGACCAATCTGTATCTGGCATGTTGATGTCTCCCATTATCAGAACCTCCCCTTTAGCTGTCATGTTTCGCATATCTTCTAACAGTAATGTGTCTATGTCCTTCCCCTGGTCTGGGGGCCTGTAGACAACCCCAGTTTGTATGCCTGCCCCATTTCTTATTTCCAGGGTGACCCCCAGTTCTTCTGGCTCCTTATGTGTATACTGAATTTCTGTAGCTTTGATATTTTCATTGACATAAAGGCTACTCCACCCTCTTTTTGCACCTCGGTCTCTTCTGAACAGTACATAGCCAGGTACTGAAGTCTCCCAAGTGTGGTTACTGGTAAACCACATCTTGCTAATTGCTACTATGTCCAGTTTAACCTCTGTCATTATTGCCTGTAGGTCTGGACTCTTGTTTTCCAGACTGTGAGCATCTGTGTACATGATTTTCCTTTAGCCAGATTTCGATGTGTTAGTTGTTGGGTGAGGTCTAGCATTTCCCCTATGTGTCATATGGGGAGCTGGACCTTTTTTCTTACCTGGTGATGCAAATGAACTGCAAACATGCTGAACTCCTGTTTGACCACTAGCTGAGGGGGGGAAGGGTGTTCTTCCCATTCGACATATGGAGTGCTGCACCCCTCTCCCCCATTTACTAGTTTAAACATTCTGCAAAGAAGTCAACCTTCTGCCCCAATGCACTGACTCCCTCCCTGAACTCTGCCGATAACCACGGCTGTCTCCTCATTCAAAAACACAAAATAAAAACTAGTACTCCATCTGTAAAATATTGATGATCCCTAACCGTACATCCTCTTTTTTTCTTTGTCATCCACCCTCCCTCTTCATGTTACCTGACTACGGCAACCAGACCCCCCTGGACAATGACCACAGCAAAAGTTTCAAGTTGAACTCAGCTTTCTCATTTTAAATGTTAAATTTTAATATTTCAAATTACAGTTTAAGTTAATGGTTGTAACAGTTAAAACCATTATTTGCTTGCAAATAAAAGATGAACAGCTTTCCAAAAGGTAAGGCTACCTCGTACTGTTATTAATGATGGGAACTTGCACCAACACATATTTTATATAATTATTGAGGTGAAAGAACACAAACCAGTGATTATATAAAATAAAAAAATTGGTCAGGGGTTTACACACACACACACACACACACACACACACACACACACACACACACACACAATATGAGGGGTTAGATGCTATACATAAACCCCTTGAGCTTCACTTTCGGGGTTAATGTAGCATCTAACCCCTTGGGTGTGTGTAAACTTCTCATTACACACCCTGACTCATATTTTATTCTGTTTTTGATGCACTGTGCCATGCACAAACCGATTTGCTTTATTTTGCATCATAACTCACCTTTACGCTTGCTTGCGCATGCACAAGGAACGTTTTGGGAGAGTAGCACACTTGGAGGTGCGCCTCTCCCACCCAATGCACTGCTCCCTTGAGCAGGCATGGTGGACCTGCACCAATGGGTGCAGGAGCTCAGTATGACAGCGGTGTTTCTCTGCTTCAAAGGAAAGCACTGCTGCCATACTGAGCGCTGCCCCCCCTTGCATCATGCGCTACCTCCCCCCGCGCACGTCACGCCGCCCCCCAAAGCTTTGTTACCATGCTGGGAGCCCACCCCAGCATGGCAAATGTTGTTTGTTGATGGGGGTGCCCAATCCCCCGTCGGCTCTACAGCCCCCCAAGCCGTCCTGCTGCCACGCTGGGAGCCCACCCCAGCATGGCAAACCATCGTCTACTTTGCCGACGGGGTTGCCCAATCCCCCGTCGGCTCCTCGCCCCCCCAGCCATCTTCTGCCATGCTGGGAGCCCACCCCAGTGTGGCAAAGGTCCCACATCGTCTTTTCTTTTTTAACCTGAAAACAAAACGGTCCCGCGCGTGTCTCCCAGCCCCTCCCACAACCCGCACCCACCCACTGCGCACCCAGCCTCCCACACCCCTCACCCCATACTTACCTCCGGCTCTGGCGCGACGATCTTTGGTGGACCGGGAATACATCTGCACTCTTCAAAGCCGACTGCGAACTGAGGAAATGCCAGTAAGCTGTATAATGGGTTACATAGGGGGGTTTCAACTTTATTGCATATCTCAGTCATTTTTTGGAATTTTTGCACTAAATTTTCAACATGGGGTTTTTGGGATGCCTTCTCATGAATGATGCCACTGTCATGGCGTTATTCGGGCCTGAAGGGTGATTTCGCAGGCACTGTGCAGTCACTTCGCAAAATCACCCTTGTGCCTCAAATAATGCCATAACAGTGACATCATTCATGAGAAGGGGTCCCAAAAACCCCATGTTGAAAATTTGGTGCAAAAATTCCAAAAAATGACTGTTTTACAAGCGTGCGTTGAGCAGTTCCTATGCAGGCTCATAAGTTCATGAATTTTCAATATTTTCACTCTAGATTTTCAACTTTGCCATTTTATCACACCTTCTTATGAGTTGTACAGCTGTCATTTTTCACATCTCACCCAAAATGTGTTTCCGCCCATGTGGCGCACAATGGCGCAGTCGGTGCTGTGAAATAATGTATGGAACACATTAAAATCACAGTGACACTGTTCATGAGCAAAGGTCTTAAAATGGCTATGTTGAAAATTTGGTGAAAAATTCCTAAAATGACTGTTTTATGTTAGCGTGCATTGCGCAGTTCCTACACACACTATGTTTGCGATTTTCAATATTTGCACTCCAGATTTTCAACATTGCCATTTTACCACACCTCCTCATGAGCAGTACAGCTGTCATTTTTCACAGCCTGCCCAAAATGTGTTTCTGCCCATGTAGCGCACAATGGCGCAGTTGGTGTGCAAACTCAATGTATGGGACACATTAAGAAAATCAGAGTGACACTGATCATGAGCAGAGGTCTTAAAATGGCTGTGCTGAAAATTTGGTAAAAAAATTCCTAAAAATGACTGTTTTTTGACTCTGCTTTGCACAGTTCCTACGCACGCTCGTAAGTTTGCAAATTTTCAATATTTTCACTCCAGATTTTCAACATTGCCATTTTACCTCACCTCCTTATGAGCAGTACAGCTGTCATTTTTCTCATCCTGCCCAAAACATCTTTCCACCCATGTAGTGCACAATGGCGCAGTCGGTGTGCGAAATCAATGTATGGGACACAGTAAGAAAATCACTGTGACATTGTTCATTAGCAGAGGTTTTAAAATGGCAATGTTGAAAATTTGGTGAAAAAAATCCTACAAATTACTGTTTTACGAGCGTGCGTTGCACAGTTCCCACGCACGCTCGTAGGTTTGCGAATTTTCAATATTTCCACTCAGATTTTCAACATTGCCATTTTACCACACTTCCTTATGAGCAGTACAGCTGTCATTTTTCACATCCTCCCCAAAACGTGTTTCCGCCTATGTAGCGTACAATGGGGGTAACAACAAGGTCATGCTGACAATTTATTGTGCAAATACCAGCAATCGCACAGGGCATTAGGGTAAAGCATCATACATGCCAAACACCACTGCAAATACTTGCAAGCTAACATTCGGCATTGACAAATGCTTATTTACTGTGTGTTACAGTTGTGGGATATAATACTGTGAAGATTTTATAAACATATACAATGAAACCTAATTCAACTAAACAGCAATAAGGCATGCCAGGGTATATTTTATGGGTAGTAATCACCATTCCTGGCTGTGTTAGAACACTTGGCTTTGCCTTGGGTCACATCATCCAAGGAGGGGCTCTATCACACAGTGAAATACAATTAGCATATTGCCTTAAGGACTCTTTAAATGATTACTCATTTGGATAATGCAATCTGATTGGCCAGTTAGGATTAGAACCCCTGGCACTACTCAGCACAAAAAATAGCTTGTAATCATGCATTGATCCTGCATTCTGCTCTGGCTTTTATTTATAAAATGATCTTAATCACACTTTATATAGCTTTTTTAACTGAATTCCATTATATAATTACAATAACACACTCCAGAATGTATTCTTGGAAGTATTCAGGCACTCAGGTTTGTCTCTTGCACACACAACACAAAGCACTCTTGAGTTGCCACACTGACACTCTGTTTTGTGTTAGTACTGCTGACACAGTACAGTACAGTAATTGGGTTTGTTCATGAGAAAGGGTTACTAAAGTGTGACACAGAGGTAATTTTTTCAGACCCACAGTAGAATAATTTTGATAAACATTTCTGAACACTCTGACCCAAAGTTGAAAAAGTAACCATGTAGTGAGATAACTGCCTAACAGAAACTTGAGATAAAAACCACTCAGTGTGGCAAGTGCAACAGGGGACACCAAACAGTGTGGCTTGTGCAACACTGGACACCAAACAGTGTGACGCATGCAAGACTGGACACCAGTGTGGCACATGCAACACTAGACACCAAAATTGTGTTCTTCTCATCATCTAATCATTATATACTAAAACCATTTTACAACAAACATTGCATAACTCACATATTTATGTTTATGACCATTTTGAAGTGTTCCAATGTGCATTTTCACCAACCCCCAAAAATCTTCTATTCCAATACTGTCATTTTGTCATTGTCTTATGCTGCATTGCCCTGTTCTCTCTGTTACACCCAAACAAATGGAGACACACACCAAGCACTGCACAGAAATGGCAGCAGCCATGTATTTATTTGGTAAAAAAAAACACATTAACAAATCTGCGGGATGTGGGCAGCCAGGTAGTCTTGACTAGTATTCTACTTCATAACTCTGGGCTTCCACATGAGGTAACTGGTCCCCAGCCTTGCTCTCAATCGGATTTATAATTAGGGGGTCCACTACTTTCTTTTTAAAAAGTTGGGATGCCATGGCCCAAAAGTGGAAGTCCCTGTTAAATTTCCAGGGGCACTCATCTAAATACATGCGAGCCATGGCCTGTACCTGCATGGCTTGTGATGTAAGATTCTATGGAGCACAGAGGCGTGCTCCATTTTTCTCCATGAGGCCATGTTTTAATCTACCATTTCTAACGTTAACGTGTGAGTTCAAACAAATTACAGCCACCACGCTACTAACAGTGGCCTTGTTATTTGAGTGGTGGCCATAATTTGTTTGCAGTCACCATCTGTAAAACAGCTCTACAGTAAGCCAATGGAGTGTGCTCTCAAACTCTACAGATTCTTTCACTACAAGCCATGTGGCCACAGGGGCACAGCTTACTCTCCCTGGGCATTGCAAAGGAGTGTCTCTGGGAACTTTCACCCAAAAAACATGAGCATTCAGATGCACAAAATGAGCATAAAGGATGCTGGTACCTTCCCCTCTTCTGCATCAACCAAGACTTCCATGCCACCCAAGACATAACAGTAAGTTAATTAACCAGCCTTGCCTACTGCCGAACCTGATATCACTGGAGAAGGCAAATGACCCAGAAAAACCCTGTGGGAACACTGGGAAAATTCCTCCATGACCCCAAATGTGATCTCCCCACAGGTAAAGCAAGACAGTACTGACCCTGTAGCTGCTTTTACAATGGTGGATGCACTACCCACTGGATGTAATCTAAAAACGTATCTAAACTTAAGCTACACAAATGCACACCACACAACGTCTCTTTAATCCTGAGATCTTCCTTTCTTACCACTACCACCCACCCAATAGTGTCCATAAATGTTCTCATTGCTGTATTCTTAAGCCAGCGGTCATTCTTCATAGTTTAATAAAACAGTTCATAGTTCATCAGCATGCCTCTGCATAAGAAATTGATTTTTGCCTCCCTTGAGTTGCCTGGAATTCAAACTTCATGGACAGCTGCACACCCAAAGTAGTTTATTCTTTGAACCGACACCTGCCAAAACAAAAACACAGATTGAAATCAGTTCTCGCATCACATAACATTCAAAATCCAGTGAATGTCAGTGGCCAGGGACCTACATCCACTGACACCTGCCAAAACAAAAATAGGTTTATCATGTGCCACAACACATAACCAAAACCATACTGTGCCAATGCCCAAGGACTGGCATCCACTCATCCATTAGCCCTTCCACTGGCATGTGATGCTCTCCAAACTTGAAATAAGTGAAGATAAACTCCTTCAAGTGCACTCCCAGCCTCTTCAAGCTTGTGCTCAATACATGCCTGAACTGACATGCCATCACTGTGGACACATCCTCATGACAGAAGAATGCCATACCCCCCTAACAGTCCAATGTGCAAATGAGGCCATGATTCTTGTCCACACCTCACTGTCCCCCCTCAACCATTTCTTCACTTCCTTCATACCTTCCCCTTTTTTCCCTCTTCCTGTACACCTTTTTCATACCTTCCACCATACTTTACACCTTCCCCAACTAATCATCCCATCTTCCTTCCATCAGCACCCCTTCCACTTAATTCCACTATATGACAACCTCCACTTGGCCACCCGATCTCTGTCTACCTTCAGCAGTCCTTGTGTCCACCAACATTCTTTAAATTCTTACCCATCACCTGCCCACCTTCCAGCAGTCTCTGGCCAACCAAATGGCTGTCCACTGTCAGCATGCCCTGTGTCTATACACTTACATCCATCTATTCACCTACTGCTGTCCACCACATCTAGCTGTATACCTTCCACTACCTGCCCACCCTTCCCTTACCTGCCCACCCTCCGACAGTACCATTCAGAAATGTTAAAAACACAATACTTCCTTCAAATTCTGTTAATTCCAATGTTGTTTCAGTTTTTTATGTTTGCTGATGATGGTTTTAGGGTCATCTGGTGATATGTCGAATTTTCCTTGTGTTTGCACTGTTACTGGTCCATAAAAAAGCCATCTTCCCTTTATGACATTGAGGTCCAGATGCTGTGGCCAATAGAATTTGCCATCCCTGCTTCATTGCAAAGACTGACATTCAAATTCTTGTTCA
The DNA here is from genome assembly GCA_016271365.2 of Neoceratodus forsteri. Lineage (NCBI taxonomy): Eukaryota > Metazoa > Chordata > Ceratodontiformes > Ceratodontidae > Neoceratodus > Neoceratodus forsteri. The sequence continues at coordinate 278,358,602 of JADMNL010000026.1, read as the reverse complement.
TTTCATCAAATGATATTATTTGTCCAATGTAAAATGTGTTAGACTAATAGACGGCATAAAATTGGCTTGTCTGTATGTGGTCAGAGTTCTTTTGTCTTCTGGTAGATGCACTGGCAACAGATGTATTGGTCATTGTGCTGACTGCAGAATCTGTCACAGTGGCAGCATATTCACTAATCTGGTTCGCAGCAATAGATGTACTTGTCATCCCTGGAGGTGCAATATCAGAAGTGGGGGTGGATGTGCTGGTGATTGCATTGGAGACAGGAATCAGCAATGCAGAGAGACCAGGAGTCTCAATATCGGAAGTGGGAGTGGGCGTGCGAGCAATTGCACTGGAGACCAGAATCAGTAATGTAGAAGGCCCTGAAGTTTCTTTTTCCTTCACTGAAAACACATAGCCAAATGCAGTCTGAATAATCCTCTTCTTCCCTCCATTGATGTATCTTTCATTTTCACAGTCACCATCCTCCTTTCTGCATGACCCACAGAAACAGCTGTAGTCTTGGACTTCAACACTATCTGCCGCCGTTCAGACACTCTGAACCTTTTGTGTGCCAGGTATTGTTTTTAGTTCTGGTCCTGCATTTCTGTTCATTTTTCCATCACTGACCCAGAAGAAATGTCCTGCTATAATGAGTACAACCTTTGATGGCAGGTTCCTTTGTTAAATTCCTTTTGCAGTACTGAAAGAGGTGCACAGCATTTGAAATAATAGCCTGCTGGCACTGCACAGCTAGGCTTGCACGTGACTTTACCACTGCACTCTCACCATCTGAGGATCCTTTTCCATGTCTGGAGCAAAAAAATGCACGTTCTATTGGGAATCCATGTAGTGATGGAGCCAATGAGATATTCTGGTAGGTCCATTTCGATTTGTACTGACTCCATCACCCATCAGTAAAGTGTACCTGTTTTTTAGTATTGCTGGCACGGATGTTTCTGAGGTAGGAATTGGACATGTTGACAAAATGCAGAACTGTGTGGTGGTCATGTTTGAGATCACTAGATATGAAGACAAGTGACTAGATCTGTACATCTTTCACACCTGTAGTATGTCACTACAGGGTGAACAGTGGCTTGCTCACGGTGCCAATGGCATGACAGAATTTCATCCTGGTACTTGCATGTGTAGTTCTCTGCAAAGTTTAGTACCATCAATACCCAGCTGTCAGGAAGGTTATCTTTGAGTGATTTGAATTGGTGGTGTTGCCAGGATGCCACGTGTAGATGTTGACCCAGAAATAGGAGGTCCTCCTTCAAGACTTCAACCATTTATCAAAATGTGGCAACTTTTCACTTCATGGCTTTTCTTGTTTGTTTACTTTCTGATCCATTTATGCCCCTTGGAATTGTCATGCTGTCCCACTGTTGCCATTTCACCTCCTCAGTTCCGAATGTATGTAAAAGTTCTTCCAATGATTTGTCAATAGCAGAAGTGCTACGCATATTGCATTTTTTTTGAATACAGGACTTTTTAAATAATTTCTCATCTTCCTTCTTTGGGCATATTGTCAGCTCTACTGCTTCATAAATATTATTTGGTATTACTTGGTATGAAAGAGTAGAAGAAGGCCAGAGCCCATCGAGACTGTTCCCCACACTATGTGGGACATTATTTATCTATTATCCCTCAACCAAACATCTAATTTGTTTTTAAAGACAGTGGCACTAGTTGCCTCTACCAATTCTTGTGGCAAGGTGTTCCATACAATGGATGCTCTTATTGGAAAAAAGTTTCCCCTTTTGCTGGTTTTATAAGTTTTTACTTAAAGCTGTTTATTATGGAGTCTCAGAACACATCTCCTTTTGGAGAGTGTTAGATCACATTTTTCCATTAGATCTGGTGAATTTATTAAATTAAAAACCATAAGCATATCGCCTCTTAATCTTCTAGTTTGAAGAGAAAAGAGACCAGTAGCTTTTATTCTGTTCTGGTAATCCAAGTTTGTTAATCTTGGAATCATTCTAGTTACTCTCCTTTGAACCTGTTCAAGAATTGCTGTGTCTTTTTTTTGGTTTGGATTCCAGAAAGGGGAGCCATAGTCTAGATACGGTCTAATGTATGCCCTATACAATGGAATAGGCATTGTTCAGTGCGATTAACAAAAGTGCATTTTATTTGCCTCAAAAGTCTGTTGGTCATGCAAGCAGTTCTAACACAGTGATCATTTCATGTAAGTTTATTATTAACATATATCCCTAAATCTTTTTCACATTTTGATGAGTGAAGTGGTAGTTCATTTATATGATATATAGTTTTTGGATTATTTACACCGAAATGCACTACTAAACATTTGTCTTGACTAAACTGTATAAGATATTCAGTTGCTCAATGTGTTAATTTTTCCAAATCCTTCTTTAATGCAGAAATATTTTCTTGATTATTAACCTTGTCCCCCAATTTAGTATCATCTGCAAATTTAACTATGATGTTATTTGGCCCTGTTTGTAAATCACTGATAAAGAGGTTAAACAATGTTGGTCCCAAGACCGACCCCTGTGGTACACCACTTGTCACACTACCCAAATCAGACAAGATATCATTAATTCTGACTCTCTGAGAATGATTTGTCAACCACTTTAAAGTCCAGTTGACACTATCAGGTGACAAACCTAGACTGTGCATTTTAGTAATGAATTTTTCATGTCAGACTTTATCGAAAGCTCTACTAATGTCCAAAAGAATTACATCAGTAGGGAAACCCACATCTAGTAGAGTACTTATATTATTGTAAAAAGATATCAGATTGGGGGTGCAGGAATACTTGGGAGTAAACCCATGCTGATTTGAATAATAAATTACTAATTTTTTACAATCTTGATCTATTAGAGACTTCATTACTCATTCCATTAATTTACCAGCCACTGAGGTCAGGCTAATTGGATGATAATTTTGAACATAACTTCTATTGCCTTTTTTAAATATGGGAGTAACTATTGCTGAACGCCAATCATTTGGTACAATGCTTTCTTGTAAGGATTTATTGAAAATAATTGACAAAGGTATAGAAATATTTGTAGTGGTTTCGATCAGAAACCATGGATGAATGCTGTCTGGGCCCGGACTAGTATTTTGTTTTTAAGTTTTTGATATCCTGTATAATGTCAGTTGGATAGAACCTATGATAATCTACATGACGAACTTTAAATGTACTAATAGGTGATTTTTGAGAGAAGACAGAACAAAAGTACTTATTAAAGAGATTTGAGGTTTCTATATCAGATAGAGAAGAGCCATTGGTTATAATGGACCAGTGGTCCTTGATACACCTTTTTTACTATTTATATAGGAGAAATGAGATTTGTGACAGTCTTTTGTGTGAGCTAGTTTAAATTCTAGCTTATTTTTTGCCAGTGTAATAGAATTTTTTAAGTTTTTCACAGATAGTCTGTATTTATGTAATAGAGTAGTTTTAAATGGAACAGAACTATTCTTAAGTTTTCTAAAATGTTTAATTTTTATTTTAATCTGATTTTTAATTGTCTTGTTGAACCAAGTGGGAATTTTTCCTTTATTTTTAAATTTTCTCTTAGACGGAATAAAGGTATTTTCCAAATAATGTACAATGTTTTTAAAAAAGTCCCAAGCTTGTTGTGTTGTACAATTAAGAAGATTAGGTTCCCAGTTTATGTTTTGTAAGTATTCATTGATTTTAGAAAAATGTGCTTTGTTATAATTTTTTGTATAGTATAACTTCCTATGTGTAGTTTTAAACTGTTGAATTTCAAAAAGAATAGATCAATGATCATTGGTCCCAAGTGGATCCCAAATTTGTAAATTGTTAATTTGTTGCTCTATGTTAGTAAATAATAGATCCAAAATATTAGGACCTTGAGTGGGTTCAGTAACAAGTTGTTGTAATCCAGTACTAACTATCACATCTTTTAGTCCTTTCTTGGCATAGGACTGTCCTTAAAATGAGTCCCAGTTAATATGAGGGAGGTTAAAGTCACCAAATATTACAGTATATTGAGATTCTGAAACATTTGTAATTTATTTAAACATATCAGTTGTGTAATCTGAATTTGCAGATGGAGGTCGGTAGATGTTATCAATAGTTATATAGGACTGCTCCTTCAATAAGATTTTAACCCATATACTTTCCAAAGGAAAGGGAGAATACACTTTAAAAGAAGGAATATAATTTTGTATGTACATACAAACTCCACTGCCTTGCTTATCTGATCTGTTTTTATGACATAGCTTATAACCTGGAATTTCTCTGGACCAAATTGAAGATGCGTCCCACCAAGTATCAGTTACTCCCACCACACCTATATTTAAAGTTTTACATTTGGCTTCGAGTTCTGCTAATTTGAGTTGGTTTGAAGATCTTGCATTCAAAGCTAGGAATTTACATTTAGTTGTAATAATATTTTGGTAAGTATTCAGATACTTGGGAATAGACCCATTCCCCCCTATTGTTTTTAGTTTAAACAATGATTTATGATTTTATTTTATTTTATTATTTATTTATTTATTTATTTATTGAGATAGTCAGAAAGACCTTTGAGTCAGAGACTCATTTACAAAGGTTCCACGTCATACATAAATTGCACTAGGACGGGACTTAAGATACAGACACACAGCACATTACAAAGTAACATTAATAAAAAAACAGGTTACATGGTTGTTTCATTGAGGGTTAACAGTGATTTAGGTATTTTAGCACAGCCAGGAGAAAAAAAGAAAAAGATGACAGAGAGATTCTGTAGGAGGCTGATTGTCATGTTCCATAGATGCATTATAGGTGCATTGATCTGCTATTAGTTTGTTTGTGAGGCGGCAAGGCAGATCAGATATCAATGGCAGTCACAACAATTTGATGCCTGCAGGTATTCCCTTAGCTTTGATTTATATGAACCCAGCCTTTTTTCATCCATTATGTGGATAGGGAGGGAGTTTGTCCAGGATGGGGCCCTGAAACTGAAGGTGCGCTGGCATTTGGAGGTCCGGCCATGGGGTACCCATAGTAGCCACTTGCTAGTACTACGGGTTGTTTTGCCTTGTGGTGTTTGTTATAATTTTTTGTATAGTATAACTTCCTTTGTGTAGTTTTAAACTGTTGAATTTCAAAAAAGAATAGATCAATGATCACTGGTCCCAAGTGGATCCCAAATTTGTAAATTGTTAATTTGTTGCTCTATGTTAGTAAATAATAGAACCAAAATATTAGGACCTCAAGTGGGTTCAGTGGATAGGGAAGGAGTTTGTCCAGGATGGATTTTAGTGATACTTTTCCCCATAAGTGTACTACCCCTACGACTGAGATGTAAACCATCCCATCAAAACAAGGAAGAACGATCTGAAAATGATTCCCAGTGGGTAATACAGGGTATATCCTGCTTAAAACACCACTTTCTCAGCCATTCATTTAGGGCTTTGATTTTCTGTGTCATGATAGATGTTGCTGTCGGGACAGGTAGAATTTCAGATATACATACACAGCATCCCCTATCAAGTAACAGGTTACATAACGTCACATAATCCTGTTGTAACTGTTTAAATGGGGTGTTATTTATATCATTAACACTGGCATGTATGATAACCAGTGGATTTTCCCCTGCATTTTGTTAAAATGTTAGGCATCATGGAGATAATGTCAGATACCCTGGCCCCACGGAAGCTAGAACAAGTGCGGTTGCTCTTGTCACTATTGCATACCGCCCTGTCAATGTGCTTAATGATTGAATCTCCCAGGACTAACACTTGTTTTGAGACAGTAGGGGTACAAGAATCAGAAACAGGTGATTGTTTAACACACTCTGAAGATGAAATTCTAGCGTAAGCGAGTGTTCCCATAGCAACACTTACTTATGCTTGACTCTTGTTTTCTGAAGCTGCTGAGTCACTCGCTCACCTCACACAAAACTAACACACAAAAAAATAACTAAAAGTAGGTTAACTGCTGCAATGGACGGAGTTTTTACACCAGCATTCTAGTTTGTCTGCAGTTTAATTTTTTTTTCTAAACACCACTTGGTCATGCTACCTTGCACCAATAATTATAAAAAATAAAGGTTATGCAACTGTTGTGTTATTGGAATTGTTTTACTCACCCTCGGGGGTGATGACCTCATAAACCTCTTGAGCTTTGCTCTTGAAGTTTATGGGTCATCACACCCAGAGGGTGTGTAAAAAAAAATTCCACAACACACACATAACCATTATTCTCTATTTCTCGCTATCTGTTAGTTTAATAATGGGCAGACTGGATGGGCCTTGCGGTCCTTATCTGCCGTCAACTTCTATGTTTCTATGTTTCTAATACTGTTTGTGTATCTCCAGGACAAGTTGAAAACAGCTTCATCTCCCCTAGAAGCAAAACTGAAAGACATTACAGAACTCCAAAACAAGCAGGAGGAGAAGATCTCATACATCCAAGTGAGTGAATCAGCATTTATTCTGTCTAAACTACAATCAGTTCTGTAGTTTCACACCATAATTATTGTTGTCCAGGACAAAGCTTTGAGTCTGGAGCAGCAAATTATGTCAGAGTTTGCAAGACTGCACCAATTCCTCTGGGGCAAGGAACAGCCGCTGATCCAACAGCTTAAGGAGGAAGCAGCAGGAATTCTGAGAGAGATGGAGGAAAACTTGAGAGACATTAAAGAGAAGAGCAGTACAATTCAGGAGCAAATATCTGATATTCAGTCAAGGATGGAGCAGAAGGATTCTCCGCCTTTTCTAACAGTAAGAGATATGTGTAATCATTTTGTGTATTGTGTCCTATTTTTTACAGAATTACATAAATAAATAAACTAGCCTTTGTCAATGCCGAATGTTTGCTTGCTGGTATCAGCATTGGAAGTGCAGGAGTTAGACAGATGAAGAATAGGAATTGCAAGGAGGCAGTATAGTGCAGTGGTTTAAGGTTCTGAGCTGCAAATCTGGAGATCTGTGTTTGAATCCCACAGCCCCCACTTGCTTACTGTGTGACCCTGAGCAAGTCACTTAACTTGCCTGTGCTCCCAGGTTGCACCTGTAAACAAGCTTTCAGCTTAGTGTGTCTCACCTGGTTAAACAATTGGAAGTGATGCCAACCCCCGCCCCACCCTGCAGAGATGGACAGGCATCGGGGTGTGCCTTTGGGTTGTCACCTGTAACGCTCACACTGTTTCACCTCATCCAGCCCTGCAGACACTGACAAGTATTGAGGTGTGCCTTGAGGTGTTCAGCTTTACAGTCACCACATTCCATAAGGAAATGTGCAGAAATGGGTGCAGTATAGGAGAATGGGGAGAACTTTGGGGCCAAAGACTCCAAGGCACACCTCGATGCCTGTCACTGGCTACAGGGTGGCGGTGGGGGTGGAATGGTATGAGCATTACTGTCGACAATCCCAAGTCACAACCCTGACATCTGTCAGTCCCTACAGGCAGGGTGTTATGGTTGGAAACCCTAATGCCCTGTGCATTTCTTGGTATTTTCATTCCAAGTTTTCAACATGGGCTTTTTGAGACCCCACCGTGTGAACAGTGACACTATCGGTTCATTAGCCGAAAGATGATTTTGCACAGCAACTGTGCTATTTGGTGCCACAAATGCAAAAACACATGTTGAACAGGATGCAAAAAATGACAGCTGTACTGTTCATGAGGAGGTGTAAAAAAATGGTAATGTTGAAAATCTGGAGCAGAAATATAAAAAAATTGGTGAAGTCACGAGCGTGCATAGAAACTGTGCAACAAACACCCATAATGCAATTATTTGGGGGATATTTTTACACCAGATTTTCAACATAGGTATTTTGGGACCTCTACTCATGAACAGTAGCACTGTGATTTTCTTAATTTGTCCCGAATGTTGATTTCGCACAGCACCCTCGCCCATTGTGCGCCAGATGTGCGAAAGCACATTTTGAGCAGGATGTGAAAAATGACAGCTGTACTGTTCATAAAGAGGTGTAAAAAATGCCAATGTTGAAATCTGGACTGAAAATATAAAACATTTTCAAAGTTACAAGTGTGCGTGGAAACCGTGCAACGTACACTCATAACATAATTTTGTCACCAAATTTTCAACATAGGCATTTTGGGAACTCTGTTCATGAACAGTGTTACTGTGATTTTCTTGATCTGTCCCAAACATTGATTTCCCACAGCGACCACGCCATTGTGCACTGGATGTGCGAAAACACATTTCAGGCACAATGTGAAAAATGACAGCTATACTGTTCATAAGGAGGTATTAAAAAAATGGCAATGCTAAACATCTGGAGTGAAAATATTAAAAATTCTTGTTACACGTGTGCATAGAAACTGCACAACACACACTCATAACACAGTCATTGTTTGGAATTTTTCCACCAAATTTGCAACATACTGTAGGCTTTTTGGGAGCCCACATCATGAACAGTGACACTGTCATTTCAGTACTCTATCCCAAAAGGTGATTCTGCGCAGTGACCGCAAAATCACTTTTCAGGGCCAAATAATGACATGACAGTGACTGAATTCATGAGGTGGGGTCCCAAGAACCCCATGTTGAAAATTTGGTGCCAAAAGTCCCAAAAATGGCCGCAATATCCACCTAAGTTAAAAAAAAAAACATTTATGCCATTATACAGCTTACCAGAATTTCTTCAGTTCACAGTCGGCTTTGAAGAGTGCATGTGTTCCAGCTGCACTGAAGATCATCGTGCCAGGCTCTGGAGGTAAGTATGAGGTGGGGGAAGGTGGGGTGTACAGAGGGTGGATTGGTTGGGGCCACCGCAGACAACAAGGGACCTTTTTTTTCTTTTACAGGTGAAAAAAATAAAAAACACATCATGGGAAGGTTTTCTTAATTACAGGGACATTTGGCATGCTGGGGTGTGCGCCCAGTGTGCCACCTGGGTGTTTTTGTTTTGGGGGGACTGCAGCTGATGGGGATTGGTCACCCCACCAGCAAAAAAGGAAACTTGAGCAGAATGAGAGAGAAGGGAGGACAGCAGCACAGGGAGGAAATGGGAGAGATTTCTTTTGTAGCTGGAGGGTGACCTGGGGAATGAGGGAGTGGGGAGGACAACAGCAGAATGAGGAGGCAGGAGGGATTTCATAGGCAGTGACATGCAGGAGGGCAGGAGAAATTGTGTGATGTCAATATGCTAAATACACACACGTTACCACCACTGATTGCAGAGGTGGTTTTCTATGAACTGAAGACCACTGCAACCGAACTGCTGTCATAGACAGCTCACGCATCCATTGGTGTGGTACGGTCGCGCCTGCTAAATGGAGCACTGCATTGGACAGGACACACCTCCAAAAATACATTCTCAATATGTTTCTTGTGCATGCACGCAAGCAAACATAAAAAGTAGTAGCCATTTCCCTTTCGTGGTTTGCCTTTTGCTATATGACTTCATAAACAAAACTTGTTACCCCTCCATCTGAGTATTGCTATTCAGTTCTTCATTCCCAGTCCCCATTGCTTGGGATTCCAAGTCAGATCCTGCCGATGCTTCTGGCTCAGTTGTTGGTGACACTGAATAAATTACTTACACTCCCACAATGCTACTGCTCTGCTATGTACATGCAGTGCCACACTTTAAATCAGAAGGTGGCTGGGTTAAATAAACACCACTGGAAACAAAGTGTGGTAGCACAGGGCTTAATGCAAGCCCTGCACCCAAGCCCTGCACCACTGATTGAAAATCAGGTCCCAGGTGTTGCTGCTGCCCCTCAGACCTCATGCCCTTTTGTTAGTAACTATTGTTGTGTGGGTATTTGCCCTTAATGAATCTATGCATTACTCATGCCCCTCCAACATCACACCAGGTTTTTAATTTGCTCTAGTGCTGTGTGACCTTTGCCTTTATTGAATATGTGTGTTACTGGTGCCCCTCACTCCAAAGAAGGAGGGAGGAAGGGACGGAGGGACAAAGATAAAGGGAAAGGGAAGGACAGAGAGAGAGAGAGAGAGACTGAGGAAACAAGGGATAGATTGAGCAGGATTTCAAACATTTTAACTCATTGTCTCCAATAGCTCCATATGAAGTCCGAACTATCCATTGTTTACCTGACACAAAATGGCTGCCCAGGAGGGAAATACTTATCTGTTCCCTAGCACGCTAGTCAGAGTGTCCACACTGTGCTCTGACACTGTGTTAGCCAGAAACTAGTTCTCAGGCATGATTGCTGCAGCAGCACAAAGCATTGTGGATGCCACAGTACATTGTGGGATACACACAATAGGGTGTCAGTGCTGACCACAGCAAAAAAGCATATGTGTAACACCCCCACCAGCCACTTGTTTAACTAGAAAGCACACCTTCCATATTTTTCTGCCTATGTTAAAGAGAGGGGTGGGGTACAAAACATGAAGTATTGCTGAAATACATAATGACCATTACTAAATCCAGGTCCTAGGGTCTATGCTAGTTCTGAACTTCTGAAGGGGTACCCAGTAATTCCACGCAGGAAGCACTAACTAGATTGTCCATACCAGGTTGGGATTCTAGAGTGTGGCATTATTCCAAAGTTGGTACACAAAAGCAGAGGTGGACCCCCAAGTGTTTACACTTCGTGGCACAAGGAAACTCTAACTTCCCAGATTGCATAAGACTTTGAATCCTTTTCAGTGACAAAGCCTCAGCTGAAGCACACATCTCCTCTTCTATTGGCACTGGCCACAAAGGAGCACACAGATTCTTCTAGTGGCACTGGCCACGACTTAGAAAATTTCCCATATGGCACAGGATTTAATGGTTTGGCAATGTGGCAACTGCCCACAATGGAGCACACTGGTGCTCAAAACTAGAAAACCCCACACCAGGGGGTAAACTTTCTCTTCAGGTATTGGCCACATGTCCTGAATAAGTAGGCACCCTTACAAAACCCATAGTGCTGAAATGGTCACTTCAGATGGGGAATTGTCCATCTTTTGCTTCCACAGTCCATACCCAGCTATTCTTTCAGAATTACACCTCAACATTTGCAAACAATAGAACTATGCATCTTGGAATGACTTTCACATTCAGCATTTGAAACACACTACTTCTGAGTGTAAATTAAAGTTCTGTACAATGTGCTTAGTCTCACCGGGGACTCCACAATTGTCAGCCAACTTTAGGAAAGGCATGAGAACAGTCTCAAGCAGAACAGAACTTGGTGTATTAATCCCTTTATCAGAGTACACCCCCCAAACGAAAACAGGCAGGTACATTTCTCCTGGGATACCCAAAGTCAGATTACTCATGGTTGTACACAAAAGGCAGCTCCAATGTCCTGGATCAAAGTCAGGTGATTGCCCTTCAGATCCATTCTGCAGTCCTTCTCATCTCACGGGGATGAAAAAAATCAGGAACTCATGCTAGATGGTTTCCACCACTTCTTCAAGGCAGGCAGATCATGCTCAGCACTAGGGAGAGAAAAATAGGCTCTCCTTAGAGCTCACACTGCAGCTCCTCACTCATCTACTGTTCACTCTCAGCTGCTGACTCAGAACTAACTGAGAATTGCAAAAGTCCCCACTCACAGCTAGCTACAGTGGTTTAGGTGGAAGACTAGGTTTGCTGGCAAAGGCACCTAGCTTCACCTGAGCTCTTTTTTTTCCAGGTTGCTTGTAAGGAAAGAGCAAGGAACCTTATCAGATCAAGGGAAAACTATTAAGGCTTCTTTTAGCTAGGCAGATTTACTGTGTGTTATTATTTCCTTTTGTACTCACAGGGGTTGTTACTGTTTGCTGCTAACATTTTACTGCTCTGTTTTTTTTGATTCAAATTGCTGTTGCGGGGTATACTTTATGCTGCATTATCACAGGGTGTACCTTCAGGTTTGTGCTTATAGAGTACTGCTGTAATCTTCTCTGATTCAAATTGTTTTTGCAAGGTGTATCTTCTGTTACTGCTTTATTTTTCTCTGTAGCAAAGTGTTTTTTACAGAGTATATCTGCTGTGAAATTATTACAGGTGGTGCTTTACAGATTTTATAGTTTTATCTATCATTAGGCTAAGCTTTCAGGGTGAATGCATTTGGTTGATTGTTTCTGCTCTTACCTCCTTGTTTCTTTCATCTGAGGTTCTTCTTTTTCAGCAGGGGAAAGACCCAGCCAACCACCCCATGCTACACTCATTTTATAGGGTAACACAGTCGTGACATTTCCTGTAGCAAAGCAGGAAGGGGAGGATCAGAGGGGTATCCACACAGTGACCTCATTTTCGGGGCACAAGTAATTTAACTTGTTATAACAAGTTATACAAAAATGAACAAACAAAACACAAAATCAAACTTTTGCTTTCATTTTACTGCTTCTATTTACTCGGACTAGGTTATAAACCCAACAACTTATCTGGAATGGATATTATTAACTGAAGGTACTGTGGGACACTTTTCAAAAGGGCAGTTATACAGTATTTAGGATGCTGTCATACATGCTAGACCATTGGAGATCTAAGGGCTCAGCTCCAGGCAGCATGGGCAGAGACTGCAGACCTCCAATTGCTTATTCAGGAGGAGAACCACTCGCCATTTCCCCAACATCCAACAGAAGCACCTTGACCACAAAGGGTAATTGGTCTGGGAGGTTGTCAGGTGGTTAGGAGGGGCAAATCGGGTGCCCCATCATTCAGTACTCTTCAATGTATTACCTCCACAAACCATACAAAAACTACAAACAGGTATCTGTCTCTATCTCTGAAATCAAACAAAGGGGCAGAGGACACTGCAGAACAGGACACTGCAGCACAGGAGCTAGCACAATGGAACTTGCCCAAAACAGGGACCATAACAAAAAAAGCAAAAAGGAAATCCAAAACACTTCTGATCATCGGAGACTCCATGATTCGGGAAGTTGATACTTACATCCAGCCAGTGGTAATGGTCAGATGTCTCCCACGTACTTCAGTGTGGAGAGACACTGATCGCATTAATAAAATCATGCAGGAAGCAGGAGAAAACATTGGTGTTCTGGTACACATAGGGACTAATGATCTCACCAGCCAGTCAGCTGTGGAGACCAAGGAACACCTGACCAGGCTGGGTAACAAACTGTCATTCATTTCATCCAGCATCTCCTTCTCTGAGATCCTGCTGGTCTGGGAGAGGGGGACAGATGAACGAAAGGTCAGAGAAGGGGAGATACATGTGGCTCAAGGGCTAGTGCCAGGAAAAAGACACAAATATGTAGGTAACTGGCAACAGTTTTGGGAGCAAAAGTTCTTTAAATTCGATGGACTGCATCTGACTAAGGAGGGAGTCAGTGCATTGGGGCAGATGTTTGACATCTTTGCAGAATATTTAAACTAGCAAATGGTAAGAGGGGTGCGGCACCCGATACATCAAATGGGAAGAACACCCCCCTCAGCTAGTGATCAAACAGGAGTTCAGCATGTTATTAGCTCATTTGCATCACCAGGTAAGGAAAAAGGTCCAGTTCCCCATATGACACACAGAGGAAATGCTGGACCTTGCCCAACAACTAACACACCAAAATCTAGCCAATGGAAAATCATGTACACAAATGCTCACAGTCTGGGAAACAAGATCCCAGACCTGCACGCAACAATGACAGAGGCTAAACTGGACATAGTAACTATCAGCAAGACACGGTTCACTGGTAACTACACTTGGGAGACTTCAATAGCCAGCTATGTACTGTTCAGAAGAGCCCGAGGTGCAAAAAGGTTGCGGAGGGGATGGAGTGGCCCTTTATGTCAAAGAAAATATCAAAGCTACAGAAATTCAGAATACGCATAAGGAGCCAGAATAACTGTGGGTCACTCTGGAGACAGGAAATGGAACAACCATATGAAATGGGATTGTCTACAGGCCTCCAGACCAGGGGGAGGATATAGACACATTACTTTTAGAAGATATACAAAACATGACAGGTAAAGGGGAGGTTCTGATAATGGGAGACTTCAACATGCCAGATACAGATTAGTCAACACCAGCAGGAACATCCACCAGAACTAGACATATAGTGGATTCCCTGCAGGGGGAGTGCTCCAAACAACTGGTAGGACAACCCCCAAGAGACAGGGCTATCCTAGATCTAGTACTGACTTACAGGGAATGAATCACAGATCCCCAGGTAGAAGGTCACCTGGGGGCCAGTGACCATCACATGGTATGGTTCAATTTGGCCACTAGAACTAAATCATCAAATTCCAAGGCAAAAATATGGGACTTCATAGGAGCTGACTTTGATAAGATGGCCAACAGAGTTAATCTAGCCCTGGCAAGAAGAAATACAGGCGAGAGGGTACGGGCAAAGTGAGCAAGCATTAAGGATGCAATATTTGAAGCAATATCCCATTGTGTTAGAGAGAAAAGCAAGAGCAAAAGAAGAAGGAAACCAGGTTGGTTCTCAAAAACAGTAGCAGAAAAGGTCAGAGTCAAAAGGCTGTCCTTCAGGAAATATAAGGGAATGCAGCAGGATGAAACTAGGGAGGCATACCAAACTTCCCTACGGGAGGCAGGAAAGTCAGTAAGGCAGGCAAAGGCTCAAACTGAAGAAACACTAGCATGAACAGTAAAAGAAGGTGACAAGACTTTCTATAGATATATTAGTGAAAGGGGAAAGTCCAGAGGGGGTATTGCTAACATCAAAGGGGATACAAGGGAAGTGTGAGGAGGAGGACCAAGGAAAAGCATCTATCCTAAATAGATTCTTCTGTTCAGTATTTACTGAGGAGAAGGTAGGGCAGGCCCACAGCTCAGCACCATGGACACAGATGGAGAGGGAGGTGTGCACTAGCTCCTTCACAAAAGAAAGGATCCTACAAGAGCTCACTAAGCTAAGGGTGGACAAGGCAATGGGACCTGATGGCATACATTCCAGGGTACTAAAGGAGATAAGGGTAGAACTAACTGAGCCATTAGCGGAACTGTTTAGTGAGTCTCTGAGCACAGGAGAGGTCCCAGAAGACTGGAGAAGGGCTCATGTGATCCTGCTCCACAAGAGTGGTAGCAGAGAGAAGGCAGAGAACTGCAGACCAGTCAGTCTTACCTCAGTAGTGGACAAGATTATGGAGGCACTCCTTAATGAAAGGATAATACAACACCTGGAATCCATAACAGCACAGGATCCAAGACAGCATGGGTTTACAACAGGAAGGTCCTGTCAAACTAATCTCATAGATTTCTTTGACTAGGTAAACAGAGTGGTGGACCAATGGGGAATAGCTGATGTTGCCTACCTTGACTTCAGCAAAGCTTTCAATACTGTTCCACATAGAAGATTGATATATAAGCTGGGTAGGCTCAGGGTGGGTCAGAAGTTGGTCAACTGGGTGGCAAACTGGTTAGTGGGCAGAAAACAGAGAGTGGTGGGAAATGGTATACAGTAAGAAGAGATGCAAGCCACAAGTGGGGTACCTCAGGGATCAGTCCTGGAGCCAGTTCTCTTCAATATCTTCATCAGTGACATTGCTGATAGACTGGAGGGTAAGGTTTGTCTATTTGCAGGTGACACCAAGATCTGAAACAGAGTAGATGATCCAGATGGAATGGGCAGATTGAAAAGAGAAGAGTAAACTGGCAAAATGCTTGGAAGAGTGGCAACTGGGGTTTAATGCAAAGAAGTGCAAGATCATGCATATAGGGAAGAGAAACCCTGAAGTCACCTATAGGCTGGGAGGGGAGTTGCTGGCAGTCACAATGGAAGAAAGAGACTTTGGCATCATCATCACCGATGACCTGAAATCATCCAAGCAGACCACTAAAGCAGTAGGTAAGGCTGCAGGGATGTTGGGGTGTATTAGTAGGGGTATCACAAGTCGTAAGAGGGAGGTAGTAATCCTTCCTTACAAGAAACTGGTTAAGCCCCATCTGGAGTACTGTGTGCAGTACTGGAGGCCGCACCTGCACAAGGACATTAACAAAATGGATGCAGTCCAGAGAAAGGCAACCAAAATGGTGCAGGGACTGCATCAGAAAACACATGAGGACAGATTAATGGAGCTCAATATGTATACCCTAGAGGAAAGGAGGGAGAGAGGTGATGTGATTGAAACATTCAAACATCTTAAGGGCATTAACAAGGTGAAAGAGTCTAACATGTTTCAGTATAAGAAAAATAGCAGGACAAGAGGACACAGCATGAGATTAGAGGGAGATCGATTCAGGGGGAATGTGAGGAAGTTCTTTTTTGCAGAAAGGGTGGTGGATGCATTTAACAGCCTGCCTCAGGAAGTGGCAAATATGAATATCGGGGTGCAAGGCTTCAAGCAGGCATGGGACAGCCATAAGGGAGCAATACAGGTAAGTATGAATAGATAGGCCATTGACAGAGTACAGGCCTATGGCACATTCATAAGGTAGAAAAAATGGGCAGACTGGATGGGCCTTCCGGTCCTTATCTGCCATCAACTTCTATGTTTCTATGTTTGTGCTGCTGTGAGGGTTCTAAATGACATCACCTTTCTCAACTCAGCTGAGACCAAGTAAACAGAGAGGAGCAGGTGAAAATCTATTTAACTAGTTATTCACCAGCTGCCTTCCCTACCTAACACTGACACTGATGGGATTCTAGTAATCCCAAGGAACAGGGGGGTTACATATGGTTTACATTGGGATCTCAGCCATAATCGATAAGTAGACTAAAAATATTATTTTCTGGTATGCTGGGTTGCCCTAAATAATGTTATGGTTTGGATCATGTCCACACTGCTATTAAGATAGGTTATAGCAATTGTATTTGTCTGAAACCATTTTAGAGCCTTTCTCTGAGCAGGGTTTTAGCAAGGGTTTAGAACATGGATTGTAGCACAGTTTTCACCATGCTACAATCTGTAAGCAACAGTCTTAAATAAGTTTAATGAAATAAAAAGTTTTAAGAGGTACAGTGTATACAGGGCCAGAGGGTGCAGGAAGGAACAGATAGAAAGAAAGAGGGGGTGGAAGATAAAAAGATGGAGGCAGAGTGTGTAAAAGACTGAGGGAAGGAGTGGGGAACAGATATAGAGATAGTATGTATGAAAGAGATTTAGAAAGGGGAGAGAAAGAGAGTGTGTGATAAGGAGAGCGTGTATGAGAGAGAGACTGAGAAAGGGAGGGAGAGAGAGAGAGCGAGAGAGAGAGGAGCAGACACAAACTGGTCTGGAAACTGAAAGAAGCCAGACTCTGTACCCAAGGTGGAAGTACTGAAATTGAAATAGAAATGGATTTCATTCTCTGCTGTACAAAATAGAACTGTATACTAGAACAATGTATTCTAAAGCTATCACAAAGGACAGTGGATTTTCAGCTCATGAATGTTGCAGCTAAACTTTGTGTACTCCTAGGGGAAAGAAACAATGCAGCAGAAATAGCAGCAAACTATATAGCACCCTACCACCAGCTTCAAAATACAACATGGATGTACGCATTGTATAGTATGTTTATGTCTTACAAAAATAGTTTGATGTATAGCCTTTGACAATACCTGTGTAACTTGGTATGGGTACTATGGTAATAACATTATTTTGAATTTTAATTTAAGAGATTCCAGATGATATAGGAGAAGAGAGAGAGAGAGAGAGAAGGACAACAGACCACTTTATAATCTATTGGAGTTTTTCTGCAATCAGCGTCTATGTATTCTGTAAGAAAAGAGAGAGAGAGAGAGCATGGGAAGGAGGGAGGGAGGGACTGTGGGGGGCAGAAACGATGGAGAAAGATGGAGTGGGGAAAAGTGGAAAGTTTGAGGGAGAGAGAAAAGGGATAAACAGATATGTAGGGAAAGGGAAAGAGAAGGAGGGAGGGAGAAAGGAAGAGACAGTGTGAGGGGGAGAGAGAGACAGAGAGAGAGAGAGATAAAGGGAGGAACAGAGAGAGAGAGGGAGGGAGTAAATTGCAAAAGGAAAGTGTGTGTGTGTGACAGAGATGGGGAAGGTGAGTGGTGGAGGGAGTGGCAGAGTGTGAAAGAGCCAAATGGAGAAGGTGTGGGGGAAGTGGGAGAGAGGGAGGAGGGAGGGACAGAGACAGAGAGAGAGAGAGAGCGAGACAGGGGGAGAAAGGGACGGGGAGCATAAGAGGAAGGGAGAGTGAGAAAGACAGAGGAAGGGGAGACAGAGAGAAAGAGACGGGAAGATGGAGAAAGGGAGAGTATGTATAAGAGAGTGGGATGGAGGGAGTGAGAGAGAGAAAATGGGGATGGAGACTGTACAGGAGAGAGAGAGACTGAGTAACAGAGAGGGAGAGGGAGAAGGAAGGAGGACAGAAGGTAACTGGATGAACCCCTGGTGTTTGCTCTGGATTATAATCTATGTTTCCTAGAAGACTGATGGGGAGAGAGAGAGAGAAAGAAATGGAGAGAGGCAGATGGTGGAGGGTGTCATTGGTTTTTTGACACGTGGGATGAATTTGAGGGGTACGTTAGTCTGTTCACTAAGGATTGTCTCCATATAAACAAATGAGGTGCAGACAAACATGGTGGCCAAATTAAAGCTAGTATGGTGAAGACAAACGTGGTGGCCTAATTAAAGCTAGTATGACCCAGACAAACTTGGTGGGCTAATTAAAGCTAGCATGGCGCAGACGAACTTGGTGGCCTAAATAAAGCTAGTATGGTGCAGATAGCCTAATTAAAGCTAGTATGGTGCAGACAAACAGGGTGGCCAAATTAAAGCTAGTTTGGTGCAGACAAAGGTGGTGGCCTAAATAAAGCTAGCATGGCGCAAACGTGGTGGCCTAATTAAAGCTAGTAAGGTGCAGAAAAATGTGATGGCCTAATTAAAGATAGTATGGTGCCGACAAACGAGGTGGCCTAATTTCAGGTAGCATGGTGCAGACAACTGTGGTGGCCTAATTAAAGCTGGTATGGTACAGACAAACTGAGTGGCCTAATTGAAGCCTGTATGTTGCAGACAAACGTGGCCTAATTAAAGCTAATATGGTGCACATAAATGTGATGGCCTAATTAAAGCTAGTATGGTGCAGACAAACGTCATGGCAAAATTAAAGCTAGTATGGTGCAGCAAAACTTGGTGGCCTACTTAAAGCTATTATGTTGCAGACAAATATGGTGGCCTAATTGAAGCTAGTATGATGCAGAGAAACTTGGTGGCCTACTTAAAGCTAGTATGTTGAAGACAAATGTGGTGGCCTAATTAAAGCTAGTATGGTGCAGACAAACTTGCTGGCCAAATAAAAGCTAGTATGGTGCAGACAAATGGGGTGGCCTAATTAAACCTAGCAATTAGCAGACAAATGAGGGGGCCTAGTTAAAGCTAGTATGGTGCAGACAAATGTGGTGGCTTATTTAAAGCATGTATGGTGCAGACAAACTTGGTGGCCTAATTAAAGCTAGTATGGTGCAGACAAATGGGTGGCCTAATTAAAGCTGATATGGTGTAGAGAAAATTGGTGGCCTAATTAAAGCTAGTATGATGCAGATAAACATGGTGCCCTAATTAAAACTAGTATGGTGCAGATAAATGTGGTGGCCTAATTAAAGCTAGTGTGGTGCAGACAAACGTGGAGGCCTAATTAAAGCTGGTATGGGGCAGACAAATGTGGTGGCAAAAATAAAGCTAGTATGGTGAAGAAAAATGCGGTGGCCTACTTACAGCTAGTATGGTGCAGACAAATATGGTGGAATATTTAAAGCTAGCATTGTGCAGACATACCTGGTGGCCTAATTAAAGCTAGTATGGTGCATACAAGCTTGGTAGCCTAATTCAAGCTAGCATGATGCAGACAAACGTGGTGGCCAAATTAAAGCTAGTATGGTGCAGATGAACATGTTGGTCTAATTAAAGATAGTATGGTGCAGAAAAACATGGTGGCCTAATTAAAGCTAGTAAGATGCAGATAAACATGGTGGTCTGTTAAAGTTAGTATGGTGCAGACAAATGTGGTGGCCTATTTAAAGCTAGAATTGGGCAGACAAACTAGGTGGCCTAATTAAAGCTAGTATGGTGCAGACAAATGTGGTGGCCTAATTAAAGCTAGTATGGTGCAGAAAAACGTGGTGGCCTAATTAGAGCTAGTATGATGCAAATAAATGTGGTGGCCTAATTAAAAGTAGTATGGTGTAGACAAACGTGGTGGCCAAATAAAAGCTAGTATGGTGCAGACAAATGGGGTGGCCTAATTACAGATAGTATGGTGCAGACAAATGTGGTAGCATAATTAAATCTAGCAATGAGCAGACATATGTGGTGGCCGAGTTAAAGCTAGTATGGTGCAAACAAACGTGGTGGCCTTTTTAAAGCTTGCGTGGTGCAGACAAACTTGGTGGCCTAATTAAAGCTGGTATGGTGCAGACAAATGGGTGGCCTAATTAAAGCTGATATGGCGCAGAGAAACTTGGTGGCCTACTTAAAGCTAGTATGTTGCAGACGAACTAGGTGGCCTAAATAAAGCTAGAATGGTGCAGACAAACTTGATGGCCTAATTAAAGCTAGCATGGTGCAGACAAATGTGGTGGCCTAATTAAAGCTAGTGTGTTGCAGATAACCAGGGTGGCCTAATTAAAGCTAGTATGGTGCAGACAAACTTGGAGGCCTAATTTAAGGCAGTATGTTGCAGACAAACATGGTGGCGTAATTAAAGCTAGTATGGTGCAGACAAACTTCGCCTAATTAAAGCTATTATGGTGCAGACAAACTTGGTTGCCTATTTTATGCTGGTATGGTGCAGACAAACTCGGTGGCCTAATTAAGGCTAGTATGGAGCACATAATCACGGTGGCCTAATTAAAGCTAGAATGGTGCAGGCAAATGTGGTGGTCTAAATAAAGCTAGTACAGTGCAGAAAAACTTAGTGGCCTAATTAATACTTGTATGTTGCAGACAAATGTGCTGGGCTAATTACAGCTAGTATGGTGCAGACAAACTTGGTGGCCTAATTAAAGCTGGTATGGTGCAGACAAACATGGTGGCCTAATTAAAAGTGGTATGGTGCAGACAAACGTGGTGGCTTAATTAAAGCTAGTATGAAGCAGATAAACGTGGCAGCAAAATTAAAGCTAGTATAGTGGAGACAAACGTGGTGGCCAAATTAAAGGTAGAATGGTGCAGACAAACGTGGTGGCCAAATTAAAGCTAGTATGGTGCAGAAAAATGTGGTGGCCTAATTACAGCTAGTATGGTGCAGACAAATGTGGTGGCCTAATTACTGCTAGTATGGTGCAAACAAACTTAGTGGCCTTATTAAACCTTGTATGTTGCAGACAAACCTGGCTGGTGAATAAAAACAACTGTGGTGCAGACAAATGTGATGGCCTAATTAAAGCTAGTATGATGCAGATAAACATGGTGGCCTAATTAAAGGTAGAATGGTGCAGACAAACGTGGTGGCCAAATTAAAGCTAGTATGGTGCAGAAAAATGTGGTGGCCTAATTACAGCTAGTATGGTGCAGACAAATGTGGTGGCCTAATTACTGCTAGTATCGTGCAGACAAACGTGGTGCCCTAATTGAAGCAAGCAATGTGCAGACAAATGGGGTGTCCTAGTTAAAGCTAGTATAGTGCAGAGAAACTTGGTGGCCTGTTTATAGCTAGTATAGTGCAGACCAATGTGGTGGCCAAATTAAAGCTAGTATGGTGCAGACAAATGGGTGGCCTAATTAAAGCTAGTATGGTGCAAACAAACTTAGTGGCCTTATTAAACCTTGTATGTTGCAGACAAACCTGGCTGGTGAATTAAAACAACTGTGGTGCAGACAAACGTGGTGGCCTAATTATAGCTAGCATGATGCAGATAAACATGGTGGCCTAATTAAAGGTAGAATGGTGCAGACAAACGTAGTGGCCAAATTAAAGCTAGTATGGTGCAGACAAATGTGGTGGCCTAATTACAACTAGTGTGGTGCAGACAAAGGTGATGGCCTAATTAAAGCTAGCAATGTGCTGCCAAATGTGGTGGCCTAATTAAAGCTAGTATGGTGCAGACAAACGTTGTGGCCTAATTAAAGCTAATATGGTGCAGATAATCATGGTGGCCTAATTCAAGCTAGTATAGTGCAGACAAATGTGCTGGTCTAATTACAGCTAGTATGGGGCAGACAAATGTGGTGGCCTAATTAAAGCTAATATGGTGTAGAGAAACTTGGTGCCTACTTAAAGCTAGTATGTTGCAGGCAAACGTGGTGGCCTAATTAAAGCTAATATGGTGAGAGAAACTTAGTGGCCTACTTAAAGCTAGTATGTGGCACTAAACTCAGTGGCCTAATTAAAGCTAGTATGGTACAGACAAACTTGGTGGCCTAATTAAAGGTAGAATGGTGCAGACATACTTGGTGGCCTAATTAAAGCTAGTATGGTGCAGAGAAACTTAGTAGCCTACTTAAAGCTAGTATGTGGCACTAAACTCGGTGGCCTAATTAAAGCTAGTATGGTACAGACAAACGTGGTGGCCTAATTAAAGGTAGAATGGTGCAGACAAACTTGGTGGCCTAATTAAAGCTAGTATGGTGCAGACAAATGGTGGCCTAATTAAAGCTAGTATGCTGCAGACAAACTCAGTAGCCTAATTAAAGCTTCTATGTTGCAGACAAAAGTGCTGGCCAAATTAAAGCTAGTATGGTGCAGACAAACTTGGTGGCCTAGTTAAAGCTTGTATGGTGTATACAAACATGGTGACCTAATTAAAGCAAGTATGGTGCAGACAAATGGGTGGCCTACATAAAGCTAGTATGTTGCAGACAAATGTGGCCTAATTAAAGCTAGTATGATGCAGATAAACGTGGTGGCCTAATTAAAGCTAGTATGGTGCAGACAAACGTGGTGGCAAAATTACAAGAAGTATGGTGCAGCGAAACTTGGTGTCCAGCTTAAAGCTAGTATGGTGCAGGACCATGGTGGCCTAATTAAAGCTAGTATGGTGCCAGACAAACGTGGAGGCCTAATTTAAGGCGGCATATGTTGCAGACAAACGCGGTGGCGAATGAAGCTAGCATGCTGCAGACAAACTTCGCCTAATTAAAGCTATTATGGTGCAGACAAACATAGTTGCCTATTTTATGCTGGTGTGATGCAGACAAACTCGGTGGCCTAATTAAGGCTAGTATGGTGCACATAATCACGGTGGCCTAATTAAAGCTAGAATGGTGCAGACAAATGTGGTGGTCTAATTAAAGCTAGTATAGTGCAGAAAAACTTAGTGGCCTAATTAATACTTGTATGTTGCAGACAAATGTGTTGGGCTAATTACAGCTAGTATGGTGCAGACAAATGTGGTGGCCTAATTAAAGCTGGTATGGTGCAGACAAACATGGTGGCCTAATTAAAAGTGGTATGGTGCAGACAAACGTGGTGGCGTAATTAAAGCTAGTATGGTGCAGACAAACTTCGCCTAATTAAAGCTATTATGGTGCAGACAAACTTGGTTGCCTATTTTATGCTGGTATGGTGCTGACAAACTCGGTGGCCTAATTAAGGCTAGTATGGTGCACATAATCATGGTGGCCTAATTAAAGCTAGAATGGAGCAGACAAATGTGGTGGTCTAATTAAAGCTAGTATAGTTCAGAAAAACTTAGTGGTCTAATTAATACTTGTATGTTGCAGACAAATGTGCTGGGCTAATTACAGCTAGTATGGTGCAGACAAACTTGGTGGCCTAATTAAAGCTGGTATGGTGCAGACAAACATTGTGGCCTAATTAAAAGTGGTATGGTGGAGACAAACATGGTGGCTTAATTAAAGTTAGTATGAAGCAGATAAACGTGGCAGCAAAATTAAAGCTAGTATAGTGGAGACAAACGTGGTGGCCAAATTAAAGCTAGTACGGTGCAGACAAATGTGATGGCCTAATTAAAGCTAGTATGATGCAGATAAACATGGTGGCCTAATTAAAGGTAGAAAGGTGCAGACAAATGTGGTGGCCAAATTAAAGCTAGTATGGTGCAGAAAAATGTGGTGGCCTTATTACAGCTAGTATGGTGCAGACAAATGTGGTGGCCTAATTACTGCTAGTATCGTGCAGACAAAAGTGGTGCCCTAATTGAAGCAAGCAATATGCAGACAAATGTGGTGTCCTAGTTAAAGCTAGTATAGTGCAGAGAAACTTGGTGGCCTATTTATAGCTAGTATAGTGCAGACCAATGTGATGGCCAAATTAAAGCTAGTATGGTGCAAACAAACTTAGTGGCCTTATTAAACCTTGTATGTTGCAGACAAACCTGGCTGGTGAATTAAAACAACTGTGGTGCAGACAAACATGGTGGCCTAATTAAAGCTAGCATGATGCAGATAAACATGGTGGCCTAATTAAAGGTAGAATGGTGCAGACAAACGTGGTGGCCAAATTAAAGCTAGTATGGTGCAGACAAATGTGGTGGCCTAATTACAACTAGTGTGGTGCAGACAAAGGTGGTGGCCTAATTAAAGCTAGCAATGTGCTGCCAAATGTGGTGGCCTAATTAAAGCTAGTATGGTGCAGACAAACGTCGTGGCCTAATTAATGCTAATATGGTGCAGATACTCATGGTGGCCTAATTCAAGCTAGTATGGTGCAGACAAATGTGCTGGTCTAATTACAGCTAGTATGGGACAGACAAATGTGGTGGCCTAATTAAAGCTAATATGGTGTAGAGAAACTTGATGCCTACTTAAAGCTAGTATGTTGCAGACAAACGTGGTGGCCTAATTAAAGCTAGTATGGTGAGAGAAACTTAGTGGCCTACTTAAAGCTAGTATGTGGCACTAAACATGGTGGCCTAATTAAAGGCTAGTATGGTACAGACAAACTTGGTGCCTAATTAAAGCTAATATGGTGCAGACAAATGTGGTGGCTAATTAAAGCTAGTGTGGTGCAGACAAAGTAGTGGCCTAATTAAAGCTAGTATGTGCAGCCAAACTGGTGGCCTAATTAAAGCTAGTATGGTACAGACAAACGTTGGTGGCCTAATTAAAGCTAGAATGGTGCAGACAAACTTGGTGGCCTAATTAAAGCTAGTATGCTGCAGACAAATGGGTGGCCTAATTAAAGCTAGTATGCTGCAGACAAACTTAGTAGCCTAATTAAAGCTTCTATGTTGCAGACAAAAGTGCTGGCCAAATTAAAGCTAGTATGGTGCAGACAAACTTGGTGGCCTAATTAAAGCTTGTATGGTGTATACAAACATGGTGACCTAATTAAAGCAAGTATGGTGCAGGCAAATGGGTGGCCTACTTAAACCTGGTATGTTACAGACAAATGTGGCCTAATTAAAGCTAGTATGATGCAGATAAACGTGGTGGCCTAATTAAAGCTAGTATGGTGCAGACAAACGTGGTGGCAAAATTAAAGCAAGTATGGTGCAGCGAAACTTGGTGTCCAGCTTAAAGCTAGTGTGGTGCAGATAACCATGGTGGCCTAATTAAAGCTAGTATGGTGCAGACAAACTTGGAGGCCTAATTTAAGGCAGTATGTTGCAGAAAAACGTGGTGGCTTAATTAAAGTTAGTATGGTGCAGACAAACTTAGTAGCCTAATTAAAGCTTCTATGTTGCAGACAAAAGTGCTGGCCAAATTAAAGCTAGTATGGTGCAGACAAACTTGGTGGCCTAGTTAAAGCTTGTATGATGTATACAAACAAGGTGACCTAATTAAAGCAAGTATGGTGCAGACAAATGGGTGGCCTAACCTAAAGCTAGTATGTTGCAGACAAATGTGGCCTAATTAAAGCTAGTATGATGCAGATAAACGTGGTGGCCTAATTAAAGCTAGTATGGTGCAGACAAACGTGGTGGCAAAATTAAAGCAAGTATGGTGCAGCGAAACTTGGTGTCCTACTTAAAGCTAGTGTGGTGCAGATAACCATGGTGGCCTAATTAAAGCTAGTATGGTTCAGACAAACTTGGAGGCCTAATTTAAGGCAGTATGTTGCAGACAAATGTGGTGGCGTAATTAAAGCTAGTATGGTGCAGACAAACTTCGCCTAATTAAAGCTATTATGGTGCTGACAAACTTGGTTGCCTATTTTATGCTGGTGTGATGCAGACAAACTCGGTGGCCTAATTAAGGCTAGTATGGTGCACATAATCACGGTGGCCTAATTAAAGCTAGAATGGTGCAGACAAATGTGGTGGTCTAATTAAAGCTAGTATAGTGCAGAAAAACTTAGTGGCCTAATTAATACTTGTATGTTGCAGACAAATGTGTTGGGCTATTTACAGCTAGTATGGTGCAGACAAATGTGGTGGCCTAATTAAAGCTGGTATGGTGCAGACAAACATGGTGGCCTAATTAAAAGTGGTATGGTGCAGACAAACGTGGTGGCGTAATTAAAGCTAGTATGGTGCAGACAAATGGGTGGCCTAATTAAAGTTAGTTTGCCGCAGACAAACTTAGTAGCCTAATTAAAGCTTCTATGTTGCAGACAAAAGTGCTGGCCAAATTAAAGCTAGTATGGTGCAGACAAACTTGGTGGCTTAATTAAAGCTTTTATGGTGTATACAAACATGGTGACCTAATTAAAGCAAGTATGGTGCAGACAAATGAGTGGCCTACTTAAAGCTAGTATGTTGCAGACAAATGTGGCCTAATTAAAGCTAGTATGATGCAGATAAACGTGGTGGCCTAATTAAAGCTAGTATGGTGCAGACAAACGTGGTGGCAAAATTAAAGCAAGTATGGTGCAGCGAAACTTGGTGTCCTACTTAAAGCTAGTGTGGTGCAGATAACCATGGTGGCGTAATTAAAGCTAGTGTGGTGCAGACAAACTTCGCCTAATTAAAGCTATTATGGTGCAGACAAACTTGGTTGCCTATTTTATGCTGGTATGGTGCAGACAAACTCGGTGGCCTTATTAACGCTAGTATGGTGCACATAATCATGGTGGCCTAATTAAAGCTAGAATGTTGCAGACTAATGTGGTGGTCTAATTAAAGCTAGTACAGTGCAGAAAAACTTAGTGGCCTAATTAATACTTGTATGTTGCAGACAAATGTGCTGGGCTAAATACAGCTAGTATGGTGCAGACAAACTTGGTGGCCTAATTAAAGCTGGTATGGTGCAGACAAACATGGTGGCCTAATTAAAAGTGGTATGGTGCAGACAAACGTGGTGGCTTAATTAAAGCTAGTATGAAGCAGATAAACGCGGCAGCAAAATTAAAGCTAGTATAGTAGAGACAAACGTGGTGGCCAAATTAAAGCTAGTATGGTGCAGACAAATGTGATGGCCTAATTAAAGCTAGTATGATGCAGATAAACATGGTGGCCTAATTAAAGGTAGAATGGTGCAGACAAACGTGGTGGCCAAATTAAAGCTAGTATGGTGCAGAAAAATGTGGTGGCCTAATTACAGCTAGTATGGTGCAGACAAATGTGGTGGCCTAATTACTGCTAGTATCGTGCAGACAAACGTGGTGCCCTAATTGAAGCAAGCAATGTGCAGACAAATGTGGTGTCCTAGTTAAAGCTAGTATAGTACAGAGAAACTTGGTGGCCTATTTATCGCTAGTATAGTGCAGACCAATGTGGTGGCCAAATTAAAGCTAGTATGGTGCAGACAAATGGGTGGCCTAATTAAAGCCAATATGGCTAAATAAACTTAGTGGCCTTATTAAACCTTGTATGTTGCAGACAAACCTGGCTGGTGAATTAAAACAACTGTGGTGCAGACAAACGTGGTGGCCTAATTAAAGCTAGCATGATGCAGATAAACATGGTGGCCTAATTAAAGGTAGAATGGTGCAGACAAACGTGGTGGCCAAATTAAAGCTAGTATGGTGCAGACAAATGTGGTGGCCTAATTACAACTAGTGTGGTGCAGACAAAGGTGGTGGCCTAATTAAAGCTAGCAATGTGCTGCCAAATGTGGTGTCCTAATTAAAGCTAGTATGGTGCAGACAAACGTTGTGACCTAAATAAAGCTAATATGGTGCAGATAATCATGGTGGCCCAATTCAAGCTAGTATGGTGCAGACAAATGTGCTGGTCTAATTACAGCTAGTATGGGGCAGACAAATGTGGTGGCCTAATTAAAGCTAATATGGTGTAGAGAAACTTGGTGCCTACTTAAAGCTAGTATGTTGCAGACAAACGTGGTGGTCTAATTAAAGCTAGTATGGTGAGAGAAACTTAGTGGCCCACTTAAAGCTAGTATGTGCACTAAACTCGGTGGCCTATTTAAAGCCAGTATGGTACAGACAAACTTGGTGGCCTAATTAAAGGTAGAATGGTGCAGACAAACTCGGTGGCCTAATTAAAGCTAGTATGGTGCAGAGAAACTTAGTGGCCTACTTAAAGCTAGTATGTGGCACTAAACTTGGTAGCCTAATTAAAGCTAGTATGGTGCAGACAAACGTGGTGGCAAAATTAAAGCAAGTATGGTGCAGCGAAACTTGGTGTCCTACTTAAAGCTAGTGTGGTGCAGATAACCATGGTGGCGTAATTAAAGCTAGTGTGGTGCAGACAAACTTCGCCTAATTAAAGCTATTATGGTGCAGACAAACTTGGTTGCCTATTTTATGCTGGTATGGTGCAGACAAACTCGGTGGCCTTATTAACGCTAGTATGGTGCACATAATCATGGTGGCCTAATTAAAGCTAGAATGTTGCAGACTAATGTGGTGGTCTAATTAAAGCTAGTACAGTGCAGAAAAACTTAGTGGCCTAATTAATACTTGTATGTTGCAGACAAATGTGCTGGGCTAAATACAGCTAGTATGGTGCAGACAAACTTGGTGGCCTAATTAAAGCTGGTATGGTGCAGACAAACATGGTGGCCTAATTAAAAGTGGTATGGTGCAGACAAACGTGGTGGCTTAATTAAAGCTAGTATGAAGCAGATAAACGTGGCAGCAAAATTAAAGCTAGTATAGTAGAGACAAACGTGGTGGCCAAATTAAAGCTAGTATGGTGCAGACAAATGTGATGGCCTAATTAAAGCTAGTATGATGCAGATAAACATGGTGGCCTAATTAAAGGTAGAATGGTGCAGACAAACGTGGTGGCCAAATTAAAGCTAGTATGGTGCAGAAAAATGTGGTGGCCTAATTACAGCTAGTATGGTGCAGACAAATGTGGTGGCCTAATTACTGCTAGTATCGTGCAGACAAACGTGGTGCCCTAATTGAAGCAAGCAATGTGCAGACAAATGTGGTGTCCTAGTTAAAGCTAGTATAGTACAGAGAAACTTGGTGGCCTATTTATCGCTAGTATAGTGCAGACCAATGTGGTGGCCAAATTAAAGCTAGTATGGTGCAGACAAATGGGTGGCCTAATTAAAGCTAGTATGGCGCAAATAAACTTAGTGGCCTTATTAAACCTTGTATGTTGCAGACAAACCTGGCTGGTGAATTAAAACAACTGTGGTGCAGACAAACGTGGTGGCCTAATTAAAGCTAGCATGATGCAGATAAACATGGTGGCCTAATTAAAGGTAGAATGGTGCAGACAAACGTGGTGGCCAAATTAAAGCTAGTATGGTGCAGACAAATGTGGTGGCCTAATTACAACTAGTGTGGTGCAGACAAAGGTGGTGGCCTAATTAAAGCTAGCAATGTGCTGCCAAATGTGGTGTCCTAATTAAAGCTAGTATGGTGCAGACAAACGTTGTGACCTAAATAAAGCTAATATGGTGCAGATAATCATGGTGGCCCAATTCAAGCTAGTATGGTGCAGACAAATGTGCTGGTCTAATTACAGCTAGTATGGGGCAGACAAATGTGGTGGCCTAATTAAAGCTAATATGGTGTAGAGAAACTTGGTGCCTACTTAAAGCTAGTATGTTGCAGACAAACGTGGTGGTCTAATTAAAGCTAGTATGGTGAGAGAAACTTAGTGGCCTACTTAAAGCTAGTATGTGGCACTAAACTCGGTGGCCTATTTAAAGCTTGTATGGTACAGACAAACTTGGTGGCCTAATTAAAGGTAGAATGGTGCAGACAAACTCGGTGGCCTAATTAAAGCTAGTATGGTGCAGAGAAACTTAGTGGCCTACTTAAAGCTAGTATGTGGCACTAAACTTGGTAGCCTAATTAAAGCTAGTATGGTACAGACAAACTTGGTGGCCTAATTAAAGGTAGAATGGTGCAGACAAACTTGGTGGCCTAATTAAAGCTAGTATGCCGAAGACAAACTTAGTAGCCTAATTAAAGCTTCTATGTTGCAGACAAAAGTGCTGGCCAAATTAAAGCTAGTATTGTGCAGACAAACTTGGTGGCCTAATTAAAGCTTGTATGGTGTATACAAACATGGTGACCTAATTAAAGCAAGTATGGTGCAGACAAATGGGTGGCCTACTTAAAGGTAGTATGGTGCAGAAAAACTTAATGGCCTAATTAATACTTGTATGTTGCAGACAAATGTGCTGGGCTAATTACAGCTAGTATGGTGCAGACAAACGTGGCGGCCTAATTAAAGCTGGTATGGTGCAGACAAATGTGGAGGCTTAATTAAGAAAGCTAGTATGATGCAGATAAACGTGGTGGCCAAATTAAAGCTTGTATAGTGCACACAAACGTGGTGGCCAAATTAAAAGCTGGTATGGTGCAGACAAATGTGTTGGCCTAATTACTGCTAGTATCATACAGACAAACGTGGTGGCCTAATTAAAGCTAGCAATGTGCAGACAAATGTGGTGGGCTAGTTAAAGCTAGTATGGTACAGACAAACTTGGTGGCCTATTTAAGCTAGTATGGTGCAGACAAATGTGGTGGCCTAATTAAAGGTAGTATGCTGCAGACAAATGTGGTAGACTAATTAAAGCTAGTATGATTTAGATAAACGTGGTTGCCTAATTAAAGCTAGCAATGTGCAGACAAATGTGGTGGCCTATTTAAAGCTAGTATTGTGCAGACAAACTTAGTGGACTAATTACAGCTAGTATGGTGCAGACAAATGTGGTGGCCTAGTTAAAGCAAGTATTGTACAGACAAACTTGGAGTCCTAATTAAAACTAGTATGGTGCAGATAAATGGGTGGCCTAATTAAAGCTAGTATGCTGTAGACAAACTTAGTGGCCTAATTAAAGCTTGTGTGTTGCAGACAAATGTGCTGGCCTAATTAAAGCTAGTATGGTGCAGACAAACTTGGTGGCCTAATTAAAGTTAGTATGGTGCAGGCAAATGTGGTGGCCTAATTAAAACTAGTATGATGCAGATAAACATGGTGGCCTAATTAAAGTTAGTATGGTGCAGACAAATGCGTGGCCTAATTAAAGCTAGCATGGTGGAGATAAACTTCGTGGCCTAATTAAAGTTTATATGTTGCAGAACAAATGTGCTGGCCACATTAAAGCTAGTATTGTGCAGACAAATGTGGTGGTCTAATTAAAACTATTATGGTGCAGACAAACGTGGTCGCCTAATTAAAGCTAGCAATGTTCAGACAAATGTGGTGGCCTAGTTAAAGCTGGTATGGTGCAGACAAAGTTGCTGGCCTATTTAAAGCTAGTATGGTGCAGAGAAACGTGGTGGCCTATGTAAAGCTAGTATGGTGCAGACAAACGGGTTTCCTAATTAAAGCTAGGACTCCATTCATTTAAACTGAACTAGGTAGGAGATAGGTCAGGAACCATACGACTTAACTGCATAAACCTTACAAACAATAGAAATTACCATTAAATTGAAACTGCAGGGAACAAGAAGCATCCTTCATTTTCTCAAATATATGTTTTGTAGTGCCAGGAGCTTAAATAATAAAATGGAAACTTTGGAAATTATTACAGTACAAAATCATACTGACATGATCTCGAAAATGGAAACCTGGTGGGCACCTGATGATAATTTGGTTAAAACTTGGATGGTTCCTACTTGTTGCATCATGGTTTAATGCAAAAAAGGGGAGTGGGGACTTTCTGTTTACATCTCTAGTAAATTAACTGTCAAAGACATAACATCCAAGAAAGTGACACATCAAAAACGGTGACATTATCAACCAAAATAATTAATAAAAGGAGAATCAGCCAAACAATTGGACTATACTACAGACCTCCAGACATAGACAAGCAAATTGATACAGGAATATTACAAGAACTTGAAAAATCAACTGATCTTGGTTAAACAGTAATCATCCATGACTTCCATTGCCCCAACATTAATTGGGATTCCAATACTGCAAGGAGTAAAATGGGAAATGTTTTGTGGGTACATGTAGGCAAATACATTTAGAATAAATTGTAAGACAGCCTACCAGAAGGGAAAATATATTAGATCTAGTATTAAAATCAGAACACATTCAGGTTCCAAAATGTAATATAGACACACCTATAACCAATAGCGGCCATAATACTACTGTAATTACTGGTGGCCATAAATATCAACTGGATTACTGTTTTCTTAAAAATGCATGCAATAATAACCTGAAATCAAGTTGATATGATATTCCCCAAAGAATATACTTTAAAACTGTTGCATTCCATTGTTTCACAAAATGTTCTTTAACTGAGGTATCTTCAACTGTGTTTTATTCATGTATAGTTCAATTTCTTCATAAATAAAACTGCACTCTAGCTAAAAAAATGTCTTTTTCTTTCAAGCTGCTAGAAATACAGTTTAAACCTCCACATCAGCAATTATTAAAAATAAAGGATAGGTAAGTTAGATGTTATGGATTTTTTTCACACAAAAAAAATCCATAACATGCACTTACCTATTCATTATTCTTTATAACTTCTCCATCTACACTCCAGCTGCACAAACAATAGAAATCACTGACGTTTATCTTTATCACACTGCCAACGTGAAACAAATACAAGATAGTTTTGAAAAAAAAAAAGCAATCAATTGGGAAGATGAGTTAAAAGATATGCCTATGGAAGAATCATGGCACAAAATCAAGAATCACATTACTACTATAGGTGACAATTACATTACCAAAAGTGGAAATGTATAACCACTAGGGTCTAAAACCAAAATGGTTGAATAAATCATTAACACACATTTGTCAATGCCAAAAGCTTGCTGTTAGTGTTGCTGTTGTGCATGCCTCCATATTTTTCTGCGTATAGTCCTCTGCCTTGCATTTTAAGGCATCACTCTCAACACAGATTTCTTCTGTTCTTCCAGCACTGGTTTACGTCATCAGAAAAACAGGCATTTGTCAATGCCAAATGTTTACTTGTTGGTATTGGCATTGGTAGTGCAGGAGTTAGAGAGATGCATAATAGGAATGGCAGTGAAGTATTGAAGTAACCCCAACCCCCAACCTCACCCTACAGAGACTGACAGGCATTGGGGGTGTGCCTTTGGGTCGTCAGCCATAACACTTATGCCATTCCACCTCACCTCACCCTATAGACACAGATCAGTGTTGCAGTGTGCCTTAAGGTCTTCAGCCTTTAGGTTCACCCCATTCCATAAGGCAATAAGCTGAGATGGGTGAAGTATAGGAGAATGGGGTGAACATTAGGGCCAAAGACCCCATGGCACACCTCGATGCCTGTCAGTGGCTGCAGGGTGGGGATTAGGGGTGGAATAGGGTTAGCATTACATCCAATGGCCCCAATTCACACCCCCAATGCCTGTCAGTTTGTATAGGGTGGGCATTATGGTTGGAAACCCTAATGTTCCAGCCATTTGTTGGTATTTTTGCTCCAAATTTTCAACATGGGCTTTTTGGGATCCCACCTCATGAACAGTAGCAGTATCATTCATTTCTCAATTACAAAACGTGATTTTGCACAGTGAGTGCGCCATTCAGTGCCACAGGTGTGAAAATACATTTCAGACAGGATGTGAAAAATGACACCTGTACTGTTCATCAAGAGGTGTGAGGAAATGGTAATGTTGAAAATCTGGAGTGAAAATATGAAAAAGTGGCAAAGTTACGAGTGTGAGTAAAAACTGTGCAATGCACGCTCATAATGTAATAATTTTTGGAATGTTTTCACCAGATGTTCTACATGGCCTTTTTGGGACCTTCCCTTATCAACAGTGGCTCTGGAATTTCATTAATCTGTCTTGAAAGTTGATTTCACACCGCAGTCGTACCATTCTGCACCACAGGTGCAAAAACACATTTCAGGAAGGATGAAAAAAATGACAACTGTACTGTTCATAAGGGAGTGTGAAAAAATGGCAATGTTGGAAATTTGGGGTGAAAATCTTAAAAATTGATGATGTTACGAGTGTGCATAAGAATGGCACAACAGACGCTCTTAAAGCAGTCATTTTGGGGAGCTTTTTATACCAAATTTACAAGAAGGGATTTTTAAGACCCTCTCCTCATGAACAATGGCACTGTTGTTTCATTAATTGGTCCCAACAAGTGATTCCTCATAGTGACCATGAAATTACCTTTCAGGACCAAGAAACGAAATGACAGTGTTCATGAGGTGGGGTCCCAAGAACCCCATGATGAAACTTTGGGACCAAAACTCCAAAAAGTGGCTGAGATATCAACCTAAGTTGAACCCCTTCCCATCAATTGCCATTATAGGGCTTACTGTGATTTTCTTCAGTTTGCAGTCGGCTTTTGAAGAGTGCAGTCGTGTTCCCTATCCACATTACCACCAGAGGTAAGTATGGGTGAGGGGAGGTGCAGGGAAGTGGGTGTGCAGAGGGAGTTTGTGGGTTGGCGGACAGGGGCCAGTGTGAATGATGATGAATCCTTTTCTTTTTATTCAGGTTTTAAAAAAACAGACATCTTAGGACTGTTTTCTTTTTAACAGGCAAACAATTCATAACACAGATTTTGGCACACTAGGGTAGGCGCCCAGTGTTCCACAGTAAAGGGTGCATGCTGATACAGGGATTGAGCACCCTGATGTTGGCAGGCATGGGGGGATCCGCTAGTGTGATCACGCTTAGCGTGAAAGTGCCTTTGGGTTCTGTATACTCCCAGACCATATGGTGCTTAGGCTGTGGCCTACTCTTCAGAGGTGGGTGAAAACAAGCAAAAGGAGTCAGCGGGAAGTGAAGGAGGCAGGCAAGGAAAGCACCTCATCCCACCTTCCAGGAAGGGACCAGTGGGATGGTGGGAGGGGGTTGGAGAAATCAGCCATGCTGGTCATGACGCAAATAGCTGATTGCTGTGCAGTGACCTGCAGATGAAAGGAAAAAGCTGACACATGATCAGTGCGGCTTTTTCTTTTCAAGTGCTGATCACTCAAGGCAACACAGCTTCAAGACCAGCCTGGCTGATGATTGGTGTGATACTATTGAGCCCCTTGCAGAGCCCTCTGCATTGGACAGACAGTGTCACACTCCTCAAAAGTCACTGTGCCAAGAAGTTTGAAAAGCATGTGCGAACTCAAAAAGTACAATTTGAAAAAACAGACTACATAACAAATACTTGAAATCCAAATTAAATGGTGACTGGGTCAAATGCAATATAAAAAAGTCCTTAGGCAATGTAAGAACAAAATCAAGAAATAAAACAAACACATAAAACAACAACAAAAAGGTACATTTTGTATGTTACTCACAAGTCTGTGTGTATGGTATGAGGCTGGCCTGGGAGTGTGCTGCCGACTCCCTGCTGAACCAAGTGGAACAATTAGTCTATACTGTTGAAAAGAATCCTAGGGGCGTCATTGGTAGGAAAGTTTGACAGGGTAGGCAATTTCTCTCAGATGCCACACAGAAAACAAAATCTTTGTGGGAAAGGGACTTCGGAGTACCTGTCTGTGAAGAAAACTGGCAAATGATTTTGGACCTACAGAAACATATATTAATCTGTAATAAGTACAGAGAGTCATTTTACAAATGTACTCATAAATTGTATTTCCCTTCTCTGATTGTCCACAAGTTTAATCCCGTAGTCTCCCCTCTATGTGGGAGATGTGCCACAGACCTGGGTTCTCATTTTTCATTGTTTTGGGTATGCCCTGTTTTGCAGACTCTTTGGGCAGACATTACACATGACCTCTCAACCCAATTGGGGTATCAGATCATGGTGGCACCCTTGACGATGTTGGTTGGGATAGAGAATCTGGGGATGGAGGGGTGGGTCTTGCTGCCATGGTGGGTAAGGGTGTTACTAGTTCTTGCACAGCATTGCCTCTTAAATACATGGGTTTCTGGGGCTAACCCTACAGTTCCTCAATGATATAATTTAGCCATCCAAGTCTTAGCATTAAATTGGTTAACATATGTGATTAGAGGAAGGGGTGACAATTTCTTTTTTGATTGCTTGGGATCCATTCATCTCCTCTTTAATCCCTGTGGAGGCCCCGATTTTGTGTGAGGGGCTTGAGTAGGTGTGTTTTTCCACTTGGGCTATGGAACCTCTAAGATGGGGCATTTAATCCTGCACTTTCCTGGACTACTGTGCAATGAATAATAAATAAGAATATAACTAATTTCTAAAACTTTTTTTTTATTTCCATTGCAGAATTGAAATGAACTGGATCCAATTGTATATAGTTCTGATGACTTTATTGTATGTTTGTATCATGTTTGCAATGTTTGTTTGTATTATATAATAAAAAATGTCAATAAACAGAGTATGCAAAAAGGAAAAAGGTAGAAATAGATCTAACAAGAAATGAAAACAACCACAACTCCAAACAATTTTACAGTTACATTAATTTTTTAAGAATGATACAGGGGGCGTGGCTTGGACCCATTGAAGATGGCAGCCTAGTTCTTTTACTCTGCTCCAGCATGGCAACAAATCACACTCAATCCGCTGGAATACCAGACTGAAACCCTCTGTTAGCAACCAGAGGATCCCTCCCTACCTCTGTCGATACTAGCAGAACGATCCTGATGAGGGAAGCCACGGTCTGTAATCACTAAACGCGCCGTGCGCATTTCGGAGCCACCTGAGGAGATAGGCTGTACAGGTCCGAGAGTGGAGGTGCAACTTTATTAAACAGTTAGACTGATGGTGTACTAGCACCTGATACTAACAAATATGGGCCGCGATTGCCGGACAACTCTGGTCATTCGGAAGATTCTCTTTAAGCCGCTGTTCCGACCTTATTTCCCCTGGTACCATAACGCCGGAAAAGGAGATGGATGCCTCGGGAGACAAAGCAATGGGGCCCTCTGCACAGCCTACCCAATCACCACTGGATCAGGCCCAGCTTGGAGATGCCCTAGCTAACATAACAAAGATGCTGGATGCAATCCTGACTAGAGTGGACACTATAGGGGCATCTTTAGCAGGGAATGTAGCAGATGTACACAGACTTGAGGACCAGCAAAATGTGCTGGAGTAATGTATGGAGGAAATGGAGAGACAACATATCATGGTACTGCAAAGGCTCAGAGACCATGAAGAAAAACTTTCCAGACTGTGGTATAGAGCGGCGGATCAAGAGAACAGGAGCAGGAGGAATAATATCAGAATCCTAGGGGTCCCAGAAGGGACTAAGGGTCTGAACATGGAGAAATTTTTAAATGAATGGCTACCACAACTGCTTGGCAAAAGATGGAAAGAGTCTGTGGGGGTTGAGAGAGTGCACTGCATGTATGGCAGGCCAGATGGTGCCAACGGCCCCAGAACAATTATTGTTTACTTGCTAAGGTACATGGTCAAAGAAAAGCTTCTTCGGGTTACAAGGGACCTGGGAGAGATCACCTGGAGGGGCAATATCATCTTGTTTTATCGAGATTTCACTCAAGAAGTAGTGATGAAACGGAAAGCATATGGCCCATTGAAGAAATTTCTTACTGCTAATTCCTTCCAGTATCGGTTTAAGAGACCGACTGCACTGTACCTGTCCAAAGATGGGAGAACCTTCCTTGCAGATTCACCTAGGGAGGCTGAAACTTGGACTAGCAACCAGTGGCCAGGCCTGTTACTGTGGACTGCATTTCCTAGATGCCTCTGGGCCCCGAGAGAGCACACAGTGAATGGAACCGACAAGGGTGGGAAACGCTTCCAGGGGGACATCAATATTGATTGAACTGGTCTAGGCACAAGTGAGTCCTCCTTGCTCCTTCCTTCATCATCTTCTTAATCCGAAAATGGTAAATACCTCCATGTGGATTCTCCCTCGAGTCGAGCTGAGCGGACATCTGGCGATATTGAGGCAAATGGCCAAGTGGATCGGACCAATTATTCAGCACCAGGCCGGCAATGACAACGGTTCAGGATCCCTCACCATCTGGCTTCAGAAAACATAGTAGCCTCCCCTCCTACTAAACTTCCCAGAGCAGAAGCAATTACAATGGCGACAACTGCAGCTCTAGCTCCCCTAACCAAAGATACTGAGTAGTCCGTGGATGCAATAGTCTCGCTAGACTGGGCCGCTACAGTGGAGGAAAATGAACAAGATGCAGCTGCGGTGGCTGGCTTCCTAAAACCAGGCCTTAAATCCTTTGCCGAGGCATTGGTGATGCCTCTGAACTCAGCCAGATTGGATAAGACATGCATGGAGCAGTCTGTCTCACCTGGGAAAGAAGGCTGATCCAACGAATACTAGAACTCTGAGCTGGACTGTTTTTGCATCCTTTTCCTGTTTGACCCCCCTCCCTCCTCTTGAATACTTAGACTGCTGGTCTGATAGATGACCTGGACACCTCCCTCCCTAGAGACTGAGGGGGATGGGTGGCACACAAATATATTTTTTCTTTTCTCCACTGTTGCACCCTCTCCCCCACCCCCTTGCTGGGTTCCATCCCTCAGATCTGCGGGATTCAGAGGGGGTACAGGACACTGAGAGAAACTATGCCACCCTCCCCTTCACTTCCTCCCCTGTCTCCTGGCCTTTTAATTATACCCCAGCCTACTCCTTCTGGTACTTAGATCCCCATTGGCGGTCCAGGTCACAAATAACTCATGGGGTACTTAGTGTTACTTGAGAGGACTGATACATTGGTTCCACACCTGATACCCTTTTCCCCTTATAACAATTTATTTTGGATTCCCTCAATCCACTACTGAGCCACAGAATCTGCTAGTGACAGAGATCCCCCACCATCCCCCCTTTTTCCTGGCTGGATATTATGCACAGGAGCTATTCCCTCCCCTCCCTTCATACTCCATCTCCCCCCCATCTCCCTTCTCCGGTTGTAATACACCATATGTATGCCCTACCGACAGGATCGGTAGGTTCTCCCTGGGTCCTCCGGATCCCAATTTTCACATTGATCCATTAGGCCAGGTTGGGACAGATCACCCATGTTTGGTGTGACCTCTCCCCTTGCAGTTTTGGTGCTTGAAGTAGTGTGGCATGGAGTGTCTTTTTCTTGACATCTCCTTTCACACGTACACCTCAGCATCATCAACTTTAACTTGTTTATTGTGTTATATTTAGAGCAATAGCTCCTTTGCTGGTATTTGCACTGCTGTTATTTTCTCACAACAATATATACATCTTCTCCCTGTTCTTCTTTCTTGTCACTCAACCAGGCCTGCTCTACGTGGGACAACAATTGCTATTAGTCCTTCTCTCCTACTACTACATCTGGTACCTCTGCTGGCATACTAGGCCGACACCCACACGCACAGACTTTAATCAGGTACCCCCCCCCCACTGACTGCTATATGCCTTTCTGTCTACACCAGGGTGAGTACTTCTTTCACTTTCTTCCTAACTAACCATCGGGTATATGGTAATGACTGCTATATCTTCACCAGGATATGGCTGGTGGTGTGTCTCCTGGAATGTTAAAGGACTTAATCACCCTGTCAAATGAATCAAAGTCTTGCAGTACCTTAACTCTATGGGTGCTGATGTAGCCCTTCTCCAGGAGACGCACCTTACTAGCCAGATGGTACAATGGCTTAAGAAGCTTTGGGTTGGCACAGTGATTGCCTGCTGCACCACCACTAAAGGCAAGGGAATGGCTATTTTGCTACGGAAAACCGTGCCTTGGGTAATAGAGGACAAACGCATAGATTCCCAAGAGCAGTGGATAGCAACTTGATTGTCATACCTGGGAGGGAGGATGCTAGTGGCCAATGTGTATGGCCATAACACAGATACCGGGGAGGTATACCCAGACCTCAGTCAGGCCTTCTTGGACCTATTGAATGGCTTCTCTGATGTCCCTATTCTGCTAGGAGGGGACCACAATGTAGTTCTGGACATCTTTCTTGATAAGTCCCTCCCCATCCCACAAACCCACCCCAAGGTTTTAGCCACCCTCACTGATTAGATGGCAGAATGGAGTCTATGTGACCTCTGGAGAAGAAGTAATCCGCAGGGGTGCGATTATTCTTTCTATTCGGCAGCACACCATACTCATAGCAGACTTGACTTCTGGCTCGCCAACCACATAGCAGCACCAGGAATCATGGATACCTCTATCAGCAGTATATTGATTTCCGATCAATTCTGTTTTCCCCACCGGGCCAGGGTGCCCACTCCACAGGATGGAGATGCAGTCCATCACCGATACAAGACAAAACCTTTCAAACCTACATTAAAAAAAGAGACAGATTGCTATTTTCCCTCAACACCCCTGGGAGACCTCAGATTCCACCGTGAGTGGGAGGCATTTAATGCTATTCTTAGGGAAGAATTATTTCATTCACAGCTGCCAAAAACAAGGTGAGGGTAAAGACTATATACTCTTTATAAGCAGAACTCATGACCCTGCAGAGACAATTCAAAATGGCAACCTGAAATCCGCTCAATTCCCCTCTCTTGGCTACCATTACAGGTTTAAAGTATTGACAGTTAAATGACAAAGCTGAATGGCAGCTAATTTGTGCTAAGCACAAATCGTGTGGGGGGGGAGATGAGAAGCAAACTCCTTGCGTACTATCTTCGCAAGCAACAAGTCTCCTCTAGGATACTCGTTCTCAAGAATAAGCAGGGCAAAATAGTATCGGCACCTAAGGCCATCAATGAGGTGATGCAGAGCTTCTACCAAGAACTCTACCAGACTCAGGCCCAACTTTCAAACATGGAACTCTCTACCCGTCTATCCGAGATGTGTAGAAGGGTTCTTTTCCCTAAACTCTCACAAGAGCAACATAATGTTTAGATGCCTCTGTTACCCCTGAGGAACTCCAATCTGCCTTGTCCCAGATGGCCAACAGGAAAACACCAGGACCAGATGGAATGACAGTAGAGTTGTTTCAACTCCTCAAGGCAGAAATTACTGTCTCACATTTACAAGCTCTGCAAGAAGCCCAGGACACTACTGCTCTCCCTCCCACTATGCGGGAAGCCCTAATAACCTTAATTCCCAAGAAGTCCTCGGATGCACTGAACTGTGCCAATTTTCATCCCATTTCACTGCTCTCAGTGGATATCAGACTATTAGCTGAAGTCCTATTGAGTAGACTAACCCAAGTCCTACCTGCTTTAATACACCCCTCACAAGCTGGCTTCTCGAAGGGGAGGTCGGGAGCAGATAACCTCCGATTAGTCCTAAATTTAAAATGGCTAGCTTTGCACTCTGCCACACCGATGGCAGCCCTGGCAATTGACTTTGCCAAGGCTTTTGACTCCTTAGAGTTGGGATACCTCCAAACAGTTCTGTCCCTATATGTATTTGGTTCCCACTTTTGTTCATGAATTTCTACACTGTATCACCTACCAACAGCCAGAATTGTAACCAATCGAGATATTTGTTCACCCATCCTGCTACAGAGGGGCAGCAGACAAGGCTGTCCCCTCTCCCCCTTCTTTTCATTATAGCCCTGGACCCTCTGATTAGAAACCTCCTGGGCACCCCAGGCATCATCGGGATCCCCGTGAAGGAACACTCTTTCTTGGTTAATGCCTATGCAGACGATATGTTACTCACCCTGTCCAATGCAGAGCTTTCCATCCCTATAATATTACAGATGCTACAAGAGTTTGCCTCCCTGTCCAGCCTGCTAATTTATCAAAAAAAGACAATTCTATCCCCCCTGAACATAAAGTGTGGAAGGAGCTGCTTAATAGGTACTGGTATCACTTGGGCACCCCAAGGATTTTCATACCTCGAGATTTTTATTCCCTCTGCTTGGAGAGACCTGGAGAAGACCAACTTCTCTCCTCTATTAACAGCCCTTATGGCTGAAGTTCAGAGGTGGAGAAAGCTGCAGTTATCCCTGAAGGGTAAAATAGAGGCCATCCGTATGTTTATTTTCTCCAGAGTCTCATATCTATTTAGTAATCTCTCAATTCCCCTGTCCCTGAAACCTTTTTTGCTACTGGACAAACTGATTTCCTCCCTTTTATGGGAGGGTAAAATGGCACGCTGAGGGCATGCAAAGCTATAGGCACAATGGACAAAGGGAGGGCTGGGACTCCCATGGTTCATGGGATATCTCCTAACCTTTCGTATGACCCAAACCATTAATTGGTTCATTCCCTCCTCACTCCCCCCCACAATGGGTGTGCTTAGAAGCTGTTCTTATACCTGACACTCTTCGCTCTGCTAACAAGTAAGAAATCATCTGGAGGTCAGCTTACTCCCATCATGACTGAAACCTGTAGGGCTTGGCGATGGGCAATGGCTATTACTGAAATTTCCAGCAAGGGACACCTCCCTTCAGTCTCTTATGCCCCTTTGTGGAACAATCAGCTTATTACAGTGGACTGCAAAGCCCTGCACTGGCCCCACTGGGCTACCAAGGGCATTTGGCTTGTGAGGGATCTCCTGCTCCCAGACAGCAGAGCACTGATGTCCTTCGAGCAACTGCGAGAGGCCTACGATTTGAAAGCACAGGATTTCTGTAGATACCTCCAGATATGGAGTGCAATTACTTCTCTCTTAACCGCCTCAACTGATATGGATAGATGGAACTGCCTTACCACTCTTCATGAGCCCAGGAAAGGCCAAGGCCTGGCTGGAACCTTCTATAAGGTAATTAGAGATGCCCAGCCAGACACCACCTCGGCTAGCTGAATAGCCTGGGAAGCCGAACTCCAGTGCCCCCTCTCACAGAAGCAGTGGTCTGAATACCTTAAAGCTGCTCACTCTGCATATGAGGATGCTGAAAGTCAGATGATACAGATGAAAATTCTCCTTAGATGGTACAAGACACCCGCAGTGCTCTATAAACTGAAAATAATAAAACATGACAAATGCTGGAGATGTAATACTTCCCCACCCATTTGTTCCACATCATGTGGACATGCCCAGCACTCCAAGGGTTCTGGATGCAGGTACTAGATAATTGCTCAGAGATTGCTGGCAAATAACTCTTGATGGCCATGATTCTCTAGTGCTGGGGGATGTCTCTACATTAGGCCCCTTATCTGCACCAATAAAGGCCTGGGTTCTAGTAGCAGTGATGGAGGCTAAGAGAGCCATATTGATGAAATGGAAACAGCTCTCTCCCCCCACGATCTTTCTCTGGCCAGCAGCCATGGCTCGGCTGGCCATTTCTGAGAGACTTTCTGCAGTAGGGAAGGGCCATTTCTCCAGCTATCACAAGAAATGGGATGCATATCTGCATTCACACATCTGTGCAGTCCCACCCACCTCAAAACCCTCCACTGCTCTGAACTACAATGTCCCCCCTTTTCTTTTGCTGCTTTAGCCCCATATTAGTGTAAGCGGGTATTCACCCCACACTGTATGTACCAGTCTTACTTCTTATCTGCCTGCTATCTCTCTGCTTATACTTTCTGCTGCCTAACTTAAAAGAACCAAGGTGGGACGGCTTATTAGTCGAGGTATGAGGATTCTGATGTTAACCACTACTAATGTTTTTTGAGCAAGATAGCAACTATTTCCCTGTCTTACAGATGGGATAAGCCGGAAGACATGCACTGTATTTTGTTGTTTAGAAACCAGTTTAAATAGAACATTAGCCTCTAAGGACTATAAAGGTTGGATGTCATATGTACCTCTCTATTAGCAATTGAAGTCCTGTACTGTTTTAACTTATCTTGTGGTGCTTAATGTCATTGTAGTAGTGTAACTGCTTATCTGTATGCCTGGTATTCAGCTGTCTTTATTATGGCTGGTTGTAATTGAAAAACTCGATAAAATCTTATATGCTAAAAAAAAAAAAAAAAAAAACGATACAAAAACAGGTCTGATCACAAAACATGGAGAAACTTTCACTTGCCCAAAAGTGATAGCTAATGAATTGAACAGCTATGTTTGCTCTCTATTTTCAAAACATCCTTGGCATGCATTAATAATGCTAACAAAGAAAAAAATATAAAGAT
Source organism: Neoceratodus forsteri (assembly GCA_016271365.2). Taxonomy (NCBI): domain Eukaryota; kingdom Metazoa; phylum Chordata; order Ceratodontiformes; family Ceratodontidae; genus Neoceratodus; species Neoceratodus forsteri. The sequence continues at coordinate 278,314,797 of JADMNL010000026.1, read as the reverse complement.
TCTTTTATGTGATATTGCAAGGGGGTAAAATCTAAGAAATTATAGCTCTCCAGGCCATGACAGAATATTACCTAAGATGTTAAAACTTATGGGCAATGGACTCCTTAGTTCACTAACTTTACTTTGTAGTAAAACAGTCACAACAAGTATAATACTGGAAGACTGGAGAACAGCAGAGGTCACCCCAATTTTTACAAAGGGATCAAAAAACGACACCAGAAATTATCACCCAATCATCTTAACTTTAGCTCCAGGGAAAAATCATGAATTAACTGTGGCAAACAAAATCTGGGACCTGGGTTCGATTAGAAAGCTATTGCTCGGTATTTTGGCTAGGTTTGACTTCTAGTCAGGGGCACCCAAGTAACTCCAGACACAGGAAGCAATAACTGTAACATCCAAACCAGGAGTGGGATTCTAAAATGTGGCTTTTATTCACAACAACTGAACAATATAGCATCGATAGACCCCCACGGGGCTACACTCTTAGTAATGCAGATAAACGGAGACCAGAACATATCCTCTTCACAACACTGGAACCTTCAGATTCCGAAACACACTGGGCTCTTAGCCCAAACTTGTACTCTTTTCTGGATTTCCCTGGCCTGGCACATCCAGCCAGCACTTGGACCACTTTCCATATGTCATGGAACATTTCTCAGTGGCTCCCTAAACCACTCATGAGCACATACAGGCCCCATAAGGAAAAATCTGCTACACCAATCCCACATCTGGGTACTTTCTGCGAGCACTGGCCAAGTGCCCGGGGGAAAGCAATAGGTGTCCAACTGAACCTGTAGCGGTATATCTGGTTACGCCAGATGGGGGGGTCTCCCACCTCTTGCTCCCAAATCTATACCTGGCCATTCATTTGGAATGCACACATTTCCTCTGAACCTCTGGATGTAGATTGCTATTTCAAAGTGTATATCACACTTAACAATCTACTAGTAAATAGGTGTCCTGACTGGTAATGTTCTTTAAGTGACACTGTCCATCCCTGTAGACCCCACTGGTTAGAGGCATTCCCAAGCCATACACAAAATTAAGTACTGTACTTGGCTGTCCTTTCCTTACCCACAGTAGCAGCTACTTAAAACACATTCTAGGTGAACATGGCTCTATGTCACAGCAACTCACCCTGATACGCAGGTACCCACAGGCTTCTTCTCAAAGAAAAAACATAAATGTACTTCTCGGTACCTCAGCACAAATTTTCTTCACAGGCTGCTTCTCATCTTCCAGCAGGGCCAAGGGATTGCCCCTGAAAAGCTGGTCTGGTTCCCCCCATCCCCTCAGGGATGGGGCCCTGGAACACATGGGGGATGGTCTCATCCACTTCAAACAGGTCTCTTCTGTGTCTCTATGTAGGGTGAGAACACACACCCACAACTACAGGTAGCTCTGCTCAGAGCTGAGGGCCCTGAGGGACTGCCAACTGCAATGCACCTCCTTCCTTCACTGAATCTCCTTCTAGACTGCACAAGACTCTCCTGAAGACTGAATTCAAAACCTCTCAACATTCTAACTCCCTGCAGCAACTTTCCAAAGTGGCTCATGCTGCTGCGAGAATTCTGTATGATGGCATCCCTTCAGCTGAGCTGAGACTGAGGACAGAGTGAGACAGTGTGAAATCTATTTAACTGGAGTTTCACAAGCTACCTTCCCTGCCTGCCACTAGATCTAGATGAGATTCTTGTAACCCCAGGTAATGGGGGGTTACACATACTTATAGGTTCATAGGTGCTTTACGAGTCCAATAGGCAAGGCTTGTCTTTTATGGACTCACCACCAGATTTATTGGAGGAACTCATTCTTTTTTTGCCCGTATATATATATCCAATCTGTTTTTAAATGTCTGTTGTGCTACCATCTATGATATTTTTTTGGCAGGGTGTTCCAAGCTGACATTATTCTTCAAGTATACCAATGATTTCTCTTATTTGTATTGTTTCGACTGTCTTTGAGTTTCTTGTCATGAGACCTAGTGCTTATGTTTGTGTTATTGTAATTTAGGCCGATGGTCTTGAATATTGATGCATATTTAATTGCTTTGTATGTTAAGCACTGGTGTCCCCTCATTCTCCTGTATTGCATAGAGTATAAGCCTAATTTTGTTAGTCTAGTTTTGTAATCTAAATTGCTTAAAGATATTTTTTTGGTTGCCTTGCACTGGACTCTTTCTATAAGTTTGTTTTCTCTAATTGTGGAGCACATACAGAGGAACAATATTCCAAATAGGGTCTGACTAGGCTGGAATAGAGGGGAATCAGTACCTTTCCATTTCTTCTTTTCAAACAAAAATTAATACAAGGGGTCACCCACTACAGCTTAAAGGAATATTTTTTGAAACAACTGCAAGAAAATAATTCTTTACGAGCATGATTGCACCATGGAATGGACTACAATAATTAGAAATTACAAGCAAAAGTAACACTGAGTATAAGAATACATTAGACAAATTCCTGATGAGAAATGGCACAAACGAAAGCTTCGAATGGGCCTTGCACCTTCTCAGCTCCTATCTTATATTTATTTGTTTATTTGATAGCTGGGTAAGTACACTGATCCCAGGGACCATTTTCGGGCATGACCCCAGCCATTTACTGTAGATGGCACATAGGACAGGAGTATTACAGCAACAACAGCAACAATAGTAACAGAATAGTGATGTGGATACATATGGATACACAGGCAAGTCATAACACAGTGCAGTAAAGAGCGTATATAGTAACAAAAACATTAGTGTAAATGCTAGTATGAATTGAGGGACACAGTGAAGGAGACTGAAAGGGAGAAAAGAAGGAGGGCAAAGAGAGAGAGAGAGAGAGAGATAAACATAGAAACATAGACTTTGACGGCAGATAAGGACCGCTTGGCCCATCTAGTCTGCCCATTTCCCTACCTACAGGATAGGCCGCAGATCCTAGTTAACCAACAGCCTATTTCTTCCTACCCCCCACAAGAATTGCCTTATGTCTGTCCCATGCATTCTTGAATTCTCCCACAGTTTTAGACCCCACAACCTCCTCAGGAAGGCTGTTCCAAGCATCCACTACCTCTCTGTGAAATAATACTTCCTCACATTGCCCTCGAACTGCCCTCCTTCTATCTTTAAATTGTGTCCCCTTGTTCTTGCAAGTCTCTTTTTCTGAAAGATGCTACCTCTTGGACTTTGTTGATTCCACTGAGGTACTTAAAAGTTTCTATCTTGTCCCCTCTCCTTCTTTCCTCAAGGGTATACATATTAAGCTCCGTTAGTCTCTCCTCATACGGCTTCTCTTGCAGACCCTGCACCATTTTAGTTGCCCTCCTCTGGACTGCCTCTATCCTGTCTATGTCCTTGGAGATGGGGTCTCCAGAACTGGACACAGTACTCAGATGGGGTCTCACCAACTGTCTGTACAGAGGGATAACAACTTCCTGTTTTCTGCTGCTGATGCCTCTCCCTATACATCCCAGTATACCCCAGCCCTCCCTACTGCCTTCTCACATTGCTTGCTAACCTTAAGGTCATCTGATATGATTACCCCCAGGTCCCTTTCCTTTTTTTGTTGTTGTTACTACCTTCCCACCCATTGTGTATTCTTCCCCTGGGTTCTTGTTTCCCAGGTGCATTATTTTGCACTTCTTTGCATTGAATCCTAGCTGCCATACTTCTGACCATTCCTCTAACCTTGCCAAGTCCCTTTTCATCTTTTCCATGCCTCCTTGTGTATCAACTCTATTGCAGATCTTTGTGTCATCTGCAAAAAGGCATACTTTTCCTTCCAGTCCCTCTGCAATGTCACTGATGAAGACATTAAAAAGGACTGGACCCAATACTGAACCCTACGGTACCCCACTAGTAACCCCCCTTTCTTCAGAGTGGACTCCATTTACAATTACCTTCTGTGTCCTGTTGTCCAGCCAATGTTTTACCCAGGCTACCACCCTGGGTCCCACTCCAGGCTGGTTAATTTGACTATTAATCTTTGTGTGGGACTGTGTCAAATGCCTTGCTAAAGTCTAGGTAGGCCATGTCCACAGCCCCTCCCTGGTCTACTACTTTGGTCACCCAGTCAAAGAAATCTATTAGATTCGTCTGATATGACCTTCCCACTGTGAACCCATGCTGCCTTGGGTCCTGTGCTTCACTGGCCTCTAGGTACTCAACTATTCTTTCCTTCAGAAGTGACTCCATCACTTTCCCTACCACAGAGGTCAGACTGACAGGTCTGTAGTTTCCTGCCTCTGTCTTGGTCCCACTTTTGTGAAGGGGAATCACATCCGCCTTCCTCCAGTCCTCGGGTACCAAGCCATCCTCCCATGATTTATTAAAAAGATTAGCCAGTGGTTTCACTAGTTCCTCCCTTAATTCTTTTAGAATTCTGGGGTGAATTCCATCAGGACCCATTGCTTTGTCCACCTTCAGTTTTAGGAGTTCTTGCAGAACCCTTTCTTCTGTGAAAGGACTGGGATCGACCCCCCGATCAAGAGTGCTTCTGTCAATTGGATTAGGCGCTTCCCCCTCCTCTTTTGTGAATACTGAGCAGAGATATTCATTCAGTATTCCTGCTTTTTCACTGTCCCCCTCTGCCCACCCACCATTCATTCTATTCAGCCTCACTATCCCTCCCTTTGTCTTTTCTACTCGCTGATGTACCTATAAAGGTTTTATCCCTTCTTAACTGAGTTGGCTATCTTTTCCTCAGTTTGGGCCTTTGCTATTCTGACTTCCTCCCTGCTTCCTTCTGCCTTAACTGGTACAGCTCTCTGTCCTGCTCCTTCTGTGTTTCCTTATACTCGAATGCCATCTTTTTCTTCCTGACTTTCACAGCCACCCTTTTGAGAACCATAGTGGCTTTTTCTTTCATTTTGATTTGTTTATTTGCTTCACACAAAGGCTTGTTGCCTCTGTGATGGCAGTTTTGATAATTCCCCATTGTTGCTCACACCTCCTTCTAGCCTGTTTGCTAGTGCTTTTCTGAGGCACTCTCCATCTTGCCAAAGTCAGCCCTCCTAAAGTCCAGTACCCTCACTTTTGTATGGCTTGGCTCTGTAGCTGAGTTTAACGTGAACCTTACTGTTTGATGGTCACTTGTCCCCAGATGGCAACCCACTTCTAGATCTGAGATCCTCTCACTGCCCTCGTTTGAGAGTACGAGGTCTAAGATTGCTCCCTCACGAGTGGGTTCCGAAACTAGCTGTCTAATGCCTGCCACCTGTAGGGCATCAAGAATGGCCCTGATCTTGGATGTAGCTGCAGCAAATGTGCTCCAGTTAACATCTGGCATATTCAGGTCTCCCATCAACAGTTTCTCCCCTTTCTCTGCCACTCTAAGAATGCCTTCTATCATATCCTTTTCCATTCCTTCCCCCTGACATGGGGGTCTGTAGACAACTCCTGTGTGGATTGTGGTGCCCTTTCCAGTCTCTAAGGTGACCCACAGTGCCTCTTCTCCTCCCTGTTTACTCTTTTGTTCAGTTGCTTTTATCCCTTCCTTTACATAGAGAGCTACTCCTCCCCCTCTTCTTCCCTGCCTGTCTCTCCTGTAGGTTATGTACCCTGGTATGTTACCATCCCAGTCATGGTTCTCTGTGTACCATGTTTCTGTGACTGCTATGATATCCAGGCATTCCTCTTCCATTAAGGCCATCAGCTCAGGGAGCTTGTTGCCCAGACTATGGGCATTGGTACTCATTACCCTCCATTTCCTGATGGCCTTACTCCCTTTGCCCCATCCCTGTCCTTCTTGCTTTGTCACTTTCTCCATTTACCCCTGCCTTCTCCCTATCGACACCTCTATGTTGGTGTTTGCCTTTTACTACCGTGATTTTTGGGGGCTAGGATTTTCCTGCTCCTTTCAGTGCCTCCCCAGCTGGTTAAAAAGCTTGCCAATGAAGCATTTAAACCTATCACCTAGGATCCTGGTTCGCCTCAAGGGACAGATGCAGCCCATCATGCCAGTATAGGCTTGCATCACTCCAGGTGGACCCCAGTCCCCAATGAAGCCAAATCCTGAGCTCCACCAGTTTTTCAACCACTGATTGAATCCTATGGTGCAGAACACCTAGCCTCTCCTATGCCATAGATGGGTAGCACCTCCAAGAAGGTTACCGTGCATGCTACTTGACTAAGGCCCCTTCCCAATTCCACAAACTCTTCCTGCACTTCTCTAATCCCTTTCTTAGCCAGGTCATTTGTCCCTAGGTGGACAATGACATCCAGCTCCCTTCCCTGTGCAGCTGCTCTGGCAATCCTGAGGATTCGCTCCCTGTCCCTCCAAGCCATGGCGCCAGGCAGGCACCTTACCTCCCTCTCCCCTTCCTATCCCAGTTCTACCTTCCTAACAATGGAGTCCCCCACCAGGAGTTGTTTCCTTCCCCTGCAGGGTCCCCTGCCACCCTCCTGTGGGTCTCCTTTGTGGAGGTTCCCAGCATCCTCCTTGGTCTCCACTGTGGGTGCCTCCATAGAGGAACCACACTTTGACAGAATGGCATAGGAATTGTGGAGAGGTACAACTGGAGGGATGCACCTCTGTTCCACCACTCTCACCCTCCCTGAGCCCACCGTGGTCCAACCGCTCCTCTTTCTTGGCAATCTCTGAGGCAACGGCAGTGACACTGGTGGTCCCTGGATGGAAGAGGAGGTCCCACAAATCCTGGCCAACTCAGCCTGGAGATGAGCAACCTCCTCCCTCAGCCCAGAGAGGTGCCTGCAGATGGGACAACACCGTATCCTCCAGAACATCTCCCGGAAGACTGCTGCTCCACAGCCACTGCACTGCACCACTCCAATCATGTCTTATTTCTGGCCCCTCAACTGTTTACAATCCTTACTCTTTCCTCTGTTTTTTTTTTTCTCTCTCTCCTTACTTTCTGCCTGTGTGCCCTTTAAGCTCCTGATTGTCCTGTTCTGAGACAAGAATATCCTATATTTCTCAGTAGACCATTTACTTGCTCAGAGGCAGACCTCCAGCAGCTAGAGGGGGCTGGAGAGCTACTCTTGCGCTTCTAGGATGGTGGGTCCTTGGTGGTTCTGTGATCACTCACTTCCTGCCCCTAAACAGGAAGTTCCTGGTGTCTGTCAAATCCTGTGCCTATAAAAATAGGACTAGCTTTGGGTGGGGGGGGTGGAGAGGAGGGAAGGAGGGCAATATAGTCCCAGCAGAGAAGTTCAGTCACACAGCAGTCCTTTCTCCTGGTGTCTTCTGCCAAGCTATTAGCAGAAACTTTCTAAGGCAGTCTTTAAATGTAGCTTCCTTCTAGCTAAGCTACTCCCCCTACTTACCAGATCTTTCTATAAGTAATTTAACCCTCACAGCAGTTAAGTCCTTTCAGTCACCTTAGATTTACCCTAGATAACTCTTCAGATACCCATTCAGTTCAGTTAACCCAAACACACACCTTTTTTTTTTGTATGTTAGTTTTTTTACCCTAAATTAAAGGTCCAAGTACAAAAAGAGAGAGAATACCACAGGTCACACAGATTGCAGAATAAATAATACATATGTAGCCCCCCCAACCAATGTCTAGGAGTGTGATGGAATGTCTGTGGGGAGGGGGTAACCACACAGCAGAACTAAACAGAATGGCTGCATTTAACTGGTTCGCTAGTCTTCTTGCGGTGTCCAAACTTTGCAGGGTTCTGCATCTACCCAGGAAGTGAGTTCATTCAAATCAGTTCTATAAATAAGTTAATTGTACACATGGGGAATAAAAGTAAATTCACTGCATTTAATCCAAAGGGGCAGAACACAAAACCACTCCACTGAGCATGAGGGTAACAAGGGGCAGCAACTATTTTCAAGGCACACAAGTACTTCAACACAGTGGAACATGTGTGATCATGAATATCTCCCACTAGCTTTTGTTTGGAGCGGAATCAGGCTTCCAATTACCTGGTGGCAGCAACATATCTGGAGCCAAATCAGGTCTTAAAATACTTTTTTGCTGCTCTGATTCTTCCTATCGTCACTCCTGCTTGAACATCAGAGAAAAGAAAACAGGTCCCATCTGTACCAGATTGCCCTAACAAACCCCACTTCTTTCTAGCTGCAGATTGGAAGTGGCACTAACATGGCTTGAACCTCCACAGTCTGCACCTGCGATAAACATTCCATGGCTGACCTCTCCCATACTGGCTCTACCTCTAAGCCATGGGTTACCACAATCGTGAATTACATTTTGGGCACACCAAACCATGTGGCAGGGATGACCACACATGAGACTGCTTGCAGAGACTTATGCCCAGGCTCCTGGCACAATCTGCCTTTTCCCATCTGCTCCAGTTTTGGATCTCTCTGGTGCTGTCTTACAATCACTGAGGAGGGATGGGACAAGAAGTCTACACTGCCCCACCACCTCTTCTCTCTCAATGGCATGGAGGAGCTCATTCCAGATGAACTTCTACAGTATAGCCATTCTTCCTCCCAGACTCCAACTCTCCCTCTCTCTGACTCTGCCGTACTGCAGGTAGCTGTGGTCCAAGGTGGCAATTTTACCACCCTGGCCCTGAATTATGGTCTGTCTTTCCAGCTCTGTTTTGGCATCAAAACTCACCCACTTTGTGACTCCTGCCCCAACAAGGTTGCCTCCTACAGGCAGTCCCAGATGGCCCCAGGTGTTGACTCTTTTGCTACTAGTAAGCCCCGAGTTAGGTAAAATCTATACATAACATAAAGGATAACATATGGGTGATTGTACACAACAAACCTGTGTTTCTATCAAGTGGCTGCGATAACAACATATGGAGACAGAAACTGAAGCTGTAGCAACCTGAGATAGAAACACTGGGCGAGTTGTGTATGGGGTACATGTATTTATTTTTTATAGTATATGATTTTGAATGAGTGGACATTTTTTGTAAACACCAGGTGCCATAGGTTTTGCTTTCATTCTTGTTTGTCAGTGGAGTGATACTGAGTGGCAGGAGACAGCACAGCATTGACACAGTTGAAACTGATTTGGAACACACACAACTTTTCTAGAATGTGCACAGCAGCATTTTTGAAGAGACAGATTTTCATACATAACAATACTGACCATATACTATAATGTTTTTATTGAGCGATGTCATTTTTACATGTGATTGCACACATGCGCAAGAAACATTATGCGGCAGCTTAGGAGAGAAGAGGGCTGTGCAGGTGTGGCAGTGTGGCATCGAATGCCAGCACTGCATTTGTGGGCATTGCGGTGTGCACCCAATGCAGGCCCAGTGTCCTGATGACACTGGTTCCGCAGAAGTGCCACCAATGATTTGGCCACTGCAATGAGGGGCCACCTCTTCATTGCAGCATCAGCAATTCCGCTGCAAACAGGGAGCAACCCATCACTGCAGGGCATTACCTTGCCTGGTGTAACATCTGTGTGAACATGATGGCACCGCTGCCTCACAGTTCCATGAAAACCGGCGGGAGTGCCCAATCCCCCTGTCAGCATGCCAACACCCAATTCATTTGCCGATGGGGGAGCCCACTCCCCGTCTGCATAATGTACCCCCCATTTGTTGTGTGTGCAAGGGGTGCCCAATCCCCTCAGCATCATCGCCCCCAAACATCTTTCTTTGCTGACAGGGGCTCAATCTCATCAGCTTCAGTAGCCCTTCCCAGTTCAATTTGCTGACAGGAGGCCCATTCCCTTTGGCATAATGTCCCACCCCCAAATTCTGTTGTGTACAGAGAGGTGCCCAATCCCCCCTCGGCATCATGCACCCCACCTGTTTCTGTGCTGACAGGGGCTCAATCCCCATCAGCTTCAGTCCTCCTCCCTACAAATGCAGGTGGCACACTGGGAGCCCACCTCAATGTACCAAATACACCTGTGAAAGAAGAAAACCGACCAGTATTGTCTTTTGTTTTTTTTCTACCTGTAAAATGAGAAAACGGTCCCTCAGAGTGTCAGGTGCCCTTCTCCCAACCCATGCCCACCCTCTGCATACCCCTCCTCCTCACACCTCCTACCCCATACTTACCTCCAGAGCCTGGCACAATGATCTTTGGTGGACCAGGAACACATCTGCACTCTTCAAAGCCGACCGAGAACTGAAGAAATGCCGGTAAGCTGTATAATAGCATAAATAGTTTTTTTTCAACTTTGGTGCATATCTCGGGCATTTGGGGGAATTTTGGCACCAAATTTTCAACATGGGGTTATTGGGATGCCTCCTCTTAAATTCAGTAACTGTCATGGTGTTATTTGGTCCTGAAAGGTGATTTCACGGTTACTGAGCAGAATCACCTTTTGGGACTGATTAATGAAACGACAGTGCCGCTGTTCATGAGGTGGGCTCTCAAAAAGCCTATGTAGCAAATTTTGTGAAAAAAAATCCCAAAAATGGCTGTTTTATGAGCGTCCGTTGCGCAGGTTCCACACACTCTTGTAACTTCACGAATTTGCAATATTTTCACTCCAGATTTTTGACATTGCCATTTTTCCACACCTCCTTATAAATAGTACATCTGTCATTTTACACATCCCTGCTGAAATGTATTTTCGCACTTCTGACGCAGAATAGCACAGTTGCTGTGGAAATCAGTTTTTGGAACAGATTAAGAAAAATAACAGTGACACTGTTCATGAGCAGAGGTCCTAAAATGCCTATGCTGAAAATTTGGTGATAAAAATCATACAAAAGCTATGTTACAAGCGTGCATTCTTGATTTACAGCACCCTTATAACAAGGCCCCTAAATTTTGCGGCCAGAGATTTTATATAGAACTTGCAATCTACTGCAGAACTTCTGCAGTGCCGCAGAATTCACTGTTCTTGGTGATTTTTTATTAATAATTCTGTTTATCCATAGAACCTGGTTCCCTTCCCCTCTTTTTATATCCAAAATCCCTCTATGCTCAGAATGTGATGTTATCATTGCTATAACATCATAAATTATCTAATGAAATGGCTGCATTCTGCAACAGAAATGAACAGTCACTTATCTACCACAGTTCCCACTGCCAGAGGTGGTAGTACAGCACATCAGGCATGGTGATATTTGCTCAACCTGCACTACAGCCTAATATAATTTTCAGTCTTACGTTATTGTACTTGGGCCAACTTAAACAAAACTTTGATAATAGCATAGACTGGTTAAGTCCATACCTCACTTTGTGCAAATTTATTTGTGCCTTTAAGATATAGCAATGCCATCTGAAATGAATAACTGGTAAAATAAATTTACCTGTCATTTTTAAGAAAAATAAAGTAATTATGCCCAGAAAAGTGGAATACAATCATGTGAAAATCAAACAAAAGGGCTCACAAAAGGGAAAAAATAGGAGGTGCTCTTGGTGAAATCGGAAACTTTTCAACATCATAACCAGACACTCACCCAAACCACCAAAAATAAGGCTGAAGCAGCTCAGCCTTATTTTTGGTGGTTTCGGTGAGTGCCTGTCATGATCTTGAAAAAGAATAATAATGTAGACCTGCTGAAAGAACAGACCTGTTAAATAAATAATTGTGCTGTACACATTTTTGCCAGGGTTATTGATTACATATTGTCACTGGTTGATAGAGTCACCCAAAAGTTATGGAGAAATGTGTTCGGGGCCAGCTGTTGGGCCAGAGGGTAGCATGTTATGTTTCTGTGCCGGCAACTCAGGTTCAGAGATTAGCTTTGGGAGCTGGCTGGGCAGCACAAGGATTGGGAGAATACATCACTGCTCTGAGCCTGGGAAGGTATGGTGCAGTGTTCTGTCACACGGTGGACATATTATGCTGGGCTGGAGGGCTCTATCTCACAGTCGGTTCACATGCATGGCATGGCCTGATGGTGTTACGTAGTGTCAGGGGAAGCAGGCTGGCATAAAAAATGAGTTTTGCAATAACTCCTCTGTTCTGTTTATTCCATATCAAATGGGACTTGTATAAATGAGGATGAAATTTCATGGAAATTAAAAAAAAATATATATATATATACACACACACACACACACACACATACAGTATCTCTCTCATTATATATATACACACACACACACACACATTTGCATGTATGTTACAGATTGCGTATAAATAAATAAGTGATGCACAGTGGAGACCTGATTAGTGGTATAGATACCATGCATATAGAAATACCTTATTTATCACATAAGGTTCCCTCTACATATTTCATTTATGCAATAGGCTGAAATATTTGTTTTGCTTTTTTAGACATACAATTATTTCTATAAGTCTGTTATTTTTTGAACTAGTGCTACTGTGCTTTCCCTCATCCTGATTGCTATAACCACTGCCATGAAAGTGAAGTCAGGATGACAAGCTGACACTGTGATATAGCAGTTTGTTAGTGCCGCAGAACTTCTGCAGAAATTACAAACCACCGCCGCAGAAGTTCTGTGGCAAATGGTAGTCTTGCCGCAGAACTTGGTCCCACTGTGCCACAGAAAAGTAGGGGCCTTGCTTATAACTTCGCAAACTGGCAATATTTTCATGCCAGATTTTCAACACTGGCATTTTTTTCACACCTCTTTATGAATAGTACAGCTGTCATTTTTCACATCCTGGCTGAAATGTGTTTTCACACTTCTGGCGCAGAATAGCACTATCACTGAGGGAAATCAGTGTTTGGGATAGATTAAGAACAAGCGAGCAAGAGAGGGGAAGAGAGCGAGCTCAATGGAGCTCTGTCAGGACTGCTGTGGATTTCTTTGTGGGCAGAAAAAGGCCCCAATGCAGGCAGGAGCCCAGTACAAAAGGGCAGCCTGCAGCGCTTTGAGAAACAGAACAAGCAAGTGAGAGAGGGGGAGTTAGCGAGGCTCAACTGAGCTCTGTCAAGACTTTAGAGTTGCCCACCATGCCAACCAGGTCCTGTGTGGTCCTATATTACAGCAGGATCTCTGAGGTGGAGACAAAGCAATGACTGGATACTTTTAGGATTGCTGTAATAATACAGATTTAGTTGTTCTGTTTATTTCTCTAACTGAGCTAAGTACTGAGCTATACTGTTATGATTGCTGTAATAATACATATTTATTTTTTCTGTTTATTTCTCTAACTGAGCTAAGTCATACTTGGAGTGCAATAGGATTTCTAACTGAGCTATGTGAAACTGTATGAGGGTGAGAACAAAAAGTATGGTAGCTGAGGGGTGAAAAATGGACAAGGAGGCTTTAAGATTGCTACAGTATCTAACGGATGATATTTGAGACTGAATTAACCCAGTCAGCAAGGGGGCAGTAGGTGGACTAGTGTGGGGGGAACAGGAATTTGAGTAACTAGGGGCCTAACAGTTATAGTAGGGTACAAAAACTGGGAGTAAGAGCCTGTAACATAAGATGAGGGCCAAATTGGGCAGGTGCCACATGTCAATAGGGTGGGCATCATTGGAAGGGTGGTGGGGTGTACAGGGTATGGGTCCGACATGATCCTGGAATGGGCTTGGAGGATGGGGGGTGTATGGTCTGTAGACAACTGGCTAGTTTGAGGGAGGAACTATGGAGGTTAGGGAGGAGTCTAAGTGGCAGGGCAGATGAGTATGGTAGGCATCCTTGCTGGGGGGACAACTAGGGACTGAAACTGACCCCTGTATCAAAGGCACTAGCAGAAAAGAGAGAGGAGAAGGGAAGGGGTGACCGACGTGAAGGGGGGCCTCCTGATGGGGAAGGAAGAGACCACAGGAAGTACCAGGGTAGAAAGCAGAAGGCTGCAGGTAGAGAGGGACCAGGGGTGGGACCGGGGAGGGCACAGAGGGGAACAGTAGGAGGGGGAACCGATAGGTGGAAGAGATGTAGGAGGAGTATTGACTAGGAGTAGATTCATGCCTCTGCTATGGGAGAGAGGGGGAGTAGGAACATACTGAAGGGGAGGATAGCAGGGAATGAAAGGGATGGCAACAGGTAGGGGAAGAGGTAGCAAGGATGAAAGGGTAGAAGGGGGGCTAGTAAGGAAGGAGAGGGGTGACTGGAGGAGAGAAGGCTACAGGAAGGGTGAAGGATGGGAGGAGCGTCAGTATCGGGGTCGAAGGGAATGGGGCTCTAAACTGACAACAATGGGGATAGGAGAGGGGTTGGAAATCAGAAGGGGAGGAGGGGAGGTCGACATGGGAAGCCCAGTAGAAGGTAGTCAGGTGGGGAAGGGGATCAAGGGAGATGGGAGGAATAAGAAAGAGAAAAATGGTGAGGCAGAAGTAGGGGGTCCAGATACAGAAGTGACAGAGGGTGCAGCTGGCGGGGCTAAGGGGCAGGGAAGAATGAATACTTGGGTGGTGGAAGGGGCATTAGAAGGGAAAAGGGGTACTCATCCTGGGGGATTCTATACTGAAAGAGTGAGATGGGGTGGAAGGGGGGAAGGCACAGCCTTATTTGGGTTGAAGCTATCCCCAGTTTGACTGCAGGTGGGGCAGAGCAGGCACTGCTCAATGGTGCAGCGAGGTGGAGGAAGAAACCTTATTTACCATTGCATGTGGCTACAAACGACTTAGTGGGGAGACTGTGGAAGTAGTGGGGGGGTTTGAGGAGTTGGGCAGGCAGTGTGATGGGGTGGGGGAGTTGGTGGCATTCTCGAAGGTACTCCCTGTACCATGTGCAATCATGGGGAGGAAGGGTAGGATCAAAGAGTTCAATGAGTGGCTGAGGGATTGGTGCCACACCAAAAATTATGGATTAGTGTCTAACTAGGTTAGGTTCTGGGGGAATAGTGACTTCTACATGGGGGACAGGCTACACTTAATCAGGAAGGGGAGGGAGTATTAAAGGCAAGATTAGAGGGGTATATCTCTACTAAGATGGATTTACACTAGTCGGGGGGGTGGCCAAAAGACTGAGGTTGGTAGAAAGGTCCAGACAGGGGGAGCCTAATGAGCTCACCCCCCTTGATATAGGTAAAGGCAGAGGCTTAGTAACCCTGGGAGGGGGTGGGCAGAGTGGTGTGAGTGTAATACAGAAGGCACCACCACCCGGTAAGAATAAGGAGGACAAAGGGTGTGGACTGCTGGGAGGAGAGATACAGGCCAAGGAGAAGAGTGAGGAGAAGGAGAGGTACGGGTGGAAGGTGGTCTCTCTCAGTGCAAGAAGCTTGGGGAACAAAATTGCTGAGCTTCAGGCACTGCTTCCAGAGGGGAAGGTGGACATTGCTGCAGCGACAGAGACTTGGGCCGCAGAGTACCATGATTGGGACTTGTCAGTCCTGGTATACAGGATATACAGGAGGGACTGGAGGGTTGCAAGGGGGGGGGTTGCACTCTATGTGAAGAAGGGATCAAATGCATATGGGGTGAGGGAGAAGAGGAGAGGACAGAGGCACTTTGGGCGCAGCTCCTGGACTCCAAGGGCAGAAAGCTGAGGCTAGGAGTGGTGTACAAACCACCAGACAATCCGGGGAACTGGAAGGGGAGTTGGAAAAGCAGATAAGGAGGGTATATAGAAGGGGGAGTGTGGTGATAGTGGGGGATTTTAACCTACCAGGGGTTGACAGAAGCACCCTGGTCTCTAGCAGTACCAGGAAGCAGGTGCTCCTTGATGCCTTCCAGGACGGCCTCCTGATGCAATTGGTAAGTGGGCCTACAAGGCTTGGTAGCACTCTGGACCTAGTACTGGCAAATGGGGAGGCGATGCGGGAGGCAAGGGTGGAGGACCCACTAACGGGTAGTGACCACCAAACACTGTGGCTCATTCTTGCACTGGACAGGAAGACAGGAGGCATGGGCACTAAGGTGGTGTACTTGAGTAGGGTGGATTTTGGGAGGATGGGAGCAATACTGCAAGGGAGACGCCAGGATATAAGGCCAGGGATGGTGAATCATAAAGACTGGGCTTACAGAGGCCACAGTAGCCTGCACCAGGGCCAGGAGTAAGAAGAGCAGAGCCAAGAAACCATGCTGGCTGAACAAGGAAGTGCTGCAAGGGGTGAGGGCTACATACCAGAAGTACAGGAGAACAGGGAAGGGAGAGGATAAGGATGCTTATGGGAGTTGGTCAAGGGAGGTGGCCAGAAGAGTGAAAAAAGCTAAGGCCTCCAGGGAATTAAGGTTAGCATGGGGCATAAAGGGAGGGGAAAAGGACTTTTTTAGGTATGTCAGGGAAAAGAGAAAGTGCAAGGAACATATTTTGAGAATAAAGTGGGGAGGAGATTGGGTTGAAAAGGGAGGGGAGCAAGTGTAAATTCTAAATGAGTTCTTCTGCTCCATTTTCACTAAGGAGAGGGATGGTCCACTACCAGCATTGGTTGGGGGGGTGAGGAAAGTAGGGGAGGAGGTGACAGACAAAGTGATCACATGGAGTAGGGTGCTAGAGGGGCTAGGGGGAGTAAGGGTGGACAAGGCATCAGGTCCAGATGGCATCCACCCCAGGATGCTGAGGGAGATGGCGGAGCTGTTGGCTGAGCTGCTGGCAGATCTGTTCAACACCTCCCTGGAAACAGGGTGTGTGCCCCAGAACTGGAGGGTGGCCCATGTGGTGCCCATACACAGCAGTTGGCCTAGGGAGGAGCCAGAAAATTATCGGTAGGTCAGCCTCACATCCATAGCGGGTAAGCTTATGGAGGTGATACTGAAGGAAAGGCTGGTGGCACTCCTAGAGAGTAATGGCCTCCAAGATGGGTGACAACACAAATTCATCTCAGGGAGGTCTTGTCAAACCAACCTAATAGAGTATTATGACTGGGTGACAAGGGAGTTGGACAGTGGTCATGCGGTACATGTCCTGTACTCGGGACTTCAATAAGGCCTTTGATACAGTGCCTCATGGGAGACTGGGGGGGAAGCTGACGGCAGTGGGAGTGGGAAAAAGCTGACTAAATGGATAGAGAAATGGTTACAGGGAAGGGTGCAGAGGGTAGTGGTGGTGGGGGAGCTCTTGGCACCCAGGGCAGTAACAAGTGGGGTGCAGCAGGAGTCAGTACTGGTTCCAGTGCTATTTGGGCTCTTTATCTCCGATATAGCACATGGAGTGGGGAGCAGGGTTAGTCTGTCCACAAATGATACCAAATTGGGGGTGGTGATGGATGAAGAGGACAGATGGGGAAAAACTGCAGGGGGACCTAACCAAACTACAGACATGGTCAGTGGAGTGGCAGCTAGGATTCAATGCAAAGAAGTGCAAACTTATGCACTTCAGGGCTAAGAACCAGAAGAGGGACTTTTGGTTGAGGGGGGTGAGGTTGGGGAATCACAGAGGAGGAGAAGGACCTAGGGCTGTTGGTAACTGGGAGCATAAACAACTCGGTCCAGTGCAGAAGAGCAACAGTGAAGGCAAACAGGATGCTGGGGTGCACTATAAGGGGGTTCTCATCCAGACACAGGGATGTGATCCTACCTCTCTATAGATCATTGGTCAGACTGCACCTGGAGTACTGTGTGTGAAACTGGAGGCCATACCTGAGGAGAGATATAAATTTACTGGAGGGGGTGCAAAGGAGGGCAATAAAAATGTTAAAGGGGATGGATGGAAGGAAAGGAATATGAAGTTAGGCTGAAGGAGCTGAACATGTATACACTGGAGGAGAGGTGGGATATGGGGGATATGACTGAAGCATTTAAATATCTGAGGGGGGTAAATACACATAGCATCGAGGGGATGTTCAAACTGAGGAGTGGAAGAGAGGGAAGGAGGCATAGACTAAGGTTGGAAGGGGGAGTTTTTTTAAGAGGGAAATGAGGAGGCATTACTTCACTGAGAAGGTGGTGTCTAGTTGGAATGCGCTGCCAGATGGGATGGTAACATGTATGACAATTAATAGCTTTAAGAAGGAGTGGGATAAAGCAAGAGGAAGAGTCAGGAGGCAGGGGCTTGGACAAGCTGTGGGAAGAACCAAAGGGAGGAGGCTAGGGCAGCTGCAATCTAGGTTGCTGGCTGCACACTTGCACAGACTTAGACTGATTGGTCTGTTCTGCTGGCAGATTTGTATGGTCATATGTTCGTATGTGTGATCGTATGTAAAATCACAGTGACTCTGTTCATGAGCAGAGGTCCTAAAATGCCTACACTGAAAATTTGGTGAGAAATGTCCATAAAATGACTGTGCTACAAGTGTGCATTGTACAGTTTCCATGCACCCTTGTAACTTCACAAATTTGTATTATTTTCACTCCTCATTTTCAACATTGGCATTTTTCAGACCTCCTTATGAACAGTACAGCTGTCATTTTTCACATCCTGTCCGAAATATGCGTTTACACATCTGGTGCAGAATAGCACAGTTGCTATGGGACTACAATGTTTGGGACAGATTAAGAAAATCATAGTGACAGTGTTCACAAAATGACTATGTTGAAAATTTGGTGAAATAATTCCACTAAATGATTGTGTTACGCGGATGCATTGTGCAGTTTCCACGTATGCTCAGAAGTTCGAGCATTTTTAATATTTTCACTACAGATTTTCAACATTGGCATTTTTCCATGCCTCCTTATGAACAGTACAGCTGTCATTTTTCACATCCTGGCCGAAATGTGTTTTCGCACTTCTGGCGCAGAATAGCACTGTCGCTGTGGGAAATCAGTGTTTGGGACAGATTAAGAAAATCACAGTGACGTTGTTCATGAGCAGTGGTACTTAAATGCCTATGTTGAAAATTTAGTGACAAGCGTCCATAAAATGACCGTTTTACTAGCGTGCATTGTGTAGTTCTCACACACCCTTGTAACTTCGCAAATTTGTAGTATTTTCACTGCAGACTTTCAACATTGGCATTTTTTTCATACCTCCTTATGAACAGTACAGCTGTCATTTTCCAGATCCTGGCCGAAATGTGTTTTTGCTCTTCTGGCACACAATAGCGCGGTCACTGTGGGAAGTCAGTGTTCGGGACAGATTAATAAAATCACAGTGACACTGTTCATGAGCAGAGGTGCTAAAATGCCTGTGTTGAAAATTTAGTGACAAAAGTCCATGAAATGACTGTGTTATGAGCGTATGTTGTGCAGTTTCCACGCACCCTTGTAATTTTGCTCATTTGTAATATTTTTCACTGCAGATTTTCAACATTGGCATTTTTTCACACCTCCTTATGAACAGTACAGCTGCCATTTTTCATATCCTGCCCAAAATATATGTTTACACATCTGGCGCAGAATAGCGCGGTCACTGTGGGAAATCAATGTTCAGGACAGATTAAGAAAATCATAGTGACAGTGTTCATGAGCAGAGGTCACAAAATGCCTATGTTGAAAATTTGGTGAAATAATCCACTAAATGACTGTTACGCACATGCATTACGCAGTTTCCAAGTATGCTCGGAAGTTTGAGCATTTTTAATATTTTCACTACAGGTTTTCAACATAACCATCTCTTCACACCTCCCTATGAGTGGTACAGCTGTCATTCTTCACATCCTGCCCAATCTGTGTTTTCGTACATCTGGCACAGAATGACATGGTCGCTGTGGGAACTCAAAGTTCAGGACACATTAACAAAATCATAGTGCCACTGTTCATGAGAAGAGGTCACAAATGCTTTCATGAGGTGTGTGTCACAAAAAGGCCATGTTGAACATTTGTAGTGCAAATACCAACAAATGCCCAAGCATTAGGGTTTCTAACCATGATGTCCCATCCTGTACATACTAACAGGCATCAGGGGCGTGCCTTTGGATTGCTGACTGTAATGCTCATGCCATTCCACCCCACCCTCCCACCCTGCAGCCAGCGACAGGCATCGAGGTGTGCCTTGGACTTTATAGCCTGAGTTCACCCCATTCTCCTATACTGCGCCCATTTCAGTTTATGTCCTTCTGGAATGGCGTGACTGTAAAGCCGAACAGCCCAAGGCACGCCTCAACACTTGTTGGTGTCTGCAGGATAGGGTGAGATGAAATAGAATATATGTTATGGGCGACAACCCAAATGCATACCCCAATGCCTGCCCCTCCCTCTGCAGGGTGGAGGTGGGGCTGGCGTGAAGTTCAGTACTTCACTACCATTCCTGTTTGGCATCTGTCTAACTCCTGCAATCCCAATGCTAATACCAGGAAACAAACATTCTACTTTGACAAATGCTTGTTCACACTGGCATAGCTTCATTTACTGTAGCTACATTGCATAGTTTACAAGGCAGTCTTGGGCAGTGAGTGTAGCAGCATAAGGTACAGCATACATGCCTAATTACTATTTAGTAAGTAAATGAGTAAAATTTTATTTATAAAGCACCCATCCCTGGAGGCTCTAGGCAGTGTAAAGCAGTAAAAATGTGTACAATAATAAAATACAACAATCTAAAATATAAACAAGAGTAAAATATAAAATGTTACAAACAGTTATGACAACTAAACTAGATAAAACGTTATATCATTTAGGTATGTTCAACAATTTTAATATAAGGAAAAATTATTACTTAAATAGGCGGGATATTAGGCCTCTTTTAAAGGCTTCCAACGAGGGGGCCTCCCTCATAGACCTTGGAAGCAAGTTTCACAGGGTCGGACTAGTGACAGAAAAAGCAAGCTCACCAGAAGATTTCAGTTGGACTCTTGGAAACCACCAAGAGACCATCCTCAGAGGATTGGAGGGCACCATGCCGAGGTGACAGGAATGTTGATGACCTCCCCTATGGTGACACATGGTCGCCGGCATCCCTAATGCCAATTATGCCAGTCTCTTACTGGAAAATGCACTGACACAAAGATCTGTGTTCATGGGAGGGACTGTGCTCCACCTGCACCCCCCCATGTGGGGGCCTCTGCCCCCCGTGCCCTTCAGACTTAAGGAAATAACTCTGGGGGGGGGTGAATGCCGGTGGAGAGTGACCAAACTCCAGAGTCGATGACTCTGGCATTGCTTCAGCAACCTGGTCAATACTGCGGGTGTCGGTTTGCTGTCGCTGTAACAGCATCACTGTAAGAGCATTGCTGGTACAACGGTATACCAAAATGGATAGGGTAGGGAATGGATAGAGAGACACTATATCCCACAGGTAGCAAGGTCCCAGCCAATGTAGGATATTATAGGTCAGTAAGCTGCCTTGAAGGCAATCCACCACCTCACTGACAGTCAGTGAAGACCACATAAGACCAGCATTATATGACAGAACCTGTGAAAGCCCACCAAAAGCCTAGCTGCTGCATTCTGCACTAGCTGCAGGGGACACAGGACTCCTCCAGAAGAAATCTAGCCTGGATATTACAAAGGCATGTATTAGTTAGGGCAAGTCATCAGGGGGGTAGAAGGTTTAATTCAGGTGATGATGGAGACTCCCAAGAGAAAGGGAAGGAGAAAGCACTGGAGCAGAAAGCAAATCCTGTATGGAGACTCCATCATTAGAGGGATAGATCTTGGAGTGGGCAGCAATGGAGACAGGGGGTGGTGTGCCTGCCTGGTGGCACAGTACAGAGGGAGGGCAGGTAGATCCTAGGGATCTCTGGGGTGGTGGCAAGAAGGTGGGAGCTGGACATCATTGTCCACATGAGGACAAATGACCTGGCAGGTGAGGGGACAGATGTAGAAAAATGCTGGAGGAATTTAGGGAACTGGGGTGGTGTCTTGGGCAAGTAGCGCACTCTGTTGGCTTCTTGGAGGTTCTACCTATCCATGGCAAGGGAGAGGGTCAAGACAGCCGCACCATGGAATTCAATGCATGGCTATAGAAATGGTGTGGAGAGGAAGGGTATGGCTTCATTGGGGGATTGGGATCTCTCCTGGATAGATGAAGGACTGCATTTACCAGATGGCCTACATCTATCTAGGGGGACAAAGGTATCCTCACTGAAAAGTTCTAATACTTCCTCCACCAGCATTTAAACTAGCCAAGGGGGAGTCAAAATCAGTCAGGGGGATAAAGGTAGCCCCTCCATATAACATATCTGAAATAAGGGAGAATCCAATTGGTAAAAGGGCACTATCAAACCCAATCAATAAATTAGATACAATTGTGGGGAGGACAGAAGATGGAACCCAAAATCTTCACAGGGTTGAAAAAAGGGAAAGGGAGCAATGGAAGCAAGCTGGAAAGCAATGTGCACAAATGCCCGCAGTCTGGGAAACAAAATCCCAGACCTAATGGCATTAATAGAAGACATAAACCTGGACATAGTTGTTATTACAGAAACATGGCACACAGAGAACTATGACTGGGATATAGCCATATCAGGATACACACTTTTTAGGAAGGATAGGGAAGGGAAAAGGAGAGGTGGGGTTGCTACATGTGAGAAGGAGGGGATTAAAGCAACAGAGGCTTAAGAGCTACAAGAAGAAACAGAGGCACTGTCAGTCACCCTGTAGGTGGGCAAAAAGGACAGTCATTTGCACTAGAGTGATCTACAGGCCTCCGGCACAGGGTGAGGAATCAGATGAAGCTCTTGTAGAAACCATCCACAAAATGGCAGCTAAAGGGGTACTGCTAATAATGGGTGACTTCATCCTGCCTGAGCTAGACTAGAGCACTCAGACTGTGAGTACAACAAGGGTCTGGGACTTCGTGACTGCCCTGAATGGGGCAAACATAAGACAGCTTGTGGCAGAATCAACCTGCGAGAAGGCTATACTGGATTTGGTCCTGACCAACAAGGACAGGATAACAAATATGGAGGTGGGCAGCCCCCTTGGTATCAGTGACCACAGGACAGTATGGTTTAAGGTCACCACAGTGGATTAGGCAAGCCATACAAGGATAAAGGTCCTAGATTTCAAGAAGGCTAACTTTAAGGAGATGGGTAGAAATCTCAAAAGAGCCCTAGCATCAGAAGGTACAGGGGGAGAGGTGGAAAAACATTGGTCTAGGCTCAAGCAAGTCATAACAGAAGTAAGAAGTCACTGTGTTAAAATGCATAGCAAGAGTAAAAAAAAGAAAAGGCCATTATGGTTCTCAGAGGGGCACTAGGACTAAACAGTGACTGCATGGACGGCACCGACAATAACAGTGTCATCCAAACAGTACTGATTAGAAAAGCATCAGAAACAAAAGGCCCTAGCAAAGACAGCACCACTAGTAGCGATTGCAAGTCTGGTTTGTGATCATTACCACTCCTAAACTGTTTTTTTGGGGGGTGCTGTGCCCCCACACCCCTTGGATTACGGGGGAAAAAATAAAATTCCGGAGACCAGGATAAGAAAACTGGTCTCCATCACCATTCCAGCAAAGTTGCTCATGCTTTAGCACTCCATGCCACAGGAATACCTTGATCAGCTTCTTGATTACCTCTCTCCTTGTGGTCTCTGCTAGCGCCATGGACAGTGACCTGGGGAGTGCTTACTATACAGTGCTGTTATTCTCCTATTGCTGTCCATGGTAGAGCTGTATAGACTGTGCTGTTCTGTGCGGTGCTATTATTGTAGCACTTTTCTAACTGGGTAGGCTCAAGGTTAGTTGCCGAGAAAGTAAGGGAAAAGAAAAGAGACTTCAGAAGTCACAAGAAAACACAAAAGGATGAGGGCAGAGAATAGTATCTGGAGAAGCAGAGGGAATCTGGGAAAATAATTAGAAGGGCTAAAGCACAAACAGTGGAAGGTAGCACAGGCTATTAAGAAAGGTGACAAGACGTTCTTCAGATTTATTAGTGAGAAGAAAAAGACCAGAAATTGAATTGTTAGGATGTAGAAGAAATGAGGAAAAGGGGTGGAGGATGACCTAGAAAAGGCTGAGATTCTTTACAAGTACTTTTGCTCAGTATTCACCAGGGAAGAGGATGGTGAGGAACTGAGACTCATTAAGAGAGGTATTCAAGGGAGGGAGATAGACACCAGCCCATTCATGGTGGAAAGAGTCCTAGAAGAACTCAGGAAAATAAAAGGATATAAAGCAATGGGGCCAGATGAGATCCACCACAGAGTACTAAAGGAACACAGGGAAGTGCTGGTGAAACCACTGGCTGCCCATTTCAATGCATCACTAGAGATGGGGGTGGTATCTGAGGACTGGAGGAGGGCACATGTGGACCCTATCCACAAGAGTGCAAACAGACAGGAGGCAGACAGTTACAGGCCTGTAAGCCTGACCTCAGTAGTGGGGAAACTAATGAAGTCCTTACTTAAGGAGTACTTAAGGAGAGGATTGTGAAGTTTCTGGAGAATAGTGGGGCACAGCATCCAAGGCAGCATGGATTCTCAGTGGGAGGGTCCTGTTAGACGAATCTTAAAGATTTCTTTGATGAGATAACCAGTGTGGTAGATCAGGGAGGGGGCGGTGGACGTAGCCTACCTGAATTTTAGCACTGTCCAGTACAGGAGATTGCTAAATAAATTGGGGAGCCTGGGAGTGGGTCCTACAGTGGTAAAGTGGGTTGGGAACTGGCTAAGGGACAGGACTCAGAGGGCAGTGGGTAAATAGCATGAAATCTGAGGAGAGGGACATGACCAGCGGGGTACAACAGGGTCGGTGCTGAGGCCAGTCCTATTCAATGTCTTCATTAGCAACATTGCAGATTGTCTGGAGGGAAAGGTGTGCCTCTTCGCTGATAACACCAAGATCTGCAACAGAGTGGACACACCGGATGGAGTGACAAAAATGAGAAAAGACCTAAGCCTATTACAGGAGTGGTCGGGTGTCTGGCAGTTGAGTTTCAAATTTAAAAAGTGCAAGATCATACACCTGGGTCACAGGAACCCAATGAAGGACCCTAGTTTTCCATTTTTACCTGTAACACCAGTAAAAATCACGGAATCCTGCTTGGTATATGGATTTTGAATTCTTGTACCGGTGCCTCACAGAAAATGCATGTTACTGCACAGAATCCCTAAGATTTCAGCATCTTTTTTTTTTATATTCTCTTTCTATGCCCCCTTATCACAGCATCAGTCTTCAGTTTTCAGAGATCCCTAGGCTATGTATCACCTAGCTTCACCCCAGGTGGTGCTCAGCAGCTCCTGTGGGCCTGCCCTATCCTGCCAGGATTATACCTCCCTGGCAGGAAGGGAGGAAACCCCAGGTCATCCCCTTCACTGTCCCTTATTGTGTGTTGGGCAGCCCAGTCAGTCCTTCATGGAGCCTGGTTATGAAGCCTGGGGCAGCCAGGTCCTTTCTACCACTATCCGATGTGGAGTGATTATTTTTGATTTTTTGGTCTCTGCCCCAGAGAGCACTGGCACTTGAGGGGGATCCAAGGTGGTAGGACACATAGAGACATGCCACTGCTCCAGATCCTAGCCAGTATCCTCCCCTTTGCACCACCACCTGTTGTCACCCAGGTGGCGGTAAAGCAGCAGGACCTGCAGCCCAACCCCCACCCCCAGAGAAGGAGAGCAGCCCTCAATCCTACTCCCCTGGCCAGACCTCCAACAACCCGAATTTGCTTCTGACCCCCGGTCACTGGCATTGCAAGCAGTAGTGCTACCACATCGCTGGCGGGCCGGCCCAGATTTCAGCATCTTAAAATGAATGCTGCACTGCTTTGCATTCTTTTTGCATTGCTGCTTATAAAATCAGTAAGGAAACTACCCACACTGTTTTGTTGTAACCAGCCATGCTTCAGTTTAGCCATCCATGCTTCCCACCAACCTCTCCATCAGATGAGGACTGCTTTCCTTCCTGAAACCACAGTTTTCATTTAGTATGTGCCTACATGTCTTTTATTATTTATATTACACTTGATGATACAAAAAAAAAAAAATACAAGTATCAGCACACATGGACAGGGCCACTGGAAAATTGTGGGAGTTCTACTATAGAACCTGAGTGCTTCACAATAAATCCTTTATAGTTTTCTGCAGCACGTATTAGTCATCATAAAATGAAAATTACATACCTATTGTAATTGTTGATCTTTCTGTGTATCTTCGCCATTTATCACTAGTGGGGTTATAGCACCGGAACTAGGACCCCACAGGAGACCTTTTATGTTTTACCGGGGTGGAGTCGATGCAGGGACAGCGCCATCCTTGAGGCCAACATACGACGTGGCACTCGCGGGTTGGCCGCTAACTGCTGTTGACTCCACCCTTGCCCCAGTTCGGATAACCGGACAGAGAGGAAAAGAGGAGATAGATGGGTGGGGCAAGGGAGCCCAAGGGTTAGTTAAAAGGAAAGGAAAAGATATAATAACTAAAAGAAGAAATAAATAACAAAGAGGACAGCAAAAAAAAAGAGAGTGGTATAGCTTAAGGGATTGGGAGAAGGGGCCCCAATCTCTGGGAAAAGAAGTAGGGATGGGAAAAAGGGAGGGTAGAAGAAGGAAAGAAATGGGGAGAGGGAAGGACCCTGCTTCCTGCCCAAGCGGATCTGGACCTCGAGAAAGTAAGTTTTTAACCATTTCCATGTTGCAGAGAGGCAGAAGTTAAGGACTGTAACACAGTCCGGTAGACCCACAGGATCTAATGCCTCTGGGGGGATTGAGGTCAGACGGTAGATGAGGCAGCGGGTCTACCCTCCCTCCAAAGTAATAAGAACTCCAAAAAGGGGGAAAAAACCCTAAAAACTAAGATGGGAGGAGAGACCCCAATGGGATGCTTTAAAATAACAATAAGGAAAAAGGGGTACAAGCACCTTCTGTCCTCTCCTTCCCAACCTGGACCCCAAGGGGGAGGGTGGTGAGCTAAGGCACAGAAGGGGAGAGAACAGGAGACAACCTGAGACATCCAGGAGGAACTCCTCCCCATGTGTCTCAAAGGGTCTCCTTCCTCCTGACCATGAAGGAAAGGAGAGAGAGAGGAGAGGTTGGAAAACAACAGAGAGCCATGGGGGGATGCCCAGAAACTGAGGCCCAAGAGGGGAAGGTGGGCAGGATTTAGTGATGAATGTTGAAGATACACAGAAAGATCAACAATTATGGTAGGTATGTAATTTTTTATATCTTATCTGTGCCAATCTTCACCATTCATCATTAGTGGGTGAGCACTTGAGTCCCCCGAAGGGGGCCCAATATACCCCTAATGGACATAGTCCCTTAGCCTCCAGTAGGAGAGATACCGGAGGAAGAACCCCTACAGGTCTGGTGAGGCCTGAGACTGGTCTGGGTGAGATGGGGAACTCCCGGTGGGAGAAGGGAGGTGCCCCCGGAAGTCGTCATGTCACCCTATAGGAGAAGAGATGGGTTCTCTGGAAAGCAGAAGAAATCACCCTGCACCAGGCCAGGGGTGGCAACTGGGAAAGGTGAAGCCATGCCATCTGCCTAGTGCAGATCACTGTCCCTACAATCCTGGAGGCTACCTCATTGGCATCATAAGATGTCCTTGCCTGGTGCCTTGCAAGCTCCAGGCCTTGTGCAGAGAGGGCGATGGCTTGCCTGGTTTCCTCCGAATCAGGCTTGGAGGCTAGAAGTTGTCCTAGCCTGGACCACAAGAACCTGTAATAGGCAGCATAGTGGGCCTGATGAGCTGCTATGCAAAGCAGGATCCATGCTGAATAGAATGTTCTCCTCCCTCAAAAATCAAAATCTGAAGAGTCTGAGTCTGGGGGTTGGTCACAGCATGGGGTTCAAAGCCCAGAGGGGGTGTCCAGGCACATCAGGCCTGAAGGAGGGTGAGGCTGAGTTCCTGGAGACCCTGGGGAGCACAATAACTCTGGTGGAGGTCCCTTGGGGCTGGGAAGGTGGAAAAGTGATACCGCCAGAGCCGGAGTGATGCATCCTGGAAGGGAGGAGGTCAGGCGGGAACCATGATGTTGGCCGTACTGAATTCACCCAAAAAGGCATGCGTCTCCCAGTCTGGATTGCTGTCAGAGAGAGGGGTGAGGTGGAGCTTGTCTAGCATCCCCGAGAGAAAGCAATGATATGAAGTGAGATCAGCTGCTGGGGAAAGGTGGATGGAGAGTTCCTCTCCCTCAGATGAGGAAGACAAGGAAGCCGAAAAGTCCAAAGATTCAGGGTCAGGCTGCTCAGGAGTGCAGAGGAACACTTGTTCATTCATGGCATTAAGCTAGGAAGGGAAATGAGCAGTCGAAGCCCTGAACTGCTCCCAGGTCAAGGGCCCCCTATGCCTGGGAATACCTGGGAGAGGAGGAGAAGGAGAAGGCAGAGACACGGGGGCCAAGCACCTAACAGAAGGAGCACAACCTCTGCCCGGGCAAGGGGACCGAGTGGATGCACCCAACAGGGAGGGAGACCCAGTGATCCCAGCAGGAAAAAGCTGTTCAGCTGGGTCAGAATGGCTAGAACTGTGTCCGTGGGAACAAATCCCTGTGAGGAGATCAGGACTGTGTGAGCCCAGAAGGATGGCCCCCTAACCTCCAAAGTGGAGGTCCCTCTCATTGAGTGTCCAGGGGAAGGGTGTGGGTCTGCACTACAGCTCCTCCCAGAACCCAAGTGGGTCCCAAAGAGAGGCCACTGCACTAGGCCCTGTTCTCTCGACCCCTCCAACTCCACAAGGGCTCTCTTCCACGTAACCACCAGCCTAGGCAACTGGCAACCCCTAGCTGATCCCATGGAGTCTACCCAGGGTATTGTACCCTCCCCTTCCCGGGGTGCCCTGGGCTGTCTCAAACTCGGACTGTCCAGGCACACCAATGAGGGGGGTACCCCAATTAAAGGGACAGATGAATCTGTGGCACCAGGCTGTGCAGCAGCAGCCACCTGGACCACCAATGCCTGGTCAGTCCCACTGACCCCAGAACCAACAGGACCTGGCTAACCCACAGAGGGAAGCTGAGTGGTGGCCAAGGTGCTGGATACCGAAGGACTGAAAGATTCAGAAGAATCTGGAAGCCAGTCCAGATCAGACCCCGAATCCCCCTCTGAGGAGGTAGACTGAGAAGCCCAATGCCAAACTACTCCCCCGGTCCTTTGCAGTCCCGGGATCATGAGCCATGCTGCCCTCTGCCCTGGCACTGAGAGTGGCACCAGAGGCAAAGGCAGCACCACAGCTGATGCCCACCTGCCCCCCAGTGCCGTAAACTGCCCTGGAGTCAAAGGCGGCACAGGCCACAGCACCCCCCCAGCACTGCCCCATCCTAAGCATGCAGATAGCATCAGAGACAGGTATAGCACTGACATCTGTCACAGGGGAACAGACAGCGCTGAAAACAGAAGTAGTCTGGAAACCAGATTCCTTACCTCCCATGGCTCCACTCCCCTCCCCAGCACCGCAAATGGTTCCAGAGGAGGAAACAGTGCCAAGGGATGACCTGGTGCCACCCACAGTGCTGCATGGGCCCCCGGTGCTGCAAGCAACACAAGAGCCAAGGGTAGCACTGATAGACATCATCAAGATGATGCTGGCCTGGGGCTGCGGGCCCCAGCACTCGACACCAGGGCAGCATTAGCTTCCAAAGAATAACTGCCAATACGGTGCCTCCTGCCCAGTCCCAGAGAGGGCCAGACTGGGCCTCCTGCACCCACGGAAGGAGCCCCAACCAAGGCAAGGCTTAAACAGGCAGAAGCCCCCTCCTCTATAGGAATAGGAGGGGACACAGAGAAAGGGTCGAGAGTCCTTGTCTTGGCCTGCCGACTGCGAACCTGCCCTCTGAAAGTTGGCGGCACACATCCGACTTTAAATATGCGGATTTCAAGAACTTGGTGGTCTATTGAAAAGCAGGTGTCACAGTTGTCCATGTCATGGACCGGGCCGAGGCAGGATAGACAGCAGTCATGCTGGTCTGTGACAGAGTAAAGGCAGCTGCAGGGACATCGACGCATAGGGGGCCCGTTCCGCCGTCAACGTTTTCTTGACCCCAGGATGAGACATGACCGGATGGAAATAAAATACAACACAGAACTCGACATCACTTAAAGAAAGAAATGACCTTAATGGAGTCAAAGGAAGTGGCGTCAAGCAGGGTGAACAGAACTGAGACAATTTACCAAATGAAGGACTAGGCCGCACAATGCAGTCTCTTTCTAGATGCTCCTCACGAGGTCCTCATTCTACAGCAGGAGAAGAAGAACTGGGGCAAGGGAGAAGTCGACAGCAGTTAACAGCCAACCCGTGAGCGCCACGTAGTACGTCAGCCTTGAGGGCGGTGCTGTCCCTGCATCGACTCCACCCCTGGAAAAAAAAAGTCTCCTGCGGGGTCCTAGCTATAACCCCACTAGTGATGAATGTGAAGATCAACACAGATGAGATCTACTAAATGAATACACTAAAACTTGAATATGTTTTAAAAATGAAGAAAAAATGATGTTCCTAAAATGAATCTTAAATGGATAAGATGTGCTGCCTCGCTTCCAAAATGTAAAAACATCTGCCTCATACAGTGCTAAATAGATTCTATTTAGTGAGCCACAGAAAATCAATATTAAATAAATCCAGAATAAACAGATTTTATCTGTTTCTGTATGCAGAATAATGCAGCCTGATCAAAGCTATTTGCAGTGCTCTGTCAATTATTCACCCACTTTGGTTTAAGAAAAAATAAGCAGATGGAGTGGCGAGTAATTCAGTTTTAGTAAAATGTTGTAAAGTGTTTAATGTTCATAATTTGCACTGTAGGTACTGTGCACTATAATTGAAATCATATACTAAAACATTATATCTGGGTGTTATTATGGCTGGTAGTATAGCCTATTGGTTAGAATAACAAACAGTGACTGGACTGGGTACATCCAACAGACTTGGGTTTGAGTCCCACAACCTCCACTTACATACTGTGCAGCTCCGAGCAAGTCATTTAACCGCCCCAGTACTCCTAGGTCACCCCTGAAAACAGGTAGCTCTGGTTAGTAGGCCTTACCTAGTTTAAAAAGAATATTAAAAAAAAAGCCAATATAGGTTTGCTACATCATACAGTAGTCAGGGTACCCTGTAATTTACTTGAATTTTACTTGGGCTGCAGTGAATTTGTATAGATAAATATGAATGTTCAGATGCATTTTATAAGCTTGTTTTTAGACTTTGGTCAGGTTTTTATTGTATTGTTTGTACTTGAGCATCTAGGTTGTAGATTGCTAAGTGCAAGGTCACTGTTACTAGCTTATTCAAGTTTATAATCAGCAGAGCCATCCAAAATCCTCAGTTGTTTGAATGAAAACTAGTCTGAATGAAAGTATGTCCACGAGGAAGAAATTGCCTTGCCACCACTTACAAAAAGACTTCACAGTTAGCACCCCATTTAGGTGAATGGAATCATTTGCACCTTTTTCTCTCACCTGCTGTTTCAGTCTCTGTTTCAACAATAAGTTTTCTGATAGACTGCTTCAACAAAAGTCAAATGTTAAGTGTTAAAAATGTACTTGTGCTTGGCCTGTGAATTTGCCATATGGCCCAATTGCTGTTGACACTATACCTGCCAGCCACCGTATTATGTCATTAGGGATGAGTGGGTTGCTGCAAACACACACAAGCCAGAAAACACACTCAATGACACACAGAAGTTAAGACACCAGGGGCGGTATGATGCTGGTGGGTAGAGTGGTGCTCAACTCACATCTGAGCTCAGACATGAAAACTGAGAGACACCCTTTTCATGGAGACCAAGTAAAAAAAAGCATCCACATGTCTGGGAGATGCATGATGTTTTATTTGAAGGTCCTCCACTAAGCACTTTTGGAATTTTTAGGAGAAGACACTTTATTTCAAAGAAGCAAATTCAGGCAGGTTTTTTTTTTTGCTTCTCCTACTCCCTGGCTATCCACTCCTTCAGGCCTGCCAAGGCCCCCTACCACTGCTGCTGAGTCCCAACCACCATCCACTGCACCTTATTGCCGTGCTACCAGGTAACCCGAAGTAACCCTTCATAGGGTGGGCCCCTACCCCTATGGGAGACTACCAGGGGAGGAAAATCACCCCAAAAGGCTTCTGTGTATCCTGGGCATGGCAAGGGTAGGAATGGACAGTGTTGGGTAAGTTACTTTTTCTATTACTTTCTATTACTTTTGGAAACTTGTTCCACAAAGTTCTGTGCAGTCACTAGCAAGGATGGAGAAATACTGGAAAAAGTAGTACACCTTGCTGTTACAGTTACTTATGTATTGTTATACAAAAGAGATATGTAACTGTAACTGATTACATTTATTTGAAAATAAGTAGTAACTAACCTATTACTTTCAAAATATGTAATCTGTTATGGTTATTTATTATTTTTGTATTGTTTTTGTATAAAAAGAAATAAGTAACTATAATTCTAAGGTGTATTACTTTTTCGAGTACTTCTCTATCCTTGCTAGTGAATACACAGAGCTTCCTGGAACAAGTTTTCAAACATAATAGAAAGTAATAGAAAAAGTAACTTACCCAACAATGGGAATGGACAGGTGTGTCTGGGGCTTCAGGCATATGGAGGAACCAGCAGTCATCCTTCGGTTGGCCAGCGAGTATATTCCCATTTTCTTGGAAGCGTGATGGGCCACTTGATGTCAAGGCACAAGCCAGTGTCTGTCACACTCCCTTCTGCAGTGAGGGCCAATGTGTTGCCATGCCTCTGGCTTCCACCAGAGGCCAGCAAATGCTGAGCAGTGAACCCACCTTCCCCCCCAGGAGAAGGCAAGTGGTCATTGGACACTCGAGTCTTCACCCCCCGGCCGGCCCTCCAACACTCAAGTCTGTTCCCAAACCTTGGACAGTGGTGTTGCAGGCAGAAATGCAGTTCAGGCAGTTAAATGATAGATAGGAAAAATTAAAGGTGGTCCACCTTAGTGGCAGTGGTTCTGATTAATTCACATCTGAGTCCTAACAAGCAAAGAGACTAAGTAATTTGTAACTTGTGTATGTGGGGTGTGGGTGTTGAAGGAAGGAGATCATAGTGTTGTCACTACTGCCATCACCCCTAAGGGATGTGAACTGCATTGCTGCTACTGCCATCACACCTGGAGGGTGGGGGCCGAAGTGCTTCTGCCATCACCACCGGTGGATGGGGAATGTAGTACCGCTGCCGTCTCACCTGAGGGATGAGGCCCATAATGCTGATACTGACATCACACCTGAGAGTTTGGGAATGTAATACTGCTACTATCACACCTGAGGGATGAGGAATGTAGTACTGCTGCCATCACACCTGAGGAATGGAGAATGTAGTACTGCTGCCATCACACCCGAGGGATGGGGGCCATAGTGCTGATACTACCATCACACCTGAGGAATGGAGAATGTAGTACTGCTGCCATCACACCTGAGGGATGGGGGCCATAATGCTGATAATGCTATCACACCAGAGGAATGGGAAATGCAGTACTGTTGCCATCACACCTCAGGGACACAGCCCATAGTGCTGATACTGCCATCACACCTGAGGGATAGGGAATGTAGTACTGCTGCCATCACACCTGAGGGATGGGCCCATAGTGATGATACTGCCATCACACCTGAGGAATGGGGAATGTAGTACTGCTGCCATCACACCAAAGGGATATAGACTGCAGTGCTGCTGTTTCTGTCACACCTGAGGGAGGGGGCAGTAGTGTTGTTGCTGCTGCCATCACACCAGAGGGATGGGGCCTGTAGTGCTGTTGATGCTGCCGTCACATCTGAGGGATGGGGGCTGTAGTCCTGCTGCTGCCATAACATCTTGAATCTAAATTAACTTTAAATTGGTACATGTGTAACCCCCCTGCAAATGAGGGTTCCCAAAAGTCTTCCAGGAGCTTGCCTGAATGCTCCAAGCCTGAGTGGTGTTCGGTGTCTGAGCTGCTTAACTGTGGTTGCAAGTGAGTGCTATTTGAGCCTCCACATACTGTCTCTTTAAGAGCTGTCTGCTTGCAGACTTAATTAGTGTGTATGGGGGGACCGTGTATTTAAAGCTCGAATCCTGCCCAAGCTGCGGAGTAATCATTCCATTTTGCGGTCACTGAAGGTGCAGAGGGAGCCCATCTGAAAGCTATAACTGTTTGCCTGTAACCATTTAAAGCATTAGCAAAATTGTAGTTTGTCTAACCTGCCTTTATTTCAGTTGGGACTCTGTGTGTGTTACCTCTCCATTTTGGACCTAAACTGCTGTGCTGGGACAGTTGGGTTAAGAGAGCCTTAAAATGAAGCCTGTGGATGAATCAGAACTTGAACTCTTAATTTGAGCCAGCCACAAGGGGACTGTATGGGCAGTGACTCTGGGAAATGTAGTTTTGACCTTGGTGCCTTTTTCTACCAACAGAGGGAGTCTTATTGTGAGAGACAGCTGAAACAGCCAACAGAATAGTGTGGAGCTTAAGGAAATGCCCTGCTCTGTGACTGGAAAGATCAGATCAGTTGTGGCAGTGAAGAGAGAAGGAGCTGTTTGCTTCTGTGGTGTATAGTTTCTCACGGGAAGCGCGTGTGAGGCCCTGAGTTTCGGTCTGCAGCCTTTGTGAGTGCCAGTTTGGGCTGAATCCGAGTTGTGAGGAGAAAGAAGCACTAGAAGTGTGGAAACCAGACTCACCCTGTAGAAGACTGGAGAAATTGCTGAATCGCGCTCAGTCTGTCAGGAACTGAAGCTGCTGTGTGTGCTCCCGGGTATTTTGCAGTAATTGCGATCGGGATCGAGAGGCAGTCTGCCTGGTATAGTACTTTCCTTTTACATATGAATGTGCGTAGTGCTTGTGGGGAATCACTATTTCCAATCCTCTGTGCTGTGTGCTGTGTGCTGAAACTGGAAGCAAACCCCAGCTTAGCTTGGAGTAAATACGTTTGCTATCAACTGCAGTGGGGTCCAGTCACAAGGACCATGTCTCCATGCCCTGTTGTTCTGGAAGTCCAGAAGAACATCTACCATCCAGTCCTCAGCTTGGGTATTGTGAGTACAAATCAGGGTATTCCCCTGCAGTCTGTTTTCAATCACAAGTGTGTCATCTAATTCTTGTTGTTTCCCTGCTTCATGGACTGAGCCATCTGAATCCAGATTACAATTGGGTGTTGTGCATATATTTTCTTCTACAGGGCCCCATCCATCTTCACCTGTAGGCCAACCCCAGGCAACGGACCTGGCTAGCCACCCCAGGCTGGGTACCCAGAGTGTGACTTTTCAGACCCTGTATGTGGGCACAGTACTGTGATTTAATGCCACCAATTAACCTGATTTCTTCCTCCCATGTTATTGCCCCCTAAATAAATCAGATTTGTTGTTGTTATACTATATACTGTCTGTGGTGTTGGTACTTATGGAAACAGTATTGTGTTTTGCTGTGCATGTTCTTTAACCTTATTTTACAGGGGGTCCTCAGAGATGTGCTGCAGAATCAGTCTCGAGGGTAAGTGGTATCTATATGAGTGAACAGTGTGTATATGTGTGGTATTGAGGCTGTAACTCCGGGGTACTGTGTGAGCCACTAGAGGGAATAAAAAGGGGTCTCAGTGTCCCAGATGGCTGTGACCAATCTAGTCTAGCCACAACAAACCCTGACCTCTGGGTGGAGGCACCTGCCATATGACCTAGGCCCCTCAACCTGTCCGTGGTCAAACAGGCAGGGGTAGTAGCCCTTGGGATAGTGCCACCTAGGGGTTACACATGGATGGATGGATGTACAATAGTGGAAGTAAAAATTGTGAAAATGCATGTTAGAAGAGTTAAAAATTGTTAAATAAAGTACACAAAACCAAACACCTGTAAAACTGGATCTTGGCTTGACAGACACTGGTGACAATACCATTTTTTTTTGGCCTTTCTCAATCCTGGTAACCCAGTGTCTCTGTCAGTGGGGAAATTCTGGCCACCCCAAGTCAGGAGAGAGACCTGGTGGCTATCATATCTGATGACATGAATGTGGCCAAACGGTGTGAAAAGGTGGTGGGGAGGGCAAACAGAATGTCGGGGTGCATCAGGGGCATAACAAGCAGGAGGAGATAGGTGGTGATGCCACTGTACAGATCACTGGTGAGGCCTCAGCTGGAATACTGTGTCCAGTTCTGGAGACCACATCTCCAGAAGGACATTGACAAAATAGAGGCAGTCCAGAGAAGGGCAACAAAGATGATACATGGACTGCACCAGAAGCCATATGAGGCAAGACTTAAGGACCTTAATATCAATTCACTGGAGGAAAGAAGGGAGAGGGGAGATATGAGAGAGACTTTCAAGTACATTGGGGAAATAAAGAGGGTATAGGTGGAAAGCATATTTCAGAGAAAACTGCAAAAGAACAAGGAGGCATGCTAAGAGGCTGAAGGGTGGAAGGCTTTGGGGTAATGTTAGAAAGTCCCTTTTCACAAAAAGGGTGGTGGAGCCATGGAACAGCCTTCCAGCTGAAGTGCTGGATGCAAAAACAATATGGGGGTTCAAAAGTGCATGGGATAGACATAAGGGTACCCTGGAGATGTGCAGAGCAGGAGAACTGGAAATAGGATCAGGGTCTGCAAAGGTGAGAAGGGAAATGATTAGACTAGGTGGGCCGTATGTTCCTTTTCTGCCAACAGATTATGTGTTTCTATATTCCTCAAGTGGTAAAAAATGCTTTGGACAACAGCTGCCACCTGATCCTCTAGTGTCAAATCACTGTCACTAATTATGCCAACATTTTTCACCTTCACAGAGATGGTCAACTGTTAATTATATAATAGGCATAGAAAAAAACATCAAACTCTGCATTCTGTTTGGCTGGCTGCACCTTCTAGCTGTGGTAAATCCTAGCATCACTCCCACGGAAAAAGGTGCCAGCCACATCATAAACCCACCGTCAAATCAGTCCGACCTTGGCAAACCCAAGATTGGCAATCCCCACTAAAGCACAACACGAAACGGGGAGAAAAGAAGCTCTTCAATTTTTTGCAGCTAATGCTGGGTTGCTGTATAAGCAAGAGTGCTGGGACAAAAACAAGTTAGTTAAACAACCAGCATAGTTACAAGATGTACAATTAAAATAATACCTGCAGTTATATGCATGTCCTCAATTACTACTAGCCCAATTTCTCCTCTATACTTTCAACTCACTCGCAAGACATCTGCCACTTGCTTTCACTCCGCCTCAGTTTTTTGTTTTAATAAAACCTGCAACCGATCCTCCAAACTGTCCTTCAGAGACACTGCTGCCCCCCCGATTACATCCAGTGAGTCTTCGCAGTGGCAGCAACATCACAAATAAAAAAAAAGGTAATCTACCCCAAGTCACGCCAATACTTTCAGCCTAAACCCGGAAGCACAACGTCACATAAGTTAGCCTGTTACTGCTCGCACCACACGGTCACACACACAAAACTAAACAGAAATTCATAAACAAAGAACCAAGTTTCACTTGTGGGCGTTGTACTAATGTAACCCCTAGGTGGCGCTATACCTAGGGCTGCTTCCCCTGCCTGCGTGGCTACTAACAGGTTAAGGGGCCTGAGTTCTAAAATGGGTGCCTCCACCCAAAGGTCTGGGTTGGTTGTGGCTAGTCTAACCAGGCCACAGCCCTCTGGGACACTGTGACCCCCCTTATCTCCCACTAGTGGCCCACTCAGTACCCACCAGTAACTTCCCCAGATTTGCAAACCACATACACTTATGCTTGGCATTTATCCCCAGGACTGGTTCCTTCAGCTTGGCTCTGGGGACCTCCTGTAAAACAAGGTGATGCAGTACAACAATAATAGTACAATACCTTTAGCATAAACTGACACCACAGTCAATGTAAATTTGCAG
Source organism: Neoceratodus forsteri (assembly GCA_016271365.2). NCBI lineage: Eukaryota > Metazoa > Chordata > Ceratodontiformes > Ceratodontidae > Neoceratodus > Neoceratodus forsteri. The sequence continues at coordinate 278,277,559 of JADMNL010000026.1, read as the reverse complement.
AAACAAAGAGATCTGATTTATTCAGGGGAGCTGTAACAAGGAGGGGGAAACTCAGGTTAATTGATTTGGACACAATGATAATCACAGTACTGTGCATGCACTTAGAGTCCCATATAGTCACACTCTCTGGGTACTCAGGATGAATGAAAGGCTGGCCAGGTCCGGTGCAGCTGGATGGGGCCCTGTGGTGCAAAAGAACATGCACACACAATTTGTAATCCGAAGTCAGATGGCTCAGTTCGTAGAAAGAAAAGCACAATCAGGTGACACACTGTGATTAAACAAAAGTTACAGGGAGCTACCCTAATAATTATTCACGACACCCAGGCTAAACACAGAAGGGCTGATGTATGAACTCCCTGGATTGCAAGAGAAACTTGGCCCTTGACAATGGATCTTTCTGTGCAGCAAAGTAGTGAGGCAGGACCCTCGTGGCAGGGCCTATCTGCATCAGACAGCATGGATGCAGTCCGATTTGGGCTGGGAAACTACTTCCAGCACCAGCACAAAGTTTAGAGCAACTGGGGGAACCAGAACGCGATCCCCTTCCAGCACATAGCACATTTATATGTAAAATAAAGCTTACTGTACCAGGCAGATGGCTCCTCAGTCCCGACTGCAAAAGTCACTGCTAATTACGCGGGAACACTATGGATGCTAAAGTCCTGACAGGTCGATCGCTTTCAGCAAAATCTTCGGTCTTCTACAGGGTAAGCCTGGTCTCACAACAGCAGCAGCTTGCTTTTTCCTCACAACTTCGGATTCTGTCTGAAAACACCTTTTTCTTTCTTTTTCTCTTCCTCCACAACAGCAAACAGGCCGGGATTCGGGCCTTACATCCATTCCCCACACGAACTACCACGTAGCTCGAAAAGAGCAGAGCTGAGCTCCTTCACTCTTCACTCTCTACTTCAATCTGGCTTGCCAGCAGACAGCTCAGGGTCTTTCACTTAGATCCAACAGATTCGGTTGTCGGATTCTCTTGTCAGTCACAGCAGGACTCCATCTATTGGTGCAAAAAAGGCACCAAGAATCTAAAACTACATTACCCAGAGTCACCTTCCATGCAGTTCAATTTCAACAGGCTCCAGATGAGAGTCCCAGTCCCGAATGGCCCAAAGAAAGCTTAATCTTAGAGTCTTCACATACTGATTGGTCCCACTCGGCAGTCCGTGACCAAAATGGTGGGCACAACAGAATCAGTCCAGGCTACAAGAAAGCAGGTTAGAAAAAAATGCTTTTTCATTATTACTCTAACAGATTAGCAGTAATTAGTTACATCTTTTATGAGTGCTCACTCTGCCCTCTTGGTGATGGCAGAAATGGAGCGTATAGCCAGCAGCTTGGGCAGAACTGGGGTATAAATACACACAGTCCCCTCATACAAACTAATTATGTCTTCAAGCAGATAGCTCTTAAAGAGACAGTAAGTAGAGGCTTTAAAAGCACTCACAGTGACGCAATTAAATCGGCTTTAACACTGAACACCACCCAGGCTGGGAGCACTTAGTCAAGCTCCACAAAGGCTTTTTGGGAATGCCCATTTGCAGGGGGGGTTACACCCCTCCTGGCCTGGAAAAACTTGGCATCCGCATCAAGTAAGTACCATCACTATAATTTCAGATGCAAATTATACTATGTAATTATACCATCAACATGTTTTACCAATCACATTTTATACATCAGTCAACATTCTTATCCATTACTATACATATTAGCTATGGTTCATGTTACTATACCTATTCTGAATTATGTCAGATACATTTCACACAGGTATCATACACACATGCTATTATACAACTTCAGGTTATCATTTCCTGCACATTGAGCAAGGCTAATGGGAGCCCTTCCCTGTCAGCTACCTCGGGGCTAGATGGGACAGGGGCATCATACCTGGAGGGCAGAACAATTAACCTGGAGTTAGCATCTATGCTCAGTTTGGGCAGTGAGCTCTGGGATACATATACTCCTTTATGAACCACATTGAGAGGCAAGTCTACAGGCCTCCCAGGAGAATCATAGCTGAGGTGCACAATAGGCTTTACAGCTCGACCAGTCTTTCTAGGGGGAAGGGTTACAGTCTCTGGACTTTTAGCCTCACTCTCTGTACTGTCTTTACTTGCCAAAGGAGCTTCCATCTGGGTAGGAAGGTTTGCACTTGTGGCATTGTCAGCCTCTGGCTCTGCAATTTCTGAGTCCACAACACTTGGCTCACATGGAGAGCATTCTGGCACTGGCAGGGAACCATCAGGACATTCAAAATACTTTTCTTGCTCTGGTATATCACCAGCCTGTCCCAACTCATCTATATCTTCCTCTAAAAGCTCATACAGTTCCACCATACATAGTGATTCCAGGTCATCAGACTTGATGTTCTGCACTTCACTCTCAGGGAGCATTGGCTCCAAGGACGAAGCTGGGGGCTTAGGCAGTCCACAGGGCCCAGCTTCATCCCCATAGTTGACCAAGGCACTGCATTGAAATAGCTGACTTAGTTCATATGAAGGGTAGTAGCCACAGTTATACTCACTTTCATTGGACACAGACTGATAGTTATTGTCAGTGGGGGTTTGCTGTGGAGGCAACTCTAAATCAACAACTGGAGGTGCAGACATTCTTTATCTCTGTTTGGCAGCAGCCCTTGTCACTGGTCCAGTGGGAGCAATTGCTGGGGGCTTGGATTCAATCAGTATCTGACCAGTGGGCAACAAATGATTGCAATGCATTGCCTTGACATCTTTTGAGTTGTTTTCAGGCCTTACTTTATATACGGGCAGATCATCCAGTTTGCCCACTACAATGTGAGGGAGAAGGTGCCACCTGTCAGCAATTTTGTGTTTGCCATGTAGTCCCAGATTTCTTAACAGTACATGGTCTCCTGCTTGGAGCTCTTGGGCTTTTACCTTTTTATCATATATTTCCTTGTTTGCCAAATTTCTTTTTGCTGCCATAGTCTGAGCTAGTTGATAAGCATGATTTAATTGATCTTTTAACTTTTGCAGGGATTGTAGGTAGTTGTCAGCTCGAATCCCATCAAGCGAGATGCCAAAAAAAAACATCCACTGGCAAGCGGGCTTCTCTTCCAAACATAAGCTGATAGGGGAAGAACCCTGTAGCATAATTTCTTGTGCAGTTGTAGGCATGTACCAGGGTGCTAATTTGCTGGCTTCATCTGGGCTTGTCTTTTGGGTGAAGAGTGACCAGCATGTCAAGCAGGGTATGGTTAAACCGTTCAAGCTGTGGGTCTCCCTTGGGGGTGGTAAGGAGTGGTTCTGGATTTTCTCACTCCCCACAGAGAGAGCATCTCCTTGATTAACCGGCTCTCCAAATCTTGGCCCTGATTGGAATGGATTCTCTGAGGAGCCCCATAGTGAACAAAGAAATTCTCTACCAACACCTTAGCTACAGTGCATGCTTTTTGGTCCTTGGTGGGAAATGCTTGGGCATACCTTGTAAAATGGTCGGTGACTACCAGCACATTACTAATATTTCATTGATCAGGCTCCAAGCTCAGAAAGTCAATACAAACCAACTCCATTGGGACACTGGTAGTGATGTTAACAAGGGGGGCAGCCGTCTGGGACAAAGCCTTTCTCTGTAGGCAGTGACTGCAAGTCCGTATATGATGCTCAACATCAGCCCCATCTTAGGCCAGTAGAATCTTGACCACACTAGATCAAGGGTTCGGTCTATACCGAGGTGACCCATGTGGTTGTGTAGGGACCGCAGTACCAAACCTCTGAAAGCGGTGGGCAAAACCAACTGTTGCTTGTCTACTTGCCCCCTCTGTCTACTGTTTCTCTGTACAGCAATGGGTTAATCAGTTTCAATTTAGGGCCTTCTTTATACAGCAGTGCAGTTCTCAAATCAGAGGAGCACAACTTGGACACATCTTTCCCTGCATAGAGGGCTTCAAGTGCTGATCTGATCATAGGGTATCAGGATTGAGCCTGCTGAAGACTGCCATTATCTAACTGAGGCAGTGCACCAATATCTAATGTAGAAAAGTGGCAGTAAGCAGCAGGTATACAATTGTCGGAGTGCCCCAAGCAATCTACTAGACAGTCCACTGCATCCATGGACATTTGTTCCTCCATGTCAAACTTCTGGCATAGTGCTCGAATATCAGGTTCTGACAGTCTGATCCAGTCACTTCTGGAAACAGACCTATGGGAGAGAGCATCAGCATCTATGTGATTTAGGCCTGCTCTGTATTCAACCGCACAATCATAGGTAGACGATGCAGAAAGCCACCTATGACCGGTGGCATCCAATTTAGTGGACATCTGCACATACTGTATGTTAAAGGATTATTATCTGTCTTTACCAGTACCTTTGCCCCATACAAATATTCATGGAATTGATCCACAATAGCACATTTCAATGCCAGAAACTCTAATTTATGCACATGATAGTTCTTTTCAGATGGGGTCAGACTTCTGCTGGCAAAGGCCACTGGTCTCCAGCCATTCTCATGCTCTTGATATAACATGGCCCCCAAGCCTTGTAGGCTAGCATCAGTATGCAATACATAAGGTTTCTCAGGATCAGCATAAGCAAGAACAGAAGCGTGAGTGAGTTGGTATATGATCTCATAAAAAGCAGCTTCACAATCAGGTGTCCAGCATGACCCAAGAGATTCACCTGGGTGGAAATACACTCTCTCAGTTTCATTGAAGGCCACTCTCTTGTATTTTTTGTTTGTGGGAGGGTAACCTTGGGTAAGATTCAGAAGTGGGCAAATCACCCTAGAATAGTCTTTAATGAACCGCTGGTAATAACCACAGAAGCCTAGGAATCTTTGTAGTTCTTTTAAATTTTGGGACTGGGGCCAGGTCATCAAGGCCTCAACTTTGCTTGAGTCAGTCTCTATCCCTTCAGTGGAGATGATATGCCCCACATATTTTACGGATGTTTGAAAGAATTGGCATTTGCCTATGGATAACTTGAGACCAAAATCTTCCAGACGGTCCAATACTTTGAAAAGTCTGCTTTCATGTTCCTCTAATGAATTTCCAAACACAATAACATCATCCAGATATATTAGGCACTCCAATGAGTTCATGTCCCCCACTGCACGTTTCATCAGCTGTTGAAAAGTGACAGGGGCACCCAAGATCCCTTGGGGCATTCTCATGAATTCATAGAACCCAAGGGGACAAATGAAGGTTGTCTTCTCATGGTCTTCAAGGGCCATAGGGATCTGATAGTACCCACTGTGAAGATCCAACACTGAGAACCACTTGCTACCATTCAAGCAGTCTAAAGCATCCTGAATACGAGGCATGATGTATTGATCGGGGATAGTTCACCTGTTGAGAGTCCGATAATCCACACACATTCTTACTGTGCCATTCTTCTTTCGCACTACCATGATAGGCGAATCATATGGGCTTCAGGATTCTGGTATTATACCAGCCGCCAGCTCTCCTGTAGGTGTCGTCTTACATCATCTATATCAGCCGGTGCTAGGTGTCGGGACCTCTCACGGAATGGCTGCTTATCATGCAGCTGGATATGATGATCAGCTCCATGCACACATCCACATCCCATTCCTGTAGGAAATACAGCTAGTCTCTCTGAGCAAGCTTCCTGCTGATTCTCATCTTCCATTTGGCTGGCAACGGGGAGTCACCAAAATCAAACAAGTCAGGCGTCACTCTGTCATTCTCCCCCAAATACTTGTTACTGGGTAGCACTGCAATGTCTGCACAATGCACATTGGCCAGGGTGCAACCTCTGTTCACTCGAATTTCTCTGTCTGGCATATTTTGAACTTGGACCATTACCTGTCGAGTATAGGCATGGGCCCGAGCGTGTAAAATACTGGGCTTAACAAGCTACCCTTCTGGCAATTTTCCATCACCTGGAGCATCCAGCATGAGCATTTTATTCTTAACATCCCGTCTTAGGCGGGCTTCTCCTTGCAAAGTACACTGAGCATTAGGTGCCAGGATCATGGCTTCAGGATCCTTCTTCCACACAACTCCAACCGGTTCATCTGAATCCATCTCTCCAACATTCTTCTGTGACTCATAGGCCTTTTGAATCAAGGCAAGAGTCCTTAATGCTCTACCAGTTTGATGCCTTATTTCTCACAGCACAATTGTGCCAACCTCTCAAACATACAGTATGAGCATTTGTACCAATCAGCAAAGGAACACCATCGAACAGTCCAGTAGGGGGACACACTAAAGCCAAAGTCTCCACTTGGTCTGCTACCCCAACCACCAAGGTGGGGAAAGACAACCAAATGCGAATGTAGCCAGAGTAGGGGTATGCCTTTTCACTTAACCCCTATACATGCAGTCCTTCCAAAGGCTATAAGGGTACATCAGACAAATGCTTCTGGTACCAGCCTTGGAACATGATGGATACTTGGGAGCCACTGTCCAGAACAGCCCTAGTAGATACTCCATTTACTTTCACTGTCGTCTCCATGGATGGACCTACCACTTCTGACCACTTTGGTGGTTCTTACGTGGGTGTTGATCGGGCATTGGCCTTGGTTGAATAACTTTTTTGAGTAGCTCCCCCTGGTGGCCAATTTGTATTTGAATGAAGCACATTTAATAGACTGCCACGGACCTCTTGAAATCTTCAGGCGAACGGCAAAAAGGGAGGGTGTGTCCATCCTCCCCACAGTGGTAGCAAAACTTAGTTTCTTTAGAGTCTTTGAATGGTGGGGAGTCTTTCCTCTGTGGGGCTACCTCAGGGCTCTTCCCAGACTTGAGGCCTACGCTCCTGGACTTCTGTCTCTCCACTACGACTGGGGGTTAGGACAGTCCTTTGCAATTCCCCCACCATGGCTCTCAACTCTCGTATCTCTGCCAACAAGTCACCCTCAGTCCTGGTCTCAGGGGAAACAACATGTACTCCCACTCCACTCTTATTCTCTGGTGCCTGATATAGATCAGGTTCTCTGGCTGCCTCAGTCAACTCTTTAATCAGTGCCCTCAGCTGTTGGGCCTCTGAATCACTTCTCTCTGGGGTCTGGTAAGTGTTCACAAATCAGTTCCTAGTTTACAAATTTCTTTCATGAGGGGGCAGTACTCAGGAGGGTTAGCCCTCCTGTCTGGCAACTTAAGCTTTAATACCATTACACTTGAGAATCTAGCAGACTTCAGAATGTGGTCCAGTCTGACTCGGTTCAAATCCTTAACAGGCACTCTCCTTTTCCTGTGGGCCTTCTGCAGAGCCCTGCCAGTTCTGGTAACAAAGGCTGACAGTTTCTCATTCTTCCACTGTTTAGCTGACTTGAATTTCCAGAATAAATCATCTCCAGACTCAGTGCTGCCAACACCCCTTCTAGGGCAGAGAGGTATTCAGCTGCAGTAGCCTCTGGGCTAGTGGCTCGTAGAAAATAGATGGCTTCCAGTGCAGGGCCCTTCAAACTCTCCATTAGTCGCTTCCTCTTTTCCCCCTCTGAACACTGCCATTCTTGCAGTAATGGGATGGCGTAGTCTATCCATGTCTCTAGGTCATCCTCCCCTGAGGGCACTGGGATTGTGCCAGAAAAAAGTCTGAGCTTTCAGTAGGAATCCAGTTGGATGGGGGGAATTATGATAGGGGAGTGGGCCACTGGAGAGCTCTTGGGGGAAACTGGGGATGTACCTGGGGAATGCAGAGGCACGTGGTCACCTGAGAGGTCTAACATCTTTACCATTTCCTGTGCAGTTCGCCCCTCAGAAGCTAACAATTTGAGCAGTTTCTTTTTAAACCCATCTGTATCTGGAGACCCACCCGGGGTGGCCGGGCCACTATGTAAATGGATGACCCTCTATCTCTTCTCGGCACCTTTGGGAAAAAGGACAGGGGTACCTTCTCTGCATCCACTGGGGAACTACACAAAATCAGCACTAGCATAGTTTGTTCAAACAAGTCAGTATCTCTTGCCCTGACTTCTACCTTGCCCAAGCCCCTAATATGCTCCACAGTGGATACAATGTCAGCATTACTGGTCCCTAAGGGGACATCCAGCAACAGAATAGCCTTTTGGGGGTCTATCCCCTCAGCTTCACTCTACCCCATTATTTTGTGCACCATTAGCTTATGGGGGGCAATTTTTAGCTTAGGCATAGTGAGCTCCTCCATGTTCTCTCCTAAACTGAACATATTGGGGTAATTTCTTCATGTGGCCACTAGAGGGCCCTAATCTCAGCAGTGCTTCCAAGATGTAACGACTAGGTGACACTATCCCTTGGGCTACTACCCCTTCCTGCATGGCTACTAACAGGTTAACGGGCCTGAGTTCTAAAATGGGTGTCTCCACCCAAAGGTCTGGGTTGGTTGTGGCTAGTCTAACCAGGTCACAGCCCTCTGGGACACTGTAATCCCCCTTGTCTCCCACTAGTGACCCACACAGTACACACAAGTAACTTCCCCAGATATGCAAATCACATACACTTGTGCTTGGCACTTACCCCCAGGACTGGTTCCTTCAGCTTGGCTCAGGGGACCCCCTGTAAAACAAGGTGAAGCAGTATAACAATAATAGTACAATACCTTTAGCATAAACTGACACCACAGTCAATGCAAATTTGCAGAAACAAACAGATCTGATTTATTCAGGTGAGCTGTAACAAGGAGGGGGAAAATCAGGTTAATTGGTTTAAACACAATGATAATCACAGTACTGTGCATGCACTTAGAGTCCCATATAGTCACTCTCTTTGGGTACCTAGGATGGATAAAGGTCTGGCCAGGTCCAGTGCAGCTGGTTGGGGCCCTGTGATGGAAAAATAACATGCACACACAATTTGTAATCCGGAGCCGGAAGGCTCACTTCGTAGAAAGAAAAGCACAAACAATCAGATGACACACTGTGATTAAACAAAAATTGCAGGGATCTACCCTGATAATTACTCACGACACCCAGGCTAAACACAGGAGGGCTGATGGATGAACTCCCTGGATTGCCAGGGAAACTTGTCCCTTGACGATGGATCTTTCTGTGCAGCAAGGTAGTGAGGCAGGAACCTTGTGGCAGGGCCTATCTGCAACAGGCAGCAAGGATGCAGTCCGATTTGGGCTGGGGAAACTACTTCCAGCACCAGCACAAAATTTAGAGCAACTGGGGGATCCCGAACGCAATCCCCTTACAGCACATAGCACATTTATATGTAAAATAAAGCTTACTGTACCAGGAAGACGGCTCCTCAGTCCCGATTGCAAAAGTCTCTGCTAATTACCCGGGAACACTACGGAAGCTGAAGTCCTGACAGACCAATCGCTTTTAGCAAAATCTTCGGTCTTCTACAGGGTAAGCCTGGTCTCACAACAACAGCAGCTTGGTTTTTCCTCACAACTTCGGATTCAGTCCGAAAACACCTTTTTCTCTCTCTCTCTCTCTTTCTCTTTCTCTTCCTCCACAACAGCAAATAGGCCGGGATTCAAGCCTTACATGCACCTCCTGCATGAACTACCACGCAGCTCGAACAGAGCAGAGCTGAGCTCCTTCACTCTTCACTCTCTACTTCAATCTGGCTTGCCAGCAGACAGCTCAGGGTCATTCACTTAGATCCAACAGGTTTGGTTGGCTGATTCTCGTCAGTCACAGCAGGGCTCCCTCTATTGGTGCAAAAAAAGGTGCCAAAGATCCAAAACTACATTACCCAGAGTCACCTTACATACAGTTCCCTTTCAACAGGCTCCAGATGAGAGTCCCAGTTCCAACTGGCCCAAAGCAAGCTCCATCTTAGAGTCCTCACATACTGATTGATCCCACTCTCGCAAGTCCGGGACCACAATGGTGGGCACAACAGAATCAGTCCAGGCTGCAAGAAAGCAGGTTTGAACAAACGTCATTTTCATTATTACTCTAACAGATTGCTAGTAATTAGTTACATCTTTTAAGTGTGCTCACTTTGCCCACTTAGCGACAGCAGAAACGGAGCGTATGGCCAACAGCTTGGGCGGAACCGGGGCATAAATACACACATTCTCCCTGTACAAACTAATTATGTCTGAAAGCAGACAGCTTTTAAAGAGAAAGTACGTGGAGGCTTTAAAAGCACTCACAGTGACACAATTAAATCGGCTTTAATGCAGAACACCACCCAGGCTGGGAGCACTTAGGCAAGCTTCATGAAGGATTTTTGGGAACCCTCATTTGCAGGAGGGGTTACACCAACAAACAAGAAAAAGCTGATGACTCGCTGATAAACAAGCTGAAGACTCGCTTATAGGGCAGTTCAGAGGCTCGGTAACTATCTTTGCAAGACAGTCAGGAGAACTGACAGTATGATTTTCACAAGGCATTTAAGTAGGTACATTTGCAATTTTTCCTGAGCCTTATCAACTACATTACAACTAATGAGCTGGAAAATACTCTCTACAGCATCACGATTGAAAAACTCAATCTTTAAATTGTGGGCGATGGGGAAAAAAATGAAACCCTCTTCGTACGGGTGGGGAACAGCACCATTAATAGGTTGGGAGGGGAGCTTCTGAAAATCACAAGAGAAGAAAGAGGCTTGGGCATCGTCATCACAGATGACCTGAAATCATCCAAGCAGACCACTAAAGCAGTAGGTAAGGCTAGGGGGATGTTGGGGTATATTATTAGGGGTCTTGCAAGTCATAATAATCTCTCTTTGCAAGACACTGATTAGGCCCTATCTGTAGTACTATGTGCAGTACTGGAGGCTGCACCTGCACAGGGACATTAACAAAATGGAGGCAACCAGAGATGGGCAACCAAAATGGTGCAGGAACTGCATCAGAAAACACATAAGGACAGACTAACGGAGCTCAATATGTATACCTGAGAGCAAAGGAAAGGGAGAGAGGTGATATGATTGAAACATTTAAACATCTTAAGGGCATTAACAAGGTGAAAGAGTCTAACATGCTTCAATATAACAACAAGCATTTGTCAATGCTGAAGGTTGTCTCGCTGGCATTGGTAGTGCAGGAGTTAATGATGCATAATAGGAATGGCAGTGAAGTGTTGAACTGACACTAACCTCATCCCCACCCTGAAGAGACACATTTTCAACATAGGCATTTTGGGACCTCCCCTCATGAACAGTGGCGCTGTGATTGCGTTAATCTGTCCCAAAAGTTGATTTCCCACAGCAACCACGCCATTCTGCGTCACAGGTGCGAAAACACATTTTGGGCAGGATGTGAAAAATGACAGCTGTACAAAGCTATACAGCTGTATAAGGAGATGTGAACAAATGCCAGTGTTGAGAATGTGGCATGAAAATATTGCAAATTTGTGAAGTTACAAGGATGTGTGGAAACTGCGCAATGCACGTCCGTCACCAAATTTTCAACATAGGCATTTTAGGACCTCTGCTCATAAACAGTGTCACCATCATTGTCTCAAACTGTCCTGGAAACTGATTTCGCACAGCGACCGCACTATTCTGCGCCAGAAGTCTGAAAACACATTTCGGCCAGGTGATGTAAAATGACAGCTATACTGTTCATAAGGAGGTGTGTAAAAATGCCAATGTTGAAAATCTGGAGTGCAAATATTATAAATTCATGAAGTTACGTGCATTTGTGGAAACTGTGAAATGCACGCTCATAAAACAGCCATTTTTGGGATGTTTTTCACCAAATTGGCAACATAGGCTTTTTGCGAGCCCACTTCATGAACAGTGGCATTGTCATTTCATTAATTGGTCCCAAAAGGTGATTCAACACAGTGACCGTGAAATCACCTTTCAGAACCGAATAATGCCATGACAGTGACTGAATTCATGAGGAGGGGTCCCAAAAACCCACTCTTGAAAATGTGGTGCCAAAATTCCCAAAAATGCCCGCGATCAGCACCAAAGTTGAAAAAACCCTATTTATGCCATTATTCAGCTTACCAGCATTTTGTCAGTTCGCGGTCAGCTTTGAAGAGTGCAGACATGCTCCCGATCCACCGAAGATCGTTGAGCCATGCTGCAGAGGTAAGCTATGGTGTGAGAGGGTGGGGAGACTGAGTGCGCAGAGGAAATAAGGCACAGGTTCTTGATAGAAGCCACGGATTCGACGAGGGACCGTGTTCTGCTTTGCAGGTTTTAACAACAACAACAACAAAATTGTGGATGGTTTTTCTTTACAGGGCATTTGGCATGCTGGGTGGGCTCCCAGTGTGCCACCTGAGTGTTTGTTTTTGGGAGGGGGTTCTGTAGCCAATGGAGGATTGGGCACCCCGATGGCACACAATAAATGGGGGGGGGACATTATGCCGACCAGGAGTGGGCTCTCAGCAAATTAAACTGGGAAGGGGGGACATAATGCCGAGGGGGATTGGGGAACCCCTCAGCACACACATTAAATGGGAGAGGGGTCGCATTATGCCAGCGGGGAGTGGGCTCCCCCATCGGCAAATGAAGTGGGTTGGGGCACTCTGTGGCGGCATGCCGCCATGTTTTGTAAACTGGTTCACCAGGAAAGGCTTTCATTGCAGCGGACCTTTCTTAGATCTGGTGGCCAATTTACATGTTGAGGGTGTCAGTGTCTGCAGCTGCCTTATTGGGGAATGAGGACGCACCCACTGATGTGTGCCCTGCATTCACCCACAGTGACCATTAACTCCCAATTCTACTTCAGTAATATGCCGGTTTATAAGCGCCGAGCCAACATGAAAAGTAGCAGAACAAGAGGACACAGCATGATATTAAAGGGAGGCCGATTAAGGGGGAATGTGAGGAAGTTATTTTTCACAGAAAGGGTGGTGGATGCATGGAACAGCCTACCTCAGGAAGTGGTGAACATGAATACAGTGCAGGGCTTCAACAGGCATGGGACAGGCATAATGCAGTAATAAAGATGAGTATGAACAAATGTGCCATTGACAGAGTATAGGCATATGGCACATTCATTAAAAAATGGGCAGACTGGATGGGCCTTGCGGTCCTTATCTGCCATCAACTTCTGTTTTTCTGTGTATGTTTCTAATTCTCTGCATACTAACAGGGAACTATTTTTTATGATGGAACAATAAATTTAATTAAAAAAATATTTAAAGAAACACAAAACAGTATTTTTCATTATTTTTTTTCTACAGAAAGTGAACAGGCCATTGTATAATCACAATGTGCCTCTCAAAAGTGTTGCTGATGTCAGGATTTACCCATGCCTGGTGTATTTTGCTCACCCGGCTGCATCTGTTGACCAAACAACGCACCAGGCATGGGTAAATCTTGGCATCACCAACACCCTCTCATGGTATATTGCTTAATTAGATCAGGTGCATTATGAAACTACAATGCATGAAGCATTGTGTATCTTTTTAAACCATATATGCAATCAAAATACTGAAATACATTGTGACATTGCAAATGCTCTGTTCTCTTTCTTATAGGGAATCAAGGATGATACAGAAAAGTATGTTATGTACGATGGCAACTCTATTACTATCCCCTGCCTACTGTAAGTACAATACCTGATACCAATTCTGGCCTGTGTCCCCAGGTTCATAAAAAGCCAGAAAGTGGATGTTGTACCCAAACTTATGCTGGTAACCCGTGACCTGAGTCCAAGTGTGTCTAATTACCTTCTACAGTATGATGTTTGGAAGGAAATGAAATCCATCATCAGCCCAGGTAAGAACAAGCATTTGTCAATGCCAAATGTTGTCTCACTGGCTTTGGCATTGGTAGTGCTGGAGTTAGAGACACATAATAGGAATGGCAGTGAAGTATTGAAGTGATGCCAACCCCTCTCCCACCCTGTAGAGACCGACAGGCATTGGGGTGTGCCTTTGGGTCATCACCTATAACGCTCATGCCATTTCGCCTTAACCTACCCTGTAGACAGTGACAAGTGTCGTGGTGTGCTTTGGCTTATTTGGGCATTATACATACCCCATTCCATAAGGAAATATGCTGAAGTGGGTGCAGTATAGGAGAATGGGGTGAACTTTGTGGCCAGACAATGCAAGGCACACCACGATGTGTGTCACTGGCTGCAGGGTGGGGGTTGGGGTAGAATAGGAAGCATTACAGCCGATGATCTCAAGTCACACCCCTGACGCCTGTCAGTCTGCACAGGGAGGGGTGTTACAGTTGGAAACGTTAATGCTGCAGGCATGTGTTGGTATTTTCACTCCAAATTGTTAGCATGGGCTTTTTGTGACTCCACGTCATGAAGAGTGTCACTATTAGTTTGTTAGCTGAAAGGTGGTTTTGCACAGTGGCTATGCCATTTGGCGACACAGGTCTGAAAACACATTTTGGACAGTATGTAAAAAATGAGAACTATATTGTTCATGAGGATGTGTAAAAAAATGGCAAAGTTGAAAAGCTGGAGTGAAAATTTGTAAAATTAGCAAAGTCATCAGCATGCATTGAAACTGTGCAACGCACGTCTGTAACCCAATCATTTTTGGGATTTTTTTAACCACATTTTCAACATAGGCACTTTGGGACCTCTGCTCATGAACAGTGGCACTGTGATTTTGTTAATTTATCCCAAAAGTTGATTTACCATATCAACCATGCACACAACAGATGGGGGCAGATATTAAGCCAATGGGGAGTGGGTTCCCCCATCAGCAAAATAAACAGGGAAGGGGGGATTGAAGACGATGGGGATTGGGTCCCCCTTCGGCAAAGAAAGACTGTTGGAGGGGAGCGCATGATGCCGAGGGGGATTGGGCACCCTCTCGGCATGCACTTGGTGGAATCATGATGCCAACAGGGAGTGGGCTTCCCCATCGGCAAATGAAGTGGGGCAAGGCATGGTTTGGGCGGTGGCAGTCAGTGCCGCTATGTTTACGTGGGAGGCATGTTATTGTGCCACTGCAATGAGAAGCTTGCTTCTCATTGCAGCAGACCTTTTGTTAGATCTGGTGGCCACATTCTGAATGGCTGATGTGGCACCTGCATGCTGGCTGATTGGGGAATGAGGGACACACCTACTGATGCATGCCCTGCATTCACCCAATAGTGACCGTGTCTCCAAATCTGCTACTTCCACAAGATGTTGGCTCACGGGCAAGCGTAAGCCAACATAAAAATATATCTGTACCTTTTATCTACAAAGAATTCCAGAGGGGATTCCTGAATCTAAAACTAATTTGATGGCTCATAGCATGAGTCTGGGGATGTAAATACTTTAGGCCCTCTGTAGCACATTGTTTGGAAGGAAACAAGACCTATATTTCATCCTGGTAAGCGCGACGTCTCATAGAAACACAGAAAAGAGAAGGACAGAAAATGGCATGAGCAGTTAATCAAGTCTGAACCAAGATTCCTGACTTGTAATATGAACATTCAAAGAAGCCAGTAGAAAAAGACCATTTGATCTATCAAGTCTGCTCATATTGCAGGGTCCACAGCTTGAGCTAATGTTCCTGCCCTCTCTTCTCACTCCTCCCATCCTCCCTACCCATGATCCTTACCATTCACCTATGCCTGTCCCAGCCTCTCTTAAAGTTGCCCACTGTCTTCAACAAGATTACTTCTTCCAGCAGTGCATTCTAAGTGACCACCACCCTCTCTGTGAAGAAGTGCTTCCTAATCTCCCTCCTAAACCTCCCACCCTCCAGCTTAAGACAGTGCCCCCTCGTGTTATGGTTGCTGCTCAGCTTAAAGTGACTCTCCTTACCAACCTTATTTATCTTTTCAAATACTTGAAGGTCCCAATCATGTCCCCTGTCTCTCTCTCTCTTGTATCTTCCAGGGAGTACATGTTCAGTGCCCTCAACCTCTCCTCATATGCCTTGCCCTGCTGACCGGCTGTCATCTTTGTAGCCCTCCTCTGGACTTTCCCCAGCAGGTTAATGTCCTTTTTAAGGTGTGGGCACTAGTGCTGAACTCCATACTATAGATGCAGCTTTTCCAGTGACCTTTACAAGGGCAGTATAACCTCCTCTCTCCTACTACTGATCCCCCTAGCTATGCACCCCAGCATCTTGTTTGTCTTTGCTGCTTTCTTGCACTGCATGGAGTGCTGCAGATCACTAGTGATCATCACTCCCAGGTCCTTCTCTTCCTCCTCTTCTGATGCAGATACTCGGACTCCACCCAGGTAGTACTCTGTCATGGGATTCCTGGCTCTGATATGCATAACTTTGCATTTCTTGGCATTGAAGCCAAGCTGCCAGATCCAGGACCACCTCCCCAGCCTTTTCAGATCTTCCTGTAGGTCCTGTATCTCTTCAGCTGTGTCCACTTTCCCACAGAGCTTGGTGTCATCCATGAATAGGCACATTTTGCCCGTAATGCCATCCCCAGTGTCATTGATGAAGACATTAAACAACACCAGCCCTAGCACCAAGCCCTGTGGGATCCCACTGGTTACCTCTCTGGTACCTGATAACTCTTCCCCCCACAACCACCTCTGAGTTCTGTCCCTCAACCAGTTTTCCACCTATCTGGCCATCTTTTCCCCAACCCCAAGATCTACCAACTTCCTGATCAACCTTTTGTGGGGAACAGAATATTTCTAATGTTAATTATTTTTCTCAGACTACCCTCTCCTTTCTATTGCATCCCATCTGATAACTCCCTTAAATGCATCCCAGTTTCATTTGAACCCTAATGTTGTCTCTGCCCCAAAACCTTGTCTGAAAGTTTTTATAGAAACATAGACATTGATGGCAGATAAGGACCACAAGGCCCATCCAGTCTGCCCATTTTTTTCTTACCTTATGGATGTACCATAGGCCTTTACTCTGTCAATGGCCTATTTAGTCATACTTATCTGTATTGTTTGCTTATGCCTATCCAATGCCTGTTTGAAGCCCTGCACTGTATTCATATCCACCACTTCCTTACGTAGGCTGTTCCACGCATCCACCACCCTTTCTGTGAAAAATAACTTCCTCACATTCCCCTTAATTGGCCTCCCTCTAATCTCATACTGTGTTCTTTTGTCCTGCTATTTTTCTTATATTGAAACATGTTAGACTCTTTCACCTTGTTAATGCCCTTAAGATATTTGAATGTTATGATCATATCACCACTCTCAAATTGCTCTCTCTCTTATCCCCCTGTCTTATCAACACTAGGCCCATCCATCCCCTTATTCTTCCTTTCCCAACCTCGGATAGGAGCTCACTACCCTGGGTTGTGACATCCTACCATGCCCCGTACTTTATAGCATTCAATCCCGGGGCTCACACATACTCCTTTTCTCCATCCACCTTCTCTACATCCAGCTTTACCAACTCCTTTCTGTGCACCGTGCCCTTCTAGACTTTCTCCCCTACTTCCCTCCCTCTCTTCCCCTACCTTCACCTCTACCTGGTGTATATTTTTATTTTTATTTTTTTCTTCCGTTACTTCCTCCTGCAACCTTAGATAACCTGCTTTATCTTCCTATAGACACTTCTATGTATGTAAATATCGTGTAATCTGTACAATATCTGTATAATTCTATGTACATATGAACTTCTTTTTCTTCCATTCTGTAAGGAGTATTATCTGTATTGCCTTGTAAATACCTGTGTTGACCTGTATATACAATTGTTCGTGCTCTACCCAGGTCCATCTTGCAAATGAGCTTCTGCTCAACGATGAATGCCTGGTTAAATAAAGACTTGATTGATTGATTGATTGATTGATTGATTGACTCTCCCCCTTCTTTGCTCTAGGGTACAGTTACATATTAAGGTCTGTTAACTGACTGCCTCCTAAAACACACCTGTAGGTGGCAGCAAATGTACTGCAGTGTGTCCCAGAATGACTACAGAAGTCAGCCACAGGCTTCCTGTGTGCCTTTGCAATGTCTGGGGACATCATTTATATGTTTTAATACTACTCGTGAGACAGAATTACTTAGAAGTGACTGCATAGCACTGTTAGAAAGGTAATTATGTGTTGAACAACTTTGCCACTGATTCGCCATGTGTATCATGTATATTTTAGGAGTTATTCGCATTTGTTTATGATGTGGTGTGTATAGCAGACATTTTGGCCATCAAGCCTCACCTAAGCACCTTGACTACCTGTTTTATACTAGAAAAAATAGCTTTTTAATGCAAATGTACTATTGTAATTACATCTAATGTATGGATACTTAATTTGGTGTTGATATTTTACATATTTCCCAAACAAAAATGGTTATTTCAACTAGTATAGAAAAAATTGCTTATTATTTGTTTTTACTTTGTTTTTCTGTCCCCATCTCTCACCAAAGGCAGAGCCCTCTCTAGTCCTCCAATACACCAGTCAGTCTACACCACAGAGGGAACAAGAGGTGACTCCTATAGTGCCACGCTACAACATTTCTAGAGACTTGGTTAATCCCCCCCCGGCTCTTAATTCCAAGCCTTCATGGGAGCATGCAACTGATGTCTTCCCCCTGGTCCCTTCCAGTCATTGTTGGTGTGGGGGACTTTCATCTAGATCCGCCATGGGAGTAATTTCTTGTTCTGGTTCTCCCCTGCTGACTTCAGTGCTCAAGGAGGACCAAGGAGATGGATGCGCACAGAGACGCACCTCCGCTCCAGTCCTCAGCTGACATCTGCCTCTCCCCTCTAGCAGGCCTCCTTGACCACACCAACATCACCTGTGGTCACCCAGATGGTGGCAGTATTGCAGCGAGGAGTGCAACCCACCCCTCCCAGAGAAGGAGAGCGGCTCATCTGTGCTCAGTCCTTCTCCCCCCCCGGCCAGCCCTCTGATGACCTAGGCTTGCTACTGAACCCAGGTCACCTGCATTGCAAGTGGTAGTGCTACTGCTGCACTGATGGGCCAGCCAGAAATTGCTTATTATTAATTGCATAGCACCATTGGAAAGGTAATTTTGTGCTGAACAACTTTGCCACTCATACTTTGTGTGTAGCACTTATAGTTAATGAGGTATTAGCATTTGTTTGTGGTATGCTGATTATGGATTGATTTTGCTTAGAAAGGCCCAGGATGCAGTGTTAAGAGTATACAGGAGACAAGCAGTGAAACGCTCAAACAGCTCCTATGAAGTGAATGAGTTAATCTGTCCTCATATGTTTTCAATGCACCATTTTGGTTGCCCTTCTCTGGACTGCATCCATTTTGTTAAGGCCCTTGTGCAGGTGCAGCTTCCAGTATTGCACACAGTACTCCAGATGAGGCCTAACCAGTGTCTTGTAAAGAGGTATTATTACCTCTTTGTGATGAAAAATTACTTCATTCCAATAATTTATTTATTTATTTTAAATGTTTCCACAAGAAAGACATGCTAAACTGATTACAGCTCATTCCCAGATGTGTCCAAGGGGAGGTCAGGGGTAAGGGAGATGGTTCAAGAACAGAAAAATACAGTATTAACAGTATATCAAAGGAATCTAATCCTAAATATTGTAAGGCAGATCAGTAAAACAGGGTTATATAGCAGATAAAAACTGACCTTGTATGTTAGAAGACCAACTCTGGTTGGCCCACTGGCATGGTGGTAATGCTACTGCTCACTACGCCAGCAACCCAGGTTCGGGAATGAGCCTGAGGGGTTGGAGGGCAGGCTTGGGGGAAGAGAACTGAGCATCAGCAGGACCGTTCTCCTCCTTCAGTGGGGGGAGGGTGAGCAAGAGCTTGAAGCTTGACTACCCCTGGTGGAGACCTGGTAATGATGCAGCCCAAACTATAGAAGGAGGGGAGAAGTGGCAGATATCAGCACACATGCCTTGACCTCAGCACATGATGCCTAACTCTGAAGGAGATATGCAACTTGACCAGCAGCCAGTGCAGGTCACGCAGTACCAGGGAGACATGACATGATCCAGAAAGGCCAGTCAGCAGCCAAGCAGCCACATTCTGCACCAGTTGCATGCTTTGTAGCGTACCTCCATTGATCCACAAAGTAAAAAGCAATGCATGTATCAGTGTGGCCAGATTACCAGGTGGGATAAAGTATTTCATCTGGCTGATGTTTTGTAGGTAAATGCCATTTTGCACTTCTGCTGACACATGAGCCTCAACTGTCAGCCTCTCATCCAGGACAACTGCAAGATTTTTTAACTCTATGGTAGCCAACAGCCTAGAGTGGCAAAGTCAAAGCCCAGTCCCTTTCTCAGTACCTGTCACTCCCCCATACAACCCAGCAAAATCTCTAGAACTTCAGTTTTCTCTGGGTTCAGGCTCAACCATGTAGATAACATCCTGTCTCGGATCTCAGCCAGGCACCTATTAAGCACATCAACCACATCTGGTGTTCCATGCACAAGGGACATGTAGTGCTTGGTCTTACCAGAATAGCAGTGAAACCCAAGCCCTTACTGCCTAATGATTTACCCAGGGGTAGCAGATATACTGTGAACAATATGGGTGACAGAAATGAACCCTGATGTTTGCCACAAGACAAAGCCTTCGGACACGAGGAAAACTTTCTCAACACTACCGTCTGGGTCCTGTCTCTGAGACAGGACTCAAACCAGCAGATAACTTTGCCAGTGAGTAATGCGTTCTCCCTGAGGTGGTCCAAAAGCAGCCCATGGTCCATAGTGTCAAACACTGAAGAGAGATCAAGGAGGATGGAAACTAACCATCCTCCTCTATCTCTCACCCTGAATAGGCCATTGTGCACCTTAATTAGAACAGTCTCTGTGATATGCCTGGACCTAAACCCAGAATGGAGAGGCTCATAGATGTTAAAGATAGTATGGTGTGCTTCAAGCTGGAGCACAGCAATCTTCTTAATAACCTTTCCCAAAAAGGGAAGGTTAGAGACAGGTCAGTATTTTCCAGAAGATCCAGGTCCAGAGATGGCTTCTTCAGAAAAGGAATCATCAATGCACTTTTCAGCACCACAGGGAATACTCCCTCTGACAAGGAGCACTGGACAATCTTAGTGAATATTGGGCCCAATTGCCCAACACAGCTCACAAACAATCCTGTCAGACCTTGATCCAGATTACAAAATGTTGACCACAGCTCAAAGACCACCTCACACACCTCTTCCATTGTCAGGGATTGATACTCCCTCCACCCCCCCCAAGACCACTGAATACATCCCAGACTCGAAGACTCAACTCTGCTGAGCTGCACTGGCCCACTTTGAGTGATCCCAGCCCTAAGGGAGAGCACCATGTTTAAGAAGAACTGAGCAAATTCCTCACATTTTCAAGTGAAAATGCTGTCATGTGCTCCAAACAGGCTGAATAGAAAAAGCCTCTCTACAGTCCGAAAGAGCTGAGTTGGTTCGTTCTTCCCAGCAGTGATCTCCTTAGGCAAAAGTGTTGTGTTTTATGAGTGATTGCATTCTTGTACTCACTGTAGTGAGACTTGAGAACCAGTTTGTCCTGCTGGGTCCTGGATCTCCTCTAATGATGCTCCAACCTTTGCCCTTTGTTTTCAACATCCTCAGCTCGCTGTCTAACCAACAGTGAGCCAAGGCACAAAACCAGCAGGAGTACACAAACCAGCAGTACAAGGGTAAAGGCCTCCATCATGGCCTATTATGGGCTGCCACAGCTGCCTCTTGATCTGCAGCACAAACTGTCAAGACCTTCAAGGTGCCCAGAACTGCCAAACATCCTTCTGTCTGAAGCCATCTCTAAGGGTGGAACACCTCCACAGGGGTGGACTACAAGGGGTAGCCATGAAATTTAACCTGATAGTACAGTGATCTAACCTACTGATTGGCTCAATCTCGATGTTGTCAATCTCAAGCCTCAGAGAGAATATCAAGTCCAAAGTGTAGCTGTATGGGTGAGTCGAAGAAGAAATAACTTGTGCAGGGCCCTGAGAGTGCATACTCTTGAGAAAATCCTGGCCAAACTGCAAATGTTCATCATCAACCCAAGCATTGAAGTCACCAAGGATAAGCCAAATAGGTGACTCCTGATGCTGTTGGTGACAAAAGGTATGATTTCCTATAGAAACTCAACCTTAAATCCTGCAGGACGGTGCACAAAGAAGATTCTACAGCCTGCATCTGGACCCCTACATTATGCATTCAAATGATGAGATGACCTCAGTAAGGTGCACCTCCAGGCTCAGCTCAAATCTAAAATAAATGCCCCCCCCCGTGATTCCCCCTCAGGCAGTGCACTTCTGAGAACCCAGTAAGGACCAATGACTCCAGAACTGGGCAAAAATTGTCTCCTAGCCAGGTCTCAATAATGATGCAAGCCAATTAACAGAGGAAATAAGAGCCACCATAATTACAGATGTATTCTTAATCAGTCTAGCATTACACAGCACTGCTCCAAGTGGACAAAAGGTAGAAGAAACCCCCTCAGTTACCTGCCCACTCAGTCAAGTGGTGTCACTGGGTATGGGGATTAAACACCTCTGGTCTCTCTAGTTCCCTTTCACACAAGGACATTGCCTGATTCTCACAACCCTAATAATGCCCTCCCCATTAGCATTCCTCAAGTCACTCTCTCCCCTCATTCTTCTTCCTCATCCCCACTTCCCAATATCCAAACATCCGCCAGCCTAAATACATACAATAAATTTCACCACTTTCACACGTGCATTACTACCCCGACATACATGACTCCACACACACACCAAACCAATAATCACAATCATAAAATAAAAAATAAAATGGAAATAGTGCCAAAGTTCATAAAGCTGAACAAAAAAACAAGGTGCTGCGCCAACGTGCAGTCTGAAATCAAAGCAAAATGGTAATATTAAATGTACCCCAAAAAATAGAAAATAGAGTTGGGATCAATGTTTCAACTATAGGTCTTCTTCAGGAATTATCTAAGAGGCAAAAAAGCAAAGTTAGTGGGGAGGTAAGGGGATATATGGGATATACTGCATATGTGAGGGAAGAAAATTGGGGGAGGCTCTAGGAGAAAAAGTGACAATAGACAAGGTAAGAAAAGAATCTGAAAAACAAAAACATGATGATGGGAATGAGGAGGCATGGTAGGAGTGAATGATCTCAAGTCCTCAGGTGGTAACTAATTAGCAGGGCCTAGTAAGAAGGCTGAAAGATGACCAGTGTAGGGAACAGAGACAAAGATAGAGACAGTAGGAGAAAATTAAAATAGATGTGCACACGTAGCTTGAATGCCCATGTGAGTATGCCCAACCCACACACACAAACACACACTGGATGGAAATGTGTGCAGGTATACCCACACATGCAAATGTATCATGCACACATGAAAGCAAATATATGACAGGGGCAGGGGTTAAAAAGACAAACTCCAGTGGTAAACCGTAAGGTGGCTAAAAGATGTTACGGCAAAAAACCAAAAGAATACTGGAACTCAGTTTCAGAATCACTCAGTACTAAACATTAATTACATACAGAGTACAGCCATCTGTATTCAAGCTGTGTTAGGGGTGGCATATCGGCTCTAATCCCCAAAAGAAAGAACTTGGGCCACAGGGAAATTGGCTTCTGCAATATTTTCGAGGAGGCAAGGCAAAATTTATTTAAAAGACGTCCAATCCCAAAGGCTCTGGGTGCTGATAGATAAATAAACACATATTCAAAAACAAAATCAATAAAAAACAAAAGAGAAAAGCATAAACATATAGATAATTAAATCCATATAAAAACGTGGAAAACACACTGCCACAGTCTCTGTATTTTTGGACCTGTCCAGTGTATGTGGGCCAGGTCA
Organism: Neoceratodus forsteri; assembly: GCA_016271365.2. Classification (NCBI taxonomy): domain Eukaryota; kingdom Metazoa; phylum Chordata; order Ceratodontiformes; family Ceratodontidae; genus Neoceratodus; species Neoceratodus forsteri. The sequence goes on along the minus strand of JADMNL010000026.1, from coordinate 278,254,098 downwards.
GTTCCCTTCTCCTGGCATTTCCAGCAGGTGTCTGTCTCTGTGAGTTTGTCTTTATGTAATACTGCGGGAGTAAAATTTTGTTCTGAATTAGTCTGGACTGAGCGTCACGGTACCACTTGTGACTGTCCTTCCAGGCTTGCCCCCCATTGTCTAGTAGTGATAGTGCACTGTAACATTTTTCCCATTTGTGCTTGGAATCATCAGATTGGGAGGGGAGGGTGTCCCTGAGCCAGCCATATATTCTCCCAGCTAGACCCTTAGGTTTGTCAATTCAGGACTGAAGGATCTCAGAGCTAGGGGTATCTCTAGTAGTCTCCAAGAGAGGTTTAAGGGCTTCGCTATTCTGGAGATATCTCCAAAACTCTTTGGAGGGGAGATTCCATTGCTCCTGTAGTTGCTGGAAAGTGAAGATGGTGTGCAGGTCTGGGTCACAAAGGTCACATATTTTACTAGTGCCCTTCCCAAACCATTGCAGCCAGCGCACCCATATTCTGCCAAAGAGGGGCCAGAGGGAGTGAAACTGGGTCCAAGGTGAGTCTGGGTGATGGTAGTATGCCTGGTAGTGGTGGTCTGTGGGTGGGGCTGGACCCTTCAGGTGGAAAAAGAAGAGGGGGGTATATTATATTTGCCAAATGCTGTTCAATAGTGACCCACTGTGGGGTAAGGTGGGGACTGTCATGGAACCAGTACACAGCCTGAGCTACCTGTAATGCCCATTTTTACTCTTCCATCCAAGGAAGGTTTCACCCCCCTTATTCCAGTGAGCTCTGAGTTTTGAGCGGCTAAAGCGGGGGGTTATCCCCTTCCCATAGAAAGTCTCCAATCAGTTTGTCGATGGGCAAATGCCGCTGTTTAGGGAGGGGAATAGGGATGTGAGCCAGAAGATAGAGAATTCTGGTGGCAGAAACCATCTTTATAGCCGCAGTCTTCCCTGCTAGGGTAGAAACATAGACTTTGACGGCAAATAAGGACCGCTTGGCCCACCTAGTCTGCCCATTTCCCTACCTACAGGATAAGCCGCATATCCTAGTTAACCAACAGCCTATTTAAACATAGAAACATGGAAGTTGATGGCAGATAAGGACCCCAAGGCCCATCCAGTCTGCCCATTTCTTTTTCTACCTTATGAATGTGCCATTGGCCTTTGCTCTGTCAATGGCCTATCAATTCATACTCATCTGTATTGCTCCCTTATGCCTATCCCATGCCTGTTTGAAGCCCTGCACTGTATTCATAACTACCACTTCCTGAGGTAGACTGTTCCATGCATCCACCACCCTTTCTGTGAAAAATAATTTCTTCACATTCCCCCTTAATCGGCCTCCCTCTAATCTCATGCTGTGTCCTCTTATCCTGCTATTTTTCTTATATTTAAACATGTTAGACTCTTTCACCTTGTTAATGCCCTTAAGGTGTTTGAATGTTTCGATCATATCACCTCTCTCCCTCCTTAACTCAAGGGTATACATATTGAGCTCTGTTAATCTGTCCTCATATGTCTTCTGATGCAGTCCCTGCACCATTTTGGTTGCCCTTCTCTGGACTGCCTCAACTTGGTTAATGTCCTTGTGAAGGTGTGGCCTCCAGTACTGCACGCAGTACTCCAGATAGGGCCTAACCAGCTTCTTGTAAAGAGGGATTATTACCTCCCTCTTACGACTTGTGATACCCCTACTAATACACTCTAACATCCCCTAGCCTTACCTACTGTTTTAGAAGTGTGCTTGGATGATTTCAGGTCATCAGTGATGATGATGCCCAATTCTCTTTCTTTGTGACTGCCAGCAACTCCCTCCCATCCTATAGGTGGCTTCAGGGTTTCTCTTCCCTATGTGCATGATCTTGCACTTCTTTGCATTAAATCCCAGTTGCCACTCTTCTGACCATTTTGCTAGTTTATCCAGATCTCTTCTCATTCTGCCTACCCCATCTGGATCATCTGCTCTGTTGCAGATCTTGGTGTCATCTGAAAACTGACAAGCCTTAACCTCTTGTCCATCTGCAATGTCACTAATGAAGATATTGAAGAGGACCGGCCCCAGGGCTGATCCCTGAGGCACCCCACTTGTGACTTGCATCTCTTCTGACTGTATACCATTTACCACCACTCTCTGTTTTCTACCCGGCAACCAGTTTGCCACCCAGTTGACCAACTTCTGACCCACCCTGAGCCTACCCAGCTTATTTATCAATCTTCTATGTGGAACAGTGTCGAAAGTTTTGCTGAAGTCAAGGTAGGCGACATCAACTGCTCCCCCTTGGTCCACCACTCTGGTTACCCAGTCAAAGAAATCTATGAGATTAGTTTGACAGGACCTTCCTTTTGTAAACCCATGCTGTCTTGGATCCTGTGCCCCTATGAATTCCAGGTGTTGCACTATCCCTTCCTTAAGGAGTGCCTCCATAATCTTACCAACTACTGAGGTAAGACTGACAGGTCTGTAGTTCCCTGCCTCCTCCCTGCTACCACTCTTGTGGAGTGAGATCACATAAGCCCTTCTCCAGTCTTCTGGGACCTCTCCTGTGCTCAGAGACTCACTAAACAGTTCTGCTAATGGCTCTGCTAGTTCCACCTTTAGCTCCTTAAGTACCCTGGGATGTGTGCCATCAGATCCCATTGTCTTGACCACCCTGAGTTTAGCGAGCTCTTGTAGGACCCTTTCTTTTGAGAAGGGTGAAGTGCTCACCTCACTCCCCCCCGTGTCCATGGTGCTGAGCTGTGGGCCCTGCCCTACCTTCTCTTCAGTAAATACTGAGCAAAAGAATCTATTTAGGATAGATCCTTTTACAGGGTCCTCCTCCTCACATGCCCCCTTTTCTCCTTTGAGCTTAGCGATACCCCCTCTGGACTTTCTCCTTTCACTAATGTATCCATAGAAAGTCTTGTCACCTTCTTTTACTGTTTGTGCTAGTGTTTCCTCAGTTTGGGACTTTGTCTGCCTTACTGCCTTTCCTGCTTCCCTTAGGGCAGTTTGGTATGCCTCCCTATCTTCATTCCGCTGTGTTCCCTTATACTTCCTGAAGGCCAGCCTTTTGGCTCTGACCTTTTCTGCTACTGTGTTTGAGAACCAAAGTGGTTTCCTTCTTCTTTTGCACTTCCTTTTTGGTCTAACATAATGGGATGTCGCTTCAAGTATTGCATCCTAAATGCTTGCCCACTTTGCCTGTACCCCCTCACCTGTGTTTCTTTTTGCCAGGGCTAGCTTAACTCTGTTGGACATCTTATCAAAGTCAGCTCTTCTGAAGTCCTATATTTTTGCCTTGGAATGGGATGATTTAGATGTAGTGGCCAAATTGAACCATACCATGTGATGGTTACTGGCCCCCAGGTGACCCTCTACCTGGAGATCTGTGATTCCTTCACTGTTAATCAGTACTAGATCTAGGATAGCCCTGTCTCTTGTGGGTTGTCATACCAGTTGTTTGAGGCCCTCTCCCTGCAGGGAATCCACCATGTGTCTAGTTCTGGCAGATGTTCCTGCTGGTATTGACCAATCTGTATCCGGCATGTTGAAGTCTCCCATTATCAGAACCTCCCCTTTAGCTGTCATGTTTTGTATATCTTCTAACAGTAATGTGTCTCTGTCCTCCCCCTGGTCTGGAGGTCTGTAGACAACCCCAGTTTTTATGGCTGTCTCATTTCCTGTTTCCAGGATGACCCACAGTTCTTCTGGTTCCTTACGTGTATTCTGAATTTCTGTAGCTTTGATATTTTCATTGACATACAGGGCCACTCCACCCCTCCCTGTTTGCACCTCGGTCTCTTCTGAACAGTACATAGCCAGGTACTGAAGTCTCCAAAGTGTGGTTACTGGTAAACCACATCTCACTAATTGCTACTATGTCCAGTTTAGCCTCTGACATTATTGCCTGCAGGTCTGGGATCTTATTTCCCAGGCTGTGAGCATTTGTGTACATGATTTTCCATTGGCCAGATTTTGGTGTGTTAGTTGCTGGGTGAGGTTTGGCATTTCCCCTGTGTGTCGTATGGGGAGACAGACCCTTTTTCTTACCTGGTGATACAAATGAACTGCAAACATGCTGAATCCCTGTTTGACCACCAGCTGAAGGGGGAGGGGTGTTCTTCCCATTTGACGTATGGGGTGCTGCACCCCTCTCCCCATTTGCTAGTTTAAATATTCTGTAAAGACATCAAACATCTGCCCCAATGCACTGACTCCCCCCCTTAGTCAGATGCAGTCCATCAAATTTAAAGAACTTTCTCTCCCAGAACTGTTGCCAGCTCCCTACAAATCTGTGTCCTTTTTCCTGGCACCAGCCCTTGAGCCACATGTTTAGCTCCCCTATCTCCCCTTCTCTGACCTTCCTCCCATCTTCCCCCTTCTCTCAGACTAGCAGACTCTCAGAGAAGGAGATTTTGAATGAAATGGATGATAGTTTGTCACCCAGCCTGGTCAGGTGTTCCTTGGTCTCCATAACTGACTGGCTGGAGAGATCATAGTCCCTATGTGTACCAGGATGTCAATGTTTTTTCCTGATTTCTGAACAATTCTAGCAATGTGATCAGTGTCTCTCCACACTGATGTACCTGGGAGACATCTGACCATTAACCCTGGCTGGAGATGGGTATCAACTCCCTGAATCAAGGAGTCTCCTATGATCAGAAGTTTTTTGGATTTCCTTTTTGCTTTTTTCATTTTGGTTCCTGATTTGGGTGAGTTTTGTCATGCTAGCTCCTGTGCTGCAGTGTCCTGCTCTGCAGTGCCCTCTGCCCCTTTGTTTGATTTCGGAGATAGAGGCAGATACCTGTTTGTAGTGTTTATAGTTCTTCCAACCCCCGACAAGAATTGCCTTATGTCTGTCCCACATATTCTTGAATTCTCCCACAGTTTTAAAAGTTTCAGGAGCCACCATCTGTCAAATTCAGCCTTAGTGGACTGCAAAAGAGGGTATATGTTGGAAATCCAAAGATGTTTCAGTTTTGGGATAATATGACTGCCCAGATAGGTGATACCAGAAGGGGCCCATAGCAAGCCAGAGGTCTGTGCTAGGTGCTGAGGGCAGTAGGCATTAAGAGGTAGCATTTCAGTCTTTGACTGATTAAGCTTTAGGCCTGAACATTGGGCAAAGGTGGCCAGCAGATTCAGTAGGTGAGGTACAGCTATCTGGGCATCTTCCAGGGGAAGGAGTAAATCATTGATGTACATAAGTGTAGGGTAGGCTGTGTCTCCCACAGTTATGCCACCAATGTGAGGGTTGGCAAACTGCTGCTGCTAGTGGTTCAACCACCAAGACAAATAAAAGGGGTGATAAGGGGCAGCCTTGTCTGGTACCTCTTTCCAGAGGAAAGTGGGGGGAGAGCATGGAATTGGTGGTGACCCAGACAGTGGGGTTGGTATAAATTGCCTGAACCCTCTTACTGAAGCTGGACTCCAGCCCCAAGTGTGAGAGAACTGTATATAAATAGTCCCACTCCAGGGAATAAAACACCTTTTCAAAGTGTACGGCAATGGCCACAGTGGGAGTGGGAAGCCTATAGCGATATGCATCAGGTATATCAATGTTCTAAGATAGTCAGTACTGTGTCTACCAGGTGCAAAGCCTACCTAGGAGGGATTAGTAAGGTGGGAAAGAAGGGGGATCAGTCTTGCAGCCAACACCTTGGCATAAATTCTACTGTCTAAGTCAATCAGAGAGATCAGACGGTAATGGGTGGGGTATGTAAGGTCCTTCCCCTTTTTGGGGATTTCCGAAACCATGGCCTCCCAAAGGGTGGGTGGAAGAAACCCTTTAAGCTCATCCTCTTGAAATACCTCTGTCTGTAGAGAAGAGAGCACAGGGCCGAAGCTTAGTAGAAATCTGCAGTGTATCCATCACTACCTTGGGACTTACTAATAGGTAGGCTGCTGATGGCTGCTAGTACTTCTTGTTGAGTGACTGGGACTTCCAGTTCCAGGGTCTGCTGTGATGATAGCTTAGGGAGGTGCAGCCCATCCAAGAAGTATTGGGTACCTGGTACTGTCTCTTTGTGCATGGTAGTATATAGCTTTCCATAAAAGAAGCCCATAATCGCACTTATTGTCTGTGGGGTGGTGGTCACCACCCCTTACGTGTCCCTCAGTCCTGGAATGTGTCTGCTGGCTTGTTGACATCGCAGCTGGTCAGGTAGTACTTTCCCTTCCTTATATTCCCCTTCCCAACAGGTGTGGCGAACTCTGAAAATTGCCACCTTAGCTTTCCTATTCAGCAGCTGGTTAATTTCAATGCGAAGGCCCAAAATGGACCTGCCAAGAGAAAAATTAGGGGAAAGATTTAAAAATTCTTTTAGCCTGTACCAGCTGCTGTTCCAGTTCAAGAAGTTGCCTTTCCTGGGCCCTCCATTTAGCTGCTGCATAGCCCATAATGTTCCCTCACATGGTGGCCTTAAATGCCTCCCAGGTGTTCTCTGGTGAGGTATCAGCAGAGGAGTTATGCTCCAGAAACACTGAGGCTTCATTTTTGGCCCAAGGGATGAAATCTGGGTCTCTCATACAGAGAGGATCCAATCTCCACTGAGAGGAAGGGGGGATTACCCCATAACAACAGGAACTGTACTGAAGCGTGGTCTGAAATAACTCGAGGGAGTATGGCTACGTCAATGGCATTGAGTAGGACAGTTTGAAGCACAAGTCAGATATCCAGTCTGCTATAGGAGGAGTTTGGCTCTGAGTGATAGGTGTAATCTCTCACTCGAGGGTGAAAAAGTCTCCAGGCGTCCGTGAGTCCCTGGTCTGACATCAATTGCAGGAGGGCTCTAATTTCTCTGATATGGGTCTCTTTACCAGTATAATTTCTGTCTAATGCAGCCACAGGGGTAAGATTAAAATTTCCCCCTATGAGAAAGGGGCAGTCCACAGGTAGAAAGGTAGATATGTTATTGGCCAGATTATGGAAAAAATGTGGGTCATTAGTGTTGGGGGCATAGACATTACACAATGTCATGGGGCCTGTAGAGGTATTATAGTGGTCCAATATCCACCTACCATCTTGGTCTGCAGTAGAAGCATGCATAGTCCACTGGAGGGATTTATGTATCAATATAAGCACCCTGTGTTCCTGTTGGGGGCACAGGACTGGGCCTCTTGCCCTAACCTGTCTTTAACCACCATGGTTTTATCCTTTTAAATCAATTTGGTCTATTGCAGGAAGGCCACTTTGGTTTTTGACCTTTTGAGATGGAAAATCATTTTTTTCCTCTTTATGGGGGAATTAAGGCCTTGTACGTTCCATGTGTGGAAAGGAATCTCCTCCATATGGAAGGAGGGGGGGGTGTACATGTACTTTGCCTGTCCTGCATGTGCACTAGAAAGGAATAAAAAAAGGGGAAATGGGGGATCTGCCCCAGGCTTAAGCCCTGATCTGGGCTGGAGGAAAGATATCTGAACCAACAACTGAGGAACTGTGACCTAAATACAAGTCACCTGTCCCCAAAAGATAAATGAATTTCAGTTTGTCTATACAACAAGTCAACATGTAAGCACAGTTAATATAAGCTGCAAGTAACCATTTACTAACCTAAGTGCTGATTGCACTGCACTTTAGACGCTGATTGTGTGCTGAGACTGTTGAGACTGCTGCTAGTTAAGAAATACTTTACCATGATGCAAGCCTTCAGCTAAAGGGGCTGTAATTACTTTAAATTATGCACACCTGAGCTGTCTACCTTTGAATCCAGGAGCCAATCACAGTGGTGGCAGGACTGTTTGATTTGGGGAGCCTGTGGTTTAAAAGTGTATCCAGGTCTGAAGTGGCAGTGAGTAAGCAGCAGCGGGGAAGTGCTGAGGGAAAGTGTGAATGACTGGAGTCGTACCGGAGTCATACTGGCTTATACTGAGTTGAGGAATGTGTGTGAGATATCAATTATAAACAGGGTGTTAAGTGTTTATGCATGGGGCTATGGCAAATAAGGGAATTATACTGGGTGTCCTACATATAATGTGTATTGTGAGGATGGATGTTGTAGATGTTAAAGGAATCCTCCCTCAGTACATATACACTTATAATCAGAATGTGATGGGTCATGTGTATTTGTTAAGTAACTATAGTCTGTTACAAAGCCATGTCATAGGTACATGTTATAAATATGTGGGTTATAACATTGGGTTTGAGATGAGGTCATTTAAGGGGCTGTTGGGGATGTTATCTTTGGTAGTGGATATAACAAAGGCTAATCTGCTATTAAAGGCTGGTGATATTGAATGTAACCCTGGTCCAATGTGTAACGATTTAGCGGGTTTGGATTATTTTATTACTGTTGGTAAAGGTATGCGTATTATGCACTTTACTGTAACATCCACAGCCTTATTTCAGAATTTCATGAGACTGAGGCATGGGTAACAAATTATCAGCCTGATGTTTTGGCAATTAGTGAAACATGGTTACATGCCCAAATCACTAATGATCAAATCAATATCCATGGTTACACAGCTCACAGAAAAGTTTGATAGGAAAGGAAGGTGGAGTTTTATTTTAATTTAGGGATAATTACACTGTATATGAGATCGATATGGTAACTAGTTCTCTTAAATACTATGAATTTTTGTCTATCCTAATTACCATTGGTATGATTAAGAAACTGACTATATGTTGTGTGTATATACCCCCAAAAGTAAGTACAGAGGGCCTACAGGAGTTCTCTAAGTTGCTAACCCTTAACACTGTGGATGAAACCATTGTGTTGGGAAATTTTAATTCAAATTGGTCTGGGAATGGAGTACCTAGGCTGATAGATGTCTTGTCACACACCGGTCTTCAGCAATTAATTAACATCCCCACAAGATTACATTTGAAAACTAATAAGCACACTGTGCTTGATTGGCTTCTCACAAACAAAGTAAATCATATTTTAAGTTGTGGTTTAATTTCAGATTCACTTAGTGATCACCACCCTGTATTCTGCCTTTGGAAACATTCATATAGTCCCACAATAAAGTTTACGATCTCTGAATTTAGAAACTTTTCAGGTTTTGATGTTTCTGGTTTCAGAGATGGCCTACAGAATATAGATTGGTCTTTTCTTGAGATACTTCCTGATGTTACATGTGCTTTGCATTACTTTATCACATAATTTACTAGGGTACTAGATATGTATGCTCCACTCATTAGAAGATGTGTTAGAGGTAAAGAGTCTAAATGGTTAACATCTCCTTTATTTAAATTAATGAAAGAACAGGACAAATTGTGGAAACATTACATGAAAAATCAAATGGATGTAAATTTACAGAATTACAGGTGTTTAAGAAATAGATGTAAGGTTGAGATTAAAAAAGCTAAGGCTCAATATCTGAGGCAACAACAGAAGGCGGGATTGACCAATAGTGCAAAATTTTGGAAAACCATTAATAATATGATTGATCCTTGGCTTGAATCAAAGTTTCATATGAATAAGGGTGGTGAAAAACTAACAGATCTTTTAATAGTGGCAAATGAATTTAATGTATTGTTTACTGACTTGGATCATTATAGAGCCCCATATAAACCAGGTTTAGTTGATAATAATACAGGAAGCTGTATGGATAACCCAAAATTGTATCTAAAGGTAGTCACACACTCAGAGGTGTTTAAACATCTGAAACAACTTAAGATAGATAAATCTTGTGGCTCCGATGGCCTGTCTTCTAAGTTACTACATTTAGCTGCAGCAGAGATAGCTAACCCTGTTAACTGATTTTTAACTTGTCTTTTTGCCTGGCGAAGTACCTGATCTGTAGAAATATTCTTATGTAATTCTTGTCCATAAGGCAGGTTCAGCTAGTGAATTTATGAATTATAGACCAATCTGTATTCTGTCAGCTTTAGCTAAATTACAGGAAAAGATAGTGTTTAAGTAACTGTTTGACTATGTGGAAGCACATGGTCTATTATCGCAATGTCAGCATGGCTTAAGAAAGGGAAGGGGTATTGAGAGTGCCTTGGTCGAGTTCATGAGTGTGGTCTATGAGGGCATGGAGGGGGGATGCCTGACGGGGGCCTCGTTCATGGACTTGACCAAGCCATTCGACTTGGTGGATCATTTCCTCTTAGTTGAGAGACTTAGATATATAGGGGTGGGGACTCCAGTATTGTCTTGGATATCAAATTATCTTTCAGACAGGTTTCAGATGGTAAAGATTGGTAATAGTTTATCTGATAAGGCTTTGGTCAAGTATGGAGTCCCACAAGGCTCCATACTGGGGCTAATTATATTTTCTTTATTTTTAGATTCAGTTATTTCATCTGTTAAGGATGCCCATGTTGTTATGTATGCAGACAATGCTGTTGTCTTTAGTTATGGGGGAACATTGTCAGAACTTAATGTAACTCTGACTAAGGAACTTAAAGCAATGCAAAATTGGTTGATAAATAATAAATTATTATTAAATAAGCAAAAAACCAAAATTATGGTATTTGGCTCTCCATTTAAACTAAAAGCTGCTGGTTCTGGTTTACAAGTTGAGTCATTAGATGGGGTTTTGTATGAAAATGTAAGCAGCTTTAAGTACCTGGGGGTAGTTTTAAATTCAACATTAACATATGAGTCACATATTATTTATTTATTTACGAGATTTACCAGATAAGCATACTGAGCGGGAAACCACTCGTTTCCAGATGCGACCTGGGTGTACATAACATAACATATCAGTGCTAAAAATTAACATTTGAAATGCAGTAGGTAGTGTTACAATAGAATATGTGCATAACGTTCATATTTAGGTACAGTAGGCTCAAGCATAGGTGAAGCAAGACAAATCCAAGGATGATTACAGTCAGGACAATTAAGCAAATGTATGCACTCTCAATACCCCTTCCCTTTCTTAAGCCATGCTGACATGCTATTACATCTAACATACATTCTAAAATCGCTTTATTATATAGGTCTCATAGTTTTTTGACAGATGAGGCTCATCTGGAAATAGCTAATCAATGTCTGCTGCCTATTTTGAATTATGCCTCAATAATGGTGGATAATGCTCCTCATAGTACGTTGAGGCAGAAATCAATATTGCTACACAAAATAGGAAGATTTGCAGTATTAACACCCAATAATGAACATCATTGTACTATACTGGAGAATATTGGATGCTTATCAGTTGAATATTAATATAAGTTTGTACTATCCACATTTGTTTATAAAATACAACAAACAGGGGTACCTTTAAAATTAAAAAAGTCAGCTTGTGACTCTTAGTCTTAAATTACATACCAGATCTTCAGGGGATTCATCTATGTTAAAAATTCCATTTATGTATACCTCAAGATGACAGTGATCATTTGCATATTGTGCACCTAAAATATGGAATGATATTCAAGTACACAAAAGAAGTATGGGTAATTATAGGTAATTTACAATAGCCCTGAAAACACATTTCAAGAATTTGTCTAAATGCAGATATTACTCAGATTGATAATTTTTTGATTGGATGTATTAGCTATGAAATTACAGTTCCTGTGATATGAATTTTTGCACAATAGCTGAATTGTATTCGAGTTTTTAAATTAATGCGTAGACGTCGAATTTATATTGCTATTTAATCATGATTTGTATTATGTATTATTTTGTTTTATGATGTCTTTGTATATATTTTGATTGACCACGGGTCATGCCTGTAACAGGGATTGTATCCCAGTGTACTTACCCATATACAAACCAAATCAAAGCAGACTCACAGTGAGGATACAAGTGTGCTCAGCTGGTACAAACCAAATCAAATCAGACTCACAGTGAGGATACAAGTGTGCTCAGCTGGCTGGTGCCCCAACAATGGCATGCACAGTGGTTCCTGCGGGGGGTGCCGAACTTAATGAAGTTGAGCCGTGACAGCACTTGCTCCAAATGGCCCCTATGGTAATCTTTACAATAAATTTTCTCCTATTGTGGCACTAAACACAATTAAAGAAACTTTACTACAGTGTGCTTGCTGTCCGGAGCCAGCCAGAGAATGTGTGATGGGCAAGGGGGAGACCCTTGCCCCCTCTTTACAAGATCTTACCATGGGATAAAGGGGAGACATGTAAGTGATCCCAGTAGGGATTCAGGCTGCAGCTTCCTGAGAATGAAGGGGGGGGGGTGAAAGCCCCAGGGGGAGGGGGGAGTACTTACAAGGGAACCTAAAACAGGTGATGTGCAGCAGTACAACATAACACTGGATGGCAATAACTTGTCCTTTATATACAAATATCCAATATGGAGAAGTATCTGGTGGGTAGGTGGGGGGCAGGTAAGGTACACTGCCCATCTAATATTCTTATTTATAAAATGGCAAGAAAAAATCTAGAAATCTCATTGACCAAGACAAATCAGCTGACCGTACATTAATTCCCTGTATACACACAGTCATCCTGGTCCTAAACCACATTACACAATGAGCAGATCAGTCCTCCTACAACCAGAACTATCTTTCATCAGTCTCCATACAACCAGAACTGATCTTCTACCACAAACATGGCCACTACCTTTACACTGTAGAAACCTTCAACTGGGCCCTGAAATTAAAATGATCTTAAATATAAAATAAAACAAATTAATTAAATGTTGTTTACCAGATTTTCACACTCTCCTTACACACATAAACAAATTATACACAGTAAGTATTGTTTATAGTTTTCATTACAACTGTTTGTTTGCTAACAGTGAAAAATCCCCCTTCTGTCTTTACCTGCTCATCAGGGAAATCTCTTCTGCTTTCCCTGACAAGTGAGATAATTGAGTCTCTGGCTCTAAAACAGGCCTTTGTTTTCTGTGTGTACAGTATGTTAGTAGAGGAACATTCTGCTAATATAACTGAGCAGAATTTCGAATCCCTGTATTCCATGGTAAACATTCCACGATAAACATTCCATTTCTTGAATGTGGAGAAACACAGGGGAAAAAAAACAGAATGAAGAAAGTAAGCAATAATACTAAACAAAGAGAAAAGATGGTAAATGACTCACCCTGCTGTTTATCTTTTAGGACACAGTGAGCAGTTCATGATGCTGTCAGTGAGTGTGGCAGTTTTGAACCACGCTCATGCTTGCAGCACTGGGGAACTGAGAAGGGGTCCTCTGCCCCACTGGCCTCTAGGTACTCAACAATTTTTTCCTTCAGAAGTGATTCCATCAATTTCCCTACCACAGAGGTCAAATTGACAGGTCTATAGTTTTCTGCCTCTGTCTTGCTCCCACTTTTGTGAAGGGGAATCGCATCTGCCCTCCTCCAGTCCTCAGGTACCATACCATCCTCCCATGATTTGTTAAAAAGGGGTTTCAGTGGTGTCAGTAGTTCTCCCTTTAATTCTTTTAGAATTCTGGGCTGAATTCCATCAGGCCCCATTGCTTTGTCCACCTTCAGTTTTAGGAGTTCTTTCAGAACCCTTTCTTCTGTGAATGGACTGGGATCAACCCCCCTATCCAGAGTGCTTCTGTTAATTGGATTAGGCACCTCCCCCTCCTGTCTTTTGTGAATACTGAGCAGAAGTATTCGTTCAGTATCCCTGTTTTTCATTGTTCCTCTCTGCCCACCCACTGTCCATTCTATTCAGCCTCCCTATCCCTTCCTTTGTCTTTCTATGCTCTCTGATGTACCTATAAAAGGTTTTATCCCACTTCTAAACCAAGTTGGCTATCTTTTCCTCAGTTTGGGCCTTTGCTATTCTGACTTCCTTCCCTGCTTCCTTCTGCCTTAACTGGTACAGTTCTCTGTCTTGCTCCTTCTGTGTTTCTTTATACTTCATAAATGCTATCTTTTTCTCCCTAAACTACCCCATCACATCTTTTGAGAACCATAGTGGCTTTTTCTTTCATTTTGATTTATTTGCTTCACACAAAGGCTTGTTGCCTTTATTTTGATGTTTCCGCATTGTTGCTTCACCCTTCCTTTTAGCCTGTTTGCTAGTGCTTTTCTAAGGCACTCTCTCATCTTGCCAAAGTCAGCCCTCCTGAAGTCCAGTACCTTCACTTTTGCATGGCTTGACTCTGTAGCTGAGTTTATCATGAACCACACTGTTTGGTGGTCACTTGCTCCCAGATGGCTACCCACTTCTAAATCTGAGATCCTCTCACTGTCCACATTTGAGAGTATGAGGTCTAAGATTTCTCCCTCACAAGTGAGTTCCAAAACTAGCTGTCTGAGGTATGTCACCTGTAGGGCATTGAGAATGGCCCTGCTCTTGGATGTGCCTGCAGCAAAGGTGCTCCAGTTAACATCTGACATATTCACATCCTCTATCAACAGTATCTCCCCTTTCTCTACCATCCTAAGAATGCCTTCTATCATATGCTTGTCCATTCCCTCCCCCTGACTTGGAGGTCTATATACTACCCCTGTGCAGATTGTGGTGCCATTTCCAGTCTCTAAGGTGACCCACAGTGCCTCCTCTCCTCCCCTCCCTGTTTACTCTTTTGTTCCATTGCCTTTGTCCCTTCCCTTATATAGAGAGCTACTCCTCCCCCTCTTCTACCCTTCCTGTCTCTCCTGTAGGTTGTGTACCCTGGTATGTTAACATCCCAGTCATGGTTCCCTGTGTACCATGTTTCTGTGACTGCTACGATATCCAGGCATCCCTCTTCCATCGAGGCCATCAGTTGAGGGAGCTTGTTACCCAGACTGTGGGCATTGGTACTAATTACCCTCCATTTCTTGATGGCTTTACCCCTTTTTGCCTCATCCCTGTCCTTATTGCCTTTGTCATTTTCTCCATTTACCCCTACCCTTCTCCCTATGAATGTCACTGTCTTGGTGTTTACCTCACTTACTACCTTGAATTTTTTTGGGGGGGCTAGGATTTCCCTGCTCCTTTACAGTACCTCCCCCCTTGGCTAGTTTAAATGCTTGCCAATGAAGCATTTAAACCTATCACCTATGATCCTGGTTCCCCTCCTGGACAGATGCAGACCGTCACACCACTATAGGCCTGTATGAGTTCAGGTGGATCCCCAGTCCCCAATGAAGCAAAATCCCTGAGTGCTGTACCACTTATTAGCCACTGATTGAATCCCATGGTGTGGAGCACCCTAGCCTCACCCTTGCCATAGACAGGCAGCACCTCCGAGAAGGTTACCGTGCATGCTACTTGTCTAAGGCCCCTCCCCAACTCCACAAACTCTTCCTGCACTGCTCTGATCCCTTTCTCAGCCAAGTCATTTGTCCCTAGGTGGACAATGTCATCCAGCTCCCTCTCCGTGCAGCTGCTTCAGCGAACCTGAGGATTCGCTGTCTGTCCCCACAAGCCATGGCACCAGGCAGGCACCTTACCTCCCTCTCCACTTCCTCCCCCAGTTCTACCCATAACAATGGAGTCCCCCACTAGGAGTTGTTTCCTTCCCCTGTGGGATCTCATGCCACCTTCCTGTGGGTCTCCTTTGTGGAGGTTCCCGGCATCCTCCTCCTTGGTCTCCACTGCAGGTGCCTCCGTAGAGGAACCACACTTTTCCAGAATGGCATATGAATTGTAGAGAGGTACAACTGGAGGGATGCACCTCTGTTCCACCACCCTCACCCTCTCTGAGCCCACTGTGGTCCTACCACTCATCTTTCTTGGCAACCTCTGAAGCAACGGCAGTGGCCCTGGTGGTCCCTGGGTGGGACAGGAGGTCCCCAAATCTCGGCCAGCTCAGCCTGGAGATGAGCAACCTCCTCCCTTAGCACAGAGAGGTGCCTGCAGATGGGGCAACATGCTCCAGAACGTCTCCCGGAAGACTGCTGTTTCACAGCCACTGCACTGCACCACTCCCATCATGTCTTATTTATGGCCCCTTAACTGTTGTTTGGAATACTTACTCTTTCCTCTGTTTATTTATTTATTTTTTTATTATTATTTGTTCTCCCTACTTACTTACTGCCTCTGTGCCCTTTAAGCTTCTAATCTTCCTGTTCTGAGACAAGAAGTTCCTATATTTCTTAGTAATCTCCTTACTTGCTCAGAGTCAGACCTCCAGCAACTGAGGGGGGTGGATTATAGCCGCATCAATTCCCCCTTGTGCAACATATTGGTCATTTACTTGCAGACTCTCCATTTTGTATACGCTGATTCCGAGTAACTTGATGCTGCTAAAGTGAACTGTTAGTCCGGTTAGATGGATGAGGCCAGGTAGCTCCAGTAAAGTCCAGGGCAGCCTCTGGCATATAAAATTGGTGTTGGGTACCATTAAAAGTCACTTTTAAGACTACAGGGTACCTGAGACTGAATGGTGTTTGCAGCTTATGTAAACATCGGCGTGTCTCAGTATAGGCCTTCCTTCTGGTTGCCAAATCCCTTGAGTAATCTTGAAAAATCATTATCCAATGTTCCCTCCAGCTCAAATTATTGAGATCTCTTGCCGTGGCTTGTATAGACTCTTTCTCTGCAAAGTTCAAAATCTGGCAAGAATAGGCCTGGGCCGATCCTCGGGTACTGGCTTCTGGTGCAGCGATCTGTGTGCCCTCTCAGTGGTTAATCTGGTGGCCGGAGGCAGCTGCAGGAGCTCCAGGAGAGCTTGCTGAAGGAAAGCCCAAGAACTGTAAATTATTTCAGCGGCTGTGATTCTCCATGTCATTGACTTCTCCTGCAGCTGTTTAATTTGAGCTGCTTAGTCCCATAGCATAGTACAATGTCCCTACAGGGCTTCATCAAGCTCCATCAGTTTGTGCTCACTGTACCCCATTATCTCATGTAACTGCTGCAGGGAACCAGCTGCGGTGTTCGTGGCAATTGTTAATGCATGTATGCGATGCATGATAGAGTGGAACATGTCCCTGATCAAGGGCTCCTCGCCCTCCTTAACAGTGTGCACCATGCAGCCTGATTGTAATGTGGGCAGACTCAAAAGTTCAGATAATAGCGGCTGCAACAGTCAGATTCCTTTGAATTTTTATTAGCAGGGGGAGGAATATTTCTGACGGCTTTTACTTCAGGTATGTTGCTTTTCACTTCATCAGGATGGGTGCATGACAAATGATTGGCTCTGGTAAAGCAATGCATCTCACTTAAGGCTCCATCTTAATTGCTGGCTAAGCCACGCCCTCCCCTATGATAAACCATTCTTAACATATTTAGGATAGAAAGCTGTAGAGGAGACAGCTGTGTGAATCAATGTATTCATAATCAACCAATCTCTACAGACCATGTTCTGCACTGACAATTTGTTTGTTAATGAGCTTCTTAGTATTAGTTTGAAGTGTCGATCTATTTTGTATGCTGATGAT
Source organism: Neoceratodus forsteri (assembly GCA_016271365.2). NCBI lineage: Eukaryota > Metazoa > Chordata > Ceratodontiformes > Ceratodontidae > Neoceratodus > Neoceratodus forsteri. Next base: position 278,236,958 of record JADMNL010000026.1, on the reverse strand, counting down.
TTGATAATATATTGTCTGGGGAAATCTATTGAAGAAATATTTATGGGTTTAAGTTGTGATTTTGGGAGGGGTTTGTTCTTGGTTTTTGGAAAATTCTTTGGTTCTCAGTTCAGTTAAAATGAAATCCATGTTTTTTGGAACTAAGGGTATGTTAAACTCAAATCCAATGTTAAACTTATTTGATTAAAATGAACTTGGTATTGGACAGGTTTTTCTTTTTAAATACCTTGGTGTTTGTTAGCTCCTAATTTGTCATTTTCCTTTCATGTTAGATCTGTTACTTGTGCTACAAATCAAAGGTTGGGTCTGCTTTATAAGTATAAGGATTATTTTTCTTTTGAAGTTAGGAAGTCTATTGCGGTTGGTTCTTTGTTACCTCTTTTTGATTATGTTGCCCATATTTATTTGGGATTTGGTACTAGGGGAATTGCAACTATTGAAGGTGTCCTATAATAAAATTTGTTGTTTTGTTTGTTAGAATCTCCTCAGTTACATGTAACCCCTAGATGGCGCTATCCCAAGGGCTACTACCCCTGCCTGTGTGGCTAGTGACATGTTGAGGGGCCTAGGTTCGATAACAGGTGCCTCCACCCAAAGGTCAGGGTTGGTTGCAATTAGCCTTACCAGATCACAGCCCTCTGGGACCCTGTGACCCTCTTTATCTCCCACTAGTGGCCCACACCATACACAACAGGGACTTTCCCAATACCCCAGATATGCAAACCACATACACTTATACTTTTGGCACTTATCCCCAGGACTGGTTCCTTCAGCTTGACTCTGGGGACCCCCTGTAAAATAAGGTGATGCAGTACAACAGCAATAATGCAATACCTTCAGCATAAACTGACCCCACAGTCAATGTAAATTTGCAGAAACAAACAGGTCTGATTTATTTAGGGAGCTGTAACAAGGAGGGGGAAAATCAGGTTGATTAGCATCAGGTACATAAATAATCACTGTATGGTGCATGCAAAAGCAGTTCAACTCAGTCACACTCACTGCTTACCCAGGATGGGGAAAAGGGGCTAGCCAGAACTGTCACCCTGGGTAGGCTGGCGATGCAGCTGGTTGGGACCCTGTGATGAAAAGAAGACCATGCAAACACGCACACAAATTGTAATCCAGAGCTGGAGGGTTCAGTTCATGAAAAGAAAACACAAATAATTAGATGACACACTTTGATTATACACAAGTTGCAGGGAACTACCCTGATAGTTACTCACAGTACCCAGGCTGGACACGGGATAGCTGATTAGTGGAATTTCTGGGTTGCCAGAAGAAGCCAGGCCCCTTGACGATGGATCTTTCTGTGCATCAAGGTAGTGAGGCAAGACCCTTGTGACAGGGCCTATCTGCGTTAGGCAGCACAGATTCAGTCTGATTCTTGCTGGGAAAACAACTTACAGCACTAGCACACAGTTTACAGCAAATGGGGAAACCAGATCGTGATCCCCTTCCAGCACATAGAACATTCATATGTAAAGGAACTTTTACTGTACCAGGCCACAAAGTCCTGACAGGTCGATCGCATTCAGCACAATCTTCGGTCTTCTACAGGTTAAGCCTGGTCCCAACAGCAGCAGCTTGCTTTTCCACACCAACTTTGGATTCAGTTCAATTTAATGTCCTCTGCACCTTATCTGGGCAGAAATCAGGCTAGCAGGCCTTTAGACAGGCCTTGCACAGTTCTCCTGCGTGAACTACGCCGCAAAACGGCCGTTCGAACACTCAGCAGTGTTGCCTCCTCAGCTTCCAATTTGAATCTGACTTGCCAGCAAACAGCTATGGGGCTGTCACGCAGATCCCAGGAGTTTGGTTGGTCAGTTCAGTTGCCAGTCACAGCAGAGCTCCCTCTATAGGTGCAAAAAGGCACCAAGGATCCAAAACTACATTACCCAGAGTCATCTTCCATACAGCCCCATTCAACAGGCTCTGACCTAGAGTCCCAGTTCCGATTGGCCCAAGGCAGGGTCCATCTTAAGGGCTTCACTACCCCATTGGCCCAATTGGACAGTCCGGGACCAAAATGTTGGAGCTAGCAGAAACAGTCCAAGCTGCAAGGAAAGGCAGGTTAGACAATCTACATTTTCTCCCTTACTCTGCATTTCTCCCCAGAATTAGTTACAGCTTTCAAGTGTGGTCCCTCTGCGCACTTAGCGACTGCAGAAATGAAGAACTTAGGCAGCAGTCTGGGCGGGACTCGGGCATAAATACACACAGTCCTCCCATTCACATTAATTATGCCTGTGAGCAGGCAGCTCTTAAAGAGACAGTACGTGGAGGCTCCTAAAGCACTCACTGAAAGGCCATTTAAAACGGCTTAACGCCGGACACCACCCAGACTTGGAGCACTTAGGCAAGCTCTTGGAAGACTTTTGGGAACCCCCATTTGCAGGGGGGGTTACATACATCATTGTGTATTGTATTCTAAATTGGGTTGGTTGTCTCCATTAGCTAGAATTGAATATTTCTTCTGTTGTTTGGTCTTTAAAAGTGTGTTTTTGGGGCTAGAATTTCCTCTGAATGGTTTAATTAATGTTAGAAATGTTCCTTCTAGCTTGCGTTCATCTGTTGGGGTTTCATTATTGACTGAATTGTTTAAATTGAAATTAGTCTCTCATGCTTTTTCCATCTCTGCTGTCATTTATTGGAACATCCTTCCCTTGTTTATTTAATAGGCTTCATCATTTGCTGCGTTTTTTAAAAAAAACTCAGGGTATTTCTTTTGGCAAAGTATCAATGTGTATGTAATTAGTTAATGTATATTGTTTGTGTACTGTTTCTTTTTATTTGTCATTGTTTGCATTTTGTGTATTGTTTGCTCCAGGTTGTACCTGAAAACGGGCCTTCTGTCCAGTGTCATTTACCCAGTTAACAAATGAATAAATAAAAATAAAAAATAAAAAAAAAATGTGATACCCAGAAAAGGCAGTGTGGAGGATACTTCAACAGTGTACTGAAGGGATGGACTGGCCATAGCATACTTGTCCAAGAAGATTTGGAGGGTGTCCCTGGAGCAGGAGGTGGCCCCCACACAGTCATCTATGTGGCATTTGTAGATGTCAGGCACAGTCCCTGTGAGAGAACGAACTATTCCTCAACCCAACCAATAAACAGACTGGAAAAGCTGGAAACTAACCTGGTACCCAAGACAACTCCACTGATGTGCTGAAGAAAATTGTTATCATGCCTAGGACTCCAGCAGCTCTCCGGTTTAAATAACAAACATATTTTCTACTGACATCCTTCAGCCACCTTATGGTTTACCGCCACAGTCTGTCTTTTTTACCCTCATCCATCATATCTTTCCTTGCATGGATGCACGGTACATTTGCATGTCTGAGTATGCCTGCACACACTTCCATCCAGTGCGTGTTTGTGTGTGGCGGGGTGGGCATTATCACATGGGCATTCCAGCTATCTGTGCACATCCACTTTCATTTCTCTCAGTTGTCTGTATCTCTGTCTCCATCCCCCACACTTATCACCATTCAGCCTTCTTACTAGGCCTTGTTAATTGGTCCCCACTTGAGGACTACATAGATCATTCACCCTTACTATGCCGGTTCACTTCCATTATCACTTTTTGTTTTTTCAGATTTTCTTACCTTGACTATTATCACTTTTTCTCCTAGAGGAAGGGAAGAAGGACCTAAGGTAGGATCTAGCAAAGCTGGAGGAATGGTCTGGCATCTGGCAGCAGGGATTTAATGATAAAAAAATGTGAGGTGATACACATGGGAGCAAAACATACAAAAGTGAGGTACCGGTTAGGGGGTGTGCAGGTGACTGTGTCCGAAGAAGAGAAAGACTTTTGGGTTATGGTAAGAGGTGACATGAAACACTCAGCACAGTGCCGTAAGGCAGCATCTAAAGCAAATAGGATGCTGGGTTGCATATCCAGGGGCATCACTTCTAGGAAGGAGGAGGTTATTCTACCGCTATACCGGTCACTGGTGAGACCACACCTGAAGTACTGTGTCCAGTACTGGTGTCTCTATCTTAAGAAAGATATCAAATTACTGGAGACAGTACAGTGGAAAGCAACCAAATTGATTTAGGGTATGGGGGCAGAACATGCAAGGACAGATTGAGGGTGCTGAACATGTAGCGTCTGGAGTATAGGCAGGAGAGAGGGGACATGATCGAGACCTTCAGATACTTAAAGGGGATAAACAGAACCAGCATTGAGGGTATCTTTATGCTAAAAAAGGAAGGAGCAACAAGGAGACATAGCCCAAAATTAGTAGGGGGCAGTTTCAGGAAGGAGATGAGGAGGCACTTTTTCACAGAAAGGGTGGTGAAGGGGTGGAATGAGTTGCCAGAGGAGGTGGTAGTGACAAGGTCCATTACCTGCTTTAAGAAGCACTGGGACAGAGTAAAGAAGAAGATTAGACCAGCACGGGAAAGATGGGCTCCAGTGAAGTGAGAGGAGGGGGGAAAACTCCAGGAGGAGTTGGGGGGGGCAGCTGCCTAGTATAACTAGCTGCACACTTGAGCAAACTCAATAGACCCTTGTGGCCTGTGTCTGCTGACAATTTTGTATGTTCATAGATTATATGCCTCATTTCCCCTACCTCTTCACTAATTTTGCTTTCTCTCTTTAAATAATTCCTGAAGAGACCCAGGGTCAAAATGTTAATTCTATATTGTTATACATATAGCTTGGTTGAGACATCTCCATGGATTTTGGATAAAAATTATTTTTGTTACATAGCTTTTCCATATCCAGATATGATTAATGTTGTTATCTTACTGTAGCTCTGCATGCTAAGTGTTTATGTTTTCATGTTTCTTCCATGTTCTCTGTGCCTTGCTTCTAACCAAGTTCAGTTAGGCTTTTTGAATGAAAAAAAAGTAAATTCTAACTCTATTTTCTATTTTCAGCTTGCATTATTACCAATTTATTTTGTTTCCAAAATAAGTAAGCCATGACTATTAGCTGGGTGGAACACAGTTTCCCCTCTCTCAGAGGAGCAGTTACCACTTTGATAATTGCACCAAGTGGTCTGCAGTTGCCTACAGTCTTACTCAGTCCAAAATATTATTTACTGAGGTACAATAAAAAAAGCTTGAGCTCTTGAAATGCTGTGGGGCTGGGATTAATTCCTCCACAATGTTATGTTCTCACCAGAACTGACACAGTCAGACTACAAAGTCTATTCAACCCTGGTGCCATCTAACTGCAGCCAACTACCACTGCCTAATCGGCTCAAACCAGGTTGAGAGGCCAGGACCCTGCTCTGATGGAGGGGTTCTTTTCCAAATAGAATATAGATAATTGTGGGTCTCCTCCACCTTGAGTGAACTGAAGTGGACCAGTTGGCAAATGGGTACAGCACTCTGCGATACTGTACCTCCGCACCTCCGCTCACAGTCATCCCACACATGGAACACCACATGCCACAGTAATACTCCAAGAAGCATGCAGTTCATAGCTATCACTAAAAATGTGTTCATATACTTGTTTAAACAGCAACAACAATACCAATTTTATAAACAGGGAAAGGGGACTGGGAGATTGCAAACTGTATCAAGTGGTTTCTGTAACTTGAACACCAAAGGGTAATGTTGCCCACCCCTACAGCAACAACAAACACATATCCCACCTCCACACTGGTAACAGTCTCCCTAAAGTCTACCTGGGTACCCAGACAAGGTATGGTGCAGGTCTGAGATTGTTGCCATTGGTTGGCCGGCATTGTAGCCCCGTGAAATTTAATTGAAGTAACTGCAAAACTGGTTGTTTCCCCAGACAAGGCAGGCTGTGCCTGTACACATGGTTTTGTAACTTTTGCTGAGCACAGCAGACAAAAGTCAGAGGAACTGCAGTTTGATATGCGGGGCTGAAAAGCTGGTGGTCTAGCTGCTTGTTGCCTTTTGTCTTGACTGTAAAGTCTAGCAGCTTGTCACCTTCTAGATGCTAGACTGGGCCAGAACTAAAGATCAGGACCACACGTTTGCTCATCCACATCTAGGCATCCCCTTTCCAAGGCAAATGCCCAGTGACACCTAGCTGTAGCATCACCTGGTCAATTCCCTAGCCTGTCCCTCTGGTAGTGACTCCTATTTTTAACACTGGGGTTACACAGTCTCTGTGGCTTCTCTGGGCCCAAGCACAAACACTCCTGCAAGTGGTTCTGGGCTGCACGCTGAACAGTAAACAATCATCCAATGACCACCTCAGCTTTCATGCAGTGGGAGCTAATACTCTCTGGCTCCCTTGTCTCAGGAACACAGCAGGCTTTTCCTGGCTCCTATTCTAGTCTTGGGCAGATACTTCAGTCTCTGGCAATTCCCAGATTAATCCATGCAGTTTTCTTTCTCGGGATGCAGGGGAAGTTATTCCCAAGCAATCTGGTCAGTCTCAGTCTGGGGCTTCCAGATGCTATGCAGTTATGCAAGCCTCTCAGTCTTTGGCTATGGAAACCCTCAGGCCAACTTCCAGATTAGTTCTGGTCACTTGCTGTACACCTTCCTCACTCATAGAGAGTTTCAGGGGAACTGCCATGAGCTGTAACCATTCTGGGAGTTGAAGAAAGAAAAGCAGCTTCTAACTGGTTGATCACAATTGTCCATCTTTTAAATTAATATTTATTAAGTCATTTCAATGCCTGATTGGATGCTGGTTTAAGTGCCATAACGTTGTCCTTTTCTCCTACCCAGGAGCCTTAGCTGAAGTTCTTTAGAGCTCCTAGATTGCTGATTGTTTGTGGTAAGGGTCAAAGGCAACAACAATGGCTGCTGTAAACACAGTTTATATGCATTCCAAATTTTAAATCTGATGCAGTCAAACAGTGCTGTTTCACATTTATTTGCCCCAAATGTCCATTAGCAGCCCCTCTGCCATAACATCCAGGGGTAGAGTGAGGAATACAAGGGGCTTCCTCTGCCTGTCACTAGCCTCATAGCACTGATGCCTGTAGGCAGAAAGTAGAGCCATTATTTATGTAGCAGAACCAGTTCCATTTAAAGTAATAGGTACCTTTATGCACCACCACAAAGTATGTTTTCACTCATCTTAACCCTCCCATGTGTCTCCATACCCCAATTAACTGTCCTGGGGTCACAGCACACAGAGAGAGGAACAGATACATGGCTGCAATGAGAGGCTTAAAACTACGAGCACCATAGCACTGCTTGAAAATGTGCCCCCCACCAATGCGCACATTCGTGATGTGAGCAGCACAGCAGTGCTCTGCAGCAGTTCACTAATATCAGTGATTTAATTCTTTACAATACTCACTCTTCCAGTCCCCGTCACAAGGAGCTAACTCCAGAGGCTGGCTGGAGTCAAAAAAGAGAAAAATCGGGTGCCTGGACAAGGTGGCAAACAAACAGGAGGCGGAGGAAGGCAGAGGTGCATTGGCAATTTGGAGGCACTGCATTTGTATCACTAGTCCTCACCGATATAATAAGATTTGATTGTACAAGAAGACAAACAAAGAGTTTTTAGAGACCACCAGATATCTCACTGCCAGCAGGTTCACTCTTCCTGAGATCTTCCAACCAGTCCTTTAGGACGCTAATACTTGTGGATCCAGCCCCTGTAGCAGCAGCTCCCAAGGCAGGACTCAGCAGCTCCCATATCAGCTTTCTGCACCTAAGTTACACTCCTTGGCTAGGGAGAGAAGATACATTACCCAGCAGACCACTATAACTGCTATAACAGTAGCTCACTTCTAGACTTTGTGGGTAGTGGGACTGAAAAAGTGAAATTGAGGAGTAGGGTAATCAGCAGAGTGATGGCAGGAGCTGAGAGAAGCAAAGGTTTTGGATCGAGACCATCAGGGCTACTTCCATTGCCAGGATTAAGTGATAGCAGGAGCAGGACCTTAGTTACTTAATACTGTTCATGGATGTCAAATGTTTGCCTTGTTAGTTTATGCTCTGTCCCTGATTGTCAACTGCTACCTTGTCATGTATGTTCTTCTACCTGCCTTCCCAATAAGTCACACTGTGCCTGACTATTATTCTTTCTCTCTCTAAAATCCTGTAATATCTGCCTTGCCTGTAATCTCCTTGTAAACATCCAGGTCACACTTGAAAATAGGCATTTAACTGTCTAGTATGCTTACCTGATTAACAGAAACTAAATGAACAAAATAAATTAAGGGAAGAAGATGGAGTGATTGGAGAGAAGGAAAAAGAGAGACAGTTAAGGCACTGAGAGGGATGAGAAGGGGTATGGTGAGGAAGGGACTACAGAGAGAGCACAGCAGGTGAAATGGGAGTTAAAGGCTGAAACAGTAGCAGGGTCAGAGGTGATGGAGACCCAACTTTGAGAACAAGGGAGGGAGACAGAGGTGGAGAGGAGAAAAGGCAATCGATAACCTTCTGAAACATGGAGAGATAATAAAAGGAAAACTATACCCTCATGTATTGTGAATTTGATTTGTTTCCATGTAATAAGACAACTGTTTTTCTGTAGCTGTTTGCTTTGGTTTGTCTTCACTTTTCATGCTAGTCCCCTGTAACTATCCTGGGTGTCTTCATTTTCAGCTTGCTGAAATGTCATTGTCCCTGAGAGTGGCATTAGCATATGAGAACATGATGTTACAGTACACATTTATACTGCTTCTATGTGTTAAAGGTGAACACTGTACCGCGACCGCTGAAAGGGTGCAGCGTGTACAGCGCACACCGGGAGGGCGATGGGGAATGAAGATGCCCACTGGAAGGACAAGAGAGGCTGCACAGAGAAGAGTGACAGCATACTGGGGGGTCCAGCGATGGTGCATGGGGACATGCGCAACCATCAGAACGGCGAACTGTAAGGCTAAAAAAAACCTGCTACCACTACCACTAGGGAACGTAAATGAAAGCGGAAATGGGGGGGGCGCTGTGGAGTTAACAGGGAGGGGAACGTACCAATGACATTGGGAGGGTGCACTGTACAGGGGGCCCCAGGCCACAGAGGGCATAGCAATATGCAGCAGTGCCATCTTGCAGGGGCGGACAACACACGGGTTCACACAGGGTGGCTGCAGCATGCTGAAATAGTGGGGGGTAGACATCCAAGTGGCTACGGTGCCAGATGCCAAGAGGCCATCAGTGCTGATAGCAGAAAGCAGGGCAGTGTTGACATGCTGCCACAGGGCACACCCAGCTACACCTGCATCTGGAAATTGAATGCTAGACCCCGCAGGTAGTCAGGTGTGCTCCTGTTGGCTTAGTCAGCTAAGATCAACTCTATCCTGTCAGCAAGGTCCTGATACTGCCGCTTCTGTGTCACAGTACCCACTCCAGACAGCATCTGCACCATGTGAATTCCAGTGAGCCATTCCACCTCCATAAGGCAATCCAGGAATTGCCAAATGCTTGGGTTGCAGGCACCCAGTCGGGTGCAGAAGCCCTGATGCCACCCCTTGACTGAGTTGTTGATCTGGGCGAGTCCATCCAGGTTGGACTGGTACATGTTCCACCCTTGAACCGGGAACAGGGGAAGCCTGTGAGCTGCCCTGCCCACCGACCTGCTGACCTATGTTTGCTCCATGTACTCCAACATTGGTCTGAGCAGCTCTTCATTCGCCAACAGAAGGGCTGGTCCAGTAGGTCTCTGTAGGCACCCTCCACAGCATCCACGTCATGTATGCCAGTGTGAGCATACAGATGTCAGTGTTACTGTGACAGAGAGACCTCTGTCAGGAGTAGCTACCCTGATAGGAAGACAAGGGTCTTACCTTGCTCTTTCCTTATAGTGCCTAAAGGAGTATGATTGCAAATAAAGAAAAAGTCCAACATATTAGTTGGCTGATGAAAGGGCAGGCAGGCTATAGAAATCAAAGTAAAAATGCTCTTAAAATATGCATAGCTCTCTAAAAATGCATATGGTACCTTTACAAATAATAAAGGCATTATTAAACAGTTATTCCTAAGGAATACACCAGGAGAGAGTGGCCGGAATGAATCTAACAGCTATCCCGTGGTCTATAAAGAAACAGGTTGTCATAGACAGGAGCGAGCAGCTGGCAAAGCACTAGAATTTTAGTCTGGGCCACCGCTATTCCATGTCTCTGTTTCCCCCGGTGCCTCTCCAAAAATTAGAAATGATCCTACGGGGTCTAAAGAAGGACAGAGGACAGAGACTTGTGTGTTAAATAAAGAAAGCCAGTTAGAATGGTACTGAGAATCTTTTAATGCAGTTATCTGAGTAAAGTGGGTGGCTGGCAAAATGCCAGAGATGTCTGAAAGAGATATAAGAAGAGAAAACAAAGAGAATTATGCCCCTGTTTTGGGGAGAAGCACATGTCATGCTGTTCATTGGAATCCAGGGAGAGAGTACAATATTTGAAATAGTGTGTGCTCACTCCTTGAACAGTATCTCTCCCTCTCAGCATACTGTCATTGGAGCAGTGTCAGCTCCGGGACAGCTTCTTGATTTAAAAACAAATAGCACCAGAATTAGAAGTAGAGCAAGGTGTGACGCAGGACTAAAACTAGGATCGGAGCAGGATGCTCCATCTATACTAAAAGCGCTCCTTGTTCGGAGCGAAATGAATGAAGTTGGTTTGGTGCAAAAGGCATGCTCCGGAACACCAGGATTTTCTGCAAGTTGCGGTTTTAAAATACAAATAAACACAGTGAGCTTAATACATTAAAGAGAGGGACTGGGGTGCCCCTAGTAAATAAATATAGTCAAACTGGCCCTCTAAAAGATGGACCCAGAGAGGTCAGTACAAGGGGAAAAGGAGAGAAGAGAGATCTGGTTTTAAAGTCAGATAGGAGCATGCTTGCACCTAGGTCTCTCTCGCATCTCGCTCATAAGCATAATGCTAAGTGCTAAGAAGAACATTGCAATATAATACGGGGCTACAGCCTGAAAAGAGAGAAAAGGCTGAAAAAGGCTGCCGGTGTAGATAGAAGGAGGCTAGAAATAAATAAATGAAGTGGTGGAAATAGGCTAGGTGGCTAACGGCTGAAAAAGTAGTCAGGAGGGCCAAAATGAAAAGTTCAGACGACGGGCTGAAATTTTAACCATCAGAAAAAAAGGGACAAAATGCTCCTTAGCAATAGGAGCCTTGAAATAAAAATCCAATCAGCACCTAAGAGGATAATTCCTAATGTGGGGCATAAGGAGCTGAAAATTCAATAAAAATAAAAGAAACAAGATATTATGGGAAAGGAAAAGAGAGACTTAAAATACAAATCAATGATCTTAAAAGCAAAGGAAGGAGCTGGCCCGGTGGCACTGAGGGTTGAGGTGCTGGCCACCACACCTCATGCCATGTCAGCGACCCGGGTTCAGGAGCGAGCCAGGGCCATTGGGGTTGGCAGGGTAGGAGAAAATTGTGTCTGGAGGACTGCTCTCTTCTCCTGGGGTAGGATCTGGGGTGTATTGTGCTCTGCGGCAGCCCCTAGCAGAAGCTGGAGCATTTCACCCAGTGGCATGGTTTGGATGGGGGACGAGAGTGGCAGGCATCTACGAGGGCAGCCTGCATGTCGGCACCATTGCACGTCGCTGTAGTGGGAAATAAAAAAGGAAAAATCCTCCTTCATCACCAGTGAGATGACGGTGGCCCTGGGGAATCACCCACATCCCAACGCCGGTCCAGAGGCACCCGAATCTATCTCCATGGCTGACCCATCGACAGCAAGGTCAGCCACCTCACACTTAGGAGCCAACCTCCAGAAGGAGGGCAGAACCAGCCCAGGAGGTGATACCGGAGGTCAAGCCTGCCTGCAGTCATTCGGGGGAGAAAGGATCCAGGGAGATGTGGAGGGTTCAGGCATGGAGCTAGGGGGACATCCAAGTGGGTACTCCTGAAGGATGCCCAGGGGTGTAAGGTGTATAAAGAAACTTAAAAAAAAAAAAAAAGCAAAGGGAAGGGTATTTGTCCTGAGAGTGGGCCCCCTCTGATAAATAGAAAATCTAGTGATGCTGGGATATGCAGTAACTAGAAATATGTGTATGACATGTAAAATACTAGACTGTGGACTGGCCTGTTCCTAGGGAGAGTTCAGAAGGAATGAAGATCCTTATAGGAAGACAGCGGCCCCTAGTGGTCTGTATTTATGCTAACAGGATTCTCTGTAGGAACTGATCAGTGGGAGGAGTTAATGGTAATGAAGGTCATTATGTCCTTAAAGTTGGATAACCCTATTCAGGAATGGGATAATTATGTACTGTTTAAAGAAAGTCATTGCTCTGTAAGGGCTTAGGAATATCCCATTCTTTATTTTGTATAGGCTGGGATATGAGCCAGATAAGGTACTGTTATGGAGTTGATTATAGGAAGTGGGTGGATCCCCTGATTATGAGGTCACTCACAGAATTGAATGAAAGGCTACCACCAGGGATATTAAAGACATCTAGAGGAAGAGATCCAGAGAGAGAGAGAGAGAGTGTCACTCTAGCACTGACCAGAGAGAAGGAAGGTTTAAACTCCAAGCTGACTGAAGGGAGTCATTGTTGGGAATCAGATTGGTCTTTTCCAAAGCGATTTATTTATTTATTGAAATGATCAGTTTTACAACCTTTGAGTCAGGGACTCGTTTACAAAGGTACCTCGTCATGGGGGGGGGGGAGACAACAGTTAAGTGAGGTTTAGGACAGAGGTTACATACAGGTGAGATACATAAATACACACGTAGAGTTACAGGCATCGTTATATAAATACATACATTTGTTGAGTTACACGCATCATTATATAAACACCGTTTGTTACAGTTGTTCAATTGTACAGTACCCAGTCACCTATGGGACCCAGAGGGCATAGGCCACTTGAGACAGGGTTATGGTCCACTACAGGCATTTACAGCATCGGCTGTCAATAATGTGTGATGCAGGGCTATTTTAAACTGGCCAATCCGGGGATCTTTGTGATTGCCTCAGGAAGGGAGTTAAACCAGGCGGAGCTTTATGATGAAAGGATCTTTGGCAGAGAGGTCCTTGCCCTGGGTACTAGGAAGGTGGCTTTGGTGGAGTTACTGGTCAGCGTGGCCAGACAGCCCATTGCGGGTTGCAGAGACCCCTGGTGGTATAACCCAGACAGAGATTTTTGGCCAGTAGGCAGGTGTGATATTTGATCTCATTCCTCAAGAGTGAGTATGTTAGCGGTGGAGTATAGCAGACAGGTATGTGTTCTGCTGTGGGCACCGGTCAGGAGCCTACTGGCTTTGTTAATAGAGGTCTGGACTTTTGGCAGGGAGGAGGGGTCAGCCGCTGCATAAATTGGAAGTCCGTAGTCGGCCAGGGACAACACAGATGAGGTGATGGCTAATTTTAAGGCAGATTCTGGGAGGCAATCTTTATGGTGGTAGAGGAGCCCAGTCCTGGAGTTCATGGCTGATGACAGGGCTTTTAGGTGGGCGTGGAATGTAAGGCCTGCATCAAAGGTGATGCCCAGGTACTTACATGTTGTTACCTGTTCTAGTGGGAGGAGCATGCTGGTGGTGATGTGAAGGGGAGTGTCCTTGGCGCTGTTTTGCCGATGTGAGAACAGCATTGACTTTGTTTTCAGGTTCAGGACTAGTCGATGGTTACTGAACCATTTCTCAGCTTGGAGGAAGGTGCTTTGCAGCATGCATTGGAGTAGGAGTGGGTCAGAGTGTGATGCTAGGATCACTGCATCATCAGCACAGAGCAGTATTTTGTTGGAACAGGAGCTTGGGAGGGTGTTTAGGAATAGACTGAAAAGGGTGGGTCCAAGGATGGAGCCTTGCGGGACCACTGAGAGTACTGGAATGTTGGTGGAGAGGGTCCTATTTAGTTTAACTCTTTCAGACCTGTTGTGCAGGTAGCTTGAGACCCAATTCAGGGGGCTGGATGAGAATCCTAGTTGGCTTAGGGAGTTTAACAGCAGGCGGTGGCACACAGTGTCAAAGACCTTGGATAGGTTGATGAAAACTGCCCCTGTAAGTTGACCATTATCCAGCGCAGAGTGTATGTGGTGGGAGAATCCCAGAAGGGCAGTGGACATGCTGTGGCCTAGATGAAACCCATGCTGCTCAGGACATAAGATGTCATATTTAGATAGGTATTCTAAGAGCTGAGTGGATACTATTTTTTCCAAGGCTTTGGGGGGGGGGATGGAGATGGGCCTGTAGTTATTTGGTAGTGTTCGGTCCCCAGGCTTCAGGATGGGGGTTACTTCAGCCTGTTTTCATGCTTCTGGGAATTGGCCTAGGCATAAAGATTTGTTTATGGCAAGCGTGAGGGGGATTAGCATGACATCTAGCGTGAGGAGGAGCATCCTGGAGTCAAGAGGGTCATTACTTGGGTTATGAGAGGTGAGGGATTTTAGAAGAAAAGGTTTGGTATCATGGGGTGAGATCGTCCGGAAGTGGAATTGCGGCCCAGAAGTGTGAGTGGGAACCGGGTCAAAGAATTGGGCAGGGAGAACTGCGCTTAAGTCCGTGAAAGTTTTATTAAAGCAGTCTGCAATACATGTTTGGTCCGTCGAGACTGCCCCATTTATGACAATCTGAGACGGAGGGGGGGAGCGGGTTTTGCCATTCAGTTCTTTAATATTGTCCCAGAAGGCTCTGGCTGAGCCCCTGGAGGATGTCAACGCAGCCTGATAGTATTTAGCTTTCACCTGCTTGATGGCCCAGGTGCATTGGTTGCTAGCTGCCCTATAGGCTTGCCTGTCTGCCACCCTACCAGAGTCATTTGCTATGTGCCAAAGATTGTCCCTCTTTTTTAGTTGCTGGATCAGTGCAGGGGATATCCATGCAGCAGCCCATTTTTTTGGTCTAGTTGTGGTGAAGGGGGCAAATAGGTCGCAGGCATAGTTGAAGGCTTTAGTGAGGTAAGTTAGAGCAGTGTTTATGTCAGATGCATAGACCACTGGAGTCCAGTCGACTTGTGCGAGGTGACGTTTGAGGTTGTCAAGGCCCCTGGGGAGAAATCTGTGTCGAGGGGTGCTGCTGCACTCAGGGCTGAGTGTGGGGGAGGACCAGAAGCAGATGACAGGGGAGTGGTCGCTAAGTGAGTCCGCACGGACTTTTACAGATTCCAATTTATGTGGCCAGTTAGAGAGGACTATGTCCAGGAGGGAGCTAGTTCCCTTCGCTTTGTTTAGTCTGGTGGGCTAAGTGACCATTTGAGACAGATCAAGGGCTGCAAGCTCATCCTTTATATTATCAGATGAGGGGCTGAGCCACTTGGTGTTTATTTCTCCCAAGATTAGCTGTTCAGCCTTCCGAGGTAAGGTGGATAGATAGTCAAGGAGGGAGTTGATCGCTAAATTTTTTTGTACTTGGGGGTATGTAAGCCGTAGTTAGGTATAGGGGGCCATGACCGGGGAATGGTGTGATTTTAGAGTAATGGCTTTACGCCCCCATGGTTGAGCTTTCGGGGTTGGGAGTGCATGACCCAAGAGTGAGTCGCTAAGTAGATTATGCGACCCTCCGCACTTGCCCATCCTATCAGCCCTGAACAGGGAGAAGCCCGGTAGAGAGATAGCTGAGTCAGGCATAAGCTGGGAGAGCCAGGTTTCTACTAGCATAAGAATGTCAGGGGAATATTGTGCAATCCAGCATTGGAGAGCTGCAGTTTTCTTGGGGATGTTGGAATAATGTATAAATTAATACTGGACATTTTATTTACTGTATATATTTTCAATTTAAAAGACAAAATAAAATGATAAGTGCCAACTAGGTGCTTTTTATGCACAAAATCTACGTGTCCACCTTATAAATTGTATCCTGTTAATCCAACCCTGCTACAGTGACCTCCTTGTCACTTGCATACCGGGTGCAAAGATCTGGGATCATCTGCTCCCTGTGCCACACTGCCTCACAGCAGTGGAAGAAACTGTCACACACTGCTACACCATCAAAGGTGGACATGAAGGCATGCCAGGCTGCCTGTTTATAGTCCATCAGTGCTGCCATAAGGCAGACCCTGCCAATGAGCCGCCGCACCACTCCAAACATGGTTGCGTACACCCGCTCCATCCGTGATGGCATCAGGATGTATACCGCTCACAGCACAATGCCTGTTCACAGCCCGCGAATGGTGTACAACTGCATGAAGAGTGGTAGTGCGCAGTAGAAGGTGCCATCCAGGAACCAGTCTCTGCAGCTAGCAAGGAACTGCAGGGACCTCTGGGTGGTGAACAGGAGCAAACGGTCCTCAGATGGACCTCTGTTGTGCTGCAGAAATGTGTCACCTCCCCGTGTGATGGCATACTCAGGGGGCACTGCCAGGTCCAACAGTGAGGTTGGTGTTGCAGGTCCTCCCCTGCTTGTCTGGCAGACATACTGCACAGTGCACTTTAACAGTGGCAGCCCAGGCAGCCAGCTGACCATGGCATCCGGCACCCCTGTGGTGCACTGCACAAGCACTTGTGCGGTGCTCTTCATGCTCATGCGTGCACGGGCACGCACACTGCTCAGCACTGCGTGGACCCCCTCTTCCCCTGCATCGGGAGCATGGTTGTGGGGCCACCAGTGTATACCACTACGTCCTCCTCTGTGTACACCCGAGCAGGGCAGTTGTAGCGATGGTCTTGTATGCATCACCGCTATGTTTTCTGTTTTACTTCCTTGTCCCACAGGTAGAGGAATCCACAGTGGGCAAGGAGGATCTTCCCTTTCTGGCTTGTTAGATCTCAGACGTTGGACATCCTGTATCCATATCCCATTCGGATGACCTCCTGTTCTGCTTTGGGGGTGGGCCAGGTTGTTGCACATCTGTGCATCTGCCAGTGTGCATGCGCTGGCACACCCCATTGCAGTGCTACATAAAAATGGTGGTGTGCGGCCATCCGAGCACTATGTGGCTCTGTTGCAGCTGTTGTCAGGTGTCATTGATGTCAGCGGTGTGGATGCAGCATGTACAGGTTGCAGCGAGTGGTGTTCCTGGTAAGTACTACCTGCACTGTGGCCCTGCACTATCCTCCTTTCCTGTTGCTGTTGGTCCTGTGTGTCCTGTAGGCTGCTGCCGGTTTCAAACCCCAAGCTCATCGGTCCACAGCCCACTTTCTGCATCAGCAGTGAGTGCTTTCCTTGTGATGCACTGTAGTGGCTTGGTGGCTGCTCTCACAGCTCTGCATGCTGTTCAGGTTGTGCGCTCTCTGCCTATATGTGTGCCTAGGTGCAGGGGGGGCACCTTCCTAATCCTGCTGTCATGAGCTGGGGGTGTGTAGTTCTCCCACTGGCCATGAGGGGCACCACCAGGTCTTTCAGTGGGGTGCTGACTGCCAGTGGATGCATCCCATGGGGTGGGAGGGGGTCCACTGCTGGCATGCTGGTCCATGGGCATGCACGCATCCTCCACAGTCACCCATTGTGGCGCAGGCCTTTTCCTCTCATCACCCTTTTCCCTGTCACCCATTTCCCAGTCATCCTATTTCAGGTCGCCCTTAACCTCCAGTCACCCTTTTCCCTATCAATGTGTGTCCCATTGCGATTGGCACTTTCTCCTATTGGTCCACCCGCCCATGTGCCAGTTACCATTCAGGGTAGCTCACACAACATGGACTCACCTTTTAGGAGTCGCCCTGCACACATTCCCCAATATGCAAAAGCCCACATCACAGAATATCATTTATATCATGCATTTCTATGTTGAAAGCACAAATATCCAGAAAAAAAATCTCCGGAAACACACACATTGAATGCACTTTAAAGGGCCTCCCCCCAACACACACACATAACAGCTCAGTTTGCAAAGCTACTGAAAGTAAATGTGGTATTGCATACCTTTGCTCCAAGTTGTTTCATTGAACTCTAACTAGACTGGCAGGCATACTGTGGAGTCCAGAGGGTGCTTAAACAGCTGATTTCCATATGCAAATAAAGCACTCGGACAATGAGATCTCAACAACCAGAAAATAGAGACCCCCTCAGGATTGTTACATAGACTAGTATGAACAGTGAAATTAAACCAATCATACCTATCCCTAACAGCTACATGAAAAGGGTTACCCTCCAACATAGAAACAAATAAAATGTACAAGATATGATGGTATAGTTTCCCTTTAAGGTTATTCTGGAGTGAAGATGTACAATAATCTGGCTTTGTTACCAGCATTGTGAAGTTGCTAATAGTTGGATAAAGCCTCTGTGGATCCAGTGATCTCGTAGTACCACTGGGCAAGGTCTCTGGTGTGGAAGAAAGTTGTTTTCCCGAGGTGTGCATGAAGATCCTACATAGTCATAAATTCAGTCTGAAAATACTGGAGGGATAATTTATATTACTGACTGCAGAGATGGGTAACTATCAGATGCCCAAAAGTGGTGTAGAAGGGAGGACAAGTCCAGTGACCTAAAGGACTTGAGAGATGAATTTAGTGGGAAGCCTTAGGATGATGGTCACTGTGTGCATCAGGATGGATAATCCAACAACAAAAGCCATGTAGCACTCTCACTCACTCACTCACTCACTCAGTCACTCACTTACTCACACTCGCTCGCTCGCTCACTCAGATAAGTATCCATGCTTGAAAGTAATGTAGACAATTTTAAAGTGCAACGTACAACATGTACAAACTGTACCACTACCCTAATGGAACATGTACCACACCATTTGCAAGCATTCTTGAAAAGTGTATCAGCTTGCTTTCATAAAAAGAATAGACAAGCTGTAAATAAACCAGCTTGCTTCAGTGTGCAGGTTGAACAGCGAATTCCTGCTTTCCAGTGTGGTTACTTACCTGAGTGACTAAGTGTTACATGGCTTTTGTTGTTGGATTATCAATTCTGGGGTTAGCCTTCCCTGCATGTTTGCACCTGCCTCCAGCACATGAGCTTGAAAGCAATCAAAAGAGTTCATCAGATAGGATACCTGCCTCCAAAATACAGTAGGGACTGGATGAATGGACCCAGTTTAACAGCAAATTATTTAAAATGTAGACATGTGGTGTCATAGATTGAGTCAGTTGGAAGGATTTGACATTCTGAGAGCATGTGTTTATAGTGAAGGGGAGAAACAATTTATATTACAGTCACCAAGGGTAAACAACTTGCCGCAGGAAGAATCAGAACAGACAGAGGAAAGGAGCTCAGTAACTAAAGCAGTGGACAAACCAGGACAAGAGTAACCCCCAACAATGAAGCCAGGAACTGAGACGGGAAAGGAGAGTTTGTGAAGGAGCAGCTCATAGCAGGAGCTATTAATTATGATGGGTAAAAATATAGAGCTTTGAGAAGGCCTTTTACATCCCAGACTCACAGCGGATGGGCACCCATCACAGCTTCATCTGCATAGCCATGAGGCTCATGCTCAAAGGTCAGAGAGAGGCCAGTGAGGACCACTGCATGTAGCAGTGGCAGTTCAGCAAGGAAGCTTTTAAGGGAAACGTCAGCACTATGAACTCCATGCCAATGTGTGGGGCTGGTCCCAATTTGCAGTTTGTGGTAAAAAAACATTGTTTTAACTTACTCTTTACTGCAGTGTAGTAGATTGTATCAGTCTAATTCTGCTGACTTCCAAGTTGACATTTGCTGTAACTACAAATCCCAGAATCCCTACAGCTGACATCACAGGAGGCTGAAGAAGTAGAACATTCAATAGCCTACAGTGTATAATATTAGATCTAATATTTTGATTGCTGTTCTTGTTGTACTACCCAGGCTAAGCACAGTCACAAAGGACTGCACCTCAGCCCAGGAGGACAGCAGAACCAGCAAACATTTCACTAGAGCTTAAAAAAACTCTAACATGCACTGCAAGCTACTATCTCTTATTGCTGCTGCACAGCTCTGATGTCATCTGCAGGGGATTCCAGGATTTTTGGTTACAGCAAAAGTCAGCCTAAGAGTGAGGGAGGCTGTATGGTGCAGTCATTTAAGGCTATGATATGCAATCTTGATGATCTGGGTTTGAATCCCACACCCCCCTCTTGCATACTGTGTGTCCTTGAGCAAGTCACTTAACTTCCCTGTGCTTCCAGGTTGCACCTGTAACCAAGCTTTCACCTTAGTGAGCCACTCCTGCTTAAACACTTGAGAGTCAGCAGAATCAGCCTGATACTATCTAGCATATTGCAGTACACAGTAAATAGAAAATAATTGTTTGCACCTAAAGTGCAAATTGGGACCAGACCCACAGCTGAGTGTGAGATTTCAGTGCTGATGATGCCCCTTTAACTGACTCAGGCATCGATCACCAGGTATTTGTTTCTGTAAAATTTTTCAAATATAAGATTAACAGGGATAGGAGTAAAGCAATATCCAGTGTTGGAATAGAGCTGGCATCATTAGTTGTAAAATGCCATGCAGGAGATTATCTACATAGGGTGATGACAGACAGCTCTTTCAATAGTAATGTGTCCCTGGAGGAACAGTCCTATGTAGAACTGAGCGTTCATATTCTGAGGCTTACATATATCCAGTATTACCTACTTTTTATTTTTACAATTACATTCCAGCCCCCTTCCACCATCTATTCCTTTAGAAATTTGGACTGTTTCTATTTCCTGCCCTAAGACTCCATCCAAGCAGAATGCCTTACATAGGCATCTTCGTCTTTGGTCTAGGCTGCCAGCCTCTCTATGTTCCTCCTCCTCCACAGTGAAAATGAGGTGTGAACGAGCTTAGTACATCCAGCAGACCAGACCTGAGTTTGATTCTCACAACCTCCACTTGCATACTGTGTGACTCTGAGCAAGTCACTTAACTGCCCAGTGCTCCCAGGTCGCCCCTGAAAACAGGCACTTGTGCCTAGTGGGACTTACCCAGTTACCAAATGACAAAAAAAAAAACTCTACTTTGTCTCACCCCTTTAATGCATGTCCCTGTAGCTCCCCTATTCTGTCCCTCTCTGTTACTCATTCCTCCACCTTTTTTTTTTGCTGGTTCTACTGTCCCACTGGGGCTACAAACAGTCACAGAGGACTGTGCTTAGCCTCAGGAGAACATAGGAATGGCAAACATTAGATCCGAAATTATAAAAGCTCTAACATGCATTACAGGCTATTAAAGCTTCCACTGCTGTAGCCCAGTTCTGATATCAGAAGCAGGAGTTGGGATTTCTTTTTAGAAAATGTCAGCCTGTAAGTCAACAGTACTGTTTGGCAAGCCGTTAGGGACATAATTCATAATCTCTCACTGTGCAGTAAAACACATACACTACATAGTGAAATACTGTACATATATCATATAGTGAAATATATACATCATATAGTGAAACGCATGTGAACCACATACAGTATGTACTGAAATACATACATCATATAGCGAAATACATATACTGTATACTGAAATACATACATCATATAGTGAAACACATACATTATATAGTGAAATGCTTACATTATATAGCAAAATACATACATTATCTACTGAAATCTACATACTGAGTACTGAAAATCCACATACACTATATACTGAAACAAATGTACTATGTACTGAAACATATACACTACCTATTGAGAGACATACACTACAGACTGAAACATCCACAGAAACTATCTACTGAAACAAATACTCTATACATTTTAACAATACACTATATATTGAAAAAATCTGCATACTCTATATACCGGAAAAATACACTATATATTGAAATATGCACACTATCTATTGAAATGCATACACTACGCATTGAGAAAAGCACATACACTGTCTACTGAAACAAATACTCTATATATTGCGACATCTACACTTTATATTGAAATATATACACTATGGCCCAGATATTCAAAAGGGTTGCGCTTGGCGCAACAGTGTTGCGCCATGCACAACCCACTGATGTGCCCGGCACGATATTCAAAAGGGAAAAGTGCACGGCACAAATCCCAATGTGCACATTGGTTATGTATGCAGGCACAGGTGGGGGGGGCGTGCCCATGCATAACCTGCACAGCCTGATATTCAGCCCAGGATGTGCAGATCCATGCATGTGCAACCCCTACCTGTGCCAGCACAAAGTTACACCAAAAAAAAAGGAACAACTGATGGCCACCAACAGGAGAGCTGCTGCATTGCAGGGTGCAACACGGCAGCTGTCACCTGTGGGTGGCCACCAGAGCTCCGGCTGCACCTGGCGGCACCCTCCATGCCTTATCGTGGGCATTTCTAAAAATAAATAATAAACTGTCCAATATCCCTGGTGGTCCAGTGGACCGCTATCTGCCTGATTGTGGGCATCTGTGTAAAGGTAGAATACTTTCCTACATCCCTGGTGGTCCAGTGGACCGCTATGTGCCCGATCATGGGCATCTGTCAAAAAAGAGAATGCAGTCCAATATCCCTGGTGGTCCAGTGGACCGCTATGTGCCAGATCGCAGGCATCTGTCAAAAAAGAGAATATAGTCCAATATCCCTGGTGGTCCAGTGGACCGCTATGTGCCTGATCGCGGGCATTTGTAAAAAAAAATATTCCAATAGCCCTGGTGGTCTAGTGGTACCCACCCCCACCTGCTCACTTAGCCCCACCACCCCACTCCCCCATCAGCCGCCGGGCGGCAGCACCCCACCCGCCTGCCACCCTGCCGCCTGCTGACTGACATCTCGGTAAGGGTGCACACCCATTGGTTCAAAGTGTGAGCCAATGGGCATGCAGCCCTCACCGTACTACACATTCCAGATATCCAGGCATCTGCCTGCCGCCCCACCGCCCACCGACTGACACCGTAGGTAGGGCTGTATACTACACATTCCAGATATGTGAATGGATCCATTCATATATCTGGAATGTGTAGTACGGTATGGGCTGCATGCCCATTGGCTCACGCTGTGGACCAATGAGCATACAGCCCTACCTACAGTGTCAGTCAGCGGGTGGCAAGGCAGCTGGTGGGTGGGGTGCTGCTGCCTGCCGCTGACCGGGGGGCGAGGCAGTGGGGCTCAGTTGGTTGGTGGGGAGGGGGGTCTGCTGGACCACCACGATATTGGGCATAATTTTATTATACAAATTCCCGCGATCGGGCTGACAGCGGTACACTGGACCACCAGGGATATAGGATTTTATTTCATTTTACAAATGCCTCCGATTGGGCTGACAGCAGTCCACTGGACTACCAGGAATATTGGACTTGTTTAATTTTACATTCAGCCCATGATTGGGCTGCGTGCAGTCCAATGGACCACCAGGGATATTGGACTTGTTTAATTTTACATTCAGCCTGTGATCAGGCTGCGAGCGGTCCACTGGACCACCAGGGATATTGGACTTGTTTAATTTTACATTCAGCCCATGATGGGGCTGCAAGCAGTCCTCTGGACCACCAGGGATGTTGGAATCTATTTTATTTATACTTAAGCCTGTGATTGGGCTGCGAGCGGTCCACTGGACCACCAGGGATATAGGAATCTATTTTATTTATACTTAAGCCTGTGATCAGGCTGACACCAGGGATATAGGACTTCAGTTTATTTAACACATGCCTGCGATCGGGCTGACAGCAGTCCACTGGACCACCAGGGATATAGGAAATACTTTAAGTTTACAAATGCCCACAATTGGACAGTGGGGCACATTACTGCGCTGTGCAGTGGCGTCGGTCCCCCACGGACAGGACGCCAGGCGCAAGTCACCAGGGATTGGCACACCTGTATGCAAATAGGGCCATAATGACATGCCTTGCATGCATTATGGCCCCATCTGCATATGCACTTTTGAATATCATGGTTGCTGCACCTAGAGCAACAGAACTTGTGCTAGCGCATCCTCCTGCTCCACTCTGGCCACTTGCGCTGGTGCCACTGTGCTATGCACACTGTGGGTGGCCAGGGTGTGATATTCAATTATGCTGTACCATGGTGCAGCTCCGTTGAATATCGCCCAGTCAATGCCCCTGCGCAGGCAAGCTGTGCTGCGCCCAGGCTTGTGCCACAGCCTAGCGCAGTTTGAATATCTGGGCCACTATGTATTGAAATGCATACACTGTGGACTAAAAATTAACATACACTATATACTGAAACAAATAAACTATATACTGAAATGGACTACATTCTGAAATGACCCCTTCCCTTCCTTGAATGACCTGGCTCTGCACTCTTTTCCTGTTGCATTCAGGGAGCTGCTGGCTTAATGAGAGGATGTCTAAAGCTACAGAGCAGCAGGTAAACAAAACAGGGCCATCTCTTATTCTGCTTCTTTATGGGGTTTTACATGTTGTTTTGCTTGCACACCTTTAATCAAATTTCAGAACATTGTGATGTGACAAGAAACTTTTAGAACTAATTTAAAATGCTGTTGGTTCTTTTATGAAACCCCCAGAGACCGCTATCCCAAGGGCTACTACTCCTGCCTGATTTGCCACTAACAGGTTTGAGGGGCCTGGATCCGATGGTGGGCGCCTGCACCCAGAGGTCGGGGTTAAGACAGTCTGATATGACTTGGTCACAGCCCTCTGGGTCACTGAAACCCCCTTTCTTCCCACTAGTGGCCCACACAAATCAATCACAGTACCCTTGCAATATACACTTGCCCATAGGATTGGTCCAATCAACTTAACTCTGGGGATCCCCTGTAAAGTAAGATGCAGTTATACAATAACTACTGTACAGTAATTCAACATAGACACACAGTTCAGCCTGTATACATTTGCAGAACAACCAAATCTGATTTATTTAGGGGATCGTAACAAGGACTTGGGGAGATCAGGTTAATTAGCTTACCACTCCAATACATATACAGATATATATATATATATCTAGGGCACTGTGCACAGGCCAAACCTATAAGTCACTGTTTCTGGGTACCCAGGCCATAGAAGGCAAGCCTCTCGATGCAGCTGGTTGGTGTCCTGATGCAGAAAACAAGCACTTGATTCCTAAGAGGATTAAGTAGAGCCAGAAGGCTCAGTTCGTGTAGCCAGTAAAGCAGCCAGACATATCTTGCCCTCACTATGAACATCTGACAGGGAATTACCCTGATTTGGTACTCATGACTCCAGCAGAAAGAGCGCTCTCACACCACTCACAGGACCGAGCCTGGAATTCAGACACTTCTCCACACATTTATATGAAGAGCTGAGGGGTACCATACCAGGCAGCTGCTGTATATTCCCGATCACTTTCACTGCAAAACACCGGGCCCAACGACGCAGCTTCACTTGTCCTGACAGACTGAGCACGATTGAAGCAGATTCTCCAGTCCTCTACAGGGTGAGCCTGGTAGGTAGACTATGGCCTTCCACAAGCGCTTCCCACACGAAAAACTCAATGCCGCAAGAGCCCAGAGCTCCTTCCTCACTCTCAGCCACAGCAACTCTATCTCTGGGCAGTTTGGCAGGGAACTTAGTTCGGATGCCACCTGATCCCATTGGTGGGATGCAGATGCCAGTTACTCACTACTGCCCTCATTGGTGCAAACAAGGTGCCATAGTCCAGAACTTCACTTCCCAGAATTACTAGCTGATTCCCCATTAGTCAGCCGGCTCCATTTAGAGTCCTGATTCTGGTTGGTTGCTACTTACTTCATTTTAGATAGCCCCTTGCTCCTATTCAACCCCTCAAACTGTCCTGGTCCAAAATGGAAGGGAACAGCACACAGAGTCCTAGCTGCAACAAAGACAGATTAAACAAACTGCATTTTCACCATTATTCCAAATAATTGCAGGCAAACAGTTACATCTTTCGAGTGGGCTCCCCTTGCGCTTTCAGCAACAGCAAAGAGGGGCAATTACATTGCAGCTCGAGTGGGACTCGAGCAGGGAAACACACAGTCCCCCTCATGAGCAATGATTATGGCTGTAAGCAGACAGCTCTTAAAGAGACAGTATGTGGAGGCTCTACAAGCACTCACAGAGCCATTTAAATGGCTTAAGCACCGAATGCGAACCACCAGGGGGACACTTAGGCAGCTCTTAGAAGGCTTTTAGGAACCCCCATTTGTAGGGGGGTTACACCCTTCCTGGCATGGAAAGAACTTGGCGTATGCGTCAAGTAGTTACCCTTAAATCACTTTAAGGCAAAACAGGTTACCTAACAGCACATTACCTAGAATTACTTACATTGGTACTGTACTACACAGTTCACTATTGGTTATACAACATTACACATACAGACAACCTTTTTCTTTTATAAGTCAGGTCATTACTTCCTGCTCATGACACTTGGATAGAGGGAGCCCTTCCTTATCAGCTATGTGTAGACTAACAGGGTCAGGGGCACCATATGCAGAGGGTGATCCTAACAGTTGAAAATCATTTCTCAGGGCCAATTTAGGCAAGGAGCTCAGGGACACGTACACCCCTTTATGGACCACATTCAGAGGCAGATTCCCAGGCTGACCCAAGGACTCATAACTTAGCCTCGCTGCAGGCCGTACTTCTTGGCCAGTCCATCTAGGCATTTCGGATAAAATTTCTGAAGATTCAGATGCCCTCTTAGCCCCACTGGGATGGGTCGGGGAATCCACTACAGGAGGAGGGGACCCAGAGTCCGTAGTACCCTCAGGGCCTTGTTCTACCATTTCTGAGCTCACAGTATTTGAGTCAGCAGGGGACATTTCTGGTACCGGCAAGGAACAATCAGGGCACTCAAAATATTCTTCAGGTTCTGGCATATCATTGGCTTGCTCCCCCACATCTCTTTCTTCTTCTGAAAAGTCAGACAGTTCAGCCAGGCCAGACAGTTCACCCAGGCTCAAGGATCCCACCTCTTCGGCTTTGATGCCACTCACTTCATCCTCTGGGAGCATTGTCTCCAGATATAAAGCTGGGGGCTCAGACAGTCCAGGAAGCCCAACTTTGTCCCCAGAGTTAATGAGGGGATTGCCCCTAAACAGTTGGCTCAGTTCATAAGAGGGGTAATACTCAATGTTATTCTCACTGTCCTCAGACACATAGACTGGCGATCAACTTCATCCGAGGGGGGTGGAGAAGGCCTCTTTAGTTTGATTTCTGAAGAGTCAACCAATCTTAGTTTCTTCTTGGCAGCAGCTGTAGTTACAGGCCCAGGGGGGCATTGGGAGGTTCAGCTTCTATCAAAATGTGTCTGATTGGCTGCAGATGTGTATAGTTTTTACATCTTTTGAATTGTTTTCAGGCTGCACTTTGTATACAGGTAAATCTTCCAGTTTTCCCACAATATGAGGGAGGTGATGCCATCTGTCAGCAATTTTATGTTTGCCATGCAGCCCCAAATTTCTCAATAGTACTCTATCCCCTTCTCTGTTCCATTGCTTTCACTTTCTTATCATACCTTTCCTAATTGGCCAGGTTTCACTTAGCAGCCATGGTCTGGGCTAGTTGGTAGGCATGGTTGAGTTGGGCCTTCAACTTTTGCACATACTGTAGATGATTAGCTGCTTGAACCCCATCAGGAGAAACCCCAAAACATACATCCACTGACAGTCTAGCTTCTCTCCCAAACATCAGTCTGTACGGGGAAAATCCAGTGGCATCACTTTTGGTGCAGTTATAAGCATGTACCAAGGTGCTAATCTGCTGGCTCCATCTAGGCTTGTCCTTAGGTTGCAGTGTGCCCAACATATCAAGCAATGTGTGGTTAAACCTTTCAGGTTGGGGATCTCCCTTGGGATGATACGTGGTGGTTCTTGACTTTCGTACCCCCCACAAGGATAACATTTCTTTAATCAGGCGGCTTTCAAAATCTCTCCCAGATCAGAATGGATTTGTTGGGGGGCCCCATAGTGGACAAAGAAATTCTCAACAAGGACTTTAGCCACTGTGGTTGCTTTATGATCTTTAGTATAGAAAACCTGTGCATACCAGGTGAAATGATCGGTAACTACCAATATATTACTGATGTTTCTCAGATCTGGTTCTAGACTCAGGAAATCAATGCAGACCAGTTCCGTAGGGGCACTAGTAGTGATGTTAACCAGGGGGGCAGCCCTTTGAGGCAGAGTCTTTCTCTGTTAACATCGGCAACAAGTCCTGATATACTGCTCCACATCAGCACCCATTTTGGGCCAATAAAATCAGGACCTCACAAAGTCAAGGGTTTGGTCTATGCAGAGGTGTCCCATGTGATTGTGCAGGAACCTCAACACCAGTTCTCTAAAAGCAGTGGGCAACACCAGTTGTTGTTTGTCTACTCACTCCTCTTTGTCTATGGTCTCCCTGTACAATAGTTTATTAATCAGTTTCAACTTTGATCCTTATTTGTACAACAGGGCAGTTCTCAGGTCAGTGGAACACAGTTTTGACACATCTCTCCCTCCCTGCAGAGCTTCCAAGGCAGTTTTTATCATGGGATCTCAGGATTGAGCCCACTGGAGGCTATCATTGTTGAAGTGGGGCAGAGCACTAGTGTCTAATGCAGAAAAATGACAGTAAGCAGTGGGTATGCAGTTCTCAGATGGCCCCAGACAATCCACAGCATTAGGAGTCACCTGTTCCTCCTTGTCAAATTTTTGGCAAAGAGCTCTTATGCCAGGTTCCGACAACCGGACCCAGTCAGCTCGGGACACAGGCCTCCAGGAGAGGGCATCAGCATCTATATGGTTTAGGCCTGCTCTGTATTCAACAGCGTAGTCATAGGTAGACAATGTGGAGAGCCACCTATGGCCCGTGGCATCCAGATTAGCTGAGGTCTGCACATATGTCAGAGGATTATTATCAGTCTTCACCAATATCTTAGCACCATACAAGTAGTCATGAAATTGATCAACAGTAGCCTACTTCAGAGCCAGGAACTCTAGTTACTTGGTATTACTTGGTATGAAAGAACAGAAAAATGCCAGAGCCCATCCAGACGGTTCCCCACACTATGTGGGACATTATTTATCTATAATCCCTCAACCAAACATTTAATTTGTTTTTAAAGACAGTGGCACTAGTTGCCTCAACCAATTCTTGTGGCAAGGTGTTCCATACAAGGGATGCTCTTATTGGAAAAAAGTTTCCCCTTTTGCTGGTTTTATAAGTTTTTACTTCAAGTTGTTTATTATGCAGTCTCGGAACATGTCTCCTTTTGGAGAGTGTTAGACCACATTTTTCCATTAGATCTGGTGAATTTATTAAATTAAAAACCATAAGCTTATCACCTCTAAATCTTCTAGTTTGAAGGGAGAAGAGACCAGTAACTTTTAATCTGTTCTTATAATCCAAGTTTGTTAATCTTGGAATCATTCTAGTTACTCTCCTTTGAACCTGTTCAAAAATTGCTGTGTCTTTTTTTTGGTTTGGATTCCAGAAAGGGGAGCCATAGTCTAGATACGGTCTAATGTATGCCCTATACAATGGAATAAGGCATTGTTCAGTGCGATTAACAAAAGTGCATTTTATTTGCCTCAAAAGTCTGTTGGTCATGCAAGCAGTTCTAACATAGTGATTATTTGATATAAGTTTATTATTAACATATATCCCTAAATCTTTTTCACAATTTGATGAGTGAAGTGGTAGTCCATTTATATGATATATCGTTTTTGGATTATTTACACTGAAATGCACTACTAAACATTTGTCTTGATTAAACTGCATATGATTTTCATTTGCCCAAAGTGTTAATTTTTCCAAATCCTTCTTTAATGCAGAAACATTTTCTTGATTATTAACCTTGCCCCCCCCAATTTAGTATTGTCTGCAAATTTAACTATGAAGTTATTTGGCCCTGTTTGTAAATCACTGATAAAGAGGTTAAACAATGTTGGTCCCAAGACCAACCCCTGTGGTACACCACTTGTCACACTACCCGATTCAGACAAGATATCATTAATTCTGACTCTCTGAGAATGATTTGTCAACCCGTTTAAAGTCCAGTTGACAATATCAGGTGACAAACCTAAATTGTGCATTTTAGTAATGAGTTTTTCATGTGAGACTTTATCGAGAGCCCTACTAAAGTCCAAAAGAATTACATCAGTAAGGATACCCACATCTAGTAGAGTACTTATATTATTGTAAAAAGATATAAGATTGGTGGTGCAGGAATACTTGGGAGTAAACCCATGCTGATTTGAATGATAAATTCCTAATATTTTACAATCTTGATCTATTAGATGCTTCATTACTCATTCCATTAATTTACCAGCCACTGAGGTCAGGCTAATTGGATGATAATTTTGCACAGAACCTCTATTGCCTTTTTTAAATATGGGAGTAACTGTTGCTGAAGGCCAATCATTTGTTACAATGCTTTCTAGTAAGGATTTATTGAAAATAATTGACAAAGGTATAGAAATATTTTTGTTGTTGTTGTTGTTTAACCAGGTATAGCACACTAAGTGAAAGCTTTTTAACAGGAGCGACCTGGGAGCACAAGGAGGTTAAGTGACTTGCTCAGGGTCACACAGTATGCAAGTGGAAGCTGTGGGATTCAATCCCAGGTCATATTTATAGAGGTTTCGATCAGAAACCATGGATGAACAATGTCTAGGCCCGGACTAGTATTTTATTTTTTTAGTTTTTTGATAGCCTGTATAATGTCAGTTGGATAGAACCTATGATAATCTATGTGGCAGACTTTAAATGTACTAATAGGTGATTTTTGAGAGACAACAGAACAAAAGTACTTATTAAAGAAATTTGAGGTTTCTATATCAGATAGAGAATAGGCATTGGTTATAAAGGGACCAATGGTCCTTGATACACCTTTTTTACTATATATATAGGAGAAAAGAGATTTGTGACAGTCTTTTGTGTGAGCTAGTTTAAATTTTAGCTTTTTTTTTGCCAATTTAATATAATTTTTTAAGTTTTTCACAGATAGTCTATATTTATGTAATAGAGTAGTTTTAAATGGAACAGAACTATTCTTAAGTTTCCTAAAAAGTTTAATTTTTATTTTAATCTGATTTTTAATTGTCTTGTTGAACCAATGGGACATTTTTCCTTTATTATTACATTTTCTCTTAGATGGAATAAAGGTATTTTCCAAATAATGTACAAAGTTTTTAAAAAAGTCCCAAGCTTGTTGTGTCATACAATTAAGAAGATTAGATTCCCAGTTTATGTTTTGTAAGTATTCATTGATTTTAGAAAAATTTGCTTTATTATAATTTTTTGTATAGCATAACTTCCTATGTGTAGTTTTAAACTGTTGTATTTCAAAAAGAATAGATTAACGATCACTGGTCCCAAGTGGATCCCAAATTTATAAATTGCTAATTTGTTGCTCTATGTTAGTAAATAATAGATCCAAAATGTTAGGACCTTGAGTGGGTTCAGTAACAAGTTGTAATCCAGTACTAACTATCACATCTATTAGTCCTTTCTCGGTATAGGACTGTCCTAAGAATGAGTTTCAGTTAATATGAGAGAGGTTAAAGTCACCAAATATTACAGTATCTTGAGATTCTGAAAAATGTGCAATTTCTTCAAACATATCAGTTGTGTAATCTGAATTTGCAGATGGAGGTCAATAGATGTTACCAATAGTTATATAGGACTGCTCCTTCAATAAGATTTTAACCCATATACTTTCTAAAGGAAAGGGAGAACATACTTCAACTGAAGGAATATAATTTTGTATGTACAAAAAAAACTCCACTGCCTT
Source organism: Neoceratodus forsteri (assembly GCA_016271365.2). Classification (NCBI taxonomy): domain Eukaryota; kingdom Metazoa; phylum Chordata; order Ceratodontiformes; family Ceratodontidae; genus Neoceratodus; species Neoceratodus forsteri. The sequence goes on along the minus strand of JADMNL010000026.1, from coordinate 278,205,650 downwards.
GTTTATTTAATCTTTTTTTTTTAAAATATAATTTATAACCTGGAATTTCTCTGGACCAAATTGAGGATGCGTCCCATCAAGTTTCAGTTACTCCCACCACACCTATATTTAAAGTTTTACATTTGGCTTCGAGTTCTGCTAATTTGAGTTGGTTTAAAGAGCTTGCATTCAAAGCTAGGACTTTACATTTAGTTGTAACAATATTTTGGTAAGTATTCAGAGACTTGGGAATGGACCCATTCTCCCTCATTGTTTTTAGTTTAAACAATGATTTATGATTTTAGTGATACTTTTCCCCATAAGTATACTACCCCATGACTGAGATGTAAACCGTCCCAGCAAAACAAGGAAGAATGATCTGAAAATGATTCCCAGTGCGTAATACAGGGTATATCCTGCTTAAAACACCACTTTCTCAGCCATTCATTTAGGGCTTTGATTTTCTGCATCATGGCAGATGTTGCTCTCGGGACAGGTAGAATTTCAGATATACATACACAGCATCTCCTATCAAGTAACAGGTTACATAACACCACATAGTCCTGTTGTAACTGATTAAATGGGGTGTTGTTTATATCATTAACACCAGCATGTATGATAACCAGTGGATTTTCCCCCGCAGTTTGTAAAATTTTAGGCATCATGGACGTAATGTCAGATACCCTGGCCGCACGGAAGCTAGAACAAGTGTGGTAGCTCTTGTCACTATTGCATACCGCCCAGTCAATGTGCTTAATGATTGAATCTCCCAGGACTAACACTTGTTTTGAGACAGTAGCAGTACAAGAATCAGAAATAGGTGATTGTTTAACACACTCTGGAGCAATTAACTTAATAGGTATTGATTTGGTAGCTTGAGACTTACTAGGACAAGTATTCTTGGGCATTAACTCCTGATTGAAAAGTGTTTTTGAACCATTATTATCAACAGAGGGTGATGCACAGGATAAATCATGTAGCACTTCATTATTTGATACAGTCAATTGCTCAAATCTATTACGAGTTTCAATAGGGACACTATTGTGTATTTGATCACCCCTCCTTTTTTAAGAGACTTTGTGACAATGGTCCAGTCATCATTATCATGAGAAGAGGGTGGATAATCATCCACCTTATAAGAGGGGGCAGAGGCAACAGATATACTAGTACTAGTCGTTACAATTGTATCCTCATCAGGAGGCATAGAAATGCTTCCTAAATGTGAAGGAAATTGTTCATTAGAATTAAGTTGTTCATCCATAAGATCAATGTAACTTTCTAATTCCCTAATATCAGTAGAAACTGGTTTAGTATTGAGCAGAGATGCTATCTCTGCTTCAAGAGTAGTAAACAGATGGCAATTTACTTTGTGCACTGGATAGTTCTTTTCTGAAGGAGTCAAACTTCTGCTGGCAAAAGCTACAGGTCTTAGACCATTTGGGTGCTCTTGATATAGCACAGCCCCAATCCTTACAGACTGGCATCAGTATGGAGAACATACAGCTTGGCAGGGTCAGCTTGGGCCAGCACTGGAGCATGGGTAATTTGATATATAATGTCATGGAAAGCTTCCTCACAGTCAGCAGTCCAGCGGGTGCCAAACACATAATTTGGGTGGAAATATTTTTTCTCAGTCTCAGAGGGCACAGCTTTCTTATACTTTTTGTGGGTCATGGGATATCCCTACATAAGGTTAAGCAGAGTGCGGATCACTCAAGAGTAGTCTTTGATAAATCATCTATAATATCCTTAGAACCCCAGGAACCATTGCAGCTCCTTCAAATTCTTTGGTTGAGGCCAAGTAGTCAAAGCTTCCACTTTGCTTGGTCAGTCTCTATGCCTTCAAGTGGATACTATGTGCCCCACATATTCTATGGAGGTTTGAAAGAACTGGCACTTATCTATAGATAATTTGAGACCAAAATCTTCTAGTCAATCCAGGACTTTAAACAACCTGCTTTCATGTTCTTCCAAGGAGCTGCCAAACACTATGACATCATCTAGGTAGACTAAACATTTGAGTAAATTCATGTCCCCCACAGCACAATCCATCAAATGCTGGAAAGTAGCAGGGGCACCCAGAATTCCTTGGGGCATCCGCATAAACTCATAGAAGCCTAGTGGGCAAATGAAAGCAGTCTTTTTTCGATCCTCCGGAGCCATCAGGATTTGGTAGTACCCACTGCAGAGGTCTAACACTGAGAACCTTTTACTACCATTTAGACAGTCCAAGGTATCCTGAATGCATGGCATGGTATACTGGTCTGGTATGGTTCGCCTGTTTAGAGTACGGTAATCCACACACATCCAGACAGTTCCATTCTTTTTTCTCACTACTACAATAGGTGAGGCATAGGGGCTTCTGGATTCCTGTATCACCCCAGCTGCGAGCATCTCCTGAAGGTGTCACCTCACATCATCTATAACAGCAGGAGCTAGGCATTGAGATCGCTCATGGAAAGGTTGCTCATCCTGTAGCCGAATGTGATGCTCAGCTGATCCTTTTCTTCCACTCTGCTGGCAGTGGGGAATCACTGAAATCAAACAGATCAGGGGTCACTCAGTCACTTCTCCCGGGAGTCTTGTTGTGAGGCAGGACAGCAGTATCTGCACAGTGCACCATGGCCAGAGTGCAACCCCATTTCACCTGAATCTCTCAATCAGATACATTATGCACTTGAAACATTACTTTTCTGGCAAAGGCATGGGCTCTAGCAGGTAAGATACTGGGTTTAACCAACAACCCCTCTGACAACTTTCCCTTGCCTGGTGCATCCAGCATCAATATTTTATTCTTAACATCCTTTTTAATCCGGACTTCCCCCTGTAGAACACACTGGGCATTTGGGGCTAATAGTAAGGGTTCTGGATCCTTCTTCCAGACAACACCCACCGGGCCTTCGGGTTCTGCCTGGCTGGCCTTTCTCTGAGTCTCATAGGCCTTCTGAATCAAGGCAGGTATTCTGAGAGCTCTCCCAGTTGTGGACATCTGTTTTTCAGAGCACAGCTGTGCTAAGTGACCAAACATGTGAGCATTGGTTCCAATTAACAAGGGCACCCTATCATACAGTCCAGTGGGGGGACACACCAGTGCCAACGTTTCCACTTGTTCAGCCACCCCAGCTGCAGAAGTAGGAAAAGACATCCAGATCCAGATATACCCAGAATAGGGGTAGGCCTTATCACTCAGCCCCCACACATGTAGGCCATCCAAAGGCTGCAGGAGCACCTCAGGCAAGTGCTTCTGATACCAGTCCTGAAACATAATGGTCACTTGGGAACCACTGTCTAACACAGCCCAGGTGGGTACTCCATTCACTTTCACAGTGGTTTCCATTGAGGGACCCACCACGTCATACCATTCAGGGATCATGGTTTTGGTGGTCACTTTGGCATTGGCCTGGGTGACAAAACTCTTCCGAGGAGGCCATCCCTGAAGTCTGGCATAGGCCTTTCGATGCCAAGCTACTAGCCTGCTGTTGACCCTCCTTAAGTTCTCGGGTAACCAGCACTCTGTCTGAAAGTGTCCATCCTCCCCACAATGGTAACAGAATTTAGTATCTCAAGAGTCCTTGTTGGGAGGAAAATACCTCACCTGCTGGGAGGCATCGGGGGTTCTGGAGGGCTCCTCTTGGCTAGGTCGTTTATTTCTGGATAACTCAGATTCCCCAAATTTGGGGAGGGGGGTTGGCAGTACTGTGTCTCAATTCTCTCACCATTTCCCATAGATGTCTAATCTCAGCCTTCAAATCACTCTCCACCTGGGGATCAGAGGAGACAGCATGCACTCCACTCCACCCTGGGTCTCTGGGGGCACAGGAAAAACACCAGGCCCCTTGTTCAATCCCCTTGAGGGGTGGGTCTCATCAGGTTCACTGGGCTCAGGGGTCTGGCATAGATTCACGGCCCCCACATAGGGCTCCCACCCTTCTTCATTGGTCTCAGTCTCTCGACTCTCTCTCATCAATTGGCAGTATTCAGGAGGGGGTGGCCCGCCGGTCATGTAACTTGAGTTTTAACAATATCACACTGGAAAACCTAGCAGATTTCAAGATATGCTCCAGCTGGACCTGATTCAATGCTGGGGCAGTTCTCGCCCCCCCGATAAGCTTCTTGCAATGCCCTTTCCATTCTGGTGACAAAGACTGACAATTTCTCATTCCTCCACTGTTTAGGTGACTTGAACTTCCACAACAAATCTTCCCCAGTTTCAGTACTCTCAAACACCCCATCTAAGGCAGAAAGGTACTCTGTTGCAGTGGCTTTGGGGCTAGTAACCCACAAGAAATGAATGGCTTCCAAAACTGGGCCCCTCAGGCTCTCCATCAGTCTCTTTCATTTCTCCCCCTTAGAGCACTGCCACTCTTGGACTAAAGAGGTAGCATAGTCCATCCAAGTCTCTAAATCTTATTCTCCTGAGGGCACAGGCACAGTACCAGAAAAAAGTTTCAATCTTTGATAGGAGTCTGACTATATGGGGGGAACTACTATGGATGAGGAAGCCAGGATAGAACTCTTGGAGGACCTGGGAGATGTACCCGGGGACAATTGGGGGTGGGATTACTGGAAAGGTCTAACACCTGTAGTAATTCCTGAGTGGTCCTCCCTTCTGCAGCTAACAGTTTAAGCAACTTATCTTTAAAGCTATTAGTCTTGGGGGACCCCCAAGGGTGACTGAAATGCTCTTGATATGAATGACCCGCCACCCCTTTGGAGCACCTTCCTGGTAAATCACTGGGGGCACCCTCTCTGGGTTTATAATTACACTGCATAACAGCAGCACCTGTAAGATCTGGTTGAGTAGGTTGGCCATTCACCCCTTCACCTCTACCTTGCCCTAACATTTAACACACTCAACTGCTGAAACAAGGTCAGCGTTCTTTATCCCCAGAGGCACATCCAGTAGTAATACAATTTTCTAATTTTCTAGGACTCCAACTCTTCAGCTTCACCCCACCCCATCAGTATATGCACCATCATCTTAACAGGGTCTAACTTAATTTTAGTCATGATATCCCCTTCCAGTTTTTCCTTGGTTTGGCCATGGTGGGGTAGTTCTTGCATATTCGGCCACTATGAGACGCTAATCCCAGTGGTGCCTCCAAAATGTAACCCCCAGGGGGCACTATCCCAAGGGCTACTACCCCTGTCTGATTTGCCACTAACCGGTTGAGGGGCCTGGATCCGATGGTGGGTGCCTCCACCCAGAGGTTGGGGTTAAGACAGTCTGATATGACTTGGTCACAGCCCTCTGGGTCACTGCAATGCCCCTTTCTTCCCACTAATGACCCACACAAATCAATCACAGTACCCTTGCAATATACAACCCCAGGATTGGTTCAATCAGCTTGACTCTGGGGATCCCCTGTAAAGTAAGATGCAGTTATACAATAACCACTGTACAGTAATTCAACATAGACACACAGTTCAGCCTGTATACATTTGCAGAACAACCAAATCTGATTTATTTAGGGGACAGTAACAAGGACTAGGGGAGATCAGGTTAATTAGCTTACCACTCTGATACATATACATATATATAGCTAGGGCACTGTGCACAGGCCAAACCTCAAAGTCACTGTCTCTGGGTACCCAGGCCATAGAAGGCAAGCCTCTCGATGCAGCTGGTTGGGGCCCTGATGCAGAAAACAAGCACTTGATTCCTAAGAGGATTAAGTAGAGCCAGCAGGCTCAGTTCGTGTAGCCAATAAAGCAGCCAGACAAATCTTGCCCTCACTCTGAACATCTGACAGGGAATTACCCTGATTTGGTACTCATGACTCCAGTGGAAAGAGCACTCTCACACCACTCATAGGGCCGAGCCTGGAATTTGGACACTTCTCCACACATATATATGAAGAGCAGAGGGGTACCATACCAGGCAGCTGCTGTATATTCCCGATCGCTTTCACTGCAAAACACCGGGCCCAACGACGCAGCTGCACTTGTCCTGACAGACTGAGTGCGATTGAAGCAGATTCTCCAGCCCTCTACAGGGTGAGCCTGGTAGGTAGCTGTGCACTCGCACAGCCTCCTCTGACTGTGGCCTAGTGGATTTAGTCTGAGCTGTATGGCGATACAACCGCCCAACTCTGGCCTTCTACATGTGCTTCCCACTCGAAAAACTCAATGCCACAAGAGCCCAGAGCTCCTTCCTCACTCTCAGTCACAATGACTCTCTCTCTGGGCAGTTTGGGCAGGGAACTCAGTTTGGGCGCCACCCAATCCCATTAGTGGGATGCAGATGCCAGTTACTCACTACTGCCCTCATTGGTGCAAACAAGGTGCCATAGTCCAGAACTTCACTTCCCAGAATTTCTAGCTGATTCCCCATTAGTCAGCCGGCTCCATTTAGAGTTCTGATTCTGGTTGGTCACTAATTACTCCATTTTAAATAGCCCCTTGCTCCTATTCGACCCCTCAAACTGTCCTGGTCCAAAACGGAGGGGCACAGCACACAGAGTCCCAGCTGCAACAAAGACAGGTTAAACAAACTGCATTTTCACCATTACTCCAAATGATTGCAGGCAAACAGTTACATCTTTCGAGTGGGCTCCCCCTTGCACTTTCAGCAATGGCAAAGAGGGGCAATTACATTGCAGCTCGAGTGGGACTCGAGCAGGGAAACACACAGTCCCCCTCATGAGCAATGATTATGGCTGCAAGCAGACAGCTCTTAAAGAGACAGTACATGGAAGCTCTACAAGCACTCACAGAGCCATTCAAATGGCTTAAGCGCCGAACACCAACCACCAGGGGACACTTAGGCAGCTCTTAGAAGCCTTTTAGGAACCCCCCATTTGTAGGGGAGTTACATTTAAATAAGTGCTGCCTTAATTTACTGTTAGATACATTTGTATAGGAAGCTAATACTTAGGATATTCCTAACATATCACTCTCATACCATATAAACATAGAGGACGGCATGCATTTTTCTAAGTTAAAGTTTTGATCAGATTTATGTGTTATTAATTACTGTGTTGATTCAGCAACTTATCTAAGCTGAATGCTTGGGAAGAGACTGCAGGAGCTGTACCACTGTAAACCAAATGCTTTCCTAGTTTGTGCTCTGCTGAGTTAGTTTTGATTTAGTTTTTGGTTTTATTTGAATGTTTTGTTTAACAAAGGTTCTTGGTTAAGAAAAAAATATATATTTTGCAGCAATTGCTCAGGGCCAATTCTCATCAGGAGCTCAGCTGGCATATGCATAATTTGCACTTTCTATTCTGAATAACTTCAGTGTGATTCCTCACTGATGGCACTCACAGCTCCAAACCTCCCCATTACATATCTGCGGAGCATTGCAAGGTGGACAGAGCTTTGCCAGGCACTTGGTCTCCACTAATAAACCTGCACTGGTCTAGCTGCATAGTTATGCTGTTTATATGGTATGTCTGTGTTATTAAGTTTGAAATTCCCAAACTGTGTTTTATTTCTTTTTCCATTGAGATATTTATCTTCTAGGTCACCTACTGACCCCCTTGTACACTGGCCTGTCCATCCCCAACACCCAAAATCACCAGGACCTACCTGCTCTGAGATCTCCCATGGCCTTCCCCTCACCGTGATGGAGCCAGGAAGGAGAGGACCATTCACAAGGAGACACATATTCAGACAGGAGCAGAGCCTGGTTAGTAGTGCAAAGCTGTAGCAGGTTAGTGGATTTTTCTGCCATTGGAGGTTTTCTACCTTTGGTTTATCCCCTGGGCAGTCAAGCATGCAATGATGCCAATCCAATTAAAGGCAAGTACTGCTTTGTGCCTGCCTGAGCCCTGCCCATTATGCCACTCTGATGCCCTGCCAGCCTTCCTCCTAGGCAGTTGTTAAAGAGCAGGGTGGTCAGACTCCCCCTCCCTGAGAGGAAAGCAGTCCCCGAGCTGGTTAATTAGCTCTCCCACCAGTTAAGCCCTGTTTGACCAAGGTCCTCCCCCAAAACCGGGCCACTCGCATGGGAAGCAGTACAGCTACCACCAAGCTGCTAAGCCAGCTCACCAGACTGTATTTTTATAACTAAATAAAAACAGCACTCAGATGAAAGAAGAAACTGCATTTTAGCTACAGTTGTTATTCATATTTAAGACACATCACAGTGTTTTGAAGTTGGATAAAAGTTTCCCAAGGAAAATAACATAAAATAATACATAAAGATTCAGAATAAGATAATCCATTTTTGTTTACTTTCTGCATCTTAAGAGGCATCGGCAGGGGATATTTAGTCAATTAGAGCCCCATTTTCAGAAGGTCATAAGAGTGTAAAACATCTAAGCACTGTGCCATGTGGGAGAACAGCATGGCTGAACAGTTGCCATATATTTAGCAGCCCCCAATGCTAACCTGATCACATGCATATGTACTACTAAAGCCTTGCAAATGAGGAATCCCCTCCTGCATACAGAGCACAGTGCTATATAAAAGGTTTTGAAAGTGCTTAACAACTGAATTGCAAAACAGTTTACTGCTTCCAAAAATCCTACCCTCATTTGAGCACAACATGGTGCATATTGTCACCCTACCCCTGGTCACCATTCTGATGCTCCCAAGTAGTATATCAAAATGATCCTTGGCATATAATGGTTTTACACCCCTGATCGCAGTTTAAATGGCTCCAGTTATTATAGTAAAATGATCCTTGGTGTCTAGTGCCCCCCCCAGCATACTAAGTTGGGAGCTAATTTCCAGATGCATCCTGGTGGAAGGAAAACTTGTACAAGTGGGGCTTAGGTAGCACAAAAATTCAAAATATATAACATACATGGAGCAGAGTGGTACACAATTGCAAATTACATTGGAATAATGCATGCAAGATGTAAGAACTTGAGTGACAAGCAAACAATCGACAATGCATATACAGCGCAGTCAGGAGCCACAAACATATGCTGGTAATCAAGTACAGAGCAGTTTAAATCAACACTAGCTGTAAACATTTGTGCATAATGCCTAGAGTGAAAGCATAAAGTGCCAAATTTTAGCTGTACCTAAATTGGATACAAGTTATAGGAGAACAAGAGGGAAAACTACAGCAAGTGCAGGAGGGAGAGGTGAGACCTCTGAAGTGGTTTAAAAGAATCCAGGGGTGGGAGATTGGTGAATGGCTGGGGTGAGGGAGTTCCACATTTTAGGGAAGCGGTGGCTGAACATGGCTTTGCCAATGGTTATGGAAACTGAAGGGACTGCTAGAGTTTGAACATTTCAGCTTCTGGTGGTATGGTTTTGGGGAGAGATAGGAGGGTAGGGAAACAAATCAGATTTTCACACAAACCTGGCACAGTGTGCATGGTGTCTGCCCACAAGAGAAGAGAAGGAGAGAGATTTATATATATAACAGTGATGAGTCCAAGGAGGATAGCCGAGAGTGTAATGGCAGAAATAGTTGAAGAGTGTGTCCAGTCTGGCAAGGCTAGTGACTGGGGCTGTGCTGTAGACCACATCATCATAGTCAGAAATTGGGAGGATCATTCTCTCTATAATAGCGTGGTGTGCTGGAGGTGGGATACAGTCACATTTCCTGTAAAGTGCACCAAATTGGGGTGCAGCTTTTTGACTATTGAATCCACTTGTTCAGAAAGGTTTAGGTGCTGGTCTAGCCAGATACCAATTTAACTAAAGGTGGTAACATCCTCCACAGGGGAGCCATCCAGGGTATGGATAGTTGGAAGGGGAGGGAGTCTAGAGAGTCTGTGCCTTGTACCAAAGGACATGGAGACAGTCTTCTTGGCATTAAGGAAAAGCTGATTTGTGCACTGCCAGGGCTGAACTTAATCGAAGTCCAGCTGGAGTCTGTGGGCCTGCTGTGAAGAGGACTGTGTCATCCATGTACATGTGAATGGATGCAGACAAGCATACAGAGGGGAGATCCTTAAGGAAAATGGAGAAAAGTAGAGGGCCTAACACAGATCCTTGTGGGACCTAAGTGGATACAGGTAGAGAGGAGAGAGGGGGTCACCAATTTTGACTGCTTGGGACCTACAGATGCAGTAGGAGTGGAACAGAAAATGGCTGAGTCAGAGAGGCCTGCAGCTGGGAGTTTGGCTAATAATTGGGAGACAGGGTTGAATGCTTTGGCTAGACTGATGAAGATAGCAGAGTTGAATAGGCTGTGATCCATATCATTGTGGATGGATTTGGTGAGCCTGAGCAGGGAGATGGTGGTGGAGTGATTTTTGCGGAAGCCAGACTTGTATTGGTGAAGAAGGAAGAGGAGTCCATAAAGGGAGATAGTTGAGACAAGATAATTTGTTCCTGTATATTGGGAGGGAGGAGAGACATGGGTCGATAGCTGTTAGTAGCAGATGGGTCACCACCTTTTGGAAGAGGAGTAACAGTGGCAGTCTTCCAGTCAGCAGGGATGGAGGAACAGCAGAAAGAGAGGTTATGGAAGTCAGCCAGTGGGGAGGAGATTGCAGAAGTAGAGAGATGGAGGAGCTTGCTATCCAGGCCATCTGGGCTCCTACCCTTGGAAGAATTAAGCGCGAGAAGGGTGTCGGTGAAGGGAGGATGGAGTTACTGGAGAGAAAAAAACAATATTGGGAAGGAAGGAGATGACAATCATGCAGGCTGGCAGGGGTGAGAGGGAGGTGATAAAAATCAATTGCACCTCTGTGGTGATGAAGGAGGGGATAGAGATAGGAGTGTCACCCACTTTGAGGACAGGCAATAGAGATTGAGTGGGAGGGGAGAAGAGATTGTGGCAGCCTTCCAAAATTTAGACAGGTAACTAATGTTGGTACTGAAGATAGATGTAAAATACTCACCTCTGGCAAACCTTATTGCCCTGGTACAGGTGTTTCAGAGGTGATGATACCTCTGGAAGCTATGGGGGATGGGTTACATTTCTTTTCTGATCAAGCCAAATCACGCACTTGCAAGCAAGCTACGAGCTTGGCCATGATCCAGGGGAGGTGGGGTACCTTTTCTCATGTCCTGGTCTGGGGGGAGGGGTAGTCCCATATTTTGAGGAATTTTGTTCTCAAATATGTTAGCATGGAGGCAGTGGAGCAGGCCAATGAAATAGGGGACCAATCAGAGTGGCTTAGGTCATGGCGCAAGGGGGTGAGGTCCAGGGATTTGAAGGAAAATACAAGCAGTGTTTTGGTGGAGTGAGGAGGGCTTTAGTTGAAAGAGATGCAGCAGAGGGTTGTGATTATGGTGTCAAATCAGAAGAGAGGGAAGTCATGAGTGGAATGCCACAGGGATCCATCCTGACTCTTATCCTCTTCGGTATGCTCATTAACAACATTTGAGAATGAATATGGTACTGTGTCTCTTTGAAGATGAAACCAAGCTCATGGGAGGGTAGATAGTGATGGGGAAGCAGGAGACTGCAGAGTGACATGTAAAGAGTTCAGAGATGGCCCAAGGTTTGGCAGCTGAAATTCAATGCCAAAAAATGCAAGGTGATTCACTTAGGGGACAAGAACACCAGGACAGAGTACTGGATAAGAGGGGTAGAACTGAGCACTATAGTTGAGGAAAGGGACCTAGTATTCTTTCTTTTCAATTGTTTAACCATGAGTAGCACACTAAGCTGAAAGCTTCTTTATAGGTGCAACCTGGGAGCACAGGGAAGTTAAGTGACTTGCTCAGGGTCACACAGTATGCAAGTGGGGGCTAAGGGATTCAAACCTGGTCTCCAGGTTTGCAGCTCAGAGCCTTAAGCCACTGCACTATACTGCCTCCCAGTCATCATTAGTGACTCCCTTAAACAATCAAGCTAGTACAGTGAGGCATCTAGTAAGGCAAATAGGATACTAGGACGTGCCAGAAGGGGTTCTGATAATAGAAGAAAAGAGGTTTACTGCCTCTTTAATGATCATTGGTGAGGCTGCTCCTGGTATACTGTGCAGAGTTCTGAAGACCTCACCTCGGGAAAGATAAGGGCAAAGGGTGATCAGGATGATTCAGAGCTGACAGGACAGATCATATGAGGATCTGCTTGAGGCACTGAACATGTCTTCACTACAGACCAGACAAGAGAGGAGTGATATGAAAGAGACCTTGAAGTTCCTGTAAGGAATAAACAAGGTGAATGGAGAAGAACTGCTTAGCATGAGTAACAGTTCAAGGACACGGGAGCACAAGTAGGAACTGATGGAAGGGAGGTTCAAGAGGGATATTGGAAAGTTTTATTTTCCAGAATTACTGGTGGAAATGTGGAATAGTCTGCCAACTGAGATGGCAGGCACCAAAGCCATAAATGATTTCAAGCATGGCTGTGACAAAGTGAAGGGCATAATGGTTACTCAGGCTGGTAGTAGTAGGGAGGGGAACAGGGGAGTGGATAGTGAAGGCCAGTACCCTGTATGGACAGTAGGTTCTGAGGTTTAATAGGGGCAGACAGGATGTACCATTTTTTTCTGCCATCATTGTCTAAGTTTCTTTGTTTTTATTTTTGTATGACCCCTGACATCTAGTAGCCCCATCTCCCAGTCGCAAATCTGAGACCCCTCCCAAAGCCATCCACCCAGCCAGATCCCTCCACCCCTTGCCCATTGGCCCCCCCATTTACCCAAGATTGCAGCCACTTCCCTGTGACTGTGATCGGTACAGCGTCTTATCTCATTACCTTGGCTGATCACTGTCTGAGTGAAAGGGAGTTACTGCGCACCTACTGTAAAACATCTGTTTCTATAGTAGGTGTGCTCACTCCCTGCCACTCAGAAAGTGGCCAACCGAGGTGGTGAGCAGAGGGGCTGGACCTGTCACTGTCGCAGTGGGAGGGACTGGCAGCTGGGGTAATTTATGAGCCACCATGGGGAGAGGGGTGGAATTGGGAGGGGCTCAGACTTGCAATCAGGGTGATCCAGATGCCAGGGATCCTCTTAATATATTAATCAGAAGCATCTGAATGGTGATTGGAGGTGGGGAAATTCTAGATGCCAGGGATCATTTTACTAACTGGGTTATCTGAATGTGACTGGGGGGGGACTACTAGATGCCAGGTATCATTTCATTATAATATCAGGGGCATCTGAATTGTGATCAGGAGGTGGGGGCTGGGAATGCTCTGTACAATTCTTCCACGCAGTGATGCACAGAGGCATTGTGCAGAGATGTTAGTTAGCCCATATGGGTCGGCAAATGTCCAATTAGCACCTTTCCTGCCCTATGGACTTAGCATGCTGAGAGTTGAAAATGACTTGTGGGGTAAAGGTGCTATCCTATTTGGGATATGCTTACTCCTTTGTTCCTCTGAATCCCTGTCCTACTGGAGGCTATGATAATGCCTAGTCACGTCACAGTAGGCTATCCAGTGGGAACCACTGCTCACTGTACACTGTGGTTCGACATTACGAGATGTGCAGAGGCAAGCCACAAAAAGATGATGGTCCTGGACTTTAGTAGGTTGGAGTTAAAAAAAATGTGAGGCTTCAGAATCAGCTTAGCAGGGAAGGATTGTCAGAGAGGGGTAGAGGAACAGTGGAGAAAATTAAGTAAAAGTGTAGGCAAGGCAACCAGCATCTGCATGAATGAAGTGAGCAAAAGCAGAAGGAAACAAGCATTTGTCAGTGCTGAATGTGGTCTTGCTGGCATTGGCATTGGTAGTGCAGGAGTTAGAGAGATGCATAGTAGGAATGGCAGTGAAGTATGGAAGTGACGCCAGTCCCACACCACCCTGCAAAGACTGACAGACATTGAGGTGTGCCTTTGGGTCATTTGCCATAATGCTCATGCCATTTCACCTCACCCTACAGTATCCTGCAGACTCTGACAAGTGTAGCATTGTGCCCTGGGGTCATTGAGTCTTACGCTTAACTGATTCTATAAGAAAATATGTTGAGATGGGTGCAGTATAGAAGAATGGGGTGAACTTCGGGGCCGAAGAGTCCAAGGCATACCTTGATGCATGTCACAGGCTGCAGGATGGGGTGGAATGGCATGACCACTACAGACGACAATCCAAAGTCACCCTCCTGATACCTGTCAGTCTCTACAGGGTGGGACATTATGGTTAGAAACTTTAATGCCTGGACGTTTGTTGGTATTTTCACTCCAAATGTTCAACATGGGCTTTTTGTGACCCCACCTCATGAAAGCATTTGGGACCTCTGCTAATGAACAGTGACATTATTTTTTTTTAATGTGTCCTGAACATTGATTTCCCACAGCAACTGTGGCATTCTGTGCCAGATGTGCAGAAACACATTTTGGGTAGGATGTGAAAAATTACAGCTCTACTGTTCATAAGGACATGAAGAAATTGCAATGTTGAAAATCTGGAGTGAAAATATAAAAAATTCTCAAAGTTACAAGCATGCATGGAAACTGTGCAATGCACGCTCATAACATGGTTATTTTGTAGAATTTGTTCACCAAATTTTCAACATAGACATTTTGTGAGCCCATCTTATGAACAGTGGCACTGTTGTTTTGTTACTCTGTTCCAAAAGGTGATTCTGTGCATTGACCGTGAAATCACCTTTCTGGACTGAATAATGAAATGACAGTGACTGAGTTCATGAGGTGGTGTCCCAAGAACCCCATGTTGAAAATTTGGAGCCAAAAGTGGCAAAAATGGATGGGATATCCACCTAAATTGAACACCCCTTGCCATTGATGCCATTATACAGCTTACCAGCATTTCTTCAGTTTACAATCGGCTTTGAAGAGTGCAGACGTGTTCCTACTCCATCAATGATCACAGGGCTGGACTATGGAGGTAAGTATGGGGTGAGGAGTGTGTGTGGGGAGATGGGGTGCGCAGAGGATGGGTGCAGGTTGTGGGAGGGGACCCGACAGCGATGGACCATTTTCTTTGTTTCAGGTTATAATAAAAAAGAAAGAAAGAACACCGTGGACCATTTTCTTTTTTTTTTTTACAGGTGTAAGGAAAATGTTGGGCACACTAGGGTGGTTCCCATTGAGTCCTATGAGTTTTTGGTGTGATGTTAGCCACACTGCGGTAGGTAGGGGCAGGAAAATGCTGACGCAATCGGCTTTTGAACACAGAGGCACACTGGGGTAGGCTTCCAGTGTGCCACACAATCTTGGGTGGGTTAACTATGCCGACAGTTGGATTTGACAACCCTGAAGTTGACTTGCTGGGGATTGTGAGACATGGACTGTGACAGCCACAACCATGTTTATTGAAATGTTACACCAGACAAGCATGCCCTGCAATGACAGAGAGCACACTCATTGCAGCGGTAAAATTGTTTCAGGTTGATGGCATGCTTTTTTAGTGCTGTCATAGACAACATACTATTTCATTCGTGCAACAGAGCCCAGCCTGAAAAAGCAGTGACGCCATTGGCCACAGCATGACCGCACCTCCAAAACCTGCCACCACAACATGTTGTCTGCGCTGTGCGCACAAGACAACATAAAAAGGACCATTATGGTACTGTAAGGAAGTGGCCATGAAGGTGTCTGAAGCACATCCCCAACCGGTCTGGTTATGCAATTCATACGCTGTTTTGGATGAGTTGGATAGCCCCACAATGGCACCCACAGCCGAGACCAAGGTGGATGGGCAGATCCTCCAGGATGCAGCACCAGGAAAGGGGGAAGAAAGAAAACCCCAGAGGAGGAGGAAGTTTCTCCTGGTGGGAGACTCAGTTGTTAAAGAAGTGAAGTTAGGGGAACCTAGCAGGAAGGACAGGGAGGTAAAGTACATTTCAGAAGGCACTACATGGTGGGATGAGAAGTGGATGAATAGGATCACAAGGTTAATGGCAAGGAGGGAGGAACTGGATGTTATCATCCACATGGGGATGAATGACCTGGCAGGAGACAAAGTGGAAGTAGCTAGAATCCAAAAGGATTTCAGGAAGTTGGTGGGAGCCTAACGCAAGTAGAACACTTCAAGGAGGCAGTATAGCACAGTGGTTTAAGGATCTGAGCTGAAAACCTGGAGACATAAGTTTTAATCCCACAGCCCCCTTACATATTTGTGTGACCCTGAGCAAGTCACTTGACTTCCTCGAAGTTATTATCCCTCTGTACAGACAGTTGGCGAGACCCCATCTGGAGTACTGTGTCCAGTTCTGGAGACCCCATCTCCGTAAGGACATAGACAGGATAGAGACAGTCCAGAGGAGGGCAACTAAAATGGTGCAGGGTCTGCAAGAGAAGCCATATGAGGAGAGACTAAAGGAGCTTAATATGTATACCCTTGAGGCATACCTCTCAAGTGTCCCTCATTACGAGGGACATCCCTCATTTTGGCCCTTAAAATGGGTCTGTCCCTCATCAGTCCCTCATGGAAAAGTAAATAAGTAAAAACTTATTTATATGAGGCACCCTTCCAAAGCTCAGGGCTCCTTTACAAAATTTCACAAACAATATTAAAATCCACAGCAATTTAAAACACAATTTACATTTCTGAAAATACTTGTTTAAATAAAATGGTCTTTAGAACCTTAAGAAAAAGGTGCAGCCCACACAGCGAATGTGCTGTAAATGCAGATTTTAAAGCACAGATTCTTAATATTCTAAAACACTAAATCAAAAATTAACTTTGTACAAGTGAAAACTATGGTTGTCACAGTGTTTTGAGCTAGTATCTCCATGTTTGAGGTTGGGTCCCTCATTCTGAGGGTCTGTGTCCCTCATTTTGAGTATCCAAAAATGTCCATGTCCCTTATTTCAGTGACAGAAGGTTGAGAGGTATGCCATGAGGAAAGGAGGGAGAGTGAGGTCATGATAGAAACCTTTAAGTACCTTAGTGGAATCAACAAAGTCCAAAAGGGTAGCATCTTTCAGAAAAAGAGATGTGCAAGAACAAGGGGACACAACCTGAAGATAGAGGGGAGAGGTTCAGGGGCAATGTGAGGAAGTATTTTTTTCACAGAGAGGGTGGTGGATGCATGGAACAGCCTTCCTGAGGAGGTTGAGGGGTCTAAAACTGTGAGAGAGAATTCAAGAATGCATGGGACAGACATAAGGCAATTTTTGTGGGTGGTAGGAAGAAATAGGCTGTTGGTTAACCAGGATCTGCAGCCTATCCTGTAGGTAGGGAAATTGGCAGACTAGGTGGGCCAAGCGGTCCTTATCTGCCATCAAAGTCTACGTTTCTATGTTTCTATGTTTTCTTGTGCTCCCAGGTCACACCTGTAAACAAGCTCCATCTTAGTGTGTCTCTTCTGGTAAAAAAAAAAAAAAAGACACTAATGTCTCCTTCTCAGAGGTGCCACCTGTCCATGGCAGGGGAAAGGCTAGGGCACTCCACATCCAGTAATTCAACTCCTGGTTGAAGGAATGGTGTGGAAGGGAGGGTTATGGCTTCATGGGGGACTGGAGTCCCACCTGGATGGATGCAAGCCTGCATAAAGATAATGGCCTGCATCTGTCAGGAAAGGTGACCTGAGTAAGAAGTATGAATACTTCAGTAACAAGCATTTAAAATGGCTGAGGGGGGAGTCAGGAAGGACACGTGACTTAGTATCATCCCCTCCCCCTGGGCACAAGGTACTTGTAATCCTAGACACAAATAAATAAAGAATAAAACATGCAGGAAAGTTAGTTGAAGTCTGGGACATTGAGAGCAGGAAGAGAGTGAGAAGCAATGAATTCTAGGCCACACGAGAAAGACAACTGGGGATGGGATACATAGAAGAGAAGGGGAGGGGAAAGAAGCAAGAGAGCAGCAGCAAAAGAAGGATGGGGAAAGGATACAAAACATGGAAGGCATAGTAACAAGTGCCTGCAGCCTGGGAAATAAAATCCCAGACCTGGAGGCATTGATAGTAGAGGCAGACCTGGACATAGTAGCAATAACTGAGACATGGTACTAGGGTTGTCAGAACTAGTTTGTAAAAGATTTGAACCCTCCTTGAACCCTGGTGTTCAAGTTCTAATTTAGAACTTGAACACTAGAGGTTCACAAAATGGTTCAAATCACAGCACCCATTTCATTGGTATCATTGGTATAAAGACTAATGTCCATTTGGCTTGCTTATCTTAGGATTTAATATCCCACTATGTTTCTGCCCCTTAAATAAATATCCAGAGACTGTTTGAAAGATATCATAGTCTGACTAGCTATCACCTCAATTGGTAAGTCATTCCATACTCTTGCCACCCTATTTGAAAACCAAAATGTACGAGATTGTGTCCTACATCTATCCACCTTCAACCGTAAGGGGTGGGCACAGGTGTTATGTGACTGTACCCTAAGGTGCAGGTCCATTTGCTCCTAAAGCTGATTATCAGATAATGCCCAATAAATTAGGCACATATCCCCTCTCATCCTATGGTATTCAAGGGGATATAGATCCAGTTCCATCAACCTATCCTCATATGCCACATCCTTAACTTCATAGATTTTTTTAGTAGCCATTCACTGTACCCTCTCCAGGGTTCTTATGTCCCCTTTGTAGCCTGGTGCCCAGAACTACACACAATATTCTGTATGTGGCCTTACAAGAGAGGTATACAAAGGGAGTAACACCTCTCTTTTCCTGCTTTTTATGTGTCTATGTATGCATCCCAGAATTCCATTTGTCTTCTTAACCACTAAATTACAGTGTGAGTGGAATTTGAGGTCATTACTGACCCTAATACCCAAGTCTGTTTCCTCATGTACCACTTTAAGGTTATTACCACCCAAACTATAATTTATTTCTGGACTTTTTTTTTACCAAAGTGCATAACTGTACACTTGTCCACATTAAAGGTTGCCCCATTTTCCTATGCCCATAACTCCAATTTTTCAAGTGCTAGCTGTAAGTTTGAAGCATCAGAAATATTATTATCTGGATGGCCTATACATGTGTCATCAGCAAATTTGGAAAGTCAGATGTCAAGTGTTACCTGCATAGCTGACATATAGAAGTTAAACAAACATGGTCCCAATACGGATCCCTGTGGGACCCACTAGTGACTGTTGCCCAATCAGACATTTCTCCCAGGATGCATACTCTTTGTTTCCTTGCAGACAGCCAGTCTCCTACCCAGTTGACTATTGTAGGATGTATCCCTAAGTTAGAAATAGTTTTAATCAATTTTTTGTGAGGAACCTTATCAAATGCTTTTGCAAGGTCTAAGAATATTACATCCACTGGACTGCCTTCATCAAGTGATTTACTAACTTTACTGTAAAATTCCAGTAAATTTGTTTGACATGAATGTTCCTTAGTAAATCCATGTTGGGAATTGTCTTTTTTCCCTCTAGCTCCACATAGTTCATAATATAGTCCTTGATGATACCTTCCAGTATTTTTCTGAGCGCCGACGTCAAGCTAATGGGCCTGTAGTTTCCCACCTCATGCTTTTGTCCTTTTGTAAATAGGGACAACCATTGCCAGTCTCCATATCTGCACAGTTTGCCCTGTTTCCAGTGACTGTTGGAATATTTGTGTGACCGGCCCTGCCAAATAGTCTGCCAGTTCTTTTAACAATCTAGGATGTAAACCATCAGGTCCACTAGCTTTACTGTGGTTCAAACTTCTAGGACTTGTTCTTACATCCTCTAGCTCTATTTTGAAATCAAAAGTTCCCACAGCAGTGTAGTCTACTATGCTGTATTTTTGATCTAGATTAAACACTGAGGAAAAGTATGTATTAAACCTATCAGCCATTTCTGTGTCTGCCTAGCCAGCCCTTCATTGCTGTGCTAGTCTGCTGCCCAAGTTGTTTGAAAAAAAGTCTTACTTTACTTATGGCTCCTGCTCCCTCCTGGGTGGCGCTGCTGGTGCTGTTTCCAATCCATTCAGCTCTTGTGCCTATTGTGCGGCTCAAGACAGTTGTTTGGAGGGGGTGTAGCTGGTGAGGTTGCACTATGGAGTCACCGACACCTGAGCAGACGCTATGCTGTCAGGTGGTGGAAAGAACATCCGAGGGGTAAGCATCATAGGATCCATCATCCGGGAAGTGAAGTGTGGTTGTAGCTCCAGTCCTGTGTGTGATATAAGACTGAAGAGCAGTGGAGTCATTTAGGGTCGCCAGGGGTCGCATTTTCGACCCCTATGAAAATTTTGCAACCCCTATGACAAGGCTTGTGACCCCTGCTGCCATGGCTTATGGATGCTGCTTGGCCGTTGACCGCCACTGGCTGGACGAATTTTTAAAAAAACTTTTTTTTTGCCAAATTGCCTCCCCGAGAGCCGAGACAAGTGTCTGCCTCCCCCCCAAAACTCCAAGTCCCAGAGTCCCAATGTGCATTGAGATGGGGTTGGTACTACTGCGATTGGCTAGGAAGGCCTGTGGATGGGACTAGTCATGACATGGTGTGGTGGTGGATGAGGGAAGGAACATCATGAAAAGTGGGAGAAGAGCCTGTTTAAGTGCAAGCACAGCAGACAGGGTATCCCTTCGGAGGCAGGACAGGCAGCTAGCTAGATGACGATCTGAGGCACCAGAAAAGTGGGTCTAGGAGGAAGGGTCAGTGTTGGATTTGGGGTTTTATTTTTCATCAATTGGCCAGGCATCACACTGGGTGCAGTCTAGGCCAGAGAGGAGAGGACAGGACTGGAGCAGCAGGAGTGTGGGCTGTGGAGCTCCTCAGAGGAGTTGGAGACACAATGACATGGGACTAGTCTGAGACAGGACAGAGATGGTCAGATGAGAGCTGGAGCAGCCTGGATTGAAGGAGAACAAGAACAGTACAAGCAGTGAGGTAGGCAACAAACAATAAAGGGGAAAAAACTGCTTTCATTACTTTTGCTTGCTTCTTAAAAGGTGGTAAACCTCTGACAGAGGGAGTTGGGGCAGACCATTTACAAGAGACACTGCTGTGAGGGTGTGTGCTTACTTGTGAATGCAGATACTGGGACAACAGAGGGCATATGGGGGAAGGGGAACTGACTGGCCTGTCCAGACTGGGAGTCATGATGGGCATGGGAGATAGAGCAGAGCTGTGGGAGTGGGGGCTGACTGGTGTGTTTGGTACCAAGGATACAGGAGCATGGGGGGAGAGGGCAGTACAGTGGGAATTATAGCTTACCTGTGAATGTGGACACAATGGGATAGCAGGGGTCATGGGAGGAGCAGAACTGTAGGAGTGGGTCTTGGGAGCAGACTGGTATGTCTGGTTCAGAGAATACGAGGGATGGGGATGGAGAAACAATCAAGAGAAATGGAGGGATGAAAGAGACTTTGAGGAGTACTAGGTGACCTTGCAGAGTGTGGGACCCTGGGGATACATGGGGGGCAGGAGTGAGTGTAGCATTTAAAGAAGGGTATACCATCGCTGTGCTGGATCCCCGACAGCAAAGACCATCACAGCAACAGGATTTGGGCAAAATCCACATGTCACTGTGATGGTCTCTGCACGGCCAGGGGACTGCCTTTTAGGGTGTTTTGCTCCCCCGGTTCAACTCCGACTCAGAGTTGGAATCCTAGAGACTGGGGGGGGTGTGGGGGTGGAGCCATCCATATGGGGGGTTCAGGGATGCAGCCCCCCAATGGAAATATGGAGGCATCTCCGACACCACATTGCTGACACTTAGCAATGCAGCTGTCGCTGTCGGGGATGTCTCTGTGTCTGCTGTCGCTACAGCATAGTAAAACTGTTTGCACTAAAGCCTACTCATGCCCACATGAAACAAACTGAACATTATTTTAACTGATGTGTCCTCTGAAGTCTTGATTTTAAACAGAGAACCAGAAAATAAAATTACCCCATCAAACCCCTTTCACAAAGTCTGCACTGAGTAAAAATCATGTAAAAACACTGTGGAGACGGTTTTAACCTTTATCACTCAAACTGCAACCCTCATATCACAGCAAGAAAAAGAATGTAAAGAACAAAAGATAAAACAAATGCTGGGATTCTTACTTCTTTGATTTCAGCAAGGCATCAACAAAATGATAAATCCATTAAAGCAGCATTATTTGTTAGTTTTCAAAAAATTTCACCCTGTAGTTTTTTTTCCAGAAATGTATTTCGGACATCCTTAATGTGCGAAATGGTGCATTTTAGGCCCAGGTTCAGGAGCAAAATGTGGCTCACCCCTCAGTCTTCTTGCCTTCTTTCCATCACAGAGCAGCTGCTAACAATAATGGCTACCTCACAGGGATGAGAGGTAAGCAGTGGGAGATGGCTGATTGTTCTACTATAGACAATGATGGCAGAAAAAGACTAATGGCAGTCCATTCTGCCTATGGTTCCCAATCTAATCCCATGACCTAATGTCCACCCAGGGTCCTAGCCCTCTCTATCCACCCCAGTATTCCCCTCCCAGTATCTGTTGCCTTGAGTAACCATTATACCCTTCACTTTGTCCCAGCCTTGCTTGAAACCAATAATGGTTTTAGCACCCACCACCTTGGCAGGTAGACTGCTCCATGGTTCCACTGCCCTTTCTGTAAAATAGTACTTCCTCATGTCTCTCCAGGCATCTCCAAAACTCACACCCACAAGGCAACCTGCCACTGCACTGTGATAGCAGGGAACCAGAGTTAAAAACTCTATCCGACATAATGATTGCTAGACCTCAGTAACAGTAAACTGTGACAATTGGAATGTTATTTGAATACTGTACTGAGACTAACAATCACATTCTGGGTGTGAATACTGAATAACACTGGCATTCCGTTTTGTAAACCCATTGCTATGACATAGATGAGATAGGTTTATATGGTTCTGACATCACAACAGTGGGATTACAAGGTTGTAATCTGTTTGATTTCAATTAGTAATAAGGGCTACCGATACATTATAATATTGTTTATTATTTGTACAGTTGAGGAATGGGACTTTCACTATACTGATGATTCCATAATTTGATGAAAACTAGCTATTTAATTTGAATCAACATCTGTAATGACCCATTTCACATTTATATTCAGACTTTACTATCCGATTCATACCCATTTTTAAATTACTTGGTCACTAGCTCTATGTCACATTGACAAATGCCACCCACTCTGGCCCCGCCCACATCATGCCCACCCCACCTTGCTACCCCTATGATTTTGTTGAAATGACTCCCTGTCAAGGAGGATGTTCTTCTGAGTGCTGCTGTGCTCTGCACAGCAATTCTAATTCTATTTTATTACTTACTTGCTGCTGTGAGTTTTGTTTGGGTGGCGTTTTACAATTTGAATTAAAAAGCATACTTTGTCATTGTTGGCTTTCTGGAAATGGAAAAAGTTTGCCTTAAAGGGGAAATAAAACAAAATGGAATGGGGTCTGGGGAAAGAATGGTCGGGACTCGGGAGGGAGATCACCCTGGCTGGGGGGGGGGGAGAGGAAAAGATTGGGGAACAGAAGAAAGCCAACAAACAGGGAACACATTAAAATAAATTATACCAAGTAAGAAATCATCAGGACTGTGCTGAAGGGGGTCCTTTCACCCCAAACTTCCTGATACATGCAGTTCAGTTAGTTTTAGACACAGTGTCCACTGTCATACTTCTCAACTGTCACACATTATGAGGAACAGTGCCTCATTTTACTTCAAAAAAGCCCCATGTTCCACATTGAAAAGATGTGTCCCACATTATGTTAAGATTTTAAAGCAAAAATTCATTGTATATAATATGAAAAATATATTACTCAATTAACAATGAACTTTGTGAACATAAAGGCATACATTTTACATGTTCTGAGCTTCTTAGTTAAACATTTGACTATGTGGCCCACATTTTGCTTATTTGTTCCACATCTTGAGAGGCAATGTCCCACATTTAGAGGAGGAAAGGTTGTGTATGTTCACTGTGTTGTGTCACTCTGTCTCCTGTGGCATACTGTGGTGAGCCCATCACCTTACTGTGTGCCCTTCGACTGCTCTATACCCTACCCAGTGTATATGACTGTGTGTAGCCCAGCAGCCAGTTGTGTAGGAGTATCCTTAAATACATGCCAGAAATATATTTCCCTGTTGGTAGGGGAGGTAGAAACATCCCTTGTCAGTACCAAAAAATAAAATCTATGTGTCAGCCATTGTGTGAATCCGTCTCCTACATGGCATGCTGGCCAACATTGTCTTGCTATGTGCCCTTTGACCGCTGCACTGTACCATGTGTGTGTGTGTGCGACTCCTACATGGCGTACTGGCCATCATTCTGCTGTGTACCCTTTGACTGCTTCACTGTACCCAATAAAAGTCACACATGATAATTTCTCTCCCCTTATGCTGAACAGATTTTATTTCTTCTTGTTCTCAGTTTCACATGTATTGCATTATTATCTTCATTATTGGCAGCACAATAAAAAACATAGGGTTCGAGTTCTAAAAAGTTCTAAATAAGATTAGAACCCTAGAACTTTTTCAAAAGTTCTAGATTAGAACTAGAACCCAGAATTTCAGAGGGTTCTGACAACCCTACATGGTACACTGTTAATCATGGGACATTGATGTACCAGGTTACGCTCTGTTCAGGAGGGATGGGGGTAAAAAAGGAGACAATTTGGCACGGTACATCAGAGAGGGTATAAAGGCAATAGAGGTGCAGGGTAGACAGGAGGAGGCTGAGGCACTGTGGGTCACCCTTGAACCTGGCAAAGGCTCAGTGATATGAACAGGGGTGATCTTCAGGCCTTCAGCACAGGGGGAAGAAGTGGACAGTGAGCTTGTGGATGAATACACAATATGGCAACAAAAGATGAAGTCCTGCTGCTGGGGGATTTCAGTATGTCAGACGTGGATTGGTCCACCCAAGCAGCTGCTTCAGCCAGAAGCAGAAGCATCCTGGATTCCCTACAGGAGGCAGGTCTCAGGCAGCTTGTGCTTGATCCAGAGAAAAGGTCATTGTTGATCTAATACTGACCAATGGGGACAGAATGCATATGTCTGTGTGGGGGGCAACTGGGATCCAGTGACCAGCACATAATGTAGTTTAGCATGGAATACAGGACCCAGTCCAGTCACACAAGGGTAAACATTTTGGAATTCAAGAAGGCAGACTTGCGCCGGCCATGTGGCACTGAGGGTTGAGCCATTGGATGCCACACCTCACACTACGCTGGCGACCTGGGTTCATGAGTGAGCTCAGGCACTGGGGGTTGGCAGGGGAAGGGTTGAGAATGAGTGCCCTTGTGGTGCTCTCCTCCTCAGGAAGGAAGGGTGGGTTGATCCGGCATACCAGCGGCCCCTGGTTGAGACCAGGGGCAC
The DNA here is from genome assembly GCA_016271365.2 of Neoceratodus forsteri. Taxonomy (NCBI): domain Eukaryota; kingdom Metazoa; phylum Chordata; order Ceratodontiformes; family Ceratodontidae; genus Neoceratodus; species Neoceratodus forsteri. The sequence continues at coordinate 278,180,676 of JADMNL010000026.1, read as the reverse complement.
TGTAGCATGCCAAGCAAGCATGTAGTTAGCGTGGCTGATGCCGGCAAGGTTGCCATGCACCAGTGCATTGATGTGCTCCACACAAGGGGAGTGGGAGCTGGGGACCATTAGAAAAATGGGAAAACCTGGTCTGCGGGGGTAGGCGATGGCACCTGCCCCCATCCCCAATGCTGAGTCCGTCCTACCTGGCCTTCCAGTTACCTTCATCCAGATCCTCTCCTATGTCAGGGTCTGTCTCTAGGAGCACCCAAAGGGGAGGGGAGGCCCCACCTAGAGGGGTTAAGCTGGGGGTACCGACAGTGGGTAGAGGAGGAGAAGAGAGGAGGCACAGATGGAGAACTTCAGGCAGGGGAGGATCAGGCAGGATGCCTGAGAGAGGCCCCCCAGACAGTGACCGGAGGGAAAAAGAATAAAAAAAAAAAGGCAGACTTTACTGACATGGGAGATGAATCAGAATAGCCTTCTTTGGAAGCTTGTAAAAGGGAGGCATTCAGCAGGTATGAAGAAACACAGAATGAGGATAGAGAGGTGTACCAGGTAAAACAGAGGGAAGCAGGTAAGGTAATGACGGGATCAAAGGCTCAGACAGAGGAAAGCATAGCCAAAGGCCAGGGTATCAAAAGAAGACCAGACTTTCTTCAGGTACATAAGCTAGGAGAGGAAGGCAAGGGGAGGGATTCCAAGGATAAGAATGACGACAAAGGGAGACTGCACAGAGAGGATCAGAAAAAAGTGTACATCCTGAACAGATAATTCTACTGTTTTCACAGTGGAGAGAGGCAGGGACAGTCCACCAAGGAACAGCATGAATACTGGAGGGGGAAGTGAACACAAGTCCATTTTCAAAGGAAAGAGTACTATTGAAGGGACTTCAAATTTTAGGGTGGAAAGGCCATTGGACCAGATGGATACATCCAAGGGTATTAAGGGAATTAGGCAGGGAGGTGCTTGGTACAGTACTCATGGCCTTATTCAACAACTCACTGGAAACAGGAGTGGTTCCAGAGGACTAGAGGAGAAGACAGCAGACATAGTCCCATTTTGTAAGATCGTCAGCAGGGAGGAGGCTAGCAAATATAGTCTGGTCTGTCTTACATGAGTCATGGAGAAATTAATGGAATCCATACTAAAAGAGAGACTGTTAGAGTATCTTGAATCCAATGGGCTGCAAGACCACAGGCAGCAGAGATTCACAGGGGGAAGGTCATGCCAAATGAATCTGGTAGATTTCTTTGACTGGATGGCCACGGGAAATAGGTAAGGAGAGAGCAGTAGACATGACTGATCTGGAGTTTAGCTAGGCCTTGAGCTCTGTGCCATACAGGAGGCTGATAAAAAAACTGAACGGCCTAGGAATGGGATCCAAAATGGTTAACTGGGTTCAGTGTGCCTGTGCAACTGGTTTTGTGCTTATGTAACAGATAATCTTTGGCTGTTTGCCTCTCTATGCATGGGGTATACCACCCAGTATGGGTATGAAGGGAAAAAACCCTAGAGGAGGGTTCCACCCCTTGAGGTGCCGTGGGAGTGATTCCCTTGGCTAAAGGTACCTTAGGGTGAGGCCTATGGGAAAAAGAGGCATGCTGCTGGAGGAGGAGGGGTGGATGGAGGGGCAAGGAAAAATGCTTGTGAGTGGAGTGAGGAGAGCAGCCCTTAAATGGGCTGAATGGGGTGTGTCCTGTTGCACCCCCTGAACTACAGACTGTAGCCTTCCAATTAGTACAGTAGCTAGTTAATGGATAAGAGACAGAGGGTGGTGGTTAACAGCACTCACTCTAATGATGGGAGAGTGACCAGTGGGGTGCCACAGGGCTCAGTACTGGGGCCTGTCCTTTTGAATGTAGGGGACACTGCAGAACAACTGAAGGGAAGGTATGCCTTTTTTGCAGATGATATCAACATTTGCAATAGGGTGAGCACCCAGGAGTGGTGGAGAGAATGATCAAGGGGATCTTGTGAATTTTGAGGAATGGTAAAAAGCATGGCAGTTGGATTCAATGCCAAAAAGTGCAAAATCATGCACCTAGGGCATAGGAACCCAAGAGCTGAGTATAGGATTTTTTGGGGGGAAGAGTTATTGAAAGTGAAAAAAATGGAAAGGGATCTTGGGGTTATTATGTCTGAGGACCTCAAGGTGGGACTATGCAAAGCAGTGGGTAGGGCTAGTGGGATGCTGGGGTGTGTAGGGAGGGTATCTCCATCAAGAAGATGGAGGTGGTGTTGCCAGAAGCCTCCTGGAGTGCGATTTAGTTTTGGAGCACAAACCTCAGAAAGAACATAGACAGGGTGAAGGAAGTGCACAGGAGGGCAACTAAAATTGTGCAGGATTTACATGAGAAGCCCTAAGACGAGAGACAGAGGGATCTCAGCATGTACACCCTAGAAGAGAGGAAAGAGAAAAGTGACATGATACAGGCCTACAAGTATCTTACAGGAGTGAACAGAGTCCAGGGGAGTCTCTTTCAAATGTGAAAGAGCACCAGAACCAGGGTGAATGCAATGAAGCTGGGGGAAGGGGTCAAGAGAGATGTGAGAAAATATTGGTAGATGCCTGGAACAGATTATCAGCTGAAGTGGTGGAGGCTAAAATAGTAGGGGGCTTCAAGCATGTGTGGCATAGACATAGCGGTATATTAGTGAAGAGATAGAGAGGTGGGAGAGTCAATGGAGATCAGATAGCATGTGAGGAGAAAGATGAGGCAGGAAACATCTAGGCAGATTAGGTAGGCCAAGCGGTCCTTTTCCGATGACAAATTCAGTGTTTCTATGTTTCTATGTTTATGATCGTACACCTACTATAGAAACAGCATTTACTACAGTAGGCATCTGATTGTGAACTGTCATTCAGTTGGTGGCTGCTATGGATGTGAGTGAAGAGTCTGTGCTCGTCGCCATACACCATAGGTTGGGAGCAAGTGGGGGCAGTTGTAGTGGTACTGGGTCAGCTGGTTGAGGGTAGATATTATACTTATGGGGCAGGGGAATCACTCAACACCAAGGATGTGGTATGGAAGAATTGCAGCTCTTGCTAGACTACTAATTGGGACATGTGGGGAACCCTGGTCTGGATATCAGGCAAATGGTACCAAGGAATTACTGATCTTATCAAGTATCTGATTGGGGCCCAGTTGATCAGTGGTGGGGAGTCTGCTCTCTACTGGACACATGGGACAGATGCTTTATTACACAGGTAATCAATTTGGGGGGGTGGGGCACTGGACACTGAGACAGTTATGCCGTGTACCAGTGGACGGACCAGGGCTAGTGGTAGCCTGACATGGCCAGGTGTTGGGAGTGTAGGAACACACAGTCCATAACACCTGGTTTGGGGAACCAGTAACTAGTGTTGCACTAATGGATAGCTACACCTCACCAAACCTCCCAGCATGCCAATGTGCTTATGTGCAAGGTGCTGTCAGCTGCTTTACATAGGTGCACAAGGATGGATTAGAGCCACCTACAAATAGGTTAGTGACTTGGTAACCAAGCAGTCATATGACCCTGTGCAGTACTAGCCTGCTTTACAGGTGCAAATTGGGATTAGCAAGTTGAAAACCTGTCTAACACTTGCAAAAAAGCTTGATTATTTTGCCTTAGGGCTTTTTAAAACCATTGTAAATCAAATGAACAAGGAAACACCCCAGAGTTGTGGCTGGTGACGATGCACCTCGGTCCCATGCCTATTGCCAGACCCCACCCACCTGGGTCCCAGTCCTTTGCATGACTCCTCTACCTGGATGATACTGGATGTTTTGGGTGCCAGAAGGAGTGGCGGCTCTGCCCTATGGGTAAGCCAGGCAGGTCTCTCACCAGGCGGAGGTAGGCATTAGCGGAACCTCGTGAGGAGACCCAGAGGGGGGAGCAGGTTGGGTGGGAGAGAACTGGGGAATGACGCCTGAGAGAGGCCACATCTCCAGTGATCAGAGGAAAAAGAGTTGGTAAAAAAAGGAAAAAGAAATTTCCCAAACAGCATTCCCCCTTTTGATTTTAACCCAAATCACCTTTTGATAATGCAGCCACCAAACTACCTGACTAACTGCTGCAAGTATTACCAAACCCACTGGTATCAGTTCAGAAAGATGCCCTGAATTTTGTCCCTGGGTAGCTAAATACCTAGCTGCAGGCCTAAGGTGCAGCTGGTCAGCCGGGGCTGGCACACCCACCTGAACCAAACAACCCCCATGTTCCTCTTGATTGCTTTAAATCTTGAACTGACTTTCAATGCCAGTGGACTTGAACACAGATAACTTCATACAGTATATATATATATATTCCCCAGGTGCAGGGCAATTCCTGCCTTGACTCACAGCTCTGCTGTATTAGACCTAGGATGGCATACATGACTGAAGTTCTGGGGTAGAAGGATCAGCAGATGCAGAACCAGGCCTGATGCTTAACACTTGAAGGTGTAGAAGCTGCAGCATGGATATTCAGTGTTACCCAAGGTTTTGCAACCTGCCCCCCCGACCCACTGCAGGGCATCACACAAGACTCACCAGCCACAAGGGATCCAGACATGGGAGAGTCCCCACGATCTGGCTCCCCACAGGTCAGAGAACCCCAGCACCCGGGCACAAACCCAAAATCTCTTGCCACTATCAGCCCCACTTGATGCGGGTCAGTGAGCTGCCCACCTAGTACATTTAGGATGGATTCTTCAGATCATTTCCATTCTTTCCTCAATTACCTACTACAGTGTGTAGTCAAGCAGTCTCAGCTACCATCTCGACTATCAGGCTCGGGGTGGGGGAGGGACTGTGCAGAGTCTGAAAATCCAGGTATTTAACACAACAGTCTCCTGTCTTGCTGCATCTCAGAAGCAGACTGCAGCCACCCACCCAGACAGCACCTGCTCATCCCCCCTGCCCCCACAGCCTTTCAGTTCCAACACAGTGGCCACTCTTGTGCTCTGGCTCACACACAAGTTCAGCAACTCTTTTTCAAAAATACATCAAGGAAGTCCCTTTTCTCACCATGCAGGTGCTAGTCGACTCCAGACAGAAGAGGCTCTCTTGTCAGCTTCTTAAAACCTGGATTCAAATCCAGTTTTCATGTCCATTTTCTAGTCTCCTCTGTTAAAAAACAGTCCTTTAACCTTGTCTTTCCCTTTTCCTGTTGATGCCTTGTAGTTGCCAGAGTCAGACAGAAGCTTTTACACTTTTTCTTTTTCATCATTGAATGTTTTTTTCTGCCTTGCTGTGGAGTGAGTGGTGGAGGCATCCAGCCACTGGCTTGACCCACCTGGAGGGCAGCAGGCTCACTCAGCTGATGGGGTTTAGTACAGCTGTTCCCGACCTGCTGGGAGGCTCCCTCTGCCTACCCAGCCAGGCCGAGACTGACCCCCTCATGAGATTCCATGACAGACCTCCAGGTGAGTCAAGCATGGCCGTCATGCTGCTCGTTCATGCCCAGCCTTTTTCCTCCATTGCCCATGGGACTGTGGATATACAATGATGTCTGGGCACAACATGCTGATGTCCTCCACACTCCCCCCATGTACACCAGCATTGATAGTGCCCACCCCGGTCATCACCAGTGGCTGCTACAGCACAGTGAAGTCCCTTTGCCCTCCCAAGGTATAGGAGAGCAGTCTTATGGATACTCGATCCTATCCCTCCCCTGCTGACCCCCAACGACCCGGGCTCATTCCCGAACATGGGTCGCCAGCATAGCACAAGGTGTGGCATCCAGTGCCTCAACCCTCAGCACCACCAGGCCTGCTCCTTTACACTTTTTCTTACTTCTCTCATCAAAAATCTTTCATCATCCGTGTCTCACCGATGCAGTGCAGATAAAACTGAAGAGGCTTTCTCCCCATTGTCTTGACACAAATCCATTTTCTTAATCCTTTTTCTCAGTCCATTTAACCATTACTCAGAACAATTTCACCGCTGTGGTACAATTTCTCTGGCAGCAACAGAATACTGCAGATCTCCCTCTCTACAGAGCTGCCCACAAATCTTTTCTCTCTAGATGGGGGAGGCACAACCAGCTATGGGGGACAGGTGGCTAGCAGCCCCAGGCAGCCCCACAGCCCCACCTTCTCCTTAGGGGCTGGAAACCCCCTTTCTGTGGAGGGGCTTCCACCAAACTGAACTTAGAAACCAAAGTTCTTTCCCCTTGGGAGCTTCTGGCAGCTGCCCATTGGCAGGAGCCACTGTTAACCAAAATTAACATGTACGAGGTTCCCGTGTCACCTCACTGGTTGCTGAATAAGGCATCCAGATTGTCCCCGGTATTTTTCCCCAAGAGTCTTCACTGAAGTTCTACTCTTTAACAGCCTCTTCCCTCTGATGGCCCAACACAAGATTTAGAATTTGTAGTTATTTTCCATCCGGTTGCTAACTCTGAAACTTGTTTTCCCAAGCACCAGACAGGCTGAGAAATATGTGCAGTATATCAGCAGCAGGAATGAGGAATAAATGTTCTAGCTCTACCTGGATTAGGTGAGTGGGGGACCACCAGACTACCAAGGAATTATTATTTTATTGTGTCCAGGACTGACGGGGTGTGTGTGTGTGTGTGGGGTTGCTAGAAGGCTGCGTGTGTACAGTTAAAACACAGTTCCCAAAATCATTAACTAGCACTAACCAGGCAGTGTCTTAGCACTTCCAGAAAGCATTTAATATACCTGTACACCTTATATGCATTTGAGTAACCCCCAGTTCTATGGGCATCTGGTTGCAGTTAGTAATCCTGTGCAAAAAAAAAATAGTGCCACACTAACAGGTTAGCACTGCACAGAAGAATGCTTTTTAAAACAGTACCAGCCATGCTTATCAAGGTGCAGTGCTAATCTTGTTACAGTGGTATGTGGGCCCCCATTTTCAGATTAGTGTTGTGCACTCCTAAACCCTGCACCTGAGATAGTGCACAGCCACAGAAGGTGGCAGTAAATGACACTCACTCCAGTGAGGAAAGACTGAACAGTAGGGTGCAAAGGGCTCAGTTATGGGACAAGTTGTCTTCAGTGTCTTTATAAGTGGCATAATAGAAGAACTGGAAGGGGCGATATACCTTTTTGCAGATGACACCACAATCTGTAATAGCGTTGATAGGTGCAGAAGGAGAGAATGAGTGGACCTTAGAAAACTTGAAGAGTGGTATGGGACATGACAGCTTGGATTTAAGTCAAAAAGTGCAAAATCATGCATCTAGGGACTAGAAACCTAGAGGCTGAGTATAAAATGTAGGGGGAGGTACTTATGGTCACTAAGAAAACCTTTTATATAGCACTGTGCTCTGTATGCAGGAGAGGATTACTCATTTGTATGGCCGTAATAGTACATATGCACATGTACATGATCAGGTGATGCAGGTGATGCTAAATATGACACCCATCCAACCACACTGTTCCCACATAGTGTAATGTAGCTCTGCATGCTAACCTTCTGAAAATGGGGCCCTAATTGACTAAAATCCTGGCTGATGCCTCTTAAGATACAGAAAGTAAACATAAAAGTGTTATCTTATCTATCTCTTTATGTATTGTTTTATCGTATTTTGCTTGCAAAACCTTTATCTGATTTCAAAACATTGTGATGTGACTTAAAACTATTATAACAAACCAGTTAAAATATATATATTTTTCTTTTTTTATCTAAATGCTGTATTTATTTACTTATAAAAAAAAACAGCCTGATGGGATGGTCTAGCAACTTGGTGGTGATTGCACTGCCTCCCATGCCAGTGGCCCAGTTTCGGGGGTGGACCTGGGTTGGATGGGTGTTAGCTGGGCCAGATATGATTGGGCATCTTGGGGAATGCGCTCCTCTCAGCTAGGGAAAGCCTGACCACCACATTCTTCAACATCCACATAGCTGAGGAGGGCTGGCAGGGCAGTACAGTTGCATAAGGGGGAGGGCTCAGGCAGGCACATAGCAAGCATGTGCCTTTATATGCAGTTGCATCATTGCATGCTTGGCTGCCCAGGGGATGAAACCAAAGGTAGAAACCCCCCCAATCGCAACCAATCTGTACTATTATCCAGGCTCTGCTTCTGTCTGAATATGTGTCTCATTGTCAATGGCCCTTCCCCTCCTGGCCCCAACACGGGGGATGTATGTGTGGGGGGGGGAGAATCTCAGAGCAAGTACGTCCTGGAGATGGTGGGTGATTGGACTGGAGATGTCAGTGGACAAAGGGGACGCAGGGAGACTAAGGAGATAACAAATTCTATGGGAAAAAAAAATAAAACACAGTTTGATAAGCTCAAACCCCAAAACAGATTGTGAATGCCTCCAGTGAGGCATCACAGTAGTTATTTAGTATAGAAACAATGCAAATGATATGCATATGCTGGCTAAACTCCGACTGAGAACTGGACACTGAGGGGGTTGCAGCAAAAATATGTATTTTTGTTTCTTAACCATGAATCTTTTGTTAAACAAAACATTAAAATAAAAACAAAAACTAAATCAAATCACAGTCCATAGAGTAAAAACTAGCAAAGCTTTTGGTTTACACTATCACAGCTGAAGTGCTTCCCAAGCATTCAGCTCAGATAAGTTGCTGGACTAACACAGTAATTAATTACACATAAATCTGATCAAACATTTAACTTGGAAAAACGCATGCAGCCCCCTATGTATATGTTATGGATATCCAGCATTAGCTTCCTATATAAATGTGTCTAACAGTAAATTAAGGCAGCACTTTATTTAAAAGAATAAACTACATAATTTTAAATTAGTTCTAAAGGTTTCTAGTCACATCACAATGTTCTGAAATTTGATTAAAGGTGTGCAGACAAAACAATATGTAAAACTCCATAAAGAAGCAGAATAAGAGATAGCCCAGTTTTGATTACCTTCTGGTCTGCAGCAGACATCCTCTCATCAAGCCAGCAGCTCCTGAATGCAATGGGACTTTAATGAAGAACCAGGTCATTCCTGGGGGGGGGGGCTATTTCAGAATGTAGTCCATTTCAGTATATAGTGTATTTGTTTCAGTATATAGTGTATGTGAATTTTTCAGTCTACAGTGTATGTATTTCAATACATAGTGTATGTGTTTAACCATGTAATGTATTTGTTTCAGTATATAGTGTATGTGTTTTTTAAAATATACTGTGTATGTATTTCAGTATATAATATATTTCTCTCAGTATATAGAGTATGCAAAATTTTCAACAGAGAGGGTAAGTGTTTTCAATATCTAGTGTATTTGTTTCAGTATATAGTGTATGCAGATTTTTCAAAGCACAGTGTATTTATTTCAATATATAGTGTATGTATTTCAATATAAAGTGTAGATGTTTCAATATATAGTATGTTTGTTTCAGTAGACAGTGTATGTGCTTTTTTCAGTGTGTAGTGTATGTATTTCAATGGATAGTGTATGTATTTCAATATATAGTATATTTGTTTCAGTATATAGTGTATGCAGATTTTTCTCAATATATAGTGTATGTGTTACAATTTATAGGGTATTTGTTTCAGTAGATAGTTCATGTAGATGTTTCAGTCTGCAGTGTATGTCTCTCAATAGGTAGTGTATATGTTTTAGTATATAGTACATTTGTTTCGGTATATAGTGTATATGGATTTTCAGTACTCAGTATGTAGATTTCAGTAGATAGTGTATGTGTTTCACTATATGATATCTGTATTTCAGTATACAGTATATGTATTTCACTATATGATAAATGTATTTCAGTATGTAGTGTATGTGTTTTACTATACAGCCAGAGATTATGAATTATGTCCCTAACGGCTTCCCATAGTACTGTACCATTCTGATAAACTCTATTATACCTCAGTGAACTGTAATTAAGAAAAAAATGTTGCATACCAAGTGTAAATCAGAGCCAGACCCACATTTGGACTGACCCATGTTGCCTACTGCAAACAAACTGCCCCTGGTACTACTGGGTCCACCAGGGCAGATTTAGACTGCAAGAGAACAATATCCCTGTCCTGACAGTTTTAAGAATTTGAGAACAGAGGATGCTGAGGGGTCGAGGCACTCTGAAGATTGGTAAATAAATAGGCCAGGATGGGTTACATCCTAGACTGCAAAATGAAATGTGGCAGGATCTGACTGCCCCACTGTTAGAAAATGTCAACAAATGGGACAATGAAAATATGGAAAAATACAACAAAAGGGGCCCTTAGTTTAGAAAAAGTCAACAAAACTGGTGCTGACTTTCTATTTATGAATTAACAGAAGTGTATTTTGCTCATTGTGTAACTTCTGATTTATCATACTTCTGCTGTACTGCTCTTTTTAGGATGGTTTGAGTTTCCAAATGCCCTCTCTTGAGGATACAGATGGAAATCAGCAGTTTCTCAGGTCTACACAAAACATTAAAATAAATAAACAAACTGGACTAACTTAACTGAGATACCATGGTCCCCCACCACCATCACCATTGGCTTTGTAAGCATGATACAGCAATGTGCCACTGAACAACATGGGAGATTGCTAAACAGGGACAGTGGTCAGGGGAGGTTAATAAACACTGTGTTAGTGCTAGTACTGTAGAAAAAAGTGAGTAAAGTATAGCGGTGGAGATTGCGAAGGTGACAGAGAGGAGGCATGTGATGAGGTTCTTTACAGTGCAGTGGGTGGACAAATGCACTACACTTCCCAGACAGGGGATCAGAGTCAAGACTGTGAGAGGGTTTAACCTTGGATGTGATGTATACAAGGCAGTTGTGGGATCCACAGGCAGAAGAGGGGAAGACAAACCTGGGAAAGGAGGTGGCAATCAAAAGCTAGGGATATTGGATCTCAAAATCCATCCAGGGATTAGGGTGAGCATTGAGGAATTTTATGCTACTGGTTATTTTATAATAAAGTTTTGCACCTTTACTGGAGTGCTTTGTACTTGTGTGTAAGCTGTGAACATGGAGCTGGGGAACGGAAATGGGCAGACTGGGTGGACCTCTGGGTCTCTTTCTGCCAACACAATCTATATTTCTATGAGATATGGGCCTAAGTCACAAACATTATAATATTTCACTTTAGTTGCTCCTTACAGGATTGCTGGTTTTAGGAATGACTGGACACCACAAGTAACTTCTAACAGCTCTGAGGTTTATTCAACAAACATACATTAGATATATCTGCAGGCCTCAGCAGAACTACTACTACAATCTGCTCATGCAGTTTCTAAAACCCAGTTTTCACCCCAGACATACCATTAGCCCAAAACTGCAGGGGGATGTGGACTAAACCATTCTACACGTTACTAGGGTAAGTTACCATATACTACATCTCCCCTTCTAGTAAAAGAAAGCAATTACCTTGATTTCGGTTTGCATGTCAATGACAAATAATTACCAAGCACTATTAACATAATGGTTGAGTCTTACTTTGTGATGAGTTAGGGTCTAAAGTCACTGGTACTCAGCTTTGTTGAAATAAGTCTTTACCACTGACTTAAGTCATAACAAAATCTCTGAACCTCTCAGGAACTTTAAGCAGACACCCTCTTCTGGTCATTCGAGTAGACTGCACACTGGGTACAGCCTCAGGACTTTCTGGCAAAGTGTCATTGAAAACAACAGGTTCCATCTCAGGTTGCTCATACTCTTGACAAGTGTCCTGTTCTTGGCTGTTGTCCCTGGATTGCACTGTTTGTGACAATAAAGACTCAGTTGACTCATCTGCCTGTTGCTCTTCAGCCTCCAAAGCAACTGTTCGGTCTCTCCTCAGGTGTCTCCTGTTCCTGAGGTATCGCTGTCCTGCAGGTGTAATCACACTATAGGATCTTGGCTCATCACGGATTCTTTCCACTGTAGCAGGTTGCCACCCACTAGAAGTCTCTATGCATACCCTTTCCCTTCTCTGAATGGAGTAAGGTGGAGCTGCATTCCTGTCATAATACTGTTTCTGTCTTTTCTGTAGTCTTTTCAGACATTTATGTGCATCCTTTGGTATTTCAGGTCACAGTGCCCTTGCACTTGCTGGTAATGTTGTCCTCAACATTCTGCCCATTAACAATTGAGAAGGTGTACAGTTCAGTCCTGTGACTGGTGTATTTCTAAGACTGAGCAATGCGAGATGTGGATCAGTCTGACCTTGCATAGACTTCAGAAAGATTCTTTTTACTGTCTGGATCCTTCTTTCAGCTAAACCATTAGATTGTGGGTATCCTGGGCTGGAATGAATTATTTTGAACTCCCACAACTTTGCAAATTGCTTCATTTCATGACTTGCAAATGGTACATGATCCGCTACCAGTTCTTTTGGAATTCCATGTCTTGCAAATACAGCTTTCAATTTTGCAATAACTGTAGCTGCTGTCTGGTCATGCATTCTGAGAACCTCAGGATATTTTGAAAAATAGTCCACTACTATTAAGTAGGAGTGTCCCCTAAAGTCAAAAATGTCTGCACTAAGCTTTAACCATGGCATGTCAGGTATTTCATGTGGACACATCGGCTCTTTATGGTTGCTGGGTAAGAGTTCCTGATAAGGTCCACATGCTTCAACCATCATTCCTACTTCTCGATTCATGCCTGGCCAATACATCACAGCTCTGGCTTGTGCCTTCGACCTTTGTATTCCTTGATGTGCTGTGTGAAGTCTTTGTAGCATATCTGTTCTCAGCTCTTTGGGTATGATGATTCTTTTACCCACCATTATGAGCTCATTTTCTATGTATATATATTGTGTCTCATGGGCCAATAGTGCTGAAGTTTGATGCTGACTTGTTTTTTCCTGTTAGGCCATCCTTTGAGGTGCATTTCTTTAAGCAACTGTAAATCACTGTCCCTCTGTGTGGCCTGTTTTAGCCCCTCTAACATACTGTCAGGCAGTGTTTCTGTTGCTTGGACTGAGTATATGGCCTTTTCACTACTTAGATCAATGTCTCCCTCTGCTGGTTTTCTTGGTACTGCCCTGGATACAGTGTCTGCAATCAGAAGATCTCTTCTGGGAGTATATATTACCTCTATGTCATATTTCTGTATCTGTAACAGCATCCGCTGCAATCTTGCTGGAGCCTTTCCAATTGGTTTGTTCAGTATGGACTGTAGTGGCTTGTGATCTGATTGTATTTTCACTGACCTTCCATAAACATACTGATGAAATTTCTGTAGAGAGAACACAATTGCTAGCAACTCTTTTTCTATCTGTGCATAGTTTCTTTCAGCACTGGACAATGACCTAGATGCATAAGCTATTGGTCTGTTTCTTTGTAGTAGACAAGCAACTAGTCCGTCCTTAGATGCATCTGCTTGGATTTCAGGGTCCTCTTTTGGATCAAAGAATTTTAATACTAGTGCACAAGAAATAGTCTTTTTCAGCTTTTGTAAGGCTTCTTCCTGTGCTGGCTGCCACTGCCACATGACATCTTTTTTGAGTAGCTGCCTTAGTGGTGCAGTGAGGGTTGCTTCATTAAAATGTACTGTGCCAGTGTCGAGTCATTCCTAACAGCCTCTGTAGTGCTTTTTTATCTTCGGGAAGGGGCGTCTCAGCTACTGCTTCTACTTTGGCTTCATCAGGCCATGGTCCATTTTCAGTTGTGATGTGCCCCATGTATTTCATCTCACTCACCAAATACTGTATTTTGTCACTATTGAACTTTACATTGAGTTCCACTGCTCTGTCCATTACTTTTCTCAAAGTATTGTCATGCTCTTCCTTGATAGCTGCGGCTATAAGCATGTCATCAGCTATTACAAAAACACCTGGTGTGTCCCCGAAGTGTTCAGCATTTCTCTGCTGGAATACTTCACTTGCAGACCGTATACCAAAAGGAAGTCTGTGAAATTTGTATCTTCCCCATGGACTATCGAATGTACATAGGTCTGCAGATTCGTCATCTAATTTGAACTGCAAGTACCCATCTTTTTCATCTAGAATTGTAAAAAAACCTTTACCTGCAAGCTTACTCTGACTATCCTCCAATGTGGGGATGGAGAAATGATATCTTCTGATAGCTTTATTTAAGTCTCTAGGGTCCAAACACACCCTGATCTCACCATTTTTCTTTTCAGTAATTACAAGGCTATTTACCCATGTTGTAGGTTTTCTTACCTTGCTAATCACCCCAATTTGCTCCAGCTGTTCCAGTGTCTGTTTTAGTCTGTCCGTGATTGCATATGGGACTTTCCTGCACCCATGTACTACAGGAGTAACATTTGGGTCAGTATGTATGTGGTAAACACCAGGAATTCTCCTAGGCCTTCAAACACTGTTTTATATTGTGCAAGAAGTTCCTCTTTGTGCTTGGTGGCTTGGTTTTAAGCACCTTTACTTTTGTAAAATCAGATCCAGGATGACACATGCCTGTTGACCCAGTATGGAAGCTCCCGATGTATATAGTGACATAAAACTGCAGATTGGCTCTCTGTCTTGTGTCTTACACTTTAGCATCACTTCCCTTCCAGATTAATTTGTGCTTCCATATGCCATTAGGATAGTACTGGTCGGCTTTGATTTGTACCTTGCATGGAAAACTGCTAATCACTTCTTTAGTAAGTATATTGGCTTCAGCCCCAGTGTCCAACTTGAACTTAACTGGCTGTCCCATTATCTTCAAGGTAGTGTACCACCCTTCATCTTGTACTTGTGTCTGCACCGTTTCTTGTTTTCCTTTTACAGCACCCACAACTAGTGCTTCTACCCCTTTGGTCATTTTCTCGTGAGGTTTGTTGGACTTGTTGGACCTGCACATTTTTGCATAATGGTTGAGGCCACCACATTTATGACATTCTTGTCCATACACTGGACAAGCCTTTGGTGCATGTCCCTTGCCACACCTCCCACATGTGTTTGATTTTTGTGCACGTGTCTCACATGTTGGTAGCTGGCGGTCTGGTTTTCGGCCTGTTTTACCATCCTGCCTCGATTTATATTCTACAGCATGGATGAACTTATCAGCAGTCCCTTCTGACATCGCTTTTGCCTGTGCCCTTGTTACCTCTTTGGCTCTGCATATGTTCACTGCTTTGGCCATCGTGAGGTCTAAGGATTCCAGTAGCTTTTCTCAGAACCTGTCAACGGTAACACTGAAGACAATTTTATCTTGAATCATTAAGTCCTCAGTCTCTTTAAACTCACAATTCCGAGCTTTTTGCCTGAGCTTCATAACAAACTTGTTCTATACCTGAGTGCTCATTGAACGGATGGACCCAAAACTGATGCCTCTCAAACACCATGTTTTTCTTGGTTCACAATAATTCTTAAATGCTTCCATAACCTCAGCTGCTTTTTTAGCTTGTGGGTCAGCATATGTTATATTGAGGGTATTGTACACCTCGAGGGCCTCATCCCCGATCGTGTGCAGCAGGACTGCAATTTTCATTTCCTCCGATTTATCATCTAATCCCATGGCTGTGAAGTGCAGACTTAATCTCTGTGCCAACCTTCTCCAGTTTTCTGCAAGATTTCCATTCAACAATAGTGGGATGGTATTAATTGCTCCATACTGCTGTGTATTGTTTTGTTATACAGTCTTTAGTAAGCTTTTAGTACTACAAATACTGTCTTTTTGTTTCTTTTCTTGGCAGCACAAACTTTTCTTCTTTCTTGCAACTGCAGCACTGCATGTTCACTTCTGACACCATATAATATTTCACTTTAGTTGCTTCTTACAGGATTGCTGGTTTTAGGAATGGCTGGACACCATAAGTAACTTCTAACAGCTCTGAGGTTTATTCAACAAACATACATTAGATAGATCAGCAGACCTCAGCAGAACTACTACTACAATCTGCTCATGCAGTTTCTAAAACCCAGTTTCCACCCCAGACATACCATTGGCCCAAAACTGCAGGGGGATGTGGACTAAACCATTCTACAATATTACTAGGGTAAGTTACCATATACTACAAACATTACTCCCAGCCTGAAGGTAATGGTACTGAACTGAGGCCCATCTCATTTTTTACGTTCACCCATACGTTTGTGCAAAGTAAACATGTTGGTATGATAGAGGAGTTTGAGAGGTGTGCTACAGTTAGTCCAGTGTAGGGGGGACTTGAGTGTCAGACCAATCACAGACAGGTTGATCATGACACTCTTCTGTGCTTGCTTGGCAGAAAATGTATGAAGTTCAAATGAAATAGCTACCTGAATCATATGGCTGCTCTTTCCTTTGATCTGCATAATGCCACCCAGCAAGCAGAGCTGATAAGTGTCATTATCAGCCAGCTGTAGTTATTCCCCTCCAATATAAAAACAACCCCTTCCACTTCTCATTGCTTCCCCCTTCCTTCTTAATTTTACAACACTGGGGCGCTCATTCCCTGGTGTCAGTATCTCCCACTCCACCCATTTTCATTGTGAGACACCTGGGAGCCCACCCCGATGCTGCAAAACAACACTCACACTGGAGTGCCCAATCCTGCCTCAGTACCCGAAATAAAAAAAAAAAACTGTCCCTCATAGTCTTTTCTATTTTTTTTAATTTTATAATCCCACACTCTGCCAAGTATCCTCCCTCCCTCCCTCCTCTCATATCTCACCATGCTTGTAGAGGTTAAACCAACACTACTGTCCCAAGTCCTCAGTATCACTACCTGAAATAAAGAAAACTGTTCCTCATAGTCTCTTTTCATTTTATTTTAATATGCCCTGAACAACAGAAAATGGTCCATCAATTCTGTTGCCGCTGCCCCCCCACAGTTGCTCTTTTCCTACTCAACCCCCATTCAGCACCCACTACCCTACCCCTACTCCTTACTTACCTACCGGAGGTCCAACACCGTAGTCCTATCTGGACTAGACGCACATCTTCAATCTTCAATGACAAACTGAGAACAATGCGGTTCAATGTGTTTCAGTGCATTTTGAACTTGTGCTCAGAAACTGGCCATTTATTAATATTTTTCTCCCAAATTTTCAACGTGGCCTTTTGGGACCCCACCTCATGAACAACGGAGGTGAAATCCTACAAATCCAGCCAGAAGGGTGATTTCACAGTCACCCCATGAAATCAACTTTTGGGTGGGATTTGAAAATTTTCACCTGCCAGGTCAATGAGGTGTGATCACAAAAAGGCTGTGTTGAAAACTATGTAAGGAGACTATGTTGAAAATTTGGAGTCAAAATATATAAAAAATACAAAGTTATGAAGGCACATTAACATTTTTCATTGTAGAGTTATAACTTTGGTCATTTTCAATGTTTTGGCTCCAAATTTTCAACATATCCATTTTTTCACACCACATCATAAATGTGGCGTGTGTCATTTTTCAGATCCTGGCCAATTTGTGCTTTCACAGATATGGTGTCAAATGATGTGTCAGCCAGTATTTTATAAATTATACTTGCCACATTCAACCTGAGGGGTCATAAAATGAGTATTATGAAAATCGGGGGCCAAAATGTAAAAAACAACTAAGTTATAAAGACGCGTCAAATTGTTCCAATGTTTACTCATAACTTTATTTTTTGCAGATTTTGGCCCCTAATGTTCAATATATCCCTTGCGTTACCCCACCTCCTGAACATGACTGGTGTCATTTTTCAAATCCCCTCAGAAATATGCAGTCACACTGAGAAATTACCTTTTGGGTGGGATTTAAAAAAATTCCACCTGTCTAGCTCATAATGTCACATCATAAAAAGACCTGCAAATTTGGGGTCAAAATGTGGAAGCCCACTAAAATTAGATATTGCCTCTTAGCTAGCCTGTCCTAGGTAAATACAATCTAAAATAGTCCAAAAGCATGACATCACTCAAAATGAGATATTGCATCTCATCTGGTCCATTCAGGGTAACTATTTAAGAAAACTATGCAAAAGCAGGACCCAAATACAGTAGCACTCCCTCTGAACTGTGCATCTGTGCTGCTCTGTCCTGGGGAAAATACATTTTAAAAGCTGGACCTCGCTGAAAAAGTAACCTGCCTTTCAACTGGACTGTCATGGAAACATATTATAATAATGGTTAAAAATAGGGCCCGATCAAAAATTAGATTTTGCATCTCAGCTGTGCTATCCGGCATAAATACAGTACAAAGATGTCTGAAAGCAGGACCCATTGAAAATGAAATACTGTATCTCAGCTGGGTTAATCTGGGTCAATATGTTTTCAAAAACTGTATAAAAACAGGACCATAGAGGTGAACCCCACTGAAAGCAAGATAGAAAAATACATTACAAAAGCAGGACTACGTCAAAACTGAGATATTACACCTCAGCTCTGCTATCCTGGATAAATACAGTACAAAGATGTATGAAAGCAGGACTCATTGAAAATGAAATACTGCATCTCAGCAGGGTTATCCTGGGTAGATAAAACTGTGTAAAAACAGGACCTGATAGCAGAACCCTAGTGAAAAGGAGAGAGCAAATTACATTATAAAGACAAGACTACACTTAAAATGAGATTTCATCTCACCTCTTCTACCCTAGGAAAATGCAGTAAAACTGTATAAAATCAGAACCCATTGCATATGACATATTGCATCTCATCTGGTCAATCTTGGGTAAATATATGGTAGAAACTTGTACAAGCAAGACCTGGTACAACAGCAATGCAAGCAGCAAATATTCGGCATTGATAAATAGCTCATTACATTACATTACTATGAAATCAGGATCTGGGTCCCCTAGGCTTCATGTGCTTTGCTTACTTGTCTACATCAGATATTACAATTTATTTATTTATTGGGATATTCGGAAATTACAACCTTTGAGTCACAGACTCTTTTACAAAGGTTCCATGTCAGTTAACATAGACTAGACAAGTAACAAATATTGACAACGAATTTACATTTTGTAGAACATACAGAGCATATTAGGTACAGCTTAATACATACAGCTCATAGTACAGAATTAGACAGCAAAAAATACTACATATAACTCATAGTATAGTTTCAGGGTACAAAGGACACTGATACACTCTCAGACCCTAGACTGGTTCCCTCGGGAGTCCTCCAGGGCTCCATTCTGGAACCCCTTCTCTTCAGCCTGTTCTTAAACTCACTACCGGACAGCTGCCCAGAACAAATAATTCTCTACACCGATGATGCTGTGATCCTCACCTCGGACCCTGATCTAATCCAATTACAAAATAAACTTCAGCGGGTCTTCTCCTCCATCGAATCCTGGTTCCTAAATCATAAACTGCTTCTTAATCAGGAAAAAAAAAACAAGTCTATGGTCTTCTGCAGCCCCCACAACAAAAACAAACAACTCCACCTCTCCATTGCAACCGAACAAGGAGCCATCCTAGAGCAAACACAATCGTTCAAGTACCTTGGCATCACCCTTGATCCCCACCTCTCATACACTGACCATATCAGCAGTGTTGCAAAGTCTGCCAATGTGATGTTAGGCATATTATTCCAGCACAGGAAACATCTAACCCCAGAAGCACTGTCAGTGGCTGTCCAAAGCTCCATCATCAGCATCATAGACTATAGTCTTATCATATATGGGTCTGCAACTACCACTGCTCTCAAATGTATCACAACCTCCCTGAATAAGGCTTGTCATCTCATCACTGGCTCACATTGCCATACCCACACATGTGACCTTTATTCCCAACTTGGATGGCTTCAACTGGACAAACGCATAAAATACCAAACCTGTATCATGGCCAAGAAAATTATAATGGAGCTTGCCCCACCTGGTGTCTGTGCCCTCTTTAAGCCTAGACATAGGAACGTCACTACAAGGAGATCCAATTCCCATCTACTACATATCCCACGATATCGCACGACCCAAAGACAAAGATCATTCACCTATCAGGCATCCAACTGGCTCAACTCTCTGGGCAGCAACATAGTGACCGCTCCAACACTCGGCCTGTTCAAGTCCAAGCTGCACCTCTCACTGCTTGTATCCTGCGATTGCCCATCTTAACATTTCCACCATTCCAGTCGCACATGCCCCAGCACCCAGCACTTACAATCAGTCTTTGCAACCCTAGCACCTTACCTGTCATAGTCCCTCTTCAAGGCCCCCTGACTGCATTGTCTCCCACCCTCACCCACCTCCCTCACTGTATCTCCACTCCTGCACCTGCCCCCAACCACTTCCCGTACTCCCCCTTACCCACTGCACCTCCTACCCCCTCGATCTCCCTACTCTACTTCCCTCACCCACCCACCCTCCTTCCCTTGTCTTGCTCATAGCTCAAGTCTTTGTACTGGTTATTACATGTCTGTAAGTCAATGACTATATGTTTGTAACTAAAAATGATGACTGTTGCACACGCTGATGTGGAACCTTTGTAAAAGGGCCTCAGCTCAAAGGTATTGTAATCCTAGATTGAAATAAATAAATAAATAAAGATACACAGCTATGTCAGGCAAAGAGCAAGTGGGTAGGGGGCAGTAGAAGGAGAGGGGGGAGTGAATTGAGCCAAGAACAGGGGTAAATGGCTCAAGGAGGGGGGAGGATAAAGGGGATGGGGAGGTTATAGAGGGGGTCTGTTCTGGTTATACTGATTTAATGAGAATAGGATGAAACAGTGAGGGTCAGTGTAAGAGAGGAGAAAAATAGCTTGGCACAACAGTGTCCATTGTCAGGCAAGGAGAGATTAAGGGAGGTTACAGGAGTGAGAAGCAAGAAGGTGAGCATGGAGGAGGGACTTAAAGTGGTCAAGCTTAGTTTTCCCAGTGATATGAGACGGAAGGGCATTTAACCACATGGGGCATAATAGGTGAAAGAGTGCTGAGTGGCTGAGGTTTTGTAATGTGGCACTACTAGGGTGGGCTTGAGAGACCTCCTGGTGGTCTTAGTAGGCAAGGCAGGTTGTGCAAGAGTGGAGAGGATGGGGGCAGTGAGCCCCGATGAGATATTTTTGGCCAATAAATACGTGTGGTATTTAAGCCTATCACTGAAGTCCAGCCAACTAGTTTGGCTATAGAGTGTTCACATGTGGGTGGTCCTCGGGCATCCAAGAGAGAGGCAGCAGGCATTATTTAGGTCCACTAACTCTGTGGCATGCCAAGTTACCAGCAGCCCCATAAATGGTGATGCCATAGTCTAATATAGAAAGAACAGAGGAGGAGATGGTGAGTTTGGGGTCTTCTGGGGGGAGGCAATTCCTGTTATGGTAAAGGAGGCCTATCTAGGAGTTGAGGGAGGAGCAAAGATGATGTATGTGCTCATGGAAGGTGAGGGCAGGGTCGAGTGTGATTCCCAGGTATTTAAAGCTGCAGAATTGTTCAAATGGGAGTGCAAGGGCAGTGTTTATAATCAGGGGGTACATTTTTAGCTATTTTGATGGTGAGCGAAGAGCATCACCTTGGATTTTTTCTGATTGAGGACAAGTTTGTTGTCAGAAAACCAGGACTCCGCCTTAGTGAAGACAGTCTGGAGGGAGAGAGAGTTCTAGTTGGGCTAGGCAGGTGTGGGGTGTATAAAGGGCAGTATAATCTGCATATAGGAAGATGTTTTCCAAGCAGGCTTTTGGGAGTAAGTTAAGGTAAAGACTGAACAGTAGGGGACCTAAGATAGAGCCTTGAGGCACTCCAGAGAAAACTGGACGTGTTTTCGACAGAGTAGTGCCTATTTTCAGTTTCTGGGTCCAGTTGGTCAAATAATCAGTGAACCAGGCTACGGATTCCTGTGTCAGGCCAAGTTGAGAGAGTGTGGCGATTAGGAGAGGGTGGTTTATGGTATCAGAAGCCTTGGACAGATCCAGTTGGCCATTGTCAAGGGCAAAGTGGATATAGTTGGAGAAATCCAATAGGGCGGTGGTGGTACTGTGTCCTCATTTGAAGCCATGCTATTCAGGGGAAAGAAGGTTGCATTTAAAGAGGTGTCCAGTGATTTGATCAGCCACTATTCATTCAAGGGTCTTGAAGAGAGGGGGGGAAGATAGATATCGGCCGTAGTTGCTAGGGGTAAGACAGTCACCAGATTTGTGAATGGGGGTGATGTGTGCCATCTTCCACAGGGTGGGCAACTTACCAAGGTGGAGAGACAGATTGAGAAGGGTGGTTAGGGGTGAGAGAACCTCATTAAGGGTCAAGCATAGGAGCCGAATGTCTAGGGTGTCACCACTGTAACGCGAGTTGCTGATGGCTTTCAGGATCCCCTGCTTGTGATGTCATAATCACTTTTTCAATGGTAATAGACTCATGTTTTATCCTCATTAGGAATCCTCAGCCCTAGACCAATGCTATCTGTTGGTCAACATGTACTGGACAGAGATGAAGGTGCAGGTGGGGGTGATAATCAGTATCCAAATAGATCAATTACTGTCTAAAATAGTGTTTCTCAAACTGGACAACTCTGGTCACATGTGAACACCAGCACACGTTTCTGAAGTCATAGAAATCTTTACAGCCCCAATTACAAATAGAATGGAATAGACAGTTTCTTACCTTAAAGGAGACTCCTGATATAGCTTTTTTGCAATCTATATGTCGATTCGGAAAAGATGATGGGGGTGGGGTGCTGCTCTGGACACATAAACTAATAAATAGTTACAATTTTTTCAAAATCCATATGGCAATTGGCCAGGGATGGGGCTATGAGACTTTCCAAATAAGACAATTTTAATCTGGTGTCCCTCCCTTATAGAAGTGCAGTGTGGCATCACCATTTACTATAAAAGCAAAAGAGTCCTGTGTGTGAAGGCTGCAGCTAACTGAAAGTTGTATCAGGAGTCTGTGATGTGGACATTTCAAAGCTTGCTGTGCACCGGCTTCTGATGTCAAATCAATCACTGTCAAGCCAACTGTTAATTTAAAATGCTGAACACATAATAAATTAGCATTCTAAATATTTCAGAAATGAAAAAAATATACACGAAGGCCACTGTCTGTTATTCATAATTAATTTACCAGTTGATAATAGCATGAAATCGTTTCCTATCTCCTTTAAAGAGCAACTCTGCAATCTAACATGCACTTTCATAAATCAGATGTTCTAGCTGTTACAATTTACTAGAGAACACATCTCTGTTTTTATTTTCAATGTTCCTTTCCACGATTTAAATCACATCTTGGTAGTCCATCTGAAAAGTTTGCATTGAAAACATTTGGTTCTCCCCTGTTAACCTCACTGTGCCTTTGTTTACAGCATCATAGTGCTCACCATGACAACAGACTGTGATGTCACAAACAGCAACTGTGTGGTTAGCAGGGGATAGATTTTTAAAGACTCACTGAAATAATTGCTGCAGTATTTACAATATTTAGTAGACCAACAGCAGAGAAAAAAAATAAACTACAGAACAATAGTTAAATCATAGTATAAATCTAGCATTTTAGGCTGCTTATTATAATAAAGAGTTGCTCTTTAAACAAGAATTTGACAATGTTGAGAGTTCGCTGTTGGTATTGCTGTTGTACATGCCTCCCATATTTTTCTGTGTATATTCCTCTGCCTTGCAATTTAAGGGTGGGTGTTATGGTTGGAGACCCTAATGCCCCAGGCATTTGTTGGTATTTTTGCTTCAAATTTTCAGCATGGGCTTTTTGGGACCCCACCTCATGAACAGTGGCAGTATCATTTTGCTACTAAGTCCCAAGAGATGATTTTGCACAGAGAGTGTACCATTCGGTGCCACAGGTACTAAAACACATTTCTGGCAAGATATGAAAAATGACAGCTGTACTGTTCATGATGAGGTGTGAAGAAATAGCAATGTTGAAAATCTGGAGCGAAAATATGAAAAAGTTGCAAAGTTATGAGTGTGCATAAAAACTGCAACACAAGCTTGTAATGCAATCATTTTTTTTGAATGTTTTCACCAAATTTTAAACATGGCCTTTTTGGTACCTCCCCTCATGAGCAATGGCACTGGAATTTTGTTAATCTGTCCCGAAAGTTGATTTCGCACAGCAACCGCACCATTCTGCACCACAGGTGCAAAAACACATTCCAGGAAGGATGCAAAAAATGACAGCTGTACTGTTCATAAGGGGGTGTGAAAAAATGGCAATGTTGGAATTTTGGCATGAACATCTTAAAAATTTATGTTGTTACAAGCATGCGTGGAAACTTCACAATGGACACTCATAACGCAGTCATTTTTGGGAGTTTTTTCACCAGATTTACAACAGGGCTTTTTGGGACCCCACCTCATGAACAGTGGCACTGTTGTTTCATTAATTGGTCCCAAAAGATGATTACGTGCAGTGACCACAAAATCACCTTTTGGGACAGAGGAACAAAATGACAGTGACTGAGTTCATGAGGTGGGGTCTCAAGAACCCCATGTTGACAATGTTGGACCAAAACTCCCCAAAATGTCTGAGATATCAATCTAAGTTGAAACCCCCCATTGTTTGCCTTTATAGGGCTTACTGTGATTTTCTTCAGTTTGTGATCAGATTTGATGAGTGCAGACATGTTCCTGGTCCACCAAAGATCTCCACCGAAGATCGCTGTTGCCGGAGAAAATAAGGAAACAGGGAGACAGTGGGATGTATAGGAGGCAGGCGAGGAAAGTGCCTCCTCCCTCCTTTCAGGAACAGACTGGTGGGGTGGCATGGGGGGGGTGAAGACATCACTTTGCAAACAGCTATTTGCTCTGTGGTGACCTGCAGTTGAAAGCAAAAAGCCACCACATTATTGGTGTGGCTTTTTCTTTTCAAATGCAGACCACTTCAGGCAAAACAGCATCAGGACCAACCTGGCTGATGATTGGTGTGATACTGTTGAGCCCCTTACAGAGCACTCTGCATTAGACAGACAGTGTCATACCCCTCAAAAGTCACTATCCCAAGGAGTTTGCTGCACCTACGTGAACTCAAAAAATGAGAGATACATTTCAATAAAGCAATAATGCCCTCCAGGGTGGGTGTTATGCTGGGATAACATCCCACCTCAGGAAGGGATGTTATCCCAGCAAAACACCCACCCTGGAGGGCATTATTCCTTTTATGCAATGGCTTGTTGTTTTATAATAAAAAAGTATTTTAAAGAATGCTTTTGTTAGTGTATAAAAATATTTTTGTTTCTTAAGAAGAGGAGCATATCCTCATCCAAATCATCCAAATCCTACAAACAATCAGCAGGGATATTATGCCAGGATAACATCCTTGCTGTGACAGCCAACTAACCAATCAGAAACCAGGATTCTTTCTTGCCATTGTATAATTAAAAATACAGCAGTGGCTTAATTTATTGTATACTAGGTGAATAGAAATGTTTTATATCAAGGAATCTGGGGTAATAAAAAAAGTTAAAAGACCAGTAGTCAGCCTTGATGGGCACATTTTGAGGCCCTTTGATGCCACCAATAGTTGTGGTTTGAGAAGGAAAAAAAAATACTCACCTTAGTAATCTTGGTTCTTCTAATGGAATCTTACTGTATTCTGACTTATGTATTCTGACTTATGCAGTATGGTCTCACCATAGGACTGCTCTGGAGCCAAAATGGTTAATAGAACCTATGCAAATGATGGAATACTAGGCTCATGCTCAGTTTTCAAATCACTGTCCCTGGTAAACAGCTTCTAAACCATTAGATTCTTATGAAGCCTGCTTTAAGCAGTTTCCTATTACTAGAACAATAATAATAATATAGAGAATAATGGCTATGCAAGTGTTGTTATAGTTTTTTTTTTTTTACACACCCGGGTTTTGAGATGACCCTGTAAACCTTGCAAGTGAAGCTTGAGAGGTTTACCCTGTCATCACAAAACGAGGGTTTGTCAAAAAAAAAAAATATATAACGCACATTCGGCATAGACTTTATTTTATATAATTTACTGGTGCAAGACTTTAGAGAAGCAGACAAAAGAAACTTGGGTATGCCAAATGTGTTTAATGAGAAAAAAACAACATTCATAGAAATCAATCAGGGAGCTTTTTTGTCTTAGATACAGTTTAAACAGTAAATTTAAAAAAACAACATTCATATAAATCAATTAGAGAGCATTTTTTGATTTAGACACAGTTTGAAGAGTAAATTTAGGTACTTATCACCTTGTGACTTAAACGGAGATGTGATGGTGCAGACTGGAATTTGTTCAGTTCAGTTTAGTTTAAAGTATATGATTCCTTATGTGGAGGTATTTCCATTGTCAACGAGGAGTGTACTTCTTGTCCAGGTCATGGAGGTGCTGGTTCCAGTGCTAATCTGTGAGGAGAAAAAAAAGTTAAAATTAACTTTAGGGGTTGTGTGCGAATTATGACTCTACCACTATTACACTTACTTGCTGTAGTACCTTGGTCTGAATCCATGTCATAGATTATTCAGGGATGTGGTCTTTTGGCCGTAGAGTGGTAATGATTGAAATTTATTGACACTCCCTGATTGAAGTAGCAGTGTTTGAAAACTTCTCGCTGTGGAATCCATGGACAGGGAAGGAGCAGCAACTGAGGACTGGGTGGAGATTTTTGTTTAGTGATTGGTGGAGCTGCAGTCACTTCATTTATTTATTTAGTACAGAATGCAGCAGCCAGGCTTTTGACTGGGACATCTAGAAATAGTCATATTATGCCTGTTCTGTGTGGGCTGCACTGGCTGCTGGTTCAATGGCAGATTAACTTCAAGGTCAGATTACTGACCTATAAAGCCCTACATGAACAGGGACCGCACTATTTGCAAGATCTCCTTACTTCTTACTGCCCCTCTCGCTGGTTCTGATCGGCCGGTGAGGGATTGCTAGAGATTCCCGGGATTTGTTTGAAGATATCTGGGCCACGTGCATTTTTGTATGCTGCCCCTGCCCTGTGGAATTCTCTACCTAGTCGGATATGAAGCTGCCTGACTATCGAGAGCTTTAAAGCAGAGTTAAAAACATTTCTATTTTTAAAAGCTTATGGTGACTGATTTTATTACAGTTCAATGTTTGTTATTTAAATGCTAGTTGTACAGTGCTTTGATTTCTTGAAAAACGCTTAAAAAATAAATTTTTACTTATTTACTTTTACTTTATTACAGAGGTACTTGGAGCTGATGGGTCAGACAAATTGTTAAAAATGCCAGAGATTTCTCTACATTTTTCTTACTGAGCTCTGAGTAATTGTTGATGCTTTGTACATTTTTGTGCCCAGATATGTGCTGCTCCTCAGTCGGTGCTATGTTGGCGTCGATCAGATGTTGGATAGCAGTTTTTCTTGTACTGTGGTTTGTTATGCGCTTCTTGGCTGTATGCCAGATGAAAGCTTCATACGGCCCATCATTTGCCTTAGTTTGTTCATCCCTATCTTCATATTTCTAAACCATAGAGATTGTCCTGACTTGAAATTAATGTTGGGTGGAAGATAAAAAGGACTGTACTCTGTAAGTGTACTTTGTGGCATGATGTTCTTGTTGATTTTATAAGCTGGAAGAGGGTTTCTGTTTGGGGTTGATGCATTTTCATACAGTCTGGGGCACACTGGCCTTACATCTCGGATGTTTTCACCAGTTCTGGTCTTTGTCTGGCACTCTTTGTACTCAAGGTATTTATGCCCTTCAGAGTTTTTCCCTTCTGTTATGTCCCCCCCATCTCAAATTGTACTGTTCCTTAGTACGAAGTGCAAACTAGAGGCCAATGTGAAAGAACAGGAAATTTAGAAGACCAGTCGGATTGTTGATGCAAATTGTTTCTGATGTGTACAACAAGTTTATGTCAGTTTTGCACAGGTGCTGGGCTTTCAATGGCCTGCTGCCCTTCCCCAATTGCTTTAGAAACTTCTGCTTGGCACAAAGTGTTTCTTTTGTTTCTCAAAATTCTGTGTCAGGGCTCTGAAAAATTGACACTGGGTACTTCAGGGACTTCAAGTGTCTGTCTTTGCTAGCCAAAATACCTCTTATTGTCCCAGGCTCATACTCGGTGCCATCCAATTTCTTTGCACAGTACATGAAGCCTACAAAAAGTGTGTCTAACTCAGCTGGGGATGTATCATTCAGTGGTCTGGCTTCAGTTTTCCGCTCCAGAAATGTTATTAACAGTTTTAAATTGCTTACAGTTTTGCGAGCTGTATTTTGGTTTTGCTGGTCTGCTATGAATTTTTGCCTTTCAGAGCTGCTTGGCAACATAAAATGACTCGACATGTTTAAAACTTTTTTTTACACAGATAACTAAATTGATGTTACTGTCGAGTCAAGAGACTGAGCCTCGCTGTATGTGTGAAATACTATGCGGTGCTAATGGCAGTTGAATTGAATCTGTGTGCTCGAGACAACCAAGTGCTGGCAAGATTTAGCACTAGCTCAGAATGTTACAAGAACCCCATAATAACCTTGCTGCACAGTTATTACAGTGATTGAGACAAGCGCTTGAAACAGTAATTAAAGGGGGTCACCAGTAATTATACAATAATAGTGATAACAATAAAACCTAGAGCTCCCTTCCCAAATAAAGAGGAGAAGAAGAAGAACAATATAGGGTATACCCCCCCCACAGGAATTATTTTTGTAAATGACATCACTAAGAAGTCACAGATGCCCAAAAAACAAGAACTGAAAATACTCCCAGGTTTGCACCAACTCTACCACAGCAGTAGTGCAGTGACCTTAGGTTTTAGTAGGGGAGGTAGGGAGCTCAGAATACAGTAAGATTCTCTTAGAAGAAACATGATTACTAAGGTGAGTAATTTTTTCTTCAAACCCCAGGAAATCTTACTGTATTCTGATTTATGCAGATTACCAAGCAGCTCCTTTGGAGGTGGGCTAGAACCTACTTAGGAAACAGACTCTGCAGGACTGCTGTGCCAGACCTGGCATCACCTCTGGCCTGAACATCCAAACAGTAGTGTTTTGTGAATGTGTGGACTGTTTTCCAAGTTTCAGCTTTACAGATGTCCGCTAGGGGAGTCTCACTAGTAGCTGCTAGAGAGGTTGTAGTACCCCCTGATAGCATGGGTCCTGAGGCCTGCAGGTAGTTACTTTCCCACCTTGCCATAACAAAACTGAATACAAGCTATGATCCACCTGGCAATGGATAGTTTGGTGGCAGATTTACCTTTTCCCACCTCTGCATAAGTGAGGAAGAGCTGGGTCTGATCACTCCTGTTACCCTTTGTGTGGCCCAGATAGTAGCTGACTGGCCTTTTTACATCCAGGCTGTGTAACCTATGCTCACCTGAAGTGGAGTGGTCAGTAAAGAAAACTGGCAAGGTAACAGACTGGCTAAGGTGAAAATCTGATACCACCTTGGGCAGAAATTTTCTGTTAGTTCTATGAACTATTTTGTCCCTATGGACAGCAATATAACCAGCACTGTGGACAATGCCTGGAGCTCACTGATCCTTCCTGCAGAGGTAATAGCTACCAGAAACACTGTTTTCCAAGTCACATATTTGAGATCTGCTGTAGACATGGGCTTGAAGAGAAGCTGCATAAGTTGATCAATGCAAATATTCAGGTACCACATGGGTGTAGGTTCCCTGTGTGGTGGATGCAAGAGTAACAACCCCTTAAAAACATTTTAAACACTGGCTTTGAAGCTAGTGAAGGGGGCTTACCTGCTGACAGGTACGCTGAAACAGCCGCCAGATGTAGTCTCAAAGTGGCAGTAGTTAAACCTGTAGAGGGCAAATGGGCCATATAGTCTAAGACTATAGAGCGATCCACCTGGGTATGAACAAAACCCTTGCCCTGGCACCAGAAAGAGAACCTCTTCCATTTAGAGGCATAAGTTGTCTTAGCAGAAGGTTTTCTGGAAACTCTCAAGATGTCCATCACTCTTTCTGAGAGATGCAATCCTGCATACTCTTAAGTCTGTAAGAGCCATGCCTTGAGTCTGAGGGATAGAAGGTTGGGGTACATGATCCTACCCTGAGAGGATGATGGAAAGTTGTACCTCCTGGGAAGGCTGATTGGCTTGGCTACTGACAATGATAGCAGCATGGAGTACCAAGGCTGACTGGCCCAATCTGGGGCAATGAGAATCATTGATGCTGGCTGGAGCCTGAGTTTGTTTAATACTCTCAGTAACAGAGGAAAAGTAGGAAACGCATACAGGAACCTCCCTGTGCATCCAGAGGGACTGTGCCCCTGATAGGGGGCCTGCAACAGTATTGTGGGAGCTGGTGATTGTCTGGAGCTGCAAACAGATCCACCTCTAGGGTACCCCATCTCCTGAATATGGTCTGTAAGACCTGCTTGTTCACTGTCCACTTGTGGTGGTTCTGATTTATTCTGTTGAGGGCATCCGCCAGAACATTGTCCTTGCCTGGAAGGTGGACAGCAGTGAGGGAAACGTTGAGGGAGTAGACCAAGGCCCAAACTTCCACTGCCTCTGTGCATAGAGGAGTTGACCTTGCTCCCCCTTGCTTGTTTATGTAATACATTGTGGTTGTGTTATCTGTTCTGACCTGAACACCTTCCCTTTGACTTGAATGGAGAAGAATTGAAGAGTTAACAGAACTGCTCTGAGCTCTAGAAGATTTATGTGCAGGAGGGATTCCTGCTTGCTCCATTTGCCATGAGTTGTGAGATCTCCCAGATGTGCACCCCATCCCAGAAGGGATGCATCTGTTGTGAGTACCGGATAAGGGGATTGCTGCAGGAAGGGAACCCTCTGCCTGAGATTGCTTCTTTCCTGCCATCACTGCAGGGCTTGCAGAAGAGTGGCTGTGACTGGAACTAGTTTTGACAGGGAACCCTTTCTTTGAGACCAGTATTCTCTCAAGTGAAATTGTATGTCTCTCTTCTGGAACCTGTCTCCCAGCACAGTTCCTGTGGAAGCTGCCATGTGGCCCAGCAACTGAAGGAAGTGCCTTGCTGGTCTTGAGACTTGAAGCCTGAAGGATTCAGCTACCTGGATAAGCCTGTCTACTCTGCCCTGAGGCAGGTAAGCCATCCCTCTCTTTGTGTCCAGGTCTGCCCCTATAAATTTGAGGAGTTGAAGTGGCTCTAGGACAGACTTTTTGTGGTTCAACAGGAACCCTAGGGAGGATAGGATGTTTTGTGTTAGAGGCAATGACTCCCTGACTTGTTGGGGGGACTGTCCTACTATCATCCAGTCTTCTAAGTAGGCAAAAACTGACACTGTTTGTCACCTTAGATGGGCCACAACCACTGCCAGACACTTTGTGAACCACTGCCAGACACTTTGTGAACACTCTTGGGACAGATGTGAGACCAGAAGGCATTGCCCTGAACTGGTAATGACCTGAGGGTAACCTGAACTTGAGATACCTTCTGTGTGACTTTCTGATACGGATATGGTAATATGCATCCTTGAGGTCTAAGGATGACAGCCAGTCTCCCTGTCTCAGGCAAGGTAGAATTGTGACCAGAGTGACCATCTTGAATTTTGGTTTTTTGTCAGATGCTTGTTTAAGTACCTGAGATATAGAAAGGGTCACCACTCCCCTGTTTTTTTTCACTGTAAGGAAGTATTTTGAATACAGGTCCTTCCCCAGCTGTCTGGACGGTACTGATTCTACTACCTTGAGTACAAAGATGTTTGAAACCTCTGATTCCAACAAGGTTGTTTCTGATGGGAAAGATGATTTGAAAGCTATTGACCTGAGCCTTGGCAAAGCCTTGAAGCTGAGGGCAAGTCCCTGGCCCACTACCTCCAGGACCCACTTATCTGTGGTAATGGTTTTCTATTCCTAGAAGTAGTGGGACAACCTGGCCACTACTCAGCATGAGGAGGTGACCAGAACAATTCCCTCAGGGTGTCTGCTTTGGTTGAGCTACTTGCTGCACAGTGGGGCTGGTATGACCACCACCCCTTCTGCCCCTGCCTCTAAAGTATCCCCTGGGCTGGAACTGGGTAAAAACTTGAGGCTGAAAGAAAGGCCTATAGGGAGTTCTGCCTCTGCCACCCATAGAATGGTGCTTCTGGGAGGTGGCAGCTCTCTCTTTAACTGCTGCACATTTGCAAGCAGCTTTATACTCATCCATCTTCTTCATGTATGCCTCTGTTTGCTCTCCAAACAGAGACACCGGGTCACAAGGAAAATCCATACCCTTGTTTTGGGAGTCCTGTGAGAGGTTAGTAGCTCTAAGCCATGCAAACCTCCTCAGAGACACAGTTGAAACCATCTGTCTGGATGCAGTGTCATTTGCATCCACTGCCATTCTGAATTGTGTTTTAGAGGCTTCAGTTCCCCTCTTAGCAGCTTCCTCCAGGTCAGCAGCCATGGGAGGTGGAACTGCTTTGGCTATTTTCAGAACCGTAGACTACTAGTTTTTGTGGTACTTGGCTAAGCAGGCCATATAGGAAGCTTGCCTAATAGCCAGGGAAGAGCCAAGGTAAACTTTATTGGTGCTAGAATCCATCCTTCTAGAGTCCTTTTCTGGAGGATGGGAGGCCAGAGGGATGCCAGCTTTGTCACAAGCTGTGGCCTGCACCACGCCTTCACGGCTGGGGTGTCCAAATAAGAACTCAGCCCCAGTTTTAGCTACCCAATACTTCCTGTCCACCTTTTGGTCTGTAGGAGGAACATAAGTGGGGGTCTGCAGGACCTTCATGGTCTGATTTCTCAGAGATTTATGAAGTGGAAGGAACAACCTTTTAGATGGAGAGACGTCCATCATTTCTTTGTAGTCCTCTTCCTCCTCATCCTCTACTGATTCATGGGATGAGAGGTCAAGAGACTGAGCTACTTGGTTCATAAAAGCAAAGGAAGAAGAAAAATCCTAATTTCCCTTATCAGGGGAATCTGGTATATGAAAATCAGGAGACATGTCAGGGTCTATGGGATCCCCATAGTCTTCATCCTCATCTTCATCATCTGGTTCATCCCCATAACCAGTATCTGGAAAAGGCTCCTCACCTTGGTCAGTTAAACTGGGAGCCTGTGAACCAGGCGTTTTTGGAACCAGTTGTGGATCAACCAGAACAGAGGACTGTAAGGATTGAATAATGCTAATCGTGTTAGCGATTTCCTCAGCAGAAGAAACCGTGGTTGATTTCGGTTGTGGTTCCTGGTGCTTCTCCTTTCTCTTCTTTTTAACTGCAATGGCTAGTTCAGCAGCCTTATCCATGGTTCTTTTCTTAGTAGAGCTATCGCCCCTGTCACAGGGCAGCCCCACAGGTTCAATCAGTTGCTCACCAGCTGGATTAGCAGCCTTCTCTGTAATTTTTTCCCTTAGCCTTTTCTGGCTCCTTTCAATGGTAGACTGAGGGACATTGGCACAGATTTCACAATCTGTCTGCAGGTGGTCAAACCCCAGAAAGATTAAACAAATAAGGTGTGGATCAGTTTAGCAAAAAGTTCCACGCACTCGGTACAGTGCTGGAAACTTGTGGGTCCTGTTAATTTTTTAGTCTTCTGTGACATAACCTAGATACCACATACATCTTTTTTTTTTACGGTTGTTAGACCAATAAAGAAACCACCAGGAGTTACCCTGGAGTTTTGAAAATAAACAAGCCCAGGGGTAAGCCCGGTTAAAGGACCCACACAAAAACTAGGAGTTACCATGGTTAAACCAAACTAAAATAACTGACTATACCGAGTCGGACAAATAAGATTACCTATCTAAAGAAATAAAAAGACAAACCTAAAAGTAGATCTTCGGTTTCTTCCTGGTTGAGGAACTGAGAAGAAAAATTACTACTTAACCTAAACAACTAAAATCTAAACAAGTACTACCTGAAAACCAAGAACAGTGAAAAGAATACCAACAAAATAAATTTTACTAGTGAAAAAAATTAGAAAAATAAAGTTTCTTCAAGCGATGAAGGAGAGCTCTCCGGAGACATTTTACTGAGGCAAGCAGAATAAAGAATCTGACAATTTAGAGACTGTTTACTAGGGACAATGAATTGAAAACCAAACTCAAGCCTAGCATTCCATTATTTGCATAGGTTCTATTAACCATTTCAGCTCCGGGGCAGTCCTATGGTGAGGCCATATTGCATAAGTCAGAATACATAAGTCAGAATACAGTAAGATTTCCTGGGGTTTGAACCATTGGTTTAATGGAAGCATGACTTTATCATATAAATTGCTGGCCTCTGTGATTTATTATTTATCACAGATGATTACTATTTGAATGATGATGACATAATTTTTTATTCTTTTTGTCATTTATAAAATATGTGTTCTAAACTAAACTACTTTGCATTTTATAGTTCCATCCCATTTGACACTGGACCCTAACACTGCACATCCGGAACTCATTTTGTCTGAGGACCTGACCAGCGTGAGATGTGGTGACACAAAGCAAAAGCTCCCTTACAACCCTGAGAGGTTTGATGAGTATCTTTATGTGCTGGGATCAGAGGGATTCACATCAGGGAGGCACTGCTGGGAGGTGGAGGTGGGGAACAAGACTGCCTGGATTGTGGGTGTGGCCAGTGAGTCCATCAATAGGAATGGGTTAATCACACTAGAACCTAAGAAGGGATACTGGACTGTAGAGTTGTGGTATGGAAATAAATACACTGCTCTTGATTCGGTACATAAAGTACTCCACATAAATGGAAAACCCCAGAAGATCAGGGTGTACTTGGACTATGAGGGAGGACAGGTGTCATTTTATGATGCTGATGGCATGTCCCACCTCTACACCTTTACTGATACCTTCACTGAGAAGCTGTACCCTATCTTCAATCCTCGTGAAAATAATGATGGTAAAAATGCAGAACCCCTAAAACTGTTTCACCTGAAACTATAACCAAAACCATGGTTCACACTGATTGCAAACATGGAACTCACTACTGTTGGGGCTGTTTACATTTTCTGGTGAGTACCCTTTTGTATTGGGATCAGAGGGATTTACATCAGGAAGGCAATGCTAGGAGGTGGAGGTGGGGAGCAAGACAGCCTGGATTGTCAGTGTTCCCAGTTAGTCCACCAACAAGGGGATAATCACAAAAGAACAGAGAATGGACTATGGACTCTGGGGCTGTGTGATGGGAATAAATACATTGCTCAAGATTCAGATGAAGCTCAAAAGAACAGAGAATGGACTATGGACTCTGGGGCTGTGTGATGGGAATAAATACATTGCTCCAGATTCAGATGAAGAACTCAGCTAAGTAGAAAACCTCAGAGGATCAGAGTATACTTGGACTTCAAGGGAGGATGGGTGTCATTTTACAATGCTGATGGTATGTCTCACCTCTGCACCTTTACTGATAACTTCACTGTGAAACTTTACCCTATTTTCAATCCTTGGAATAATGATGGTAAAAATGCAGAACCCCTAAAACTGCTTCCCCTGAAACTATAACCAAAACCATGGTCCATAACTACTACAAACATGGAACTTACTACTGCTGGGGTTGTTTATATTGCCTGGTATGTTAATTTAAAGGAGACACTTGACTACAAGTGTGATTACAAAAACTAGAGACTTTTAAAAAGTTCCTGACACCATTAGAAAACTTGAAAAAAATGTTAAGATTTAGACATTTTTCAGTTAATATGAAAGAAGATTACAGTTCCTCACACTTATTTACTTTCTGTTTCACTACACCTCATATCTTAATCCTCTGTTTATGGCATCATAAATATCTCCACAGCAAGAAACTGTGATGTCATAAACGGAACTGTGATATCAGGTGTAGGTAAGCAGCCAGAACAGACTGTGCAACAATCCTATTAATATGCAAATGTCCTTCATAATAAATAGGTAATGGTGACACTTAAAGAAAAATATTAAACATAAGCTGACCTGTGTCTAAATATTACATTTCATTCAGAGTTGTTGCAATGGTATCAGGATCAGGGGCTCTTTAACCTTAATTACATTTTAAATCAGTTACGGCTGTAATGTAAGACCTGCTTTAAAGAGTTGGATTGTAGTTAGCTAAAACTGTCTCCCCCTGACAATGTTCGATCGCTTACCCTTTGTTTTAAAGATCCTTCTGTAAGCCATAATTTTTTTCTTAGTATATTTTCAGAGAAAACACTCACAAAAACAGTTCCCAGAACCCTCAGCCAAAACGCCCCGACTTCCTATATTGGAGGCAAGACCCCACGCTGGCATGTTTTGTGAGGTCAGTACTGGAATAGCACTGGGGCACTCTCCATAGACTATAATGGGGCAAGTTTTTGCATGCTTTTTTAAATACTTTTAAGTGCCAGTTTTGAGAAAATAAGGCCACTGCTCAACTAACAAAGCCCTTGTTAATTGAGCAGTGTCTGTCTTTTCTCAAAACTGGCAATTAAAGGTATTTAAAAAAGTATGTCAAAACTGGTCCCATTATAGTCTATGGAGCACGCCCTCGCACTATTCCAGTACTGACCTCACAAAACATGCCAGCATGGGGATGTGCCTCCAATATAGGAAGTTGGGGCATTTTGGCCGTGGGTCCCAGGATCTGTTTTTTTGAGCGTTTTCTCTGGAAATATACTAAGAAAAAAAGTATGGCTTACAGAAGGATGTTTATCGTAAGTTATCGAACGAGGTCAGGGGGAGACAGTTTTAGCTAACTAAAAACCTGCCTTTTAACAATGTTTACAAATCTGAAAGTCACAAAATGATGTTTATATTGCTTATATGTTGTTTTGGATGACTGAATAGAACGTTTATTAAAAACTACAAGCATTTAACCTTAATTTGCTGGAGCTAAATCAATGCACTTGTAACTGTAGATATCTCAGCTATGATCCTGTTGTTTCTATTATTTCTGTCTGTGAAAGAGGATGTTAGTTAGTGTATATAGGCATATTAACAATAATCGCATTGTGTTATATGTCCAAACCTGTTCTTCACCATATGTGATATGAAAACAACTGAATGTGGAATTTTTCTGCAAATGATATATTTTGCTGTATAAGTAATTAATTCCGTGTCTCCCCTGAAAAAGGGACCATTATTGGACTCAGTGGGCCTACCAGTTACCAAGATTAAATAAATAAATAAACAAATTATTTCATTTATTTATTTATTGAAAATGTTTCGCAAGGAAAGACACACTGAGCAACAAGTTGCTCGTCTCCCAGTGAGACCTTGGGGGAAGGGGGAATAGTGGACAGGATAATAAGCAGGTTATCAAGTGAGATACAAGTAACATAATTATACAGTGTGAGGAAAATTACATTCAGTATAACTTACATAGGCTACCATAGGCACAATGCCACCTAGGTAGAAACATCGATGGATATAATACAAGGAAAACAAAGAGAACAGATGACAGGATAAGAGACGACAACAATAAGTGCAGAAGTTGGTGCAATAAGCCAGCATCCAAAGCATAAGCTAGGTGCCACTGGTCAGGCAATCAGGGGGAGGGTGGACACAGGTACACATGAGTAGGTATCATGTGCAGGAACAATTTACCATCAGGTAGTTTGCCAGGGAGGTAGAGAGGGAGTGGGCAGAGATGAATTTGAGAGGGAAGCTTAAATTAAGTTTAATTTGAACTATAATGTAAACCAGGGTTCCTCAATGTTTTTGAAATACATTTTATTTAGCTGAGAGATTGTCACATTGTGATTTCTGGTTATATCTACATGTGTTGTTAGCACACTTTCATTTTACATTATATGCTAAAATTCTGTATGTTAGCCTGTGCAATTAAAAATGTAAGAAAAAATACATGTAAAAACCACATTAAACAAAACTGTAATGACAACAGAGTTTCTGAGCTCATCTCCTGTTTTGTCATTTGTTTTTCTTCTTCTATAATCTGGTCCATCTCTTTCATTTTCTTTTATTTTTATAACCTCATAATACTGTTTGTTAAACCAGGGTACCTGTTTGGGGAGTGTCTGGTGGCCTCCACCCCAGTCCATTACCAGGTAAAGGGCTTGAATTAAGGTGTTTTTAGAAGGAGTACCAGATATTTTACATACATAGAAATAGAGTTTGACAGAAGATGAGGTCTGCTTGACCCACCCTGTCTGCCAGCCTCTGATTATACTCTCACTGCAGACCCTACTTGATCTCTAGCTTTCCCTATGCTTCCATGTACAGTATTGTATGCCTATCCCATGCATTCTTGAATCCCACCACTGTGTTTACCCTCACCATCTCCATTGGAAGACTGTTCCAGGCATCCACCACTCTTTTCATGAAGTACTTCCTCACATCTCTAGTTAATTTACCCCCTCCAGTTACATTTCATGTCCCCTTGTTCTTGTGCACCTTGCTTTCTGAAAAATACTGCCCTCCTGTATGTTATTTACCCCATGAGGTATTTATAGGCCTGTATCATATCCCTTCCTCCATCTTGTCTTCTAGGGTATACATATTGAGGTCCCTTAGTCTCTCCTCATTGGGATTCTAATGCAGACCCTGCAGCATTTTAGTTGCCCTCTTCTCTACAGACTCAAGTCTGTCTATGTCCTTGTTGAGATGTGGTCTCCAGAACTGGACATAGTATTCAGGTGAGATCTTACCAGCAACCTAAACAGTGGTAACTCCATCTCTCTCCTGCTGATGATGCCCCTTCCTATGCACCACAACATTCAGCTGGTTCTAGCAACTGCCTTGTTGCACTGCCTGGCTATTTTTATGTAATCAGCAATAGAAACAAAGAAACATAGAATTTGATGGCAGATAAGGACCGCTTGTCCCACCTAGTCTGCCCATTTTCCTACCTAATGGATAAGCTGCAGATCCTAGTTAACCAACAGCCTCCTTCCTCCTACCCCCAGGTCATGTTCCTCTTTTGTGGCCACTAAGGCTCAAGGTTCAAATTTATTTGTTTAGCATGTATAAAAAACAAACATTTACTACATGCAATATCATAAAATCATTACATATATCCACATAAAACATCATTCATCAAATGACAAATACATACATATATACTAACAACATACACTAATCCATTACCTATTTCTTATCTTATCTTGGATAGCCTTCTTCTTAAAGTGCCCAGTGGTTTACAACTTCCATTTACAGCGTTTAGCAATTTGATATGCAAAGCTAGCTAGTGCAACATTTTTTTTCATTTTTTGTGTTACATATCAAATCCATCTGCCCTTCTTTTGACAATCCTTCTAAATTTCCATGTACATTAGATATAATATCCCGTCTCTCCTTTTGAAACTCTGGACAGTCTAAAACCAAGTGTGCCAAACTCATTTTTGCATTATTACAAACAGTACATGCTTGGGCTGTGCTTCCATTATATTCCAGCCTTCCCCATTGGATGTACAATCCCACTCTTAAGAATGTCAAGGCTTTCCTGTATTTTCTATTTTCACAAGATGTTAAATATCTTTCAATTTCAAATAATTTTTTGATATTTTTAAAATTTTCACTATTCCAGGCTGTTCATATCACTTCTAAGTCCTTTTGCTTTACAGCATCTATAACTCTTTCAATTGGAACCTGTGCAAATTTAAAAGGGTTAGTTTTTAAATCACAAATTGCGTTGAAGTGAAGTCCACATCTATTCAGCTCATCATTCAACCTTCCTATCCATGTTAATTTGGACTGTACCTGCCTTTGAGTTATTTCAACCCAGCAATTAAAAAGTAAACTGTCGTTTATGCAAATCTAATCTTTTTTCCAATATAATATACATTTCTTTACTATGGTTGCATAGATTGATACCATGCCAGTCTCAGCCCGAACCACAGCGTTTGAAGTAATTAAAGGCACACTCAAGGCCTTTTTCAAATACTGATTTTGTATCACTTCTACATCTTTTAATTTACAAAACAGGCCTCAGACCTCTGCTCCATACATCAATTGCAAATGCACTTTTGCCATTAGACAGCAGTATTGTGCCAAATAAGAATCTTTTGCCATACATGGACGAAGTGTGCAATACCATTAATTCTTTTGGTTGCATTTTATTTTACTTTTTTAACATGCTTGTTCCACTTAGCATCTCTACTAAAAACAACCCCCAAATATTGGAATTCATTTACCACTTCAATTCTTTTCCAGTTTACTTCCCAAGTTATCATTCCTTGTCTTTTTTTTTCAGATTTCATTATTTTGTTTTTCTCCAAATTAAGTTCCATTCCTAATTTCTCGATGGCCCCCATTGTTGTTTGTAATGCTCTTTTTAACTC
This sequence comes from Neoceratodus forsteri, assembly GCA_016271365.2. Lineage (NCBI taxonomy): Eukaryota > Metazoa > Chordata > Ceratodontiformes > Ceratodontidae > Neoceratodus > Neoceratodus forsteri. Next base: position 278,140,980 of record JADMNL010000026.1, on the reverse strand, counting down.
TTTAATCATTATTGTGGAGGCAGTATACTGCAGTGGTTTAAGGCTCTGAGCTGCAAACCTAGAGACCTGGGTTTGAATCCCACAGTCCCCATTTGCATACTGTGTGACTCTGAGCAAGTCACTTAACTTCCTTATGCTCCCAGGATGCACCCGTAAACAATCTTTCAGCTTAGTGTGTCTTTCCTGGTAAAATAAAAAAAAACCTAGAGTGGTTTGAGAGATTAACACAGTATCATCTGCGTATAATAGTATTTTTATTGGAATTTTATTTATTCTTGGTGGGAAACTCTCTATTCCTTCTAATTCATCCACTGTTAGATCTATGTACAAATTAAAAAGAGTTGTTGGGGCTAGTAAACAGCCCTGTTTTACCCAATTTTTGACTTCTATTTCTTGTGTTAATGTACCATCTTTACCATCTCTAACAGCTACTTTGCTACCTTCATGCAAGATCTTAATGATTTCCAGTAGCTGTATTTTCAGACTGAACCCGGCCCCATTGAGGTCAATGGTCAGCCTGTGAGCGACTCCCTCGAAATTGCTACTGCCCTCAACAATCACTTTGGTAACCTCGATGCCTACAAGGTCGGCCTGCCATCACTGACCTTGGCTCCTAATGTTATCGAGCCTACTTGCCTTGACCGTCCCTCCTTCCATCTAAGACTGGTGAAGACAAAAGAGGCCCAATCCCTCCTAAGGGCTCTGATAGACAAAAGCTCAGGAGGTCCTGATGGGATAAACCCTCAGCTGGGGCCCCATCCCTCACCAGATCACTGATCTGGCTCAAAAACAGACCTCTACTTGAAGGGACTGTTCTGGACCAGTGGAAACAGGCCAACATGGTCCCTATTCACAAGGGTGGCTCCAGGGAAAACATAAGCAATTACAGGCCTATTTCACTGCTCAGTATACTTGCAAAGCTACAGGAAAGGGTAGTCTATGGCCAACTCTGTGATTACCTGGAGTCCCATCAGCTAATTGCATGTTCACAACATGGTTTTAGAACTAACCATGGGACTGACACAGCACTCATCCATCTCTTGAATGACTTGCTCAGAGCAATGGATAATGGGACACCCACTGGCATCATCGTCATAGACCTGTCCAAGGCTTTTGACCTTGTGGATCACAAACTCCTGCTACTAAAACTGGATAAAATTGGCCTAGACCCCCTCAACCTCAAATGGTTTGTGAGTTACCTATTGGGCTGATCCTAGAGGGTCATCTGTAAGGGTGCCACCTCGGGTCCTCTACCCCTTACAGAGGGAGTACCACAGGGCTCGATTCTTTGCCCACTCTCTTTCTCCATATTTGCTAATGACCTAAGCCTCCACTATTGGGGAAGCTCGGTCATTCAGTATGTGGATGACACCATCATCTACCGATCCCTGGATAACATTGCAGCTCTAGGTCCCCTTCTCCAAGCCGACCCAGCATCTCTCGAGGCTTGGCTGAGAGCAAATAGAATGGTCCTAAATGCAGGCAAAACTAAGGCGATGCTATTCGGATGCAATGCCCTTGGACACAACAGGTCTAAATCTCTGCAACTCATTGTTCTCTCGGGAAACAACATCAAGGTTGTGCCCTCCTTAAAATACTTAGGTCTAACATTGGACCATTACCTTAACTTCAAGTACCACGTGGATCAGGTCACCAAGACCATACACTGCAAACTTGGTACTCTGTATTGGCTAAAAGACCAGCTCATCCCTGAGGCCAGGACCTCAATCACCACAAGTGTCCTTCTCCCCACCCTGACTTACGATGCCCCAATCTTACAGGGTATGGCCAAGCAGGAGGTCACCAAGATGCAAGTCCTGTATAACAAGGTAGCCTGGTTTGCTACCCAGGACCACTCCATGAAGGCACCATTGAGACACACTTGCCCAGCTACGCTGGCCCTCGCTGTCCTCTCATCTCCATTACCCCCTGCTCTACTTGACCTTCATGCTACTCAGCCCTTCAGCTCCACCCAGCATCTCTGGAACTATCGCACTCAAACATAACCCCAGGAGCCTATGGACATCTGGAAGTACACTGCTTGAAGTTCCCAGAGTCAGGACTAATGCTGGCTGCAGGTCATTCTCCTACTCAGCCCCCTACCTGTGGAACAAACTCCCACTCATAGTGCAGGAAGCCTCCTCACTGATGAACTTTCACACCAGACTCAAAGCCTATATGTCTGATACTAGCACTTGTCATTGCCACAGCTCAAGAACCCCCCCCCACTTGCTTCTATCCTCCTAATATCCAGATCCTCCAAGCACCTTATCAGGTTCCATGGTGCTTCCCTCTAGGCATAGTACCACAGCTAACTTTCCATTGAATCATGCCAGTAGTAAACAATGAGCTTACCATGTAAAATTACATTTCTTCTGTACCTTTTGTTATTTCTACTGTCAACATATTTGTAAGGGAACATTATTTAACCAGGAGTAGCACACTAAGCCGAAGCTTGTTTCCAGATGCGACCTGGGAGCACAAGGAAGTTAAGTGAATTGCTCAGGATAACACAATATGCACCTAGACGGCTGTGGGATTCAAACCCAGGTCTCCAGATCTGCAGCTCAGAGCCTTAACCCACTGCACTACACTGCATCCTGTAAGGACTGATGCATGATGATAACCATGGCTGTAACCTGCTCACACACCTGAAACTACTCTGTAACCCAAGTCTTTCTCTGTATGAAAATATGTATTGTTATCCCGGGTTGCCCCTGAAAAAAGGACCTTCTGGGCTCAGTGGGCCTACCCAGTCACCAAATTTTAAATAAAATAAAATAAATAAAAATTCTCCCAAATTTGCCATAAAGTCACCCTATTCACGGAATCAAATGCCAATTTGATATTTATGAACGCTGCATACATCTTTCCTGTCTTTACCTGAGTATATTTATTAATGACATATTGTAAAGTGAACATTTGGTCTATTGTTGATTTCCCTTTCTGGATCCCCACCTGATATTTGGATATTATGTTCTTATCCTCTATCCATATTTGTATTTTGTCAAGAATTATCCTGGAGAATATCTTCAAACTAATATTCAGAAGAGTGATAGGTCTACAGTTCTCTGGTAAGTGCACTGAGCCCTTCTTATGTAGTGGGACTATTACTCCTGTATTCCAATTTTCTGGGATTTTTTGTTTATATTTTACTATATTTTGAAAAACTTCTAGCAGTAACTCTGCTCACCATTCTGGATCTGTTTGGTAAGTTTCTGCCCCCACCTCGTCTATTCCTGCAGCTTTATTTCTTTTCTGAGCAAGAATTGCTGTAATCACCTCTTCCTTTGTAATTTGGAGATCATCTCCAGATTCTTGCCCCTGAATTATCTTTGGGTTATCCGTATCTTTTCCATAAGATTTATTAAAGATACCTTGAAAATATTCTTTCCATTCATCCCTTGTAATCAATCCTATCACATTATACCTACCTTCTTCCATGCCAAATAACATTAAATTCCAGAAGACAACATTATCTTTCTGTGTTATCACCTTCTGTAGGGAGCTCCACTAATTGTTGTTACATAGATACATAGACAGTGTCGGCAGATAAGGGCCTATGGCCCACCCAGTCTGCCCATTTAAGTTTGTAAGTTCAGTTTATGTTTTCCAGGAAGTCTGTTACCCCTTACCCCCGACCTCCAGAATTCCTTTATGTCTATCCCATGCATTCTTAAATCCTGTGATTGTTTCAGCCCCCACCACTTCCTCTGGCAGGGTGTTCACTTGTCCACCACCCGTTCTGTGAAGAAATTCTTCCTCACGTTTCCTCTGAATCGTCCTCCTCCAACTTCATCCCATGCCCTCTAGTCCTGGAACATCTTTTTCGCTTAAAATAGTGCATTCCCTGCACCTGTTCCTCCCTGTAAGATACTTGTATGTCTCTATCATGTCCTCTCTCCTCCTCTCCTCCAGGAGTACATGTTCATTGCCTTCAACCTGTCCTCATAGGACTTGTGATGCAATCCATGCACCATCTTTGTTGCCCTCCTCTGAACCTTCTCTACCCTGTCTGTGTCCTTACGTAGGTAAGGTCTCCAGAACTGCACAGTGTACTCCAGGTGCGGCCTCACCATTGTCTTGTATAGTGGAATCTATGACCTCCTTTTCCTGCTAGTGATGCCCCTGCCTATACATCCCAGCATCCTATTTGCTTTACCTGCTGCCTTGTCACATTGTTTCCTGCCTTGAGGTCATCAGAGATGATAACCCAAGATCCTTTCCTGCTTGGTGCATGCTATATCCTCACCCCCAACTGATATATTGTGCCAGGGTTTTGTGCCCCATATGCATTATCTTGCACTTCCTTGCATTGAATTTCAACTGCCAAACCCCTGACCATTCTTTAAGTTTCTGCAGGTCCCTTCTCATTCTGTCTACACCCTCTGGTGTGTCTACTCTGTTACAGAGCTTTGTGTCATCAGCGAACAGTGAAATTTTGCCTTCTAGGTCCTGTGCAATGTCACTGATGAAGATATTGAATAGTACCGGTCCCAGCACTGATCCCTGTGGTTCCCCACTGGTCACTCTTCCCTCTGTGGAGTGACAGCCATTTACCACCACCCTCTGTGTCCTGCCACCCAGCCAGTTACCTACCCACCGCACTACTGTCCTGCCCACACCCATATTCCCCAGTTTGTGCAATAGTCTTCTATGTGGCACAGTGTCAAAGACCTTGCTGAAGTCCAGATAGGCCATGTCCACTGCCCTCCCCTGATCCACCTCCCTAGTCACCCAGTTAAAAAATTCAATGAGGTTGGTCTGACATGACCTTCCCCTGGTGAAACCATGCTGCCTTGGGTCTTGTAGTCTATTGACAACCAGATGTTCCACCAATCTCTCCTTCAGTAGTGTTTCCATGATCTTCCCCACTACTGAGGTGAGGCTGACTGGTCTGTAGTTCCGCTTCCTCTTTGTTCCCACTTTGTATAAGGGACTACATCTGCTATCCTCCAGTCTTTGGGTACCTCCCCTGTTTCTAGTGATCGGCTAAACAGGATAGCAAGAGGTTCAGCCACCACCTCTCTTAGTTCTTTAAGGACCCTGGGGTGCACCCCATGTTAAAATCCTTTTATTTCCATAAGTAAATTCACATAGTCTGCCTTAAGATGTCATATTGGTTTTCTATCATCTATATTATTATATTCTCATATTCTCTTTCCTACCTTTCTTATCCTTTATCTAGACATTCTTCATCAAACCATTTTGCTCCTTCTTTACTTTTCTGCTGCTTAGGCCTTAAACTTTTTTTTACTTCCCGTAAAACTCCTTATTCTACATTTTGGTATAGTTTAAAAATATCTTCTGTAGTACTCTTAGTACCCTCCTGTTCTAATTGTACCTTTAGATTACCTATCACTTATTCTTTAAGTTCAATAATATTTTTAAACCTAAGAACATTTTCCATTAGACTTGGGTCTATTTTTGACCATTTTATTTGTTTTGTTTGCCCCTAATCTGCATACACTTATCCGGCTTTAATCTTTGGAATTGATTTTCTGCAAATACCCCTATTGCTACATCAAGTTTAAATTTTATAGGATGATGGTCACTTTTCCAGTTATTAATTACTTCAAAATTTTCTGTATTCTTGAAGGAGTATATATCAATCAGAATGTAGTCCAATACACTGTTTCCCTTCATGTAGTCATGTGGAGTTTCCAAATCTGTCTCCATTAAATCACCTATTAAGAGCTCTAAGCTTCAACTTATTCAGAATATTTAATAATAGTTCCCTGTATTTATTTACTTTCTTGTCCACTGACACCCTTATTGGGATATTGAAAACATCATCCAAACTCCAGTTTTGGGAACAATTTTCTGCTCACTCTCCAATTTTGGCATTAAAATCCCCGCCAATAATTAACATTTTCCCTGCATATTCCAATTCTACATTTTGGATGTTATTTTCAAAACTTCTGAGTGCACCCATTATCAGGGAGTCCTCAGTATCTGGTGGAAAGTACACATTAACCAGTATGCCCCTTGTAAAACTCTTGTATGACACTTCTGTCACCAAAATATAATACTTTCATCTTTCGAGATACATTTTGTAGTCATATCAGGTCCTATTTTCATGAACATTGCGATCCCACCAGATGGCTCACCCATATTTTTTCCTCTTTTTAGTTGGAGCATTCATCCCTTGGTATCCCTTAATATAGTTGCTTTCCATCTCCACGATCCATGTTTCTTATATCATTACAATAGGAAAGTCCTCTGGGAATTTCATCACTCCAGTATTTTTCAATTTCCTATTTAAACTAGCTATATTCCAGCATAGGATCTCAATGTTCCAAAATATTACATCATTCATATTAGCTTGTTGTCAAGTTTTCATCCTGGGTTTCATCCAGGACAAAAACAGATGTTTTTCAAGTTCAACTCAGGTTCTACAATGGTTCCTGAGTTGGATTCTGAGTCTAAAATTATTTCAGAGATTTCTTAGGATTCTAAGATAGTACTATTAATTATTCTCTTCCCTCTCCTCTTCCTCCCTTTGATTTCTGTATAGTTCCCCTCTTCAATTTACATATCGTCTGGGAGTAGAGAATGTTCTTGTTCTACTGGTTTCATATAGTGAGGAAATTTTCTTTTGAACTTTCCCATCTTTATTGTATATATCTCTTGATAGTTTTTCAGTGGTACAATCCCTACCTTTTCCTGTTCTTTCTAGTACTCCTTCTGTCATTTTTTCCACTAATATTGTACTTTTGGTTTTCACCCCAATTGCTCTAAACAATTCTCTTTGTCTTAAAATGGTCTGTCTGATATTTTTACTCTTTAGTATCAAACAAATCCACCCTTTTTCCTTTCCATTTCAAAATCTGTACATTGAACCAATATCATTCCAAGCAAATTTCTTTGCCATGATCCCTTTAAAGATGTTATACACACAGAGTCTTAATGTCATGCTATTTTCATTGTTATTCTTTGGTATTTCTTTGAGGAAAATACATGGCAAAATTTCCCCTCTCTCTATAAGGTCTTCCTTGTTTATGCCAAAGTTCTTTTTCCCTTGGATTTCTCCTTTCTTCTTGAATGGAAGAATGAATGCATTTTATTGTTAAAAATCAGCCAGTGTATATCCCAAAAGGCAAACACTGAAAGTTTGATTAAAATACAAAGCATGACATTTCAGTAAATATTTCAACGTTACACAAAACCTACATTTCTATAACTTGAATTTCAATATATTACACACAACCAAATAAAAGTGTATTACAGGATATGAATATCTCATTACATTTCCATCTAACAACTTTACCATTATATCCTCTCTCCTTTTACCATGCAAATTCTGAAATATTGATTTAAGCCATTTTCCCTAGGACCTTTCACAAGGTCACATTCCAATATCAAATGATCAGTTGTTAAATCTGTTTATTACATTCACACAGTTCTTGCTTACTTATTTTTTCCCATGGTATTTTTTGAGCATGACAATTTATATGGATGATGAACCTCATTCTAGCAAAAATCGTTCTAGGTAAATCATTTTGACACCAAATTAAGTAGTTATGAGGACCCCAGTTGTCCACTACTTTTTTATAAAACAAAAACAAGGAAGATGAGTTAACCTTTGCAAAGTCTCCCTGCCTTTGAATATCAATCCATCTGTTTTTTATACGATCAACATATATGTCAATTTCTGTTATAGGTCTAAGTTTATAAAACGATTCCATTCCAGCTTTTCTAATATCAATATCCCATTTTTTAAACCATGAATTATAACCACAACCTTCCTCTTGTAACTTTCTATCCTCTAACCAGCAAGCATGCCTTATAATAATATCATAATTTTTACTATCCTTTTCCAGTAATTCAATGCACATATTTTTGCAGCTAAGCCAAAGAATGTATGGCTGCCCGAAACTGCGGTTGGTAAACTCAAATTTATCCTGGCAAACATATTTTGAATTGGCTCTAATAGACTCACTGTGTTTTCAAGTCCCCATACCTCTGAAGGATATAACATCACTGCATTTGCTTTTGCCATATACGCTTTAGAAGAGGCCTCAAAAGAGTTATTACTAAATAATTTACCATATGTAATTAGGGCCAATACTATTTGTTTCCCTTTATTCTTATTATTATCAATCTGTTTATGCTAATCTAATCAATTAGCTATTATTCCCCCCAAATAATGATATTCTTTTACCTCCTGCAACCTTTCATCTTTTACTTTCCAAACACAGGCATGTCTACACAGTTTTCCCATTTTAATGACCTTTGTTTTTTCCAACATTTATTTCTAATGATAACTTCTGAAGTACATTAACAACTATATCTATTGCCTTCTGAAGACCTCCAACAGTTTTCGATAAAATGATTGCATCATCTGCATAGGACAATACACTAATGTTAAGACCATCTACTTTAGGGGCATCAGTTTCAGATTTATTCAGCTCTCTAATTAACTGATTGATACAAATGTTAAAAACTTCTGGCGCCAATAGACAGCCCTGCTTTGCTCCTTTATTAACCATTATTTTTTTTTGTATATTGGCTTTTTCTACTATACCAAACTCTCACTGTAGAGTTTTTGTGTAAGCTAATAATTAAATTTAATAGACCGGGGCTATCCCCCCATGTTGATAAAATTTTCCAAAGTATCTCATGGTTAACATTATCAAATGCTTGTTTCAAGTCTGAAAAACATCCATATAGGCTGTCATTTCTTAATTTTTAAAACTTTTTGGTCAAGTAATCTACAATGAATATGTTATCAACTGTGCCTCTATTTTTCCTAAAACCGAACTGATTTTCTGATAGTACACCTCTAGAATCCATCCACTCTTGCAATCTTTCCAAAATCACCCGGGAGAACATTTTTGCCAGGATACATGTTAAAGAGATGGGCCTATAATTTATAGGTAAAAATCTGTCCCCCTTCTTAAATAATGGTACCACCTCAGAAGTTAGCCAATCTTCAGGAATTTGCTTTTCCAAAATTATCTTGTTAAAGACTACAACCAAAATTATTGCCCACCATTCTGTATTAACTTTAAATGTTTCAGCTGGAATCCAATCAACTCCCAGAGCCTTAGTATTTTTTTGATTATTAATATGTCTTCTTGCTTTATCTATCGTTAGTTCTTTTAAAATATCATTTTGAATATACTTATCACCCATATTTATAAAAGGCTGGAACATTACATTTTCATTGGGCATTGGTGCTTTGTATAAACTAGTATAAAACTCCACCCAATGTTTTTCAGAAATCATGGCCATGATATCACTTGATATTCTTGACTCCCCATATGCAATCAGCATCCAGAATTGCTTATTATCCTTCTCCCTAATAACACATTGCAATTTCCCTCACATCTGTTCGCTATACTTCCTTTTCTTTTGAATTAAAATTTTCTGATATTCTTTTTTCATAGCCCTAACTCCTTTATAGAGTATTAAATCTGGGTTATTTATTGCTATTTTTCTTGCCTTATTAATATCCCCCTTGATTGTTTCACAGTCTTTGTCATACCATGGTGCTCTATCCTTACCAAATGTTTGTCCTATATTGGGTTTCATGCTAATAGTATTCTGCCTAATGATATTTAACAACAGGCAAACATTCTCTATAACATTCAATCCTTCCTTAATATTTAATTCTACATTTTCTACCAGCTTATCCCCAAAGAGGGTCATTAGTGGGGTCCCACAGGGATCAGTCCTTGGGCCCCTCCTGTTCAATGCCTACGTCTCTGACATAAGAACAGGAATCAGGAGTGAGATGAGTCTCTTTGTGGATGACTCAAAACTGGGGGCAGTGGTGGATGGGGAGGAGGGGAGGGTGGCCCTACAGGGGGACCTGGAGGCTCTGGAAAGATGGTCTATAAAGTGGAAGCTGAGGTTCAATGCAGGGAAATGCAAGGTACTCCACCTGGGGGCCAGAAACCCTGGCCAAGTGTACACCCTGGGGGGGGGAAATGCTACAAGTCTCGATGGCCGAGAGGGACCTGGGGGTGGTGGTGGATGTCAAAATGAACAACACGGAGACTTGTAGGAGGGCAGCAGCCAAGGCCAACAGGATGCTGGGATGCATCACTAGGGGGATCACCTCCAGAAGGAGGGAAGTGATGCTCCCTCCGTATAACTGCTTGGTGAGGCCACACCTTGAGTACTGCATGCAGTTTTGGAGGCCTCACTTAAAGAGGGACATTAAACCCCTGGAGAGGGTCTAGAGGAGGGCAAACCAAAATGATTTGGGGCTTGGGGAACAGGACCTATGAGGAGAGGCTCGAAGAGCTAAATATATACACATTGGAAGAGAGAAGGGACTGGGGGGACATGATAGAGGTCTTCAAGTACATGAAGAGGGTAAATAGGGAGGAACAGTCAGGGTGCTTCAAAGGAAGGAGGAGGGGGCCACTAGAGGGTATGGGTGAAAACTGGAGGGGGGAAAGATTCAGGGGAGAAAGTAGGAGGTGCTACTTCACTGAGAAGGTGGTGGAATCATGGAATGCACTGCCTTGGGGGCTGGTGGAGGCAGAGATGGTGGAGGGGTTCAAGAGGGGCTGGGACAGGTACAGGGGAAGGGTTCTGGAAGCAAAATCCAATGCAGCAAGAATATCCGGAAATGGGAAGGGAGAAGCCAGAGAAGGCAAAGGGGGCAGCAAGGTCAGCACCCAGGGTTGGGGCTGACCAATCGAGCAGACTCAAAAGACCGTTAGGCCTATTCTGCTGGCATTTTAGTATGTTAGTATGTTATTCTTCTGCATAGCTAGCTCTTTTTATGAGCCAGCATATTCCAAATAATCTTCTTATTATTATAAACATAGAAAACATCCCCCAAATTACCCTGATTCCTTCCTGTTATACTTTCCCATTTTAACCTCAATATGCAAGTGGTATGATCACTAAACAGATTTTGATCAATTATGTTATTTATTTTCTTTATTTATTTCAGTCTAGGATTACAAATACCTTTGAGCCAGGGCTCTTTTACAAAGGTTCCACGTCATATGGTACAACAAGGATGATATTATGACAAACAATCACTTATCTATACATATACAAAGCTAGAACTAGGGTTGACAAAGGTAGAGAGGGAAGGGCAGGAGATGAGAGACTGAAGGGGAAGGGTGAGGGCAGGACACAGAGGTGTAGTTAGGAGACAGAGGTGTAGTTAGGGGAGGACTGAGGTGGGGGGGTGCTGCCAGGAAGGCATTGTCAAAGAAACTGAGATTAGCAGAGGGTGCCCAGATGTTAGCAAGAGTTAAGGATAGTGACCATCACCCAGCCAGTAGAGGTTTGCATAAGGTCAGGCTGGCATAGGTGATAAAAGATTCAGTTATGATCAAAGGCAGTGACAGGCACTCAAGGCAATAAGAGACTTGCAGTGGCTGAATTTGAAGGAGCCAAGCATGGTGGCCATGGTAATATCACTAGAGAGTTCATTCATCCAGCTTGAAGCTCTAAAGGCAAAGGATCTTTGACCTTGTGTATTATGGCAGTGGGGAATTTGGAGAAGCTGTGGCTTAGTCCCTCTGGTGTTGTAGCTGCTGTTTCTGGGTTGTAGGAGGGAACAGGCTCCAGAAGGTGCAAGGCCCATCAAAATATTCTTTGCCACCATGCAGGTTTGATATTTTATTCAATTGTCTAAGTGCAGCCAGACAGTTTGGGTATAAAGGTCACAGGTGCGAGTAAGGTGTTGAGCACCTGTGATGAGCCGACAAGCCTTGTTGAGAGAGGTAGTTACACATTTGAGTGCAGTAGCAGTGGCAGACCCATATATTATAAGGCTGTAGTCAATGGTGGTAATGATGGAGCTCTGGACAGCAGCCCCCAGTGCTTCAGGGGTAAGGTGTCATCTGTGTCAGAAAAGCATGCCTAGTCTGGAGTTTGCAGCTTTGGCAACATTATTTATGTGATCAGCATAGGAGAGGTGTGAGTCAAGGGTGATCCCAAGGTATTTGAATGATTGGACCTGTTCCAGAGGGTCACCTTGTGTGGTGTCTATGGTGAGGTGGTGATTCTTATACTTATTGTGGGTGCTGCTGAAAACAATGTATTTTTTTTCCTGGTAAAGGATCAGTTTATGCCTTATGAACCAGTTCTTGACCATATCATATTGAAACTCTGCTGGAGACTTTTTTGCAACTGATTAGTGTCCTGAGGGGATGCAAGAATTACCGCATCGTTAGCGTAGAGTATCATTTGTTCAGTGCGGGAGTCCGGGAGGGTGTTTAGGAACAGACTGAAAAGGAGTGGGCCAAGGATAGAGCCCTGAGGGATGCCAGAGTTGACAGGTTTGGAATTGGAGAGCACATCTGTGATCTTTACACATTGGGATTGATTTTCAAGGTAGCTTTTGAACCAAGTGACTGAATCAGCGGAGAGACCAGAGGACTGAAGTTGGCCAAGTAGAAGGCAGTCGTGTACAGTATCAAAGGCCTTGGTGAGGTCAAAATAGATAGCTCCAATAGGTTTATCGTAGTCCAGGGAGCTGTGGATAGAACATGTGAATTCCAGGAGGGTGTATGCAGTGCTATGGCCTTTTCTGAAGCCATGTTGCTGCCAGCAGAGAATGTTATATTTGTCCAGATAGTCAGTGAGCTGGTCAACTACTATACATTCCAATGCTTTTGAGAGAGGAGATAGACTAGAGATTGGGCAATAATTGCCGTGTATAGTCTTATTTCCACTTTTATGGATTGGGGTGACAGTGGCTGATTTCCATTTGTCTGGGAACTGGCTGAGGGAGAGATTAAAGATTCTGGTGAGAGGTCCTAAAACTTCTTCTAGTGTGAGGGATAGAAGCTTGAGGTCGAGTGAGTTACTGCTAGTTCTGGATTTGCATAGAGCTTTGGTGATGTACTTACGTACATCATGCACCTTTATTGCCTTAAAGTAGAATGGAGGGTGTTTGGCAGGGAGGGTGTGGCTGTGGAATGTGGGGGTGGCCTCATCTTTGAAGAAATCGGGGGAAGCACACTGGTAAGGTCGGTGAAAGATTCAATTAAATGCCAGTGGAAAACATCCATAAACGTGTAATCAAGCATTGAGCCCTTTCCTGATATCATGGAATAAAAAGTAAAATTACCTTCCAAGTCACCTTTTACACATCCATTTACAATACATAGAAAGTTATTAGACATCCAATTTAAAATCATTTTACCTCGGATTCAAAACTGTATCCTTTGCATTTCTATTACCTATCTTCAATGCATAATACAATTCTTCCATCTGATTATCACCATCATAGTATAGCCTATTAGCAGTTCTAGCATTCAAGTCACCCATTCCTATGACAACCATATTATCATACTGATCATGAAGTAAAACTATCTCTTTTTGAACTTTTTCTAATTCTTGAACCACCATTTGCATTGACATAGTGGGATCAAAATAAATATTCAAAATACATAGATGCACTTGAGATAAGCTCAGAACAACAGTAAGACTACAGTTTTTGTATATAACAACAGGCCTGTTTTTCATTTTTATCTCTGTCGCTACCAAGGTCATGATACCTCCTTTGTTCTGGCCATGATTATTCTTTGGGTTTTTCCCTTTAAGTTCAAATTTACTATAACCCTCTAAGAAAAATTCCTGATTAAATCCCATCCACGTTTCTTGTAGTAATATAATATAATATCATTACTGTTAATCTCTTCAATCCAAGCTTTGTCCTCCAATTTATTTAAAATTCCAGCAATGTTCCATGAAAGTATCGAAAATAGCTTTATTTCATCTCCAGTTTTATGTCGGTCTGAACTATGAAGGGCTCATGACCTTTTCCCTTGGTAACTTACATATCTCTGTCAATTATCATACAAACTCTCTCCACTAAACTCTTCCAACACACCCTAGGAGAACATACTATTGATTTCTTCTAATTCTTCCACCTCCTCAGAGACAGATTCACAAACACAATTATTATTAATATGTTTCCCCCAAATTTTCCTACCTCAAAGGAAAGCTTCATTCTCTGGTGTACCTTTCAGGGAATATTCTTCTGCTTCACCTCTCTGGATATATTTAGTTATACATACCTGTACTTGCCTCGTATTTTTTGTTTTATTTCCATTTATTTTTAACCTTCTTTATGAATTATTTTAGGTGTTACATAAGGATCAGTTAAGGTATTATTTAAATAGATCCCATTATCCACCAAATGAATACAGCCATTCAGAATGCAGTAGTAGCCATATACATTACCAGCTATTTCCAGGTATTTCACAAAATTTCTAAAGAGTTTCTCTTTGCTGCCCCTACTGTGGAAATGCAGCAAGCAGGAGATTTCCCTAGAAATATCACAGAAATTTCAGGAAATAGCTGGCAATGCCTGTGGCTACTATTGTCCTTTCTCTAAGCTTAGAGGAATTCACTACTAAACATATTTTTCCCTTCGCTGGTTTAACCTTGTATCGATATACTGATAATATATCATTCCATTTTATCTTTTCTTTCAAGCATGTTTTTAGTATATTATATACTATTATTTTTAGCAAAAAAAGGTGATGCTCATCTATCTACTGGAATACCGTTTATAAAATTTGTATCCAGTTTTGTTTCTCCAGCCGGATCTTGATTTATTCTGACATTAACATTGCTTTTTTTTATATATGTTATAGTCTCATTTTCTCCTTTATATTATCCCCTTTCTTAGGCAGTTATTTTTGCCTCTCATCCTTTTGAGTAAAGCTTTCCTCTCTTTCTCCATCCGTCTGTTTTGCAGTGGTACATAACTTTTTCATACATTTTTTACCCACTTTTTCCTTTATCTCTGAGCTACCTATCTTCTTTAATCCCTTTACCACTTGTTCAATTTCTCTACTTTCCCTCTCTTGAATCTTTAAAGTTGTTACTTTAATGTTTGTTTTGGTTGTCAATTACTCTATTATCAAGCTCAGTTTTCCTCTGAACCACTTTAGTTTGGGCTCTTGAATGCTCACTGTTATCTTCCCGATATTCTCCCATCTCTTTAGTACATTGCTTCTCTATATTTCTATCATCTCTAAAACCTCCACTCTTTATACTGGCTTCCTTTAATGTCATTAATATTTCCTTCAGCAAAAAGTTATTCTGTAAAAAAAAGCAATTTTTACTTCATTAATTTCCTTTTCAAAAATATACCCCATCCTTCTTTTTCTCATTCTGCCTGGTTTACTTTGATCTAGTTTCCAAATCTTGTTTAGACCAAAGACATTAGTTTTCATTTTCATTTTTCCTTTTTGGAGGATCCAATTTTCTTTGTCTATCCAAGTATGGGATCAGGAATTCCCAGTAATCTTTTAGATAAGGGTGTTTCTCTCCTTCATTGCTTAATAAATTGGAACTATACACTTCTTGTGTTATTTCACTTAGATCTATTTTGGGTGGAGCTGAGTTGCTAAAAATGCTTAATGTGGGAAACTTTAATATTTTAATTCATAATGGATGCTTTTCCTCCTCACAACCCCTCTTCTTACCCTTTATGGGAGATGAGGCTATATGAGTTCCAATAAAACCGTTACTAAAATGACCTATATATTCCGCTTTTTTTTTATTTGTATTATCCTGTGTCTTTACATCCAATCTTTCCTTTAACTGTTTCACCCTCTCCGATCCCTTAACTTTCTTTTTATTTCTTAACACTGTACTTTTCATCTCAATTTCACCACTAACCACTGGAAAAGGAAAATAAATTGATATAAATCAATTGTAACAACACTCCATAAATATAGCTCTAAAAAACTCTAAAAAGCAGAACTCTATTCAAAAACAATTTTACCCAAAAGATTTACTATGACAATGACAATCACCAGGTTATAAAAATATCTCTAAAAATCCATTTGATTCTAAACATCACACTCTCATTACACTGTCCTTAAAAGTTCTTCACAATTCCTTTTATTAACCCTGTATGGGCCTTACATGAGCCGACTCTAAGTAAGGTGTTCTTTTCCACTTCAGTCAGTATCTCTTGTCAGTAGCTGGGATGTCGTTTTTGGAAATTTTCCTTTAATTGCCACTTAAAAATATTTACAAAACAAGAGTAAAAGGTGTCAACCTACTCTTGATCTTCAGTATCTTTGGCTTTAAGATTATAGGATTTTAGATCTTTCCCCTCTAAAGCAACTCTGTCTTTTCATCAACAAAGACCATAAAAGCAGGCAGGTCCAGAACACCGCCTTGAGCTCTACTTTCCCCATGCAAGAATCATATAATTTCGTGGGTGTCTCACACTTGCAGATGAAAACCTTGCCCCAAATAGCCAGATAGAACTTTAAACGTGGCTTTCCCTGAAGCAATCCTGGAAGGAATGCGAATACCTTTTTTCTTAATAAACCCTGTAGTTTCTCTTTTTCCCTGTCATTTTCCACATTTGTCCTTTTTTATGTCTTCTACATTCCTGGATTTTCTACTTTGCCCTTCTTCTTCAATTTCCAGTATCCCCCCAGTAGAACTCATCTTTAGTTTACTGTTTCCTTTATCTCTCTCAGTAACCTGTTTTCCTCTGTTCACCCCAACCCCTTGCTTTTTTCTGTTTTCCACTTTGTTCTTTTCATTATTTTTCTTTAAATCACCCACTAACTATTTAATCTCCTTCTCTTCTCTTTCTCCTATTTCTTCTGTTATTTGTTGAATTGTTTTTTGATTTCCTTCTCCTTCTAGTCTTCTAACTACTGTTTCTCCCTTTGTGGCTGCTAAACATAGAAACATAGAATTTGACAGCAGATAAGAACTGCTTGGCCCACCTAGTCTGCCCATTTCCCTACCTAATGGATAAGCTGCAGATCCTAGTTAACCAACAGCCTACATCCTCCTAACCCCCCACTAAAATTGCCTTATGTCTGTCCCATGCATTCTTGAATTCCCCCAATGTTTTTGACTCTACAACCTCCTCAGGAATGCTGTTCCATGTATCCACAACCCTGTCTGTGAAGAAATACTTCCTCACATTACCTCTGAGCCATCCTCCCTCTATCTTCAAATTGTACCCCCTTGTTCTTGCACATCTCTTTTTCTGAAAGATGCTACCCTCTTGAGCTTTGCTGATTCCCTTGAGGTATTTGAAAGTTTTTATCATGTTCCCCCTCTCCCTCCTTTCCTCTAGGCGATACATCTTTAGTTCCTTTAGTCTTTCTTCATATGTCTTCTGATGCAGACCTTGCATCATTTTGGCTGCCTCCTCTAGACAGCCTCCACCCTGTCTATGTCTTTGTGGAGATGGGGTCTCCAGAACTGTACACAGTACTCCAGATGTGGTCTTACCAACTGCCTGTACAGAGGGCCAACAACTTCCTGTTTTCTACTGGTGATGCCTCTCCCTATGCATCCCAGTATCCCTCCAGCCCTTTTTACTGCCTTGTCACATTGTTGGCCCACCTTTAGGTCATCTGATATGACTACCCCAGGTCCCTTTCCATTTTTGTTGTTGTCAGTATCTCACCCCCATTGTGTTCTCTTCCCTGGGTTTTGTTTCCTAGGTTGCATTACCTTGCATTTCTTTGCATTGAATCTAAGCTGCCATATATTTGACCATTCCTCCAACCTTGCCAAGTCCCTTTTCATCCTTTCCACACCTCCTTGTGTATCAACCCTGTTGCAGATCTTAGTGTCATCTGCAAAGAGGCATACTTTTCCCTTCCAGTCCCTCTGCAATGTCACTTATAAAGACATTAAAAAGGACCGTCCCCAGTACTGAACACTGCAGTACCCCACTAGTAACCCTCCTTTCTTCACTTTGGACTCCATTTACTATTACCTGCTGTGTCCTGTTGTCCAACCAGTGTTTTACCCAGGCTTCCACCCTGGGACCCACTCCCAGGCTGGTTAATTTGTTTATTAATCTTTTGTGTGGGATTGTGTCAAATGCCCTGCTAAAGTCTAGGTAGACCATGTCCACAGCCCCTCCCTGGTCTACTGCTTTGGTCACCCAGTCAAAGAGATCAATTAGATTTGTCTGACATGGCCTTTCTGCTGTTAATCCATGCTGCCTTGGGTTCTGTGCCCCACTGGCCTCTAGGTACTCAACAATTATTTCCTCCAGAGGTGATTCCATCATTTTCCCTACCACTGAGGTTGAACTGACAGGTCTGTAGTTTCCTGCCTCTGTCTTGTTCCCACTTTTGTGAAGGGGAATCACATCCACCCCCCTTCAGTCCTCAGGTACCACGCCATCCTCCCATGATTTATTAAAAAGGGTAGTCAGTGGTGTTACTACTTTTTCCCTTAGTTCTTTTAGAATTCTGGGGTGAATCCCATCAGGCCCCATTGCTTTATCTGTCTTCAGTTTTAAGAGTTCTTTCAGAATCCTTTCTTCTGTGAAAGGACTAATATCAACCCCCATATCCAGAGTGCTTCTATTGACTGGATTAGGTATTTCCCCCTGCTTTTCCATTGTGAATACTGAGCAGAAGTATTCATTCAGTATCCCTGCATTTTCACTGTTGCTCTCTGCCCAACCACCTTCCTCTTTTTTCAGCCTCAGTATCCCTGCCTTAGTCTTTCTTTGCTCCCTAATGTACCTATAAAAGGTTTTATCACCCTTCTTAACTGAGTTGGCTATCTTTTCCTCAGTTTGGGCCTTTGTTATTCTGACTGCCTTACCTGCTTCCTTCTGCTTTAACTGGTACAGCTCTCTGTCCTGCTTCTTCTGTGTTTCCTTATACTTCCTGAATGCTATCTTTTTCTCCCTAACCTTCCCCACCACTTCTTTTGAGAACCATAGTGTTTTTTTCTTTCATTTTGATTTGTTTATTTGCTTCACAGAAAGGGTTGTTGCCTCTGTGATGGCAGTTTTGACGTTTTCCATTGTTGCTCCACCCCACCTTCTTGCCTGTTTGCTAGTGCTTTTCTGAGGCACTCTCCCATTTTGACAAAATCAGCCCTCCTGAAGTCCAGTACCTACACTGTTGTGTGGCTTGACTCTACAGCTAAGTTTATCATGAACCACACTGTTTGGTGGCTGCTTCTCTTGTTTCTGGGAAGCTGTTTTCCCCCATTCATGCCACTAATAGAGCTGCGAAATTTACCAATAGTTCATTGTTTAGTAATATTCCATCTCTAATTTCTATTAACAGTTATTTTAGCCCATCTTGTTTCTGTTCTATTGCAAAATGACTTTCAACTCCACTCACTACTCCAGATTCTTTTGGGTTGTTATTTATTATATGTGAGATATCTGGAGGCTGCTGAGTCAGGAGGTCTAGCCTTGGTCTTAAAATATATGGTGTTAAAAATGCTTCAAATTGCCAGCCTGGTGGTTCTGAGGGTTGAGATGCTGGATGCCACACCTTGCACCACGCCTGCAACCTGAGTTCAGGAACAAGCCCAGGCCACTGGGGGTTGGCAGGGAAGGGAGAGGATTGAGCTTCCGGAGGACAGCTCTCTTCTCCTGGGGAGGGACAGGGGTCCCTATAAGGTGCTCGGCTGCTCTCTGTCAGAAGCTGGAGACACAGCAAGTGCTAAGGAGCAGAAGGAAGAGTGGGGGAGTGGCAGACATCAGAATCAATCCCTTGATGTCAGGGTGCTGGCCACTTCCCAGAAACAAGGGAAAATGCCTCTCAGCTCCAGCAGAGATGAAGCGCCGGAGCTTGCCCCCGATTTGCGGCACCCTACCGACCAATGCTACTGAATTGTTGGGGTGCTGGGGCCCACCTCATCCCCGTCCGGGGGGTAAACTGAGAGTACATGGGTGACAGAGGACTGTACAGGTAGGAGCAGATTGCAGGGGGATGACTCCTTGGTGCTCCCGAGGAGACCAGAGCCTAGTGGGAGAAAGGGAATAAATAAGAAAATAATAAAAAAAATGCTTCAAATTCTCCTAAAAAGGAGGCAGTAGGACATGGATGTCATTTATCCATCAACAATCTTCTGTCACTATTCAGCTCATGAGTTTTCTCTCCTTTCATTTCTTTGTACTTAGATTTTCCACCTCCAGTTTCCTTTTGTAATCTTTTATCACTATAGTTAAACCTCTCTCCCTTTTCCTTCAAACTAGATCCATCTCTCTCTTCCATATATTTTATACTTTTTTTAATTTATTTATTATACTTTTTGCCCCCAAGCCTCCAGCTGCCCAGTAACTCTGCCTGGTCATAGACCATGGCCTCCACCTCCATATCTAGTTTTGACCCTCCGTTACCTCCTGGCTTGCTCCCCAGGGTGGGTTCATGGTACCAAACCCTAACAGCATCATGATGATGGGATTAGGTTGGAAGGCCAGCCTGGAGGTTAATCGAGGCTGAGGCAGGCTTCATGGGGGTGGACAGGAGCTAAGAATTTTTTCATGAGGTTTTCTGGGGGTGGAGATGTGCAATGACATCCAGCATCCCCTCCACCCCCAGCACACTCAGACACCAGATGTCTGCAGTACCCCCAGCCTCTGCCAGGGGTCTGTCAAGCACCATACATTCTCCCCACCCTCTCTCCGGAGAAGGATAGCAGTCCTAGGGACATTCCATCCTTCTTCCACGGCCAGCCCTCTGATGACTTGGGTCTGTTCCTGAACATGGGTTGCCGGCGTCACAAGCAGAAATCCAAACACTGCACCAATGGGCCGGCCATCGTTTATACTTTTAAGAAAACTAGATTAAGTTGACTACCCGGTGCCAATATGTAGCTAGTGATTTTTTTTATCAATCAGTACTTTATTACCTTCTTTTTTCTCAATCACTTTTTTATCCTTGAGGTTTTTAGTTTTACTTTTATTAACATAATTTCTAGGATTTGTACCATTTTCTTTCTTGTTTGTCTTGTTTGTATCATTTTCTTGGTAAGTTTTCTGGTTATCCTATTCTCAGTATAGTCCTTAAACACTGAAAGAAAAGGGATATCTAGTCCTGGGCTTACCCTAACCAGTTCAATTGTCAAAATAATTCAAACGATCTATAATTCCCAGAATTAAGCTTATTGAGGCCCCAATAGTAGCTGCCTTCTTTATCTGTAATGCACAAAACAACTTTTAAGGTCTATGTATAGTTCTATAATTCGATTGTCCAGTAAACCAGCTAAATCCACAATAGCAGGAATTCAGAAACAATATATCCTTCAGCAGTCCCGTCAGGATAAGTTTCCTTTTCTTCCTTGGGGTTGCACACACCACTGGCAAAAATAAATCAGAAACAGGAACTGTAACACTGCTTTAATTAACAGATTACACTAATAACTCTTTTCTTTTAAATTAAAACTAAAGCTAAAACTGAAGAGAAATGAATAAAAACAAAAAGAATCAAAAACACTGCGAGGGCTTTAAGGCTTTAGTTGCTACCTACTTTTTAGATTCAGATCTTTTTTACTTGCCGCCCGTCCTCTGCTGTGTCTCTGCCGGTTTATGTTTAATAGCTATCTAGAGAAAAATATATAATATTAAATCCCCAGAAGAGAATACCAAATTCCTTATTAAAGAGAGGAAAATACCAGTGATATACAAGTTTAACGCTTATGTAAGAGTATGCAAAATGCACAATTTAAAACAAAGGCTTCTCAAGACTACTTGTGAAGTCCAAAACAACGGACCTCCTAGCTCAATAAACAGCAGGTACTACACGCTTACAACCTGCTTCAGGAATGGCACCTACTCAGCTCAGAATGTCATGCATGCAGGTTTTAAATTCTTGAGTCAGAGACCATGTAATCAGTCACTAGTGCAAAACTTTAAACTTGAAACTCATCTTAGCTTCTATTTTATTAAAAACTTATATTAACTTTTATAGTTTGTCCTGCACTTCTACTGCTGAACCCCTGCTCTCTATGCACCAGAATCAAAACCAGCAGAGAAACATAGAAGATGCAACAGCACACCTATTACATTTAAACATTAAAATGCACAATATGCCACAGATTACATTTTAAAAGTACAATAACATTTTCCTCACTACCACAGGAAATCACCTAAATAAATAGGGCACACAAATCATCCCAAAACAACACAAGCAAAATACAGCAAACATACAGGACATAAAGCACCAGAATAAATGCTGAGAGAAAATTATAATAAAATAGACACAATGTACAGCGGTTCTAGTCCAGTTCTAGCCCTAAGTTGCTTACAGCTGCTCGAGACTGCTCACAGACCAGTCAGTAGACACGCTGAAAAGCTTCTAGTTTCTAGCAAGACTCACAAGACTTGTTTAAAGTTCTTTGTAAATCTGTACCACTCTATCAACTCATCCTCGACTCCTGATTTTTGGTTCAGCCTGCTTCTGTAGCTTCAGCACAGTAGACCTCATTTCGGCTTCCTTGATCTCTGGGCAACACTAAGAGCCAAGCCCTTGAACATCCTGGCCTTCCAGGACTACCAGGGGTGGTCGAACAGCTCCAGCAGATGTTTTCTCCACTCCCACTCTCTCCAGCGGTCTATGGGGACTTCCCCATGGCTTTCCAATGGCCCTTTCTTGCCTCTCCCAGCTCTGGTTGAATGCCACCACAACAACCTTCCTCCCTGTGGGGACAAGAAATAGATGATGGACAGGGAATGGAACTCACTGGAGCAGGTAAAAGCTGTACTGGAAAGATCACATTTCAGACAAAGGTGGCATACCTGTTCCTAAAAATAAAATTACCTAGCAGTCCTGCATCTGTAGGTTACTCCACAACTGACAGAGCATGGGCCTCCTCCAGTGTCAGTCAATGCAGTGCAGTGACCACTAATACCTCTTCTACCATTCTGTTCTCTGCCTCTAGGTTCCTGTGCCCTGAATGGATGATTCTGTACTTTTTTGCCTGAAACCTATCTGCCGTACTCTTGACCACTCCTCGAGTTTTCTCAGGCTTCTTCACATTCTTTACACACACACACACACACACACACACACACACACACACACACACACACTGTCCACCCCATTGCAGATTTTGATGTCATCCACAAATAGTCATTATTTCCCTTCCAGTCCATCTGCAATGTCAGAAAAATATTAAAGAAGGCCAGTTCAAGAACTGACCCCTGGAGCACCCTGCTGGTCACTCACCCTTTTCCAGAGTGAACTCTGTTTACCACCACCATCTGTCTCCAATCCCTTAGCCAATTTTTTACCCTGTTTACCACCTTCAGACTTATCCTTCAGCTTTCCATCTTGCTAATGAGTCTACTATGAAGAACATTGTCAAAAGCCTTACTCAGATCTAGGTGGAACACATCCAATGCTCCACCCTGATCTATTTTCTTGGACACCCAAAGAAATTTATCAGATTTGTTTGACATGACACCCCCATCTATGTTGTCTTGAGTCTTGTAACCTGTTGGATACCAGCTGTGCCACAATCCTTTCCTTCAACAGTGTCTTCATTAACTTCCTGAACATTGATGTCAGGCGGATTGTCCTATAGTTGCCAGCTTACTCCCTGCTACTGATTTTGTGACACAGGACTACATCTGCCCTCCTCCAGTTCTTCAAAACCACATCTGTTTCTAATGGGCTATTAAATAAGACTTTCATAGTTACCACCAAGCAAGGGTATTGACAGGCAAACTCAGGGCTGGATATTCAGACTGCACCACAAAGATGTGCAATAGTAGAAGCAGGTGCAAGTGCAGTGTGCCCCTGCGCAACACACACAATATTCAAACACAGTGTAGGCCAGGGTACGCTTGTGCAACGCAGCTGAATATCACCAACTGTGCCATGGTGCAACCAGGGATGCACAGTGGAGCAGGGCCAATGTGCAGTAGCACAACCAGGGATGCGCAGTGGAGCAGGGTAGATGCGCAGTAGCACAACCAGGGATGCGCAGGGACAGGGACAGGATGGAGGGGTGCATCACCCATGGAAGCCATGGGTGGAGGAGCACACAGTAGGCTAGACAGCCCCCCCAGCACCCCATGAACTGCACAACCAGTGGTGAGCTGGATGGACCACCAGCCCATGAACACCAGCACTGAATCCACAGCTGGGGCATGGTGCCCAAGCACACACCCCTGGCAAGCAGTGACCTCAACACAAGGAGGGCCGGCCACCCAGTGCCACCTCATCCCACCAATGCAGAGCACACCCTGTACAGTGACCCCCAGACACCCGGCCCAGAAGCAGTGCTCAACAGTGCATGGCACTGAATGCATGCCACCACCCCCACCATGACAATGCAACCCTGTGCACCATGGAGCCATGCATGGCTGCCCCACTGTGAGCACCCCAGATGCAACAACTGCAGACACAATGCCACCCTGCACAGCCTTCCCATGACACAGCAGAGAAGTCAACCCTACATCAGTACATGAGGGACCCGAAATGTGACAAGGTCTGCCCTGGACCACACCACCAGCAGGACAGCACCCCGCACACCCACCCATGAACACACCCTGTCCCAGCACTGGTCCCAACAGGCAGCACAGCTGCCCGCTGTGGTGCATGGAGGCATGCACCACACAGGATGTGACACAGGGCATGGACAGACACCCACCCTGACCCAAGGGCACCCCAACACAGGGCCACAATAGCAGGGCAACAAATGCCACTTGTGTGTGTCCACTGATGCTGTGTACCCACAGCCTGCACCCCACCATGGCACAGGTGAACCAGCCATCTTGCGCATGCACCATGAAGCTGTCTACCGCCAGCATGCGACCGGAGCACAAGTGACAGACAGTAGAACACAGACACTGTAACAGACACCAGCGACAGCATGGAGGGGGAACAACAACAGTATAGCCCACAGTGTCACCCAAGGCAGACATGCAACAAACTGGTGACAGGAGGCAAGCCGCCATTGCGCCGTGCCCAGAGGGTGGCCGGCATGGACAGCCACCAATGACATGCCAGCAGACCGTGCGTACCACAGACATGCAAGGGGCCCAGATGCACGGACCATGGACATACTGACAGGGGCACCAGGGACACAACGCATGCACCAGGGACCACTGCACACAGGCATCCAGTGCATAGGGAACAACACACATACCACAGACAGGGACCGAGTCCCCCACCCACACCATAAGTGGAACCCTGCCAGACACACACACACACGCCCAGGCCTGCACCACCCCCAACGCCATGTACACCACTGCAGCCAAGCACCATATGCCCACTGCAAATCAGAGACCACCACAGTTGTCATATCAAACAAGTATGTATTGAAAGGGTAAACTGTACAAACAACACAACAAATCAAAACTATGTGCAAAGTGGGGGGGAAGGGACACAAACCAGGTGGGGGTGGGCATGGGGCAAGGGTGTACATCAGGGATTGAGACAAAGGGGTGTGAGAGTAAGTCCAAGGGGAATGCACAACATGTGCACTGTAGGCCCTAATGGCAGCTCCTCTCCTCACTCCGGTCCCTGTGGCGCCTTCTGTGCCTCCTACGGTCACCTCAATCAATCCTCTGGAGCAGTTCCAGAGTAGCCTGGGACACCTGCAGTAGCTCCTGAATGTTCTGCTCCAGGGCAGTCCAGCATTGTCCACCTAGGACAAGGGAGCAGAGTCAGTATGCGTGACTGGCCAGACCCCTGCAGCCCACCCAATGTGCATGGCATACAGCCATGCCCCTGTGATGGCATGCGACCACCCACAGTGTCCACGCCCACATGACCCACCTACCCAGGCACCCATAGCCATGTGGAATGCTGCACACACACCAACTGCCCATGTTCCGCACAGCACCAACGTGCCCATACAGTGACATGGCTATGTGGTGCAAAGGCAGTGGCACAGCCAAGGACCCAGTGCATGCACAGCCCACCTGTGACACCCACCCACACATGCAGTGCCACAGGACAGTGCTGAGTGCACTGTGTGATGTGCATGGCAGTGAGGGCCAAGTGCGGGTGGCCATGCCCGCCACCACCCTGCAACCCAGCATGCACAGATGTGAGGCTGTAGCACTGCCACTCACCTGCATCCTGGCCAACTGAGCACTGCTGGCACATGATTCACTTCAAAGTGGCTCGGCTGCATGTCAAGCCACCCACTCCAGCATGATCTCTCTGTCCTCAGGCCAAACATGCCCTACAGTGCTCTTCCGGGCCTAGAATGCAAACATGAAGAGGGAAACATCAGTATAGGTCAGTAACATAGCCCCCGTGTGTGCATGTCCCGCTTTGGCCAGCCATGATGCACCCCACCACCACCACCCCCACTAGATGGCCCCCCCGCGGCATGGCCTTATGCACACCGTGATACCTGGACAGATGGACACCACCAGTGATGGGATGGAGCACCTACCTGGCCGTAGCACAGCACCTCACTGGGCATGTGCCTGCAGATGCCCCAGGTGGTCAGTGTCACACCACTGGAGGTTGCCATAGCAGTGGCGACACTGCTTCGCTGACTGGCTGCTCCCTGTCACCTCCTCCAGGACCTCCGAGATCTCCTGCCACACAGCAGTCTGTGGCCTGTGGAGGGGTTCCTGCCCAAAGAAGGCACCAGCATGTGGCTCCACCAGAGCCACCAGGTTTGCCAGTTCAATGGCACTCCAAACCTGTGCTCTGGTCCTCAGCATGTTGCTGTCTCAAACAGCAACAAAATGGCACTCTGTAGCGCAAGTGCCCCACGTGCAGAGGCAGTGCGGTACTGCACTGCCAGTCCTTAGTGCACTGTCACCAGACTGCGCGATACAGGTACAGCCATGCACATGCATGGCATCTAGGGTGCAAAGGTTGACCGCAGGGTCAAAGGTCTGTCCGTGCACGGGGTGCCACAGTGCTATTGGGACACCCTGCATGTAGTGCAGTAGGGTGCTTGTGTCTGATGCCCTGCAGTGGCCTACTGTGCTGTGGCACCATGGCACCCATGGCACACCATGACACGAGCACCACACAGGCATACAGCACACTAGCACCACAGGCTCAGTGGTGGCCATGCTCTGCATTGCCTCCCACACACAGCAAGTCAGCAGCACTGCATGTGTCAGTGTCAGCACCCTGGCATGCACTGTGTGGTGCCGATTGCACACGTCACAGTGCTGTGCCATAGCCTGAGCACACTCACCTATATTGCACAAGGTGCAACAGCATGATATTCAGTCAGGTTATGCAAATCAGCTCATTAGACATTCCACAGTGCATCCACTGCAGTAGCATCCACTTACAGTTGTGCCTGCCCTCATTTGCATGCACTGCGCTATATAAATGTGACCTGGGGCTGCAGAGGCCATGGTTCGGTATTGCAGTCCTTTGTGGTGGGTTGCATGCTTTTGGGATGTGGGGACTGTGGTTTGTTAGGGCTGTATGGGACTGCACAGTCCAAGGTATCACCTGTCATTCCCACAGGCGCGAGCATGACTGAGCATGAGGATGAGGTGGAACAGGGAAGGGGGAGAAGTAGGAGGCCCAATTTCACCAGGGCTGAATCCGATGCCCTGTTTGAGGCATATCTGGACATGGAACCACTGCTTAGTGGACAGCAGGGAATGCCACAGGCCCATGCTGTGGTGTGGGGTGAGGTGGCGCATGCCATGAACCAGCATGGCAGCCACCAGTGGTCCGTGCAGGAGTGCAAAAAGAAGGTAGGCATGGACAGGAGGCAGATCAAGGACAAGGTGGCTGCCATCAGGGCTGCATGTGCTGCCACCGGTGGGGGCCAGCTGGATGTACCCCACCTGACGCCACAGGAGGAGTGTGTGGCCAGCAGCATGCAGCATAGTGCCATCAAGGGCATTCCTGGTGGTGGCTTCCAGATGGGTGGCAGCCCATCACTGCATGGTAGGTCCTGTGCTGTCAGTGTGTGGGTGGTGGAGAGCATGCCACAGGGCAAGGTGGAGCCACTAATGCTAATGTGTTCCCTTACAGCTCCTGAGTGTCTACACGGGGTAGTGGTGGTGGGTGTGTTCACCGAGGGGGAAGCCCTGAACACAGAGGATCACCCATCCACCTCCACAGGTGTCCAAGGGATTGGCCAAGTGCATACCTGCATGTCTGTCTGGACTGATATGGGTGGTGTGGGTGTGGAAGGCCCTGTCTGTGCCCCAGCATGACATCGCTCCTGGTCTCCAGTGTGCTAGGACACAGATTGGGGCCAGATCCAGCACCAATGATGGTGGTCCATGCATCCCGGACAGTGACACATGTGGGACACAGGATGGTCTCACAGCAGGCAATCGCATGGGCGTTACTGCAGGTGATGCTGCCTTGGCTGCCTGAGTAACAACCCAGTCCCAGCCTGTGCCTGTATGCCCCAGTGGGGCAGCACTGGTGTGCATACAGGGTGGTGGGGCTGCTGCAGCTGCTGTGGCAGCACCGGTAAGCCCTGGCAATCATCAGCCAGAGGGGCAGCACCAGCATTCGGACAATGGCAATGGGGGGACAGTGTCGGGGGCCGTGACAGTGTACCATGCGTGGACATGCCCCAGCATGGCTCTGGTGTGCAGCACCCAACATCAAGGGGTGCTGGCCAGCAGGGCCAGGAACACCATGAGGGACAGCATGTCAGACCAGTGGACGACCCCTTGGATGAACACAGCCATCTTCTCCAGACTTCAGTAGATCAGCAGATGCGGCCTGTGATGGTTGTGGATGCACTCAGTGTGGTTCTGCACCAGGCAGATGAGTGATGCAGCAGGGACCATGGATTGCTCCTGGCAGAGATGGCCTGGCAGAGGGTGGATGTGACCGCTGCCATTGACAGGCAGACCACTGCATTGACAACTGTCATGGCTACACTGGGCACCCAGTTCTGTGCCCAGCCACCACAGACAGTGCACAGTGTCATGTCCACCCTCTGTTCCTGGTGCCGTGTGGCACCTGCTATGTCGACACTGGGTTCAGCTGTGGGCATACCGAGCATGCCTGGTGTGGGCATGTTTGGTGGGCTGCAGACCCCTGCGTGAACACAGTCGCGTTCATGCAGTGTCACCCCTGGGGGCCCGTCGGTGCCACCCCAAGAGGCCACTGGTCAGCCTAGCATGGCTGGCAGGTCTTTGTGGGGCAGCCCATGCATCCATGGTGGCCGTGGTACTGTGCTGCATGACTGACCTGTCTCCCACCATGGCCACTGTCTGCCACTGCCCTGTGTGCACTGTAGTGTGCATTGTGTGATGCACAGGTGGGGTACCTGGCCCTACACGCACACGGTCCCTGTGCACACCCTCCTGGCTGCTGGCCACTGTGGCATGTGCATGATGATGCCTACATTGTGCTATCTGCCAGTGTGCAATAGTGCCCAGCATCTGAGGAATGCACAGTGGTAGCCACTGGGCATGGTTGTGTGTGGTCCTGTGTGGGGGTGGGGTGGCTGTTGGGGTGGGTGTGCCGTTTTCCCTTTGTGTATGTGTTGTGTTGTGTGTGCATGTGTGTGCATGTGTCATGTTCAGCCCTGCCCATCCCTGCCGCTGTGTGCGGTTCCTCACTCAGACCCATTCTCTTTCCACCGTCCACCCCGGGTGTTCTGCCCTGCCTGTCTGTGGGCTGTGCCCTTGTCCTTGGTGGTCGCACATGGCCCCGTGACCTACCTGTGTTGTCTGAAGTGCTCCTCTGTAATGGCATCCCGCTGCTGCTGTGCCATCCGGATCAGCCGGGGGTCTCATTGCCCAGGGGGTGGCTGCCCTTCACCAGCTGGACTAGTGTCCTCATCGTCCCCACTGTTGGCCCCCACTTTGACCTCTGTGGCTATCCCACAGTCAGTGGCCATGTTGTGCAGGATACAGCAGGCCAGGAATAACCTGCAGGCCTTCGAGAGGCTGTACTGTAGGGCACCGCCTGATGTGTCCGGGCACCAGAACCAT
This sequence comes from Neoceratodus forsteri, assembly GCA_016271365.2. NCBI lineage: Eukaryota > Metazoa > Chordata > Ceratodontiformes > Ceratodontidae > Neoceratodus > Neoceratodus forsteri. The sequence goes on along the minus strand of JADMNL010000026.1, from coordinate 278,111,387 downwards.
GCATTCAGCAGCCTGAACACCCACTCAATGACATTCCATGTTGTGGCGTGTGCCTTATTTTACCATTGCTGCAATGAGGTCATGGGGCACCGGTATGGTGTGAGCAGCCAGGGCCATAGCGGGTAACCATTGTCACCTGTGTGTAGATGGTGGATATTAGAATGGTAGTCTGCATCACTGTGCCATGGGCCATCATGGCTGGTACCCATGGCACCTCTGACTATGCACCCCCCCACATCTGCTCACGTCATCCTGTGTGATATGCATACTCACCTACTAGATGGCTGGTGGGGATGTCCCCACTCTCAAACCTGTGGCACAGTGCAGACTGGTGCCAGATGAAGGTATCATGTGATCCCCCAGGGTGCATGGCACAGACATTGGTTATGCACCCCCTGGCATTGCACACCATCTGGCAGTTTATGTTCGGGTATCCCTTGCAGTTTATGTATGCCACACCCTCCAGGCCAGGTGGCATGTGGATGCCTACATGGGTGCAGTCAATGGCCCCAAGCATGCCAGGCAACCGTGCTACCCTGTGGAACTCCTGTATGTGTGCTGTGTGCTCTGCCTGTGTGCTGGGGAAATGGATGTACTCCACATCATGTGACAGTAGTGTGCTGAGGAATTGTGTGAGTAGGCGTGATGCAGCTGACTGGGTTATGCCTGTTGTGTCCCCTGCTGGTCTCTGGAAGGTGCCCATGGTGAGCAGGCACATAACGGCTGTCACCTTTGTCTCCACTGACAAAGCATGGCTCTGTTGTGTGGGTGCCTGCATCTCATCACTGCACAGCTCACAGAGCTGCCTCAGTATCACCCGGTTCAGGTGGTACTGGCCCACAATCTCTGTGTCAGAGTACTGTTTGAAGCTGGTGTGGGCTTGGTACTGCCTGTTCTGGGCATACCACAGATGGGCCCTTCCATGGCCGTGCCTCCCTGCTGCCTGCCCTCTCACACCCCTCATTACCACCTCCATCTGGAAGGTGGCACTGGCCATGTCCCTGGCTGGTGTCCCCCCGGGTGGCTGTTCTCCTGTTCCCCCTGCTGTCTGTTCCTGGTGCTTCCCCTGCACTGGGTTCACCTCCGGCTGTTTGTCTGTGGCTGTCCTGCCTCTTGCCACTACCCTCAGTCTACTGTGGCACTCTCACACCCTTTTCTGCACACTGCCACGGGCACACCCTTTCCTACCCTCACTCTGGCACACTTCTGGTGGGCCTTGTCCTACTCCTGTCCACTCCTGCACCCTGCTTCCTGTATTTCCTCCCTGGAACTCTGTTTCCACACTCCCACCTGTGGCTTCCCTGTGGTGGGTTCTTCCTCCACTCTCTTGCTCCCATTTATTTTGGCTGATTTCCGCTGTTGTGCAACTTCCACTTGCTCTGCTATTGCGCACATCGCATGCTGTCGAATATCGCACTGCACATGTTATTCATGGTTCCGCCCCATATGGTTGCACATGCATTCATTACTGTTGCACTCTGGCACATTGCTTGTTGTGCTGCTCAGCTGCCTCCTGCTGAATGTCACACAATGGTGCATTTCTGCACTTGTGCTGGTGCGTCCCTGTTGTGCATGGCACATCCACTCTGAATATTCCACCCTCAGTGTACTTTCCTGAGTACAGCAAAATCTGGAAATTACAGGGGCAACTTGAGCCTCAGGCCAGGTCAACATATAGAAACAGAGCCTGAAGTACATGAGGAACTGTTTTTGCTTCCCTCAGATGCTTTTGCTTGATTTTGTGCATGATCTTTGGAAGATGTGAGGGTGCTTAACTTGTTTTGTTTATTTAGTCTGTTAGGTACATGGGCCAAAAACCTGTTTTCATGAGTAACTAGAGTATATAAAAACATACATTACATAACAACAATAATTAAAACAGGACACATACTGTATAGATACATAGCAATTACAAGTACAAACAGGTTTGTAAAACAAGCACTGTCACACAAAGTAGCACTAATTTACAAAATACTTGCATTCACTCTCTGTAAGCAAATACCTGTACTTGTCAGAGCCTGTCTAGAGTGAGACAATGTGACTTCAAGGCATTGAAACATTATCAAAAGTGCATTAAAAACAACTGGAAAATTATAAAGCATGGTTTTCTGACCAGCTGAGGTTTACATTCATGGAAAAGAGAAGAGATGGTGAGCAGATGAGTGGGTAACTGTGGAGTTAGTGTGTTTTTTAAAAATAGATTGGAATACAGAAGGACCTTATTTAAAGTTACAGTATCTTTTTTCCTTATGTCCCAAGTTGAAATTTGTATCTATATTCTAGGGCACAATGGTGTGTCCTGGATGGTAATTGTGTAGCAAATCAAGAAATTTTATTCAGAAAGACTTTGACCCATAATAGGAACCCTTCCCTGGCAGAGTAATAAAACTGTCAAAGCCATACTCAATAACTGGTAATAACAATATTGGGGAAAAAAGTATTCTAGATGGGATTAATAATGAATTCAGTCTATAAAGTGCTCAAAGTCATTGGAGGACAATTTTAACCATTTTAAGAATATGGTACTCATAACTCATACCTCATACCTGAATCTAAAATAAGGCCAAAATATTTTAAAATGTTGAACCTGCTCTGTATCTACCCCCGTGTCAGTGATCAATGAAAGCATAGGCTCAGTATTCAACCTTTTCCCATGATTATAAAAAACATAGATTTCATCTTTTTCTCATTTAAGACTAATTTATGTATTCTGAATTTTCAAAAAGTCAGATGCCAAGTCATCTTAGACAGTGCTGAAGCCAGATCCACTCATGAGGATCACCACATCATCTGCATATAAAAAAAATGGGATTTAAGACACACCACAGGTCGGATATTTAAAAAAACCTGAACAAAAGATGTACCAGGTCAGAATAGTGCAGAGAAAACTGTGCACAGCAAGACCATCCTGTGAAGAGCGTGAACAGCTTAATAGTGACAGGGGAACTGCAGTGATATGAAAGGATTGCTACCCCCTGTCCCTTACCCAGAAGAAGAAAGTGTATGTTGGCGCTGCGGATTGGGTTCTCAGTTGAGCCGCTTCCATGGTGGAGTGGCTAGAGCACCAGACCCTGCAGTGGATGAGGTTGGGGGAGAAAGAGGCTTTATTCCCTGTAAGGTAATCTTTTTTCAGTACTTTTTCTTGTCTATGTGTCCACATCCCCTCGGATTTCATTATAATAGTTCTGTGGAGTATTGGGGGGCAAGGGGATGAAGCCCCCCATAAAACAAAGTACTTGTCGATCTTGCTGCTTGTTGTTTGTAACTTGCTGTGCATGGTTGTGTCCCACGCTGTTATACCTCAGTGAAAACAAAAGAGGACCTAGGACAGAACCCTAAAGGACACCCAGTGTAATAGAAGTGGGAGGAAAAACAGCATCTATTAATTTTGGTGGATTGAGTATGATTAGTCAAATAACTACCACACCACCTAATGACATCCCAGAACATGCAAAGATTAGTAAGAGCCAAAATAAAAGGCCATTATTAACTAAATCAAAAGCTTTAGTGAGGTCCACGAACACAGCTGCATCAAAATGTCCCTTAGCCTGGGTAAAACATTGGCTGGACAACAGGACACAGAGGGTAATAGCAAACAGAGTCCACTCTGAAGAAAGGGGAGTAGTAGTATAAGTTCAAATATCTCATCAAATGTTAAATTTTAGCCAATCAGTGCATGCCACATCATTTGACAGGTGGGCATGGCCTAAAATGGACCAATCATAATCGTCCCTTGTTAAATCAGAAGTTCATCCCTAAAATGTGCTAGCCCCACCCACTTCCAGCGGGAGTGATGTAAGCTCGAGCCTGTGTCCCACCCCTTGCACAGGAAATGGCCCACACTGGAACTCTGGAAGTGACATAACACCACCATTTTGTAAGCATCTTACACCACTCATTCTCATACACTCCTCGAACCCCTGCCATGCCATCCTGGCTGGAACCAAGTCCCACCGTGCTAGCTCAAACTCCTGTTCCCCCCTTTCTCCTGCATTCCACCATCCTGGCTCGAACCCCTGTCCCTCTTCACCAACGTACCCCCACCCCATCCCAAAAAAATAAGTTAGGGTTTATGTAGTGTTATGTGCCTCCTGTCGGCTTGGGTGCTATAGCAATCACAAAACTAATTATTTATACTCCATCATGAATTAAAAGTATAAAATATATCAGAAAAAAAGGAATACACATACCTATAGTTCTCCCCTCAGCTCTGTGTAGTATCAAGGAGAAGGCTGGATGGGAGCTACAACAGATGTGCCCCTGACACGTGTGACCATGTATAGTATGATGGGGTGTGGTGACGGTTTGACCAAGGGGCAGTCCATCTTGCAAAGCGTTATATAAACCCTCCATTTGAAGCCAGAAGGCACAGCTTTTTGAGAGATTTCTCAGATTCTGTTTTATAGACTTGGAGCAGATTATCAAAAACATCAAGAAGAAGATGGCACAGCACAGCGCTTCTCAATTCAACCTCCCAGCAACAGGCCAGACTGTCACACTACTGAATGAAAAGTCTGGAGATGAAAAACCAAGCAAGAAGATGGCACAGTGCAGCGCTTCTAATTCAACCTCCCAGGAACAGGCCAGAATGTCACACCACTGAATGAAAAGTCTGGAGATGAAAAGCCAAGCAAGAAGATGGCTATCGGGGCCCCACAATGCAAGCCAACATATGTGTACTACATGAGGTGTGAAAAAGAATGTCCAAGAATGTCTTGTTGAGTGGAAGAGTGTCTGACATAAAAAAGAAACTCACTGAACAGTTTGGTGAATCAGAAAATCCTAAATCTGACTGTCCTTCTGAAGAGACACCACTGCAAGACCTTGAAGAGTTGCTGGGTTGTGAATCTGATGCAGAAAAAGAAGTTACTATGAAACCCAAAACAGAGAGTGACAAGAAGGGGGAGCCAGAGAAGATGGTCAGTGAGACACTGCCAAAAAAAGCATCAGAGAAAGTTGTGAAAAAGAAATCCAAGACACAGCCAAGAGGTGTTTCTGACCAAGAGGGTGATGATGATGATGATGATAAGGCAGCCACAAGCAGTCAAGCCCAGGCTAAGAAAGAGAAAGATAAGAAAAATGAAGAAGAAAAGAGTTGCCTTGAGGAGGTAAATGCATTTTAACATTTAAAAAAAATGTGAGTGGTGACATGCGTACATGGTGTAACTGAGGGAGATGAGTTAGCAGTAGAACTAAATCTTACCTATAATGAGTCAGAGGACCAATGCTGTTTTCTGTTTTTACTTTAATAGACTGAAGGATTTGCGATGGAGGAGCAGCAGTCATATTCGGACAGCATGGATCCGTGACTTTCCACAATCTACTGCTCGACTGTCTTTGCTGTGTGAAAAATACAAATGTGGTTGTTAATGAGATGTGTGAGAACCAGTATGTTAGAAATACAGAGAGCGATAGAATGTTTCAAAATGTCACAGAACAGGCAGTGATCACTACCCAACCCTCTTCTTCTTCTACTACTGAGATTAGACAGGGGACCACATGTGAAAAACCAGGCCTCAGTAGTAAACCCCCCAAAACTGACCACTATATATATTGTAAGTACGTTATGTATCATACCATCTGTGGCGTAATTGCCTCAGTGATACAGAGGGTGACACATTGTGAATTGGTCTATTCCTGTCCCAGGTGTGAGATAGATGATCTGAGTCAGAAAAAACATTCATGTATCCTTGATTACTTAATGTCTAAAGAAGCATACAGAAATGTTTCTGAAGCCATACATATAGGACAGCTCATGCCCGTGATCTTGACAATTGCTATGAAGCATCAGGAGTTAAATATGACCAATTGTACCCTGGAAACTATAAGTCACGTTTTAAATGATATGAGAAAATCCGATGACCCCTTGTGGTTAGTTATACAAATGCTACAGCAGACAGACAGTGAAATTAAAAAAGATGCCTGCCATCTGGTCAGCAAAGGATCCTTTAAAAAATTTCTAAAAAGAAATTCAGAAACCCTGTTTATATTGTAAAAAACATTACCCCACCCCCAAATTGCTACATGTAATCATTTCAGTACCAAAATGTGTCATATTTTATTTTAACAGACAATCATGTAGGATGCAAGTATGGAGAGAATCCAAAGGCTTATGTATCTGATCCTAAGCCATTACTGCCATCCATCACTGTTTGGTTCACCTCAATATGACATTTGCCTTTGTGAGATACATGATGCCTCTGAATTGATGATGTGTGCCCTTCCAGAAGTATGGGAGGATACAGATAAATATATAAATGAATCAGAGTTGCTGCTTGTAGAAAATGTTAAAGTGTTTGCCGATATATTCATGGAAGACGATGAATGTCTTTGTGGACTTTATATCATGATCGTCATAGTCATGTGTGTGTACCACAAAGCAGAAGAAACCTTGTAATACTGTATGTGTTGTTAACTTGGCTTCTCTGCTTGCTGAAATGATCCACTGGTCAAAAAAGGGCCCTTTAAAAAAATTATATAAGGAAATTCAGGAACCCTGTTTATGTTGTTAAAAAACATTTACCCCCCCAAAAAAACTGTTACTTGTTACCATTTTAATATTGTTCATGTTGTTACCCTGGCTTTTTCTGCTTGCTAAACCACCCCATGCAGAGAGAGGTCACTAAAACATAGTGCTGTATGTTTTTTTCCAGAGTATACCACGATGGGAAACACCCTGTCAGTGCATCCAGAGGCTTATTTACCAACTAGTCAGACACAGAGCTAAACAACCTGGTTTAAATCTACCTACAGGAGAAGCACCGTCTGTACTTTTACAGACATGCCAAGGTCTTTTTGATGGTCTCTCAGAGGGACCCCAAAAGGAAACTGTGGATTATTTTAAGGATGAGGGGACTACTCTTGAGGAAGCAATGTATAAAATTGCTATAGAGTTTATGCATAATCCTTATGATGTGGTACACTTTTGTGGTTTTATCTGTACCGCTGTTGAATTTTTAGTGTTTAGTCTGCAGAATGGAGGGTCTGAGTCTGTCATCATAAATTTTGCTTCTTTTATCGCTTTTGTTGTGTTTCATAAATCAGATTAAGCATATGCTTTTCCTAAACAGTGTATTATAATGTACTTTCAGATGGCATGTACTGGCATGCTCCCAATATTCCAGGCAGTCTTGATGTCTACAATGTACCGTGTGATAAAGGACATTTTAAAGGAACCTGTATACTTTGGAAAGCAGCCTGCATTAAATGCCTGTTCTGAAGATGCTGCTGCTTCACTGGCAGAAAACACACTGACTCTGATTAAAGCATTGCCTCCCTTTGTATGGAGACTCTATTTTGATGTAATGGAAAACAATAACCGTACAGCATTATGTAAGGTGAACGACATTGTAGATGCAACAGATGGTCTTAAAAATCAGACTTGTTATTTTGAATGGTGTATGGCATATGTGTGTATGTATTGTGCCCACCTCATCACTAAGGGGGAAGTGGACGATGCCCATGCTTGTGTAAAACATGCAGCTCAAAAGTTGCTTTCTCTGGGTTTGTGAAGCGTGTGAAAATGGAAGAGTAGAAAACAATATATTATGTAATCATTGCATGCTTGCCATGTGTTATGTCTTTTGTATGTAGCAGCTATATGCATTAGTTTATGTATTATAAAGTATATAAAGTAAACCTTCAAATACCGTTATGACATGTGTATTTATAAATAAAATATAATCATGCATTGCACTTTGTGGTAGTCATAGTGTTTTTAAAAGAATAGAAAGAGCACATGCTTTATTTTACTGGTGACAAGAGTTTTGCTAGTTAATGGATGTATTGGGGTTGATGAAAGAAGGTGAATGATCACCTGTTCCAGGATATACATTTTAATGCAAAAAAAGTGGGTAGTTTCACAGGGGTGACTCAGCTGTGTAAGGCTGCAAAAAAAACTTGATAAAGATGTCACCAGGAAAGGTGTTGCAGAATGGCTTGTGAAGCATGACCCCCTACTCATTACACAAAGCAGCCAGAGTCTGATTTAAGAGAAATCCTGTCATTATTTCTGACATAGACAGACAATGGCAAGCTGATTTAGTGGATATGAGTCAATATGCAATGTACAGTAATGGGTTTAAGTACATACTAATGTGCATTGATGTGCTGTCCAAATATGCCTGGGTAGTGACTTTAAAGACAAATCAGGCAAGGCAGTGATGTAAGCCTTTAAAACTATTTTTAAAAGTGGATGCACACCTCAGAAGTTGCAGACTGATCAGGGTAAAGAGTTTCTAAATGCTTCCTTAAAGAACCTATTAAAACAAAATAAAATACACCATTTTGTGACGAATAATGAAGTTAAGGCCAGCATTGTAGAAAGATTTAATGGGACACTGAAGTCACGCATGTGGCATTGCTTTACAGCCCAGAATACTTGGAAATATTTTATTTTTATTTAGCTTTTGTTGACCGGGTAAGTGCACTAGACAAATCCTGCCTATTTTCAAGCATGACCCGGGGGAGGGGGATACAGATGAATGCCAACTGACCTTGAACCAGATTAAGCTGTTGGTGGTATTTTTAGTGAATGAGGGAAATTTGGCCAGGACACCGGGGAAATTCCCCTACTCTTTTTGATAAGTGCCATGGGATCTTTAACATCCACCTGAACTACCACCAATCCAGGCAGATGGGACCTCGGTTTAACGTCTCATCTGAAAGACGGCACCTCAGAAGTGCAGCACCCCTCTCATGCTGCACTACAGTGTCAGTACTGGGATATTAACCCAAGTGCCAGATGTGGGAACTGAACCCACAGCCCTCTGATCTCCCGGCCTTAGAGGCGAGTGTGCTACCTACTGAGCCACTGACACTGCCAATATACAGTATACAGATATATACAGATACAATATACAGATGTGTTGTCAAATCTGGTGCACAGCTATAACCATACTTATCACAGAAGCATTAAACACAGGCCTGTGGATGTTAACCCTTCCAATGCCCTGGGTGTATGGAAGATTCTGTATGGTAATTCTGTTCTTGGCAAAAAACAAAAGGGTAGCCTTCAGAAAGATGATCACGTGAAACTATCTAAGCTAAAAGGGGTGTTTGAAAAGGGATATGAACAGACGTACAGAGATGAGATATTTATTGTGATGGAGGTCTTAAAGACACAGAGGCCCACCTATAAGCTAAAAGACTATCAGGGTGAAGACATCAAAGGTACTTTTTATGCTGAGGAGTTGCAAAAAATTGAACCGGATGAGGACCGTGTGTATAGGGTGCAGAAAATCCTGGCAGAGAAAAAGCATGGCAGAAAAACTTGGTATCTGGTAAAGTGGAGAGGGTGGCCTGATAAATTTAATAGCTGGGTTGAGGCAACACAGGTTCGGGACATTAGAAGCAGATAAGGCTTAAAATGCTCAAAAATGGATTTTATATCACCTTGCCCAGCAACGCCTCGCACAACATTTTCCCCAACAACTCTATATCCACTTTTACAGTAAAGTTATCACAAATGCTTGAACTACCTGGTGAATGGGAAGTGGGCTTAGCAGAAATTCAGTACCCTCATACCTGGGACAACGTGCCTGCACAGAAAAACAGGTTCAGTATGCTCTATCAGCCTCTAAGTGTAACCCACATTAAAACACCATCAACAGGACTCTTTACTGAGTCAGCAGCATTTAAAATCCCATCAGGCTATTATCCTAACATGGCTGATGTTATTACTCAAATTAATAAATGCATATTTGAAGTAAATAAACTGGCAGTGATTTTGGAACAACAAGCTGTCGGGAGAGAAATAATCATTGACAGTGACATCAAATGCATTTTGTTTATGCATTGGCAGTTACAGTACCTTTTGGGTTTTAGCAGACTCGAGGTAGGTGTAGGAAAGACTCTAGCAAAGAACCCTACAGATATTAATGGGGATTTTTACACATTATATATCTACACTGACATTATCACGCATGAAATAGTGGGTGACAGTCTAGTGCCTTTGCTGAGATGCGTACCCATCAGGGGCCAAGACAATGAGATAGTGACCATGACCTACGATAAACCCCATTATCAAACAGTCAGTAAGTATCAGATTGATACAGTTGCTATTGAAATAAAGAATGATCAAAATGAACGTGTATCATTTTGATTTGGAAATGTGATCGTGAAGTTGCATTTTCACCCCCAGAGAGTGTTTTAAAATTTAAACAAGGATGGTGATCGTTCAACATTATGGGGACCCTGCCTTGTACATAAACTATTACAAGGCATAGGTAGGATATGGTCTGCCTGGTTTTCATGGACTTCCTGCTATGTATGGTTCTGGTATAGGAGGGATATTTCATAGTCTGTTAAGAAAAGCTGTTCCATTTTTAAGAAGGGGGTTTGAAATTGCAAAACCACATCAACGGACAGCTGCTAAAAATGTTGCAAAGGATGTTGTGGGGCATGTGACTAGTGCTGTTGCTCAAAATATGTCAGGGGGTGATAAGCCTACTCAGGGTGGCTCAGGGTTGACTGTATTCAAGAAAGGTAAAAACAAAGCGCAGAGTACACCCTTCGCTTCTAATCGGCCCTCCCGGCTACTTTAAAAGAGGTGTTTCAAAACACAAAACTTCACATAAAAGAAAGCATTCAAAGGCAAAAGGATCTTCAAGGGGTCGTAAAAAAAGCAGAGACCTGTTCTAAAAAAACATGGCTTTCATGCACTGTGATTCTGAAGAATGCACAAAATCAGAACTTGACTTGTTTGCCATTTCTCCCACACAGACAAGCACTGAAAAAAACATTTATGTAGAGATGCCCCCTCTGGCTGCTCTTTCAGAAAACTTACTGATTGAATTTTATATAGCAGGGAATGGTGAAGACTACTTAGATCTAAACAACATGCTTCTTTACCTGGTTTTCAAAATCACTGAAGTGGATTGTGGTGATATATCTGCAGCTGCCAAAGTGGGCCTTATAAACTACCCAGTGGCCACCATTTTCAGTCAGCTGGATGTGACTGTCGGTGATCGGCTCATCAGTCAGAGCAATAACTGTTACCCCTACAGGGCAGTCATAGAATCTGTGCTGAACTTCAGTGAAGAGACCCTTTCTTACCCAATTTACTGCAGGGTTATTTTACAAAGACACCCCAGGAAAATAGTAAATAACAGACAGAGATGGTGACAGTGTAGGTTTTAATAAAAGAAGCTCCTTCACACATCTCAGTAGAGTGGTAGAGCTGCTGGGACACTTGCACACAAACTTGTTTTTTCAAGAGAAATTGATGCTGAATAGCATGGATATTAAAATTAAACTGACACATAATAGGGACAGCTTTTGCCTGATGAGTGGAGATGCTGAGCCTTATAAGCTAAAAGTCATGTCCGCCTCTTTGTCAAAAGGGTTAAAGTGACCTCCAGTGTTCATCTGGGACACTCAGAAGCCCTGCTGCCCTCCAATGCTAAATACCCTATAGACAGAGTGGGGATGAAAGTGTTCTGCCTCCCTGCAGGCAGCAGGGTCTGCAACCAAGATAATTTGTTTCTGGGACAGTTACCAAAAATGATAGTCATGGGATTTGTTGACAATGATGCTTTTAGTGGTTCCTACACTAAAAACCCCTTTAACTTTAAGCATTAATTTTGTGGCTCTGTATCTGGATGGTGAAAAAATCCCTGCTAAACCTGTGCAGCCTGATTTTAGAAATGGGAATGCTGTGAGAAAATATTTTAATCTAGTACTAGTGACGGGGAAATCTATAAAAGATCACCCACTAGTTGTTAACCATCAGGAATTTACCCAAGGGTACACCCTGTTTGCCTTTGATCTCACTCTGGACCAAGAATGTGCTGATCATTATTCTTTAATTAAAACTGGGAACCTCAGAGCTGAGATCAGATTTGCAGAAGTCCTTCCACAAACAGTTAATCTCATTATCCATGCTGTGTTTGATAATGTCATTGAAATAAACCAGAGAAGAAATGTCATTTTTGATTATATGTGACAAACCATAAAAATGAACACAAAGCAGCTGGAAAAAATTGTAACCAATGACTCCCACATCCGTGACTGCTTTCTGGGCACGTTTCCCTGTGATCTGCTACCCAAGGAGAGACTGAGAAACCTTTCCGCAGCACTGGTTAGCTGTATGCATTTCAGAAAATGGGACTGGGGAGTTCTTCGACAGCTACGGTTTTCATCCTGACAATCATGCACAAACGATTGTTTTTTTTTAAACAGAAATGCAAAAAACATTTTGTACCAAAACACACAGTTGCAAGATACCTTTTCTACCACCTGTGGATTTCACTGCATCTTTGTCTTACACCACAGATGCAAAGGACTTTCTTATGATCAAATTTTAAAACTACTTTAATGATTTGCTGAAAAATGATGCCATGGTAACTAGTTTTGTACGTCACCTTTTCAGACATCTAAACATGTTAGGGCACGTATCAGTGAGGTGCCAACATGTTTGTTTGTTTGTTGACACGGTAAGCCCACTAGGACTAGAAGTCCCTTTTTCAGGGGTGACCGTGGGGGATACAGATGGTAAGCAACTGAAACTGAACCAGATTAAGCTGTTAATGAAGACTAAACATGTTCAGACTTGTTTGTCTTGTAATGAATTTAAAATATGCAACCGCTTGTAATTTTATTCAAAACCAGTCACTTATAAAATCATATATAAACACTCATAATTGTGTGTCTCTGTCAATTTTTCTGGGGGTCTGTGTTTAAACTTGGGGGGGCACCTGTGTTTAAAATTTTCAGATATGCAATGTCTTCAGTAATGACAAAAATATATAAAATATAAAGGTATTTATTGTAAATAAAATGCCAATAAAATACAGCATACATCAGTGGTAACATCATGGATAAGACATAATAAACAGAAGCATCTCCTGCTAAAAAAATGCACACTATATATACCTTAGCACTGAGGTAGAATTATGATAAGCACCTTTTTCTAAAAACATGTTAACATATTTAACTAAGAGGTAGGCTAACATGCATCAATATAAACACTTTTTTTGTAAAAAGAGGATTACATATTCAATATGATGTAAATGGCTAACATAGATTGTACACAGCAGTCACTGAGGTAGGATTACATATTTAATATGAGGTAAATGTTTAACATAGGCTGTACACAAGAGTCACTGAGGTATCTAACATTCATACATGGAGATTGCATTTAAGTTTTACATAGTGAGCCACATAGGTTTCTTAAAAGACTTTGGTCTTTTGGGCATCACTGACCATTGGTTAACTGGAGATGGCTGTGGCTGTTTTGCACCAGCTGCCAATTTCAGCCTTTCCACATAGCTCCTGTTTGCTGAATGAGCAAACACTGAGGTGGTAGTGTTAGACCTCGTCATTGGTTTGACAAAACATCCCAGCCTTTGACTTTCTGTGGTTAGGGATTATGTGAGTGGCTGCAGCCGCCTACCAAATTGACCATGTGAGACCCAGAAACAACAGTACCTTTATACATTAATTTCCCATTATCACTCCAAAACACAATATACTTGTTCTTTGCCACATGCTTTAACAAAAGTTCAGCATTGGTTTTAGACTGATGAGAAACACTAATTAAAATGTCTTTTTCCATAGTACTAGGTATAGAAGCTGTCTCTGCCGTGTCCGTAGGGAGGTCAGACATTGATTCATTTTCAGGCATGAGTAATGTCAAACTGGTTTTAGCTTGTTCTCCTTGTCTTACCAAAGTCAGATAGTGCTGTAACACAGCAGAGTACATTTGGCTTTGTCATAGTCTGATAAATCAATCCGGGACAGTATAGCTCTCATGTCAGTGTCCAAACTGTTAGTTGCAACTTTTCTCATATCCTGATCAGGGTAATTAGTTTTAATGTGATCCATCTGTTGCTGAGGTACCAAATACATTTTCTGAGTAAAATCCATTATCTGTTAGCCAGCAGGCCGGTGATCAAAGAGATTGCAATTCCTAGTAGTGTTCCTATAAAACCACCTGTCTAATTAACTATTTTCTTTTTTCTTTTTAAGGTTATTTGTTTATCACTTAAATTTTTAATGACTCTCCATTTTTTTTTTCAGCAAACCTGTTTTGCTGACAGTGGAATATTTCCTTTGAGAGTGTTTAAGGCTATCTCAGCTATAGCTGATATCAGATCATCAGAGGCTGAACATAAAATAGCTTTTCTTAAGCTCAGAGGCCCTTTTACTAGTAACTTTAAAACAGATTTCTCTGCAGTCTTTTAGACATAATGACAATACAGTATCACATTTTTTTAGAAGCAGAATGTGTTTTTTTCATGACATATGCCACATGCCAGTCAGGGGAAACATCCCACTATGCAGTCTATATTCATCTGGTGTATTAGATCTTAAATCAACCAGTAAATAGCCATGAGGCTTTCTTGTGGCATCTTCAAAAGCTTCTAAGAAAAATTTTGTCTGACCAGGATACATCTGCCTAGCCAGAGTTATGATCTGCAGCTTGTCTCTGGGATTTTTAAACAAAATCATGTATTTGGCATTTAGTGTGATGGTCCTGCTTTTTTTACTTGACAGAACACATTTGGGACAATTAAAAATATTGTCAACTGTTTATGATGATTGTACTTGGTAAACCCATACTCCACTTCACTATTTTGACAGGCAGAGCCAATACATCATCTATAACAACAAAATGTACCTTTCCAGGGGGTAAGAGATCATTGTCAGCTAGTGACATTGGTAGCCCCTCCACAAATTTAATCTGAGGGAACTTTAACAGCAATTCATTATACAGAGGTTGCCAACAGCTGTAGAACCAGACAATATTTTCAGGCTTATGTGATAAAGTGGCATCAGCATGTTCCAACAACTGTTTTATAAAGAAGCTCTTCCCACTATTAGAGAGGCCAGCCAACAGACAAGTAAAGGGATGCTACAACCTGATATCCATTTTTCACAATCAGTATCTATGAGGAAGTGTTTTAAAATTATCTTGTAAAACTCACTTGTCGTAAACTACTCTCTGGGTCTTGGACAGTGTTTTTGTTTCAAGGGACCACTGCTTTTTATTCCTAACAATGCTGGGTTGACTCATGGTAATTTCTTTAGAGATCTGTGACCCGTATAGTCAAAGACTAGGTCCTTCAGACTTTCAAAATTAATGTGTTTACTGCTGGCTACATTAAGGATAAACCCTTTCACTTTAAGAACAACCTCTCCACTGGACAGCCTGTTGCCGTAAGTTTTTGGGCCTGCAGAAACTAACTCTATAATGTGTTCATCTGCAGGAACTTCACTGGTCAGTTCCCCTAAATAATCACCCAGAGGAGGGGTCCAGTCACCAGGTCTGGACACAAAAATGACAGAGTCTGTGTTGTGGTAAAGGCACCTGTCCTGTAGCCTATCTAGAAGGTTGTAGAGTTCCACTCTGGCATATGCTGTTGTAAAACTAGCTATAAATATGTTGATATTATTGGAATTTGGGTAATGGTCACTGGTGTATTTCCAGCTTAAACAAGCTGTTTCATTATCGATGAAAAAGCATGAGGCAACATCGTAATAAGGGGTGAATACATACTGAAAGAGTTTATCAGGGTCTGTTACTATGCTCGTGGTCAGCAAATTAGCTCTCTGCCCAAATTTGCCCCAAAGAGAATTTAAAAACAGTTTAGATATCTGTCTCCTTGCGGGATTAACAGCTATGACTACAGGTTTCAAATGTACATTTTCCATTTCAAAATACTGTTGTATGTACCTGACTTTATCCGCTTCATTTTTTACCCATGAAGGGAAATCAGACACCTTTTGCTTGCCTTTTAGATGCAGCTTGATGTAGTCTGCGAAAAGCTCTGTGCATGACTCTTTAAAATGCCAAACTTCATAAATATTAATGATTTTGTAGCCTTTTTCCTAGTGCCAGGTTTAGTTCTACAGTACATTAGGTATCTGTAAGTGACTTTTGCTCATCATCATGTGTGCATGATGTTGTTTGAAGTCTATTTTCAGCGCATGCATGACATAATGTAAACGCAAGTTTTTTACCAATCCTGGATGGCAGCAGTGGAAAAAATAAAGGCCTCTGGGGGTAAGACTTTTACTTTTGCTAAACCAAAGTACTGAGTGAGGTCATCAAAATTGTCATAAATGATGTCAGGATGACTGACTGGATACTGTTTGTTTTTGTTAACAAAAGGGTAGAGCCTGGTAGTTTAAAAGGAAAAAAACAATGGCTGTCGATAAATCTGATGTGTAGGGATGTCACTGTGACACAGAGTAATTTTCCTCCTTGTGTGAGCAATTTAATATCAATTCTTTCCTTGACTAGCTGGCTAATGATAAAATAACTGTCATAGCCTTTGGCATTGTATGCTATAAATGTGTAGTGTCTAAATGGTGCATCAATAAAATGTCCTACAAAATCTTTTATACAATCTTCCCCTTCAAATTCCCAGGACCTCTCCCCATCTAATTGCTTAACATACACAAAAGTTGGTATGTACTCTCCTGTTTTTTGTGTGGCTTCAAAATCAAACACTATATATTTCTCAGAGATTTTTACATCTGTGAGTGGTGACATGTAACACAGATGCTTGTCTGCTATCATGAAAGAACCACATCTGTTACACTGAATCAATTTACATGTATGAGATCCCTTGTAAAAGACAAAACATTGTTCACACAGTTTCATGGATTTACAAGACCCTGTACTCCCATCAGCTCTAGCTAAATGCCTTTCTAGGCATGCTAAAGCTCTACAAACCTTTTTACAGCAGGGGCAGGATGATGTGTCAGTTTCCTGTTCAAGACAATTGGGGTCAAAGCAAACTTTGCACTGTTGTGCACAGATATGATTTCTCTTACAGCTATAGGCTACGTCACAATATTTGCATAGGTACCTAGCCCCAATTAATTTTTTTACATTTGTTATACCATAAAAATGGTCATCATGCAATAATACAAACAGTGTTTTAGGAAGTCTTTCTGGCCCTGTTGAAAATGTTTGCCAGTTTCCTTCATTATGATATAAAATCTTAATTTTGACTCCTAAAAAACGTTCAAACTAGGGCACATCACTAAAAGTGACAGGGGTTTGGTCTGACAAACCTAGCTCAGCGTGTAATATTTTAGCCTTATTCAACAACTGACTGTCACTCATATGTGGATTTAGGAGTGTGAGAATGGAGCCACCGAAACACAAACTATTATCTCTGTTATTTCAATCAATCAAGTATCATCTCTTTTTTTGTAAAATCCTGCTATACAAGATGGAGCTCAGTGTCTGTCTCCCCACTGAACCCTGGTGGTTCCTGATAGTAGTTACCACGAGATGTATAGTGTCACCAGTAATGATTTCTGTATTGTTCTGTAGCATATCAGCTAGCTGATCTAAGAAGGTGGTGGCATTTAACTCATTAGGGCATTTTTTCCTTGAGAACAAGGGTTGATTTAAAGAAGCAGCATTTAATCTTAACTGTATGAAGTTGCCACGCTGTGTTTGTCTCGTCACACTGTCTAGCAATTTTTGTATAGCATGGTGCATTGCAGCAATGGCCTCTGTAAAAGATTTTATTTTATCTAGATTTATAAGCTTATATCATTGATGGAATTCTGTAGCATTACATTTTTTTTAAACATGTTTATATTGCTGCACAGATTCTAAAAATACTGTAGGGGCGACCTGTTTGCCAGTTCATCATCATCTTGCATATGTGCTGCAACCTGGTTTTCTAATTCAGATTGCTGAACGTTAGCAACATGCTGTAATAACCTACGTTGTAATATTTTCCTGGCACGCTTTACTCTTCTTATCAAATTTTCTCGGATTGTTTTATTTTTTACCCAGATTTTTCTTTTTTGACCCCATTTGTTATTTTTTTTTTCATTTTGTTAGTGCTGCCACCCTTAGTATTCAACTTGTGAGAGCTTCTGTGCTTTCACTTTGTAATTTTATTTTTGTATTTGGACACCGTTTCCTCCATGCCCCTGTACTTTTCAAACATGTGGGCAGCATTTGCCATCATTTTAAGCTCTGAGCATAAGAACTTGGTTGCACATAATAAAGAAAATACACTGCTCAGTAAAGTACCTTTACAAAACTCAGATTTAAACATCTGATGATCGTAATCCTCACTAGATAATCTGCTCTCAATTACCAAGCCATTAAATAAATTATCAATTGCTTTAAGAATATAGGCTTTCCCAGCATTGATCATGTCAAGGTCCCTTTCTTGAAACCTTGGGTGCAATAACTCTTTGTCAGAAACTCTTGTGCTGCTGCTCATAGATGGCTGTACAGCATCATTCACATTTAAACAAGGTCTATTTTGCTCATGACTCACACCAGCAGAAACTTTTGAGTGCCTTTGAAAAGCATCACATTCATGTAATGGTCTCTTTCTCCCTCTCTGTCCTGCAGGGGGTCGTTGTTCTGCTGTTTAAAACAGAAAATACACCCCTGTCACTACTTTTGTATTTTCAACATTATAATGTAAGACAAAATTTAAACTGTAAAAACTTACAGCATTTTTAACCCCCCAGTCTCCCATTTTCAGCATTATACTGTACAACAAATTTCAAATCTGAAACGTGCAGCATTTTTCCTTAACCCCACCCCAAACCTGCAGCATCTACTATTCCTAGTTAAAAATAAAAAATACACACATTCTGTAGTGGTAAACTGTGCATTATTCAGCTCTTCAATCGATTGGAAAAGGGCATCATTTCCACCCCATGACTCCATTGTTGCTTGTTAAATGTTTTTAAAAATTATTTTAGCTCAAGATGTATTTTTGGCAGTCCCGCTCTGTTCTTTTTGTCTTTAGTTTCCAGTATCTTGAAATGCTTATATAAAATGACTGAAACCACACCCCAAGTACATAGCTAGTAGTGAAAAAACATCTGAACATCTGGTACTGTCCATCAAACCCCCCCCCCAACCTTCTCCATGGGGAAATATATGTCTTAGGCTACTCAATGTAGGTTTTTGTTTTTCACTTCCTGCAACAGCTGGAAGGTATTTCTCTAATGCCTTTCTGCTAAAACTTTGGTCACAGTCTAATTAAAAGGTATGCAGACTGCTTCTTTAAGTCCAAATAAGCTTATGGCTTAGTTAGTTTTTAAAATGTATAATGAAAATCTTGTCTTTTTTTAAACAGCTGCGTCCTTTAAATTAGTAATTCAGTAAAACAGCTTGCATACCACTAATCAGAAGATAAAACTTATTTTGTTAAAAAGTATAGCATGAGAATCACCTGTTTTTTTTTTCTCTTTTACACAGCAGGGGTCTAGAAAGAGTAATGTCTTTCTGCTAAAACTTTGGTCACAGTCTAATTAAAACAGATGCTTTTTATCAATCTTAAAACACAAAGGGGCACAGTTTATAATAATGGCAGTTGAGTGTCAGCTTAAGTTATGTTTTTAAAAGTCAAAATGGAAATTCTGTCTTTTTTCTAAAACAGCTGCAACCTTTAAATCAGTAATTTAGTGTAACATAGCTCACACACACACAAAGCGTGTACTCTTTTGCACCGACTCTAAGCAAAACTGTAGATACATTTTAAGAAGACTGTGTGCTTTGAAATTATTCTGAGAGAGAACCATTATAATTTTACATTCTGTCTTTTCTTTGTAACATATTATTTATTTTCCTATTTAGTTAAGATTAAGATTAATACCTTTGAGCCCTGAACTCTTTTACAAAGGTTCCAAGTCAGATAAATTACAAAAACATTATACAGGTAATGGTTACAAACCTACTACATGACTTTTAATTTTTTGATAATGTAACTATAGACATTTATTTTGTAACAAAAGCATAAAGCTACATTTTTACAGATCCCTGTAAAAACAGGGACCTTGTAATCAAAAAATCTTGAGACACACATTTCCAAAGATAATCAATAGTCTTTTGTAGCCATGGTTGTGTAAATGAAAAACAGATGTTTTCTCTCAGTCTTAAAAGACAAAGACACCCACCACACTGCCAACAGAACCATGGGCTCCAAAAAGGCCATCTATATTTTAAAACATACATAAAAGACATTGATTTTCCTATGTGCCTAATGAGGGACACACACACACACACACACACACACACACACACACACAGCCAGCATGTTGCAATGCTATTGGGAAAAAACTGTCGAACCATCTTATTGATACAGAGGTCCCCATTTTAGCTTATAAATGTTACATGCATATAAATAGAGGTAACCTTTTTGGGCACAAGTTTTACACAGTCCTACAGATGCATGTTAAATTATTTTGTATCTTGTTATAAAACAGAAAAAGGGGTACTCACACAGGCAGATGAATTTTCCTCTGGGGGTCTCCACACAGATCTGTGAAACCTCTGCACGCAGGTTGCCTCCTAGATACTTCTTTCTGAAAATATCCTAATCAAAAAACACACATGCCCCATGCAGTTATACACCCAAACTGACTGGGGGCACATAACACTACATAAACCCTAACTTATTTTTTGGGGGTGGGGTTGGGGCATGTTGGTGAAGAGGGACAGGGGTTCAAGCCAGGATGGTGGGGTGCAGGAGAAAAGGGGGGGAACAGGAGTTTGAGCTAGCATGGTGGAACTCGGTTCCAGCCAGGATGGCATGGCAGGGGTTCGAGGAGTGTATGAGGAGGCGGGGTGTAGGATGCTTACAAAATGGTGGTGTTATGTCACTTCCAGGGTTTCAGTGTGGGCCATTTCCTGCACAAGGGGTGGGACACGGGTATGAACGCATGTCATTTCCTGCACAAGGGGTGGGACACGGGTATGAACGCATGTCATTTCCTGCGCAAGGGGTGGGACATGGGTTAGAGCATACGTCACTTCTGCCAGAAGTGGGTGGGGCTAGTGCATGTTTTGGAGGGACTTCTGGTTTAACAAGGAACAATTCTGATTGGTCCATTTTAGGCCATGCCCACCTGTCAAATGATGTGGCATGTGCTGATTGGCTGAAATTTAACATTTGATGAGATATATGAACTTATACTACTAAGGGGTATTATTACTGGGGTATGGCAGGGTTCAGTACTGGGCCCAGTCCTTTTAATGACTTTATAAGTGACATTGCAGAGGGACTGGAAGGAAAAGTATGCCTCTTTGGAGATAACACAAAGATCTGCAACAGGGTTGATACATGGGGGGGTGGAAAGGATGAGAAGGGACTTGGCAAGGTTGGAGGAATGGTCAGAAGTATGGCAGCTTGGATTCAATGCAAAGAAGTGCAAAATAATGCACCTGGGAAACAAAAACCCAGGGGAAGAGTACACAAAGGGGGGAGGTAGTAACAACAACAAAAATGGAAAGGTATCTGGCAGTAATTATATCAGATGACCTTAAGGCTAGCAAGCAATGTGAGAAGGCAGTAGGGAGGGCTGGCGGTATACTGGGATGTATAGGGAGAGGCATCAGCAGCAGAAAACAGGAAGTTGTTATCCCTCTGTACAGACAGTTGGTGAGACCCCATCTGGAGTACTGCGTCCAGTTCTGGAGACCCCATCTCCGCAAGAACATAGACAGGATAGAGGCAGTCCAGTGGAGGACAACTAAAATGTTGCAGGGTCTTCAAGATAAGCCATATAAGGAGAGACTAAAAGAGCTTAATATGTATACCCTTGAGGAAAGGAGGGAGAGGGGGGACATGATTGAAACTTTTACGTACCTCAGTGGAATCAACAAAGTCCAAGAGGGTAGCAACTTTCAGAAAAAGAGATGTGCAAGAACAAGGGGACACAATTTGAAGATAAAGGGGGGATGGCTCAGGGGCAATCTGAGGAAGTATTTTTTCACAAAGAGGGTGGTGGACACATGGAACTGCCTTCCTGAGAAGGTAGTGGGGTCTAAAACTGTGGGAGAATTCAAGAATGCATGGGAAGTTGCTGGCCCTCTGTACAGACAGCTGGTAAGACCACATCTGGAGTACTATGTACAGTTCTGGAGACCCCATCTCCACAAAAACATAGACAGGGTGGAGGCTGTCCAGAGGAGGGCAACCAGAATGATGCAGGGTCTGCATCAGAAAACATATGAAGAAAGACTAAAGGAACTAAAGATGTATAGCCTTGAAGAAAGGAGAGAGAGAGAGAGAGTACATGATAAAAACTTTCAAGTACCTCAAGAGACTCAACAAAGTTCAAGAGGGTAGCATCTTTCAGAAAAAGAGATGTGCAGGAACAAGGGGGTACAATTTGAAGACAGAAGGAGGACGGCTCAGAGGTAATGTGAGGAAGTATTTCTTCACAGAGAGGGTTGTGGATACATGGAACAGCCTTCCTGAGGAGGTCGTAGAGTCAAAAACAGTGGGGGAATTCAAGAATGCATGGGACAGACATAAGGCAATTCTTGTGGGGGGTAGGAAGAAATAGGCTGTTGATTAACTAGGATCTGCAGCTTATCCAGTAGGTAGGGAAATGGGCAGACTAGGTGGGACAAGCGGTCCTTATCTGCCATCAAAGTTTATGTTTCTATGTTATTAAGGGTTGCATGAATTGACCTTGTGAACCCCACCAACGCTGTCATGGTACTGTGCCCGGTTGGAACCCATGCTGTGCAGGTGTTAGGACATCATACTTAGACAACTTCTCTATCAACTGTCAAAGACCATCCATTCCCCAATTTTAGATAAATGTGCCAGTAAAGAAATAGGATGATAACTGAGAACAATAGAAGGGCACCAGCTTTAGGGACTGGGACAGCAACTGCATCTTTCCAAATATCGGAGAATAAAGAAAAACAGAGTGACAAATTGAAAACTAGCATTTGTCAATGCCGAATGTTGTCTCGCAGGCATTGGCATTGGTAGTGCAGGAGTTAGAGATGCACAATAGGAATGGCAGTGAAGTATGGAACTGACGCCAACCCCACCCCCACCCTGCAGAGACTGACAGGTGCCAGGGTATGCCTTTGGGGTGTCAGCTATAACACTCATGCCATTTTACCTCACCCTACCCTGTAGACACTGACAAGTGTCATGGTGTGCTTTGGTGTCTTTGGGCCTTATACTTACCCCATTCCATAAAGAAATAAGCTGAGAAGGGTGCTGTATAAGAGAATGGGGTGAACTTTAGGGCTGAACACTCCAAGGCACACCTCGATGCCTGTTACTGGCTGCAGGGTGGGGTGGGGGTGGAATGGCATGAGCATTACAGCCAATGATCCCAAGTCACACCCCTAATGCCTGACAGTCTCTACAGGGTGGGGTTGTTACACTTGGAAACCCAAACATTGTAGGCATTTATTGGTATTTTCACTCCAAATTTTCAACATAGGCTTTTTGTGACCCCACCTCATGAAGCGCGGCACAATCAGTTTGTTAGCTGAAAGGTGGTTTTGCACATCAGCTATGCCATTTGGCGACACAGGAATGAAAACACATTTTGGGTAGGATGTGGAAAATGACAACTGTATTGTTCATGAGGAGGCATAAAAAAATGGCAACGTTAAAAATCTGGAGTGAAAATATGAAAAATTGGTGAAGTCATGAGCATGCATAGAAACTCACCAACACACATCCGTAACCCAATTATTTTTGGGAGTTTGTTAGCCACATTTTCAACATAGGCATTTTGGGACCTCCCCTCATGAACAGTGGTACTGTGATTTTGTTAATCTGTTCCAAAAGTTGATTTCCCACAGCAACCATGCCATTGAGCGCCACAGGTGCGGAAACACATTTTGTCTGGCTGTGCAAAATGACAGCTGTACTGTTGATAAGGAGGTGTGAAAAAATCCAGGTGTTGAAAATCTGGCATAAAAATATTGCAAATTTGCAAAGTTACAAGGGTGTGTGGAAACTGCACAACGCACGCTTGTAACATAGTCATTTTATGAACTTTCGGCACCAAATTTTCAACATAGGCATTTTAGGACCTCTGCTCATGAACAGTGTCACTGTCATTTTCTCAAACTGTCCCAAAAACTGATTTTGCACAGCGACCACACTATTCTGTGCCAGATGTGCGAAAACACATTTCAGCCAGGATATGTAAAATGACAGCTGTACTGTTCATAAGGAGTTGATGAAAATGCCAGTTTTGAAATTTGGAGTAAAAATATTACAAATTCACATAGTTAAGAGCATGAGTGGAAACAGCATAACGTAGGCTTGTAAAACAGCCATTTTTTGGATTTTTTCACCAAATTTGCAATACAGGATTTTTGACAGCCCCCCTCATGAACAGTGGTACTGTCATTTCATTACTCAGTCCCAAAAGATGATTCTGTGCAGTGACTGCGAAATCACCTTTTGGGACTGAAAAATGCCATGACAGTGACTGAATTAATAAGGAGGGGTCCCAATAACCCCATTTTGAAAATTTGGTGCAAAAATTCAAAAAAATGCCCAAGATAAGCACAAAAGTTGGAAAAAAAAACTATTTATGCTAATATACAGCTTACCGACATTTCTTCAGTTCACGGTCGGCTTTGAAGAGTGCAGACGTGTTCCCAGTCCACCGAATATCGTCGCCCTGGGCTCTGGAGGTAAGTATGGGATGAGGTGGGGTTTGGGGAGGCAGGGTGTGCAGAGGGTGGGAACAGGTTGTGGGAGGGCAAGGAGACCATGAGGGATTGTTTTCTTCTTTCACAGGGTAAACAAAAGTCACAGGATGGTTTTTTTCCAGATTTGGTATGCTGGGGTGGGCTCCCAGCATGCCACCTAAGTGTTTTTGGGGGGATGCTCTAGCCGAAGGGGGATTGGGCACTCCTATCAGCTCACAACGACCTCGGCACTTAACAAATGGAGGGTGCATTATGCCGATGGGGAGTGGGCTCCCCTGTCGGCACATACATTGGGTCAGGGCATGCCAACAGGTGGATTGGGCACCCCCAAAGTCTGCATTTTGGCAGGCAGTGTGCCGCCATGTTTAATGTACTTTTTCACCAGGGAATGCACATTGGGAGGTGCTGCTGCATATGACAAGCTTTGCTCGCATTGCAGCAGACCTTTTGTTAGATGTGCTCACCACATTATGTATTCGTGGTGTGGCACCAACATGTAGGCTTATTGGGGAATGAAGGACGCACCTACTGATGCATGCACTGCATTTGCCCAACAGTGACCTTGCCTCCAAATCTGCTACTAATGCAATATGCTGGCTGGTGCTCAAGCGCAAGCCAACATACTAACTAATAATGGAAAACACAGAATGTCTGTGGTGCTCCTCATGAGTCTAAAATCTACTTCATCCTCCTCTCTGAAGGTCATGGGTGAAATTTAAGAAGGTATTTGAACACCTCATCAGGGGAAAGTTGCTTAAAATAAAATTTCAGATTGGCCAGTTGTAAGTTTGTGTTAACAGAATCAGTTGTACTATTGCCCATAGTAAGTACAACACTTGAAATGTGGTTTGATAAATCTGTAAAAAAAAGAATTAAATTCCTGGGTTATAGAAAATGAGTCAGTCAAGACTCCTGCTGGAGTATTTAAACATTGCATAGTAGAAGAACTTGTTTTGCCTATAAGCTCATTAATTAGGTCCCATATAGCTGAGGTATCTTTATCCTTATTTATACCATGGACCTTCACCAATAACCAATCACATTAGCGGTGCACCCCTGCAGGTCGACACTCAACGGTGAAACATAAAAAAAGACCATTACGGCGAAGTTGCTGGGTCGGTCCTTGGTGCTTCGCTTTCTGCCAGTGTTCCACCCTCCCGGATCAACTCTGACCTGGAATTGATAATCCTAAAGTCTGGGAGGTGGGGCGGCAGAGCCCCCATGGGGGGTGTAATCACCCAGTAGAAAACAGTTATAATGCACAATACCTGCATCGGTATTGTGCTGTTGCTGTGGGGGAGGTCGGCATTTTCAGTGTCGACCTTCCCTGGTGCTTCCTCACATCAGCAGGCTGGCACCTTACCACCATTGTAAATCCTGTGATAACCAGTGCAAAAAGTGCTAGCCATCCGTATGTAAAAAAAAAAACCTAATGTGACCCCAAAATAAAACAACGGCAACTGCCATTTTGTCTCCCCGCTAAAACTAAGACCAGGAAAACACACCTTCGTACATCAGAAAAAAATACAAAACAAAACAAAAGCCTGAATTACTTATCACAATCAGACATTTTTAACTGTCTCCCCATAATCACTTCCACCCTGCTCACCTCTTAGTCATATTTTTAGTGTCCGCTCCACTCCATTCTGTTCCTGCTCCCTTCTGCTCTGTGTCCCGTACTGTCCCTCCATCACTGCTCAAATCCCCATTAGTCCTATGTCAATGGCAGCCACCCTCCAAAAATACACACATTAAAGAAATCCCCCTGACTGCAAAAATTTCGCACCACTCAATTTCAACTCCTCAGGCTATAACCCGGAAGCTTTATGATGGCAAACCATAACAGGTCACAACATACCACACACTCATTCTACCGCACAAAAAAACAGAAACAAAACATTATTTCACCACAAATTGCAGCCCTCTCTTGAAATACTAAAAAAAAAAAAAAAGGGTTGTAGTCCTATAGGTAACATCCATGGAAAGAGCCCTAGCAAACAGACACAGCCCTAGCAACAGAAAACTATTTTTTCTAGCAGATTAACAAACACAATAAAACTGAATAAAAAACGCAAAAATGCAAATTTTATTCTATCTAAAAAAAAACTGACCACGGAATTATGGTAATTTCGCAATAAGCCAATCAGAGCATGTGGTCCATGGGGGGGATTTACCACGCCTGGCGAGGATTTACCCACTTGGCTGTGCTTTGTGAGCAAACCACGCCAGCCATGGTAAATCCCCCCATAACCCACACTCCCTCATGGCTTATTGCTTAAATTGCCTCTGTTCCTCTATGTAAACATTTCTCTTTAACTTCCTGACCATTGATTTACATTTATTCTGAGCAGCTTTGTAATCAGCTAATGAGTCTGTACTCATAAGCTTCCTATAAATTTTCCATTTTTTCTCCCTATTTCTCATTTGCTCTAATAGTTCAGGGGTAACCCACTGAGGCTTGTTTCCTCTTAATCATAGCTTTGTTAATGGAGCAAATTTATTACAAATAGTATTGAAAGTGGAGCAAAACAATTTAAAACCTCATTCACATCCGTTGTCTATTCCAGACTGGAACAATCAATAGAGTATATAGCTAATCGAAACATATCAGTATCCAGGTCCATTATATTCTGTGTGAATATAAAAGTTGAAGGAAATGTTTTCATTTTTGCACGCCAGCAGCAATAAACTGGGTTGTGGTCACTGATACTATCTGTAAGAACACTATATTGTAAGATTTTGGTAGTGTCAGAGACCATTATCCAGTCGAGCAAAGATGAATAGCCTGTTTTGTAATGCATTAATGATTTGAGTAGGTCTAGAATTTACAACTAATTCCCTTTACTTCAACATATCCATCCCCAAACAATTCATGTTCAAGTCACTCATGATTATTAGTTCCCTATTAATGGGTATAGACTTCCTGTAAGTTTGCAATCATTTTAAACTCTAGTCCTGAAAACTCGGTGGAACATAGAGGACTGTAAGAGAGAGAGAGGATCCTTCTGTCACCCAAAATAAGCAAAAGAGACAGGAAGTCACAGGAAGAGGTGTGCAATAAAGGCTGCTCTTGGGTCACATTCAACTTAGAGGCCATGATTGTATGAGTGATCCGACTGAGTATGTTTGCATGAATGCTTCTTTGGGTGGACTTCTGTAAAGCCCGCTATATTGATCTGGTACAGAGGCTGATCACAATGTATCCTAAATATTGTAACTAAAACCCAGCCAACTTCTGACTGATTGGTCATGTGTGTGTTAGATAGAATAAAATGTGAATCATTGCTTACTGTATATTGTTGACTAAAATGTTGGTGGGGCAATGTTTGTGTGATGGGGTGGCACATCTTTTGGCTTGTGTTTATTGGGGGGGCAAGTGTTCCATCAACTATTGAGTACAACTTTAAAATTCCTGGCTACACCCCTGCCACCAGTACCTCCCTGAGCTTCCCCAATACCCTTGGATGTTCCCTATCTTGCCCCATCGCCTTGTCCACTTTCACATTTATGAGTGCCCTCAGTAATCTCACTTCTGAAAAAAGATTATTGTCTTTACCCTCTCCCTCCAGTGCTGATGATACTTTTATTAAACCGTCCCCTTCTAGTTCCTCTGTAAAGACTGAACAAAAATATTTATTCTGAATATCTGCCTTTTCCTAATCCTCCTTTGTATACCCCCCAACCTTACAGTCCTCCTTTGATCTTATTTTCCCTTATATACCTAAAAATTGTCTCTTGTCCCCCTTTTTTTTGCCAAATGGCAATTCTTTCCACAAACATATTCCCTCTCCCTCATGCATTTTAAACTAGTTTTTCCATTGCCATGCAATCTTTCAAAACATTTTGCCACTGTGCGAAAGTTGGGGGGGGGTCCTGTTTCCAGTTGGTCAGGATTCCCAGTTAAGCCATTTTTTTGTGGCCATTAGTGAGAGTTTACATTGCCCTGCCTGGAATCCATCTACTTCTGATGAATCCCCTAATAGGGATGTTTTTGCTGATTACTGAATTTGAGTGGCAATTGCTCTGAACAGTGTATCGCAGATGGCACACCAGAACTCCAACAACTTTGAACAACTATACATCTTGTGCAAAAGGTCCACCAGGCCCTGCCCACTGCTTGGAGAGATTCCATCATACTGCCCACTAAACTTAGCCAGCTTTGCTCATATACGGAATGCTCCCCGTATCATCATGAAATACATTACTTTATGTTTGCTTTATATTGGGGTTTTCCATCCCTCCTCCAGGATGTCTGGCCAGTCAACAATACGCCTCAATACACACAATCTGACTAACAATTTGACTGACCTCACTGCCACAATAGCTGAGGCAGGACTAGACTGGGTGGCTGTGACTGAAACATGGTTCACAAATATTCATGGTTAGGAAGGGACTATCCCAGGGTACAACTTGTTTAGGAGATATAAGACTGGGAAAAAGGGAGGGGGGTAGCTATTTATGTTAAGGATATCATCAATGCTACAGAAATGCAGCAGACACTAGGGGAAACAGAGGATCTATGTATCACAATAGGGGACAGAGGCCAGACACCCATTCAGATAGGAATAATCTACAGACCCCCAAATCAGAAGGAAGCCAGGGATAAAGAAATCCTGGAAACCATCCTCCAGATGACTGACAAAGGGGACATGGTGCTGGTTGGGGATTTCAATCTGCTGGACATAGATTGGAATAACCACACAGCAGCATCACAGAAGAGCATTGAATTCCTAGTCATACTACAGGAAGCAGGCCTAAGTCAACTAGTGACATCACCCACAAGGGGTAATGTGGTTCTAGATCTGAAAAAATAGCGATAGGGTTATGGGTGTCGAAGTAGGGAACCACCTGGGCAACAGTGATCACAACATGGTATGGTTCAGGGTAAAAAGGACTGTAAATACCACACACTCCAAACTGTAGGTCCTTAACTTCAGGAGGGCAGACTTCACAAACATGAAGGCCTTCCTAAGAAACAACCTTAGTAACTCAACAGAAGGGAGCGTTGAGGAATATTGGACAGGTTGAAGGATGCAATAACCATGGTTATATCACGTTGTGCCTCTCAGGTTAGTAAGAACAAAAGGAGGAAAAAATCCACTATGGTTTTCCAAGGAGGTGGCAGTCATGGTAAGAGAAAAGCACATAGCCTTCAGAAAGTACAAGGAGTAGGGGAATGAGACAAAGAAAAAGAAACTAAAAGAGACAGTGAAAGTGATAGAAATGCAAAGGCGCAAACAGAGGTTAGGATAGCTCAGTAAGGAAAAAAGGGTAACAAAACGTTGTACAGGTACACATGTGAAAAAAGGAAGACCAAAGGGGGTATTGTTAGAATCACAAAAAAAGACTGACAAACCACAGCGCAAGATAGGGAGCAGGCAGATGCACTCAATGGATACTTCTGCTCAGTCTTCACACAGGAAGCAGATGGTACCAGACCAACAATAGGCATAAAGAAGTGTCTGACTGAAGGCATAGACACGGGTCCCTTCACAGAGGAAAGGGTCCTGGAGGAAATAGACAAGTTAAAGGTAGATAAAGCTATGAGGCCAGATGGGATACACCCAAGAATACTGAAAGAACTAGGGAGGGAACTGGCAGCCACCTTAGCAGTACTCTTCAACAAATCATTAAGGAGTGGGGAGGTGCCAGAGGTTTGGAAGAGTGCAACAGTAGTACCACTCCACAAGAGTGGAAGTAAGGAACAACCAGGTAACTACCATCCAGTTAGTCTAATGTCAGTCATGGGAAAACTGATGGAGTCCCTGCTGAAGGAAAGAATCATAGCTTTTTTGGAGCAAACTGGTCATCTTGACAAAAATCAACATGGTTTCACATCAGGAAGGACCTGCCAGACAAACTTGGTTGACTTTTTCAACTGGGTCACCAAAACAGTGGATCAGGGTGGGGCAGTGGATGTGGTTTACCTGGACTTCAGCAAAGCTTTTGACTCCATTCCACACAGGAGATCAGTCAAAAAACTGGAGAACATTGGAAATGGGCCCGAGGTTACAAACTAGGTCAGAAACTGGTTACACGGGAGAACTCAGAGAATCTTAATAAATGGCACTCTGTCTGTGGAGGGGAGGGTGACTAGTGGGGTCCCGCAGGGCTCAGTTCTGGGGCCAATCCTCTTCAACATATTCATCAGCAACATTGCAGATAAACTGGAGAGAAAGGTATGCCTGTTTGCAGATGACACCAAAATTGGCAACAGGGTAGACACAACAGAGGGACAGCAAAGCATGAAACTGATCTCCGAAAACTGGAGGAGTGGTCCAAACCTGGCAATTGAAATTCAAGGCCAAAAAATGCAAGGTCTTGCACCTGGGAAAGCGTAACCCAGGAAAACTGTACTCAGTGGGAGGAGAGCAGCTAGTGGCTGCCAGGCAGAAGCCCGATCAAAGGGTGATCATATCAGATGACCTCAAGGTCAATAAGACAATGTGAAAAGGCAGCACAAAAGGCTAGAGGCATCCTGGGATGCATAGGGAGGGGCATCACGAGCAGAAGGCATGAAGTAATCATGCCCCTGTATTGGTCCCTGGTAAGGACTCACCTGAAGTATCATGTCCAGTTCTGGAGGCCACACCTTAGGAAGAACATAGATAGGCCAGAGACAGTACGGAGAAGAGCAGAAAGATGGAGCAGGGCTTGCATCAGAAACCGTATGAGGCAAGCCTGGGTGATCTGAAATGATACTCCCTTAAACAATGCAGGAATCATGGGGACATGATAGAAACATTCAAATACCTTAAAGGCAACAACAGGGTGCACGTGCAGAACAGCTTTCAGGTAAAGTACCACAGCAGGACTAGAGGGCACAACCTTCGACTAAAGGGAGGAAAGTTCAGAAGCAATATGAGGAAATTCTTCTTCACAGAGCATGTTGTGGAACCATGGAATAGCCTGCCAGAGGAGGTAGTGGGAGCCAAGACAATGGGGGAATTCAAGCGGGCATGGGACAGACACTGTGGTATACACAGGTAGGCAGCTAAGTAGGGGGGTAGGAAGCCAAGGGAAGACTTGATGCATCATACAGTCCCCATCTGCCGACAACTTCTATGTTTCTATGTTTCTTTTAGTATTTCACAGCCCATGTCTTGCTGTTTCTTTCTTAGTTTCTCAATTGAATCAGTTACCAAGGTCATTAGGCTAGGTACAACTTACTTACTAATCCTTATCATCCCCCACACTATGCAATATACGGTCCACCCCTGAGGGTGCATATAATTTATATTCTCTCCTCAGTCTAACTTCCAAAATGTGCATCAATTGGAGGTATCAAAAGAAGTGAATCTGAGGTATTCATTACTTGTTTCCCAGATTCTTGAAGGAGAGCAATATACCCCTCATAGATGTGTCCTAACAGTGCAGTTCTCTTTTCTGCCCATAGCCTGGATGGATCCTCACCGAACCAGGGAAGCAATCTATTGTGCCATAACAGTGTGAGAACTATAAGTATAGCCCCCACTTTTTAAAAATTATGATCTGCATGATGCACGTGCAGAAGGTGTTGTATTACACTGTTGCCCCTGGCACATCTGTGCCTTTACCTGTGAAACGGTATAGCAAATCTGTTAGCCTCTGTAGCCAGACCCATTCTTTTTCAAATGAAACATTTGCATTCTCACATTTCAAGTTGTGCTATTCCTTAAGGCTGGCTAACTGTGTTGCCCAATAGTAATTTTGGATTTGTGGGGTGCATATACCTTCACTCCCACATTTAATGTTATTCTGTCTTAATGCGTGGAGTCTAATTATTCTATAGCCATGCCAAAACACAAATTCTAGTCTATTTAAAGAAAACATGGTGGGGGTGTGGGCTTTGGATCATCAGCACTTGAAATATGTGCAAAATCTCTGGGCAGGATAGACATACAAATTTGCCACCTGAAACAGGCTATAATGGTCTATGTAGTCCACTCAAGAGTGCAGCTTGGTTGAATACCACTAAGCTGCCCCCCATCCTAACTCCTCCTGTTGCAGTTGTACTTCCCCCATCTCATTCCCAACCTGCTACCACCAACCACCAGAGCATCCTTCCATCATAACCCTCTTCTTAACTCTATTCCACCCTTTCTTGAAGCTGGTCACTGTTCTTGCTGCCACCACCTCCTCTGGCAACTTGTTCCACCCCTTCTCCACTCTTTCTGTGAAAAAGTGCTTCCTCGTTTCCCTCCTGAATCTTCCCCACCAATTTCAGGCTGTGGCCCCTTGTTGTACCTTCCATCCTTAAGTTAAATATGCCCTCTGTGTTCACCCTGTTTATGCCATTTAGGTACTTGAAGGTCTCAATCATGTCATCCCTCTCCCTCCTGTCCTCCAGGGAGTTCATGTTCAGCACCCACAGCCTCTTCTCATAAGTTCTGTTTCCCCATGCCATGGATCATTTTAGTTGCCCTCTGTTGGACCCCCTCCAGCAGTTTAATATCTTTCTTCAGGTAAGGGCATCAGAACTAAATGCAATACTGGTAGCCAGTGATGATAGCGATAATAAATGAGTGACTCTAGAAACAGCGACTCATTTATAGCGATATCATGAAGAGCTACCCTGCTGGGATAGCAATCCTATAATGAGCAGAGTCACCTGAAGGGGGAGGGATACGGAGGTAGAGGGGAGGGATAGGAGGGAGGGTTTGTATGGGTAGGGGGTCCTGCTGCAGCTGAGCCAGCCCTGTGGTGTGGTGGTGTGGTGGTGAGGGCGGCTGGCTATGGTGCAGTAGGAACTGGGTTCAGGACCTGCTGGGGTTAATTGTTTTTGTGGCTGTTTTTTTTCAGTCTGTGTTTTGCCCCCTCCTCTACATGCACTCCCCTGGAGTTAATAATCCACATTCAGGGGGGTGCGGGTGGCAAAGCCCCCCCCCGCAAAAACACTGGTAAATAGCCAGAAGTGATGTCACTTGTGTTTGTATAAGACCAAAATGCTGTTCGGCAATATACATTCACTGTGATCGCTATCGCTGTTTTGCGATCGCTGTCACAACATGGAACCCACAATACTCCATGTGCGGCTCATCAATGACCTGTACAGTAGGAGAATAACTTCCTCCCTTCTGAAGGTGATTCCCATGGTGATGTAGCCCAGCATTTTATTTGGTTTGGCTTCTGCCTTTCAACACTAAGCAGTGTGTTTCATGCCCCCCCCTGACCATTACCCCTAGGTCCTTTTCTTCCACTGCTACTGCCACTTGAATTCTCCCCAGCCAGTAGCCAGTCTATTGGTTTCTGTTTCCTATGTGCATCACCTTGCACTTCTTGGCATTGAAACCCAATTGCCATATGCCCTACTATTTCTCCAGTTTAGTCAGGTCCTCCCTCAGATCCTGTCTCCCCTCCGCCCTATCCACCCTCCTACAAAACTCAGTACCCCAGGTCTCCCAGTTTGCTGATCAACCTGCCATGTGGCACTGAATCAAATTCCTTACTGAAGTCCAGGTATAGTAGGTCCGCTGCCTGCCCGTTGTCCACAGTCCTCATAACCCACTCGAAGAAATCCACCGTGCTGGTTTGACATGACTGCTTTCTGACAAAACCATGCTGTCTATTATCCTGAAGATCAGTTTCTTCAAGGAAGGACACCATTATCTTACCCACTATGGAGGTTAAGCTTACTGACCTGTAATTACTTGGCTCATTCCTGGGCACACTCTTGTTGAGAGGTACCACATGAGGTGTCCTCTAGTCCTGGGATACACACCCTGTCCCCAACAAGGTGTTAAACAGGTCTTTCAGTGGTGCTGCCAATGTCTCTACCAGTTCCTTAACAGCCCTTATGTCTGCCTGCAGTTCCCTTAGTCCTTTTAATACTCCATCCATGCCAACCTTCCCCTCATACTCATTCCCCCCCTTATGGGGCACCCCAATCCTCACCCATGGCATTGTCTCACTGGCTTCTCTGGTAAAGATAGAGCAGAAGTACTCAGTTAGTGCCTCTGCTTGGTCCTCACTCTTTTCTATCCACCTCCCCTTTCATTTTAATCTTAACTATCCCATCTCTTCTCCTTCTTCTCTCCTAAATGTATCAGAAGAAGTCTTTTTCTCCTTTCTTAATCCTCTGAGCCAGCCTAAGTTCTTTCTCTGCCTTGGCCACCCAGACCTCTTTCCCTGTCTCCCTAGATTTCACAGTGTAAGCTTCTCCATCTTCCTCCATTGAGGTATGCTTATACTTCAGGAAGGCAGCCTTCTTCTCTGTTACCTTTTCAGCTACTTTTCTATCAAACAAGCTAGGCCTCTTGGCTCTGGAATGGTTTATTCATTTCCTTGTACAAGTGTTGGTAGCCTCTATTATCCCTGTCTTAATGATGGCCTATTTCTGGTTCACATCCATCCCTGGACAGAGCTGTGCCAGGTGCTCCTGAATTACTCTCCCCATCTTGCTGAAGTCAGCCTTTCTGAAATCCACCACCCTTATTTTAGTCAGGGCTGCTTCCTTCCCCATGCAGATTGAAGACCAGATGGTGCAGTGGTCACTGCCTGCAAAGGGTTCTGTCACTTCCACCTTCTGTACATGTTCTCCATTATATAGAACATGGTCCAGTATGGCCCCCTCCATTGTTGTCTGCGTGACTCCCTGTGTTAGGAAACCATCCTGGAAAGCATCCAGCAGGACCTGCTCCATACTACGAGTAGTAGCTGAGGTGTTCCAGTCTATTCCAGATAGATTGAAATCACCTAGAATTACAGTGTTTCCTCTCCCCTACCCTCCAGATCTGACCCCCCAGCTCCCTATCCAACTCCAATCTCTGTGAGGGTGGTCTGTACAACACCCCCCTACAAACCCTTATCCCAGCAGTGTTCTGGAGTACCAACCATAGTGTTTCAGCCGTGCTCTCTTCTCCTTCTTCCCTGTTGCACATAATCAAATTCCTACTATACAAATCCACATTATCACTCCTCCCCCTTGTTCTGTCCATCTTATAGAGCTGGTATCCTGGGATCTCAAGGTTCCATTCATGGAAATAAGTTGCCCATGTTTCTGTGATGGCAGCTATGTCCACGTCCCCCTCTTCCATCAGTGCCTGGAGCTCAGCTGTCTTCCCTTACCAAATGTGTTGCAAACGCAACACAGTGTTCTATCAATGGCAATACCTGGATGTGCCTGAAATTGTGCAATGGTACTACCCAGTGGTAGCCTGGTAGTACAATGGTGTCAACCCAGTCAGGTTTTCTGGCCTTAGTGGTAGTGCCGTGGCACAGTGACATCCCTGTGGCAATTTTGGCAGGTTGCCTGGACTGGTAAATGGATAATGATACCACAGTGGTATTACATAATTTTGAGTCCACTTTCATGTGGTACTCTATATTGCCCTAGAAGTGCCCAATGATAATGCAGTGGAAGTATGAAACTTTTTTCTATAAACCACCAAGACTTATTTGGTATCACCGTGGCATCAGTATTGGGTAATGTCACCACAAGGGTATTATGTTAGAGGAGCATGTTGGTACACATATAAATCCCAAGCTTATTTGATATCATTGTGGTATCAGTATATCTAGAAATTTGATACCACTGTGATGCCAATGTGGTACACATTAAAATCAAACAAAGATTGAAAGAAATATAAAATGAAACATACACTAATAAAGAAAAGCATTATAAGCTGTACAGTATATGCAAAACACAATAACAACCTTCAGTTAAGCTCCCAGATTGGATGGGATATCACTACTGCATTGAATTCCATTAAAATTCCATTAAATTCCATTAATCTTTCATTTTTTTTCATGCAAACCCATTACTTTACTTACTTGGTATTACTTGGTATGAAAGAACAGAAGAAGGCCAGAGCCCATTGAGACTGTTCCCCACACTATGTGGGACATTATTTATCTATTAATCCTCAACCAAACATCTAATTTGTTTTTAAAGACAGTGGCACTAGTTGCCTCTACCAATTCTTGTGGCAAGGTGTCCCATACAATGGATGCTCTTATTGGAAAAAAGTGTCCCCTTTTGCTGGTTTTATAAGTTTTTACTTCAAGCTGTTTATTATGCAGTCTTGGAACATGTCTCCTTTTGGAGGAACTAGAAGGGGGACAGGATCAGATCTACAGTACAGTAGCTTCTTGTTTTACATTGTTTTTCATGGATTCTACTTGGTAGAATGTTTATTTTCTTTCTTACTACTAAGGGGCTAGCAGGGTATTGTTTGGGGTTGTTGGAATTTTGAAACCTGTTTTGGTAGCTAAAAGTGGGCTCATTTGTTTGGTTTACAGTGTGGCAGGCTGCATTTGTAGAGGCCTATTTCTTCTCTTTTAAACATAATTGGTGTAATTTAACTGGTCTGTTTCTTTAAATTGGAGACCTATATCTTCTAATTCCAAACTTATTTTGATGTATTGTTGGTGAAGCTGTTTGAATTGGTGTCCTGTTTCTTTGGGTAGCAAACCTATGTTGGGGGCTTTGAGTAGAATTGATTCATTGTTGCTGGCTTCACTAGCTGCAAAGTTTTGAGTGGGGGAAGGGTGCTAATTGTCTGACTAGAGGCCTCAGCTACCTGATTGTTTCTGGAAGACTTGGGCTGGTCCCACCCACCCAAACCCCTCACCCCACCCACCCTGGTCAATTATTCCCTTTATACTAGGGTTCTGACATCACTTCCTCAAACAGGCAAAGGATTTGCACCTGTCGTAACAGAAGCAGACATCCAGGAAAGGAACTGCAGCAAGTGAAGAGGTGACTGCTCTCTCAGTGGAAGGAAGTAAATGCAAATCTAGGCACTTTCATTATTACTGCTTCACATTGTTATTGCATTGGGTAAAGGAGGAGTCGGAGTTGAAGAAGGTTGTGCAATGGCTACTTAAAGTATTTTTGAGTGTGGATAGGAATATAAAAAGCAGTTGCTCAACATATCTAAACGTGTGCAACAAAGGAGGTAAGGAAATAAAGAATGTTTTGCACTGATAGAGGGGAGAGTGGGACTTGGGGAGTTTTGGTATCCTGCATCTGGAAGGGTGGGGGTCGCTGGTGGCAATGACAGCAATGGGTAGGGTGGTAGGCTGCAACAACTGCGGTGCACCAATCTTTCTAAACATTGCCTGGAGAGTGGAGGATGTTTAGTGTGCAACCACACAGAAAAACTTAGAAAGGAGATTGAGGTCTGCAGGAGGAACTAAGACAGGCAAGGCAGATTGGGGTGGGTTTAGCCCAATACTGGAGGGAGAAAGAAGGGAGATGAGGGAGGGCAATTTAAGCTAACAGTGGTGGAGGAGAGGGTCAGAAGAAGGGAAGCAGAGACAAAGGGCCCAGGCCAGGAAGAATGATTGCGGGAAACCAGGTCAGGAGACAAAAGTCAAATGGAAGGAGGCAATAGGGACTTGTGAGGGAGGCGAGAAGTGGCAAAAGTTGTGGAGTGGAAGGAGAGAACAAATTATATGCAGAGAGAGGAGCAGGCATTTGTGAAGGATCTTTCAGAAAATAGTTTTGCACTGCTAGAGAGGAAGAAGGTGGAGGAGGAAGTGATGAAATTAGAAGAGTAATTGATAAATGCCTGGACCAAACTGAGCGGGAGAAGTTCTGCTGGGAGAACTGCAAATAGGGTAAAAGGGCGAATAATGTGCAGGAGGAAGAAGAGGAGCTGGAAATGAGGGAGGGAGATGAAAGGAAGCAAGCAGGAGTAAGAGGAGGAATCTTAGTGCTGGGGGACTCAATACTAAGAGGAGTTAGGTGGGTGGTGTAGAAGAGAGGCATAGTCGATTTGGGTGGAGGCAATGCCAGGAATGACAGCTGAAATGGTGGGACAGTCTGTTCTGAAATATCCTAGAAGGGTAGGGACAAGCCTCATTTAATTATACATCTTGGGACAAACAACCTGGCTGACAAGACAGTGGATATAGTCCAGAGGAGGTTTGAGGAACTAGCACAATTATGTGAGGGGGCAGGAAGATCAGTAACTTTTTCCGAGATACTTCCAGTGCCAAAGGCAAGCACAACAAGAAAGCTGAGAATAAAGGAATTTAACAGATGGCTAAGAACCTGGTGTTGTGCTAAAGGGTATGGGCTGTTGGGGGGTGGGGAGGGACCTGGGAGGACAGTAGTCTCTATGCCAAGGACAGACTACACTTGAGTGAGGAGGGAAAGAAAGTGTTGAAACAGAGGATAGAAGAATATATAGAGGAAGTTGGAGTTTAAACCTAGGAGTGGGGTGGCAGTTGGGGAAGAGATATGCAGAGACCACAGGTTGGGAAATCATATGAGCTTACCCCATAACAGTGACAAAAGAAAAATGGCAAGTACTATTGGTGATGCTAGGAAAGGGAGGCAGGATGGGAGGAGGGGAAAGGGTGAAGGTGGTTACCCTTAATGCTAGGAGTTT
This sequence comes from Neoceratodus forsteri, assembly GCA_016271365.2. NCBI lineage: Eukaryota > Metazoa > Chordata > Ceratodontiformes > Ceratodontidae > Neoceratodus > Neoceratodus forsteri. The sequence goes on along the minus strand of JADMNL010000026.1, from coordinate 278,072,645 downwards.
TGGAGGAAAACCTGCAGAGTTGCAGGTTCTCATGGCAGAGGGAGAGGTGGACATTGCAGCCATCACGGAAACATGGGCCACCCAATATAATGACTGGGACCTGTCTGTACCAGGGTACAGGTTATTTCGTAGGGACAGGGTGACTGGGAAAGGAGGGAGGGGTGGCACTATATGTGAAGGAAGGACTGAAGCGTGTAAGGGAGGAAGGGGAGGAGGGCAGTACAGAGTCACTTTGGGTGCAAATCCAGGATTCCAAGAATAGGATTCTTAGAATGGGAGTGGTGTACAGGCCACCATCTCAGATGGAGGAGTTAGACAGGGAACTAGCGGGACAGATCAGGAGGACCGGCAAGAAGGGTACTGTGGTGATTGTGGGGGACTTCAACATGCCAGGAGTGGACTGGAGCACCCCAACAACCAGGAACAGAAGGGAGCAGGTACTGCTGGATGCCTTCCAGGACAGCTTCCTGCTGCAAATGGTCAGTGAACCAACCAGGTTAGGGAATACCCTTGACCTTGTGCTGGCAAATGGGGACTTTGTGAGAGAACTTACAGTGGAAAAACTGCTGTCAGGGAGTGACCACCACTCAGTATGGCTCACATTGGATATGGGCAAGGAAGGAGTGGAATCTGGCACAAGAGTGCTGGACTTCATGAGGGCTGACTTTGGGAGGATGGGGGAAGTGGTAAAAGGGTACCTGGCCAGAATTCAATCTAGTATGGATACTAACCAGAGATGGGAGCTCATAAAGCTGGGGATAGTGGAGGCAACCAAACCTGCTGCAAAGCCCAGAGCAAGAAGGCTAGGGCTAAGAAACTGAGCTGGTTGAGCAAGGAGGTCATGGAAAGGTAAGGAGGAAAAGAGCTGCCTTTAGGAAGTACAAGAAAACAGGAGGGGGGGGACAGAGAGGTGCCCTGACAGAATCGAAGGAGGTGACAAGGGCAATAAGGGAGCCAAAGCATCTACAGGAACTCAGGCTGGCACAAGGCATTAAGAAGGGGAGAAGGACTTTAAGTACATCAGGAGAAAAGGAGCTGTAAGGACCACATAGTAAGGATTAGGAAGGAGGGTTGGTGAACTAGGAACGATAAGGCGGAAGCACTAAATGAGTACTTGCTCAGTATTTACTAAAGAGAAGAGGGAGTGACACCCAAGATGGGAGAAATGGCAGATGTGGGGGGGAGGGTAACAGATGGGGAAATCATGGAGGGCAGAGTTTGAGAGGGTTTGAAGGCACTGAGGGTGGACAAGGCACCAGGCCCAGATGGCATCCACCCCAGGGTACTGAAGGAGTTGGCAGAGGTCCTTGCAGGACCTTGGCAGACCCATTTAATGCCTCACCACATTTGGGATATCTCAGGACTGAGGATGGCTCATGTGGTGCCCCTCCACAAAAGTGGCCCCAAGGATGAACCGGAAACTACAGACCAGTAAGCCCTCACATCCATCGTGGGTAAGCTAATGGAGACTATCCTGAAGAGAGGCTGGTGGCCTCCTAGAGGCCAAAGGACTACAGGACAGCAGACAGCATGGCTTCATACATGGCTGATCCTGCCAAACCAACCTGGTTGAGTTCTATGACTGGGTAACTAGGCAACTGGACAGGGGCCATGCAGTGGATGTCCTGTATCTGGACTTCAGTAAGGCATTCGACTCCAGTGCCACATGGAAGGCTGGGAAGGAAGTTAGTAGGCACAGGGCAGGTGCAATGCTGGTGAGATGGGTAGGAAACTGGCTGCAGGGAAGGCAACAGAGGGTGGTGGTGGGTGGGGAGCTCTCACACCCAAGGGCAGTGACGAGCGGTGTCCCACAGGGCTCGGTGTTGGGACCAGTGATGTTTGGGATATTCATTGCAGACATATCATGGGACATCAAGAGCAAGATGAGTCTGTTTGCTGATGATACCAAGGTAGGCACAGTGGTGGATGACCTAGGGGGGATGGCAGGGGTTGCAGGATGATCTGGCAAAGCTTGAAACCTGGTCAGACACCTGGCAACTGGACTTTAATGCCAAAAAGTGCAAGGTGATGCATTTTGGGATGAAGAACCCAAGGAGGACTTACCAGCTGGGGAAGTGCAACTAGCCCAGACAGAGGAGGAGAAAGATCTGGGTGTGCTCATCACAGGGTCAATGAACAACTCAGCACAGTGTAGGAAGGCAGCTGCAAAGGCCAACAAAATGCTGGGTTGTATTGCAAGGAGTATATCCTCGAGGAGGGAGGAGGTGATTCTGCCACTGTATAGGTCATTAGTTAGACCACACCTGGAGTACTGCGTGCAGTACTGGCGTCCGTATCTGAAGAGGGACATTAAGTTACTGGAGGGGAGTGCAGCACAGGGTGACAAAGATGATAAAGGGTCTGGAGGACTTATCATACGAGAGGAGGTTGAAGGAGTTGAACATGTACTCACTGGAGGAGAGGAGAGACAGGGGGGACATGATTGAAACCTTTAAATACATGAAAGGAATAAACAAGACAGGTACAGAGGGGCTGTTCAAAGTAAGGGAGGGGAGGGCCACAAGAGGCCATGATATGAGACTGGAGCGAGGAAGGTTCAGGAGGGAGATGAGGAGACACTTTTATACAGAGAGGGTGGTGGCTGGGTGGAATGCATTATCTGCAGAAGTGGTATGCAGTAGAACAGTGGACTGCTTCAAATGAGGATGGGACAGGACAAGGAGGAGGGTTAATGAAGGGGAAGGGTGGAAGGGAGGGGCAGCTGCAGAATAAGGGGTGCTAGCTGCACATTCGAGCAGACTTGATAGACCTCTAGGCCTTTATCTGCTGGCAAATTTCGTATGTTTGTATGGAGAGTGTTAGACCACATTCTTCCATTAGATCTGGTGAATTTATTAAATTAAAAACCATAAGCATATCACCTCTTAATCTTCTAGTTTGAAGGGAGAAGAGACCAGTAGCTTTTAATCTGTTCTGATAATCCAAGTTTGTTAATCTTGGAATCATTCTAGTTACCCTCCTTTGAACCTGTTCAAGAATTGCAATGTTTTTTTTTTGGTTTGGATTCCAGAAAGGAGAGCCATAGTCTAGATATGGTCTAATGTATGCACTGTACAATGGAATAAGGCATGTTCAGTGCAATTAACAAAAGTGCGTTTTATTTGCCTCAAAAGTCTTTTGGTCATGCAAGCAGTTCTAACACAGTGATCATTTGATGTAAGTTTATTATTAACATACAGTATATCCCTAAATCTTTTTTACAATCTGATGAGTGAAGTAGTAGTCTGTTTATATGATATATCATTTTTGGATTATTTACACCAAAATGCACTACTAAACATTTGTCTTGATTAAACTGCATATGATTTTCATTTGCCCAAATTGTTAATTTTTCCAAATCCTTCTTTAATGCAGAAATATTTTCTTGATTATTAACCTTGCCTCCCAATTTAGTATCGTCTGCAAATTTAACTATGACGTTATTTGGCCATGTTTGTAAATCACTGATAAAGAGGTTAAACAATGTTGGTCCCAAAACCGACCCCTGTGGTACACTACTTGTCACACTACCTGAATCAGACAAGATATCATTAATTCTGACTTCATTACTCATTCCATTAATTTACCAGCCACTGAGTTAGGTTAATGGGACGATAATTTTGCACAGAACCTCTGTTGCCTTTTTTAAATATGGGAGTAACTATTGCTGAACATCAATCATTTGGTACATTGCTTTCTTGTAAGGATTGATTGAAAATAATTGACAAAGGTATTGAAATATTTATAGAGGTTTTGTTCAGAAACCATGGATGAATACCGTCTGGGCCTGGACGAGTATTTTTTTTAAGTTTTTTGATAGCCTGTATAATGTCAGTTGGATAGAACCTATTATAATCTACATGATGAACTTTAAATGTACTAATAGGTGATTTTTGAGAGAAGACAGAACAAAAGTTCTCTTTAAAGAGATTCAAGGTTTCTATATCAGATAGAGAAGAGCCATTGGTTATAATGGGACCAATGGTCCTTGTTACACCTTTTTTACTATTTATATAGGAGAAAAGAGATTTGTGATAGTCTTTTGTGTGAGCTAGTTTAAATTCTAGCTTATTTTTTGCCAATGTAATAGAATTTCTTAAGTTTTTCACAGATAGTATGTATTTATGTATTAGAATAGTTTTAAATGGAATAGAACTATTCTTAAGTTTCCTAAAAAGTTAAATTTTTATTTTAATCTGATCTTTAATTGTCTTGTTAAACCAAGTGGGAATTTTTCCTTTATTATTAAATTTCCTCTTAGATGGAATAAAGGTATTTTCCAAATAATGTACACTGTTTTTAAAAAAGTCCCAAGCTTGTTGCGTTGTACAATTAAGAAGATTAGATTCCCAGTTTATGTTTTGTAAGTATTCATTGATTTTAGAAAAATTTGCTTTGATATAATGTTTTGTATAGTATAACTTCCTTTGTGTAGTTTTAAACTGTTGAATTTCGAAAAGAATAGATGAATGATCACTGGTCCCAAGTGGATCCCAAATTTGTAAATTGCTAATTTGTTGCTCTATGTTAGTAAATAATAGATCCAAAATATTAGGACCTCGAGTGGGTTCAGTAACAAGTTGTTGTAATCCAGTACTAACTACCACACCTATTAGTCCTTTCTCGGCATAGGACTGTCCTGAGAATGACTCCCAGTTAATACGAGGGAGGTTAAAGTCACCAAATATTACAGTATCTTGAGATTCTGAAAAATGTGTAATTTCTTTAAACATATCTGTTGTGTAATCTGAATTTGCAGATGGAGGTCGATAGATGTTACCAATAGTTACCAATAGTTATATAGGATTGCTCCTTCAATAAGATTTTAACCCATATACTTTCCAAAGGAAAGGGAAAACACACTTCAAAAGAAGGACTATCATTTCGTATGTACGTGCAAACTCCACTGCCTTGTTTATCTAATCTGTTTTTATGATATAACTTATAACCTGGAATTTCTCCGGACCAAATTGAGGCATGCGTCCCACCAAGTTTCAGTTACTCCCACCACACCTATATTTAAGGTTTTACATTTGGCTTCAAGTTCTGCTAATTTGAGTTGGTTTAAAGATCTTACATTCAAAGCTATGAATTTACATTTAGTTGTAATAATATTTTGGTAAGTATTATAGACTTGGGAATAGACCCATTCTACCCCATTGTTTTTAGTTTAAACAATGATTTATGATTTTAGTGATACTTTTCCCTATAAGTGTACTACCCCTATGAATGAGATGTAAACTGTCCCAGCAAAACAAGGAAGAACGATCTGAAAATGATTCCCAGTGGGTAATACAGGGTATATCCTGCTTAAAACACCACTTTCTCAGCCATTCATTTAGGGCTTTGATTTTCTGCGTCATGGTAGATGTTGCTCTCGGGACAGGTAGAACTTCAATTATACATACACAGCATCCCCTATCAAGTAACAGGTTACATAATGCCACATAGTCCTGTTGTAACTGATTAAATGGGGTGTTGTTTATATCATTAACACTGGCATGTATGATAACCAGTGGATTTTCCCCTGCATTTTGTAAAATTTTAGGCATCATGGAGGTAATGTCAGATACCCTGGCCCCACGGAAGCTAGAACAAGTGCGGTTGCTGTTGTCACTATTGTATACCTCCTTGTCAATGTGCTTAATGATTGAATCTCCAATGACTAACACTTGTTTTGAGACAGTAGGGTACAAGAATCAGAAACAGGTGATTGTTTAACACACTCTGGAGTGATTAAATTAATAGGTATTGATTTGATAGCTTGAGACTTACTAGGACAAGTATTCATGGGCATGAACTCCTGATTGAAAAGTGTTTTTGAACCATTATTATCAACAGAGGGTGATGCATACAAGATAAATCATGTAGCACTTCATTATTTGATACAGTCAATTGCTCAAACCTATTACGAGTTTCAATAGGGGCACTATTGTGTATTTGACCACCCCTCCTTTTTTTAAGAGGCTTTGTGACAATGGTCCAGTCATCATTATCATGAGAAGAGGGTGGATAATCATCCACCTTATAAGAGGGAGCAGAGGCAACAGGTATACTAGTACTAGTCGTTACAATTGTCTCCTCATCAGGAGGCATAGAAATGTTACCTAAAAGTGAAGGAAATTGTTCATTAGAATTAAGTTGTTCATCCATAAGATCAATGTAACTTTCCAATTCTCTAATATCAGTAGAAACTGGTTTAATATTAATCAGAAACGCTATCTCTGCTTCAAGAGTAGTAATCAGATGGCAATTAGCACATACATACTCGCTCCCATACTTTCCCTCACTATACATCAAACATTGCATACACTTACTAAGTTCTTTTTCCATTATTAAAGGTGTATATTTACTAAATAGAGGATATGCTAAAATTATCTTACCCAAGTTTGTCTAATACAAGCAGTTTCAGCGTGCCCAGCAGACACACGTAAACGCAAATGTAGCTTCTTTTAGTTAGCTGCTTTCTGATCTACAAGCAAGGCAAGCAACAGGAAGTTGTAATTTGAGTCACCTGCTTTTATATTATCTAAGCCACACCTCCAATTTAGCTCTCTCTCCTCCTACTGGTTTAGCAAAGTAAGTTGATACAGTACCCTTCACAGCACAGAACACACACTGACTTTCTTTCTTTTCTTTCTTTTTTTTTAACCCTAAATAAGACCCCTTCTACTTCTAATAAAGTATCTGTCTTGCTTAATCTCAACAGACAATGACTCCTGCTGAGATATAAGTGTTACATTAATAAGAAAATGTAGCTTCTTTTAGTTAGCTGCTTTCTGCTCTACAAGCAAGTCTAGCAACACCATTACATTTTGTATCACCCTTTTTAATGGCCAGATTTTATTCCCATTAAATTTCCATTAATTGTTGATGTTTCATGGGGTGCAAACCATTAATTTACTCATCCATGCCATAAATTAACCAAGACAGGTATCCATTAAATATTTAATATGTGTGGTACACCCCTTAAATTTTGTATCAGGCTATTTTAATGCAATGTTTAATAACCATTGAAACTGAGCAATGAGCTTTTCATTGCCATGAAAATGATGGTCACTTAGCACCAGTCTATTAATTGCCATTAAAACTGTCCAAATGAGCTTGTTATTACCATGAAAATTATGTTCATCTTGTGGCAATACATTTAATGGCCATTAAGCATAGTTTAATTTACTATCTATCTGTGCTACTTTTCCCTAAAAACAATGGGTTCCCTTTGACTCCTGCGTAACCTTTTGTTTTATGGATACTCCCCATCCACTCTCCAGAATCAGTATCTCCAAAGAGGTTCCGTCACCTGGACCATAAAGTACCTAATAATTAGTTACTTGATTGGAGATGGGGAGTTTGAGCCATAATTGAATCTGCATCCATTACAATGGGAGCTCAGATGGTTGGTGCCATGATGCTATATTGTAATGAGGGACAGTTAAGAGGTATGGGATCAGTCTCCCCAGATCTGGCCCCCTATAACTGGACCCCTACCTTGAAGCTGGACCCTTTCCCTGCAGCTGGACCCCCATAGCTGAAGACTAACATTTTGCTACAGCACCTTGGCAACACTATTTACAGTGAGGGACACAGCAATGCTGAGGGATAAAATGAGGGACACATCATTAAGGGGCTGTTGAGATGTATGGGACAGACCACTCTTCATGTGTGGCCACCCTGTACTTGATGCTAGAGATTTTACAGACTATCACAGGGGTCAAAACTAACTTTTTCAGGCACTAGCAATCAGTGCTAGTGATTAGAAAAATCCACCGACCCAACAGGAGTTTCACTAGCCCAGCACAAAATGACCAGAAAACTCACAATTGAAATGAATGGTCCCATTGAAATGTATATAGTCCCATTCATGTCATTGGCATTTTGTTCTCAATATTTGTGTAGCAACAGCAAACGGTTCTGGCTCAGACCAGTTACCAGGCCAATAGGAATGGAAATCAGTGTGGGATGTGACTTCCTGCTGGAAGTTCATGAAGAGGACCATTACTTTTGCACAAAGATGAGGAAGGAGCAGTCATCAAAATGAGGGAAGCTATGATAGCCTCCTGTTTTAGAGGTGGTTTAATTTCTGAAAATGTTTTAGTGGGCAGCAAAGGCAGGAGTGAAATATCCCCAAAGACTGGGTCATGAGCAAGCTCTGTTGATGCCAGCAAGCCTCAGTAAGTTGACCCCCAGGTGCCCCTATAGTTTAGGTTGCAATGGGGGGGGTGAACATAGTGGCAGGAGCCCCATAAAAATAAAGTACTTGTCTTCAGTTAAAAAGTTTTTTTTTATCCTTATTGCAGCCAGCCCAGTGAAGGTGGCACAAGCCAGTGTCACATCTAAGGTGCGTCTTGCACCGGACAGCTGGTTGTTATGGACTCAGCATCCTGAATTCCATGGAGGATACTGAGAGTGGCCAGTAATGGTCATTGAGGGAGTTTGAATTGACTACAAAAGAGAACAGTCAGGGGAGTTCAGGCGCCACAAAGAAAAACAAAAAAACATGAAGAAAGTGCAGCAGAAGGAAGAGTGGACACAGGGAAGTAAATTTACAGCAAAAGGTAGTACCTGCAGTCCTCCTCTCATCCCTATGTCAATCTCAGTGGTCCCAGCAGTGTCAGTGGTCTAATAACTGTGGCAGTCCCCAGGATCAGCAATTGGCAGCCACAGTGTGGGTTCTGTTTAGTCCCATTTGAATTTTTTTGTAAAGAAAAAGTAAATGCCAGTCCTTTGGTAGTGGCCACCACAAGCAGGAAAGCATCATTAGATGGACGAGCATCAGGAGGAGCCAGCTACCCATCAAGGAAAGACCTCCCACCTGCCTGCAGCCATCAGGGCATCCAGCATACACTTAACCCACCTCCTGTCTCAACTTCTCCCCAATTTGGGGTGGTGAGTCAGTGTCAGTGTCATAAAACAGGCACTGTCTGCCTGAACTAATACTGAAATAAAAAAAAGATGCTTCTTTTCTCACAGTGAGCACAACAAAGGATGACTGTGGATGTTAGTGTGGTCAGGGTAATGCCCTGGAACAAGGGACTGCCAAGGGTGGATCTAGTCAAATGTATTTAAAATCAGCTCCGGAAGGGAGCAAATGGTGAGATGGTGGCCTTATTCAAAATTACCTAAATGTATTTAACTCACACTCCTAAATAGAGCACAGGGGTGGGAAGCATTCAAATTAAGTAGCTATTGGAGGTGGGGCAGAGGGCAGGAAGCCCTGAATTAGTTACTAAACAGAGTGCTAGAAAGAGCAAGGGTAGGGTAAAGCCCCAGTTATAGACAAACTAGCCAGTTGGGCTAGTGAATAATTTCTAGCTGTCCCACAGGTTTTTTTTTATTCAGAAATAAGTGCTGGGGAGCTAGTTACAGTAAGTAAGTCACAGATTGTAAAGTCAGAGTGCCCCAGGGTGACACAGGTGACTAGCAGCCAAGTTGCCTCTAGTAGCCAGGCTAGTGGTATAGGGGTCTCTGGATCAGTTACTCAGGTTACTAGCCCTTTGCCAGGGCTGTGGCAACTATGCTACTGAGGTGGCTAACAGGTTATGGCTGTGGCAACTATGCTGCTCATGTGGATAACTGTCTGGTCCACTCCATTCCCCTTGCTCCTGACTGAAACTGATACCCAAGTGCACTTTAAATCAGTAAATTCTACAATTTCACAACACTAGCTTGGCTACTGTTTGCCACTTGGCTATAGCCACCCTGGATACTCTCACTTTACACTCTGGGTTTTACTTAACCTAACTGGCCCCTGGTGCTTATTTCTGAATACATTTATTTATTTTATTTATTTACTGAAAAGTTTCACCAGGAAAGGTACACTGAACAAAGAAATTGATCATCTCCTGGCACGTCCTGGGAGAGATGGTAATGGAAAACACAATTATACACAATTAAACAAGTCATACAAGTTGAGAAGCACACTAAGCCAAAGCTTGCTTCCAGGTGTGACCTGGGAGCACAAGTAAGTTAAGTGACTTGCTCAGGGTTACACAGTATATAAGTGGGGCTGTGGGATTCAAACCTAGGTCTCTAGGTATTCAGCTCAGAGCCTTAAACCACTGCACCACACTGCCTCCTATGAATGCCATAACCATAAACAATACATTAAATACATAGAAACAGAAGAATAAATGATGAAAAACAAAACTTTGGGGCCAGCTAGCCCTCATTCACTATCCCAACTGGTAAAATTTCCTGTCCTGTTTGCTATCCATATGGGATGCTTATTGTCCCATATTTTATGGTTTCTCCCTCATGCCATTTAAAAAACTCACTGTCCCAAAATCCATAGCAGCTATGAACTTTTGCACACATGCGCAAGACAGTCTGACTCACCACAGGATGGTAAAGAGAGCAGAAAAGAAAGTGAAGTGGCCCGCTGCTCCTGCTGTGTTTTTTTTTTTTTTGTCAGTTCATCCATGACTCCACACCACAACCCAACCATATCCAACACCAACAAGGGGGACTAAAATAAATTTGAGGAGCTGCACTTCCAGCTGCTGGGCACTAGCTTGCCTTAGAGAAGCCTCTTAAGACTTGGCTTGAGGTTGATTTTTGAGTGGACAATCATTGGGGACCTGGGGGGGTTAGTGGGACCATGGTGGTGAGGTCTGTGGATGCTGGAGTCGTTGGAGCAGGAGTCCAACTTAGCATGTCCCAGAGGCATGGGATAGAGCAGAGAGGATGGAGCAGGAGATGGAGGACTGATCAGGGCCTGCTTAGGGACGGGGAGTTCCTGCTGACTTGCTGACAGCTGCACTGCTACAGCCTGCAAATGAGTCAGAGGAGTCCCAAGTCTTCTTCAGTTTAGACTGAACAACAAGGAACTGTGGGAGACAACTTGACTGACTGAGCAAAAAAAATAAGTGCTGCTGTTTAACAGCAGCTGGTTGGGCTGCTGCCAAGTTGGAGGGGGGCCTGTTGTACTGGACCTGGGTGGGTACATTCGTATTTTGGAACTTTGGGGCACTAATAAGAGGCAATCACACAGCTACAGCACACAGACAATGGTGCCTAATAGTTTTTTTTGGGGGGGAGGCCTTGCGCCCAGTGAAGAACAAGAAGCTGGTTCAGTAACAGTTGTGGGCTGGCGTAAAGCCAAGGTGTGGTGATGTGGGAGGGAGTGGAGTAGATGGTGGTATCAAAGGACAGTTCACTCACTGAAGTGGAATACTAAATTTTGTTTTAAAGCAGTAATTCATTTGTCTTTTAAGACTAAGTTTAGTAGGTTTAAATCTCCTGTAATCATCAGAGGAAGAATACTGCCTGTAGGAATACTTAATTCTAAGAAGTATTCAACTGTCATTGTTTTTTAAGAGTAAATTATTACTAAATTAATATTATACACAGATTTTAGAAGAACAAATTATTAAATACTTTCAAATGATAAATGAAGACTTTTCAATGCTTCTGTTTGTTTTGTACGCACACTTGTTAATTCTGATCATGGGGCATAACCTTGATTATTATGCACGGAAGATGATAGGAGCATACATGGGCTTCATTAGCCTTCTAGCTCCTTCATTATCTTAGTATAATCCTTAGTATGATCATTTCTTTTACAATAACTTTTGCTCTATCAAGAATGCTAAGACAATACTGCTCTGTCAAACTGTAATGCTCTCAAAGTACATTTTTTTAATACTACTGAATCATAGATGAAGATTAGTCAGCCGAATATTTCAAGGATTTAAATTAGCCAATCAAGGCTGGTTACATTACCATGCATTTCAGTTCTACTAAGCAAGGAGATAGATAAAACAATCAGCAACACCAATGAATTTTAGAGAAGGTAAGCAATCATAAAATGTGGGGTTTTACCCTAGAAATAATATGATGCAAAAAACAGTTGGCAGTGTCCATTTAAAAGTCTATACTAAACTACATTTTCCAGATGTCTACTCAGTCAGTGAACTACATTCCCCAGAATCACTTCTTGTCCCTGCCCATCCTGAAGAATTGCATGAGCACTGACTGTGGTCTCCATTTTTGAACAACTGATGTTTCCTGCAGTTAAGATTTACATGTTAAGGTAAGAGCTTATGTTTAAATAGAAAAGTACATTTTTTAATTCACTGAAATGTTAAATACAGTAAGGGAATTATCACTCAGGTTTTTTTTTCTAAATGAAATGCTGTGCAGGTTTCACAATCAATGTTTTGTTATGAAAAAATGTTCTCTGCTCTGAACTCATGTGGCTAAAAGCCTTTAAAATACAGTTTGTTTTCAATCAAATCCCTCCTTAAAGTGTCTAGTATGCATTGTGCCTCTAGATTACTTGTTATTTGTGGAATTTTTACTGATTTAGTTACTTTAGTGTCTGAGTGAGGGGTTGGGCAGGGGAATTAACAGCAGGAAGATTGTATAACTGAGCAAATTCAGAATGCATTTTCTGAGTGTATCCATTTAGTAGCCTATTTAACTGTATTTACAGAGAAAAGACTACAACTTTTTTAATCTGAGAACATCTGGAGTAACCTGCAGATAAAGGAATAATTATTTACTGCAGATATTTGAGTGTGTGTTGGGGAGCTATTTAATCCATTTTGTAATCTGGGGATCAGTGTACTTTTTTATTGCTGAAGACTGTATAAATTTATATTTTATATGCTAGAGTCTCACTTTTATTTGTTATACTATGTTGACAAGTATGGGGTCCATGGTTGAGGAAGGGTGACCGAGGGGGTCTAGTTGTAGAGAGGATGGTCAGGGGAGGTTCTGCTCTGGAGGAAGGGTGGGTCCAGCTCCTGGGAAGGGTGGTTATCTGTGTGTCCAGTTCTGGGGAGGTTGCTCAACCTGGAGAGGGGGACTGGTCTATGGGTGGCAATGAACACAGGTCCAGCTGCAGGGAGAGTTGTCTGCTGGGGGAGGCTAGTTCAGAGCATGAAAGAGTGAGCCAGCAGCAAGGATGGTGGCTGGTGGTGGTGGGGCTAGTTCAGGTTTGGAAGTGAGGTCCAGCTGCAGGGGTGGGTGGTCAGATGGTGAGGCTGGTACAGGGCTTCTGCTGGATCCAGCTTTAGGTAGAGTGGTTGGCTGGGGGACTGCTGCTCCTGGGGCTTGGAGGGACAGGAGTCAGATATGTGGTCTGTTGGAGTGAAGGTTTGGGGGGGTGCTCCAGCTACATGGAGGTTGTATAGCACATAGTTGGAGACTGATCCAGATGCAGGGAGGGTGGCTGGCTGGGGAAGAGGCTGGTCCAGAGCCTATGTGGTGCTCTAGCTCCAGTGAGGTTTCTCATCATGTGAGAGGCTGGGGCTAGAAGGGTTGTCCAGCTGCATAGAGAATAGTCTGGTGCCTGGAAGGGTGATCTAGCAGAGAGGAGGGCAGTTGGCTGTTGGGGGGGATTGGGCAAAGCTAGCGATATTGATCAGCCTAGGTGGGAACCAAAGTGGTGAAATTAATTAGAAACTAGTTAACGTGTCAGCCCTTCTGCTCAACAGTAGTGCTACTGTATGGCCCACAGTACAGGGGACCTGAGTTCAGGAATGAGCTCACGTTGGGGGCTTGCTGGGGGAGGCGGAGGAGGAGGAGGAGGAGGATCAACTGATCTACAAGAGGCTCTCTTCTGGAGAAGGAGGACAGTCAGTTCTGCTGTAGTACTGGCAACTGAGTGACCACAAGTGGCAGTGCAGCCGGGAGCAGCTCATGGGTGGGAAGACATTGACTGGTGCTGCACCACACATGTCTTTGCACCCTTGCTGCTCATGTTCTAGGGTATGGAAGAACATGTGAAAGCATCCTGGCTACCTAGGCAGCTTCTCCACATATTAGATCCATTCTATGGCAGAGCAAGTCATGGCAGACACCAGTGTGATGATGATGTGGTAGCTGAACAGAATGGGGCAATCAGAGATGCAGGTTGGAAAAAAGAGTAGTAGCTGGGGGGGTGGTTAACAGGTATCAGAGGGTGACACTCATTGCAGTGATGGGACAGTGAGCAGCTTGGCTCAGTACTGGGACTGATCCTCTTCAGTGTCTTTATAAGTGACATTACAGAAAAACTGGCAGAGAAGGGAATGCCTTTTTGCAGGTACCAAAATCTGTAGGGTGGGCACTAACAAGAGAGCAGAAAGCATGCACATGCTTCTTGGAGAAACTTGAAAAGTGGTCAAGATCATGGCAGTTGGGGTTCAATGACAAATTGCAGAATCATGCACCTAGGGCACAGGAATCTGGGAGCTGCTTTATAGGGTTGGGGGTGGTACTGATGATCACTAAGCAGGGGGGACCTTGGGGTTATTATGATCTTAAAGTTGCAGAGCTGTGTGACAAAGCAGGGGGTAGGGCTAGCAGGATGTTGGGGCTGCATAGGGAGGAGTATCTGAAGCAGGAGGAGGGAGGTGGTGGTGTTGCAAGTAATTATTCATTAGTGAGACCCAACTTAGAGTACTTTGTCCAGTTTTGGAGGCTGCACCTTAGAAAGGCCAAAGGGTGGAGGCAGTATAAAGGGCAACTAAAACTGTATATGGGTTGTGGCAAAAGACCTGTGAGGAGACTGGGATCTCAACATGTAAACCCTGAAAGAGAGAGAGGACATGATGGAGACCCATAAGTACTTTACGAGGATGAACAGGGTCTGGGGGGGCCTCTTCTTCAAATAGGAAAGAGCATCAAGACCAGGGGGCATTGGATGAAGCTTGTGGTGGGGGTAAGAGGGATGTGAGGAATTACTACTTCTCTGAAAGGGCAGTAGACACCTGGAACAGACAGCATTAGTGTTGGAGGTCAAGAGTGAACAAAGGTGGGGGCTTAAAGCATGTGTGGCATATAGACATAGGGGAAGATCAGTAAATAAGCAGGGAAGTGGGAGTTCCATAAGGGCCACAAGAGACCATTTTAGAGTTTGCAGAGAAGGACTTAACAGGAGCCTTTGGTGGCAGTTGTAGTGAGGTCTGGAAACCAGAGCAGAAGTGTGACTTAGAGTGAGGGCTCATCAGCAGTGGGGTCTGCGAGCATGCAGTTTAAGAAAAAATATCTGACAGTTTCTATGTGTTGGGGGGGTTCTAGTGGCAGTTGTAGTGAGGTTGAGAAATCAGAGTGGAAGAGTAAGAGTGAGGGCTTATCTGTTTTTGAGGAAGCAGTTTAAAAAAAGTGTCTGCCTATTTTGTATATCGAGAGGTGTGGAAAGGACACACAGCAGCAGCATTCAGAGGAGTGTGACAGCTGGAGCTCAGTTTGGAGCAGCCAGTTGAACAAAGCTTTGGTAAAAAAGCAAAAGACAAACTGTTAAACAGAAACAAAGGATCACTGTATGATAGTTGGAAGAGTGGGGAGAAGTGTGACTAAGTGGCAGCTGGTGTGGCTGAGGGACAGGCAACCTGGAAGAAACAAAACTGAAAGCAAGATACCAGTAAGTATTGCCAAACATCAGGGGTGAGGGATGGGGATATGTGATGCAGCCCACTATGTACATTAATTGAGGAAGATGTAATAATAACTATATGTATAAATGTAAGATTCTGCATGTATATACATACTTACTGAGATAAATTGATTTATCACACTCCAGTTATGTCTACCCCATTGCATAAATTTATTTATATTTATAGCCCATCAGGGCTCTTTCTGTTTGCTGCTCTATGTTTTTAATTATGGGCTCTCCTGGACCTTATGCTGTTCTTTTTCTCCCCCAAATCCTTTTGCTAGCCCTTGGTACTTTGACATTAGCTGCTGTGCAACTCTATTGTATGCAGTGCTTGCTGGTTTCATGTTCCCCCAAGGAGCCCACTGATTTTCCCTGCTTGCCTCCCACCCACAGCTACTTTTAAGCCAATTTCAGGCACTGGCATTCAGCTGCACTGTGGATTTTCCTTTGTGGCCCCTATCCCGTGCATTTGCTCTTCCAGTCACTTTCTACCAGGTCCCTCAGGGCACCGATAGTCCTCCACCATGCAGCTTAGCTAAAGGTTCCTGTCACCTATTGCTGTCTGCCCACCCTCCAGACCCTCTTAACCTGCCCCTTGGGGGCTTTTCACATAGCTACTTTGTAGCTGATCGGTAGAGGGAGGCCCTAGCCTCCTCCTGCTCCCAAAAATCTCCCATCTTCTTTCCTACATACATGGAGCAGGCTACAGCCTGAACTCTATGGGCAGAGTCATAGAAACATAGACTTTGATGGCAGATAAGGACTGCTTCGCCCACCCAGTCTGCCCACTTCCCTACCTATTGGATAAGCTGCAGATCCTAGTTAGCCAACAGTCGACTTCCTCCTACCCCCAAATAGAATTGCCCATGCATTCTTGAAGTCCCCCACTATTTTTGACCCCACAACCTCCTCAGGAAGGCCATTCCATTCATCCATCCTGCTCTCTGTGAAAAAAATACTTCCTCATGTTGCCCCTGAGCCATCCCCCTCCATCTTTAAATTGTGCCCCCTTGTTCTTCCACATCCCTTTTTCTGAAAGATGCCACTCTCTTGGACTTTGTTGATTCCCTTGAGGTATTTGACATTTTCTATCATGTCCCCCCTCTCCCTACTTTCCTCAAGGGTATAAATATTCAGCTCATCTCTCTTTGTATGGCTTCTGATGCAGACCCTTCACTATTTTAGTTGCCCTCCTCTGGGCTGGCAGTTGAAAGTGCCTGCCATAACTGTCACTGTCGTTCAGTAGCACTAAACTGACTGCATAGCAAAAGGTGCAGCATTTCTGGTCAGCAGTTTTCTCTTTTTTTATAATTCAAATTTTATTAAAGTTTTCAAATACAATAAATACATGAATAAAGATAAATATTAGTCATATACAAGAATAGTTTCAAAGCTATACATTAACAATAACTATAAAGGAAGAATATATGAGCTAAAACATTTGAAGGATTATTTAACACATTAACTTTCTTGTAAATATGTAATATATTTCTTAACTAAATGTTTTCTAAAGCAAGACAGAGTGTTCCCTTACCTGATTCAGACAAATATCCATACATACAGACAGCAACAGAAAATAATTCATTAATATTGTTATTCATGGAGCATTTTACAAATGGTTCCCAAATATCTAAATATTTGTCTATGAGGTTAATATTTACATAAGCAACTCTTTCATAGCTAGCTCTTGTAGATAAATCTGTTAGCCATTCCTTAATTGTAGGAATTGATTGCTTATTCCAGTATCTTAGAATGACAATCATTGTTGTAATAAAAGCTACAATCACCCATAATTGTTGATATTCAGATAGATTAGTAAACTCCAAACATATGCCAAGAATTGCAAATTTAGCCAAACACTTGAATGTATGACCAAGAACTTTGCCACTTGCTGATATCATCTTATTCTAAAATGGGCCACTGTCAGGACAGAGTCATAGAATGTGTGAGAGTGTACCCTTGCCTGTTGCACATCTTCAGCATTTATCTACAGTAACTAGACCAAGCTTAGCCCTCTTACTAGGTGTATAATACCATCAATGCGTTATTTTGTACTGTGTAACTCTACCCTTAGCCTCTCTACAGGACGTTATAGATTCATTTTCCACATTAGCCACCATTCTTCTCACGAAATATGTTCATCTAGTTCTTGCCAAAGATTTAAAAGTTATAAATTAGGGTCAGGAAGTGACTCTATTAATAGAGAATATAGTTTTCTATGGCCATTATTTGTAGAACAAATTTTATCTAGATGATGGGGTTGGGGGCATGCAGACTCCATTGGGCTTAGAACTTCTCTTAGTTGTAAATATTTGTGAAATTCAGTTCTGGGGAGTTTGAACTCTGATGAAATCTGTGTGAAGGACATTAATGTTGACTTAGAATGGTCCCATATGTCGTCCAAGAATAAAAACACTAGCATTTTTCCAGCTTGCCCACACTAAACATTTCCCTTCTATTTTAATTATAGGGTTTCCCATAATGGGCAGTGTAGGGATTCATTGGGGGACCAGTCCAACCTAGCCGCTACTGATTTCCAAGAATTGAAAACTTTGTTTAAAACCAGATTGGAAGCACACATGTTGGCAGAGTTAGAGAAAAGAACAACTCTTGGATGATTTCCTTTCAATAGTACCTTCTCTACAGGCACCCATCCTGGAATATCTTGATTTTTGTTGAGCCAAAGTGATTTAATACATTGTGCTGTAATAAAAGCATCATGTCTCCATTTAAAATCAGGTAGGCCAAAGCCTCCTTTCAATTTTTGTTGCTGGAGTTTCAGTAATGAAATCCTTGGGGGTTTATCTTCCCATAAAAATGTCTTTATTTGAAGGTATATTTTGTTAAAATACAATCTAGGAATCTTAATGGGTAAGTGTTGCAGAAAATAGTATATAACCGGGGCAAACATCATGTTAAAGGCCTGAATGTTCCCCCATAGGGACAAGTATATTTTTTTCCATCTAATAAAGTCTGATGATAACCTATCTTGGATGATTTTAAAGTTGATAGAAATAATTTGAGGTATGGAAGGGCAGATAAGAATACCCGGAAATTTGAGGCTTCGAATTGCAACCTTAATGTTATGTGATTTAAAAATGGAATTATTAAAATGTTTAGTTAATGGAAGAGCTTCAGATTTGTTGAAATTTATTTTGAAATCTGAGAGCAGTGCAAATTCCTGAACAGTAGATAAAATATGGGGAATGGAAGACTGTGGATTAATTATTGAAAGCAGAATATCATCTGCATAAACTGAGATTTTTTTGTTCTTTTCCTATTTTAATGTCAGAAAGTAAGGCACTTGAATGGAATTTAATAAGAAGAGGTCTATAGCTAATAAGAATAGAAGAGGTGAAAGAGGACAACCTTGATGTGTACCTCTATAAATTTGGAAATTGTTGGAAGAAATGCCATTGATTTTGACTCTTGCAAAAACCTCTGAGTAAAGAATCTGCACCCAGTTGCAAAATTGGGGGCCAAGATTAAATCTCCTTAGTATTTCCCTTAAGTAACCTCATTCTATTCTATCAAATGCCTTATCAGCATCTAGAGACAGGAGTGTGGGAGAATAAGGATTCAACATAGCTTCATGAATAATATGAATTATTTTATGAAACAGATCTGAACTATGATACCCACACACAAATCCAACATGGTCATTATGCATAAGTTTATGGATAACTGAATTTAGTCTATTGGCCATAATTTTGGCAAAAAGCTTATAGTCCACATTTATGAGAGATATTGGTCTATAGTTACCACAAATTGTAGGGTCCCTATCTTTCTAAGGGAGAACCACAATAGTAACTTCTCTTATAGATGGCGGTAAGGCCTTCGTTTCTATGGCATTACAGAAAAATTTATGTAAAATTGGAACTAGTAGTCATGTGGTAGCTTTGTAAAATTCATTTGACAGACTGTCTGGACCAGGGGCTTTAGCAGCAGGAAGAGATTGAATTGCTTTATGAATTTCCACAGCAGTAATAGGTTTATCCAACTTGTGTTTATCATATTCAGGGATACAGGTAGTTTAATATCTTTTAGAAATTGTTCTAGAGCAATTTGATCAATTGAACCTTCAGATTTGTATAGGTTGGAGAAAAAAATCCCTAAAAGTATCCAGGATGTGTCCAGTTTTGTGTACTGTATGCCATTTTTATTTTTGATTGAGGCTATTTTGTTAGCCTCCGACAATTTTTTAAGCTTGTGAGCCAACAGTTTACCTTGCACCTCTCCTGCTTCCCAGTAGGCTTGATTGAGTCTAAATAAGGCATATTCTGCACTGAGATTATATATGGTATTAATTTCATATTTGACATCAATAATTTCTTTATATAAAGCTAGGTTTTTAGAGCCTGAGAAGATAAATGCATTTTCTTTGTTTTTTAAGTCTTTTTCAAGGTTAATTAGGTTTTCTTCCCTTTTTTTTATTTCTGTAGGATGAATAGAAAATTATGCAGCCTCTAATATAGGCCTTGAAAGAATCCCAAACCATAGGAGTGGTCACGTCCCCATTATCATTTATTTGAAGGAACTTTTTAATTTCTTCCTGCAGCCAATTTGGAAAATCAGGTGAATTAAGTAAGCTGCAGTTAAATTTCCAGTTTCTCTCAGATAGGAGGTGTTGGTCAAGTAGAAAATTAATAGACATAGGGGCATGATCAGAGATGATTATATTCCCAATATGGCTTGTAGCAAGGCCTTGTAGCAATGTCTTAGTAATAAAGATATAGTCTATCCTGCTGTGTGAACCATGCCTATTAGATGTAAATGTATAGTCTCTCCACTTAGGATTTTTAATCCTCCAAGAATCTATTACTCCAAATTCTTCACAAAATCTGTTTAGAACTTTAGAGGTAGCAGAGTGGTTTATTGGATGTGCATATGTACTATCCGTGGATATGTCCATAACCATATTCATATCCCCTGCAATTATTAACTCTCTATTTTCATTATTAAGAAGTTTTTTGGCTAAATTGGCAAAAAGTACATCTTGGTTATTATAAGGAACATAGACATTTACCATAGTTAGTAATCTGTCTTCCATTTTAATATTTGCAATAGTGTATCTCCCCTCTGTATCCAGAATAGTGGACTGTACCACCACATTTAGATTCTTATGAAATAAGATACATACACCCTTACTCTTTGAATTAAATGAACTGCCATATACTGAACCAACCCATGATCTTTTGAGTTTGGCAGTTTCTTCTGCTGACAGATGAGTTTCCTGAAGGAAGGCGCTGTCAGCTTTTAAATTTTTTAAATGAGCTAGAACTTTCAATCTTTTAATATAGTTATTACAACCTTGTATATTCCAAGAGACTAGATTAATAAGTTGGTGTAAAGTTGACATCTTATAAAGAATATTTGACCATCTATGATTCACAGGGTCAGAAGAGTACTATTATATCTTATACATGAAGGGAACACCACTGAAATAAGTCTAAAGTTAATAATAAAGTACAGACACACTAAAACAGAGCACACGTTGGATGAAGTGTATTAAATGCGTGTATATAAATAAACAATGAATTAAAAACCTTGTACTTGTATTTTTTTAAACTTAAGAAATGAAAAAACAGCATATTATATGTAATGTAACTGCTAATTCAAATGTTTGAGAGGATTAAGTATGAGAATAATAATACTGATAATTAGTTTCCGAATAAATAAACAAACTGTTAGAATATGTAGTCAAATTATACAGACTACCATGCCTGTTAGAAATCTAACAGATATCACACAATTCACGTTTATAATGTTGCTCCAAGGGTAAACCCGTCCTGTATACAAGCGTCCAAAAAGAATCTAATGGATGATTTATTAAAATAAAATAAAAGTTAAATGAACAGTAAAGTGTAGAAACCTTCTCGCTGTTTACCTGTTAGCAGTATACCACATGTAGTGATCTTAAATCAAAAGTTTAGACCCAGAGCTCTTTCCCATTAAAATAGTTTGAAAGAGTATGGGTTTAACTATATTACTGACTGTGTATAGAATTAAAGGGTGAGAATATTGCATAGCAGTGACCTGGCAGGGTGCTCATATGCCACATAGCAATGTAGTCTCATATGTCTGATATTAAGTAGTTTAATAGAATGGTGTAGAATAGACTGTTGCTGTGTGTCCCTTATAGACACCATGGCAGCTACACAGGAGATTAATCAAATTAGCTAAAATAAAAGTCTAATTATAATGTGCATGATTTCTGCCCATCTAAGATTCATATAGAGTCTCTATTGAGATAATGGATCTGTTTATTAAAATATGTCAGACTCCTCCAAATTATGCCAACAGTTGGGATATTAATAGCTAGTTCCCCCTTTGGGAATGGAAGTAAATAGTTAAAATATAGGAAAGAAGCTTGGGCCTTCCAACCTTGAACCTTAAAAAGTTAAGTGGTATGCCTGGGGTAAGTGCAATAAAGAGTTGTTTCCACAAAACACCATACATGATAAAATGCAGGTTAATAAGAAGTTTGTAAGCATGACACATTTCCCATAGTACAAAAATACAATAGCCAAATAGGTAATGATCTGTATGTGAAATTGCAGCTAGCTAAGAATAGCTGACTAAATGAGATTCATAAAGATTGTAACTTACAGTGTAGTGATGGATGTCACCACTACATGGCAGCATCGTCCATGTGATTGCATGTATCCATCTAAGCCCAAGTGAAATGACTAGGACCTGTAAGGAAATGAGTATTCAAGTGCAGTGAATCGACAGTGAACAGTAAAAATGAAGCAACTGACACAGATCTAGATGTATCTGTCTTGTTTCTAAGTTAGAAACAGCCTGTAATGACAATAAAGCATAAAGGCCGGCATGACAGCAAAAGCCACTTAGTGCATAAAAGTAAGTGAGCTGGTGCTATATAGACTCCAAAAGTATATTTAGCAAGAGATCTTGATGATTTAGAATATAAGATGTCAATCTGAAAGATCATTGGTGGACCAGACACTGCATTTCAGCGTTTCTGGGCTTCTGTAGTGTCACCAAAGTTGCTGTAGCGAGAAGACACTGTCACTTTAAAAAAGAAAAACGAGCAGGAAATCATTCTCACTTCCTGTGGATGTGTTACATTGCGTTGTGTTGCTGGGGAAGAGAGACTCATGCTGGGCACATTTCTGTCAAACAGACTAGATCCTGATGGGGGCAGGTTGGAGAGCTGGCAGGATTACGTGGTATCTGTCTTGTGAAGGTATTACCCCCAGACCTTGGGAAGTCTCTACTTCTACTTCTCTGTCATTTTTTGCTGAGCATCTGGTTAGGCTGTGTAAATCTGTGAGTGTAGGAAGATCTGTTAGATGGCTTACTGCGCCTAGTGATTGTTGAGTATGACGGAATCTTGGAGGTAAAACCTTTTTTGACTGCAGATGCATATGCAATGGGAGTACAGATACGGGTAGATGTTTCTTGCATTGTGTTGGTTTTGGGCCTTTCCTGCAAAGTGATATTCGAACGTGGTGCTCGTGGGGGAGAATTCATTGAGAACAGTTGTGTCACACGGGCATTCTGTGCGACGTCTGATGTTTTTGAAAAAGACTTAACAGTTTGATGATTTGAAGTGACATTATAATTATTAAGTATTTTCCATAACTGTTCCACAAATTCACATTGACAAGGCTTACTACCAGGAATCATAACTAAAATTGCTAGGTATTTGAAATAGTAGGAAAGACCCATTTTCTGAAGCTGTTTTTTCCCTTCAAAAAATAATTTTCTTTTTTCAATGATTTCTGAAGAGAAGTCTAGGAAAAAATAAATTCTTTCACCTTTCCAATGTAATTGTTTTTGCTCCCTAGCTCTCCTCAATATTTCTTCTCTTATGGAGTACCTCAAAAAATGAGCTATTATGGATCTTGGCCTGTTCCCAGGGGTAGGTTTGGGTCTGAGTGATCTATGTGCCCTCTCTATTTCAAGGGGCCAGAGCCATTGTGTTCTCAATATGTCAGGTATAAAATGTTGTAAGAAGGGAATTAAGACATCTCCCTCAGCCCCCTCTGGGACACCCATGATACGTAAATTATTTCTCCTACCCCTATTCTCTAAATTGTCCACTTTTTTAAGCAAGTATTGGATTTGTTCATGCTGTTGCTCCACTTTATCTTCTTAGAAGTTGACAGTGTCAGTAAAGTTTGCTAGTTTATGTTCATACATTTCTGCTTTTTTAACGTTAGTGTTTGAGTCGGAACTTAAAGACCCCGCTGCAGCTTTTGTTTCACTAGTATCCAACTGTAACGATGCAAGTACCTCTTTGATATATTGCATGTCCGTTGTATGTTGATGTTCATTGGAGGGCCCCAGATGATTGTTAGGCTGATTCTTGCCCCCCGAAGTGGCCCTGGCAGTTGTCGTTGATATTGTGACAGTGTGATGATGTGACAGACTTTAACAATTTAAATAACACTGACGCGTTGAAATTTATCGATCGACTGATCAAGTATGCCGAAAGTAATATTCGCTAGCATTTGTTCGTTCAGACTTCTTTAAAATTAAATTGAATTTTGATAAAAAATACAACAGGCAGGCAGGAGCGAACCTCTACTCGACTGCCATGCTGAACACCATGTGTATGACCTGGTCAGCAGTTTTCTGAACAGCCTCCTGCCTGCTACATACCATCTGGGCCCAAGGACCCCCCCCCAACTAGATGCCAGGGAAAGATTAAGTATAATAAAAAACAATTAACTCTGTCCACGAAGGAGTTAACCCATTACACCACCAGAGCTATACCTTTTAAATCACTGGCCTCCTGGGACAACTTATGACCCCTGAACCACCAGTGTCCCCTTTTTTAAATAATATAGGGGCCACTAGTCCAAAAGCATCCCCACCTGCCCATCTGAACTACTTCTTAAATTTACTGGCTACCTGCATGTCACCTGGGGCACTAAGAGGGGTTTTGCTGAGCCCCAAATATCACTTTTGTTCTCCGTTCTTAGTTATCTACATTTTTTTCTATCTCTAGCTTCCTTACTTTGACCTAGTTTATCTTGTCCTCTAAAGCTCCCCTTCCTTTACTCCTGTGCTGTACTGTACCCTTTTTGTATCTCTCTACTCTCACTACTACAAGTTCCCCATACTGATCTATTGATCCCTTTATTTCTACAGGTCTGACCAAACTATGTACCAATCAAATAACTATCTTAGTTTAATTCAACACCCTAATCTCTCCTTTAGCACCTCCGACCCTTTCTGTCCCCTCAACCTTCTCTGTTCTTCTCTTTCCGGTCCTACCAGAATACCCCAACTCTGGACTCCCAGAGTCCTAATTACTTAATTGCCTTAGAATCATAGAATCATAGAAATCTGGTGACAGAAAAGGACCATTTTGGCCAATCGAGTCTGCCCTTTACCCCCTCACTCATCTCCTTTGTCAAGAGACACCCCACTCCAACCACTGGTCAGCTCCTGGTGTCTGTCCCATGCCCTCTTGAATCCTTTCACCATTTTTGCCTCCACCACCTCTTCCAGTAGTCTGTTCCAGGAATCCATCACCCTCTCAGTGATGTAATGCCCCCTCACATTGCCCCTAAACCTTTCTTCTTCTAATCTTAGATTATGATCCCTAGTTCTAGCATGTACCAGGTCATTATGTTGTATGCTTAATAGTATACAGCATCATGGCG
The DNA here is from genome assembly GCA_016271365.2 of Neoceratodus forsteri. Taxonomy (NCBI): domain Eukaryota; kingdom Metazoa; phylum Chordata; order Ceratodontiformes; family Ceratodontidae; genus Neoceratodus; species Neoceratodus forsteri. Next base: position 278,047,640 of record JADMNL010000026.1, on the reverse strand, counting down.
CACCCCGGAACTGTGCGCTCTCCATGTTGGACCCCCCAGAGTTAGAATCCTTGGTGTGGGGCTCCGGGGGTGCAGCTCCCATAATGGGGAGTGTGGGGCTGAAGCCCCGCACAGAACAAAAGTTACAATGTAATCGCGCAACACAATTAAGACACATGGCATTCTGCCATGTGACATTATGACCCTGTGCCATTCTAGCACTTACATTCTTTGTAAATAAGCTTCACACTATCACCGTATTAGTCTCCAGATAGAATTCCTTCCACCTCTCCTCATATGGTTTCCTATGCATATCATGCGCCATCTTGGTTGCCCTTCTCTGAACCCTTTCAGTCCTGTCTATGTCTTGCATAGGTAAGGCCTCTGGAACTAAACCCCATACTCCAGGTGAGGCCTCACCATGGATTTATAAAGGAGCATCAGCACCTCCCTCTTTCTGTTTTATACCCCTTCCTAGGCATTCTATTCACTTTGGCCACCATGATGCTGCATTGGTTCACCACCTTAAGGTTATCTGAAATTATAATCCCCAGATCACTCTCCTGCTCAGTTTCCTTAATCCCCCCCATGTGTAAATGGTTTGCGGGTTATTACACCCCATGTGCATTACTGTACACTTTTTGGCATTGAATTCCAGCTGCCAAGTTTCTGACCACCCCTCCAGAATCTTTAGGCCCTCCCTCATTGCCTCCACTCCTCAAGGTGTGCATCCTATTGCAGATCTTCATATCCTCTACAAATAGGCACACCTTCCCCTGCAGTCCCTCCACTATATCATTGCTATAGATATTAAAAAAGAAATGTTCCCAGCACCGACCACTGGGGCACACCACTCGTCACCCCTTCCACCCTGTAATACACCCCATTTACCACCACCATCTGGCTTCAGTCCTTCTTGGTTTACTTGGTTTTAGTGGGGCATAAGTAGGCATAAGCCCATCGAGAATGCCTCCCACATAATTTGTGGAACATTATTGTATGTAATGAGTTAGCCAAATATCTATTCCCTTTTTAAATACTTCAAATGTTTCACTATCTAACAAACTCTGCAGGAGTTTGTTTCATAATTTTGGGGCCCTTATTGAGAAATAGTTTAGCCTTCGATTAGTTTTTACTCTTTGTACTTCGAGCTGCCTTTAGTGTAGTCTATGAACATGTTTCCTCTCGGAATAATGTATGCCACATTGCTGCATTAGAAATGGTGATTCTAGAAGTTTGTAGAGAAATAGAAGATTTCCTCTAATACACCTCAATTCTAGGGAGTGTAGGTTAAGCTTCTGGAGTCTACTTTGATAATCTAAATGCATTAGGTGAGGGACCATTCTAGTGGCTCTTCTCTGAATTTGTTCCACTCTGGTTAGATCCTTATTTACATATGGACTCCAGAATGATGAGCCATAAACAAAGTAAGGTCTAATGTAGGTTCCATATAGTGGAATTAAACATTCTTCAGATTTTAATATGAATGTATGATCTATCCTCCTCAGTAATGCATTTGAATTTCTGGCTAATTTATCACAATGGTCAGTAGGGGTGAGTTTATTATTAACTATGATGACAAGGTCTCTTTCATTGTCTGATGCTTTTAATATTCTATCTTTAAGTTTATAAAGTTGCATAGGGTTATGTTTACCAAAATGAAATACTGAACATTTATCTATGTTAAATTTCATCTTATTTAAGGTAGCCCAATTATCAATGCATATTAAATCATTTTGAAGTTGATTGATGCTGTCGATGGAATCAGCTCTTCTGCCCAATTTTGTGTCATTGGCAAATTTAGATAGTATATTATTAGAGTTAATTACCATGTCAGAAATTAATAAATTAAACAGAGTTGGCCCAAGAACTGAACCCTGTGGCACACCACAGGTCACTCTCCCACAATCAGATAGTACTCCATTAATTCTGACCTGCTGTGTCCTATTAGTCAGCCAACTATTGACCCAGGATATCAAATTGGCAGGAAGTCCTAAATGAAAAAGTGTGTTGATCAATTTATTATGGGAAACACGGTCAAAAGCTTTACTATGGTCTAGAATAATTACATCCATAGGTATATTGGAATCTAGCCTTTGATTTATGTTATTATAAAAGGCTATGAGATTGGATGTGCACGGGTGCCCCTGTTTAAATCCATGTTGTGTATTATCAATAATGTTAAGTCTTTGTTGTTCTGTTTCTACTATATTTTTGATTATTTTTTCCAAATGTTTACAGGATACTGAGGTTAAACTAATGGGATGATAATTAACTGGGTTAATTCTACATCCTTTCTTAAAAATTGGTGTAACATATGCCTTTGACCAATCAACAGGAACAGTAGATTCTTCAAAAGGTTGGTTAAAAATTAAAGTTAGTGGTCATTTAATAATTTCTGCTGTTTCTATAAGAAATCTTGAGCTAATGCCATCGGGTTCTGGGCTGCTATTTTTTTTAGTGTTTTTAACACCTGCTCGGTTTGTTTGATACTAGCAGTGTCTTATGATTAGTGTCAATTGTCTTTGGATATATTTTTTGATCCTTTTTCAAAAATACTGAACAAAAGTATAAATTAAGTGTATCAGCAATATCCTTATTATTAGTAATCAAATTATTATCAGATTTTAATGGTCCAACTTGTCTAGTGTTTCCCTTTTTATTATTCAAATATGCATATAGGGATTTATTTCCAATTTTTGTATGAGCAGTTCTAAATTCCAAATTGTGCTTGGCCAATCTAATAGCTTGTTTTAATTTTTTACAGATGATTTGTAGAGTGAAAAATATTCATTTTTGTTATTATGGGGTAATTTTTTAAGTTTATGAAAAAGTTTATTTTTATATCTTATTAATTTTTTTATTTAATTATTCAGCCAAGGTGGTATCTGCCCTTTCACATTATATTTATGTTTTAAGGGGACAACTTTTGCTTTTAGATTTAAAATAGTATTTTTTATATAGTTCCACTATTCCTCAAGTGTAAGTGGTGATAATATGCCCTCCAACATTATATTTTTAAATGTTTATTTATGATTGTAAAGCCAGTATTATCATAATCTTTTAACAAAGTATTATTTGAAATACCTTGTTGATTATAAGGTAAATGAAAAAATACAGATTTATGATCACTGTTACCCAATGGGTTGGATAGAGTGAGATCAGAGATATTATTGTCAGGGGTGGTAAATAAGAGGTCTAGCATATTATTCCCTCTAGTAGGTTCATCAATTAATTGATCAAGTCCTAGATCAATTATAGTAGATATGAAGTTCTTATCTATTGAGGACTCACCAGATAACATTTCTCAATTTGCAGTGGGTAAATTAAAGTCACCCATCATTAAAATACTGCCTTTGTCTGCAATACCTCTAATTTCATCTACTGAGGTATCTGTATATTTATGATTGGAATTAGGTGGTCAGTAACAGGTACCAAATATAATTTGGTACTGCCCTTTCAATTGTACATTGATCCATACACTTTCTGTATCAGTTTCAAAGGTGGCCACATGTGACACAATAGTGTCTTTAACATATATGCAAACTCCCCACCCCCCAACCCATCAGTGCGATCTTCTTGATAGAGTTTATACCCTGGGATACTTGTTGACCATTCTGAATTGGTGTTCCACCAGGTTTCTGTTACTGAAGTAATATCTAGATTAAACAAATGGCATTTAGCTTCTAATTCAGCAATTTTAAGCGTGTTCAATGATCTGGCGTTAACACGTTACAATAATCTTGGGTACTATTATTGGACATCAGTGACATGAATCTAAGTCCATTCTCCCCCTTTGAAGCTAGTTTAAAGCTTTAGAGATATGCTGAGCAATTTTTTTTCCCAATATTGTACTCCCTCTCCTATTTAGATGTAACCCATCCCAACAAAACAGAGATGGTTTCTTGTAGAAGTCCTCCCAGTGAGTTAAACAGGAAACTTGTTGTTTAAGGCACCATTTTCTTAGCCACTCATTTAGTGCCTTAATTTTGCTGGTTATAAACATTGTGACTCTGGGTACTGGGAGAATTTCTCAGAAGCAGACTTCACCTCCCTTTTCTATCAGAGTGTTATAAAGTGCTATGAAGTCTTGCTTTAGGTCAGATAGGGAGATTTTGTTTATGTCATTAGTGCCTGCATGTATAATCACTAATGCATTATTAGTATACCCAGAAAACAACTCCTTTGTTATTTCAGTTAAGTTGGATACCCTGGCTCCTGTATAACTGGAACAGGTGCGGTTGTTTTTATCAGGGTTACAGATAAGGCAGTCAGTATATTTAATCATAGAATCACCAAGTACAAAGATATGTTTTGAAGTATTACTTGTTTTAATAATTTTATTGGTCATTTGAGGGTGGGGGGTATTATTAAGTGTACTGTGTGAAATACTTTGTTTATAGGATGAGATGCTTCATGGTAATTTGGACATTGGCTTTAAATCATCTGACACAAAAAGGTAATGTGGCAAGGCTAAAAAAAAGTGCCAAGCCTAAAGCTTTATTAAAGTAACAGCAAAAAAAAAGAAAATATAAAACTATTAACTTTGCAGGAATACAGAAAGAAACATAAAAGGTACAAAAATAAATGAATGTTTCCACAGGCAATATCAGCAAACGAAAAGGCCGCCTGGGATTTCAGTTATCTTAGTCTGTAAGTGCAGATTCAAATGGATCAGTACTGGTTGATCCCAAAACGAATCTGAAGGTATCACAAGAATGAGTCTCCTTTATCCTAGGGAATCATCAGGTGATCACCCAGACTCGCCCTATACTCTTTAATAAAATGTTTTATAATGAAAATTTGTATTTCATTCTAAGCCAAGGGACATTCAATATATCTTTATTACAAAACATTGACATCCCTGAAATGAAATATAATACAGGTTTAACTAAAACAGTACTCTTACCAAGTTTAGCCCCTCCTCAACCTATCCACAGTATAACCATAGTGAGAAATGGGCGGCTGCCTCCTAGGAAAACAGCAAGAGCAACAAGTGCAAATGGCTGCAAGGACTACTCTGCCTAAAGGCCTGAATATCCATTATGTGGTAAGCTTTACCTCTAATATTAACAGGAGCCAGACTGCTATGAAAAGGAGTAAAACTGAAAAGGGACCATTATTTATTTTACAATATCTGAAATACTGCATATTTTTGTTTAGGAGTTTCTTTGGGAGTGCTAAACACATTGCAGCACAAGCAAACAAAAGCAGTCCCTTTAATTTCAAATCTGCTTATGTTTAAAACCATTTGTGCTGCTGGCATTTTGCCTTCCATGTTACCTTACCAAAATAATAAAGTTAAACAGTAAGGAAAAGTAAACTGTTTTGGGGTCAAAATAGTGTTGCTAAGGCATAGCTAGGGAACCTTACAACAACACACTAAGGGATTGGGTGACCAGCAGGCAGACTCTGAATCCTTTTACTATCTTTATTTTTCTCTGCCTAAATAAACTAAGTGCTTGTACTGTGAGGAGAATTCTCATTTGGCATTCACATTTGTTTCTGCATTGCTTAAACATGAAGATGAACTACTAGCCCAATATGCTAAACCCAGGTCTATACACTGTAGCCTATCATTGGGGGTACTGAAGCTCCATACCTGTCTTTTTAATGAAATGAAAGTGATAGAAAGGGCCTCTTATCCAGGTGGCCTGCCTGGAAAAAGGGAATTAAAAAGGGGGGAAGTAAAGGAAAGGACAGTAAAGATAATCAGAGAGTGCTACTGCAGTAGACTTGTGAAACAGAATTAGACAGGTATTTGGAGATTTAACAGCACACTTTCACAACGTTATGTACTTTGATTGGTAATTCACTGTCTTCAGTTATGGGTCCTTCATCAATTTGTAACATTTGATAAGTGTTATGTAAATATAGAGGAGGTGCACTATGGTTTTGTAAGTACAATCCTCTTTGAGGATGACACAAAGATCTGCAACAGGGTTGATATGCAAGGTGGGGTGGAAAGGATGAAAAAGGACTTGGCAAGGTTGGAGGAATGGTTAAATGTATGGCAGTTTAGATTCAGTGCAAAGAAGTGCAAAGTAATGCACCTGGGAAACAAAAATCCAGGGGAAGAGTACACAATGGGGGGTGAGATACTGACAGCAACAAAAATGGAAAGGGACCTGGGGGCAGTCATATCAGATGACCTAAAGATGGGCAAGCAATGTGAGAAGGCAGTAAGGATGGCTGGGGGGATACTGGGTTGCATAGAGAGAGGCATCACCAACAGAAAACAGAAAGTTGTTGTCCCTCTGTACAGACAGTTGGTAAGACTACATCTGCAGTACTGTGTACAGTTCTAGAGACCCCATCTCCACAAAGACATAGACAGGGTGGAGGGCAACCAGAATGGTGCAGGGTCTGCACCAGAAGACATATGAAGAAAGACTAAAGGAGCTTAAGATGTATAGCCTTGAGAAAAGGAGGGAGAGGGGGAACATGATAGAAACTTTCAAATACCTCAAGGAAATCAACAAAGTCCAAGATTTCAGCCAAGAGGGTAGCATCTTTCAGAAAACGAGATGTGCAAGAACAAGGGAGCACAATCTGAAGATATAAGGGATGGCTCAGAGGTAATGGGAGGAAGTATTTATTCACAGAGAGGGTTGTAGATGCATGGAACAGCCTTCCTGAGGAGGTCGTACTATCAAAAACAGTGGGGGGAATTCAACAATGCATTGGACAGACATAACGCAATTCTAGTGGGGCATAGGAGGAAGTAGGCTGCTGGTTAACTAGGATCTGCAGTTTATCCGTTAGGTAGGGAAATGGGCAGACTAGGTGGGCCAAGCGGTCCTTATCTGCCATCAGATTCTATGTTTCTGTGTCAGTATCTGATCATGACTAGCATGGAGTATAGGTTATCTAACAAATACTGCCTGTTACTCAAGATGTAACCAATCAAAAATGAACAATAAATGTGAACTACAAAAATCATTGTAATAATATCAAAAAAAGACACTGTGCATCTGTGCATCCGGAGTAAAATGGAACTAACTTTGAATAATATCAGGCATAAATAATAATATCAAATTAGCAGACACTGCTCAGTAAGTAACGATTCTGTGAAGTTTTTATTTTCTTATAGTTTTAATGATTAACATTACATCCTCTTTTCTTCATACACAGTCCCGTCCACCTCCACCCCCCCCACACACACATTCAGAAACACACTCAGAGACCAGCCCAGTTTTGCAATTCTATGCTACTTTTACTATGATAAATCTTGCAGGTTTAAATACCTTTTCTTTAAATACACAACCTTCCAACCCAAATCAGTGTGTGTAATGTACAATTTTTTAATACTATGTCATTTACTAGTATTTGCAAATTATTTGCAGTCTGGGTTTGTTATGGGTACAGTTGTGAAATGTTTTAATATTGGAAGTGTAATGCCACAAGCATGCTTCAAATAACAATAGGCTTATATATTTGTAGAACAAAAAAAAAACGGTGCCAGATTAGTTTGTCAATTTTCAAGCACCCAGTTTTGTTTATAAAATGAAATGTGCCATTACTGTTCAATAATAATATTTATAACAAGCATTTGTCAATGTCAAATGTTGTCTTGCTGGTGTTGGCATTGGTAGTGCAGGAGTCAGAGAGATGCATAATAGGAATGGCAGTGAAGTATGGAACTGATGTCAACCCCCACCCCACTCTGTAGAGACTGACGAGCGCCGAAGTGTGCCTTTGGGTCATCTGCCATAATGCTCATGCCATTTCACCTCACCCTACCCTGCAGACTCTGACAAGTGTCGGGTTGTGCCTAGGGGTCATCGGGCCTTACACTCACCCTATTCCATAAGGAAGTACGTTGAGATGAGCACAGTATAGCAGAAGGGGGTGAACTTTGGGGCTGAAGAGTCCAAGGCACACCTTGATGCCTGTCAGTGGCTTCAGGGGAGGTCAACATGGGAAGCCCAGTAGGAAGTGGTCAGGCTGGGAAGGGGTTCAAGGGGGATGGGATGAATAAGGCAGAGAAAAGGGGTGAGGCAGAAGTAGGGAGTGCAGATACAGAAGTCACAGAGGGTGCTGCTGGTGGGCGTAAGGGGCAGGGAAGAACAGATACTGGGGTGGTGGAAGGGGCATTAGGAGGGAAAGGGGTAAGGGACGGGGGTGCTTGTTCTGGGGGATTCTATACTGAAAGGGGTGAGATGAGGCAGAAGGGGGGAAAGGCACAGCCATATTTGGGTTGAAGCTATCTCTGGGTTGACTGCAGGAGGGGCAAGGACTGCTCGAATGTGCAGCAAGGGGAGGAAGAAACCTCATTTACTGTTACATGTGAGTACAAATGACTTGGTGGGGGAGACTGTGGAAGTAGTGAGGGGGAGGTTCTAGGAGTTGAGTAGGCAGTGTGAGAGCATGGGGGAGTCTGTGGCATTCTCGGAGGTACTCCCGGTACCATGTGCAAGCATGGGGAGGAAAGGTAGGATGGAGGACTTCAATGAGTGGCTGAAGGATTAGTGTCACACCAAAAATTATGGGTTAGTGAGTAACTGGGGTAGGGTCTGGGGGAATAGTGACTTGTACATGGCAGACAGGCTACACTCGAGCAGGGAGGGGAGGGATGAGAGTATTAAAGGCGGGATTAGAGGGGTATATCTCTACTAAGGTGGGTTTAAACTAGTGGGTGGTGGCCAAAAGACTGAGGTTGGTAGAAAGGTCTGGACAGGGGAGCCTAATGAGCTCACCCCCAAGATATAGGTAAAGGCCGAGGCATAGTAACCCTGGGATGGGGCGGGCAGAGTGGTCTGAGTGTAATACAGAAGGCACCACCACCCGATAAGAATAACGAGGCAAAAGGGTGCGGACAACTGGGAGAAGGGACACAGGCCAAGGACAAGAGTGAGGAGAAGGAGGGGTACGGGTGGAAGATGGTCTTTTTCAACACAAGAATCCTGGGGAAGAAAACTGCAGAGCTTCAGGTGCTACTTTCAGAGGGAAAGGTGGACACTGCTGCAGTGACAGCAACTTGGGCCACAGAGTACCATCATTGGGACTCGGCAAGCCCGGGATACAGGATATACAGCAGGGGCCGGGGATTGGAAGGGGGGTGTTGCACTCTATGTGAGGGAGGGGATCGAATGCATAACAGATGAGGGAGAGGAGGAGAGGACAGAGGTGCTTTGGATGCAACTCCTGGACTCCAAGGGCAGAAAGCTGAGGCTGGGAGTGGTGTACAGACCACCAGTCCAATCTGGGGAACTGGATGGGGAGTTGGCAGGGTAGATAAGGAGGGTCAGTAGAAGGGAGAGTGTGGTGATAGTGGGGGATTTTAACCTACTAGGTGTTGACAGGAGCAAGATGGGAGCAGGTGCTCATTAATGCATTCCAGGATGGCTTTCTGATGCAATTGGTAAGTGGGCCTACAAGGCTTGGTAGCACTCTGGACCTAGTACTGGAAAATGGGGAGGTGGTGAGGGAGGTAAGAGTGGAGGATCCACTAGCCAGTAGCGACCACCAAACAGTGTGGCTCATTCTTGCACTGGGCAGGGAGACAGGAGACACAGGCACTAAGGTGGTGGACTTTAGTAAGGTGGACTTTGGGAGGATGGGAGCAATGCTGTGAGGGAGACTCCGGGATATAAGGTCGGGGATGGATGCAGAACAAAAGTGGGGAGTCATAAAGACTGGGCTAACAGAGGTCACAGTAGCCTGCACCAGGGCCAGGAGTAGCAAAGGCAGAGCCAAGAAACCATGCTCCCTGAACAAGAAAGTGCTGCAAGGGGTGCGGTCATAGAGGGCTGCATACTGGAAGTACAGTAGAACAGGGAAGGGAGAGGATAAAGAGGCTTACATTAGTTGGTCAAGTGAGGTGGCCAGGAGGGTGAAAAAAGCTAAGGCTTCAGGGAATTAGGGTTAGCACAGGGCATAAAGGGAGGGGGAAAGGATTTTTTAAGGTATGTCAGGGAAAAAAGGATGTGCAAGGAACATATTGTGAGGATAAAGTGGGGAGCAGATTGGGTGGAAAAGGTGGAGGAGCAAGTGGAAATTCTAAATGAGTACTTCTGCTATGTTTTCACTAAGGAGAGGGATGGTCCACTACCAGCATGGGCTGGGGAGGTGGGGAAAGGGGGAGGAGGTGATGGACAAAGTGATCACAGGGACTAGGGTGGTAGAGGAGCTGAGGCAGTAAGGGTGGACAAGGCACCAGGTCCTGATGGCATCCACCCAAGGGTGCTGAGTGAGATGGTGGAGCTGTTGGCCAAGTCACTGGCAGATTTGTTCAACACCTCCCTGGAAATGGGGTGTATGCCCCAGGACTGGAGGGTGGCCCATGTGGTGCCCATACACAAGAGTGGGCCTAGGAAGGAGCCAGAAAATCATTGGACGGTCAGTCTCACGTCCATAGTGGGTAAGCTTATGGAGACGATACTGAAGCAGAGGCTGGTGGCATTCCTAGAGAGTAATGGCCTCTAAGATGGGCGGCAACACGGGTTCGTCTCAGGGAGGTCTTGTCAAACCAGCCTAATAGAGTATTATGACTGGGTGACAAGGGAGTTGGACAGGAGCCATGTGGTACATGTTCTGTACTTGGACTTCAGTAAGGTCTTTGATGCAGTGACTCATGGGAGACTGGGGGGAAGGTGATAGCAGTGGGGGGTGGGAAAAAAGCTGAATAAATGGATAGAGACCTGGTTACAGGGGAGGGGGCAGAGGGTGGTGGTGGTGGGGGAGCTCTCGGCATCTAGATCAGTGACAAGTGGGGTGCTGTAGGGGTCAGTGCTGGGCCTGGTGCTATTTGGGCTCTTTATCTCTGATACAGCACATGTAGTGGGGAGCAGGGTTAGTCTGTTCACAGATGATACCAAATTGAGGGCAGTGGTGGACAAAGAGGATGGATGGGAAAAGCTGCAGGAGGACCTAACCAAACTAGAGATATGGTCGGTGGAGTGGCAGCTAGGATTCAATGCAAACAAGTGGAAGGTGATGCACTTCAGGCATAAGAACCAGAAGAGGGACTATTGGTTGGGAAGGTGAGGTTGGGGATTACAGAGGAGGAGAACGACCTAGGGGGTGTTTGTAACTGGGAGCATGAACAACTCAGCCCAGTGTAGGAGAGCAGCAGTGAAGACAAACAGGATGCTGGGGTGCATCGCAAGGAGATTCTCATCGAGACACAGGGATGTGATCCTATCTCTCTACAGAGCATTGGTCAGACTGCACCTGGAGTACTGTGTGCAATACTGGAGGCCATACCTGAGGAGAGATAAAAAGTTATTGGAAGGGGTGCAAAGGAGGGTATCAAAAATGTTAAAGGGGATGGAAGAAAAGGAATATGAAGTTAGGCTGAATGAACTAAACATGTACACACTGGAGGAGAGGAGGGATGGGGGGATATGATTCAAGCATTTAAATACCCGAGGGGGCAAATAAACCTAGCACTGAGGGGGGGTGTTTAAACTGAGGAGTGGAAGAGAGACGAGGGGGCACGAAGTAAGGTTGGAAGGGGGATATTTCAAGAGGGAAATGAGGAGGCACTACTTCACTGACAGGGTGATGTCTAGTTGGAATGTGCTGCCAGAGGCAGTGGTAACATGTAGGACAGTCAATAGCTTTATGAAGGACTGGGATAACTCAAGAGGAAGAGTCAGGGGGGCAGGGCCTGGGACAAGCAGTGGATAAACTGAGGGAGAGGAGATTGGGGCAGCTGCTATCTAGTGCTAGCTGCATGCTCTGGCAGATTTAGATAGACAGATTGGTCTGTTCTGCTGGCAGATTCTTATGTTCATATAAAATCACAGTGACTCTGTTCTCGAGCAGAGGTCTTAAAATGCCTATGTTGAAAATTTGGTGACAAACATCCATAAAATAACTGTTACAAGCATGCGTGGGCAGTTTCCGCGCACTCTCATAACTTCGCAAATTTGTAGTACTTTCACCCCAGATTTCCAACACTGGCATTTTTTCAGACTTCCTTATGAATAGTACAGCCGTCATTTTTTACTTCCTGCCTGAAATATGCATTTACACATTTGGTGCAGAATAGCGCGGTTGCTGTGGGAAATCAATGTTCAGGACAGATTAAGAAAATCATACAGACAGTGTTAATGAACAGAGGTCACAAAATGCCTATGTTGAAAATTTGGTGAAATAATTCCACTAAATGACTGTTACATGCATATGTTGTGCAGTTTCCATGTACGCTCGGAAGTTCTAGCGTTTTTAATATTTTCACTACCGATTTTCAACATTGTCATCTCTTTGTACCTCCCTATGAATGGTGCAGCTGCCATTCTTCACATCTTGCCTGACCTGTGTTTTTTTACCTCTGGCACACAATGACATGGTCGCTGTGGAAACTCAAAGTTCGGGACACATTGACAAGCTCACAGTGCCACTGTTCATGAGAAGAGGTCCCAAATGCTTTCATGAGGTGGGGGTCACAAAAAGGCCATGTTGAAAATTTATAGTGCAAATACCAACAAACACCCGGGGTGTTAGGGTTTCTAATCATAACATGCCACCCTGTACAGACTGACAGGCATCAGAGGTGTGTCTTTGGACTGCCGACTGTAATGCTTATGCCGTTCCCCCCCCACCCCACTCTGCAGCCAGTGATAGGCATTGAGGTGTGCCTTGAACTTTTCTGCCCCAGAGTTTACTCCATTCTCCTATACTAACATACTAAAATGCCAGCAGAATAGGCCTAACAGTCTTTCACGTCTGCTTGTTTGGTCAGCCCCCACCGTGGGATCTGACCTTGCTTCCCCCCTCGCCTTCTCTGGCTTCTCCCTTCCCAGTTCTGGATATTCTCGCTGCATTGGATTTTGCTTCCAGAACCCTTCCCCTGTACCTGTTCCACCCCCTCTTGAACCCCTCCACTGTCTCTGCCTCCACCAGCCCCCTAGGCAGTGCATTCCATGGCTCCACCACCCTCTCAGTGAAGTAGCACTTCCTCCTTTCTCCCCTTAATCTTCCCCCCTCCAGCTTCCACCCATGCCCTCTAGTGGCCCCCTCCTCCTTCCTTCAGATTATGTCCTTATGGAGTGGGGTGACTGTAAAGCCAAACGCCCCAAGGCATACCTCAACACTTGTCGGTGTCTGCAGGATAGGGTGAGGTTAAATGACATGAATGTTATTGGTGACAACCCGAATGCATACCCCAATGCCTGTCCATCGCTACAGGTTGTAGGTGGGGTTGGCGTGAAGTTCAATACTTCACTGCCATTCCTACTCTGCATCTGTCTAACTCCTGCATTTCCAATACTAATACCAGCAAGAAACATTCGGCATTGACAAATGCTTGTTTGAACTGGGGGTGGTCATCCGAATATACTGCCCCTACACAAGCCCTCCGAAGTTTAAGATGTTCCTGAGTGGAGAGCCTGGTCTCCTGCAAACATGCTATATCACATGTCTCTCTCTTAAGTTCTGCCAAAATTTTCATGCGCTTAATAACATTATTAACTCCCTTTACATTTAGGGAGCAAACTGTTAACTCAGCCATATTGAATGCGCAAATAGTATAACTCTTACCGGCTCATGACCCAACACAGTACACTTATTTTTCCCTTCCTCTCCCCAACCACCCCTACAAGTAAGGTCTAAAGAAAAAGACAGCAGTGGAGAAATAAAATTGAGCATACATAGAAAACAGTAAAATATAACAACAATAAACAACATCACAACAGGTGAAACAAACTGATTTAACCCCCTGGTGTAGGTGGGGAAGGTCAATAATTGACCTACAGGGGCAGAGCACTAAGGTACTACCAATTTCCCCTGGCTGTGAGAGATACACCCCCCCCAGACAGCAGAATGGGGATGACATCCCCCAAGGGAACTATACCCTAGGATGTAGGGTAGAGGGTCCGGGATTCCGCTTTGCGGATGGAGCCCTGAGACCAGTGCCTTCTGTCAAAAGTTCCGGTGAGAACTGGGCCTAGCTTACTGGCCCCGAGCACACATGGTAAATACTTTTTAAACTAAACAAGGCATACTGCCAAACCTAGTAATTAGCGCACAATAGCAAAATAAATGAGCATTTTTGATTGCGTGTAACTCAGAATCTAGCTTTCTGAACGGACACCGATGGCCCTCTCTCGGAGCAGTCACCCTTCTCTCCTTTGCATATCCAAGGGGCGCCATGGGAGGTCTTAGTGAATAAATCCATGACACATCGCATTACAACGCTTACATCATTCCCACTCCCCCCCCACCGGACCATGACAAAGTAATCCCACATCTGTGGAAGAACTTCCTCAGTCCCTCAATCCAGGCTGTCCATTAAGGGCTGGCAGTATAGCCTAGAGGTTAGAGCATTGAGCTGTGAACGAGCTTGGTACATCCAGCAGACCAGACCTGGGTTTGATTCTCACAACCTCCACTTGCATACTGAGCGACTTTGATCAAGTCACTTAACCACCCAGTGCTCCCAGGTTGCCCCTGAAAACAGGCACTTGTGTCTAGTGGGCCTTATCCAGTTACCAAAGACTAAAATAAAAATAAAATAAAAATGTTAAGATGTCCAAGGAGGGCCATCTGCTTTCACATGGAGACAAAGCTTCATCAGGAGCCCAACAAACCCTGACCCATCCCTCTCAATCCAAGTCCTGTTTTCCAAACACCCTCTGTAAAGTTCCAAGATACTATCCATGTTGCTCCGTGTCACTCAAGAGGGAGGGGAAAAATATTATAAGCTAGAGGGTGACAGCATATTGGCTTGAGAAACAATGGGGCTAAGTGGGCTTCCAACTAAATGTTGATTGGTCCCATCCCAAGAAAAATGAATAAGTCAGCCAGGACAGATCTCTTACTTGAAAGCTGGAGATAATCCAGTGAGGAGCAAGGAGACAGCAAAGCCTGATGGCTCCGAAGCAGGACCGCACCAAGAACTAGGGTAAGACCCCAGCCGAGTGCCTCGAGGGAGGTCAGTTACTGTAATATTATACAGGGCTGTCCCCACAGGAAGTCAGACCAGTAAACCAAGCCCTGGCTGAAAAGTTCCTCTTCTGCTCTGAATGGGTAGTATTGGGCCCCTCTTCTGCCCCAACAGGTCTGGAACAGGTAAATGGAAGGGGCAAGGAGCCGCATCGGCAACAACCACAGTTTTTCCTCATTATAAACATTGCTTAACACATTAGCACAATGGCACCTTCATCTAACTCACCTTGACCAAAGTGGGGCAGGATAATGTAGTAGGAAGAATTATCCATACACCACCAAGAGCTCAAGGCTTCTTTCAGGGTACAATCTAGCTGGCCATCTCAGAATGCAGGAGGAGTAAAGCCTCCGATCTGGAATTGATTCTAGTTGTCTGGCGTCTCCCAGGGGCCAGAGACCACATCAGTTCCTCAATTTCGCTGTCCACTTTTTCTTCCTTCAGGTCCAGGAGTGAGAGTCCCTCAGTTTCCAGAAAAGAGCTGGTCAGCAAGAGAATCTCAAAGATCTTCAGACCCTCTTTAGATTCTACCCAGAGCTTGCCAGGATAGCATAGCTGAGCCCATATACCTTTCTCCCAAAGCTGCTAACCAAAAACAGTACATTTTTCCTTTTGGCCATCATTACTGGGGAAAAATTTTGACTGACATATACACGGGTGGCATCTAAATTTAGGTCCCTCTTCACCCAGGCTAGCCTTCTCCTTGATGGAATATTTTAGGAATTTAATTAAGATTTCTCTTGGGGGCGCTCTCGGTTTGATTTTCAGGGCGATAGCCCTGTGAGCTCTCTCGATGTCCAGTGGAAACTCCTCTCCCAGCTGTAACTCAGTGTGAAACCAGCACTCCATGTATCCAGACATGTCATCTTGTTCCACTCCCTCTGGTATGCCAAAAACACAGATGGTATTTCTCCATGATTTGGCCTCCACGTCTTCAACAGATAGGGTGAGCGCATGTTCGCATTTATGGAGGAAGGCAAGCGATCTTCCAAAGGCCATGTGCTCATTTTGTATGGTTTCCATGTGGTTTTCTATTGCTGAAGTACAGGTCTCCAATTTCTTAAAGTCCTTTTGGATATCGGTAACTTTACTGTCTATTTTATGGAGCAAATTTTAGTTCAGTGGAGCTAGACCATGAATTGGAGACCGATTTGTCATCCGTGGAGTTGGAGACAAGGGAGGACTGCAAGGATGCAGGAATCAGGCCCACCAGAGGTTTGGCCTTTGAGTTTGGAGCAAGCTTCTGCGAGCCCAACAGCCCCTTCCTTTTGGTATGGCCCATCTCTGTAGGCTGTCTTCTGCCTAAATTATCAAATGTTTACTGTGAAAACTGCTGTATAAGTAAGCTATTAAGATTGATTTTGTGCTTGGGGTACGGAGGTGCAGAGCTAGGTGGCCATTCGCATCGATTGCGTCACCGGAGGTCTTGGGGTAACTGTATTTCAAATACTTCTGAACTATCTGTTAATACTGCTGTGATATCTGAAAATGTGCACGTTAGAGAAGAAATTGGTCTAGACAATGAGTTCCAGTAAGACTAGGTCCCTCTCCTGAAATATTACAAAATATGATGGGGGGGGGGATGATGCTGCATTTAAACTCTCTGACCTTTCCAGAATGGGGGGATCCTGCCTCAAGTCAAAATGCTGTTCGACTGTTATATAAAGGAGGGATGGTGGTCCCCTTAGATTGAGTTTATATTGCAAAAACACTGTTGAATGGTTCTCTGAAGTTCTTCTCTTCTGAGATGTTTGCTCTGATTGGTTTAGAACATGCAAATTATGATATTAGCTTTAAGAATGTCTCGAACTTGAACAGAATTTGGGCCCAATCTAAAACTTTCAAAGTACTCCTTTGTGGGTCCCTTTTCATGCCATTCCCCTGACAAAACCTGCAGTAAAGAATATTACAGTTATGTTCAAAAATGAGGGGGTTAACATTGAAGATATTCTTTTCTGGCTTCAGCAGCATTGTGAAGTCCTGGGCAAACCCACCCCCAGCCTAGATAGTGAGAAAATTTGGGATGGAAGCTCCGTGTGAAGCTATTTATTACCAGTCCTGGGCCTGTGCACCTCCCCAGTACCTTTGACTTGGGAAGGGATATAGGTGCATTTTTTTTTATGTAGGCCAACCTAGGTCATGTTTTAAATGTGGTTCTCGGGCTCACTTAAGCTCAGCCTGTGATTCTGTTAAATGTAGCCACTGTTTTGAGTTTGGACATAATGCTGGGGAGTGTTTGAATCTATTTAAATGTAATCTGTGTGAGCATACAGGATTTACACATGGTCGCAGTCTCTGGGCCTCACGTAATAGAGATGATTGCCCTTCCCATGAGGGTTTAATAAGCACAGCAGCAACAGGCAAAAAAAGTGGCTGGGCAGTTTGAGGGCTGGATTAGACTCATTATGACAGGACCCCCGAGCCACAAGGCCCTGAAAGCATGCCTGAGCAAACCCTCCTCCTGATGAAGTAGGTCCTGTTATTAGAACTCCGAGTGGTAGGGCTCCCTCCTCCCCTCCCGTAGCTGACAGGAACAGGCCTGTAGTAAATATGCCTCTTCCTCCCCCCCCTTTGGATACCTCGTTTAAAGTAGTCCCCCCCAAAATGGTCTAGATTGGGAAAAATTGTTTCCAAGAAGTTAGGGGTGCTGAGGTTGTACACAATCCCTCCTCAAGTTCCTGGAAGTCTGGCAATAAGTTTGCAGCCCTTTCATCAGAAGCTGCAGAAGGGGACTCAGAGGAGGAAGGCATAGCTACCTCCTTGGTTCTTTCTAATACAGATACTGAAGATGGGGGTGGTTCACACTCTATTGCCAAATGTACCAGGCAAAGACTGACAATCAAGATCCCTTAATTGGACTTTTAGATGTGGTGTCCCTTCTCTTCCTTGCCCATGGATCATTTAACCCTTACCACCATTAATGTTAATAGCATTAAGGGGAATAAGATGTTGGCTTGAGCAATGCTTTTTTTTAACATGACAGATTTTTATTGTTATTCCATTTTACACTAATCAAAATCACTAAGGCACATACGTAAGCAAGTGTAACATGAACAGAGACAAATCCCATTCAAGTACTAAAACAAAAGTCCATAATACAATTGGAAAGGCTATTAATGTATAAAGGCTGAAATTACTACATCCACACATATAAAACACACATTAACAGCAAAAGCTTATCAAAAAACAGTTATGGAACCTTTCTCCATAACATTAGTTCAAGCAGTTATGCTCAGTCTTTTGTTGTGCTACAGATACTTTCAGGCAGATAAAGGGAAGTTGCTGTAGTTAAGTAACCAGCAAGGGACAGTTCCTCTAAACCAGAGGGTTAGCTGGAGGGGAGGTAATACAGTGCATAAGTGTGATTGTAAGTAGGCAGACCACTTTTTCTGATACCTAGTAAGCTGTCCAAGTTGGGAGTAAGAAAGTCTCTCCAGGACAGCTGCCTGCACTAAGGCAGACCTCCATGCTGGAAGGGGCTTTCTCCAGTGCCTCAAGATCGCACATTTTGCTTCAATCAAAGCCACCAAAGTCTATTTTTGAAGAGAAGGTGACAGCATGTGCAGAGAGGTGGCAGTCACCTAGGTGCAACATTGAGTTAGAATGTTTAATGGGATGGCCTACTACCCTAGTGCAGTCCTCAAGTACAGCATCCCAGAAGGGGACAATCTTTGGGCATAGCCAAAGGACGTGCAGAAGATGAGCAGACGACTAATGGCATCTCCAACAAGTAGAATGACTGCGAAGACCCATTCTCTGTGGAGCTGCAGGGGTTCTGTTTCACCTAAATAGTATCTTCTGCTGTATAGTCTGACTTTTGGCATCTCTATAGGCTGTGTGGGCCAGTCTTAGGCACTGACTCCATGTGTCAGTAGAAAGGGAGATCCCAAGGTCAGCCTCCCATTTTTTCCTACAGGACTCAGTAGAGTCAGGATGTGCATTGCTCATGTTTCTATAGAACCAGCCTGCAATGCCACTTTGGGAGGTAGCCTTGTGCAGATAGCCTAACCACAGCCAGTGGGGAGTCAGCAACCAATTGAGCCTGATATTCTTTGATCGCACTGTGGATTTGCAGAAACTTCCAGAAGTCCCTGGCAGGAATGGAGACATGTGCCCACAACTGTTTGAAAGACATCACATGCATGGATATAGAGGTCCTGCAGAATCTTGATGCCATGGGTGGCCCAGCCTGCCCAATGGACCGTCCGATTGCCAATGAGTATCTGTTTGTTATGCCAAAGGGAGGTGTACTGCACTGGGGAACAATTGGTCTTGTACTGTGTACGGGAGAGAGACATAAACTTCTACCAATCTCTCACGGTCTCCAGCATGGCTGGGGTAGGGCAAGTGGCCAGAGAAGGGGCAGAGAGAAGCAGAGACCAAAGTGGTGTGCCTTGAGTCAGGCTCTGTTCTAGGCCTACACAGGCAGGTGGAGAGGTGAAGGGAACAAACCATTTGGTCGCTGGGGCAGCCAGGTAAGCCACCTGGTAGTTCTGAAAGCATGGAAGTCCCATACCCCCAGAAGACCAGTGCACCCATAATTTCCCCTTACTCCACTTAGGGGCTTTCCTCTCCCAAAGCAGTAACAATACCAATTTGTCTACAGAGTGGAATAACCAAGGGGATAGCTGAATCGGAAGATTATTAAATAAATATGAAAGTCTGGGGAGGACAAACATGCGCACGGCCTCTACTTTGCTACAAAGTGACAAGTGGAGCTTGTGCCATCTTTCAATTTCAGACATCAAGGAGACAAGCAGGGGGAAAAGTTAGCACTTTCCAGATCACGCCATCTGCTGGGGATAGCAACTCCCAAGTATGAAAAACTCTCTGGGGCCTTCCAGACAGTCTTCGAAGCAGGGTTTATTTAATGGGGGCAGGATAGTTTTTATCTGGTTAACCTTCAGGTCAGATAGGTCCACAAAGTCCTGTAGCATAGATAGGGCCTTTGGCAGAGAAAGCTTAGGTCAGGAGATGATGAGCAGGAAGTCATCTGCATATGCATTTACTAGATAAGTTTGGTCTCGAACTGCAATACCCAAAATGTCTTTGGCTCGTATAAGCTTCCTGGCTGGGGATCTACTGCAACAAGAAAGAGTAGGGGGGGAAGTGGGCAACCCTGATGGGTGCCCCGTGAAGCTGGAAAGGGGGGGAAATGTCCTTATTTGTTAAAATCCTGGTGAGGGGCACACTGTATAAGGTGGAGACCCAACCCCGGAAGTAGGAGCCAAAGCCATAGATCTTCAACACCTCATGTAGACAGCCCCATTCTAGGGAGTCAAAGGCTTTGGACAAATCAATTCGCTAAAGCTGCCATTGGTTCAAGGGACTGCATGGCCACCCACTTAAGGTTGAGAACCTGCCTAAGGTTGTCCACATCCGCATTCCCCTTGGTGAACCCCACTTGAGAAGGGTGGATGACGGTTGGGAGGATCGTAACCATCCAGTTGGCAAGGATTTTGGCTGTGATTTTGGTATCAACTGAGAGGAGCGAAATGAGGCAAAAATTGACACAGTCCAGTGCATCAGTGGATTTTTTAGGTAGCAGCATAATCAGAGCTTCCCTCATGGGGGGTGAAAGGGAGCCGAGATGGTGTGATTCCTCAAAGGCTGACAGCAGAGGGAGAAAGATTTCCTCAATTAGCAATTGGTACAGCTCTACTGTCATCCCATCCGGTGTTGGGGCTTTCCCCTTGGCCATCTGAAGGAGGGCGGTACACAGTTCCTCACCCATAAAGGACTTTTCTAGCATCTTTAGGGACTCTAGGGACAGTTTGGGGATATCTGCTGAAGCGCAAAACTCCAGGATTAGCTGAGACAAGCTGTCATCATCCATTGAGACATGAGACTAGTAGAGTGCCTGGTAGAAGTGGCTCATGACTCTATTGTCACCCTTGGGATCTGAAATGATTGACCCAAAGGTGTCCCTCAACACATGTATGTGACAGGTGGCTTGTTGCTTCCAAAGCTGATATGCTAGGAGCTTACTGCCCTTATCGCCCCCCTCCCAGTATCTATGCTTAATTCTGAGGAGTTGCCATTCAGCCTTCCACTACAAAACACTGTTGATCTGATACTTGAGCCCTGTAATGGAGGCAACTGGTGGCATGTCATTGTGGGCTATGAGAGAAGCCTTGAATTGGGTCTCGAAGTAGGTAAGCTCAGCATGCAACTTAGCAAGCTCCTCTTTCTGAGCTTTATTTTTTGCGGCAGAGTAAGAGATAATCCTCCCCCCTCTGAACAGTCTTAAAGGCCTCCCAGACTGTTCCCGCACTGACCTCACCCGTAGCATTATGACAGAAGTAAACCTTAGCTTCCTCCTTAATCATCTTATGAAAATCTTTGTCCTGGAGTAAGAGGAAATTGCACCACCATCTGGTATTCTCAGGACCTTGCCCAACAGGGAGATAGTCTAAGAGGATGGGGGCGTGATCAGAAATCAGGATATTTCCCACCTTCCGTGTCACGTATCCTCTGAGCTGCATCACCACTGGCTAGCCAAAAATCAATTTGGCTATAGGAGTAGGGGTGAACAGGTGTAAAAAAGGTGTACTCCCTGCCACTGGGATTGTCCCTCTTCCAGGAATTGAGGAGAACCCACTCTTCAATCAGTTCTTGTAATACTGTCCTTGCCTTCAGATGTGTTTGAGGGGTGGGCTTAGTTTTATCTAAGAAAATATCAAGGACTGGATTGAAGTCCCCCCCCCCGATTATAACTGGCAGGTTGGCGTGGTCTTTAGTGAGGGAGGTGAGGGCCTGGCCAATCCCTAACAGGGAGTCTGCTGAATTGGTGTTTGATCCATATATATTACCAACCACTATCCCACCACTAGCATAGGGGAAGTGGGCTGCCACCCACTGCCATTAGGTATCAGTTTTGACCTCTTTGACAACTCAAGGACAGGCCTTATGTATTAGTATAGCAACCCCCCCAGCCTTGCTAGGGGCAGAACTGGCTACAACTCTGCCCATCAACATCTTTTGGAGCCATGCTACTATTTTGTCAGTAAGGTGGGTCTCCTGGATGAGGGCTATGTCCGCCTTTAGGGAGTGGAGGTGCTGCAATACCTTTGTTCACTTTAATGGGTGGTTTAGGCCCTTAACATTCCAAGAGACCCACCTCATACCCTTAGAGCTGGTATTAGTCAAGTCCCACACTGATAAACAAAGTGACATCACCTACCTTCGGGAGATCAACTGGAGGTAAAAAGAATAACTACCCTATCTTTGAGATGACAGGCCAGAATGGGTCCATGCTACCATCAGAGAAGTGCTCTGGAAGGAACTGTAGCAAAAGGTTAGTGATGTAAACAAAGCCCTAATAGGCTTGATATGGAACAAACTGTTTAGAGGAGGAAACAAAAAAAATGATTTCAGCTGTGCAAGAAGCAGTATGCAATTAACAATCATCTAGTAAAACACCAATTTAAACAAGCAACTCTAACCTGTGCAACCACTAAGGGTGAGGAGATAAACACATTTAGGGTTGCACCGCAAATGCTGGAACGCCTGAGCAACTCTGGTTCACAGCTCCCAACAGGGGTAAAGAGAGGGTCAAAAGAGATGTGACCCATCCCAAACCAGGACCATACACTCTAGAGTGTGATTCAGAGAAACTGGAGGGAAAAAGGAGGGGGGAGGTAAGGAGGGGGAAATGGGGAACCAAAAGGGGGGGAACTGACTGCCATATGTAAAATTGTATAACAAAAGGATAGGTCAAGGCCTCCTCTGTTCAGAGGAAAGTATCAAAAGCAGATTATATAGGCACCATTGGTGTAACTGCATGACTAGGCAGAGAAGGATGGTAAATCCTAGTACCATGGTAAGATCAGCAAGCTGGCTGGGGTAGCGGACATAAGTCGGGGAGGGGGACGGGGAAGTCAGGCAGAGGTGATGTTCACCACGCTCACCATAGTGCAACCTAGGAGCATTGTAAGGGCTTAATCCTGACTCCATCAGCAGAGGGGAGAATCAGGGGATTCCCACAAAGTCAAGGATCAGTCGCAGTGTGGTGAGGACCAGAGGGAGCATTAGAAGAAGTGATGAGCTCCGTACCCCACACGCTCATTTCTGCATCCCTTGACTGCGGATAAACTTCCCACAACTACACTAGAGCAGGGGGAGAACCCGCTAAGTCATATGTCTTGGGGGGTAATCCAATCCCATACATCATACAGAAAGTTTGGCATAAGTAGCCATAGGCAAATATAAAAGCAGATACAAGGTTACCAAAGAATGAATCCTACAACAGTTCCATGCCTAGTCAACCATCTGGCCCTGCGGAATCAATGCTGGATGGGGGTGCGCCTTGAGACACCTACTGTGGAATACCTTAAAATACAGCTGCTGCAAATGATTGGAGACCTGGTTTGATTGGAAGGGAAATGCCGTTGACCCCCTCTGCTGCAGTTTCAGACTCAGCCGCTGAGTTCAGGGGAGTGTGTGTGTCATACCCTCAGTGTCCAAGTCCTGCTTCTGCGACTCATCTTCCTCTGATGTGGAGTCACCTTTCAGGAGCTTTGGGGGGAGGCCTCAACTTGGCTTGTAACATAGAAACATAGACTTTGATGGCAGACAAGGACCACTTGGCCCACCCAGTTTGCCCATTTCCCTACCTACTGGATAAGCTGCAGATTCTAGTTAACCAACAGCCTACTTCCTGCCACCCCCCACTACAATTGCCTTGTGTCTGTCCCATGCATGTTTGAATTCCCCCACTGTTTTAGCCCCAACAACCTCCCCAGGAAGGCAGTTCCACGCATCCACCACTCTCTCTGTGAAAAAAGATTTCCTCACATTACCCCTGAGCCATCCTCCCTCTATCTTTAAATTGTGTCCCCTTGTTCTCACACATCTCTTTTTCTGAAAGATGCTACCCTCCTGGACTTTGTTGATTCCCTTGAGGTACTTGAACGTTCCTATCATGTCCCCCTATCCCTCCTTTCATCAAGGGTATACATATTAAGCTCTCTTAGTCTCTCTTCATATGATTTCTGATGCAGACCCTGCACCACTTTAGTTGCCCTCCCCTGGACTGCTTCCATCCTGTCTATGTCCTTGCGTAGATGAGGTCTCCAAAACTGCACACAGTACTCCAGATGGGGTCTCGCCAACTGTTTGTACAGAGGGATAACCACTTCCCTTTTTCTACTTGTGATGCCCCGTCCTATGCATCCCAGTATCCCCCTGGCTCTCCTTACTGACTTTTCACATTGCTTGCCCACCTTTAGATCATCTGATATGACTACCCCCAAGTCCCGTTCCATTTTTGTTGTTGTTAGTACCTCCCCTGCTATTGTGTACTCTTCTCCTGGGTTTTTGTTTCCCAGGTGCATTACATTGCACTTCTTTTCATTGAATCTAAGTTGACATATGTCTGACCATTCCTCCAACCTTGCCAAGTCCCTCCTCATCCTTTCCACCCCCCCTTGTGTATCAACTCTGTTACAGATCTTTGTATCAACTGCAAAGAGGCATACCTTTCCCTCCAGACCCTCTGCAATGTCACCTATAAAGATGTTAAAGAGGACTGGACCCAGTACTGAGCCCTGAGGTACTCCACTAGTGACCCCCCTTTCTTCGGAATGTGTTCCACTCACTATTACCTTCTGTGTCCTGTTGTGCAGCCAGTTTGCAACACAGGCTACCACCCTGGGACCCACTCCCAAGCTGGCTAACTTGATTATTAATCTTTTGTGCGGGACTGTATCAAATGCCTTGCTGAAGTCTAGGTAGGCCATATCCACAGCCCCTCCCTGGTCTATTACTTTGGTCACCCAGTCAAAGAAATCTATTAGATTCATCTGACATGACCTTTCTGCTGTAAATCCATGCTGCTTTGGGTCCTGTGCCCCACTGACCTCTAAGTACTCAACAATTCTTTCTTTCAGAAGTGATTCCATCATTTTCCCTACCACTGAGGTCAAACTTACAGGACTGTAGTTTCCTGCTTCTGCCTTGCTCCCACTTTTGTGAAGGGGAATCACATCTGCCCTCCTCCAGTCCTCAGGTACCACCCCATCCTCCCATGATTTGTTAAAAAGTGTGGTCAGTGGTGTCACTAGGTCCTCCCTTAGTTCTTTTAGGACTCTGGGGTGAATCCCATCAGGCCCCATTGCTTTGTCCGTCTTGAGTTTTAGGAGTTCTTTCAGTCTCTTTCTACTGTAAATGGACTGGTGTCAACCCCCCTACCCAGAGTGCTTCTATTGTCTGGTTTAGGTAACTTCTCCTCATCTTCTTTTGTGAATACTGAGCAAAAGTATTCATTCAGTATCTCTGCCTTTTCACTATCTCCCTCTGCACACCTCCCCTCTCCCTTATTAATCTTCACTATTCCTCCCTTAACCTTTCTATGCTCCCTAATGTACCTATAAAAGGTTTTATCCCCCTTCTTAACTGACTTGGCTATTTTTTCCTCAGTTTGGGCTTTTGCTGTTGTGACTGTCTTCCCCACTTCTTTCTGCTTTAATTGATACCGTTCACTGTCGTGCTCCTTCTGTGATGCCTTATACTTTTTGAATGCAGCCTTTTTATTCTAAACCTTCCTGCCACCTCTTTTGAGAACCATAGTGGTTTTTTACTCCACTTTGTTTTCTTTATCTGTTTCACACAATGGCTTGTTGCCTCTATGATGGCAGTTTTGATTTTTCTTCATTGTTCTTCCACCCCTCCTTTTTGGCCATTTGCTAGTGTATTCCTCAGGTATTCACCCATTTTGCCAAAGTCAGCCCTTCTAAAGTCCAGTATGCTTGTTTTTGTATGGCTTGTGTCCATGGTTGTGCTTATTGTGAAGCACACTGTGCAGTGGTCGCTTGTTCCCAGATGTCTACTGACTTCTAAATTTGTGATCCTCTTTCCATTTGAGAGTACCAGGTCTAGTATTGCTTCCTCCCGAGTGGGTTCCAACACTAGCTAACTTGTCTCCTTCTACTAAAAGATCTTGGCCTGGGTCTGTGTAGCTGAGGTGTCGGCACCAATTCAGAGGTTGGGTCAGCTGGGTCAGAGGAGGACTGAGGGGCTTTGTTGCCCATCTCTGAAGGATCCAAAAAATTTAAACAACCTCTTGGACTGGATCTGGGGGGCATATCAATATGCTGCATATTCCATTCAGGAATAAGGTCCCAGTGAAACTGCTTCCTTTCATTCTTGTTCCTTCTGGTTTGAGCACACCCCCTGGCAACCCAAAGGAGTCTGGGAGATGCGGTTTGCCGCAGCACATCAGGCCAGTACTGTGACAGTCAACCTTCCACCTCTTGAGGATGCTGTGCCAGGATCTCCTTTCCCTCTTTTGCTACGTATAAAGAAATGAGTCCTTTAAAATTGTATGTAAAGCCATGCATTTGAAGCATCTTTTTGATGGGGATGAACGATTTTCTCTTCGTTGCCACCTCATGAGAATAGTCCAGAAAGAATGATATCTGAGATCCCTTCCAAGAGATAGCCCCAGATCCTTGTCTGCCCTCAGTATCTGTCCCTTAGTAGAGTAGCACAAAATTTATGCAATGATAGGCTGAGTGGGAGAGGTGCAGGGGCCGGACTTAAGATACAGTCTATGGGCTCATTCCACTTCTACTTGGCCTCTCCATCTATCTCCCAGCAATCTAAGTAGTAAATCGTTCATGAATTTCTCGATATTTGTTCCCTCCGCACCCTTAGGGATACCAAGTATCCGGATGTTATTCCGGCATCCCCAGTTCTCCTGATCCTTGGCCCTCTCCCACAACCTTGCCAGCTTCTGCTCATGACCTTGTATGCACCTCCATACCTGGTCATGTCGGCTCTACAATTCAACCATTCTTTGCTCCAAGACATTTACCCAGTCTTCTAGTTCATGGACATCAGATACGTTTCCAGTGAGGGCAGTGCTAATACCATTCACCCTGCTCAGTAATATTTCCAGCATTTTTGTTATATATGTGAGGGAATACCCCATGTGTAGCTGCGGAGGAGGAGGATCTGGATGGGGGCCAAGGGTGGTGGTAGGTATCATAGGAGCCAGCTCTGCCATGTTCTGCCAGTGAAGCTTCGGCCAATACACAGGTGCAGTTGAGGAACAGGGTAAAATAACCAGTGAGCCTATGATCTTAAATAAAATGTGGTCCGATGCTACTGTTCCCGAGAAGAAGATTCAGGAAAATCATGTTGGGGCCTACGCGGCCTACAGCATCTAGCACTCGTGGAAATACTGACCAGTGAAACTTAAGCTTTAGCACTTAATCAGAGGCAAACTAGACATCAGAGGCAGTCAGGGGAAAGTGAATTCCCAAAAGCCCAACGCCAGGGCCAAGAGTAAGCATGGATCACATCAGGTACCCGTGGATTGCACCTGGTAAGGGATGGAGCTGTGGATTTATGCTGCCGCCATGTCACCGCTCAGGCCATGCCCCCAGCTGAAGCAATGTTAACACTACAAGATGCAGCCAGAGACATCATATGTTTATTGGATACAAGACTTAAATCAAATGGAGAGCTAAAGCAGGCCTCTCGGGCTTGTCCTCGGGGTCCATCCTTTTGGTCTACTGGGGTAGACACTTGTGATGGGGTGGGAATCCTTTTGTCCGATCCTATGCTACAGGTCACTAGATTGGTAGAGATTTACTCTGGTAGAGGCCTGTTATTAGATATCTCTTATTATACAGAAAACTTCGGGCCAATTGCAATTTATGCCCCTCAGACAAAGACACTGAGGGCCACGTTATTTAGGGATATTCAGCCATATCTTCATACCTCTCGGTTGGTACTTTGAGTAGGAGATTGTAATTGTAGCTTGCACCAGTTATTTTGTGATACTGTTGCCTTACAACAGATTCTCTCAAATGCTGCTCTTAAGGATGCTTACTGATGTTTGCACCCCTGTGGTGGCTTTACTTACTTTAGAGGGACTATCACGATCAGGACTGTTTTGTTTTTTTATCTAAAGTTCTACATGTATTAGACATCATGATCCTGGCTTATGAATCTTCTGATCATGTTACATTAAAGGTGACTGCCACTGGGGCGCTAACCAAGATGGCAGCTTAGTCACCAGCTCAACATCGTACAGGTAATTATCTGACTGAATCTGTTACCCAGCACCGATATATCCAGCAAAGAAATGCAGAAACCAGGGTTCCATATATCAGATACTTAAACAATTGCTTTATTTCCTGGCTGCGCTGTGATTTTACTGTGTCTTTCCACCTGAGGGAGGTCTCACACCACCCTGTAGCCCCTGGGCCTGTATGTTTGGTAATCTGTGATTGTCGATATGCAATTCTGTTGCTTGTTCTCCCGCCTTAATAATCCCTGATGTTTTATCCCACTATTGGAGTACGTCTGCTCCTGATTGTAATGTTGACTATGTAACTGATACTCTGTCTCACTATTGGGTATGTCTGCTCTGACTGTAATGTTGTCAATGTATTTCTAACTATATAATTGTAATTCTCCCGGGTCGCACCTGAAAATAGGCATTTGCTGTCTAGCGTGCTTACCCGGTTATCAAAAGCAAATAAATAAATAAATAGAACCAGAAGGAATCTAAGGTTCTATCTCAGCGGACTACGCAGAGCACTCCAGTCTATCAGCATGGCGAGCCCACAGCAGCACCAAACATGGGAACAGCCCTCCATTGAGGTGAAGTTCAGTCAGCTAATAGCCCAAATGTCCCAGGTAACAATGGCAACAAATTGCAGCACAAAAGTGATGCAGAATCTGGAGGCTAGGATGTTCCATTCTGAACAATGGATCACGGGACTGAGCAAAAAATACAGGATCTTGAGGAGGCCCTGAAAGAGCAGCAGCACTCTATGCAACTCATGAGGGGCAAAATAGATGACTTAGAGAATCGGGGCTGGCGCAAAAATCTCAGGAGCCTGGGGTTTCCAGAGTGGGTAGAGGGGGACGAGACACAAGGTTTCCTGCAACTAGCGCTGGCAGAGATGTTAAACTTAGACCCCTCACGGCCACCCCAAACAGAGAGGGCACACCGCTCACTTGCTCCTATGCCTAAACCCCAGGAAAGGCCCTGGACAATTATCATTAGATTCATGGATTTCAGGGACAAGGAGAAGGTACTGACCAAGGTGAGGGAAATACAGCAGGTAGCATGGTGATCAAACAAGATAAGCATCTTTCAGAATTTCTCCAAAGACTTGTCTAACCACCACAGAGCCTACACAGAAGCCAGGTGCATTATGCACAGGACTGGCCTATCTTTCTCTTTGAGATACCTTGCGATGATGCGTATCTTGCATAATGGAGTGCCAGTGTCATTTGATACCCCAAAGCCCTTACTGACTTCCTGCAGAGGAACTGGCACAAGAATATAATCCTCATCTGCCACCACCCTCCCCTCCAAAAGCTTCACCAGAGGACCCTGATTGCCACATTCCCAAGTGGACCAACAAACCCAGGGAGTGGCAAGACTCTGGCGACTCAAGGTGGGAACTTCCTCCCAAGGCCAACAGGAAGTGGCACATGGCCAAGAAGCAGGGGAGGTGTGAACATCCTTTTGAAAGGTGGTTGCTTGAAGCTACTGAAGGTGTGCTGATGGACATGTCTAACCTTGACTTACTGCAGGGCTTCCACACGTTCAATAAATTTGAGGCTCTAGGCCCCACCTCCCCAGAGCTGCATCTGAAAATCTCCAGTGTCCACATCAAAGGCCCATCTACATCCATGGTTTGACTGGACTACGTACTCCACTCCACGGCCCAGCCCCAGAGAGAAGAGGGAGACCCACGGCAATCACCGCCTCACCCACAGAAGATTTCCAACTTGGCCACATGCAATCCAGAGGATCCAGTAAGCGCACAGAGCAAGCCAGTCCAAACCTCCTCTCCAGGGAAGACATCAAACAGTGAACCCGCTGCGTGGTCAGATAAGTAGCATCTTTCTGTTTCCCTTTTTTTGCTTTTGCTTGGTTGCTAAGGCTAGGCTGGGGGTAGGATGGGGGGCATGGCCAGGCAGCAGTACAGGGCTCAAGTACTTATCCAGTAAGCCCAATCCATGCTGGTCAATTTTGGGACTCCTCCTCCCCCACAGGTCTTGAAGTGTTTCCAGAAGCCTGCTTTTGCTAGCACAAGCCCAGCTCCCATATTAGAAGGGATTCGTGGGGCTGAGCCTGTTATCTCTCCTAGGTGTCAACACCCAGGACTTCCACACGGGTGACAGAGGACCCAGTTAAATGATATTTTACACTTACAGTGCATGAATTAGGGCTGGCTTGCCCCTAATGTTGAAACGAGTGAGGGGTTTTGGAACTAATGTGCTAGAGGGGAAGGGAGACCTGGGCAGGGTCACATAAGGCTAGGGTCTTCCGTGATTTAAAAACACTGGTGTGTCTGGCTAGGTCAATGACAGCATCCGCGATCATTATGGGAGGGCAGCATATTACGGACTCCCTGTGATGGCAGGGGGCAATGAGATCCTCTGGAAAGTCTGGCTTCTAAACACAGTCCAACATGCTACACCCACACCACTGCTCAGGCCATACGCACCCCCCCCAAGTCCGACTCAAGTCGCTTATTGGGTAGTTTGACTATGGCCCATTTGGATCATTTAGAAGCCTGGGCCAAGTTACTAGGGCTCAGGGGGCACTTGTTTCTCCCCTCCAGCATGACCCTCCATGAGGTGTTAGACCACCCCGCCCTCTTCCCTCTAGGCTTCCATGGGAAAGTCACCCCTCACCACTACAGTTGGACTGCAACCTTCACTGTAAGTGCACGTTCTCTGTACATCCTCTGGGATTATGTCGAGATGAAACTTCATCCTTAGTCTCACCAAGGTGACGTTTTCAACCTCCTGGGGGTCCCACCCCCCCCCCCCCACCCCCCAAGTGCATGGGGGAGGTTTAGGTGTCCGCACTCACCCCGGGTCTAGAGACTAGCTGCAACAGGTTGTCAAGGCCAAGGGTTAGCCTCTACTTCCCAGTGTATATCACTAAATGTAAAACTTGTATATAGCTTGTCTTGCTGTTTCACTTTTTGCTGTTTGTTTGAGGTTGTACAAAGGACACACACAGATTCCAGCTGATCTGCCAAGAAACTGTTAGATAGTGACTCATGGGAGGGGCCAGTTTACTCTCTCTCTCCAAACGGCACTTGTGTTCTGCTTTCCTGTGGGTTGCCACTCTGCTCCTAGCCCCCAGTTTTGTTTTGATGTTCTCCTGTATGCATACTAGCCTTCACCATTTAAAAGTTGATAAAACATGTGTCACGTAGAACATATGGGGGCTTAATACCCCCACAAACGAGAGCAGGTGTTGCACCATCTTAGGAGGCTGGGGGCAGATGTGGCATTCCTGCAGAAGACTAAGCTCAATAGAGATGACCATGACAGATTAAAGAAGGGCTGGGTGAGTCAGGTCCTACAAGTGGCCAATCCTACCAGGAAAAGGGTGGTGGTGGTGATACTCCTTAATAAAGCCCTCCACTGGAACCTGAGGAGAAATGTGAGTGATGCTGAGGGGAGATGGATAATTGCACTCGTGGACACACCATTGGGTCCCTTTCTACTAGGAGATGTGTATACCCCCAACGAGGACCCCCCCTCCTTCTTCCATATGCTGGCCCAACAGCTGAGTGCACTGGCACCGGCTAATACCCCCATGCTCGTACGGGGTGATATTTAATTTTAACATTAGATCCTTTTCTAGACAGATCTCTCTCCAATACGGAACCTCACTCTAGGACACTGCCGGCTCTAGCCCAGATGCGGCAGAATTTGGCTCTCACAGATATTTGGAGGATCTTCCATCCCTCCCTAAGGGACTATACTTTCCACTCCCCAGTGCACAGCTCACACAGTCGCATATATTTTTGGCTCACTTCCCCTACCATCACTAGAAACGCCAACCATCAATATCGCCATCCAGTCCTTGATCATTTCGGACCATGCTCCAGTAAAGGTGACCTTCACCTGGGGATCCCCACCCCACCTCCCCCTCCTGGAAACTGGACCCTTTGCTGCTTCGAGACCTGGACTTTCTCCCCTAGCTCCAGTGTGAGGCTAAGGATTTTTTTGCTAATAACCTGGTTGCAGACCACTCTGCAGGCAACACATGGGAGGCCTTCAAGGCTACCTTAAGAGGGGCTATTATGGGGTATGCTCACAAATGTCAGAAGGCCCTGGAGCAAAGACTTCACTCCTTGGAGGACCAGCTCAAGGAGGCAGAGGAGGCTTTCAAGGCTGTGGGTCACCCATCCCTTCACACCCAGGAGGGATGCCAGGTGGCAGCCTTAAGGATACAGGTGAACAAGCCTGTCTCCAGGAAAGCTTAGATTTCAATTATAAGGCTGCAGCATAAATACTGGGAGGGGGTAAAGGGGGTAAAGTTCTGGCCTACAGGTTGAAGAAGCAGCAGGTGGAGTGCCAAATTGCTGCCCTGGTGGATGGGGGGGCACACTCACACATTCGCTGAGGGAATTAATCAGACAATGGCTGACTTCTGTTTCTCACTATATACTGTCATGGCCAAAAATATTGACGCCCTTGCAGATTTTCCTAATAATGCACCATTCCTTCCAGAAAATTGTTGAAATTAAAAAATATTTTGGTATCTACATATGTATTTCTTTGGTTTGCAGTGGAATAAAACACAAAAAGCAGAAAAATTTACTAAGTCTTAGCTTATTCCACACAGAAATCCTTAAATGGCCCGGACAAAATTATTGGCACCTTTTAGAAGTAGTAAGAAATAATTAGACTTCAAGCAGGCGATTCTCCTTCACTTTGGAATTTAACTCATCTGTGGTGAGTTGCAGGTGCCTGCAATATAAAAATCACTCATTCAACCAGTTTGAATAGAGAAAAGGACTCATTCTCCTGTTTTGTGTCACTGTGTGTACCGCAATGAACATGGAGAAAAGAAAGACAGCTAGAGAATTGTCTGAGGAGGTCAGACAGAAGATTGTAGCCAAGCATGGACAATCTCAAGGCTACAAATCAATCTCCAGAGACCTTGATGTTTCTGTTTCCACCGTATGTAATGTTATCAGGATGTTTAAGGCCCATGGCACTGTAGCCAACCTCCCTGGATGTGGCAGCAAGAGAAAACTTAATCGAAGATTGCAGTGCAGGATTGTTCAAATGGTGGAGAAAGCACCTCAATCAACTGTCAAACAGATTCAAGCTGACCTTCAGACACAAGGTACGATAGTTTCAACTCGCACCATCCGTCGCCAACTCAATGAAAGGGGGTTATATGGTAGGAGGCCCAGGAGGACCCCACTGCTGAGAGAGACATAAGAAAGCCCAACTGGGCTTTGCCAAAACACACCTGAACAAGCCAAAATCCTTCTGGGAAAATGTCCTGTGGACAGACGAGACCAAATTTGAACTTTTTGGTAAAGCACATCATCTATATGTTTACAGAAAACAAAATGAAGCCTTCAAAGAAAAGAATACCTTCCCTACAGTCAAACATGGAGAAGGTTCAGTGATGTTTTGGGGTTGCTATGCTGCCTCTGGCACTGGGTGTCTTGAACGTGTGCATGGCATCATGAAATCTGGAGAATACCAGGCTATTTTGGAGTGCAATGTTGAACCCAGTGTCAGAAAGCCGGGTCTCCGTCGAAGGTCATGGGTCTTCCAGCAGGACAATGACCCCAAACACACTTCATAAAGCACCCAGGAATGGTTCAAGCAAGACGCTGAACTGTTCTGAAGTGGCCAGCAATGAGTCCAGATCTAAATCCCATTGAAAACCTGTGGAGAGATCTGAAAACAGCAGTTGGGAGAAGGCCCCCTTCAAATCTGGGAGAACTGGAGTAGTTTGCATAAGAAGAGTGGGCCAAACTGCCAGTAGAGAGGTGCAGGAAGCTCATCCATGGCTATAGGAAGCAGTTGATTGCAGTTATTTTGACCAAAGGCTGTGCTACCAAATATTAAGTCTCGGGTGTCAATAATTTTGCAATAGGTGCATGTCGAGGCACTGCAGGCAGGGTCATTTCCCCCTCCTTCAGGGAGGCAATTATCACTATCCTGCCCAAGAAAAGGGAAGACCCCCAGAAAGCCCCCAGCTATAGGCCCATAACCCTACTGAACATGGACAGCAAAGTGTTGGCCAAAATCTTGGCCAATAGGCTCAACCCTCTCCTACCATACCGGATACGCCTCGCCCAGGCAAGATTTGTCAAAGCCTGATATAGTGCAGATCACATTAGATTGCTGATTAACCTAATCCATAAAGCCAAATCCAGCCCCACTCCAGCAGCTGCAGTAGACATAGACTTCAAAAAAGCCTTTGACTCCCTGGAGTGGGACTATGTCCAACAGGTGTTGAGCACAATGGGATTTGGAGCGGGATTTCAAGCCTGGATCCATTCTATATACTTTTCCTCCATGGAGACAGTACTCACCAACTCAATGCTGTCCCCCCTTCCCACTAGGTAGAAGTACCCCACAAGGATGCCCACTATCCCCTTTATAGTTTGTCCTTGTAGTGGAACCATTGGCCACTGCCATCAGAAAACACCCACAGATACAAGGAATTGCCTGGGAGGGGAGGAATACCCCACCCTCATGTATGCTGATGACCTTCTCCTCCCCCTTGCTGATGTCCCAACAGCTCTACCACCCCTTCTGAGCACCCTTTCATAATTTGATATCTTCTCTGGGCTCAGACTTAACCAGTCCATATCTGAAGTCCTCCCCCTCAACATCCACTGCACTCAATCCATGGTGGCCCAGCATGGTCTTCGCTGGTCCCCAGATGGCCTTTTATACCTGGGTATCTGCAGCTCCACTGACCTCACCAGAATCTGGGAGCTGAATTTGAAACCTTTTTTGAAATTTAGCATCTTTATTGATTTATATGAGAGCCAACAATACATGTAATACAGACTAAATGACATACTATGCTTGGATCAAATAATAAACAGATAGTCTGATAACAGTCCCTGAAGGAATAAAGAGAAACCACAAACTCCCTAGTTAAGAAGATCCATAACAAACTAAAGTTGACTCCCTCCCTCCACCCTCCTACCCCCCCCCCCGAGAGTGCCATGACAAAGAGAAAACAACAAAGAGAGAGAAGGGCATCGGAGAGACAACACCAAGTAACAGAGTCCATCGGGGAGACGCAAATTAGGCAAAGGTTGTCAGAGGCCCACATTATAAGGGGCTTACTTCAGGTATAGTGCATATAATCTACCCCATTTCTGATTAAAAGAAGCCAGGTGGTTTCGGGAGCTAGCTATTAACCTCTCGGTATTAAAACAGAGGATCATCTCCTTGAGCCATTCCGAGTACGTGATGGAATCTTGATCCATCCAGTGCCTAAGGACCAGCTTTTTGACCACTATGGAGATTAAAGCCATATGGTACCTATGTTCCTTCACCTCGATGTTAGAGTATATCCCCAGTATACAAATTTCTTTGGTGAAGAGATCCTTTAACCCCAGAAGCGGATCTAGATTATTTCGTATTGTGTTCCATAGAGATGTCACCTTATCACAATACCAAAGGATATGCAGCAGGTTCCCTTCAGCAACTCCACAGTGAGTACAGTTGGCTGATTGTAGCTTACCAAATTTAATCAATTTGGTTGACGTGTAATAGAGATTATTCAGAATATGGTACTGGGTCAATCTGTGTTTGTCCTGGGAGAGGTATTTGTATGTATCCTTCCAAATCAGACCCCAGGGAAGGAGGGAGTCCGGAATGAGAGATGCCCAAATTTTTGAGCCTTCCAAGGTGTTGGAAAATAAAACATGCAGTAGATAAGCATAGATTTTGGCAATACCATGGGGCTTACCTGCGGATTCCTGGATCCTTTCCAAAAAAGGCCTTGTTTTGGAAGGTATAAATACAGACCCAAATAGCTTAGCTATTAGGTGTCTCAATTGGAAAACCTTAAAAATGTATTTCTGGGAAATGTTAAGAGAGGATAGAATATCTGCAGAGGATAAGAGTGAGCCTTGAGAGTATAGGGACTCCACTAATGAGTCCTGAATTTGAGGAAGCCACTCAGAGGTCAGCCGGCTGCCCCCTATTTTGATGTTGGGATTTAATATGAGGGGTTGTGCCAAATCTTTGAAATTTGGAATGTTGAAGAAACTCCAACATTGGGATAAAATTTAACAGACATTCCTATAACCGACTCTTGTATGGTTATGGGTAATGTGGAGAAAGAGTAGTAGAAGATTTGGGGAGGTCGCAGGCTAAATTGGTCCAGAAGTTTAAGCTCCAATTGAAGCCAGGTTGGTTGGGGTAAGTTGGATTGGGGAGCTGACCATTTCCCTATTTTGTGGAGTTGACCAGCCCAGTAATATAATAAGAAGTTAGGGAGACGAAGGTCCCCTTTATCCCTGGTTACGTTAAGTTTGAGAAAGGCCCTTCTAGGTTGCTTTCCTTTCCAGAAGAAACTGGATAGCACCGAGTGTATCTGTTTGAAATACGATCTGGGGAGCCATATATTTAATAGATTTAGGGGATAGAAAATGCGGGGTAGTACATTCATTTTAACAATATTGATGCGCCCCCACAGAGATAAAGGTAAGCTTTGCCACCTGTTAAGGTCTCTCTGGACCTTTATCAGCAAGTCATCCAAATTGAGCTTCCTGACTACCTCAGCCTCACGGGCCAGGTGTATGCCCAAATACTTAAGCGAAACAGGGGACCACTTCATACCAAACTGGGTGAAATTAGCATGAAAGGTGAGAGAGTTAAACAGGAAAATAACTGATTTAGAGAAGTTAAGTCTATAATTGGACACCTGACCAAATCGTTCAATAATTTGCAAGGCTTGTACTAAAGATGATTCTGGGTTGGAAAGGTGAAGTAAAATGTCATTAGCAAAAACCGACAGACTCAGTGGGATTTGAGAGATAACGCAACCTGTAACCCGTGTTGAGGCCTTAATACTCCTTATCAGGGGTTCTAGATACAAATTAAAAAGGTAGGGGGATAGAGGGCACCCTTGCCGTGTACCAGAACCCAAGGGAAATCGGGAAGAGAAGACCCCGTAGCAAAAAACCTTGGCTGAGGGTGACTTATAAATCATTTTAATCCACTGGATAAAGGTATCAGGAAGTCCCATTCTCCCCAGAGTAGCCCACCAGAAGTCCCAGTTCACCCTATCGAAGGCTTTTTCTGCGTTTAACGCCACTAAGGCCATAGGGGACTGAGAATCTTGAGCAGATTGGAAGATATGGGAAAGGGTTTGCAAATGATCTGCTGCCGATCTGCCTTGAACAAAACCAGCCTGTTCCAGGCTCAGCAGGTGTTGCCAGATCTTCTTAATTCGAAGAGAGAGAATCTTGGATAGGATTTTGATATCATAATTTAATAGTGAGATTGGTCTGTAGCTGGCTGGATCTAACAAGGGTTTGTCTGGCTTTGAAATTAAAATTATCGTGGCTTCTAACAAGGAGGGGTCAAGGCAGTCAGAGGAGAACATATAGTCATATAATTTCAAAAGTAGAGGGGCTAACTCTTTGCAAAGGGCTTTATAGAAATTTGGAGGGAATCCATCGGGCCCTGGAGCCTTATCCAAAGGCAGCCCTTTGATTGCATCTTCTACCTCAAATAAAGTGATGGGAGAGGATAATACATCACAGTGGTGAGTCTGAAGGGAAGGAAGTTTGACCCCATCCAAGAACTGCTCTATCTTGTGGAGAGGTGGTTGGGATGTACCTTTGCCATAGATCTCTCTATAAAAGGATTCAAAAATTAGGGCTATGTCCCTGGGCAGAGTTTTAACAGACCCGTCATGAGACGTCAGTGCTGGGATTAGCCTTGAACTTTCTGTCTCCCTCAGTCTAAGGGCTAACAGTCTTCCTGGCTTCTCCCCCCCTGGTCCAAATAACAAGACTTAGTTTTATGCATAGCATACTCAGCTTTTTCTCTTAGTAGATCATTGTATTCGCTCCTAAGTTTAATTAGAGTTTCCAAATCTTTCTGGGAACTAGATAGAAGGAGGTCATTTTCGGCTAACCTGATCTGATTAGACAGTAAGATAACTTTAGCCTCTCTTGCCTTTTTCCTACGGGAGGCTAGTTTTATACACTCACCTCTAATAAAGTATTTAAGAGAGCACCAAAGTATATCGTCCCTGGGAACGGAGCCTTGGTTAAATTCTGAAAAGGATAGAATCTTAGATCTAATATGGGAAACTGTTCGATCTTCTTTTAGAAGCTGTGTATTTAATTTCCATGAGGAATCCCTCTGCCCCTGTAGTATGAGGGAAACCGTTAGCCACACCAGAGAATGGTCTGAAATGACGATTGGCTCTATGCCTACTTGATGCACATTACTCAGAAAGGTGGAGCTAATTAAGATGTAGTCAATTCTTGACCACGTTTGGTGAACCTGGGAGTAAAAGGAAAAGATGCAGCTCTTAGGGTTAAGCAGACACCAAGGGTCACATAACCCTAGCAAGTGCATAAAATCTTTAAGGGCTAGTTGCGAGGGGGACAAAGGTTTTAATGGCCTATAAGTTTTATCCATCTCCTGAGTTGGAGCTATATTCCAATCACCACCTAGAATGAACAGGGAGGGCAGGAATCTACTTAGATTATCCGCGAGAGACATGAGAAACTGGGGATCACCCCCTACTGGACCATATATTGCACCCAGTACCACACTGCAATTGTTAAGCTGGCCTTTGACCATAACAAATCTACCCTCCTGATCTATTATGCTATCCTCCACTACAAACATAACATGTTGTTTAATTAGTATAGCCACTCCCCTGCTGGCATTTAGGCCACTAGCCGTGAAGGTCTGAGAAAATCCCATCCTACGTAGCCCTTTAGCTTCAGAGGTAGATAAGTGTATCTCCTGCATGAAGAGTATATCTACGTTTAGTAGCAAGCAGTTATGGAGGACTTGATGTCTCTTGGTGGGATCCCTGATGCCTCTGACATTCCAACTGGCAAACTTAATTGGTCTCATAGCCATACGATTTGGTAGCAGGTATGAAATAACCAAAGAGCAATATCCCCTCTATTATATATATTTGGCACTCTCCGAACCCCCCCCCGAACCCCCAAAAGAACAGTTAACATCCAAACATACCACAACATCAAAAGCATTGGACTGCAGATAAAAGACCCTGAGTACAAAAAACAGCATTCTATGTTTGTTTAACCCGGACGATGAAATATTCTGCCATCCCACCTTCCCCTTCTAATCCCCCATACAAACACTTCCAACTATATACAAACAGTCCTCTTGAAATCAGCATAGCATACCCTGACCAGACAGATCTGGCAATCGAGGACCATCCCCCAAGGCTGGCAGACCCCAGCTTTGTTGAAACAATTCTGTGATTGTGACTAAGTTGGACCATTATAAGTAAGACAATAGCAGCCACCTGATATAGCCCAAAATAAATTAATCTCCTGGGTACTGCAGCCCCCCTTCTGCACCACAGGCTGCGGAGCAGATCACCCAGGGCTAGCTCAATCATTGTGCCCCCCCCCGACTCAGCCAAAACCCTAGGGCATTTTAATTACTTGGCCCCTGGAAAGAAGCACTATAAAAAAAAAAAAAAATGATGATGTCTGGAAAAATCCTACCAGCACTCACCGCAACGTGGAGAACCTCTGTATAACGGGACTTCATCTCCCTTGGGCTAAACTTATAAACGTCACCTCCAGAATATCGCTGTAGAGCTAGTGGGACACCACAAATTAAACTTATGCAGGCCATAGATGTAGTTCCTGCTGTAATATGTGCCGTTTATGTGCCATAGGAAGAGGGAGGGGGCATAATATCCCAAGGACCAGTTGGTCCTCCAGAAATATGACCCTGCAGGAAACATTGTGCGGAACTTGGTTCCTACCCTCCCTCCCTTCCCACAGCCGGACTACAGGCCTGTGGTTGCGAGGTTAGGCCTTTAGGCCTCACCCAGACTCCGATTGACCCCCAAGCAATCCAGAAACCAAGGGAAGGGCAACAGCATTAGAACAACAGGTAGGAAAACCGCTCAGTCTCAACATTTAAAAAGGAAAACGTATTTAAGCAGCATTCTGGGATCACAGTTCAGCCTTTCGTAAAAAGGTTGAGCAGCTTCAGGGTCAGCTCAGCCATGGCTTGGTCCGGCTTCTCATATGTGTGCCACACACCATCCAGTACCACCTGCAGCTTTGCCGGATAGCTCATCCGAAAACATATACCCGCAACTATCAATTTAGTCACTGTCGGCTG
Organism: Neoceratodus forsteri; assembly: GCA_016271365.2. Classification (NCBI taxonomy): domain Eukaryota; kingdom Metazoa; phylum Chordata; order Ceratodontiformes; family Ceratodontidae; genus Neoceratodus; species Neoceratodus forsteri. The sequence continues at coordinate 278,007,634 of JADMNL010000026.1, read as the reverse complement.
GAAAGCTTTCCTTTTCTGACGGGTTTCGTAGGGCAAGTCTTGGGTGATTCTTAATTTATTGCCATCCCAGGAGATAGTCTGCAGCTCCTTGATTTTAGCCAGGATGTGTTGTTTCTCCAGATAGCTGAGCAGCTTAATAATTATGGGCCTCGGAGGAGCTCCAGGTGGAGGCCGTGGCTTTAATGAGAGATGTTCCCTTTCCACATGGTACTGAGGGTTAAAGGGAGAGGGACCCACTATCTTGTTCAGCAGCTTTTGGATGAAGGCCATGATGTCCATACCCTCCTCAGATTCTGGTATGCCCAATATTAAAATATTATTCCTCCTGCTCCGGCCCTCAAGGTCTTCCATTTTCAGTTGGAGTTTAGCTATTTGCTGTTTAAGATGTGTGATTTCAGGGTCGACTTTCGCTTTCCAGGTTTCCAGGGAGCAGGTTCTAGCTTCAGAGTCACCAACTCTAATGGTGAGCGAGGCCAGGTCCCCCCGTATAGTTTTAAGCTCTGTTGAAATATCGTGCAATGTTTCCCGGAATGGGATTAACTCCTGCAAGAAGCGATCTTCCGTGAGAGGACTGGAAGAGGAACCAGAGGGGCTGACTTTAACAACGTGCCCTACATTCCGGATTCGCGATTTTTTAGGTGCTTGCTCCGGAGTAGTTGGTGGTGTATGCTTGGCTCCAGCAGGCTTCATCTCGGCCTCCATGGTCACCGCGAAATCAAAGTGATCCAATTTAGAATCCGGTTACCCGTTTAGCGCAGTAGCGTTGCTGGTAGGTAACTGAAGCCGATTAGTAGTTTGGCTTGATAAAACGGCCACAAAATCGGCAAAAAAACAGGATTTAGCTGGTTGATAGGGGAAAGATCTAGACTATGCTGCCACTAGGTGCACTGCATCACCCTGAATTTGAAACATATAATATCAGCTATCCATACATATTTGGTTAGATGGAGGGCTCTCCACCTCTCTCTCTGGCAGGTAAAATCTCTGCCATGAAAATGGCTACAGCCCCCAAAATCATGTATTTCCTATCCCACATTCCCCTGAAGATTCCCAAGATCTGGTTCTCCAGACTAGATACTCTGGTGGGTGGCTTTCCCTGGGAGGGGAAGAAACCCATGTAAAGTAGAAATAAACTGTGGGCCAACTGGACATAAGGAGGTGGGCCTTCTTTGAATTGAAGGCTATACACAGGCCTTCTCAGCTACTCAGACATTGAAATGATTTGCACCCTCCGGGTCAGGAGCCCCTCAATGGTTAGCCATGGAGAGAGAGAGAGAGAGAGAGAGAGAGAGAGAGACATGTAAGCAGGCTCAACAGCCCCTGTTGATCTATAACCACCCCGTAAGGGGCATTCTGAACCATCCTACCATAGGACCTTCACTTGAATACTGGGGCAGAATTCACAGAAAGCTGGGCGCCAACCAGGCCCCTATGCGACTCACCCCACTATGGGGCAACAAGGAGATTCTTATTAATAGGGAACCCATAGTCTGGACCTCTTGGGCTGCAGCAGGTCTAAATACCCTGCAGGACTTATACACCCCAAAGACTAATACCATAAACTCCTTTGCCAGAGTGTGTGAGGTTTATGGGACACCCACCAAGGACTTCTCGCAATTCCTCCAGCTCAGGAGTGCAGTCACTAGTTACATCTGCAAACATCCCCAGAGCCAGCCTGCTCCCCATTGGAGACATGGCTCCATATGGACAGAGGCCAGTCAAGCTGCATTTATGCATCTCTCGGAGCAGCTCTACCCTCTCAATCCCTGGCCTTGAAGGTCAAATTGGAGCAGGCTCTTAATACTAGCATCATTGCCCAGGAATGGAATTCCAGCCTGAGAATGGCTCATGTGGCCTACCCAGATACCAGAAGTCAGCTAACACAAAACAAGATAACACACTTATGGTACAAAACACCTGTGGTCCTAAGGAATGCTAAACTGACACAAGATGATCTCTGCTGGAGATGCCAGAAGGCAACAGGGGCCCTGATACATATTTTATGGCACTGCACCATATTCCAATGTCTGTGGACAAGGGCATGTAAAATGGGGTATGAAATCCTACGCAAACAAGTCCCCATGGCCCCAGAGCTGTGGATCCTATAGGTCAACTCCGTGCCCCCCCCCCATCTTCACTCAGGAGACTTGAAACTTCTGGCCATCCTTAGTATGCAAGTTAAAAGACTTCTATTATGCAAGTGGAGAATGTAGGAAGTCTCCTCAATCACAGAGGTGCTCAAACATAGTAACACAGAAACACAGAAACATAGAATTTGATGGCAGATAAGAACCACTTGGTCCACCCAGTGTGCCCATTTCCCTACCCAGTGCATAAGCTGCAGATCCTAGTTAACCAACAGCCTACTTCCTTCTACCCCCCACTAGAATTGCCTTATGTCTGTCCCATGCATTCTTGAATTCTCCCACTGTTTTTAATTCTACAACCTCCTCAGGAAGGCTGTTCCATGCATCTACAACCTTCTCTGTGAAGAAATACTTCCTCACATTACCTCTGAGACAACCCCCCTCTATCTTCAAATTGTGCCCCCTTGTTCTTGCACATCTTTTTTTCTGAAAAATGCTACCCTCTTGGACTTTGGTGATTCCCTTGAGGTATTTGAAAGTTTCTATCATGTCCCCCCTCTCCCTCCTTTCCTCGAGGCTATACATCATAAGCTCCTTTAATCTTTCTTCACATGTCTTCTGGTGCAGACCCTGCATCATTTTGGTTGCCCTCCTCTGGACAGCCTCCACCCTGTCTATGTCTTTGTGGAGATGGGGTCTCTAGAACTGTACACAGTACTCCAGATGTGGTCTTACCAACTGTCTGTACAGAGGGTCAACAACTTCCTGTTTTCAACTGGTGATGCCTCTCCCTATGCATCTCAGTATCCCCCCAGCCCTCCGTACTGCCTTCTCACATTGCTGGCCCTTCTTTAGGCCACCTGGTATGACTATCCCCAGGTCCCTTTCCGTTTTTGTTGTTGTCAGTATCTCACCCCCCATTGTGTACTCTTCCCCTAGGTTTTTGTTTCCCGGGTGCATTGCTTTGCACTTCTTTGTGTTGAATCTAAGCTGCCATACATTTGACCATTCTTCCAACCTTGCCAAGTCCCTTTTCATCCTTTACACCCCACCTTGCATATCAACCCTGTTGCAGATCTTTGTGTCATCTGAAAAGAGACATACTTTCCTTCCAGTCCCTCTGCAATGTCACTTATAAAAACATTAAAAAGGACCGGCCCCAGTACTGAACCCTGCGGTACCCCATTAGTAACCCCCCTTTCTTCACTGTGGACTCCATTTACTATTACCCACTGTGTCCTGTTGTCCAGCCAGTGTTTTACCCAGGCTACTACCCTGGGACCCACTCTCAGGCTGGCTAATTTGTTTATTAATCTTTTGTACAGCTTACTGGCATTTCTTCAGTTTGTGGTCGGCTTTGAAGCATGCAGACGTGTTCCCAGTCCAATCAAGATCATCACGCCATGCTCCAGAGGTAAGTATGGGGTGAGGGGGTGTGGGGAGGCAGGGTGCACAGAGGGTGGGCGTGGGTTGTGGAGGGCCACCGGAGTTGACGAGGGACCGTTTTCTGCTTTGCAGCATTAAATAAATAAAAAACATTTGGGACAGTTTTCTTTTACTGGGGCATTTGGCACACTGGGAGGCTCCCACCATGCCACCTGAGTGTTTTTTGGGGTGGGTTCTGTAGCCAGCAGCAGTTCAGCACCATGTCAGCACCACAAAAAATTGGGGGGCATTATGCCAACGGAGAGTGGGCTCCCCCGTCAGCAAATTAAACTGGGAAAGGGGAGTCATGATGCTGAAGGGGACTGAGCACCCTTTTGGCACACACTTTAAATAGGAGGGGGTGTTGCATTATGCCAACGGGGAGTGGGCTCCCCCCGTCAACAAATGCTGTGTTTCAGGGCACTTTGCAGCGGCATGCCACCTTGTTTAGTAAACTGCTTTACCAGGAAAGGCATGCCGCTGTGTGAGAAGCTTGGCTATCTTTGCAGCGGACCTTTTCTTTGATCTGGTGGCCAATTTATGTGTTGCTGGTGTCAGTGCCTGCAGCTGCCTTATTGGGGAATGAGGGACTCATTAACTGATGCGTGCCCTGCATTCACCCACAGTGACTGCACCTCTAAATCTGCTACTAATGCAATATATTGACTGGCATGCAAGTGCGAGCCAACATAAAAGAGGCTCCACTTCAGACATCAATAATTGGAGATCTCTGAGTCTCTTGAATACAGATCTTAAAATACTAGCCAAAATGTTGATATACAGGCTAGAAAAGGTCTCTACATATTTGACTACTTTTGTGCAAATGTGTGCAGTACCTGGGAGACAACAACGTGATAATCTTATAATAATGAGAGGACTTTTTTTTAAAAGGGATTTAGATAATATTAAAGGATGGGTGGTGGGGGGCTAGAAAAGGAAAAGGCCTTTGACATGTTGTCCCGTGAGTTTTTATTTATGGTGTGAAAGGCTTCTGAATGTGTGGCTTGGATTAGGTTAATGTATAGGAACATGTCTCTGACCCTAAATGTTTTTTTTAGTTGTTTAACCAGGAGTTAAATGTGAACAGGTGGTATGGGAAATAAATAATAGTACTGAATCTGCAGCACATACTGGCACTTACACATATTTAGCCTGATCTACTGATGTTATACAGTAGTCGTTTAGCCACAAAGACTGTTTTATTGATTTGAGTGTTTCAAGCATACCTTGAGCCCTGCTTGTATGCAACAGGAGACAGAAAGAGTGAATATGTAGTTCAGGGACTAGAATCTGAACTACAACTCAGTGATTTTGGGTTCTAAACTCCTTATTTGAGCAACGTTGTAGCTCACAGGCTCACCAGTATCACGGATGGGTGATAGTCACCTGCTTTAAAGCTATATTTTTTTAAATTGATGTTTAGTTGTACTATAAACCCCAGCTTAGAACTTCCAGTTCAATGGTGATGATTTAAATGCTCTGCAGTGAGCAGGGCGTAGCGTGCATAGGTGAGCTGTCACCAGGGGGCCAATACGGGAAGATGCATGCAGTGCAGCAAGATGCACACAACACGGTGTGTTTTGGGCATGTTTGGGCAGAACAAACTAAGGACTTATAAACCCATGTATGATACAGAGGAAGCCTGAGCAAATACAGGTAGTTTGATAGCTTTATGCTATGTATAATAGAAAAGTTAAGTGAGTGCATCTGTACTACCTGGCTTCCATCATGGATTTAATTAAGACTACAGATGGAAAGCTACAAATTAAATATGTATCTTGTGCAATGTTCTTAATTACTGAACAGCAAGGAATGCCCCAGCCATATACATATGAAAAATGTGGTCTCAATAAACTATTAGAACATGAAATCAGTCCATTTAATAAAAGGCTATCACAATCAGAAAAAAGTCAGATGGATATGGGTGTAAGATTTCAAGCAGGAGTAGCCAAGTGTACCTCATCTATAGGGGTTAATATTGACGTGAATTACAACAATAAGTTGAACGACCATCAAATAGGTAGCACAACCTGTTTGGATACAAACACAGAATACAGTGAACACTCTCTACCCATTGACCAAAAACTATTTAAGGATATATCACATAGAAAAAGACCACATGAGGAAAATACAGCATCTATTTCAGATGATGTCTGTTTTCAGGTCCAAGGCACTAAAGCCTCAAAAATAGGGAGAAAAGCTAACCATTATGAGATTCCATTATCCAACTTCTTTAATCCATTAAATTCTATATCAAATGAAAGTGCCCTTCAGTCATGTGATACCCAGGGTAATTTAAGCCCAATTACTCCTACATTAAAACCAGTAGAACACACAGTAGTGCAGGCAAACAAAGAAGGCAATAATATGGGTCAAAAGCATTCTACTACAATTGATCAGTATCAAATTAAATTGCTATTACCACATTCTGACCTGATAACAAATAGGGATCTTTTTCAATTGGATTCCCCCCATGGAGTTGGAGAATGTGGACATGTGACAAGTAATTGTCATAAGTGACTATATCATAAAACATTTAGATTGACTGATTTGTAATCCCGACAATTATAATGGAACAGTTTCATGTTACAGAGGTGCAAAAATTAGGGACTAGACAACATATTAGCCAATGCAGGTGAAAATCGACCAGTTATATTGCATGCAGGCACAAATGACGTCACAACACAGTCACTGCATAAAATTAAGGAAGACTTTGTGCCTATTACCAATAAACTTGTTGATAAAAACTGCTCTAGCATAATATTTGAGATTCTACCAGTGCCCATATCCATGGATTATCATATGAACAAAATTAAATCTGTAAATGGGTGGCTTAGAAGATGATGTCTTACCCAGAATATCAAATGCATTATGCATTGGGAGGAGTTTTATAACAAAAATGAACAGTACTGTGCTGATGGTCTCCATCTCAGTAGGAAGGGATGCCACATATTGGGAAATAAATTTCTCATTAATATTAATGCATCTTTAAACTAATTTCAGAGGGGGAAGATGTGACCTTATAGCTCCACTTACAAAAAAGGTTAAAGACAAATCAAGGATCTGTGGTTACAAACATCCAGCACAAATAAGCTGTGCGTGAAAATAAACTATACCCATTGTGTTAATAAATGCTAGAAGTTTAAAAAATAAAATTGATTAAGAGACTTCTTAATAACAAATCACATTGCAATCTGTGGTGTAACAGAGATGTGGTTCCAAAATGGTGATTGGAAGACAGACATTCCTGGCTATACTAAAATCTTTAAAAATAGAAAAGCTAGAACTGGTGGAAGGATTACACTATATGTTGTTGAAACCTATAAAGTTATTGAAATAAAAAAATATGGGCATTACCACATCATAACTACTCTGGGCTAATATTCAATTACCCAATAAAGCACTGACTATAGGGTTAGGTTATCGACCTTCCAATTAAAATGTAACAGAAACCCACAAATTTCTTGATGATCTAGAAAGCATTGATATTGATTGAAGTTATATCCTGATGGGGGACTTTAATTTCCCATCCATTAACTGGGACTTCCTTGAAGGGCAGGGTTCAAGTGAAAATAGATTTACTGATATTGCAATTGCAAATTACTTAAAACAAATAGTTAAAAAAAACAACTAGAGAAAATAGGGTTCTTGATCTTATTCTTACTAATATTCAGACAGATCTACCTGAAACTGAAATGTTGCCCCATTTAGGGGACAGTGACCATTTAATGGTTGAAATCAGAATTTAATTTGAAAATCTTATAACCAAAAGCATTACTACACTGAGAGATTTTTATGATGCTGATTGTAAAGAAATTAATGAGTGGCTAGCAACATGGGATTGGGAAACTGACCTTTTGTATCACAATCTGGAAAATACCTGGGAAATTATAAATAACAAAAGTCAATACTGCATATCCAGATGGGTTCCTGAGAGAAAAAAATATTATAACAACAAAAGGTTACCCTTATGTTGGAATGCTAAAATTAAGAGTTATTAACAAAAAAGAAAAAGCTGTACAAAAAGTATATCAAAACCCCTAATGAAAAAACTTAGGACAGCTGTAAATCAATAAAAAAATTAAAAACCTGCATTAGAAAAGCAAAAGCAGCATTTGAATCAAAATTGGCATTACATACCAAGGACTATAAAAAGCATTTTTTTAACTATGTTGGTTCCATGAGGGGTAATCAAAAAGGTTTGGGCCCCATAAAAACAGTAAATAATGACACTATTAGTTTATTTATTCAAATGTTTCATCAGGAGGGCACACTGAACAACAAGTTGCTCATCTCACGGTGTGACTTGGGGTGAGGGGTTACATAGGGTTGTGAAGGATGATCAGTTACAATAGTATGTGGGTAGTACAAACAATACAACATTGTAAGATTGTGCAACACTTGAAACACAAGGTATTGTACAATAAACAGTAGTGGAACATTGGGTAAATTACAATACATGTCCAAAATCATACAAAAGAACATATGAATGTACAAAACAGTAATAATGTGATAGAACCATTTATAGTGTATGAGTGTACCAGGAGCAGATTTGAGGTAGTATGCAAGTGCTGTTGGAGTAAAAAGGATGGGGTTAGGTTGTGCACACTGGTGACCCAGAAGGGCAGGTGGGGGGCAAGAACTGAATATGAGGAGAAGGAGTAGCCATTTCCTGATTTCTCCCTTCAGGATGTTGAGAACCCTGCTGGTGGGGGGAGGAGGGCATGGTAGGAAGGCAGAAATAATGAGAATGATATTGCTGGTTAACTTAATAATTATTTTCTAAGTGTTTTCCAACCCAAACAACATATAACAAATATACCACCATTAATGGAAAACAACTACATGAACTGTACTTTATAAGAGGTTTCATTAGTTATAAATAATAGTAAACCAAATAGATCTGTGGGTCCAGATGGAATGCCACCAAAATTCCTAAAATAAGTGGCCCCAGTGCTTTTGGGTCCTTTAACCAAACTATTTAATGTATCTATTCAGGAGAGTAAAGTCCTACCTCTTTGGAAAGAAGTCAATGTAACACCTATATTTAAAGGCGGTGGTGGCAAATCTAAAGGACAGTTATAGATCTATTAGTCTAACTTCCATAACTGGGAAGTTAATGGAACGATTATTACAACACAGAATAATAAACCATATTCAAGAAAAAGAATTAATGGATATTACACAATATGTTTTTTGTAAAAATGAATCTTGCCTCACTAATCTACTTCAATTCTTTGAGCCTGTTAGTTCTGCTGTTGATAAGGGTCTGTCTGTATATGTACTATTTCTAGATTACAGTAAGGCGTTCAACACTGTTTCTCATAAAATTCTAGTTGAACACTTTATCGTGATTGAACTCCATCCACATATAATTAATTGGATTATCTCATAGCTAGACAACAGGAAACAAAAGGTTGTTATTCGAGGATTTGAATCTAATTATGGCAGTGTTACCAGTGGTGTAACACATGGCTCTGTCCTGGGCCCCATTCTTTTCAATGTACTTGTATCATCTATGCAGACCAACAATTCTGTATGGACGTGTAAGCATGTAGATGACTGCAAAATTGGTGCAATTATCACAGATCTTAGCTCATGTGTAGAATTTCAAGAAAATATTAACCAACTAAGTACCTGGGTTGAACAATCTGTTATGAAATTTAATGTGGGCAAATGCAAAATCATGCACATTGAACACAATAACGCCAAATATACATATACTTTAAATGACCATATGTTGGATACATTGACCAATGAGAAAGATTTGGGTGTTTTCATCACTAATGACCTTTCATTTGATTTACATACTAAACATAAGGTCAAATACTGTCATAAAATATTGGGATGTATTTTTCAAAACATAAAAAGTAGGGAAGCAAATGGAATAATTCTTTTATACAAGTCTTGTGAGACCACACATGGAATATTACTTACAATTTATTGCCCCACAAACAATAAAGGATGCAAAAATGATAGAATACAAAGAAATACTACAAAAAGAGTTAAAGGAATGAGCAATCTGAGTTATTGTGAAAGATTTCAAAAACTTGAATTATATTCATTGAAATATAAACAGATCAGAGGTGATCTCTGTCTAGCTTTTAAAATCATGTATGACACATTTTTGCAGGAAACCATAGGAATTACCATCCAGACAAAAAATAAACACACAAGATCTCATAATCAACAGTTGATTGAAGTAAAAAGTAATACTGTGAAAAGAACTAAATGATTTACACAAAGAATAATATCTAGTTGGGATGCACTCCCTCTAACTATTGTTGAAAGTGACACAATTGAGATTTTCAAAACTAGAATTGATACCTTTATGGGTATTGCTAAATATGAATACTACCCATAATGGGGAGGCAAGTTCTTTAAGGGCAACTGCCTGTTGAACTTGCAATCCATACTATAAACCTATGAATAGTTAACAGAGGTGTGCATCAAGGCTGTCCACTTAGCCCCCTTTTATATGTTTCTGGTATAGACATATTCATTAGATTAATTCTGCAAGCCCAAGGGGTAGCAGGCATAGTAGTCACTGCTAACATCTCTCCATTAAAGATACTGGCCTATGCAGATGATATGGTGCTTACTCTTGGTACTGCTACAAATAAAGGTGCCTTGCTTGAAGTCTTGCATACCTACTCACTTCTGTCAGGGTCTAGGATTAATATTGACGAAAGTAGGGGGATCCCCTTAGGCACTACTTTCGTTCTTGTCTCTGGAAATATTGGGGGTGTCAGAATCTCGTATGAACCCATTAAAATTGTTGGTATTACTTTTGAACCTCAGAATACTCTGGCCTTAAACTAGGAATTAGGGCTGGTTTGAGCAGATAGACTAATATCTGGTTGGCAGACCAAAGTTATTGGGAAGAGACAGAGAGTGTGGTTAATCAAAACACTATTAGTTCCCCCCATATTTTTATACTTAAGTTATATTATTCTGCCCCTGCAATGTATCATAACCTGTTCATACAATGTTTTTTTTCAAAGTTTTTTGGGGATCTCGCTTAAATCCTATAAAAAGGGACTATACCCATAGGCCAATCCCCGAGGGTGAGGTGGATATGGTTAACGCTGTGGCCTTTTTTTAAGTACTGTATCTTTCTTTGTCATAACTTGGGTCAGGCCCTGAGGCCTGGTTATAAGGTATGGAAACCCTTGTTAAGTTAATGGTTGACCCCGAATCTCCCCTCATGGGAACAAAACAAACTGAGATTGTTGGGGAAAATTGCTGTGCTCTCACCCTATGGGCTGGAATGCTTGAAATGTGTTTTGAAGTGGAGCCTGAGCCTGCATAGTCTGCTATCTTTGGATAGGAAGTCCATATATAAAACTATATTGTTTTCAGAAGGACAATCTTCAGTAGAGTTTCCTCTTTGTCCTGAAATCCAGAAAGCACAAGTATTAAAACAACTCACAAATCCAAGATCCCTCCATGTGTCTGGGATAATATATGGGTTTGGATTTATGGGGGACAACAAACACAAACAGTTGTTGACATGTATTGTTCTTGAGAAACAGTACATGCTCCCAGTTTCTGGAAACAGCAGCATCTGTTTGTGGCTTGTGTCTAAGTTCAGTTATGTTGGCTCTTATTAGCACAAGAATGGAAGGAGGCCCTCTTCTCACACCTGTCATATCCTGAGATCATGTATGGGACTAGTCCAAGATCATAGGAAAATATAATTCAGACCCTGTATATGTCATCCTTGCCATAATTAGGTATATTTGACAGGCACGTTGTGTATGGGTTCTGCAGCAAAAATGGATGTCACAGGTAGAAGTAATTGCAAATATTAAGAAAGCATTGCATCAGTTGGTTAAATTTGACAGAACATTTTCTGATGACAAAGGCAGCAGATTTATGGATTAACTGTAAGCATTGGCATTAATAATGCATGATGTTTATACCATTGACTTTCTCAACGTAAATTTTTTTTGTAGTATTTTTTTTGGTAAACTTTGTTTGGTTAAAATCAGCAGATGATAACTGTATATTGTATTGTATGCTTATTATGTTCTAATGTGAGTGTACATGTATGTAATGAAGTCCTATCTCTCTAATAAAAATGCCCCCTACTCTGTGGTAGGGGGCACTGTGTTGAACTGGTTGGCAGAATGGAGAACAGTACAGGGGTGGATGTCAGAGGAGGAGGTTCAGGAGCTTACCAATGGAGATTGCTACAGAAGCTAAACAGATGGAAGCTAGTATGGAGACAGAAACAGAGAGAAATTCACAGGTACCTTCTACCTTGATGGCAGCTCCAGGTACATAGTGAAAGCCAAGGGAACCAGGGGATGTGGCTTCGACAGACAGAGAGACTTGCAGAGCTTCAGTATTGTGACTGCTGCAGGAGGAGAGGCAGAACAATGACCAGATTACAAAACTGGGTGAGACAAGCATGAAAGATATGACCCAGACCACAATAGAAGAAAATGAGCAAATGATGGACACAGTAGAATCTTGGTCACCAGAGAGGGCTTTAGGGCTGCAGGGTGGGAACTGGTACCAGATGAAATGTGCTGGCTTCCTGGAGATCCCCTGACAGTAATGGAAATTCGGGGACTGTCAGTAAAAGGAAAGCATATTTTTTCACAGATGCAAACATAGGGCCCAGATGAACAAAGCATGGCAGCTAGAATGCAGTGGCAGAAGACAGCTGCTAACATAAAGGAGGCGACTGGACAGGCTCACATCACACAGCAGCATGCTTCACCACCAGGTACTGTGCGAACTGTTGTGAATTTAACAGACGAAAATATTAATGAAAGCAATAATATGAATGTGGGGGACAAGAGCAAATCCCAACCCCAGAATAAAGTTCCTCAGCCAAAGGTCTCAAGGGCTAATACAGTGGGGCAAAGTGAGATAGAAAAGCAGCCCACACCTTCACTTCATAGGAAGAAATGATGCAAAATAGGGGACAAAACTCCTCCATAGGCCAAGGATGCCAAGAAGGTGTGGTACCCCACCCACCCACCCACCCACAGCTCAGTACAGCCAGGCCACAGACCAAGCCCAGATTTAGGATGGCATATTTGCTTTCCAGTCTAGGAAAGCCCATATCTCAGAGAAATGCTGCAAGATTAAAATACAAAGGTTGTCTTGATATGCCCCCAGACAGGGTGTATGTGGCCAGGAAACTATTAAAAGAATCAGTACAGTTGTTGGCCTCAGGCATCTTTGTATTGATACACATTTCAGGAGACACTGCTTTCAAAATGAGTTTTAACACCCCTGTGCAGCTGGGAAAGCTCTGGACAAAATATTCCCGTTTAAAACAAACTATGTTGTGGACTCCATTCATAGTAATCCCCTTAATGAGACCTTCAATAAAATCATCACAGAGCTAGTTATAATGAGAATGTATATATCTCAGACATTTTAGTTACTTATTGATTTAGTTAGTTTTTGTTGACTAGGTAAGCGCACTAGACAGACACTGCCTATTTTCAGGCATGACCATGGGGAAGGGGATACAGATGATTGGCAACTGTTCTTGAACCAGATTAAGCTGCTGGTGGTATTTTTAGTGAATGGGGGAAATTTGGCAAGGGCACCAGGGAAATTCCTCTACTGCACTGTGGGGGGAGGGGGCGCCACACATTCAAGACAGCGGAAATCTGGGAGGAGACTATGTAGGCTGGCGTTGCTGCAGAGGATCTGATCTCCACCTCTGCAGGTCCAGCAATGGAGATCATGCAATTGGATATACATCCTACTGAACAGCAGGGTGCTGTTGTTGAGATGGAAAGAGAAAGCTGTGCTGAGCTCAATTCGGAGGATTCTTGTGATGAGGAGGCTTTTCTAGACCAGTTATTGCACAGTCAGAAGCAACGACTGTTGAAAGCTCCAATGAATCCTAAACTGGAGGCCAAGGCTTGCAAACACCTTGGACACCTTGTATCATAGAGCTATTAGATTCATTACAGATCTTCCCTCCAGCACCCATCATTGCTCTCTCTACAATGCAGTTAGTTGGACATCCCTACACCATAGAAGAAACAAAAATGCTGCTGTCTTGATCTACAAAGCTCTGACAAACAAACTCCCTTCCTACATCTCAGATTGTTTCAACCAGATCACATCCAGGCCTTACACCCTAAGGATCAATAAACTCATCATGCTGAAGATTCCTATTACCTGTACCCGGTATGGAAGGGCTGCAATCAGCTATTCCCTAGCACTTATCTGGAATTCTCTTCAAAAGACCTTGAAATTGGATACCCTCATTCCATTAACATCCTTCAAAAACTGTACACTAGTCTCTTCCCTGAATCATGCAATTGCTTCCATAAGGCCTAGTCCTCTCACACCCCCTCTTTTTCCCCAACCCCTTTTTACACTACCCCCTATTTTCTGTTTTTCTAGTTTGTTCTCCAACCTACTCGTACATAAATGACCCCCCAAGTCCCATTACCCTAGCTTTATCCCTCCAGTACTGTTTGTTTCTTTCCTTTTAATATAATCTATGTCAAATGTCAATTTTGCCTTGTACATATGTAAATATTTGTATACCTGTTTCGTTCATAAATCTTGTATTTGTGTTCAATCAGTACCATGTCTTTTGTGTAAAACTGTAACCTTATATTGTTATGACCAATCAGGTCCATCTTGTAAATGAGCTATGCTCAATGATGCTCGCCTGAATAAATAAAGATTTTGATTGATTGATTGATTGATTGAATTGAAACAAGATGAGAAGACAGCTCCTGCAGAACTGCATGCTACAAAGCCAGCGCTGAGTGAAACAGCTGAGACCCTTTTGATGGGGCAGCATCAAAGCTGCCGACACACAGACAGCCAATGCCTGAACTGACAGAGGCCGCTATTCATGACAACTGTGCTCAGGTGAACTCAGAACCCCGATGGGAGGCGGTAAGTGCAAAACTTATTGAAACTCCACTACAGAATGGTGCTTGTGATATTTCTACAATGCCTCAGGGGTTTCACTCTTGGAGGTGAGTAGTGTTGGACATTATGATAGAAATCCCCTGCCTACACCATGGACTGTGTCCAAGGCCCTGACAACAGCATGCTGGAAACTAAATAAAGAAGGGATATGGGTGGCAGATGGGAGGCATTACCTATTCCAGAAATACCACTTGGGCCAAGCGCAACACCCCAACAGAGAGCATTGGAAAATAATAATATTGACATTGATTTAAGAGTGGAAGATGTGATTTATGAACCCCCTAGACTTCTCGCAGCAGACACCGCAACTGTACCCACTTGGGAGGGATTAGCTATACCAGGCGCAGGAGCTCAAGGCTACTGAGGAACAACGTCCATCCAGGGCATGGGCTGGGTTTAGGGAAATGGACCAGAAAGCTCCAACAGTAATGCCGACTCAACAGAAAAATGCATCTGGATTCACTACCGGGGGGACTAGATATCCCACCTGACAGGATATATGTGGGTAGAAAACTGATAAAAGAGTCACTTAGACTTTTTATTAATGAGATCTATGCCCTCATCCATGTTGCAGGAGATAGTAACTTCTATGTTAGCTTTAAAACCAAAATGGGACTGGATAGATTCAGGATTGCCTATGAAAAAAATAAATATTCAGCACTTTGGCTCCCATTCAAGGCCATCCCCCTAACTAAGCCTGCTATGAAGAACATTACAATATTATTTTGTAATGAAGGAGTGACTGTGCATGATATCACTCATTGGCTGGGCCAAAAATGTGATAAACTGGAACAGACTCACCTTATTCCAGATGAAGAACATTTGTGGATTGGGGGGGGGGGGAGGAATTACAGGGTCAAATTGAAGATGACACCACTACAGGGTCAAATTGAAGAAAACACCACAAGGCATACAGCATTTACCCAGTTCTCTCTTTTTGGGGAGGGATAGAGGTCATAGTCTTTATCCTGCACAGCTTAGGATATGCTTCAGATATGGCTCCCTGATGCATTTCAGCAATGCATGTGACCGCATCAAATGCAATCTTTACTTAGAGTATGGACATCACAGCTTGCAATGTACAAATGAAGTGACGTATGACCTGTGTGAGGACACTGGGCATTCTTAAGTGTCATGCCCCTGGGCCTCACATAATAGACATGACAGGCCTGATCAGGACACTATTTTGATGAATGCTCAGAAAGTTAGCATCAGTGCTCAAAGAACTGCTCAGAAAGCACAGGAGAGGCAAGCAGATTACCCCCATTCAGGCCAGGATGCAACTGACACAGCTAGCACACCACAGAATACAGTAGTTACACATCAGAACCCTGAACCAGACACTACTCCCATCACACAGACATTACAGAAAGAACACGGAATGGTTGTTGATCCTGAACAAGAAGATTCTCTACCTTATGACCAGGCACAGAAGCCTGCACTGGTTATGCCACCCCAGAGTCTTATAAGTCTGTCACAAAAAAAAGACCCCCCTGATAAAAAATCACAACCTGCAACAAAATTACCAAAGTCTACTGTATCTTGTAACAAATATGAGGCTCTTCAACCCTCTGAACAAGAGCATGATACTGAATCTGAACATTCCACGACCATATCCTCGCAGCATGGACTCTCCACTGATTCAGAAGAGGAGCTCTTGCCACTACAAATTCAGGAAGCAAGACAAAAGAAAAAGAACTTAGGCTGTAGGACACAGAGGAACTCTCAATTGCAGAGAACTGGTGATGTCGGATGACTGCATTTTAGCCTTTCTGGATAACTTACTCTATGGCAGCCCCATATCTCCTTAAACTTTCCACACTAAATACCAACAGTATCCATAACAACAGGAGATGGACAGTCCTGTTTCCCTAATAAAAGACCATAATTTAGATATTTGTTGTATACAGCATATGAGACTGCACACTAATTCAGAAGTTGCTGCAGCAACAAGGGCATGGGTGTGGGGGCCATCTTTCTACTCATTGGGGATGGAACGTTATGATGGTGTGGGAATCCTTTTCAACATTATGATTATACTGTAACTAAACTGGTGGATATTTTGCCAGGGAGGGCACTACTTCTTGATTTTACTTATAAAAATATGGTATGGAGGGTAATTTCTTCATATGCCCCACAAATTAAGAAAGACAGGGTAAACTTGTTTGCTTTAATTAAACCAAATTTAATTACTACCAGGAAGCTAGTTTGGGCTGGGGACTTTAAGTGTGTGGTTTCTGACACTGGAACTACATGGAAAACTTATTGCGATAAACACGCCTTATAGAAGGCTATAGCAGATGGTGACTTGGTGGATGCATATGGGGCTGTGCTTATAATGGGAGGGTATACATTTTATAAAAAACATTTAGTCAATAGCATGGATTATCTTTTTGTTTCTAAGTCTCTTCATGTCAACTGTGCTATTGTTATTCATACGAACATACGAAATTTGCCAGCAGATAAAGGCCTAGAGGTCTATCAAGTCTGCTCGAATGTGCAGCTAGCAGCCCTTATTCTGCAGCTGCCCCTCCCTTTCACCCTTCCCCTGCACTGACCCTCCCCCTTATCTTGTTCCATCCCCTTTTGAAGCAGTCCACTGTTCTACTGGATACTACTTCTGCAGGTAATGCATTCCACCCAGCTATTACCCTCTCTGTAAAAAAGTGCCTCCTCATCTCCCTCCTGAACCTTCCTCCCTCCAGTCTCATATCATGGCCCCCTCTATTATTTTGAACAGCCTCTCTGCACCTGTTTTGTTTATTCCTTTCATGTACTTCAAGGTTTCAATCATGTCCCCCCATCCCTCCTCCAGCGAGTACATGTTCAACTCCCTCAGCCTCCTCCCTTATGATAAGTCCCCCAGCCCCTTGATCATCTTTGTTGCCCTCTGCTGCACCCCCTCCAGTAACTTAATGTCCCTCTTCAGATACGGGCACCATTACTGCACGCAGTACTCCAGGTGCAGTCTAACTAATGACCTATACAATGGCAGAATCACCACCTCCCTCCTTGCAATGCAACCCAGCATTTTGTTGGCCTTTGCAGCTGCTTTCCTACATTGTGCCGAGTTGTTCATTGACCCTGTAATGAGCACCCCCAGATCTTTCTCCTCCTCTGTCTGGGCTAGCTGCACTCCCCCCAGCAGGTAACTCCTCCCTGGGTTCTTCACCCCAAAATGTAGCACCTTGCACTTTTTGGCATTAAATCCCAGTTGCCAGGTGTCTGACCAGGTTTCAAGCTTTGCCAGATCATCCTGCAACCCCTGCCATCCTCCTAGGTCATCCACCACCACTCCCATCTTAGTATCATCAGCAAACAGACTGATCTTGCTCTTGATGTCCAATGATATGTCTGCAATAAATATCCCAAACAACACTGGTCCCATCACCGAGCCCTGTGGGACACCGCTTGTCACTACCCTTGGGTATGAGAGCTCCCCACCCACCATCACCATCTGTTGTCTTTCCTGAAGCCAGTTTCCTACCCATCTCACCAGCTTTGTACCCACCCCTGTGTCTTCTAACTTACTTCCCAGCCTCCCATGCGGCACTGAGTCAAATGCCTTACTGAAGTCCAGATACAGGACATCCACTGCATGGCCCCTGTCCAGTTGCCTAGTTACCCAGAAAATTCAGACTATCTCATGGTGAAGATTACTGTGAGTCAGCATGAGGGCTTAACTCTAGGAAAAGGATACTGGAAATTGAACACTACCTATTTATCGTCACAGGAAACTGTATTATATCTGAAAATCCTTTTAGATGCAAGGACATCTGTACCATGACTAGAGAGTAACATTAGCAGATGGTGGGTGGAAACCAAGACAGATATTAAAAAACTGCTACAATATGCAGCAGCAACGCTGTCAAATACTACATATAAAAAATACCTGACACTCAGGGCACAGTACTATAAAGTCCTTAGCAGAGTGAATGAGGGGTGTAAAGAGTATGAACCTCAAATACACTCACTGAAGGCAGAGATGGAGAAACTGCAATGTGATAGGGCATCCTCTCTCCTCTATGAGCATACGATAGCTACCTCAGGGAAATCAGGTGTGGGTAATATCTGTGACAGCTGTAAATCTAGAAGGGAACAAAGAATACTGGATGCAGTGTACACCACACAGAACATGATAGCAAGCACAAGGAGGGATATTATGACAGTGGTAGAGCAGCATCTTCAAACCCTTTATCAAGCCCCAAACCTAGATGAAGGAGCACTAGATTCATTCTTAGCTGATCTAGACACCCCCAGAGTTGAGGAAGCTGATGCTATACATTTCATTGGATCCATAACTGCCCTTGAAATTGGAGAGGCTATCAATTCACTAAAGAATAACACTACCCCAAGCCCGGACAGCCTCCCTTCTGAATTTTATAAAACCCTGAAACATGCACTTTGGAACACACTGCAGGTACTATTCAATAGCGTGCTAACTGATGGGGATGTGGCACCTCAGCTGGGACTTTCCATACAATTACTGATTTATAAGAAATTGGATAGGAAGGAACTCAGGAATTGGAGACTGCCAGGAAACTGAACACTGATGTGAAAATATCGATGAAAATCTTGATGAACAGATTAGCTCAGATTATGTCAAAGCTCATATACCTTGGCCAAACATGCTCTGTAAAGGGCAAGCTTATCCAGGATAACCTCTTATTGGTAAGAGAAATTGTGGCCTTGGGAAACTATCAGAAGATGGATGGCTTAATAATAAGTCTTGATCAAGAAGAGGCCTTTGATAAAATATCACATACATAGAAACATAGAATTTGATGGCAGATAAGAACCGCTTGGCCCATCCAGTCTGCCCATTTCCCTACCTAATGGATAAGCTGCAGATCCTAGTTAACCAACAGCCTACTTCCTTCTACCCCCCCCAAGAATTGCCTTGTGTCTGTCCCATGCATTCTTGAATTTCCCCACTGTTCTTGACTCCACAACCTCCTCAAGAAGGCCGTTCCATGCATCCACAACCTTCTCCGTGAAAAAAATACTACTTCACATTACCTCTGAGCTGTCCCCCTTCCATCTTCAAATTGTGCCCCCTTGTTCTTGCACACCTCTTTTCCTGAAAGATACTACCCTCTTGAACTTTGCCGATTCCCTTGAGATACTTGAAAGTTTCTATCATGTCCCTCCTATCCTCAAGGATATACATATTAAGCTCCTTAAGTTGCCTCCCTCTAATAGCTGTGTCCTCTTGTCCTGCTATTTTTCTTCTACTGAAACATGTTGGACTTTCACCTTGTTAATGCCCATAAGATGTCTGAATGTTTCCATCATATTACTTCTCTCCCTCCCTCCTTTGTTCTAGTGTATAAATATTGAGCTCTGTTAATCTGTCCTTGTATGTTTTCTGATGCAGTCCCTGCACCATTTCGGCTGCCCTTCTCTGGACTGCCTCCATTTTGTTAATGTCCTTGTGAAGGTGCGGCCTCCAGTACTGCACGCAATATTCCAGATGGGGCTTAACCAGTGTCTTGTAAAGCTGGATTATTAACCACCTCTTACAACTTGTGATACCCCTGATAATACACCCCAACATCCCCCTAGCTTTACCTACTGCTTTAGTGGTCTGCTTGGATGGTTTCAGGTCATCTGTGACAATGATGCCCAAGTCTCTTTCTTCCCTTGTGATTGTCAGCAACTCCACTCCCAACCTATAAGTGGCTTCAGGGTTTCTCTTCCCTATGTGCATGATCTTGCACTTTGCTTTAAATCCCAGTTGCCATTTTCTGACCATTTTGCCAGTTAATCCAGATCTCTTCTCATTCTGCCCACCCCATTTGGATCATCTACTCTGTGGCAGATCTTGGTGTCATCTGCAAACAGACAAACCTTGCCCTTCAGTCCATCTGCAATGTCACTGATTAAGACACTGAAGAGGACTGGCCCCAGGACTGAGCCCTGAGGTACCCCACTTGTGACTTGCATCTGTTCGACTGTATACCATTTACCACCACACTCTGTGTTCTGCTCACCAACCAGCTGACCAACTTCTGACCCACCCTGAGCCTACCCAGCTTATTAATCAATCTTCTATATGGAACTGTATTGAAATATTTGCTGAAGTCAAGGTAGGCGACATCAACTGCACCCCCTTGGTCCACCACTCTGTTTACCCAGTCAAAGAAATCTATGAGATTAGTTTGACAGGCCCTTCCTGCTGTAAACTCATGCCGTCTTGGATCCTGTGCTCCTACGGGTTTCAGGTATTGCACTATACTTTCGTTAAGAAGTGCCTCCATAATCTTGCCCATTACTGAGGCATGACTAACTGGTCTGTAGTTTCCTGCCTCCTCCCTGCTACCACTCTTGTGAAGCGTGGATCACATGAGCCCTTCTCCAGTCTTCTGGGACCTCTCCTGTACTCAATGAGACTCACTAAACAGTTCTGATAATAGCTCTGCTAGTTCCACCCTTAGCTCCTTTAGTACTCTGGGATGTATGTCATCTGGTCCATTTGCCTCGTCCACCCTGAGCTCAGCGAGCTCTTATAGGACCCTCTCTTTTGTGAAGAGACTTGTGCACACCTAAGTGCTCTGTACAGACACCAGAGCTGCTTGCCAATGCAAGCCATGACAGAAACTGTCCAAAACATGATTCTCCCGGTCCACAATTTCAGGGGATAATCTACAGTTCTGCCCCCAAATCCATATTCTCCAGGCTGGACACTCTTCAAGTAGGGTGTCAGTGTGGCTCAGTTGGCAGCACATCCACCTCTGGACCAGAAGGTCATGGGTTCTCATCCCATACTGGGATTGGACTTGCACCTAAAAACACTGATATCTGAGTGCAGTATTGGTGGGTGCTGTACTGTTGGGGTGTGCAGTCCTTTGGATGAGATGTTAAACAGAGTTTCCTTCCACCCATCCTGGTGTTGTCCTGGTGGGTGTCCAGGTGGAAGTAAAATAACCCAGGGCACTCTTCGCAAACAGCAGGGGACATTCCCGGTGTCTTGGCCAACATTCCCCTTCCCATAAACCGGTTCATGCAATTGTCCAGGCTGTGTGTGGGTGCTGATGTGCGATATGGCCACCACTACACATTCAATCACTTCATTACCAGTCTAGCATTGCTTGTAAAGTGCTCTGGGATGCGCTGTGTATGAAAAGCGCTATATAAATGCTGATTATTCTTCAATTCCTTCTGTCATTATGTACTTGGCTGCCCTCCACTTACCTCTATGATCTTTATACCTTTATCTCCTTTTTCTACCTCCATGCCAGATGCCCATCATACAGTGCTAATTGGCAAGTTCTGGCTCAGATCTCCACCGCCTTACCTATCCCTCCCTCTTATCAAGCCCCCCCCAACTCCTGCTATACCGTCCACGCATCCACACATAGAATTTTTTCACTCCCACCACGGCACACTCCATCTGGTCAAACCACCTTCCTCAAGACAAGTTTCCCAGCATCTGGAATTCCTTCCTGCTAAATATTCGATCTGCTAAACCCAGTCAAGCACTATTGCTCCTCCTCTGAAAGCACACTGTTGCAACTGCACCTTATCTTTCCTGTCTTATCAAACTCTCTTTCCCCAGCATCCCCTCTCTAATGCCCCCTAATTTCAAGGCTACCTTTGACTGCTGCCTCCCTTTACCCCCAACCCACCTCCTCCCCACCTGACTGAACTCCATTACTCCCCCCCCCTCCACCATCTTTGCTGGGCACTTGTCCTTTTGCAGGATTCTCAGCATACTGAAGAGTTGTTTTCGGCATGTCTCCCTTCCCTATCCCTGCCCTCTCTCTTCCCCAATCCACCTCCATCATTTTTCTGCCATTCTAATAGGCAGCCTAAGCAGCTGTCAATCCCTGTACTCAGCCTGCCTCTCCTAGCACTTTCAAGGTGTACCCCTACTGGTCTTCTATACCTTACCTAGTTACTTGTTATTACTATTGTGTGTGTGCGCGCATGTTGTTACCCTGCATGGCATGTCTATACAATATGTACTATGGGATAAGAGCGACTGGGGAAGGTGACAATCCCCAAGCGACTACTAAAATACAAAGTGTTTTAATACGGAGGGGCTTTGCCCCTGCCTCACTGTTAAGTTCCCCTTATTTAGGATTCCTGCTCGGGGCACAACTCGGGAGTAAGTGTGGAAATCCTGAGTCGCCCAAATTGTCGGCACCATTGTGTCGTCACCCTTCCGACCAGTCACCCACATACAGTTGCCAACATTACAGGCTATCACACAATACTGTCTGCTTCAGCTCTTTTCGTTGCCTTGGATTGTAATGAACTGTACTGTGTGTTGCACTTTAGGTATAATAGCCTGTATATTAGCTTGGTTGTATATTGCCTGGTTATATTTTTACAAGTATATCTGCATAAGGTCTTGCTTAAATATGGGGTACCAGAAACTTTTATACATTGGATCATGGTTATATATCATATGGCAGCCACACAACCAATAATTAATGGGCATTTGGGGCCAACTGTGAAAATTAATAGCAGTATTAGACAGGGCTGCCCCATGAGCCCTATTTTATATGTTTTTCTGTATGGATCCAGTTCTTTGTATGGTAAGTCAAAACCAGGCAATTCATAGCATGTATCTTAGACACATGGGCTCAGTCACTAAAATCATAACCTATGTGGATGATGTGTGTCTTCTGCTACCAGATGTTAAAGCAGTGGACAGAGCTATAGAAATTATACAGGGATTTGTGGACCTTTCTGGTATCACAATCAACAGAGCAAAGAGCAGACGTTATGTAATTAGTGATGCTACTCCTACCCCAGCCTCCATTAAAGATATTCAGATGTCACCAGATACATCTGTACTAGGGGTGATGTTTGTGAGAGGAGCAGTCATAGAAAGAACGAGGAGGTAAAAATACAACAGTGTGTTGCAAAGGTTCAACAATGGAAATTGCAGCAAAAAAACTAAACAAAAAAGGTATTGCTTATCAAAACCTTTTCATTACTCCTGTTTGCGTTCTTAAGTATGACATACCACCTCCTGCAAGTTATGATGTCTGGATTTATAGCTTGATATTTCAAATGGTATGGGTCAGCCATTTAAATCCCATAAAATGTGAAGTTTTGTACAGGATAGAGGGCTTAACCTAATTAACCCCATCATTTATATTTTTAGTCTTTTTATATACATCATTGTATCTAACTATATTACCCCAGGGCCATGGCCCTGGAAAGCCTTAGACAGACATTGGTTGGAGCCAGTGCTAGAACTATGGTCCCATTCTTATTTAGACCTTAAAAGATCCTCACATTATCCACACTATGTGAACTTGATGGTGGAAAAGATCAGGCAATGGAAGCTAGAAAAATCCTAGGTTCAGGTCCTAAAAAGGCACATCCTTTATACTCCTATACAGACACAAGCATATGCTATCCCAGTTGTGTATAAAATCTGAGTCAGGGAGTTACCTCTAAGGTAGAACAATATTTAATGGACAAAAGGACACCTCCAAGAATGTGGGATGTAGTCTGGCTATGCATACATGGGAGATCGGGAATTAGGGGAAATTACAAACATAAAAAAATGGAAGATAGGATGTGCCCCAGGCCAGTGTGCCACCAACAGGAGGAAACATTGCATAATTTCCTAATTGAATGCCCTCATGTAGCTTCTTTCTGGAATTTATTGGCCACTGGATGGCTGCATAGAGGTTGGAATACCCCTATGTATGAATGGGTGATAATCGGTTATGTGAAGACCCTATCAGGAATAGAAGAAGGAACATTACATTTGATTTTTTACATATATAATTTTTTTTTTTAATGACAGACAAGGTGTTAACTGGTTTTTCAACAGGTCACTATGACCTCACTGGCAGTTATCCTTCAGACAGAGAAAGAAATACATCAACAAAGATTGTATAAGCATTCTAACCTCCCAGCCCCAGTTTGGAAAAAGAGATGGAAACTGTGTAAACATTACTACTAACCTGTGGGTACAGTGGCACTATATCACAGAAATGTTATATCCATTGACAATATATATATTGTATTTTCTTTGTACTCCTTCAAATCTGTATACCTAGTGGGATTTGATTTCTTTCCACGTTTACAGTATTTCAGGACCTAGTGAAGTTTAATTAGAGATATTGAATTATGTGAGTTAAACACTGTGTTATGAACTAGATATTGTGTTGTTTAATTTCTCTTTGTTTTACCGATTTCAAAGCTTTTGTTTCAGTTTGTTATGATTTCAGCCCTCTAAGTGTATTCTATGGCCCGGATATTCAAACTGTGCCAGGCTGTGGCGCAAGCCTGGGCGCAGCTCAACTTTGTTGTGCAGGGGTGTGGCCAGGATGATATTCAACGGAGCTGCGCTATGGCACAGTAGCTTTAGATATCACACCTGACCACCCCCACCTTGCATCTCAGGCGCTGTGGCACTGCGCCAGTGCAAGTGGCCAGAGTGGAGCATGGAGATGCGGTGGCGCAAGTGCCATTGCGCGATGCACAGCACCTGTGATATTCAAACGGGGATATGCAAATGGGGCCATAAGTTATGCAAGGCGCACAGGGGGCCATTTGCATCTCATCATGGTCCCATTTGCATGCCATTAGCATGCAAGTGCGCCGATCCCCAACGACTTGCACCTGGTGCTCTGCCAGGCAGCAGCCATCGGGGACCAACGCCTCCTGCAGCCCGATTGTGGGAATTCCTGTAAGATAAAAGAAAAAACATCCAATATCCCTGGTGGTCTGGTAGACCGCACTGAGCCCGATCGCGGGCATCTATAATGGCCCCCCCAAGTCCAATATCCCTGGTGGTCTAGTGTACCCTCACCTCACATGCCCACTGAGCCCCACTGCCCCGCTCCCCCCTCTCAGCCTGTGGGTGGCAGCACCCCACCCGCCTGCCACCCCACTGCCTGCCAACTGAGAGCTCAGTAGGGCTGCACGCCCAGTGGCTGGCAGCTCTGCACCAATGGGCATGCAGCCCTACTGGACAGTCAATCGGCGGGCGGCGAGGCGGCAGGCGGGTGGGATGCTGTCGTCCGCTGGCTGCGGAAGCGGGGTGGAGGCTTCGTGGGTGGGTGGGGGACACTAGACACCAGGGAGATGTTTGGGGGTTGAGATGTGACATTCTGCCCTTGATCGGGCTTTATGGTCCACTGGACCACCAGGGAGATATTCGGGTTGGGGAGGTTACATTCTGCTCACGATCGGGCACTAGAGGTTCATTCATGTTCTGCCCTTGATCGGGCTGTGGGAGATGTGTGGTGAGGGGGTTCATGTACCTGTACTGCCCTTGATCGGGCTATGGAGATATGTTGGGGTTTCATGTACCTGTGCTGCTCTGCGATCAGGCTGTGGGATATGTGTGGGGGGTTTCATGTACCTGTACTGCCCGTGATCGGGCTGTGGGAGATGTGGGGGGTTTCATGTCCTGTACTGCCCGATCAGGCTGTGGGATATGTGTGGGGGGTTCATGTACCTGTACTGCCCGTAATCGGGCTGTGGGAGATGTGTGGGGGTTTCATGTAACTGTGATGCCTTGATCGGGCTGTGGGATATGTGGGGGGTTTCATGTACCTGTACTGCCGCGATCAGGCTGTGGGAGATTGTGGGGGGTTTCATGTAACTGTGATGCCCGTGATCGGGCTGGTGGGGGGGGCACAGGGACCGAGTTGGGGGCCAGCCATGGGTGACAGCTGCTGTGTTGCGCCCTGCAATACAGCAGCTCACCTGTGGGTGGCCCTCAACTTGATCCTTTTTTTGGCTCAAGGTTGTGCAGGCGCAGGTTGGGGGTTGCGCATGCACAACTCTGCACAACCCGACTGAATATCGGGTTGCGCAGGTTATGCATGGTTCCTCCCCTCCTGTTGAGCATGCATTCATTTGCATTGCTCTTTTGCGCAACCTGTTGCTAGTGGAGCAACTGCCTCCTGCTGAATATCGCAGAATGGCGCAATGTAGGACTTGCGTAAGTTGAGCATGGAGCAACCCTTTTGAATATCTGGGCCCATAAGTAACTTCTAACAGCTCTGAGGTTTATTCAACAAACATACATTAGATAGATCAGCAGGCCTCAGCAGAACCACTACTACAATCTGCTTGTGCACTTTCTAAAACCCAGTTTCCACCCCAAGACATACCATTAGCCCAAAACTGCAAGGGGATGTGGACTAAACCATTCTACACTGTTACTAGGGTAAGTTACCATATACTACATCCCCCCTTCTAGTAAAAGAAAGCAATTACCTTGATTTCCGGTTTGCATATCAATGAAAATAATTACCAAGCGCTATTAACATAATGGTTGAGTCGTACTTTGTGATGAGTTAGGGTCTAAAGTCACTGGTACTGAGTTGTGTTGAAATAAGTCTTTACCACTGATTTAAGTCATAACAAAATCTCTGAACCTCTCAGGAACTTTAAGCATATGCCCTCTTCTGGTCATTCGAGTAGACTGCACACTGGGTACAGCCTCAGGACTTTCTGGCAAAGTGTCATTGAAAACAACAGGTTCCATTTCAGGTTGCTCATACTCTTGACAAGTGTCCTGTTCTTGGCTGTTGTCCCTGGATTGCACTGTTTGTGACAATAGGGATTCAGTTGACTCATCTGCCTGTTGATCTTCAGCCTCCAAAGTAACTGTTCGGTCTCTCCTGTGGGGCTGCATTCCTGTCGTAATACTGTTTCTGTCTTTTCTGTAGTCCTTTCAGACATTTATGTGCATCCTTTGGTATTTCAGGTCGCAGTGCCCTTGCACTTGCAGGCAATGTTGTCCTCAACATTCTGCCCATTAACAATTGAGAAGGTGTAATGTTCAGTCCTGTGACTGGTGTATTTCTAAGACTGAGCAATGTGAGATGTGGATCGGTCTGACTTTGCACAGAATTCAGAAAGATTCTTTTTACTATCTGGATCATTCTTTCAGCTGAACCGTTAGATTGTGGGTCTCCTGGGCTGGAATGAGTCATTCTGAATTCCCACAACTTTGCAAATTGCTTCATTTCATGACTTGCAAATGGTACATGATCTGCTACCAGTTCTTTTGGAATTCTATGTCTAGCAAATACAGCTTTCAATTTTGCAATGACTGTAGCTGCCGTCTTGTCAGGCATTCTGAGAACCTCAGGGTGTTTTAAAAAATAGTCCACTACTATTAAGTAGGAGTGTCCCCTAAAGTCAAAAATGTCTGCACCAAGCTTTAACCATGGCATGTCAGGTACCTCATGTGGACACATTGGCTCTTTATGGTTTCTGGGTAAGAGTTCCTGACAAGGTCCACATGCTTCAACCATCATTCCTACTTCTCAATTCATGCCTGGCTAATACATCACAGCTCTGGCTTGTGCCTTCCACCTTTGTATTCCTTGATGTGCTGCATGAAGTCTTTGTAGCACATCTGTTCTCAGCTCTTTGGGTATGATGATTCTTTTACCCACCATTATGAGTTCATTTTCTATGTCTATATTGTGTCTCATGGGCCAATAGTGCTGAAGTTTGATGCTGACTTGTTTTTTCCTGTTAGGCCATGCTTTGAGGTGCATTTCTTTAAGCAACTATAAATCACTGTCCCTCTGTGTAGCTTATTTTAGCCCCTATAACATGCTGTCAGGCAGTGTCTCTGTTGCTTAGATTGAGTATATGACCTTTTCACTACTTAGATCAATGTCTCCCTCTGCTGGTTTTCTTGGTACTGCCCTGGACAGCGTGTCTGCAATCAGAATATCTTTTCCTGGAGTACATATTGCCTGTATGTCATATTTCTGTATCTGTAACGCATCCGCTGCAATCTTGCTGGAGCCTTTCCTATTGGTTTGTTCAGTATGGACTGTAGTGGCTTGTGATCTGATTGTACTTTCACTGACCATCCATAAACATACTGATGAATTTTCTGTAGAGAGAAAACAATTGCTAGCAACTCTTTTTCTATCTGTGCATAGTTTCTTTCAGCACTGGACAATGACCTAGATGCATAAGCTATTGGTCTGTTTCTTTGTAGTAGACAAGCACCTAGTCCGTCCTTAGATGCATCTGCTTGGATTTCAATGTCCTCTTTTGGATCAAAGAATTTTAATACTGGTGCAGAAGAAATAGTCTCATTCAGCTTTTGTAAGGCTTCTTCCTGTGCTGACTGCCACTGCCACATGACATCTTTCTTGAGTAGCTGCCTTAGTGGTGCAGTGAGGTTTGCTTCATTCGGAATGTACTGCGCCAAGTATCGAGTCATTCCTAACAGTCTCTGTAGTGCTTTTTTATCTTTCGGAGGGGCATCTCAGCAATTGCTTCTACTTTGGCTTCATCAGGCTGTAGCCCATTTTCAGTTATGATGTGCCCCATGTATTTCATCTCACTCACCAAATACTGTATTTTGTCACTATTGAACTTAACATTGAGTTCCACTTCTCTGTCCATTACTTCTCTCAGAATATTGTCATGCTCTTCCTTGGAAGCTGCAGTTGTAAGTATGTCATCAGCTATCACAAAAACACCTGGTATGTCCCCGAAATGTTCAGCATTTCTCTGCTGGAATACTTCACTCGCAGACCGTATACAAAAAGGAAGTCTGTGAAATTTATACCTTACACATGGACTGTTGAATGTACATTGGTCTGCAGATAGATTCATCATCTAATTTGATCTGCCAGTACCCATCTTTTTCATCTAGAATTGTGAAAAACTTTTACCTGCAAGCTTACTCTGAATATCCTCCAATGAGGGGATGGAGAAGTGATGTCTTCTGATAGCTTTATTTAAGTCTCTAGGGTCCAAACACGCCCTGATCTCACCATTTTTCTTTTTGGTAATTACAAGGCTATTTACCCATGTTGTAGGTTTTCTTACCTTGCTAATCACCTCAATTTGCTCCAGTTATTCCAGTGTCTGTTTTAGTCTGTCCATGATTGCATATGGGACTTTCCTGCACCCATGTATCACAGGAGTAACATTTGGGTCAGTATGTATGTGTTAAACTCCTGGGAATTCACCTAGGCCTTCAAACACTGTTTTATATTGTGCAAGAAGTTCCTCTTTTGTGCTTGGTGGCTTGGTTTTAAGCACCTTTACTTTGCGAATCAGATCAAGGATGACACATGCCTGTTGATCCAGTAGAGAAGCTCCTGATGTATTAGTGACATAAAACTGCAGACTGGCCTCTCTGTCTTGTGTCTTACACTTTAGCGTCACTTCCCCTTCAGGATTAATTTGTGCTTCTCCATATGCCATTAGGATAGTACTGGCCGGCTTGATTTGTACCTTGCATGGGAACTGTGCAATCACTTCTTTAGTCAGTATATTGGCTTCAGCCCCAGTGTCCAACTTGACCTTAACTGGCTGTCCCATTATCTTCAAGGTAGTGTACCACACTTCATCTGGTACTTGTGTCTGCACCATTTCTTATTTTCTTTTTACAGCACCCACAAACAGTGCTTCTACCCCATGGTCATTTTCTCATGAGGTTTGTTGGACTTTTTGGACCTGCACATTTTTGCATAATGGTTGAGGCTACCATATTTATGACATTCTTGTCCATACACTGGACAAGCCTTTGGCGCATGTCCCTTGCCACACCTCCCACACGTGTTTCATTTTTGTGCACGTGTCTCATGTGGTGGTAGCTGGTGGTCTGGTTTTTGGCCTGTATTACCATCCTTCCTTGCACAATAATTCTTAAATGCTTCCATATAACCTCAGCTGCTTTTTTAGCTTGTGGTTTAGCATACGTTATATTGAGGGTATTGTACACTTCGAGGACCTCATCCCCAATCGTGTATAGCAGGACTGCAGTTTTCATTTCCTCTGACTTATCATCTAATCCCTTGGCTGTGAAGTACAGACTTAATCTCTGTGCCCACCTTGTCCAGTTTTCTGCAAGATTTCCAGTTAACAGTAGTGGTGGAGGTGGCTTAAATTGCTCCATACTGCCAAAAATACGTTGTTATATAGTCTTTTAGTAAGCTTTAGGTACTCACAAATACTGTCTTTTGTTTCTTTTCTTGGCAGCCCAAACTTTTCTTCTTTCTTGCAACTGCAGCACTGCAAGTTCACTTCTGACACCATATAATATTTCACTTTAGTTGCTTCTTACTGGTTTAAGGAATGACTGGACACCATAAATAACTTCTAACAGCTCTGAGGTTTATTCAACAAACATACATTAGATAGATCAGCAGGCCTCAGCAGAACCACTACTACAATCTGCTTGTGCACGTTCTAAAACCCAGTTTCCACCCAAAACTGCAGGGGGGTGTGGACTAAACCATTCTACACTGTTACTAGGGTAAGTTACCATATACTACAATGATAGTACAAGAGGAGATAGTTGGGAGTCTAGAATGAAGGACATAAATAAATATTTGTAGACAGGCCATACCAAGAGGGATAGATAAAATATTTAGGATGATAGTGTCATTTATAGGAAACATTTATAAAGTATGTAAATAGCTATGTATATATTGTCCCTAGTATTGTGTGATTTCCACAAAAAAGACTTCCCCTACTCTGCTGTAGGGGGAGCTGCTGTCCCTGTTCAGGATGGCCAATTCTGGCTTGACTACAGAGAGGATGGATGTCTGGGAGGCTGGGTAGCTGGTCTCCTCCCCGAGCTTGACACTGAATTAGACCAAATCATTTCTTTATGTGAATAATTTTGAAGATATGGCTCTAATAACACAGAGAGTGGTAAAAGGAGGTTCGTTTATCCAGATGCTGAAAGGAGTGTTTCTTACTCTGCTGATATGCTGGAGGCAGGAAACTTACAAACCCTACAAACCAAGGAGGACATTCAATTTCAAAAGGATTTAAAAGAGGAGGAAAAGTGCTTGATAGCTAAACAGCAAGACATTTCAGCTGCACTTTTAAAATTTTGCTCCATGGATAAAGACAATAGAAAGTCAGAGCATCCTTTGACAGAACATGTAAACAATCCAAAAGCTGCTAAAGGCAACCAAAAGTTCAGGATGTTAGGAGAATTCTCCATACCCACTCCAAAAATAATCTACCAGACAAATGCTACAGTATGTACCAAATGGGAGTCACAGTTTTCTCCTTTACAGCAAAATCTGGTAATAAACCAATTGTGTCTGAAATGAAAAAATGTAAGCGGTCAGCTCTCACCCTAGCAAAACTGAATATTTCTTCATGCCGTCCAACCTCCAGTTAAGACTCGGCAGCCAAGACTACTTGCAATACCCAGAAACAGAAGATGGTATCTAACAAACCAGGATCCTCGTCCTCCGCTGCAAACCAGCATCAGTGGTCCCTTGAAAAAGCATTGCTAGAAGTGGGATGGCTCAAGACACCGACAGGACAGTGGATCCCTGATCCTGAATGGGACAAGGATATTTTTTCTCAAGTTTCTCTGGAATGGTGCCCAGCACATCCTGAACAGGGACCTGCATCTATTTTGTCTAATAATGACAAAGTTGATAAAAGAGAGAATTTGAATAAAGTAAATAACCAACGTGCACTTGTTAAAACAAAAACAGCAATCAGCTCTATTAACTGTGTTTCTTCTGAATTACAAACAGTATTGTCATCTGACATAGATAAAAATAAGGAGAAGCCTGCTGATGAGAGTACTGATAACCCAATTGCTGGACAGAATACTCCCAAATCTTTAACTCAAAGCAATACCCCCATCCCTCCACAAAGGCCTCTTTTGTCTGAAGTTTTTTTTTAAATAGTAGAAAATAAACTTCTCTCAGGGGGAATGCAGCACAGATTTAGTATAAAGGGGGTTCAGAAATTCACCCTGACTGCCAATACGTAGGAAGGAAACTCTTGAAGGAGTCACTTCAATTCTCTCCAGTTGAAGTCTTTGCATTTATAAATACCTCTGGTGAAGATCATTTTGATGTGAGATTTTGGAATTCTTGGGCACTAGAACTTTTCTGGCAAAGGTATAACCAAGAAAAATGTTCTCCACTTTGGTCACCCTTTATGGTCATACCTTTGACAAAACCCTTAATCAAATTTGTAACAGTCATGTTCATGAATGAAGGGGTTCATGTGGAAGACATTACTTATTGGCTCAGAGAGAAATGTAAAGTTCTGAGTGCCCCTGAGGCTGTACTAGACTCAGAACAATTTGGGACTGGGGTGGAAATTTAAAGTTAAATTACAACAAGATAGCTAGCCAGGTGGCACTGAGGATTGAGGTGCTGGATGCCACATCTCTTGCCACGCTGACAACCCGGGTTCAGACCTGAGCCTGGGGTGCCAGGGGTTGGTAGGGGAGGGATGGGATTGGACATCTGGAGAACTGCTCTCCCATCCCAGGGAGGGATCCAGGGAGCCATCGCTCTGTAGCAGCCTCTGGTGATGGCAGGGGGCTCTACCAGAGCAGTTCTGCAAAGGATGGAGTGTGAAAGATGTCAGCACACTGTGACATCCTGCATGCTCGCACTCCAGAGGACAAAAAATAGGAGGAAAAAGTATGGCAGCACAAGCCCATGGCAGCTTGATGGCTGCAACTTCACTGGCCGGCGTATGCCTGGATAGAGGCATGTGCCAGTAATGGATCCTGGCCAGGATGTGGGAGCATTGGAGGGGGCCCCTCTTGATGGTACAGACGTGTATGCCAGCAGGGCATGCACAACTCCAGGGTTGGCGGTGAGGAGGAGTGGTGGCTGGAGGTAGGCAGGGACTGTGGCTGCAGGAGGATAAAGAATAGTAGTGATAAAAAAAATTACATCAAGATGAAGATGAAATTGGTCATACATCTAACTCATTTATGTTATGTTAGGAAGAGACCATGGGGTTTGCTTCTATGCAGGTCAACCCTGGACCTGCTACTAATGTAGCATCTGCACTCACTTATCCAGTGTGTATGACAAACCAAGATGTGAAAACTGTGTGGAAATGGGTCATACAATTTTACACCATAGGCTGCTAAAAATAAATCTAATCTGATTAATCCAGATTCTTTAATGCAAAAAGCTCAGGAATCTGTGGCATGCCCAGAACAAAACAGCCCTAAGCCTCAGTCAACTTTAGAGAGTTCAAATCAAACTATTACTATATAGAGGATTGTGTATGAGCAGTCATACATAACAAGGATATTCTTCTATTGAGAGGTTTTCTTGGTAACAGATGGCCTTGAGAGGTACTCTGTTACTAAGCAAACCTCAAGATACAAGAATTTCCTTGTTTGTGTATGACTGCTCATACACAATCTTTTATAGTGTATGGGCAGTCACAGCACAGAAAATCATGCAAAACCAGTTGGAGAAGCCAACAGAGAAAAGAAAGTTTAACATTTTATTTTTTTAACTGACACTGTGTGCTGCAGATGTTTCTGCAAGTTCAAATTAAAAAAAAACATCAATTTACAGCTTAACTGGATTGAGGAAAACAACTATATGGCAGCATTCCAAGTTGTTATGCTGCAGTAGTGACATAGCTAGTGCCTCATGACAGCTGTGATGACATAGCTACTGCAGCATAACAACTCCATTCTAGTTATGGATTTCTATCCATAACAACATTCGACCATACACTATAGACATATTTTCGAATGATGATAACAATATTTCAAATCCAGAGCATGATAATCCAACTCAACATTGTATCCTATCCCTTCAACCTGTGTGTTATGAAGACCCCCTTCCCAGGCTGACAAACTAGAAGGGAGTAAAGAAGTTATGCCACCTCCTAATCAATGGTCAACTCATGTAAATCAGAGACTGTCTACCTGGAAATTTAAAGACCCGAATCCTCCTGAAGTAGAAATCGAAAATGCCTTTTCTGCTTTGGCCAAAATAAACTGGTGTGATTCGGATATGGAAGTAGGGGACTTTACTCCCAAGAACTCTAAGACTACA
The DNA here is from genome assembly GCA_016271365.2 of Neoceratodus forsteri. NCBI lineage: Eukaryota > Metazoa > Chordata > Ceratodontiformes > Ceratodontidae > Neoceratodus > Neoceratodus forsteri. Next base: position 277,973,421 of record JADMNL010000026.1, on the reverse strand, counting down.
AGTACTCGAACAGAGACAGGATTATAAGGGAAAGAAGAAAAGGAATACTTAAATGAACACAAACTTTAAATGCACAGCCTGCTGTTAGTAAATATTCATAGTATATTGAATTATAAACAGAGATAGGCTGTCTTTCAATATTTGCATCATCAAAACATTTCTGTAAGTTTTTTACAGGAGACATGGATGGCATCACTTGATCACAGTTGACCTTTTAAAGCTGAATGGTGTTGGAGCCTTCCTACTTGTTATTCGATCCAGACAGAGCTGGTGGGGTGGGTATGTTATTTCAAAATCCATCCTTTACCCTTACTAAAATGATAGATTTAATTCCAGGTAAATTATTAACAATAGGTGGAATATGGGAAGGATCCCCAAGTAGGTTTATTACTGTTTATGGACCTCAGACTAAAGCTGAAAGAGTTGGCCTTTTAACCTCCCTTCAACCATTTTTAGTGACATTCAAACTTATATTTGTAGCTAGGGATTTCAATTGCAATATTTCTAATACAACTTGTCAAATAAGTGGTAAGAAAATTTATTGTGATTCAAATGCTTTATATAAATGTATTAAAACTGCAGACCTTATTAATTGTGCAGAATATCAAGTCATTGGTCACAGGTTTACTTTTAAGAGAGGAAAATGTACAACCTGTCTAGATCATTTTATTGTTTCTAAAAATATTACTCCATTAGAATTCAGGATTACTCCTTCTGAATTCACTGACCATATCATTTTTAAAATACAAATCCCAAAAACTAGTTACAACCAAACGAGACACCATAGATGACTGAATACTTCTGTTCTCTCTGACCCTTTTGTCCAGACAGGAATTACAAAACTATTATGGGCTAGAACATCAGTATTTGATTTATATGATGATATAGGTCTTTAATACAGACAAGTGTACAGTTATGCACTTCGGCAAAAAAAAATATAGAAGTGAATTATAGTTTGGGGGGTAGTATCCTCAAAGTGGTACGTGAGGAAATAGATTTGGGTGTTAGGGTTTGCAATGATCTTAAATACCACTCACACTATAATCAGGTGGTTAAGAAGACAAATGGAATCCTGGGATGCATACATAGACACATCAAAAGTAGGAAAGGAGAGGTTTTGCTCCCTTTGTATACCTCTCTTGTGAGGCCACATACAGAATACTGTGTGCAGTTCTGGGCACCAGGCTACAAAGGGGATATAAGAGCCCTGGAGAGGGTGCAGCAAAGGGCTACCAGAAAAATTGATGAAGTTAAGGATATAGTTTATAGATACATAGATACATAGATTTTGATGGCAGATAAGGACCGCTTGACCCACCCAGTCTGCCCATTTCCCCTACCTAATGGATAAGCTGCAGATCCTAGTTAACCAGCAGCCTACTTCCTTCTACCCCCCCCTAGAATTGCCTTATGACTGTCCCATGCATGCTTGAATTCCACCACTGTTTTAGACTCCACAACCTCCTCCAGAAGGATGTTCCACGCATCCACAACCCTCTCTGTGAAAAAATACTTCCTTAAATTACCTCTGAGCCGCCCCCCTTCTATCTTCAAATTGTGCCCCCTTGTTCTTGCACACCTCTTTTTTTGAAAGATGCTACCCTCTTGGACTTTGTTGATTCCCTTGAGGTACTTGAAAGTTTCTATCATGTCCCCCCTCTCCCTTCTTTCCTTGAGGCTATACATATTCATCTCCTTAAGTCTCTCTTCATATATCTTCCGGTGCAGACCCTGCACCATTTTAGTTGCCCTCCTCTGGACAGCCTCCATCCTGTCTATGTCTTTGCGGAGATTGGGTCTCCAGAACTGCACGCAGTACTCCAGATGGGGTCTCACCAACTGTCTATACAGAGGGATAATAACTTCCTGTTTTCTACTGGTGATGCCTCTCCCTATGCATCCCAGTATCCCCCCAGCCCTCCTTGCAGCCCTCTCACATTGCTTGCCCACCTTTAGGTCATCTGATATGACTACCACCAGGTCCCTTTCCATTTTTGTTGTTGTTAGTATCTCACCCCCCATTGTGTACTCTTCCCCTGGGTTTTTGTTTCCCAGGTGCATTACCTTGCACTTCTTAGCATTGAATCTAAGCTGCCATACATTTGACCATTCCTCTAACGTTGCCAAGTCCCTTCTCATCCTTTCCACCCCACCTTGTACATCAACTCTGTTGCAGATCTTTGTGTCATCTGCAAAGAGACATACTTTTCTTCCAGTCCCTCTGCAATGTCGCTATAAAGACATTGAAGAGGACCGTCCTAATACTGAACCTCACGGTACCCCTCCAGTAACCCCTTTCTTCAGTGGACTCCATTTACTATTACTCTCTGTGTCCTATTCTCCAGCCAATTCTTTACCCAGGCTGTCATCTTGGGACCCACTCCCAGGCTGGCTAACTTGTATATTAATCTTTTGTGTGGGACTGTGTCAAATACCTGTTAAAGTCTTGGTAGACCATGTCCACAGCCCCTCCCTGATCTACTACTTTAGTCACCCAGGAAAGAAATCTATCAGATTTGTCTGGCATGACCTTCCACTGTGAATCCATGCTGCCTTGGGTCCTGAGCCCTCTGGCCTCTAGATACTCAACAATTCTTTCCTTCAGAAGTGATTCCATCATTTGCCTACAACTGAGGTTAAACTAACAGGTCTGTAGTTTTCTCTTCTGCCTTGCTCCCACTTTTGTGAAGGGAATCACATCTGCCCTTCTCCAGTCCTTGGGTACCACCCCATCCTCCCCATGATTTGTTAAAGAGGGTAGTCAGTGGTGTCACTAGTTCTACCCTTAGTTCTTTTAGAATTCTGGGATGAATCCCATCAGGCCCCATTGCTTTGTCCACCTTCAGTTTTAAGAGTTCTTTCAGAACCCTTTCTTCTGTAAATGGGCTAGTATCAACTTCTGTATCCAGAGTGTTTCTACTGTTTGTTTTAGGTATCTCCCACTTCCTTTGTAAATACTGAGCAAAATATTTGTTTAGTATCTCTGCCTTTTCACAGTCACCCTCTGCCCACCCTCCCTCCTCTTTATTAAGCCTCACTAACTCCCTTGGTCTTCCTTCACTCCTGATGTACATATAAAAGGTTTTATCCCCTTCTTAACTGAGTTGGCTATCTTTTCCTCGGTTTGGGCCTTTGCTGTTCTGACTGCCTTCCCAGCTTCCTTTTGCTTTAACTGATACAGTTCTCTGTCCTGCTCCTTCTGTGATTCCTTGTACTTCCTGAATGCTTTCTTTTTCTCTTGAACCTTCACTGCCACTTCCTTTGAGAACCATAGTGGTTTCTTACATCATTTCATTTTGTTTATTTGCTTCACACAAAGGCTTGTTACCTCTGTGATGGCAGTTTTTATTATTCCCCATTGTTCTTCCACCCCTCTTTCCTGCCAATTTGCTGGTGCATTCCTTAGGCACTCACCCATTTTGGCCAAGTCAGCCCTCCCAAAGTCCAGTACATTTGCCTTTGTATGGCTTGACTCTATTGCTGTGTTTATTGTGAACCATACTGTTCGATGGTCGCAAGTTCCCAGATGGCTACCCACTTCTACATCTGTGATCCTCTCTTCATCTCCATTTGAGAGAACCAGGTCTAAGATTGCTCCCTCTCGAGTGGGCTCCAATCACTAGTTGTCTAAGGCATGCCCCTGTAGGGCATCTAGAATAACCCACTCTTTGAAGTGGCTGCTGCAACTGCACTCCAGTTAACATCTGGCATATTCAGATCACCCATCAGCAATATCTCCCCTTTTTCTGCCATTCTAAGTATTCTTTCTATCATTTCCTTGTCCATTTCCTCCCCCTGAGAAGGGGGTCTGTATACAACCCCTGTGTGGATTGTGGTGCCATTGCCAGTCTCCAAATTTACCCACAGTGCTTCTTCTCCTCCCTGTTTTCTCTTTTGTTCTGTTGCTTTGATTCCTTCCCTTATGTAAAGAGCTGCTCCTCCTCCTCTTTTACCCTCCCTGTCCCTCCTGTAGATAGTGTATCCTGGTATGTTTATGTCCCAGTCATGGCTTTGTCTGTACCATGTTTCTGTGAGTGACACAATATCCTGATGTTCCTCCTCCATCAGGGCCACTAATTCATGAAGCATGTTACTCAGACTACGGGCATTGGTACTCATTGCTCTCCATTTTTTGATGGCTTTACCTTCTTTTGCAGCATCCCCCACTGACCTGTCTACCTCGGTCTTTTTCTCATTTAGTACCCTGTTTTGTAGGGAGAGGCTGGGATTTTCCTGCTGCTTATCAGTGCCTCCCCCCTTGACTAGTTTAAAAGCTTGCCAATGAAGCATTTAAACCGATTGCTCAAAAGACTTGTTCCTTCCCAGACAGATGCAGACCATCCTGCCAGTATAGGCTGGTGTCCTCCAGGTGGAACCCCAGTCGCCAATGAAGCCAAACCCTGTGCTCCACACTATTTTTCAACCATTCATTAAACTGCATGGTGCAAAGTACCCTCGCCTCACTCATGCCATTGACAGGCAGCACCTCAGAGAAGGATATTGTGTGTGCTACTTGTCTTAGGCCCCTCCCCAATTCTACAAAGTCCTTCTGCACTGCTCTAATCTCATGATTAGCCAAGTCATTTGTCCCTAGGTGGACAATGACGTCCAGCTCAGACTCCCATGCAGCTGTTCTCATGATCCTGAGGATGCACTTCCTGTCTCTCCAAGCCATGGCACCAGGCAGGCACCTTACTTCAGTTTTCCCTGCTTCCCCAGTTCTATCCCCCTAATAATTGAGTCTCCCACCAGGAGCTGCTTCCTTTCCTTGTGGTGTCCTCTGCCTCATTTCTGTGGTCCTCCCTTGTGACAGTTGTCCTCAGCCTCCTTAGTCTCCACTGTGGGTGCATCCATAGGGGAGCTATGCTCCCCCAGAATGGTGTATGGATTGTGGTGGAACAACTGACTGGGTGTGCCTCTGTTCCACCATCCTCACCCTCCCTGAGCCCACTGCAGTCCAACTGCAGTGCTTTCTTTGCAACCTCTGAGGTAGTGGTGGTGGCTCTGGTGCTCCCTGGATGGGGGAGGTTCCCTTCCTACTGTCCAGTGTGGCCTGGGAGAAGGTCCCCTTACTACTGTCCAGTGTGGCCTGAAGACGGGCAACTTCCTCCCTCAGGGCAGAGAGTTTTCTGCAAATAGGGCTGCATCTCAGCCTCCAGAAAGACTCCCAGAAGACTGCTGCCCCACAGCCATTACATTGAACTACTCCCCACATTTTTTTGTGTGTGTGTGTGATTGGTTTGTAATATATATATATATATTATACAATGTGTATGCTTATATTGTCAGTGCAGTGCGCTAGAGAGGATATGACAGTGATATGCACCTTGCACTCTTCAGGAAATGATGTCAGAACCCCAGGTATAAAGGAACTATTTCCAGGGGTGGGTGGGGTAAGGGGTGGGAAGGGGTTGTGCTTAAACTGTGCCCTCATAAAACAATCAGCTAAAAGCTCTAACCCACCGCTGTGATGAGTGCCTTCCTGTCAGCAAGATGCCCTACACAACAATTTGACAGAGAAAATACCCTGATAATCAAACAGAGAAAAATCCACACATCCAAGTCAGACACAGGTAAACCTCCCCAGCCCCAAAACAGGGCTGGTGGTTTGTGCTCTGAAAGCTGCTAGTCCCAAAATAAGTCAGCTGTGCTTTAAACTCTTTCTGCACTGAAAATGTTAAGAATTGTAACAAACAAATGTAAACCTAGATCCACCTCCCTCTGTTGCTTGAAAGACTGTCTTCTCCTGTTTCACACTGCAGGTTTTTCTATGACAACTCCTTAACCACAGTAACTTATTTAAAAATAGTTTCTGTCCCAAAATCCTAGTAGTCAATCCAGCTACCCCCAAGGGACAACCAAAATGCAGTATTCAAACACTTGTGAAGTTACTTCCAAGATAAGCAGAGTTTGCAAGCTCCTTTTTCAACTCCTCAGCCACCTGTAATTTATTTAAAAAAAGTTTAACTGTAAAAAAATCCTAGTAGATAATCTAGCTACCTCCAAGGATCTACCCAAATGCAGTATTTAAATCCTTCTGAAGTTACTAACAAGATAAACAGAGTTTGCAATCCCCTTCTTGGTTAAACACTAAATAAATATGTGAATAAAAAGCAATTACCTAAGGTAGTTAGTTTCACCTCCCACAGAATTATGCAAATATGCACGTTTGTTGCAGATATCAAGTGCAACATAGAATTTCTCACACAGCTGAATAAAGAAGTAGTGTCCTTCCAGGTCAAGCAAAGCAAATGAGGACAGGTTGAAGAAACTGGATTTATATTCCCTTGAATACCGTAGGATGAGAGGGGATATGTACCTAATTTATTGGGCATTATCTGAAAACCAGCTTTGGGAGCAAATGGACCTGCACCTTAGGGTATAGTCACATAACACTCATGCCCACCCCTTACAGCTTAATGTGGATAGATGTAAGACACAGTCTCGTATGTTCTGGTTTTCAAACTGGGTGGCAAGAGTTTGGAATGACTTGCCGACTGAGGTTGTAGCTAGTAAGACTATGATATCCTTCAAACAGTCTATTGATACTTATTTAAGGGGCAGAAATATAGTGGGATATTAAATTAATTGATAAGCGAGCCTAATGGACATTAATCTTTATAGAGCTCTGTATTACCAGTGTTACCAATATACTAAAAGTGACATAAAACAATGGTTTCAAAATTATAGTAAACATAAAGAACATAATAAATACTTTATTTACTGAACTGTGTACACAATTGCACTCTTTTCTCATTCCTTCCACATCTAGATATGACCATTCGGCCAGATAGACAGTCGTAAATACTAAATGAGTCAATTCCAAAGTAATAGAGCTAAAACTCTTAAAGCTGTGTTACAATATGGAACTCAGAAATCACCTATAGGAGACCCTTTTGAAGCATGTAAAGCAAGAAGGGATTCATCCTTGCAGTCCACAGCTCTGTACTATCTGTTATTGACTATGGCTTGGTTATATATGGAGCTGCCACAGCTACATCTCTCAAAAGACTAAATACTGCCCTAAACAAAGTCGGTAGACTTATCACTGGTGCCGGCTACCTCACCCATACTTGTGATTTATTCGCCCTAACCGGGTGCCTCAAACTACAAGACCACATCAAGTACCACTCATGTATACTTGCCAAGCAAGTGTAGCTTGGAGCCCTGCCAACGGGCATCGCCAGTCTTCTATCAAAGCCTCAAAAGTTGCGTCACACCCGGTCCTCCGTCTCTGAACTCTTTCATGTTCCTAGGGTTCAGACCACCCAATGCCATCGATCCTTCCTCTACAGAGCTCCTAACTGGATGAATGGCATGAGCTGTGAACTGACTAGCATACCTCAACTTACCCAGTTCAAGCATCTCGTGCATCTGCACATCTCTAAGGAAAGTGAGTGTACCTGCTTTAATTAGGCATGCAACTTGCTCCTCATCTCACAACCTCCATTCCCCAGCTTCCTCGACAAGACCCCTGGCTGCATCTTTCCAACTCTGCTCAATCGCCTCTCTCACCCTTCCCCCTACCTGTCATGTCCTGACCCTCCTACTCTGTCCCACTAACTCACACACTATGACCCCTGACTTACTCTTTTCCACACCTTTCTTCCTCCCCTCCCCTCATCCCTCCCTCCTCTGACACCTCACATCCCCTCCCTCCTGTCTCCTTCTCCTTCTGTGCTTGCCTCCACTCCCACCCATTCTACCCCTTCCTGCCTCACTCAACATGCTTGACAATGCCACCCAGATGCATCCCCCCTTGTTCTCTTTCCTGCTGCTACTCTTCATCCCCTGACTCACCTTTCCCAATTTCCAAATGGGATTACCAGCCCACATTTCGCCTATAAACTCCTAAAATGCCAACTATGTATCTAATTGCAATCACCTATGTTTACTATGTATTATGCTGTTCTACTGTTCGCTATATTTGATATTATCTGTACATGTTATTTGGCTTTATACTCTGTCTGTTTTGTAAGCCCCTCCCCATTATTGACGTGGAACCTTTGTAAATGAGCTCCAGTGTGCTCAAAGGTATTTTCTAATCCTAGATTGAAATAAATAAAAAAATAAATAAATCCTCTTTCACTTGTCTGAGAAATGAGAATGGTCAGCTAGTTTATTCCAAGGAGAAAATACATAATATAATATCTACACATCTGAAGTCTTTAAATATAACCCATCCTTCATTAGTACTTATAAAAAGTAACATTCCTGTTCTTCCTAAGGGAACTAATGATTTAGACCTTCCTGTTTTAGTTTCAGGAACTGAAGAAATGGTAAAAAATCAGGAACTAGAAACATCTTCAGAAATAGATACAGTAGCTTTCCTTATGAATTTAATAAATAATTTTCTGAAATAGCAGTTCTTCATATCTCTTTTCAAATAAAGGTATTCCTGAATATTTCACCACTGGACTTATGTTCTTATATAAATCAGGAGATAAATATAATATACAGAACTGCAGAACAATTACCAGTTTTAATGTTGATTTCAAACTATTGTCTCATATTTTCAATAAATGCTTAAGGAAAATTGCCACATTTTTTGATTCACCATTCTCAGTTTTGCAGCATTCCAGATGAAAATTCTCAGCATGCCGTAGTGATTTTAAGGGATCTAATAGAATTTTATGTTTCTCAGAAGAAAACTGGTATTCTTTTATCCTTAGATCAAAGTACAGCATTTGACCAGGTAAACCATTCTTTTTTTATTTTCAGTTTTGCAAGATTATGGTATTACATCTTTATCAAATGGTTACACATTTTATATTCTTCTGTTTTAGCCCATTCCATTATTCAAGGACACATAACCCCAAGCCTTAAAATATCAGTAAGGGTAAGACAGGGTTTCCCTGTTAGTCTTCTATTAAATATTTTTCCTTTAGACCCATTTCCTAGGCATGTAGCCAATCACTCGCAGTGGCATGATCATTCTGGTAAGGATATTCAAGATAATATAAAGATTTTAGCTTATGTATATGACATCTGTGTTTTCTTTTCAGACCTTAAAGGAATACTTCTCCTATTACAAAAAATGTAGTTATAGTCAACTATATCAAATGCAAGTTCAAATATAATTAATGTAAAGGTTTGTATATAGGAGCACAAGAGTAGCCTCTGCCAATTTTGAATGGTATCTCTGTTTCATCCCAACCAATTAAAGTATTAGGAATGATTTTGGGGCAGAAATATTTACCTTCCTTAAATTGGGAATCTGCCCTATCTGTGAAAACAAAGTCCAGAGATGGAAAGGATGGAAACTTTAAAAGAGTACAAATAATAACACAGTTTCTTATTCCATGTATTTCATATATTGCAATGATTTTTCCACTACTAGCTGTATTGCAAACATGAATATCACATAGTTTTTTCATATGGTATGGGGTAGCAGGTTAAACCCTATTAAAAGAGCCTATATTTTTTTGTCTAAAAGTAAAGGTGGACTAGGAAAGATAGATCCTATTATTTTTTAAATAATGTATTTATATCCCAAAATATAAATCTAGGTCTATCTTTTTTTAGGAAGCCTACATTTTAAATGGATCTGTAATACCCTGGGTTACTACTTTCAAGCCTGGATTGGAATGGGCCTCCACCTAAGATTATTCCATGCTTACAATGTTCTATAATATTTTAAACCAGTTGCTCAAAAATTATTTAAATGAGGTTTATCTAAATCTCAAATTACTCAATCTTTGGGATCTCAGCTTTATCAAGTAGTTATGGACAAAGTTCACTCCTCAGAACCAGAATTTAAGAATTGTTCTCCTTCCAAGACAAAGATAGTCTTGTCACAATTAAATAATAACAGGACTCCCCCCATATGTGGGGCTCATTTGTATCTGCACTCCCCACACAGTCCCTCCATTGATCCTACCACCACTGCTAGTTTGGAGGTCTGCCTAAGGATCTGGAGAGCTCATTCATGTCTACACTCCCCCCACAGCCCCACTGTTGATCCTGTCACAGCTGTAGCTTTGGAAGTCCACCTAAGGGTCTGGATGGCTTGTTCATGTCTGCAATCCCCCGACAGTCACTCTGTTGATCCTGCCATAGCCACAAGTTCAGAAGTCCACCTAAGGTATGGAGGACAAGCTCCACTTATTTGAATTTGGCACCTTTTGGGCAGCCCGCTGAACTCATTCCGCATTAATTTGCTGCTGGCTCCTTAAAATGTGCTGCTACTACAGGCAGTTTTTCATTTCTGAAAAATTTATTTAATCAGTGCATCCCCTTTTGTAATTTATCCTGCTTTCTCCTCTATGCTTTTTCCCTTTTCTGTACTGCCCCCGTGACTATAGTTACACCTGCCTCTGTCCCACCCTTTGTTAGCTCCTTTGTTCTCTGTCCCTGTCCCTGTAGCCACCTTCTTATTTATTTAGTCTGCCTCTCTCCCCAACCTCTGAAACATCTAGCACAGCACCTCTGACGTACCTTGTATGCACTCCTCCTACAACCTCCACTGTACAAGACACTATTGAGACCCCACCTGGAGTACAGTATACAGTTCTGGAGACCTTACCTATGTAAGGACATAGAAAGGGCAGAGAAGGTTCACAGGAGGGAAACAAAGATGGTGTGGGGATTGCATCACAAGTCCTATGAGGACAGTTTGAAGGACTTGAATATGTACTCCATGGAGGAGAGGTGGCAGACAGGGGATAAGATAGAGACATACAAGTACCTTACAAGGAGGAACAGGGTGCAAGAATACATGATTTTTCAGCAAAAAAGATGTTCCAGGACTAGAGGACATGGAATAAAGTTGGAGAGAGGGTGATTCAGGGGAAACATGAGGAAGAATTTCTTCACAGAGTGGGTGATGGGCAAGTGGAATGCTCTGCCAGAGGAAGTGGTGCGGGCTGAAACAATCACAGGATTTAAGAATGCATGGGATAGACATAAGGGAATTCTGGAGGTCAGGGGTAAGGGGCAACAGATTTCTAGGAAAACAAAGTGAACTTACAAGTTCACATGGACAGACGGGTAGGCTATAGGCCCTTATCTGCTGACAGTGTCTATGTGTCTTGCTTTCCTTTATTTCCAGTATCTGGAGGGCTCGTTCATGTCTGCACTCCCTCCCCCACAACCATTCCATTGATCCTGCTGCCACAGCATGTTTGGAGATTCACCTAAGGTACAGAGGACAAGTTCCACTTATTTGAATTTGGTGCCTTTTGGGCAGCTCGACGAACTCACTCTGCATTAATTTTCTACTGGCTCCATAGGAGTTGCTGCTATTTCAAGCAATTTTTTTGGCCCACCCTCTCTCTCTATCTCACTGGATTAAATCCTCTGCTGCTGTGCCCCCTACTATACAAATTGATAGCTGCATATGGGAGGCAGTCTCTTAGCTGCTGGTCTGGTTCTCTCTTAATCCTTAGGGGGTGGCACTTCTCTTTTCCTACTCACGTTCAGCTGTAACCACCTTATTAATTCATCTACCTTCTCCCCTACCCTCTCAAACCAAAGTGCCATTAGGACACATCACCACCACCACCAGTTATGACCCAGTTCTAACCCGCCTATCGCCCTTATTCAACTTCCTAGGTGAAACCTATTTCCCTATATACTTGTGAAACTTATTAAGTTTAACCTCTGCTAAGACCCTTACCACTATGTGAAACCTTTGCCACTAGGTGTAACTTGCTCTCCAATAAACTCGTAGAATTTACTCCCCTATAAGCTTGCTTTTTTTTTTTTTACCAATTATTTTACCAGATGAGACACACTAAGCTGAAAGCTTGTTTGCAGGTGCAACCTGGGAGCATGAGGAAGTTAAGTGACTTGCTATGGGTCACACAATATGCAAGTGGGGGCTGTGGGATTCAAACCCAGGTCTCCAGATTTGCAGCTCAGAGTCTTAAACCACTGCGCTTAACCTCTGAGTTTAATCACTGAGTTTAACCTCTGCATAAATGCTTATCACTAGGTGAAACCCTTACCACTAGGTGAGACCCTTATCACTAGGTGAGACCCTTACCACTAGGTGAAACCCATACCACTAGGTGAAACCCTTATCACTAGGTGAAACCCTTACCACTAGGTGAAACCCTTACCACTAGGTGAAACCCTTATCACTAGGTGAAACTTATTCCCCAATGACCTCATGGAACTTACTCCCCTATTAATTTATTAAGTTTAACCGCTGCTAAAATCCCTTATCTCACTGTACAGTCTCCCTTAATAATTTCATAATGTCTTTGTTTCATTTTCTAAAGGGTTTGCTTAGGAGTTGCTCCCTCCTATTGTATCTCCAGCTGGACGTACCACACCAGGGAAGGACAACCACCACTCTTCAGTCCATTGGTCTGTGACTGCCATACCATGCTCACTATCCAGCCTGTACCTCACTCAAATTGAGCTCCCCTCTAACCACACTAACTCTGATACAATGTAATAAAACCATCCTACACATACCCCGGACTAAGAAAATCTCAAAGAGCCCCCCCATTTGCTCATGTGCCTACTGCTCTTATCTGGTGACATCGAACTAAACGCAGGACCCATAAAGAGGGAAGGGACACTCTCTCTCTCTCTCTCTAGCATCATGCCCCTTATGGTTATGTGTAAATGGTCTTAAAGTAACCCACATGAATATACAGAGCATCAGGAAGAAAATGTCTGAGCTAAATACTTGGGCCCAGCACTATAAGCCAGACATCCCCTGTATTACTGAAACCTGGTTAAAGCCCTCCATTCTGTCCCATGAAATAACCCTTCCTGGCTTCACCTCCTTTAGGAGAGATAGGCTCTCAAAGAAGGGAGGGGGAGTACTGATGTACACCAGTGCAGAGTTGGCATTCTGTGAACTACCGGAAATAAAATTCTCAGCAGAAATAGAGCATCCATTTCTCATAGTTACCCTAGGGCAAGTCAAGAAGTTATTAATAGGATGTGTCTATCTACCTCCCCCCGCATCACTTCCTCCTCCTACCCTGAACTCTTTTTAAATTTAGATAGCCTACCTCATAGGGACATTATCCTCTGTGGCAGTTTCAGTCTTGATTGGCTAGGAGTAACAAAACCCAGTACATAGCTGCACTCTCAGACACCAACCTAGTGCAAGTCCTCGACCAACCTTCTTGATCCAATATGAAGATGGGAAAGCATAGCCTACTTGACTTGATGTTAACCAACAACAAACACCACATCAAATCAGCAGAATTTTCCCTGATGCCATAAGTGACCACTCCTCCACCTATTGCATTTGGAAGAATAACCTCCCACATCCCCACCCTAGAATTATAAAGTCTCGAGACCTCACTAATTTCAACACTTCATGAGAATTCTGCACTCCATTGATTGGGATCCTAGCAATTCCCTCCCAGATATAAATCTTGCTCTGGATTTCTTCATTAACACCTTTTCCTCCATCCTTGAGTATCATGCCTCATTCAAACTAAGAAGAGCCAAGGGCATCCACACCCCCTGGCTCTCCCAGGATTTGCAACATTTAATGCACTCTCATAATAGACCTTGGAAAATCTTTAAAAAGTCTGGCCTCAGCTCTGACTGGCTGACCTACCATCAATCGTGGAATGCCTGTAAAGCAAAAATCACCAATTCCAAGTGAGAATACTTCCAATCTTAACAAATCAACCATCTCACTAATCCTAAAAACTTCTGGGCAGAAGCTAATGCCCTCATCAGGGGCAAGGAGTGTACCATCCACCAGACCATGAACTATAATGTTACAGTTCTGTTCACCCCCTTAGAATCACATCTGGTATAAATCACTTTTTCACTGACCTAGATAGATATAAACAAGCCTTACCAAATGTGCCACTCCATCCTGTCAATGCCAGCCCTGATGCCCCTTGCACTCCCTTCCATTGGAAACTCACATCATGCACAGTGGTTCTCAAGCTCCTAAACAAACCTGACCCTGATAGCTCACTGGGCATTGACTCCCTTCCTCCCTAATCCCTTAAGATTGGTGCCTCTGCTATCTCTCACCAAGCTGCACAATTAATCAATATGTCCTTCCTCTCACACACTATATCAGATAAATGGAAAATAGTAATAGTGGTCTCTGTACACAAGAGCAGCTCATCAAGCCTTACAGAAAACTATAGACCTATAATTATATTATGTCCCCTAGCAAAAATTCAAGAAAGAATACTCTATAATCAGCTATACTCCTTCTTAGAACTGACACATGCAATTATTGTCTCAACAAGGTTTCCAGAAATTGCATGGGGTGGAATCTGCTCTCCTTCTGCTTGCTGTGGGGAGAGGTTAGAGGGGAGTTTGAATATCAGGTGAGTTTGTCTCTGTAAGAATTTATTATCTCTGAGTACGTTTTGTAAGTTTTGCTGGTGTTTTTTGAATTTAGACTAAATCTTTGAGTTGCTGGCTTGTCTGGGGACTGTGGCTGGATGGATTGAAAAAGGGGGGATATGATCGAGGCCTTTAAGTATCTGAAAAGGATAAACAAGACCAACACAGAAGGGATTTTCCAGATGAGAAGGGGGAAGGACACAAGACTGCATGGACTGAAATTGGAAGGGAGACTATTCAGAATGGAGATGAGATATTTTTTCACTGAAAAAATGGTCCACAAATGGAACACCTTACCAGACGACATAGTGTACTGTAAGATGTTGGGCAGTTTCAAGAGTGTTGGGACAGGATTAGGGTAAGGATATTTGGAAGAGGGGGGCCGGAGGGACAGCTGCAAGTTGAGGTACTTGCTGCACACTCGAGCAGACTCGATAGATCAGGAGGCCTGTTTCTGCTGGCAATTTCATATGTTCATATGTTTTAATGTCCTAAGAGTCACCACAGATATCTTTCAAGCAATGAATCAGAGCTGAGCTACTGGGGCTGTCTTTGTTGATCTCACAAAAGTGTTTGACCTTGTTAACCACTGACTACTCCTAGCAAAACTTAAACTCAGTCTCAACTCTAATACCCTTTCATGGTTTTCTAATTATCTGTCTAATTGGCTACAGTGCTTCAAATGGGCTGGAGTTACCTCCCACCATTGCACACATCACAAACGGGGTCCCCCATCTATCCTGGATCCGCTGCTATTTTCCATTTTCATTAATGAGCTATTCAGAAATTATGGAGGCATGTTGGTACAACTCTATGCAGATGATGCTGTTCTATATAGATCAGATAGAAGCATCTCCTCCATCAAGATGGGCCTTGAGAAGGATTTCTGGCTACTCAAAATCTGGTTTAGATAAAAACCTACTAGTGCTCAATACTAGAGATGCAGCAAATTTAAATTTCACTGGTGAAGTGTCCACAAAGTGGGCATTTCACATTGTCACCTGCTACGTGGAGTGGCCAATATGAATGGCTCACTTTGCCTTGTAATTATTACTTCACGTTGTCATTCTGCCTGAACTCAAAGTAAGGCTAAGTGACAATATTGACAGCACCACACACACACACACACAGTCATCAGAATTAATGTGCATAGCCAAAATGCTACTGTCCTGTGTCCAGAAAACTCCCCAGTGCAGATGAAGTGAAATGACAGAACAATAAGAAATGCAAAGTCTCCCAGAATTAATGGTGCACTCAGTCATGCGCATAGTGGCCACACGCAGTCACCAGAATTAATGTGCATCCCCAAAATGCTGTCTTCTGTCCAGAAAATTCCCCAGTGCTGATGAAGTGAAAGGAAAGAGTAACAAGAATGCAGTCCCCCAGAATTAATGGCACACTCAGTCATGTGTGCAGTGGTCACACACAGTCACCAGAATTAATGTACATACCCAAAATGCTACTGTCCTAAGCCCAGAAAATTCCCCAGCGTTGAAAAAGTGAAATGAGAGTGTAAGTAACAAGAAATGCAAAGTCTCCCAGAATTAATGGTGCACTCAGTCTTGCATGTAGTGGTCACACACAGTCACCAGAATTAATGTGCATCCCCAAAATGCTACTGTTTTGGGTTCAGAAAATTCCCCAGTGCTGATAAAGTGAAATGAGAGTGTAACAAGAAATGCAGTCTCCCAGAATTAATGGTGCACTACAAATGCACAGACAGATTAAGATTGTACTGTGCACGCAAGAAATGCAGATGCAAAGGGACAAGAACACCTAACCAGTGCTCACAAGTCAGAAATCCAAATCTGGAAAAGAATACCTTTTGCTGGTTGGTGGGGGGGCGGTGCACGGCAGTAACAGTCCACTACCAGTAAGGATACCACAAAGCAGTACAAAAAATTCATGCAGGTGCGGTGGATAGCAGGTTCACACTGCTGCAATTACTCTGTGGCACAATAAAAGGTGTCTGATTTAATGGCACACATCGTGCGCACACACTCACACTCACACACATACTATAAGTAATGCATAGCAATTTGAAAACCTTTAGTAATATAACCAAATGTTTTAAACAAACTGAAATTATACACTGCTGCACCACAACAATCAGCAAATAAATATCAAGAATTACTGAAAATATTACTGCATGTACATTAACACAGTTATACAGAAAAAAACCAGAAAGACTGCCTTTCTCTCCCAGTTAATCTACCTACACCCCAGATATGCCCCTCTCCCAAAACACACTTCACAGTTCACAGACTGACAGTACAAAATTAACATTCAAAATCCACACACAAAAACAATAAACACTCAATGATATGAGCACAGAATGGTTTCCTACAATCGATGTACTAAATTTTGAGCAAAGAAAAAATGACCCAAGAGGAATTTTTAACAGCTTTTAGAGGTTTTGAATCACAGAGCTCTGAGAGCTGTCTCCAGCTACCACTACACACACACTACTCAGAACTGAGGCGGTGCAAAACAATCTCGAGTCCATGTGACCTGCAATCCCATGAATCACTGCAGAATTCACCTTGGAGCTCAATTACAAGGCAAAGTGATGCAAAGTACATTGATTTCAATGTATGTCATCTTAAAAATTGGTGGAGAAATGGTTTGGGAAAGGCGGAATAACACAAAGTCATTGGATTCAATGGACTTCGCATTCCTCATTATGATGCGAAGTACTCTGCTTCGCATTGTGGATTATTCCGCGGAATCTGCATTACTCCATGAATCACTTCATGGAGCGAATTTTAGCCACTTTGCCCACCACTACTCAATACCAAGAAAACAAAAGCAATGCTGTTTCATCACACTTCCTTTGACTTGCCCACCCAACAACCCTTTGTAATCAACAACTCTAAAGGCATGGTTCTTGAAAGAGTGGACTGTTTTAAATATTTAGGAGTAACCTTGGATGAAAATCTATCCCTTGAAGCTCACTGTCATAAAATTATTAAGTCCACACATTAAAAACTGGGCCTACTTTATTAACTTTCCCCTTACTTGACCCCCCCCCAATCCTGACAATACTTGCCTCAGCAACTCTGTTCCCTGGTCTCTTTTATGGAATCCCTCTACTTCATTTTTATTTATTTATTTATAAATATCTGATTTACAGACCTTTGAGTCAGGGACTCATTTACAAAGGCACCTTGTTGAACTTAAGACAAAGACACCACAGTTAACAGGTCATAAAACAATAGCTCGGAGAGCAGACAGTTGAACAATCATTCACTGGAGATACATGGGTAGCAGTAGATTAAACAGTATACATACAGTTGCTTCAGCACACAGGCATCACATCAAATACATGGGTAGCAGTAGTTAAACAGTATACTGTACATAGTTTAGGCACATAGGCACCACATCAGGAGAGACCAAAGTAGATCTACAATATAAAAGCAAATGACATCAGGAGTTATAGAGTAGCCCAGAATGTTCACGAGGGCTGTAAGTAGTCTGAGGACAATGTCATGACTGTGGATGATAGTCCAAGGGGGATTATGTACATTTGCAGCAGCAGGAGTCCAGAAGGTGGACTCTGAGGGCAACCTTGAAAGGACCTAGCTTATTGGAGTCAACTGTGTCAACAGGGAAGGGAGTTGAACCAGGTGTGTGCTCTGTAGCCAAAGGATCTCTGTGCTAGAGATGTCCTGGCCCTGGGGACTAGAAGTGAGGTCTTGACAGAGCTGTGGGTGGATACTGCGTGGGAAGCCCGGTGCAGGAAGGCGGAGACTCCGGGGGGAGAGCCCGAGCAGAGTTTTCTTTACTAGAAGGCAGGTTTGGAAGCAAAGTCTTTCCTCAAGATTGAGCAAATTGGTGGAGGACTACAGTAGACAGGTGTGGGTGTGGGCACCAGTCAGGAGCCTGCAGGCCTTACTGATGGAGAGATGGATTTTAGCAAGGACAGTATTGTTGGCAGCAGCATAGATGGGCAGACCATAGTCTACTAGAGACAGGATGGATGAGGTGATTGCTAACCTGAGCACCTGGGGGGAGGCAATCCCTATGGCAGTATAGGAATCCAAGCCTGATATCAGTGGCAGCAGAAAGGGTGCTAATGTGGGAGTGGAAGGTAAGGGATGAGTCGAATGTGATACCCAGGTACTTGTAGGAGAAAACATGCTCAATGAGATGTGGTGTGCTGGGTAATATCATGGGGGGGGCTACCCCTGGCATTGCTTTGGTGATGTGAGAAGAGCATAGATTTGGTCTTTTTTAGGTTCAGGACCAGTCTATGGTCCATGAACCAATATTCAGCTTGTTAAAAAGCGCATTGGAGGGTGATCTGCAGTGTCGTGGGGTTGGGATCTGAGGCAAAAAGCACTGCATCATCCACATAGAGGAGGATCCTACTAGAACAGGCAGTGGGGAGAGTGTTTAGATAGAGGCTGAAGAGGAGGGGACTCAGGATAGAGCCCTGGGGTACACCAGAGTGGACAGGACAGGTGTCAGATAAGGTGCCATTGATTTTAATGTACTGTGCTCTGGCAGAAAGATTGCTGGTGAACCAGGTGAGGGGACCAGAGGAGAAACCAAGGCATCTGAGGGAGTCAAGCAAGAGGAGAGGTCAATGAACACAGCCCTGGCGGGGTTGTCAATGTCAAGGGCAGAGTGCAGGAAGTTAGAGAATTCAAGTAGGGCTGTGGTGGTGCTATGACCAGCTTGAAAGCCGTGCTGCTCAGGGCACAGAATATCATGCTTGGCCAGGTACTCCATGAGTTGGTTGGCTACTACTTTTTCCAGCACCTTAGAAAGTGTGGGAAGGGGGAGGATGGAGATCGGCTGGTAGTTACCGGGAAGGGACTGATCCCCACTCTTAAGGATGGATGTGATGATGGCAATTTTCCAGGCATTGGGGAACTGACCCAGGCACAGAGAGCGGTTTGGTAGGTCAGTAAGGGGGACCAGGATAACATTCAGGACCAGGCATAGGAGCCTAGCGTTCAAAGGGTCAGTGCTGGGGCTATTACTATTGATGGCTTTTAGGAGATAGGGTTTGGCTTGAAAGGGGAAGATGGTGTGAAGGTAGAAAGGTGGGTGCTGGACGGTGGGCTACTGTGAGGCTGGGATGTGGTCAAAGAAATTACTGGGTAGGACGGAACTTGGGTCCAAGAAAGTGGTGCTTAGGCAGTCTGCAATGCCAAGGGGTTCAGAGCAGACAGTGCCATTAACTGAGAGTTGGGAGGGTGGTGGGGAGTGGGACTTCCCGTTCAGCTCTTTGATGTTGTTCCAGAAGGTTCAAGCAGACCCCCATGAGGAGGCAAAGGTGGACCACTAATATTGATCTTTAACTTGCATGATGGCCCAGGTATACCTAATGTGCTCTGCGTTATATGCTTGCCTGTCAGCAGACTTGCTGGATTCCATGGCTATGTGCCAGAGGTTGTTCCTCATTTTAAGTTTCAGGAGGAGGGAGGGGGTGACCCACGGCACATGTAGTTTTTTTGGTGCATGCTCTAGTGAAAGGGGCAAAGAGGTCACAGGTTTTACTAAAGGAGTGAGTAAAGAAGTCAAGGGCCTCATCTATGGATGGTGCATGTATGATGGGGGACCAGTCCAGTTGGGCAAGGTACAACCTAAGGTTACGAAGGCTGCCAGGGAGGAGATGCCGGTGCTGGATGATTCTTGTGGCTGGCTTACTGTTGGTAGATGACCAGGACAATAAGACAGGGGAGTGGTCACTTAGCAAATTGGGTAGGATGTTTATAGCCAGCACTTTCTGGGGGTGGTTGATAATAATGACATCCAGGAGGGTGCTGGTACCAGTAGAGGGGTTGTGCCTGGTGGGGTGGGAGACTAGCTGGGTCATGTTGAGGGTGGCAAAAGAGTCTCTTGTTTGGGAAGCAGATTCTGGGAGCCAATTGATGTTAAGATATCCAGTAATTATCTGCCCCGCTTTGGGCAGTAGGCCAGAAAGGTAATCAATAAACGACTGGATGGCGGGGTCTTGCTTTCTAGGGGAAATATAGGCAACAGTGAAGAAGAGCGGTCCTTAGCAGGATCGGAGAGAGTTTTAGTGCAAGGGCTTGCCCCACTATCAAGCTTGGGAGGTGGCAGTGCATGTCCAAGAAGGGTGTCATGCATGTAGATGGCACAACCATTCCCGGTCTTCCCTGAAGAAAGTATACCCTGGGAGGGAGACAAAGGAATCAGGGGTAGTTTTGGATAACCAGGTTTCCACGAGGGCGATAATGTCCAGCTGGTGCTGTAGAACCCAGCACTGGAATACCACAGCCTTTTTGAGGAGGCTTCAAATATTTAAGGAGGCGATGTGGAGACCTTGAGCTGGGGCAGGCTTGTTAAGATTGGGGGACATAGGGCCTGGGTTAGGGTGGATATTTCCAGACAATAGTAATAATAGTATGATTAGTCTGACTTGGGGATGGTAGTGACTGAAACACCACACAGGGCGTCTGGACAGGGGGTGAGATGCAGACATGCAGGGGTGGGTAAGGTACGGAGGGTGGGAAAGGCTGATTAAAGCAGGGTCCAGGATGGGTGAGGGACAGAGGCAGTGGCAGAGGCATTAGTTGGAGGTGGGGGTGGGGGGTGTCAAGCGTGGGGGTCGGAGACAGGTGGCGCACATAAGTGGGGGGGTACTGTATATGGTGGGTGTGTGCCCTAGTTGTGGTGGGGCTGGTAAGAGGAGAATAAAGGTGAACATACATAGTATCAGTGCACAAGGTGTATTGAGCAATGATGGGGATAGGAGTTGCGTCATGCTGGACTTGAGTGTGACTGCCACTATGGAGTGGTGGTAGGGCTATGGACTTTGGCAACAGAGGTACCAGGTTCAAATCCTGGTGAGGGAGGGGCAAAAATTAGCCTAATGGTGGGGACCCAGTGGTGGGTAGAGGCCTGAGCAGGGTGTTGTTTGGCGGTGAAATGGAGGGTACGATAGTGACTCCTAGTAGTCAGCAGGTGAGGGTGTGAGCAAGGAGGGCTGGGAGCAGCCAAGGCAGGAGGGAGGGACCATTGAGCCAGGAAGACGGAGGGGAGGTTAACTAGAAGGGAGATGTAGGAACTTGGGCAGTAGAGATGAGGTACAGAAGAGAGTGCTTCCTACCCCTGTGGAGAGTCACTGAGCTGTGTCTGGATTGCAAGTTTGGCTAAGTCATCTATTCTGTCTGAATTAAAGCAAATCTACCTCAGAACCACATGCTTTGCCACAATAGCACCTAGTGGAATGCACCACTTCGATGTCCTCAAAGCCCTAGGATGGCTGTCCTTTGAGGCAAAGCTTCACTCTCCAACTCTTTATTACATTCAAACTCATCACCTTCCCTCCCCACTTATCCTTGCTAACTTGTTCAGTTTTAAACCCATTTCTAGGTCCCTACGCTCTTCTCACCTCCCTTTGCTAAGTCTTCCCATGACACGGTTAGCCATAAGCCAGAAATCATTCTCTTATCTAGCACTCCAAAAATGGAACAACTTCCCACATGGACTACTTTCCTGCACACCCCCTTCCCCAATTCAAAAAATGCTTTAAAAAACTCTTCTTTCCCCCACCCATCGGCCCCTGCTACTAAGCCCTCCTTCTCATTCTCGTCCCTCCTCTACCTAATCTGTATTTCCTCATCCCTCTACTCCACTTCATTTATGTTAATTCTGTTATTTACCACTGTTAAATTCAAACATCTCATTGTAAATAGTTTTTCTGCAATATAAATATCCTTATTTCATTGTCTTACCTTTGCTCATACTAATCTGTGTCTGTAATTATTTTGTAATCCCTATCCTTCTCACATTTGTAATTAATTAGCCATGGCACTTATGGACCGACACTCATCAAATATTATTCTGTAGATTGTATTCTCTATAACTCCTATCCTAATTTGCACATGATTCTAACTTACTGGAAATGTATTTCCCTAGGTTGCCCCTGAAAAGGGATCTGGTTATCTCAGTGGGCCTACTCGGTCATCAAAATTCAAATAAATAAATGTGATGGTTATCTTCTTATAGAAGATTAAATGTCAGGGGAAACAGTAAACATAAGGCTATAATACCTGTATAGCTCAGAATGAGAGAATGAAACATTTTCTCTTAAACTGTTAATGTGTAAAATCTCTATGAAATAATTTAGCAAATAAATGGACATTATTTTGATTAACCAGTCTTTCATATGATATTATAATTTTAGGGGATTATACCAATTTTAAAGATAAATATTACAGAAGTACTTTAGATGCCTTCTTTTGTTGTTTAAAATGTGATTTTTGGCAAGCCAGATGTCAATGGGTACTCCAGCAACACGAGTCTCATAAACAGGTTAGTTTGTTATGTGAAATGGCAATGCATGGTGCTCATCAGCCTGACTTGTCTATTCATTCTATAGATAAAGTAAATAGGTGGGGAAAAGGATTTTCTTTTTTCATTAAATATAAATAAATAGATTAGTACAAGTGATATCTATATAAGATACTCATGTTAAACAGCTATGTATAGCTTTTTTTGTGTGCATCTTCCCTTTACCAATCAGATAATTAATAGTCTTATAGGTTTTTTGCTTTGAGAAAACATTGTTCGCTTTTGAATTTTATGTCATATGTCATTTCTGATTTTCCTTTATTGACTTCGTAGTTTCCTTTTGTGTGCGAGATTTATTGTATAATTATGCTGTGATGTTTTCTTTCAATATAACTTCCCTACTCTTTTTGAGAAGTGCCATGTGATCTTTAACATCCGCTTGAACAATCACCAGGACAGGCAGATGGGACCTGTGTGTAATGTCTCACAGAAACAAGTTAAGTGATAAGGACTGAGAAGCCAATTATTTCCAGTGGATTAGCAGCTGGTTGGGGATGGGTAGCCTAAGCACAGCCAAGTGGTACCTCCCTCTCACCAGTCATTCATCCAAGCAAATGACCAGCTGCAAGACTGTTATTGTGATTGTAAGTCTAATTGTAATAACAACTTTAAATTTTATATTTATTTACTTACTTTTCTGTTTTAATCATTGTGGTGTGAGCCAAGCGGCACAAAAATGAATAACTTTTATTTGACCCCAAGTTTTCAACATAGTCATTTTATTACTCTCCCTTATAAAAATGACATGTGACATTTATAAAATACTGGCTGAAATACAATTTTGCACAAGTGCAAACATGCATTTTTGCCAGGATTTGAAAAACAACACTTGTAACATTAATTGATGAGGTGTTCTGAAAAATGGTTATTTTGAATATTTGGAGTCAAAATATTAAAAATTACTGAAGTTGTGACAAAATGTTAAAAACTGTCAACCCAACAGTCTTACCATGAACCCACTTCATGAACATTGTACATGAACATTTTCAAATCCTGCCCAAAAGATGATTTCATGGAGTGACTGCAAAATAACCTTTTGGGCCAGATTTGAGAAATCTCCTCTACCATGTTCATGAGGTAGGGTACAAAAAAGGTCAAAAGTATTTAAAAATGACAACATCATGAGTAAATGTTCAAAATATTTTGAAAACTTTGATGGTACCTACCGTGTTTCTTCAGTTTGCAGTTATGGTTTCAGTAAGAGTATGTCTTTCTTCACAGAGGGTTGACTATGCCACTGAATAGTCTATAGATGAGTGAGGATATGTGAAGGGGTGGGTGCTGAGTGGTGGGTCAGGAGGTTCAAAGATTGACAAGGGAATGCTTTCCTCTTTTCAGATTAAAAAAAAGATCTTCCATCAACAGCTTTCTTGTTCATAGAGGGAATGGACTGACATGGGGGTAAGGCACCCAATTGTCAGAAGATGGTTCAGCGGTACTGCAGGTGGACACCCCATTGTTGCCAGCTGTGTGGAGGGGAAGGGGTGTGTCATTCAGTAGTACTGAGGGTGGGCACCCTGGTCCATGTCTAAGTCAGATGTGGGTAATAATATAAACTTGCACCAGGGGTAAGCACCCTGGTGTTCGAAAACATTCATTAGCTATGTGCTGGTCTGGAGATGGAGGATTCAGAATGTGCACTGGACCCACCAAAATGTTAAATAGAACCAACTGTGTGCTGGTCAGCTGAGTGTGGGTCTGTATGGCTCCAGAACCACTGATATAAACATCAGCTATGTGTTGGTCTTGTAATGGTAGGTCCTGGATGAGCACTATACCTGCCTGTAGCTGTGTCCTGTTGGAGGAAACTTTTTTCAGTGGAGCTGAAAAATCTTTGGTTGCAGTACTTTTTTTTTTTTTACCTCCTACACGCCCACTGTCATCCTCTCCTTCAGGTGGCCAAGTCCTACCATTGTCTCCCACCGACTCGCCATCCAGCTGCTCCACCTTCTCACTGTCTAGGTCATATCCCTTCAATGGGGGGGCCCCCTTACCTGCCAGGGCCCCAGGAGGAGAGATCGGAGTGCACATAGCATCCATTTGCTTTTGTTGTGGGGCATGGAAATGCAGCATGGGGGCATCACAGCTGGGAGGTGTGGGGAGGCAGGGCTGCCATCATCCAGATGACATGAATGCAGTTTCATGCTTTTCTTGTTCCCCCTTCACTGCACTGCCCTTGTAGTGCTCCCAGTCTCCACTGGGGGCCACTACAGCATGAGGCATCCACCCAACCCACCCCAGGAGAGGAGAGCAGTTCACCGGATACTCAATCCTCTCCTTCCCCTGCCAGCCTCTGGAGCCTCGAGTTTGTTCCCAAACTCAGGCCGCCAGCATGGCTTGAGGTAGGGCATCCAGTGCCTCAGCTCGGTGAGCCACCAGGCCAGCTGGTTGTAGTACCTGATGTACAAGCAAAGAATTCTCAGTTCACAGTCCAGAAATCCAACCCAGCACTCAGCTGGTCACCCCAAATTTTATTTTGGTGCCTAGAAAAGGTATTTTTGTGCCGATTTTCAGAAAACAAACATCAGAATCCAACTAAATTGACCCATTTACCTAGGTTCAGGTGTTTGGTTTTTTTGGAAAATCATTTTTATGTATTTTGCATCATTTAAAAAAGAAAAAAGGTGGCAGCTGTGATGATCTGTAGATTTTTTCACACAACACAAAAACACAGTTATTCACAACCTTCAAATGACACACAGAAGGTACATTTATGGGTTGTATCTGCTGGTAATCTCAAAAGCTTTACTAAGCATGCTTAGAAGACAGATTTCAAAACCTTATAACTCAAGAACAGATTAATATTTTTTCAAGAAACATTTGAAAGGCACACCCTTGGCCCAAGCCCCTTCAGTCCTGAAAGATCGGAATCACTATTGTATACTGTGTTGGCTGTAGGTCAGAGCAAATTAACAGCCCAAACTGTGCTTTTAGTGTATTTTTGATGTTCCTTCATCTCAGAATCCAGATAAGTGCCCATCACAAAACTCACTGTTTTTCAAGAACTTGCTACTTGAACAGCACGTGACAAATTTAATGCAATTTTGACAAATGCAGCCAAACTTAGAAAGGTGCAAAAATGGAGCTTTAACATTGAACACTACACTCAACTGTAATTACATGTGCTACCTCACATGTATAAAACAGTGTTATAGCAAAGGTTAAATGGTATGGCAGCATGAAACCTTTCCTGGAAGGCCTATACAAAGATGCAGACCACACAGGGACTGTCATTGTTTTGTATTTTAAGTTCCAACAAAGGCTTTCCCTGCTGTCTAAAGAAGTCTGATCCCATATCTGATGGATGCACTGTATCCTCTCTGTAAATCTCTGGGCTGCCATTGTTATGTCCATGCATTTTACAATGCCACCTCTCCCTTTCTTTATAAATCCTGCTGTCTCTTTGTTTAACCTCTTACTCTCGTTTTCTAGAGCTTCCACATTCTCTGCCACTCTCTGAGGGAAAACACTTCAGATGCTGTGCTCCAGCAAGTTTCTTTATTGAACCAAATGATTAGTACAGCTTAACAGCAGGCTGCTTGGGCAATGCAACAACAGAAAACAGGAAATGATGAGATTTTAGAGGCATTACTGTCTGACACAATTCTCCACCACTTTAGATCATTGAACATAAACACAATGTTGACTGCTTATAATCTGGCAATGCTTTAAAAATAAGTTAGTATTTTCCTGCACACATATACCCACGCACACAAAAACACACAACCTCATTTTAGGTTCTATGAACAAAATTGGTGATGTGTTTAAAATGGTACAGTTTAACTAATTTCCAAAGGTAATTTAAAACGTCAGGAATGTTTGGTGGCTCATAACTCAGCCCCCTTTAAAGCTAAAGATCTGACTAGTGTTGTGTAAAGTTTTCAATTTCTGACAAAATGTAATTCAAGGAAAGATGGGAAAATTCTCTCTAATTCTGAAGAATTGCAATGGCAGCTGAATTCTGAAATTATGAAAGTGTAATGGTATTTTATGGATTGATAATTCACAATTTATATAAACAGTGGATTCCATTTCTACTATTTGTATAAAATTATTCCTCAGTTTACATGATCCACAGAAAGTTACTTTATGGTTTACATAGAAATGATTTTTGAAACTCTGATTGTGTGTACTGTTCCCATGTGACACTAAGCTTTGCAACAGGGTGGACACACCAGGGGGAGAAAATAGAATGAAAGGGGACCTATAGAGGCTGGAGGATTGGTCAAGGGACTGGCAGGTGAGGTTCAATGCAATAAAGTGCAAGACACTGGCACAAAAACCCAGGAGCATCATATCATCTGGTGGGAAAGGAAATATAATACTCCAAGCAGGAGAGAGAGACTTGGATTTTCATCTCTGATGACCTCAAGGTCGGGAGGCAGTGTGACAAGGCAGTGTGAAAGGCTAGCAGAATGCTGGGATGCCCATGCAGGTGCCTCACCAGCAGAAAAAGAGAGGTAACCATTCCACTATACAGGACTTTGATAAAGCCACATCTTGAGTACTGTGTCCAATTCTGGAGGCCCCACCTGTGAAAGGACATTGATAGCTTGGAGGCAGTTCAGAGGAGGGCAACCAGAATGGTGCAGGGACTACATCATAAACCCTATGAAGCTAGATTGCAGGAACTGAATATGTACTCCATAGAGGATAAGAGGGAGAGGAGGGATATGACTGAAACATTTAAGTACCTCACGGGGAAAAATAGGGTACAGGAGAACATACATTTTCTGAGAAGAAGTTGATCAAGGATAAGGAGCCACAAGATGAAATTGGCAGGAGGGAAATTCAGGAGAATCATGATGAAGTATTTCTTCAATGGAGATGGTGGTGGGCTAGTGGAACAACCTGCCAGTGGAGGTGGTGGGTGAAGAAACAATAAATGGATTTACAAAATGCTTTAGATAGGCATAGGGGACTGGTAATTGGAGGAGGGGGACAACCTAATATGGGCAAAGCATAAAACAGCAGTTATTGGAGGTAATGGGACAGACTAGGTGGGCTGAAGGCCCTTATCTGTTGACCCATTTCTATGTTTCTGTCTTTCTATGTGATTCAAAACAAAACTCCAAAAAGCATGTTAGAAGCAGAATTGCCATTCCACAAAAATGTCAAAGGCCAAATTCTGCACATTGCTAGATCTGACACTTCATTCACATCTCCATTATGTAGTAAACTTTAACCATATTGCATCTAATGCAGTTTGAACTAGTACTTGTAAAACTCCATGGAGATATCCAAAATTTCAATTTCAGCAACATCTTTCATGGAAGTACAATTGTAATTGTACCATAATTCTGCTGGGGAAAGTTACATTTTGCCCATCCCTAGTAGCTAGTTGAGTGCTAATTAAAATGCATCTCATTGGATGTATTATTTAAAACTGGAAGGGTATATTTTGCACTCATTTTCTAATCTTAATTAGACACCACAGAATGTGTAGTATTGTGGTGTTATACATTTTCTCAGGTAGTTGATGGGGGTATGGCTACACCTCTTGGTTCACGATGCACCCAAAGTGTAGCATTATGCTATTATTATGCAGACACCGTTGTGCATTAATGCATACTGTAGTTCTGATGTCTGAATGGCCAGTTAAGGTTCCAGTCCAAGGTGATATCACAGAATAAACTGTAAGATTGGAATTTTGTAATATTCTTGAATTCTGTTTTTGTAATTTGGAATTGTTTAAAACTCTTTTTTTATATGTGTTATTTCTATAATTGAAATAAGGCACTTCAAGAAGTGTGTTTTTAAGGACTATTACTGCTTAGGTAGTTTAAAGCACAAATCACTACTCAGTACAGGGTGACATCCTGCAATGATACACTCTGCCTGGTGAAGCATACGTGAAGGTTTCTGCTATTGGTGTGTTAGCTAACTCATAATCATGTGAATAGGTGAATGGGGGAAGTCAATATATATGACTTAGAGTCAAAGCAAATCTTTACCCACTGCTGACTCTAGCCATTCTAATTAGCAATGATTTGACTTTATAATAAATCACTTTAACCTTAGTCTAAACAAGTATCACAAGCAGTAATACAGCATGGACATAGGGGTTCCTATTCACTTTTTTTTCTCATCAGATGGTCTTTTTATCAAATTCAGATGTTCTTCATCCATGACAAGGTAATCTTGAACAACCTCACTTTTCTCCTCAGTGTTGTTCACCCCAGTCTGCATTGTGGCATTATTCATATTTTGTCTTTCTTTGTCTCCAACTGTATTCCCCACTGTGGCGCCAAGTCCACTACCAAGTAATGCAAAGGAGCTTGAACCAGCCAGTGCCCCAGCTGCAACTGTGGCAGCACCACTGCCTAGAAAAATTGTTTCAGCTGCCACAGCAACTCCAGCCACCGCAGCACCAGCCACCCCTCCAACAAGGCCAATGCCTGCTGCACCTACCCCAACCCCTGCAATGATAACACTGCTCTTGAATTTCTTTGAATATTTCTTGCTGTACTCCTCAAGCTCCTTCTTGATATCACCCTTAAGTACTGTAATCAGTTTCTGCTTGCTCTTCTCTTCCTCTCCATCTTCCTCAAGCTTCTTCTGGAAGGAGTCCAACAATTCTGCAGATCTGTTTTCCAGATTCAGCTTCACAGTTTTTGGTGTATTCTTTAAGGTTTTAATGAACGTGTCTGTGGTCACTTCCTGCACATGGAAAATGAAAATAACCAAATTATGAATGGTACTAAGTGGGTGCATGCTGTCTTGAGTAGAAGCAGTACACAACAGGCAATGAGATGTGACATCTAAACAAGGCCACTAGTGCTGTGCAGAATTTTCAAATTCTGGTGGAACAAAATTCTGTGGAATATTCAAAAGTCCACCAAAATTCAGCCGAATTATGATGGAAACAAAATGGTAGAATTCTGCAGCCATAAAATAGTTGCAGAATGATTTTCCACAGAAAGATCACTGTTCTGCAGAATTTTATTTTATGGATCTCAATATTTTCCATGCAAATTGTTGCAGAATAATTTTCCACTGAAAAAAATACTGTTCTGTGGAATATTATTCCATGAATCACAGTAGGTGGAATTCTGCAAGCAAACAAGTGAAATTCCAGTGGAAATGTTGCAGGCAGAATGGTCATTCCACACTAATTCTGCTGGCACAATGCCACATTCCGCACAGCACTCAAGGCTACCCTATGTAAATGAATTGCTTCTAAATAATTTTGTGAAACAGTATTTAAAAAAAAAACTGTATATAAATGTTGTACTTTTTTGCAGGTCATATAATACAGTTATTTAATTAAAGTACCAAAGCTTCTAAGAGATATTAAGCTATCCTTTGCACTTTGCCCAAATTTCTTCAGTCTTTTCAACAATTTGTTTAAAAATTTTCCACCATTATATCTTTGGGATTGTGGAGCTACGCTGAGTGTGAATTTGTTTGATCATGGGGCCAACAATGAACATTGATCTTATATATTTACTGCCACCTGAGAGAAGCAAGGCAGTATTTAACAATATTTCCATGTGATATATATAACTTCCATACCTGTTTATTACAAACCCATTTATATACATAAGAAGCAATGGCAGTTTGCAAAACAGAGCTGTGTGCAGAATGCATCAACAATACAAGAAGACAGTTTAGAAAATGTTTTTGTAATCCTCCAAGGTATATGCATTTATTTAAAACATACCATCAAGTACAAAGCATCATGGGCATGCCGATCCTTGTGCTGGGGACAAGCTGAATTGAAAGGGTACCACATAAATGTAACTTCTATGTTATTCATTCTTGAGACTGTGTGCTACCATTAATCAGAATACAAAGAATGCCAAGAGATGCTAAAGTAATCTTTCCCATACTGCCTTATAGTCTTCCTTATGATTTCCTGAACTGTAGAAATATACTGCATGGCAATTTACCTGATCACCAAAAAAAAAAAAAAGGTAAGCAATCAGTTCATGTAATCACTCAGAGCCACAGAGAACAAAAATATTAATTGATGATGTTGTCTTTTGGTATAAACTCTCCATATCTAGTTATTACAGACATATTACAGTCATCAGGACATGTATGAGAAGCAGAGGCAGGTTGCAAGAAGAGCAGTATGGAGAATGCATAAACAGTACAAGAAGGCAGATAATTTTTCAATTTGTGTGGCTTCTGGAAACACAAATGCAAAAGAAGTGTGAAGAGCATAATGCATCTGCAAATCAGTGTGTTTGGGGGATAAGCAAAGTAACAAAATGCTTAAACATTTTTCTATTAAATTTGACAAGAATATTGCACGGAGTGCCAAAGTGAGAACACATCTTGTCATATTCTACACCAGTTGCATGTCTCTGAGCTTTCCAAATACTCTGTATAATTAGTGACAGCATGGATCTACACCACTGTTTCCCATCATTAGCCTCAAGAAAGGAGTGAAACTTAACAATGGCAAAATAACCCTAACTACTTCCAACAAATGGAGCTTGGGTCAAGTTAAATCCCATGTTATGGGCAGCTAATTTTGCTTATGTATTACTATAGAGTGTTATTGTTGTTGTAGTGAGTGGAGTGAGGTAAACTAATTTAAATGCTGATCAGTAAGAAGAGGAACAATATGGAGAAAGAAGGAGGTGTAACTGATACCAGAAGGTAAATACTTGGTTTCTGTAAATCTCATGCAGTTAAACAGCAATTGACACCTTCAGGAGAACTTTAAAAAAACATAATATTTAGACACAGTTCAGCTTGTGTTGCATATTAGTTCTGTATTCCTCCTCCCCATTATTTATTACTGAGGTAATCTGCATGAAAACAGGATCTTTGCTCCAGAACAGCTCATCTATTCCTGCTGCTTTTTCCCTACCAGAGGTCATGATACATAGCTTGTGACATCACAGTTACTCACATGACAACATAGTGTGATGTCACAACAGAGTATTATGACTTGCAGTAGGGAGTAAGCTATAGAGGCAGATGAACTCTAAGGGATCTCAGAGGGATAAATATTGTGTATTTATGCAAATTTCATTAGTAATAAAAAACGGAGGGAAAATATATAGAATATATACAGAATGCAAGCAGAATTGAACCTAATTATTAAGGGTTTCAAGGCTTTATTTAAGATGTCAGTAGCTCTTTAAAATCCTCAAGCCCAACACAATGCATCATGAGCATGCGGGTTTATGTGTGAGTGGAGGAGGGGGGAGTAAACTGGCTAAGTAAGTGCTGGAACTAAATTCTGATTGCTGTAACAGTACTTAGACCTCACCACAATTTCTATAAGTACAGATAGAATCAAAAGCCCCAAAATCATAATGAGTATGCAAATCTGTGTACTGTATGTACAGGGGGTGTAAGCTGACTAGCATAATGCCTAAACCTTATTCCTACTAAAATTCACAAGAATAAGATATGGAGTGCCTAACTGAGGGGACAAGATGCAGTATTCCATACCACTCGCAGGTATTGTGGATTACTTATATCTCTTTTCTGTATGGACAATATGCCCCAGGTTTGGTAGGGTTAATGGGCAGGCTGGACAGAACAAAGGTTTCTTTCTACCAAGGAAAAGATAGCCAATTCTGTTACAAAGGGGGATAAAACCTTTTATAGGTACACTAGGGAGAGAAGAAAGATCAAGGGAGGGATATAGAGACTTAATAAAGGGAAGGGATTGTGGACAGAGGGTGAGAGTGAAAAAGCAGGGATACTAAACAAATATTTCTGCTCAGTATTCAGAACAGAAGAGGAGGGGGAGGTACCTAAACCAAACAAGAGAAACACTCTGGATAGGGGGTCAATACCAGTCCATTTACAGAAGAAAGGGTTTTGAAAGAACTCTTGAAACTGAGGGTGAACAAAACAATGGGGCCTGATGGGATTCACCCCAGAATTCTAAAAGAACTAAGGGTAGAACTAGTGACACCACTGACTACTCTCTTTAACAAATCATGGGAGGATGGTGTGGTACCTGAGGACTGGAGGAGGGCAAATGTGATTCCACTTCACAAAAGTGGGAGCAAGGCAGAGGCAGGAAACTACAGACCAGTTAGTTTGATCTCAATGCTAAGGAAAATGATGGAATAACTGCTGAAGGAAAGAATTGTTGAGTACCTAGAGGCCACTGGGGCACAGGACCCAAGGCAGCATAAAATCCCAGTGGGAAGGTTGTGTCAGACGAATCTAATAGATTTCTTTGACTGGGTGACCCAAGTAGTAGACCAGGGAGGGGCTGTGGATATGGCCTACCTAGATTCTAGCAAGGTATTTGACACAGTCCTGCACAAAAGATTAATATACAAGTTAGCCAGCATTGGAGTGGGTCCCAAGGTGGTAGCCTGGATAAAAAATTGGCTGAACAACAGGACACAAAGGGTAATAGTAAACAGAGTTCACAGTGAAGAAAGGAGGGTAACTAGTGAGGTACTGCAGGGTTCAGTGCTGGGACCAGTCCTCTTTATAGTCTTTATAAGTGACATGACCTAAAGGTGGGTAAGCAATGTGAGAAGTCAGTAAGGAGAGCCAGAGGGATACTGGGATGCATAGGGAGGGGCATCACAAGTAGAAAAAGGGAAGTGGTTATCCCTCTATACAGACAGTTGGTGAGACCCCATCTGGGGTACTGCATGCAGTTTTGGAGACCTCATCTATGCAAGGACATAGACAGGATGGAAGCAGTCCAGAGGAGGGCAACTAAAATGGTGCAGGGTCTACATCAGAAACCATTTGAAGAGAGACTGAGAGAGTTTAATATGTATACCCTTGATGAAAGGAGGGACAGGGGGACATGATAGAAACTTTTAAGTATCTCAAGGGAATCAACAAAGTCTAGGAGGGTAGCATCTTTCAGAAAAAGAGATGTGTGAGAACGAGGGGGCACAATTCAAAGTTAGAGGGGGGGATGGCTCAGGGGTAATGTGAGGAAATTCTTTTTCATGGAGAGATTGGTGGACGCATGGAACCACCTTCCTGGAGAGGTTGTGGGGTCTAAAACAGTGGGGGAATTCAAACATGCATGGGACAGACATAAGGCAATTATAGTGGGGGTTGCAGGAAGTAGGCTGTTGGTTAACTAGAATCTGCAGCTTATCCAATAGGTAGGGAAATGGGCAGACTGGGTGGGCCAAGTGGTCCTTATCTGCCATCAAAGTCTATGTTTCTATGTTTCACCTGGAAGGAAAAGTATGTCTATTTGCAGACGACACAATTATCTGTAACAGGGTTGATACACAAGGTGGGGTGGAAGGATGAAAAGGGACTTGGCAAGGTTGGAGGAATGGTCAAATGTATGGCAGCTCAGATTCAATGCAAAGAAGTGCAAGGTAATGTACCTGAGAAACAAAAACCCCGAAGAAGAGTACACAATGGGGCGTGAGATACTAACAACAACAAAAATCGAAAGTGACCTAGAAGTATTTATATCAGATGACCTTAAGGTGGGCAAGCAATGTGAGAAGGCAGTAAAGAGGGCTGGGGGAATACTGGGATGCATAGGGAGAGACATCAACAGTAGAAAACAGGAAGTTGTTATCCCTCTGTACAGACAGTTGGTGAGACACCAACTGGAGTATTGTGTGCAGTTCTGGAGACCCCATCTCCACAAAGACATAGACAGAGTGTAGGCTGTTCAGAGGAGGGCAACCAAAATGGTGCAGGGTCTGCACCAGAAGACATATGAAGAGAGAGAGAGAGACTAAAGCAGCTTAATATGTATACCCTTGGGGAAAGGGGAGGGAGGACATGATAGATACTTTCAAGTACCTTAAGGGAATTAACAAAGTCTAAGAGGGCAGCATCTTTCAGAAAAAGAGATGTTCAAGAATAAGGAGGTGCAATTTGAAGATAGAGCGGGGATGGCTCAGAGGTACTGCTAGAAAGTATTTTTTCACAGAGAGGGTTGTGGATGCATGGGACAGCCTTCCTGAGGACGTTGTGGAGTCAAGAACAGTGGGAGAATTCGAGAATGCATGGGACAGACATAAAGCAAATTTAGTGGAGGGTAGGAGGAAGTAAGCTGTTGGTTAACTAGAATCTGCAACTTATCCATCAGGTAGGGACACTGGCAGACTAGGTGGGCCAAGCGGTCATTATCTGCCATCAAATTCTATGTTTCAATCATTGTCTATGTTTGTAAGGTTCTGTCTGAGCTGGCAGACTGTACTAGATAATAAAGGAATAATGCAAGACAAGGTGTGTGTCATGCTGGGATGACACCATGCCTGGGCTGGTTGGGCATGAGGCCACAGACCGAGTGCATCCAACACCCAGGTGTGGCATTATCCCAGCACAACACACACACTGTCTTGCATTATTCCTATTATGCAATGGCTTGTTTTTAAAAACAAATAAAAATAAAAATAAAACATTTTTGTACAAAATAATTCCTGTTTTTGATGTTCCCACTAGATGGCACTGTTGTGTGGTGTATTGGCCTTCATTGCTGTGGTTTTGCTGTTTGTGATTTAATTGTCGCCCCCCCCAAAGCTAACCTGTGTGGTTTTCTCAGTAATGTCCCTCCTTGGGACAAGGAAAATGTTGTTGTTTAATGTACATTTACATTCAGAGGGAAACAAATGAGGCTCGTGATCTGCAGGGAGCTCACTAGCCTGGGACAGACTTTTGGTTCTCAGTGGCTAGTGGTGAGTTCCATGCTTTGTACTGTTTGGTTTAGAGGACAGTGCAGGAGCATTTATTTTATTTATTTATTTTTTACTCTTTTACTTTCCCATAAGCAGTGCGGCCATTTCTTTGACAAGCTGCAAAGTATGTGGAACAGTTGTGGGCTGGCTCTTTCAAAGGTCGCAGTACAGCTAATGGTGGTGTTCAAAGGTATGGATTCACTTTACTCTACTTTTTTTAGCAGGGATGGAGGATGCATGCCAGTTTATTTAGAGGGCCAAAAGCCAAATGTTCTGCTCTGGTTTCTTCCCTGAGAATGATCAATGTCAGTGTACCGCACGATGGGTAGTCATGGTCTTCTTGGTTGAGTGAAGATGCTGGGTTTGAGGAAGACACAAAGAAATTTCCAGTTTTGTTTTTATGCCTGAGGACTTGGTGGTCAATTTAACTTTCTGCTTCTTCTGACACAGTCACAATGTTGTTATTATCTGGCTGTATTGGATATGAGCAGCAGGGCACTGTAAAAGGTGGCATCGGAGTGGACCATGAAGTCAATCAAACTGATGGCTTCAGTTTTGTTTAATGATTTATTTCACATTTAACAAAGCTATATGTGTGCTGAGATTAGTCCCTTGATTTTATGCTGGGATAACAACTTGGGTCCAGTCCCACACTAACCAATCAGAGGCCTGTATTCATTCTTGCCATTGTATAAATTATGATAACATAGATCTACACCACTGTTTTCATAAAATAAGCTTCAGAAAATGGGCAAAACCAGGTAATGGTAAAAGCAACCAATAACTACACCAAACTGAATGAAATTCCAGAGACAGTTAAGTCCCATAAAGATGGTCAGTTACAGTTGCTTATGTGTTATTCCTAGCTTTTAAATATCATGGTGAGTTGTGGAACAAGGTAAAATGATTTACATGTTGATCTAAAAGATGAGGAACAACATATATAATGTATAAATGACACAAGAAGGCAGGCTCTTTCCAGTTTGTATGGTTTTATAAACACATACAGTATATAATCAAACACCTGAAAACCAACACAAGGCATCATGGGTGTGCAAATTCATATACAGTATGTGAGTGTGTGGGTAAACTGACTAAAGAATGCTTGGTGGAATAGTCTAATTCTAGTCTTACTACTCAGACCTCAGCACAGCAGACTCGTACACACTACATGTGTCATGCTTTCAAGAGTTGGATCAAGAAGTGGGAAGGGGCTATTCCTCATGGACATGAGTGCTACTGCAGGCAGGTCTTATGGTGATATGCACTGAAGGTTCCCAGATGGGTCAAACCTAGTCGATCATGAAGGAGCGGCAGGAGTCATACGCAGAGGTCAAAATGTAACTAGAAAGTTTATTTAGCATTAAAGTTGGCAAGGGTCACAGAGGCAGGTTTTCATCAACGGCAACCACACACCATCATGATAGAATAAACAGCTGAATAAAAAAAATAAAAACAAAAAGGTGCACCATTACTAAGACAAATAAATACTTTTACTTTTCTGCAGCTATTACCTACGGTACCCTAAGGGTTCTTTAGAACTGTAAGATTTGACTTTTGGACAAGTCTGATGTGGCTTCTTGGGCATGCACAGGTCAATGTCTTTTACACACTTTTTGGCAGAGTTCAAGCACGTTGGAGAAGGTAGTCACAGGTTGTCTAGTTAGTGCTAACTGATAGGCATAGTCAGTCTTTATGTTATTCAAAACATTAGTTGCCCAAGGTACCAGAATTTAAGTAGGCTTTCTTGACACAAGCAGTCTATACAGGGTGCCACAGACATAGGCATTCAATTGGGAGTGTACATCACAGTTAGGCAGTTAACGTTTAGGCAAATGGAACCACATGTTGCGAAGTTTATTCAATAAATGTGGCACCGCACAACTGGCAATTCACCTTCAGGGTACTCTTTCATGACACAAGTCAGTCTATACAGGGTACTAGGCAGCTTGGCAGTCATATGGCAGGGCGCCACACAAGTAGGCAGTTTCTTTTCAGGCAAAGGGACACTATACAGGTAGTTAGTTCAAGCAGAAGGGAACCACACATTTAATTAGTTCACTTTCAGGGCACAAAATGAACAGGTCAATTGATAGGGCACCACCTAATTAGGCAGTTCACATTGAGGTATCACAGTTCAGGTAGTTGGGAGACATCAAATAGGCAGGTTTTTACAGTGTGATAGGCAGTCTGTAAATAGGGGGGCAGTGACACTGTAAGCGTAGTTTAATAAGCAGTCACGATAAATATATGTTGTGACTTTAACTGCAGTTTATTAGGCAGTCTTTCAAAACAAGCACTGACTTTTATTGCTGTTGAACAGGCAGGCTCATCAATATTCAGCAGCTGATTTAATCATATAACCTCTCTGCATTAGCTCCTGTGGAATTCTTGTGACCTGCCGACTACAGTATCTGGCTACTATGGAACTTATCTAAATTAATGTATTTACTCACTAGGTAGCCCAGATACCTTAGAGCGTATCTGTTGTAAGTCAGCTCCTATGGAGATTCTGGGTTTCCCACCCTCTGAGTTGCTCTAGTGCCTCTGGGAGCCTGCCCCCTCAGGCTTGCTTCCTGAGGAGCTTCAATTAATTTTGCCCTATGGATGGACTTCACTGCGGGGCTTGACTTTACCCCTGACTGCAGCATCTCAGCCACCTCTTTGGGCAGTCCTTGGGATGGGCTGCTTCCACCCTCCCACATGGCCACAGCTGCTTGCCCAAGCTCTAAGTCACATGACTTTTTTTATTTTTCTTAGAAAGGAACTTTCTTTTTTATTCTTTGATAGCTGGGTAAGGCCTACTTGGCACAAGTTTAAGTAAAAAAAAACATTTTGTAATGGTTTGCATAGTGGAAGCATACTTTAAAAACAAAAAAGCTCCTGTTTTTGATGTTTCCACTAGATGGCACTGTTGTGTGGTGTGTCACAAATGCACTCAGCAGGTTAGGCCCTCTGCTGCCACAGTGCCAACCTCCAAGTGCAGTATTGTGAACAGGTAACAGAACAGGGTAACCCTGTCTGCTTGTGGGTCCAAATCACCTTTGGTCTCATGTTCTGGGGGCATTCAAACTGTGAACCTTATGCTAGCGTATCCAAATGTATAGGGTCAGATAATCTGCTCTTCAGAGGGATGCCAGATATCTTTCACATAAGGGCACCTAACCAGGTTTCCAAAATGAACC
Organism: Neoceratodus forsteri; assembly: GCA_016271365.2. NCBI lineage: Eukaryota > Metazoa > Chordata > Ceratodontiformes > Ceratodontidae > Neoceratodus > Neoceratodus forsteri. Next base: position 277,935,020 of record JADMNL010000026.1, on the reverse strand, counting down.
CTTAAAACTCTATAAAAGACCTTAGGTGTATTCTTACCTTTTCTCAGTTTAGTATGCCATCAAGCTTTGAACATTTTTAGTCAGTCTTAACCATCTATACATCACATGCAAAAGAAAGAACTTTGAAGACACACCCAGGCAGTTTTTTTTTTAAATGAAAGGTTTACTACAAAAATGGATAAAAATATGTAAAAATGTAAACACAGAACACTATATACTTAAAAGAAAACAAGGAAAAGTACAATCATAAACTCCTACCACAGTACAATTAGACTTTTTTCCATCTAATTTATTACCTTCTTACAGTGCTTAAGTTAGTTCTTGTTTATTAAGAGTCCAACAGGAAATGTGTCTGTTAAAACACAGAATACAGGTTAAAAAACTATGTGTTTTCACCCCTTCTATGATGTCATCTAGCTCCTCCTGTCAGACTATGAAAATTATACAAACAAGGAACGTCCTGTCAGGAGATATTTTAAATACTTTGACTTCACCAAAAACTAATTTCCCAATATGAGTCCTTAATTAACATCCCCTCTTTGATCTAGAGCAGTTCCTACTTTCCCAAGGATCAAAGGATTTTATAACTTTTTAGTACCATAGTGATATAACATGTTTTTTTCCTCTAAGATGTCATAAAAGTTTACCAGCCCTATATCCTGGCAGCTGGTCAGCTCTAAGTCAGAGAAACAGGCACCCTTAATTAAGGCCCTCTAGTCTTTTTAATTACCTCCTGATTCCAGTTTAATATATCTTGTTATTTCCACTAAAACCTTACCCATGGCACATCTGCCTTATGGAGACAAATCACACACTACATTTTTATATTACAAATATCAAAGAACAATCATAAAGAGCTGGCCAAGTGTCACTATCCTTCCCATCTCCATAGTGTGCAAACTCATGGAGACAATACTAAAGGAAAGACTGGTGTTGTACTTGGAGGACAATGGCCTCCAGGATGTGAGGCAGCATAGGTTTGTTTCAGGGAAGTCTTGTCAAACCAACCTGATACAATATTATGACTGGGTGACAGGTGAGCTGGATAAGGTTCATGTGGTGGATGTTCTTTACTTGGACTTCAGCAAGGCCTTTGATTCTGTGCCTCATGGGTGGCTTGGGGTGAAACTAACTGGTGTAGGGGTAGGGGCCAAAATTATGAACTAGATTACAAGCTGGCTGAGTGGGAGGCTGCAACGGGTGGTGGTGAGAGGGGAGCTCTTAACTCCAAGGCTAGTGATGAGTGGGGTGCCACAGGGCTCTGTGTTGGGGCCAGTATTGTTAGAGCTCTTCATATCAGACATTGCACATGGGGTGGTGAGCAAGATAAGTCTGTTTACTGATGACACCAAAATCGGAGCAGTGGTGAAAGGAGAAGAGGGATGGAAGCAGCTGCAGGGAGACCTAAGCAAGCTAGAGGAGTGGTCAGAGAGGTGGCAGCTAGGGTTCAATGCAAAGAAGTGTAAGGTTATGCTCTTTGGGGTGAAGAACCCAAGGAAAGAATACTGGCTGGGAGGGGTTAAGCTGGGGATCACTGAGGAGGAGAAGAACCTAGGGGGAAATGATAACAGGGACCATGGATAACACTTCCCAGTGCAGGAGAGTGGCTGTAAAAGTGAACAAAATGCTGGGGTGCATAGCAAGGTTTTTTTTGTCCAGGCAAACAGAGATGATCTTGCACCTCTACAGGTCACTGTTAAGGCCACACTTATTATTGTGTGAAGTTTTGGAGGCCATACCTAAAGCATGATATCAGGCTACTGGAGGGAAACAAAGATGATAAGTGGAATGGAAGGGAGAGACTATGACAGTAGGCTGAGATACCTGAATGTGTACACCCTGGAGGATAGAAGGGATGGGGGACATGATAGAGACAATAAAGTATCTGAGGGGAATCAATAAGGATGGGGCAGATGGGGTTTTTAAGTTAAGGAGGGGGAGGGTCACCAGGTGGCATGCACTAAGATTAGAAGGAGGAAGATTTAGGAAGGAAATGAGGAGACATTACTTCACAGAGAGGGTGGTAGCAAAATGGAAAGAACTCTTAAAACTGAAGGTGGACAAAGCAATGGGACCTGATAGGATTCATCCTAGAATTCTAAAAGAACTAAGGGTAGAACTTGTGACACCATTGACTACCCTCTTTAACAAATCATGGGAGGATGGGGTGGTACCTGAGGACTGAGGAGGGCAGATGTGAGTCCCCTTCACAAAAGTGGGAGCAGGGCAGAAGCAGGAAACTACAGACCTGTTAGTTTAACCTCAGTGATAGGGAAAATGATGGAATCACTCTGAAGGAAAGAATTGTCGAGTACCTAGAGGCCAGAGGGGCACAGGACCCAAGGCAGCATGGATTCACAGCAGAAAGGTCATGCTAGACAAATCTATTAGATTTCTTTGACTGGGTGACAAAGTAGTAGATCAGGGAGGGGCTGTGGACATGGCCTACCTAGACTTTAGCAAGGCATTTGACTCAGTCCCACACAAAAGATTAATATACAAGTTAGCCAGCCTAGGAGTGAGTCCCAAGATGATGGCCTGAGTAAAGAATTGGCTGGAGAATAGGATGCAGAGGGTAATAGTAAATGGAGTCCACTCTGAAGAAAGGGGGGTTACTAGTGGGGTACTGCAGGGTTCTGTATCAGGACCGGTCCTCTTCAATGTCTTTATAAGCGACATTGCAGAGGGACTGGAATGAAAAGTATGTCTCTTTGCAGATGACACAAAGATCTGCAACAGAGTTGATGCACAAGGTGGGTGGAAAGGATGAGAAGGGACTTGGCAAGTTAGAGGAATGGTCAAATGTATGGCAGCTTAGATTTAGTGCTAAGAAGTGCAAGGTAATGCACCTGGGAAACAAAAACCCAGGGGAACAGTACACAATGGGGGTGAGATACTAACAGCAAAAAAATGGAAAGGGACCTGGGGGAAGTCATACCAGATGACTTAAAGGTGGGCAAGCAATGTGAGAGGACAGTAAGGAGGGCTGGGGGGATACTGGAATGCATAGGGAGAGGCATCAACAGTAGAAAACAGGAAGTTGTTATCCCTCTGTACAGATAGCTGGTGAGACCCCATCTGGAGTACTGTGTGCAGTTCTGGAGACCCAATCTCCACAAGGACATAGACAAGATGGAAGCTGTCCAGATGAGGCAACTAAAATGGTGTAGGGTCTGCACCAGAAGACATATGAAGAGAGACTAAAGGAGCTTAATATGTATAGCCTTGAGGAAAGGAGGGAGTGGGGGGACATCATAGAAACTTTCAAGTACCTCAAGGGAATCAACAAAGTCCAAGAGGGTAAAATATTTCAAAAAAAGAGGTGTGCAAGAACAAGGGGGCACAATTTGAAGATGGGGGGGCAGCTCAGAGGTAATGTAAGGAAGTATTGTTTCACAGAGAGGGTTGTGGATGCATGGAATAGCCTTCCAGAGGAGGATGTGGAGTGAAAAACAGTGGTTGAATTCAAGCATGCATGGGACAGTCATAAGGCAATTCTAGGGGGTGGGGGTAGAAAGAAGTAGGCTGCTGGTTAACTAGGATCTGCAGCTTATCCATTAAGTAGGGAAATGGGCAGACTGGGTGGGCCAAGTGGTCCTTATCTGCCGTCAAATTCTATGTTTCTACCAGAATGAGTGGTAGCATGTAAATCTGTGAACAGTTTCAAAAGAGCATGGGACAGGGAATAGGGGAGAGTGAGGGTGGGGGAGATAGTATGACAAATGGGAGGTGGGAGGAGCAGCTGCAAACTAGGGGTGCTAGCTGCACATTTGAGCAGACTTAGATAGAACGGGTAGTCTGTTTCTGCTGGCACATTCGTATGTTCATATGTTCGTATAAATTTGGGGGCTCTATCCCCTTCATGGGATGAGCTTCCCAAATCAGTTCAGTCCTCATAAAGATGCAAAAGGCCATCGCTGTTCTGATTGGTTGCTCCAACCCTATGTAAGATTGTCATGTCATACCCTTGCATGGCAAGACTCCATCTTAATAGTCTACCATTAGTTTTTCCATTTGCATCAGCCAAACCAGGGGGTTATGGTCTGTGTGTACCTCAAAATGCTGCCCATATAAGTATGGCTCTAACTACTTTAGGGCCCACACTATGACAAAACACTCCTTTTCCACTGTAGGGTATGCCTGCTCCCTGGGAAGTAACTTTTTACTCAGGTACCCAATCTTTCCCTTGGTTGGATGTCTGACTCAATACTGCCCCAATACCCATGTCTGAGGCATCAGTCTGAACTATAAAGGGTCTGCTATATTCAGGACTTTTCAATACAGGAGTACTGCACAGTACCTCCTTCAGTCTGGTAAAGGCTTTTTCACAGGCTGGTTCCCAGGTAATTTTCTTAGACATCCTTTTCTTTACCAGGTCAGATAGGGGAGCAGCCAGTGCACTGTAATTGTGTACAGATTTCCTATAGTACCCTGCTGTCCCTAGAAAACTCCTGACCTGCTTCTGCATTTCTGGTCTGGGCCATGCCTTGATCACCTCTATTTTTACTTGGTTAGGATGGAGCTGTCCATGGCCTACAACATGCCCGAGGTATGCCACTTCAGCCATGGCCATCTGACACTTCTCAGTTTTTACAGTGAACCTGGCCCTCTGTATCCTGCTCGGCACTTCCTAAGGTGGGACAGGTGTTCCTCCCAGCTGGCACTAAAGATGGCAATGTCATCTAGGTACTCCATGGCGTACTCCTCAGCACCATTTAACACCTGGTTCACCAACCTTTGGAAAGTGGCCAGGGCGTTCTTCATTACGAAAGGCATTACCTTAAATTCAAATAAGCCTATCGGAGTGATGGCCAACCTCTCCCAAGCTCTGTCCATTAACTCTACCAGCCAATACCCCTTGGTCAGGTCAATAGTCGTAAAGTATGTCACCCCTCCAAACTTGTCCAGGAGTTCATCCGTCCAGGGCATTGGGTGGGCATCTGACTTCATGACTGCATTCAGTCCATGGTAGTCCACAGAGAAATGAGTAGAACTATCTGGCTTGGGCTCAAGGACTACAGGTGAGGCCCAGGAGCTGTGGGATCTCCAGATTACCCCATAATCCAGCATTTCCTCCACCTTCCTCCTAATGTCCTTCTGGACAGCCTCCGACACCCGATATGCTGTCCGCCATATGGGCATCTGTTTCCCTGTTTCCACATCATGCATTGCTAAGGGGGTTAGTCCAGGCTTGGCACTAAACAATTGGGCAAATTCTGCTAAAACCTCCCTTACTTCCTGGATCTTATCCAGGGCCAGCTGGGGAGACAATTTTACTGCCTCCACAGAGGACTCCCACTTGCTTTTTTCCAGCAAGTCCAGAAGGGGGTCTCCTTCATCCATTCCCTTCCCAGGACTACATACTGCAAACACCATGTCAGCCCTATTAGCATACGGCTTCATCATGTTGACATGGTACATTCTTTCTGTCTGTCTTCTGTCAGGTAATCTATGATACAGTTCATGTCATTTACCTTCCTAACTACTTTGTATGGTCCTGCCCACTCAACCTGCAGCTTGTCCTTCTGGACTGGAATAAGGACCACGACTTCCTGACCCACCGTGTATGAGCGAGCTCTGGATCTGTGGTCGTACCATACTTTCGTTTTCTGTTGGGCAGCTGCCAGGTTGGTCTGGGCTGTCCCCATAAGCTCCTTCAGCCTTTCCCTGAACCTAAGGACGTAATCCACTATGGGAGTTCCCTGGGTGGTGTGCTTGCCTTCCAGTCCTCCCAGATCAAAGTCTAGGGGCCCACTTACCCAGTGCCCATATAGGAGCTCGAAGGGGGAAAATCCTGTTGACTTTTGGGGCACCTCCCTGTATGCAAACAACAGGTGGGGAAGGTATTTCTCCCAGTCCCTCCTATGCTGTTCAGCAAACTCTTGGAGCATTAACTTCAGGGTACCGTTAAATCTTTCCACAAGCCCATTGACTTGTGGGTGATAAGGTGTCATGCATCTCTGCACCACCCCATACTTCTCCCACAAACACTTCATCAGGTCCAACATGAAGGAACCCCCTCAATCGGTGATAATCTCCTGCGCGGGAACCCAACACGGGAGAAAATCCCAAGTAAGGCATCTGCCACATTGTCTGTCCTCAATGAGGATAGGGTGACTGCCTCAGGGTACCAGGTAGCATAATCCACCACAGTCAGGATGAACCTCTTCCCGTAGGAGCTGAGGGTATTTAAAGGCTCCACAATATCCATTCCCACCCTCTGGAATGGCTCCTCCACTATGGGCAATGGAATCAGGGTGGCTTGCATTTTCTTACCTGCCTTCCCTATTTCTTGGCACCAGTGACAAGACCTGCACTATTCCTTCACCTGCTGGGTGAAGTTGGGCCAATAGGAATTCTGGGCCAACAGCTGCATAGTGCATGTGATTCCCAGATGACCAGGCAAGGGACTATCATATGCAATCTTGAGCAACTGCTCACGATATCCCTGGGGAATGACAACCTGCCTGCCTATCACCCCTCCCTCTGTCTGCACAGCCTGAGTATACATCAGTTAATTTTCTCAGTAAACCTCATGTTTACTGTCACCTCCCTGTACTCCATCAGAGTCTGCCCAAGCCCTCAGCTTCTCTAGACTAGGGTCACTTCTCTGAGCAGCTGCAAACTCCTCACACATTCCCAAGGCATGGAACAGGTTCCCTTTAGTCTCTAAATTAGGGTCCCTAGGACTAGCATCAAGACACTCAGGATCACTGTCATACATAACCCTCTGACAATGGGTTACCCCTCCCTCTTCGGAGTAACCCTCCGTAGCTGTGTGATTAACTGCTACTGGGGAAATTTCTACCTCCTTTTCATTAGTCTGCTATCAGGAGACACAGGCTGGGCAATCAGCCTCCCAGTGGTTTCCACAATGGCTTCTGTGGGGTCCAGGGAACTACAATTTCCCCTTCCCACTTGGCTATGGGTAACTGCACACACCATGCCCTGTTTGAGATCATTGCCAAGGATGACATCCACTGCTAAAGTTTTGGCTACAGCCACCTATTGCACAGTTCCCCTTTTCACCCCAGTCTAGGAGAACACTAGCGAGGGGTAATGTTTTCTCCTCACCAGTAAAGTCTTGTACAGTGACATATTTATTGAGTATAAGCTGACCAGACTCTACCAGATCCCCCTTTGCCAATATCAGGGATGCCCCTGTGTCCCTTAACCCTTGTGTCTGTACACCATTCACCATGACTGGATGCATGCGTTCCCTCATGTTCAAGGACATGCTTCCAGGGACACATAAACAACCCAATTCTTTCCTACCCCTATTCTGCATATTGCTCATCCTTTTGGGACACTGTCTGGCAATATGCCCAATTTCTTTACAAACCCAACATTCATTTATTTTCTCAGAGAAATCTTTTCTCTGAAACCTGGGGCTAACTGGTTTCAGTGGAGGCAGTGAGGGTTTTTGCTGCCCTGAAGGCACACTTTTCCCTTTCTGCGCTACCCTGCCCACCCCACTCACTCTCAGAGCAGGTCTGCTCCTGACATAGCGGTCTGAGAGTTCAGCAGCCTCTTGCACTGTTTTGGGATCTCGGTCCTCTAGCCAGGTTTTCAGCTCTGCTGGGCATGCCCCAAAAAACTTTTCCATCAAAATAGCATTTTCAATTTTATCTACAGAGTTTGCCTCAATTCCTTCCCACCAGTGTTTTAAAAACTGATGTTGTTTAGTGGCTAGCTCCTCATAGCTCATATCAGGGCTTCTCCTGAGCTTACAGAATTTAGCTCTGTATGCTTCAGCAGTTAAATCAATTTTTTTTTAAAGTGCAGCTTTACATTTGTTGTAATCATTACTGTCCTCATTGTCCATTTGACCCAATGCATTCATAGCTTTCTCGGTAAGTAGCAGGATAGCTGGAAGCTCCAGGACCCTCTAGGAATTTTTGCCTGAATACAAACTTTTTCAAAGGAATTTAAAAAGGCATCCATATCCTCCCCCTCTTTAAATTCAGCTATCAATTTGGAATTAAATTTGTAACCCAGTCCTGTAGTTCCAGTTAAACCCAAGCCACTTACCTGCTCTGGTGCTGGTGGTTGGAGTCGCAGATTCTCCAGTTCATGTCATCTCTGATGCTCACGCTCCTCACAGTCTTCCTTTCACTGTTCTCACTCCCTCTTCTCCTCTGCAGCTTGCTGGCACTCATGCTCTTCACGGTCAGTCTCCCACTGTTCCCAGTCAGCCTCTTGCTGTTCTCGTTCTCTCTTCTCCTGGAACTCCAGCTCCATTCTGCACAACTCAATCTGCAGCCTGATTGCTTCTGGCTCCAGAATGCGGGTGACCTTCTCCTGCTGCTGTGGCCCTTCACTGGCATTGGCCCTGTTGTCATCCTCACTGGATCTGGACACTGCACTGGCCGCTGGCCCCTCCACACTCAAGGTTTTGTCCTTTACAGTCACAGTCTGTGACTCAATGCTCTGGGCATCGGCTACCATCAGGGCATCCATGAGGTTCTGCTTGGGGGCTCTCACCTATTACAGGACTCCTCTGCCCTGGCACAACTGCCTCAAGAAGTCTGCAGTGTACCCACTGTAGTTGGAAGCCATCTTCTTCCCTAACAATGGCTACTCTAACTTAACTTGCACTTTAGAAAAAAAATAAAACAGGTAGGAGCTTGACTATAAGCAAAATGATCTAGTTCTGTTTCCTTTTTTTAAAAAATAAATCACTGCCTTTTTTTACAAGTGAGCTGTACAGTATTAAGCTGACACACTGAACAATTAAAGCTTGTGTTACCAAATGTATCTGCACCGCTGCCAACCAATCTGTCATAAATGTACTTAGCAGGTCAGGCCCTCTGCTTCCACAGTGCCAATCTCCAAGCACAATATTGTGAACAAGTAACAGAACAGGGTAAGCATCCTGTCTGCTTGTGGGTCCGAATCACCTTTGGTCTCAAGTTCTGGGGGAATTCAAACTGTGAACTTTATGCTAGAATACTCAAATGTATAGGCTCAGATAATCTGCTCTTTGGGGGGGATGCCAGATATATTTTGCCTAAGGGCACCTAACCAGGTATCAAAAATGAACCCTTAAAACTCTGTAAAAGACCTTAGGTATATTCTTACATTTTCCCAGTTAGTACACCATCAAGCTTTGAACAGTTTTAGTCAGTCTTAACCATCTATACATCACATGCAAAAGAATGAACTTTGAAGACACACCCAGGCAGTCTAAAGGTTTACTAAAAAAGGATAAAAATATGTAAAAATGCAAACACAGAACACTATATCACAAAGCATGCTATCAATTAAAAGAAAACAAGGAAAAGTACAAACATAAACTTCTACCACAATACAATTAGACTTTTTCTATCTAATGTATTTCCTTCTTCCAGTTGTAACCCCCACTCCCCTGCCTTTTTGCAAACAACAGGTGGTATGCTGTTTGAATCTGACAGCAGTATCCGGTGGGGACTGGGTTCGGGGAGGAATAGGTTACTTGGCACAAGGGCTAGGTTTGGCTACTCTGCACAAGGGCACCCAAGTAAATCTGAACACAGGAAGCAATAACTGTAATGTCCAATACCAGGAATGGGTTTCTAAAGTGTAGCTTTATTCACATCCAAGCAGAACAAACAAAGCATAGACAGACCCCCACGGGGCTACACTTCTAGTAATGCAGACTAAAAAGAATCAGAACACTTCCTCAACACTTCAGCCCTCAGGCTCTGAACCCACCAGGCACACAGCCTGGACCTATACGCTGTTTTGGGTACACAGCCTGAACGTGTACACTATTCTAGGATGTCCCTGGCTCAGCTCCCCTGCCGGCCACTTGAACACCTTCCATTTGTCATGGAAACATTTTCTGGTGGCTTTCTAAACCACCTAAGAGCCTTCGACTCCATAAGGGAAACTTCCTTTATAATCCCATGTCTGGGTACTTTCCTCAGCCAAATACCTGAGAGAAAGTAAAAGTGCCACACAGCAAATCCATAGAGGTGAATTTGGTTACTACTGATAAGAGGTCTCCCACCTCTCGCTTCCACAATTTATACCCGGCCATTTCTATGGACATTAAACATCTCTTTGGGTAAAGCTTGGCAATGTAGATTAAAAGGTAAATGCCTGTCACATTTCCTGTACTTGTCTTGGCTTTCCCATTGTGCTAGACTTGAACATACTTAAACATCTCTTTCTGTAAAGCTTGGCAATGTAGATTAAAGGGTAAATGTATGTCACATTTCCTCTACTTGTCTTTGCTTTCCCATTGTGCTGGACTTGAACATACCTTTACTTGGCTTAGCCCATTACTCTAGGCCTCCCACTGATTAAGCAGTCCAATCCCCACTTTACTTTACTCTTCGTGCTGGACTTGAACATATTTTTACTTGGCTTAGCCCATTGCTTTAGGCCTCCCACTGATTAAGCAGTCCAATCCCCACTTTACAACAGTTCGGGTGAAAACATAGGCCCTATGTCAGAGCAGACTCACCTTTTGGTTGCAGGTGCCCCACAGGTGATTCCTCATAGGAATTTCTTTCCCACAGCTTCTGGTGCCGCAGCACAACTTGAAATAAGGCAGCTTCTTCCCTAGCCAGAACCAAGAGGGTTACCCCTGGAATGACTGGCAAATCTTTCCACCCCATCCCCTCAGGGATGGGGCACAGGGACCAGTAGCAGCAGTCTCCACAACTTCACAAGCTGCTTACTGTGTTCCTCTTTTGGTGGAAACACACACCTCCCCTACAGTAGCTCTATATCAGAGCTTTAGGCTCAGAGAGCCTGTCCACAGACGGCTGTGCTGCTTCTCTGTTCTAGACTGCACAAAGACTCTCTCTTCACTGTTCAAAACTCCCCAACATTCTAACCTAACTCCCAATTGCAGATTCCAGTGTGGCTCATGCAGCTGTGAGAGTTCTATGGTGATGTCATCCCTCAGTCTCAGCTGAGACTGAGAACAGAGTGAGACAGTGTGAAATCCATTTAACTGGAGTTTCACAAGCTGCCTTCCCTGCCTACCACTAGGTCTTACTGGGATTCTAGTAACCCTGGGTAACAGGGGGGTTACACAGTGCTTAAGTTAGTTCTTGTTTCTTAAGAGTCCAACAAGAAATGTGTCTGTTAAAACACAGAATACAGGTTAAAAAACTATGCGTTTCCACCCCTTGTATAATGTCATCTAGTGCCTCCTGTTAGAATATAAAAAATATTCAAACAAGGATCTTTCTGTCAGGAGATATTTTAAATACTTTGACTTCAGCAAAAACTAATTTCCCAATATGACTTCTTAATTAACATCCCCTCTTTGATCTAGAGCAGTTCCTGTTTTCCAAAGGATCAAATGATTTTATAACTTTTTAGCACCATAGTGATATAACATGTTTTTTTTCCTCTAAGACATCATAAAAGTTTATGAGCCATATATCCTTGTAGCTGGGTCAGCTCTAATTAAGTCAGATAAACAGCAGACCCTTAATTAAGGCTCTCTAGACTTTGTAATTACCTCCTGGTTTCAGGTTAATATATCGGGTTATTTCCACTAAAACCTGACCCATGGCACAGCTGCCTTATGGAGACAAATCACACACTACATTTTTATATTACAAATATGAAAGAACAATCATAGCCAGCTTGCCAAGTGTCACATGGTGTATTGGCCTTCATGTGCTGTGTTTGCTGCTTGTGATTTAGTTGTCGCTCCCCTGCTCCCCGAAGCTAACCTGTGTGGTATCTTCAGAAATGTCCCTCCTTGGGACAAGGAAAATATTGTTGTTTAATGTATATTTAGATTCAGAGGGAAACAATGAGGCTTGCGATCTGCAGGGAGCTCACTAGCCTGGGAAAGACTTTTGGTTCTCAGCTGCTAGTGGTGAGTTCCATGCTTTGTACTGTTCAGTTTTGAGGACAGTGCAGGAGCATTTCTTTTCTTTTATTTTTTTTTACTCTTTTACTTTCTCATAAGCAGTGTGGCCATTTCTATGACAAGCTGCAAAGTGTGTGGAATGACTGTGGGTGGGCTCTTTCAAAGGTCGCAGTACAGCTGATGGTGGTGGTGTTCAAAGGTATGGATTGGCTTTACTCTACTTTTTTTTAGCAGGGATGGAGGTTACATACCAGTTTGTTTAGAGGGCCTAAAGTCAAATGTTCTGCTCTGGTTTCTTCTCTGAGATGCGACCAGCATCAGTGTACCTCCTGACCAGTAGTCATGGTCTTCGTGGTTGACTGAAGATGCTGGGTTTGGGGAAGAAACCAAAGAAATTTCCAGTTTTGTTTTTATGCCTGGGGTCTTGGCAGTCAATTTAACTTTCTACTTCTTTTTTTTTAAATTTAAAGTTTAGTCATTTTCCAAAAACAATTACAATTACAAACAATTTGACTTGAGCCTGTAGAAGTAAAATGCAGAAGTAAAATCCTCCCAATCCCAATTCACCACTCCCCAGCCCAACCCCAATCCCTTACAAGGTATTTATCACCCCATCAAGGACCACTACCCCCCCGGCACTCAGTACAGTTAAGTTTATATAGGCTGAGTAATCAAAATGCATCCCAAAAAAATCCTTATCTTAGTTATGGCAAGGCGTAGAGAACATAAAGCATTTCCCATCTCATTCTGTAGGACTTCATGTGGTTTGAGATGCTAGACATCATTTTCTCAATACAAAGATTACATAAAAGTTCTTGAACCCATTCCAGATATGAGATGTGTAGCGAATCCCTCCAATGCTTTAAAACTAATTTTTTAACAGAAAGGGCTATTAAAGTCATGTGAAAGTTTCTAGTCATTGATGGAAAACCAGTAAAATGCCCTAGTAGACATACTTCTGGAGTGAAGCATTCCTTTAGGCCCAATACGGGGTCACTTTTGATCTTAATGAGGTCCCACAGAGATGAAACTTTGAGGCACTCCCAGAACATACGGAATAGAGTACCAGTCTCTTCATTGCATCTGTTGCATGTTGGGGATTCTAGCTTACCCATTTTATATAATTTATATGGGGTTAGGTACACGTCATTTAGTATTTGCGTTTGTGTCAATCAAAGCCTATCTTGTGTGATATATTTGTGACAATTTCCCCATATAGTAGGCCATTGAGAAGCAGACTCTGGATATATGTTAGCCCAATACTTAGGAATTCCATTCACTTTTGGAAATATCATGGTGTATAAGGCTGCATACAAGGAGGAGACAGCATGTGGGGCAGAAGTGAAATCTTTACAATTATGAATCCAGTTGTCCAAGCCATGCTGTGGGACAGTAGGGCCAAACTTTCTACTTCTTCTGACACGTTTACAATGTTGTTCTTATTGGGCTGTATTGGAACTGAGCAGCAGGGCACAGTAAAAGGTGACATCGGAGCAGACCATGAAGCCAATCACACTGACTGCTTCAGTTTTGCTTAGTGATTTCTTTCACATTTAACAAAGCGATTTGTGTGCTGGGACTAGTCCCATGATGTTATGCTGGGATAACATCATGGGTCCAGTCCCACACTGACCAATTAGAGACCAGTATTCATTCTTGCCATTGTATAATTTATGATAACATAGATCTGCACCACTGTTTTCATAAAATCAGTTTCAGAAAATGGGCAAAATGAGATAATAATAAAAAAACAACCAGTAACTACACCCAACTGAATGAAATTCCACAGACAGATAAGTCCCATGAAGAAGGATAGTTACAGTTGCTTATGTGTTATTCCTAGCTTTTAAATGTCATAGTGAGTTGTGGAACAAGGTAAAATAATTTAAATGTTGATCTAACAGATGAGGAACAACATATATAATGTATAAATGACACAAGAAAGCAGATTCTTTCCAGTCTGGTTTCTATAAACACATACAGTATATAATCAAACACCTGAAAACCAACACAAGGCATCATGGGTGTGCAAATTCATATACAATATGTGAGTGTGTGGGTAAACTGACTAAAGAATGCTTGGTGGAATAGTCTAATTCTAGTCTTACTACTCAGACCTCAGCACAGCAGACTCGTACACACTACATGTGTCATGCTCTCAAGAGTTGGATCAAGAAGTGGGAAAGGGCTATTCCTCATGGACATGAGTGCTACTGCAGGCAGCTCTTATGGTGAGATGCACTGAAGGTTCCCAGATGGGTCAAACCTAGTCGATCATGAAAGAGAGGCAGGAGTCATACGCAAGAGGTCAAAATGTAACCAGAAATTGTATTTAGCATTAAAGTTGGTAAGGGTCACAGAGGCAGGTTTTCATCAATGGCAACCACACACCATCATGATAGAATAAACAGCTGAATAAAAAAAATAAAAACCAAAAGATGCACCATTACTAAGACAAAGAAATACTTTTACTTTTCTGCAGCTACTACCTACGGTACCCTAAGGGTTCTTTAGTGCTGTAAGATTTGACTTTTGGACAAGTCTGATGTGGTTTCTTGGGCATGCACAGGTCAATGTCTTTTACACACTTTTTAGCAGAGTTCAAGCGAGTTTGGAGAAGGTAGTCACAGGTTGTCCAATTAGTGCTGACTGATAGGCATAGTCAGTCTTTATGTTATTCAAAACATTAGTTGCCCAAGGTACCAGAATTAAGGTAGGCTTTCTAGACACAAGGTAGTCTATACAGGGTGCCACAAAGATAGGCATTCAATTGGGAGGGTACATCACAGTTAGACAGTTAACTTTCAGGGTCTCAAACTAACAGGCAGATAGTCGATTGATAGGGCACCACACTATTAGGCAGTTCACTTTTAGGCAAATGGAACCACACGTTACGAAGTTTGTTCAGTAAAACTGGCACTGCACAATTGGCAGTTCACCTTCAGGGCACCCAACATACCAGAAATTAAGCAGTCTTTCATCACACAAGTCAATCTATACAGGGTACCAGGCAGCTAGGCAGTCATATGGCTGGGCACCACACAATTAGGCAGTTTCTTTTCAGGCAAAGGGGCACTTTACAGGTAGTTGGTTCAAGCAGAAAGGTACCACACATTTAGTTAGCTCACTTTCAGGGCACCAAATGAGCAGGTAGATGGGAAATCAATTGATAGGGCTCCACCCAATTAGGCAGTTCACATTGGGGCATCACAGTTCAGGTAGTTGGGGGACATCAAATAGGCAGGTTTTTCACAGTGTGATAGGCAGCCTCTAAATAGGGGGGGCAGTGACACTGTAAGCATAGTTTAATAATATTGCTGTTGAACAGACAGGCTCATCAATAATCAGCAGCTGATTTAATTATATAACTTCTCTGCATTAGCGCCTGTGGAATTCTTGTGACCTGCTGACTACAGTAACTGACTACTATGGAACTTATTTAAGTTAATGTATTTACTCACTAGGTAGCCCAGTTATCTTAGGCATTATCTGCTGTAACTAAGCTCCTATGGAGATTCTGGTTTTCTCACCCTCTGCGTTATTCTAGTGCCCCTGGGAGCCTGCCCCCTCAGGCTTGCTCCCTGAGGAGCTTTAATTAATTTTGCCCTGTGGATGGACTTCACTGTGGGGGCTTGACTTTGCCCATGACTAGCTCCTGTGCAGCATCTCAGCCACCTCTTTTGATAGTCCTTGGAATGGGCTGCTCCCACCCTCCCACATGGCCACAGGCTCTCGCCCAAGCTCTAAGTCACATGACTTTGTTTTTTTTTTTAGACATGAAATTTCATTTTTATTCTTTGGTAACTGGGTAAGGCCTACTTGGCACAAGTTTAAGTGACTTGCTCAAAGTCATACAGTAAACACGTGGATGTTGTGGGAATCATATGCTGAATGTACCAATCTGATTCACAGCTCATTACTCTAACCTCTAGGCTATACTGACACTTTAACTTTTATATTTGCTTTTGGTGATTGCCACTGCTCCTGTGTGCAGCTGTCTCACTTATCACCACAAGCCGGTTGCTGAGCTGGTTGGACTCTGGAGGAGAGATGCCACTCCCAAGGTGCTAAAGCTAACAGGAGGGAGGGAGGAGAAAGTCTGCTGGGAGACACAGCTCCCACTACACATCTGCTACTGATAGCACTGCTCTCTGCCAAGACCTGACTACTGCCTTATCACCACCACCGTAGCCCATTCTAATGTCATCAACTAGGGACAGAATAAATTTTAGATAAGAAAAAAGCAAAAGGGGCAGTACAGAGCCCACACTTTGGCTGCCAATGGCTAAGGGAAAGACCAGGGAGCCAACCATAATACTGCTGTTGACTTAGGAATCTGTGCCACCTGAACACTGTTATCAAACTGGATCAGCAGATGACAGGAGGAAGCTGGACCACCTGACAGGAGACACTGCTCCCATTTCACTGCTGCTGCTGCAGAAGAGGAACCACACTTCATGGGATCACTGACCAGAGGAGTCAACCACAGCTGAAGCTGACGGGACTCGCATAAACCCTATCAGGTAAATATATATGGTCTCCATCACTCTCTGTCTGTCAGTACCTTGACAGTCCTAGGCTCGGGCTGTTCAGTTGAATGCCTGCTGTGTTGGGTTCAGGTAGCATAGACAATGTTTGGGGGTGTGCTGTTACTTCTTGAGGCAGACTGGTTACTGGGGAAAACTTGTTGCTACTGATGGGGTACTGGGGGATCTGCAAGGCTGCCACTGTGAAAGATGGCTCTGCTGGGGGATACTGGGATGTTCTGAATTACTGGGATATACTGGAGGGCTTCTGGCATTGCTAGTATATGCAGAGTACCCTAAATAAACATACATTCCCTTCATGTCACCATGTACTATACCTGGGGCCCCCCATATACATTTTTGTCCCTACAAACTCTATTTTTCCAGGATCCATTCACATCCATAACTTCCCCCAACCTACAGTATGTAAGGGTCCTAAAGGGTCCCTAAATACCTACTGTGCCTCTGCTCTAAGCCCCTTTGGGACCAAATATTGAAAAGCACTACAAATGTAACTATAACCTTTCAAATCTGCACAAAAGGGTGCGTTTGATATTATGTAATGCAAGCATAGCTTGTCACCTAAGAACTGCATGAGAGAGAAAGCAGATAATTTCTAATTTGTGTGGTTTATTTAAACATGAATAGAAACAAACACCTCAAATCATACTATCCATCCACTCTGCCCTGATGCCCTATGCTGAATTGCTTTATGCTTCAAGTGCTATTCCTGCCCCTGCTCTTTCATGCTCCTAATAACCCCATACTGTTTTAAGCCCAGATACATTAACAGCCTTAATCACATTCCTGGATAAACTGTTCCACCAATCCACCACCAACTCTGTAAAGAATTATTTACTGAAGTCCCTGAATTCCCCCATAAACTTATGCTTGCACCCCCTGGTGGTTGCACTACTCCAAAATTAAAAAAACCAACAAACCTCTGCTGACCCTACCTTATTCAAACCCTGTATATGTTAGTGTAACCCCCCTGCAAATGGGGGTTCCTAAAAGACTTCCAGGAGCTTGCTTGAATGCTCCAAGCCTGAATGGTGTTTGGCGTTTAAGCCATTTATCAGTGAGTGTTTTTAGAACCTCTGGTACTGTCTCTTTAAGAGCTGTCTGCTTGCAGACATAATTAGTTTGTATGGGGGACTGTGTGTTTCTTTGATTGAGTACCACTCGAGCTGCTGCCAATTCACTCCATTTTGCAGTCACTAGGAGTGCAAAGGAACCTATCTGAAAGATGTAACTGTTTGCCAGAAATCTTTAGAGTAATAATGAAATTACAGTTTGTCTAACCTGCTTTCTTTGCAGTCAGAACTGTGTCTGCCTAGTTCCCATTCTGTTTTTGAACTGCTGAACTAGACCAATCAGTGTGGGGTAAGCTAGCTCTAAAATGGTGCCTTGGACGAATCAGAACTTGGACTCATAATCTGAGCTAGCCACAAGAGGATTGTATGGGCAGTGACTCTGGGAGATGTAGTTTAGACTTCGCGCCTTTTTGGACCAACAGCAGCAGTCTATTGTGAGTGACAGCCAATCCAGTCAAGAACTGGGAGGAACTCAAAGGAAGTGCCCAGTTTTGTCTGTTGGAGTTTTCAGTTTTAGATCTGGCAGTGAAGGGGAAAGAAACCCTGTGCTCCTTCAGTGCACAGTTTCAGTCAAAAACGTGTGTAAGGCCCAGAGTTCCAGTCTGCAGCTTGTGTAACTGCTTGTTAGGACTGAATCCTGTCCTGTGAAAAGAATCAAAGGATCTCTGAAGAGTAGAAACCAGGCTCACCCTGTAGAAGACTGGAGAAATTGTTGAATTGCACTGGGTCTGTCAGGAACTGAATCTGCTGTGTGTTCTCCGGTATTGTGCAGTAATTAGCGATCGATAGAGTAGCAGCCTGCCTGGTATAGTACTTTTTTTTTACCATATAAATTGTAAGAAGCCTCTTGAGCTCAAGAATAGCCCTGCTGACATTGAAGGACCCTATCTTGTTTGGAGGTCGAAGTACTAATTCGGGTCGCCTCCCTGTTGAATTGCCACATTAAATCCAAATGGAATTACTGTACTGCTGACTGTTTAATTTTCCTTTCTCTGTGTGAAAGGGCCCCACCAGCTGCCACAGTTTGGACTAGCCACTAGGGCTTGGGTACCCAGGGACAGTAACTGGTAGGGATAGGCCTGTGCACAGAGCCATAGGTAGATAGTAAAGTGATAAACTAATTAACCTGATTTCCCCCTGTCCTTGTTATATCCCCCTAAATAAATCAGAGCTGCTTGTTTCAGCAAAGTTATACTGCCTGAGGTATTTGTCTATGTTAAAGTACTGTACTGTGATTGTTGCACTGTATCTTATTTCACAGGAGGTCCCAGTGCCGGAACTAGTCCTGGGGGTAAGTGCATACGGTGAAGGTAATTCTGATACATTGTGTGGGCCACTAGTGGGAAGAAAGGGGGGTTGCAGTGTCCCAGAGGGCTGTGACCAAGTAAGTTTAACTATTGCAAACCCTGACCTCTGGGTGGAGGCACCCGCCATTGGATCCAGGCCCCTCAACCTGTTAGTGGCAAATCAGGCAGGGGTAGTAGCCCCTGGGATAGCGCCATCTAGGGGTTACATCTTGGAGGCTCACCGCTGGGATTGTGTGTCCTCTAGTGGCCATATTTACGAACCACTGTTAAGAAAAAATGGGTACCCGACAGAAGTGGCTGTGCACCGGCTGGTGGAGTGGTGTACTGGGAGGAGATTGACCCCAAAATGCTATGCTTATCCTGGATATCCCCTGGGTATCAATACGGACACTGTACAGGAGTACTTTCCAAGGTGGAAGGTTTACAAAACCCTGTGGTGGTGGGTCGGCATGCTAATCTGCTCACCCACACTTTCCTGGCCCTAGTAGAGTTTAAGGATCCCATAGATAGCTCCAAAGTGCCACAGACCATTACCCCAGAGGGAGCCCTCACTGCCTGGAGAGTGATAACTAAGTACAAGACTCGGTGGGAATGAGCCCCACCACTGTCTGAAACTTTTGAGGAGAAATTTGCTAAATGGTTGCTGGGGAAGGAAAACTGTGGAGGACTTGAAGAAACTATTCTTGCCACCTGGGGTGTTCCTCCCCAACACCCTCTCCGCCTCCAGTACCTGTAATGGTGGCTGAACCAATGCAGACTCTATTTCTGCACCTGCCATTAGTCACGACTCTTACCGAAGGTTGAGGATCTTCTCTGGCACCCTTCCCACCCCCCAAGGGGAGGATGACTGGGAGACCTGGATAGACTATGTTGCCCCCCAAGTGCTAGAATGGCAATGCTCGGAAGCCAAAAAGTGAAAGAGGGTTAGTGAGAGCTTCCGAGGTCCTGCCCTGGCTACCATCCATACTAAATGGGCCAGTAACCCTGAAGTGACTGCACAGGCCTATCTTGAGGCCTTGGAGAATGTAGGAGCCCAGATTCTGATGAGGATCTATGGTGGAGAGTAAGAAATGCACAACAGTACCAAGGGAGTTGTTGTCTGTGTATGTATCTCGGCTGGAAAAATTGTTGCAAGAATGCCTCAGAAAGGGTAGTTTGCCAGCATTGAACTGGACCGAACCAGGCTGGACAGGATCCTTAAGTCTGCCCCTTCTCAGAACTGCTGTTGCTTCAGTTACGCCTGCAACTCGACTGGAATCCCCACCCTCCTATGATGAGTTAATGAGAGAAATTTGAAGAGTTGAGAAAAGGCGACCTCGGGAGGGACCTGCACCAATAGCTGCGGCTACGACCCGAGTGACTGAGGGTGGCCCATCAAGTGAAGTTCAGGGGCAGAGGTTGGCAGTCAATGAGTGCTCTGACAAGGAAAAAGATATGCCACAATGGGGCGAACTGTAGAGAGAGATCCGGGAATTCAAAAACAGTCCCTTTATAAAGGCCACGCCTGCAAGTACGGGCCCTGACCTATATCCGACTGCATCTGCTATGGGGGTTGGGGTACCCACCCATGTATCTCCTGCTGATAACAGCTCCAAACTCAATTGCTTGACCATGGAAGTGGAGAAACTGACGAGATGTCTCCAAATGCTTATCACGCCGCAGACAGAGATGGCACCAAGGTTTCCAGTTAGTAATACCCCGCCCTGGCTCCCAGTGTGGCGCCCGGCCAGCTCAAACTCCAGAAAGTATGTTTTGCTATAATTGTGGGAAAGATGCACATGAAAAGGGAATGCCGGTCCCCAAAAGACACTGACAAAGTTGCATATAGGCTACAAGGAGAGCTTCGGAGAACAAATCAGTGGTTAAGAGGTGCATGAAATGATCCCAGTGAGGGCACCAAAAATGCTAACTCACATCCTTTTGTGGCAAGGTCAGTTGCCCAGGCCCCCACTACCGCCTCTCCAGACTGGTCCAGAATAGTGGGGCCCTCCGTGGAGACCACTGTAAAGGTGAATGGAGTGTCTACAAGAGCTGTATTAGACAGTGGCTCCCAAGTGACAATTATGTTCCAAGATTGGTATCAGAAGCATTTGTCAGATGTACCCTTACAACCATTAGAAGGACTGCATATGGGGGTTAAGGAGAAGGCCTACCCTATTCCGGGTATATCCGAATTTGGTTGTCTTTCCCCACCTCCGTGGCTGGAGTGGCGAACAAGTAGAGACCCTAGCCTTAGTGTGTCCCCCACTGGACTGTATGATGGTGTCCCTTTGTTGATTGGAACAAATGCTCATATGTTCGGAAGGCTGGCACAGTTGTGTTATGAAAAACAGGGTCAAAGACTAGTAGAGCTTTAAGAGTTCCAGCTTTAATTAAGAAGGCCTATGAGGCACAGAGAGATGTTGAAAAAATAGAACCAGAGGAACCGTTGGAATTGTATGGAAGAAGGATCCTGAGTCTCTGATCCTGGCGCCAAATGCCCAGTGTACCTACAGGAGAGGTCCGTATCAGAAAGGATGTTAAGAATAAAATATTAATGTTGGATGCACCAGGCGATGGAAAATTGCCAGAGGGACTGCTGGTCAAGCCTTAGTATTTTGCCCGCTAGAGCCCATGCTTATGCCAGAAGGGTAATGGTCCAAGTTCATAATGTGTCTGAAAGAGACATTCAGTAAATAGAGGTTGCATCCTGGCTAATGTGCATTGTGCAGACACTGCAGTGCTACCCAGCAGCAAGAGTTCAAGGAAGAATGACAGAGTAACCTGACTTGTTTGATTTCGCGACTCCCGCTGCCAGCTGAATGGAAAGTGAGGATCAGTGAGAAGCTTGCCCAGAGAGACCAGGTGTTTTCTTTAAAGGAATGGGATGTAGGATGTGTGCAAGGAGCTGAGCACAATATCCGCTGCATGACCTAAAGACCATTTTGTGAGAGGTCTCGACGCCTGGCACCTGCTGACATAGATGATGTGAGACCGGCATCTGCAAGAGATGTTAGCTGCTGGTGTAATACAAGAATCCAGAAGCCCTTATGCTTCCCCATTGTGGTAGTGAGGAAAAAAGAATGGAACAGTAAGGATGTGTGTGGATTATCGCACCTTAAACCGGGCGGACTATGCCTGATCAGTACACAATGCCCGTATTCAGGATGCTTTGGACTGCCTAAACGGGAGCAAGTGGTTCTCTGTGTTGGATCTCCCAGTGGGTACTACCAGATCCCGATGGCCCCAGAGGACCGCGAAGACAGCCTTTATCTGTCCGGCTTTTATGAATTCATGAGGATGCCTCAAGGATTTCAGGTGCCCCAGCCACTTTTCAACGATTGATGGAGTGTGCAGTGGGGACATGAACTTACTAGAGTGCCTAGTATACCTAGATGATGTTATTGTGTTTGGCAGCTCACTGGAGGAACATGAGAGCAGATTATTTAAGGTATTGGACCGACTGGAGGACTTTGGCTTAAACTGTCCACTGATAAGTGTCAATTTTTCAAACATCAGTAAAGTATGGGACATAGTATCCACCGAGGAATAGAGACCGACCCAAGTAAAGTTGAGGCCTTGACCACCTGGCCACAGCCCAAAAATCTAAAAGAACTGCAAAGATTCCTGGGATTCTGTGGTTATTATCGGCGTTTCATCAAGGACTATTCAAGAGTGATCCGCCCTTTACTTAACCTTACTCAAGGGTATCCCCCAACCCACAAAAAATACCAAAAGTCGGCGTCCCTCAAGACTGAAAGAGTGTATTTTCATCCGAGTGAAGTATTTGGGGCCCGCTGGACTCCTGATTGTGAGACTGCTTTTCATGAGATCATATATCGACTTACCCATGCTCCAGTGCTGGCCTATGCCGATCCAAGAAAACCTTACGTCCTGCACACTGATGCTAGCTTGCAAGGGTTGGGGGCTGAGTTGTACCAAGAGCACGAGAATGGCCTGAGACCAGTGGCCTTTGCCAGTAGAAGCCTGACCCCATCCGAAAAGAACTATCCTGTACATAAGTTAGAGTTCCTAGTTTTGAAGTGGGCTATTGTTGACCAATTCCATGAGTACTTGTATGGGGCTAAAATACTAGTAAAACTGACAATAATCCTTTGACCTATGTGCAGACCTCAGCTAGTTGGATGCCACTGGCCACAGGTGGCTTTCTGCATTATCTACATATGACTATGCTCTCGAATACCGAGCAGGTCTGATCCACATAGATGCTGATGCTCTCTCCGGAGGCCTGTTCCCCAGAATGATTGGTCCGATTGGCAGAACCTGACATTCAGGCACTCTGCTGGAAGTTTGACAGGGAGGAACAAATGTCACGGACGCAGTGGACTGCATGGTGGATTGCTTGGGACCCTCTGAGAATTGCATACCTGCTGCTTATTGCCACTTTTCTGCAATAGACATTGGTGCACTGCCTCAGCTGACAATGACAGTATTCGGTGGGCTCAATCCACGATCCTATGATCAAATCAGCTTTAGAAGCCCTCTATGCAGGAAAAGATGTGTCCAAATTACGCCCACTGATTTGAGAACTGCACTGTTATACAAAGAAGGTCCTAAGTTGAAACTGATCAATAAACTGTTATACAGAGAAACAGTAGACAGAGGGGGACAAGTAGACAAACAACAACTGGTGCTGCCCACTGCCTTCGAGACTCAGTATTGAGGTCCTTGCACAACCACATGGGGCACCTTGGTATAGACAGAACACTTGACTTGGTGAGATCCAGATTCTATTGGCCTAAGATGGGGGCTGATGTGGAGCAACACATTCAAACTTGTAGTCGCTAGCTTACAGAGGAAAGCTTTGCCCCAGAGGGCTGCCCCCTGTTAACATAACCACCAGTGCACCCATGGAGCTGGTCTGTATTGATTTTCTGAGTTTGGAGTCAGATCAAAGAAATATCAGTAATGTGCTGGTGGTCACTGACCATTTCACGAGATATGCCCAAGCTTTCCCCACCAAAGACCAGAAAGCATCCACTGTGGCCAAAGTACTTGTAGAAACTTTTTGTTCACTATGGGCTCCACAAAGAATCCATTCTGATCAAGGAGAGACTTTTGAGTCGTCTGATCAAAGAGATGCTTTCTCTGTGGGAGTGAGAAAGTCCAGAACCACTCCTTACCACCCCAGAGGGACCCACAGCCTGAACGTTTCAACCACACTTTGCTAGATATGCTAGGCACCTGCACCCAAAGGACAAGACTAGATGGAGCCAACAAATTAGCACCCTGGTACATGCTTATAACTGCACCAAAGTGTTGCCACTGGTTCTCCCCACCGCCTGATGTTTGGAAGAGAGCTCGACTACCAGTAGATGTGTGTTTTGGGGTCTCTCCTGATGGGGTTCAAGCTGACAACTATTTACAGTATGTGCAAAAGTTAAAGGCCCAGCTAACTCATGCGTACCAACTGGCTCAAACCATGGCTGCCAAAAGAAATCTGGCCAACAAAGAATGGTATGATAAAAGGTGAAAGCACAGGAACTCCAGGAGGGAGATCGGTATTGCTAAGAAATCTGGGACTGCATGGCAAACACAAGATTGCTGACAGATGGTACCATCTCCTCACATTGTAGTGGGCAAACTAGATGATCTGCCAGTGTACAAAGTAAGGCCTGAGAACAATTCAAAAGATGTAAAACAATGCATAGAAATCATTTACTGCCCATTGGACAAATCTTAATTGAGTCTGAGCCCCTAGAAGATGCCCCTCTGGACCATTGACTAGAGCTGCTGCTAAGAAAAGATCAAGAAAGTCTGCACCTACAGAAGCAAAGTTAAAGTGTTCCCTCCACGAGTCCCAGTTGAGCATGACTGTCAGTCCATATCAGAAGAAAGTGAGAGTGACTTTGAATACTATCCTTCTTTGAACTGAGTCAATTGTTTGGGCAATCCCTAGTCAATACTGGAGACAAAGCTGGGCCTTCTGGACTGTCTAAGCCCTCAGCTTCACCCCTGGATCCAATGCTCCCAGAAAGTGAAGTGCAAAGCATCAGATCAGATGAAATGGAATCATTGTGCATGGTTGAACTGTTTGAGCTTTCAGGGAGAAAATGATAGATTGGGGCAGACTGGTGATACACCCAAACAAGAAGAGTATTTTGAGTGCCCTGACAGTCCACTGCCAGTGTCCGAAAGCTCCATGCGAGCCAAATGTTGTGGACTCAGAAACTGTAACTCCTGGAGCTGAAAGTGCCCCAAGTTCTAGCCTCTCTACCCCCAGGGAGACTCCCCTGACAAGTGAGGACAATGCTGAAAATGAGGCTCAGAGTGCAGAGACTGTAACAGTTCCCCCTAGAAAGACTGGTCGAGCTGTAAAGCCTGTGGTGCACCTCAGTTATGATTCACTTGGGAGGCCTGTGGACTTGCCTCTCAATGTTGTCCATAAAGGAGTGTATGTGTTCGAGCTCATTGCCCAAACTGAGCATCAGTGCCAACTCAAGTTACTTGTGTTGCCCTCTAAGTATGGTGCCCTTGTCCCGTCCAGCCCCAAGGTAACTGATAGGAAGGGCCCCCTCTTCAGGTTTCATGTACAAGAGGTAATAACTTGAGTTATGGTACAATGTGTGTTAATACTATGTAAAGTGACGTACTGCAATGTTTCAGAAATGTGTTCTTGGTAAAATGATATACTGACTGATTTACATGTGTGAGCCTAATGCAAATGTATATGGTTGCAGTTAAACTTATGGGGTACTTGCTTGTGACATGGACGCCAAGCTTTCCCAGGCCAGGAAGGGTGTAAACCCCCTGCAAATGGGGGTTCTAAAAGACTTCCAGGAGCTTGCTTGAATGCTCCAAGCCTGAATGGTGTTTATGCTTAGCCATTTATCAGTGAGTGTTTTAGAACCTCTGGTACTGTCTCTTTAAGAGCTGTCTGCTTGCAGACATAATTAGTTTGTATGGGGACTGTGTGTTTCTTTGATTGAGTACCACTGAGCTGCTGCCAATTTCTCCATTTTGCAGTCACTAGGAGTGCAAAGGAACCTATCTGAAAGATGTAACTGTTTGCCAGAAATCTTTTAGAGTAATAATGAAATTACAGTTTGTCTAACCTGCTTTCTTTGCAGTCAGAACTGTGTCTGCCTAGTTCCCATTCTGTTTTTGAACTGCTGAACTGGACCAATCAGTGTGGGGTAAGCTAGCTCTAAAATGGTGCCTTGGATGAATCAGAACTTGGACTCATAATCTGAGCCAGCCACAAGAGGATTGTATGGGCAGTGACTCTGGGAGATGTAGTTTAGACTTCCGCTTTTTGGACCAACAGCAGCAGTCTATTGTGAGTGACAGCCAATCCAGTCAAGAACTGGGAGGAACTCAAAGGAAGTGCCCGGTTTTGTCTGTTGGAGTTTTCAGTTTTAGATCTGGCAGTGAAGGGAAAACCCCTGTGCTCCTTCAGTGCACAGTTTCAGTCAAAAAACGTGTATGAGCCCAGAGTTCCGGTCTGCAGCTTGTGTAACTACTTGTTGACTGAATCCGCCCTGTGAAAAGAATCAAAGGATCTCTGAAGAGTAGAAACCAGGATCACCCTGTAGAAGACTGGAGAAATTGTTGAATTGCACTGGGTCTGTCAGGAACTGAATCTGCTGTGTGTTCTCCCGGGTATTGTGCAGTAATTGCGATCGGGATAGAGAAGCAGCCTGCCTGGTATAGTACTTTCTTTTTTTTTACCATATAAATGTGTAAGAAGTCTCTTGGAGCTCAAGAATAGCCCTGCTGACATTGAAGGACCCTATCTTGTTTGGAGGTCGTAAGTACTAATTCGGGGTCGCTCCCTGTTGAATTGCCACATTAAATCCAAATGGAATTACTGTACTGCTGACTGTTTAATTTTCCTTTCTCTGTGTGAAAGGGCCCTACCAGCTGCCACGGTTTGGACTAGCCACTAGGGCTTTTGTACCCAGGACAGTAACTGGTAGGGATAGGCCTGCACAGAGCCATAGGTAGATAGTAAAGTGATAAGCTAATTAACCTGATTTCTCCGTCCTGTTATATCCCTAAATAAATCAGAGCTGCTTGTTTCAGCAAAGTTATACTGCCTGAGGTATTTGTCTGTGTTAAAGTACTGTACTGTGATTGTTGCACTGTATCTTATTTCACAGGAGGTCCCAGTGCGGAACTAGTCCTGGGGTAAGTGCATCGGTGAAGGTAATTCTGATACATTGTGTGGGCCACTAGTGGGAAGAAAGGAGGTTGCAGTGTCCCAGAGGGCTGTGACCAAGTAAGTTTAACTATTGCAAACCCTGACCTCTGGGTGGAGGCACCCGCCATTGGATCCAGACCCCTCAACCTGTTAGTGGCAAATCAGGCAGGGGTAGTAGCCCCTGGGATAGCACCATCTAGGGGTTACATTAGCATATATCTATCATATCCCTGTTGCCTACTTGTCCTCCAGTGAATACATAGGCAAGCTGCCCAGTCTCTACTTGTCTTACTCTGTTACCCCTGGATCATTTTTGTAGACATTCAGTAGAATGTCTCTAACTTCTCCTTGTCCTTCCTCAGATATGGATTCCAAAACTTTACTCAGTGCTTCAAGTGTGATCTATCCAATGACATGTACTGTGGTAATATCTTCCCTTCTGTGACTAGTGAAACCCCACCTGATACATCTCAGCATCATGTTAGCCTTCCAGTAAGCCATACTGCATTGAGAAAATGCTTTCAGACTTTTGTTGATCATTCCCAGGTGCCTTGCCTTTATTGAACACTCTAATTTGACCCCATCAATTTAATATTCTATGTATATTTGTTACCAGTGAGCAGCACTTTACATTTTTTGGTAAAGTATTTCAGTTACCAAATTCTAAACCACGGGCCCAGCATTTCCATAACCTTTTCCTGCTACTGATTCTCTTCTCATAATATGCTCTCCCACAGAGTTTTGTGTCATCAACACAGACCTCACTTTACCCTGTAACTTCACTCCAATGTTGCCAATAAACATTAAAAAGAATTGGACCCTGGTTGTCCCCTGTGTTACTCGACTTGTCACCCTGACAAAAGAGAACATTCCATGTAGGAATACTGTCTGAGTTTTATATGTGTCAGACAGTTTCCAATCCTCTTAGCCTGCCTATCTCTGAGTCCAATGTTCCCTGCTTTCTGTATATGCTTCCTATGAGGCAACAAATCAAAGGCCTTGTTAAAGCTGTGGTACTAAATGCTGACTGTCCAGTGTCTATCCACCATCTGTGTGACAGTTGAAATAATTTTTTTAGTTTGTTTGACTTGACCCACCCTGATGAACCCATGTTGATGTCTGTTCATAAGGCTGCTGTATTTTCCTCTAGGAAATACGCTATTTTTATGTTCACCATGCACACAGGCACTGGCGAACATATTGCAGTAGTATTGCTTTTTGATGGTTATGGTACTGTTTGACCAATGCAGAGCAGTGTTTTAGGAGCAATTCAGTTCCACACAAACCATAAGTGAGACTTAGTATGACAGAGTTCTGGCTTACTGGGTGGAGATGGCACAAACCTGAAAAGGAATAGTCATTCCAATTAGTAGTCACCTAGTTCCTTTGATCTGCACTACCCAGCATTTTAAGGTTACATGTCAAAGTCAGCCTGGCATGCCTGGAATGTCTGCCAGTTGTAAGAGTAGACCATGCTCCCACACATGCGTGGTTACATCTCTGTGGATCATATTTTTATTTTTCCTGTCTCCTGTACACTGACCATCCGTCTCAGCACTCCCCACCCACCCCCCACAAACATAACAGTGACACTGGGGGTGCCCAGTCCCCTAGTGTCCCCATCTGGTATGTGACCCACCCAGTCAAGTACTGTACATGCGTGGTCACAACTCTGTGTGCCTTTTTTTATCTCACCTGACCCTCCCTTTTTGCACCCAGAATTCACCCCCCTGCAAACATAACAGTGACACTTGGGGTGCCCAATCCCCCAGTGTCACCACCTATATGAAACCCCCTGGTCAAGTACCTCACATGCATGGTCACATCTATGTCTGCCTTATTCTTATCCCACCCACTCAACCCTCTCTCTCAGCACCCACCACCAAACCCCCTAAACATAACAGTGACACTGGGAGTGTCCAATCCCCCCATGTCACCATCCAGAATCATCTGTCCTTTTTACTTACCTCCTGGTTAAGTATCGTGCATGTGGCTTTGCCTCACCCACCGACCCTCCTCTCAGCACCCCCACCCTCCAAAAACATAACAGTGACACTGGGAATGCCCAATCCCCAGTGTCATGATCCAGAAGTCATCCTTCCTTTTTTTTTTAAGCCTGTGAAAAGAAACCATCCATCAATGTCTTTGTGAATATTACTGTCCCCCACCAGACCCTCCCACTCAGCACCCACCCACCATACACCCCGGAAGCCTTACTAACCCACCGGACATCCGATGATGTCATCTTCTGTGGACCGCAGACACGTTTCCACTCTTCAAAGCTGGACCATGAACTGAAGAAACAGGTATATGGTTCAATGTATTTCAATTGGGGGTTGAACTTAGTTGCATAACTTGGTCATTTCTGCATATTTTTGGCCCACATTTTTAATATGCCTTTTTGGGAGCCCAGCTTGTGAACAGTTGCACTGACATTAGCTAAATCTGTCCCAAAGGGTGATTTTGTGGTCCTTGCTTGAAATCACCTTTTGGGCATGAGTTCAAAATTTTCTGTGCCCTTGTTCATGAGGCGGGGTTATAAGAAGGTTATGTTGAACATGTGGTGTAAAAATATTTATAAAAAAAGTTATGAGGCCAAGTTGAGTTTTGCAAACGCAACTTCACAAATGTGGTAATTTTAAATATTTGTACCCCAAATTTTCAAGTCATTAACATAGTGCCACCATACGAGTTTTCGTTGGTGTGGCACCCTCGCTTCCAATGCCCTGATCATTTTTGCAGACACAGTAGCAGGGCACCAATGAATGTCCGAGCGGTCTATGACAGCAGTTCAGATGCAGTGGCATACAGCTGAAAGAGAAAGACCACTACAATCAGCGTAAGTAAGTAAAGTAAGTAAGTAAAATTTATTTTTTAAGCGCTTTTCAATACCAAAGCACTGTACAAATAAAAACAATTAAAATACATACAAATAACACAAACAACAACAATAACAATATGATCACAATAAAATTTCAATAAAATCACTCGCCATATGCATTTTGAAATAAATAAGTTGTTAATTCTAGCTTAAAGCTCTCAACGGTCAGGCAGCTTCGTATCTGACGAGGTAGAGAATTCCACAGTGTAGGGGCAGCATAAGAAAATGCCTGTGCTCCAGATTTTTTTAAATGAACCCTGGGAACCTCTAGCAAACCCTCATCAGTGGAGCGGAGCAAGTGAGAGGGACAGTAGGGAAAAAGGAGATCTTGAAGATACTGTGGTCCCTGTTCGAGTAGGGCTTTAAAGGTCAGTAACCCACCTAGGGTGATCCACTGAACCGGCAGCCAGTGCAGCTCACGAGCACAGGAGTAATATGACTTCATAGATGTCCCAGTCAAAGCCTGGCTGCTGCATTCTGCACTAGCTGCAAGTGGCGGATATCAACCCCCGGTAGCCCTAGGTACAGGGCATTGCAGTAATCAAGGCGAGAGGTAACAAAGGCATGGACCAGTATCAGAGGTCAGCCGGAGGAACAAGGTGTTTCACCCGAGCGATATTCCTAAGATGGTAAAAGGAAGATTTGACAGCAGATGACACCTGAAATTTCAGGGTCAAATTGTCGTCAATAATAACGCCCTGGTTACGCACCCGGTCTGAGGTTGAGAGCTGGGCACCATCAATCCATACGCCCTAAGGAAGTCCAGCCCTACAACCCACCTCAAGGCAACCTGGGTCCACCACCAACACCTCAGTCTTATCCGGGTTTAACCTTAGCCAGCTGGCACTCATCCAATCCTTGATCTCGGATAGACAGTTGTTAAGTATAGAGACGGCATCTTCCTGTCTGGGACTAAAAGACAAATACAGCTGGGTATCATCTGCATAGCAGTGAAAACCCAAGCTGTATTACCTAATAATGTCTCCCAATGGCAGCATATAGACAGTGAACAACATGAGTGCCAAGATGGAGCCCTGCAGAACCCTACAGGGCAAAGAGACAGCGTCAGAAGAATAAATTCCAGTGATAACCCTCTGTCTCCGCCCCGTAAGAAAAGATTGAAACCATTGCAGAACCGTACCAGACAGTCCGCAATAGAACCGCAGGCATTCCAAAAGCACACCATGGTCCACAGTCAATGCTGCAGAGAGATCAAGAAGGACTAGAATAGTACTAGCCTTTGATCTCTCGCTATCAGGAGATCATTTAGAACCCGGACAAGAGCAGTCTCAGTACTATGTCTTTCCTAAATCCTGATTGAAGAGTATCATAGATATTGTGACTTGTAAGGTGGTCATCCAGTTGCAGTGCAACCACCTTTTCAATAACCTTGCCCAAAAAGGGCAGGTTAGAAACAGGTCTGTAGTTAGCTGGGCAGTTCGGATTCAATGAAGGTTTTTTTAGGAGTGGTCGAACGACCGCCTCCTTTAGGGGTTCAGGAAAGATCCCCTGCTCCAGCGGTGGTAACTTGTAGGCAATTTGCATACTGCGGTTGTCAGCAGTATGTAAATTGCCCACACATCACCACCTTAGCAGGTGTTCTCTTTCAGTTGTATGCCACTGCATCTCTCGGCATGATGCACCCCCCAATTTGTTGTGTGCTGAGGGGGTGCCCAATCCCCCTCGGCACATGCACACTTCCTCCCCAATTACACTGTATGTCCAACAGGGTGCCCAATCCCCATCAGCTCCAGTGCCCCCAAAAAGCAAACTTCAAGGTGCCACACTGGGAGCCCACCCCAGCATGGTAAAAGTCCCACGTCGTCATGTGCTCTCCCGCACACTGTATGGCCAACGGGGGTGCCCAATCCCCCGTTGGCTCCACTGCCCCCCCAAACAAACTTACAGATGCCACGCTGGGAGCCCACCCAGCATGGCAAAAGTCCTGTGTCATCTTTTTAAAAAAAAACCTGTAACAAAAGAAAACGGTCCCTCATTGACTCTCTTGGCCCCCAACCCATGCCCACCATCTGCACACCCCACCTCCCCACAGCACCCCCTCACCCCATAATTACCTCTGGAGCCCAGCATGATGATCTATGGTTCACTAGAGAGGTGGCTTTTGGGGTTAAGGAGAAGACTAGAGCATTCAAGAGGTACAGGAGGACACAAAAGGATGAGGACAGAGAAACCTACAGGGAAAAAAAGAAAGGAGGCAGGGCAAATGATAAAGAGGGCTAAGGAGGCCACTGAGGAGAGAATAGTGAAGCAGGCAAGGAGGGGGGACAAAACCTTCTTTAGGTACATTGGAGAAAGGAGGAGGGCACAGCATGGGATTGGGAGCATAAGGGGGGGAAGTGGAACATTACTGAAAGGGGATTTCGAAAAAGCAGAGGCATTAAATAGCTATTTTGCTTCAGTCTTCATGGAGGAAAGAGAGGGCAGGGGACCAGGATGGGCTGGGGAGGGTGACAGCCACAGGCAGGCAGGTGTGGCAGAATTCACAGCTGAAGGAGTAAGGGAAGAGTGGGGTAGACTTAGGGTGGACAAGGCAATGGGCCCTGATGGAATACACCCACGGGTTCTCAAGGAGGTGATGGATGAACTGGCACCGCATCTGGCGAGGCTGTTTAACTTGTTCTTGGTCACAGGGGTGGTGCCAACAGACTGGAAAAGGGCAGAGATGTTCGCACTACATAGGGGGGGTCATAAGGACAAGGTCAAAAACTACCATCCCATTAGTCTTACCTTGATGGTGGGGAAGGTAATGGAAAGACTTCTTAAGATCAGGTTGATAGAATACTTGGAGATGAATGGCTTGCAGGATGACAGGCAGCATGGCTTCACCAAGGGAAGGTCCTGTCAGACTAACCTGATAGAGTTTTTCGATGGGGTGACACGGATAGTGGACCAGGGAGGAGCGGTGGACATGGCCTATCTGGATTTCAATAAGGCCTTCAACACTGTTCCACATGGTGGGATAGTACATAAGCTGGACAGACTAGGGGTGGACCTCAGAATCACCAGGTGGGTGGAAAACTGGTAGAAGGGAAGGAGTTAGATGGTGGTGGTAAATGGGACACATTCCAGGGAACGGGTAGTGACCAGTGGGGTGCCACAGGGGTTAGTACTAGGACCAATACTTTTTAACATCTATGTTAGTGACCTAGCGGAGGGTTTGGAGGGATGGGTGTGCCTGTTTGCAGATGATACAAAGGTCTGCAATAGGGTGGATTCACCTAGTGGTGTGCAAGCCATGAGACGGGACCTGGAGAGGCTGGAGAGGTGGTTTGACACCTGGAAATTGAAGTTTAATGCACAAAAGTGCTCACTGATGCACCTGGGGAGGAGGAATAGGAGGGAAACTTACTCCCTTGGGAGGGTGATTAAGGAGAAGGAAACGGAAAGGGACCTGGGGATTATGGTGTCGTGTGACCTCAAGGTGGGCAACCAGTGTAGCAGGGTGGTGGGAAAGGCAAATGGAATGTTGGCCTGCATTTAATAGCAGGAAGATGGAAGTGCTAATGCCGTTATACAGAACCATGGTCAGGCCACATCTGGAGTATGGCGTGCAGTTCTGGAGGCCTCACCTATGAAGAGATGTTGAGTTGATGGAAAGGGTACAGAGATGGGCAACCAAAATGGTACAAGGGATGCAAGATGTATCCTATGAGAGAAGATTGAGAGGGCTGAATTTGTACCCTCTGGGGACTAGGAGGGAGAGGGGGGACATGATTGAGACCTTTAAGTATCGGAAGGGAATAAATAAGGTGGAGGGTGTCAGCTTGTTCAAACTGAAGAAGAGAATGAACATGAGGGGACATAGCCTCAAACTGGAAGGTGGGCAATACAGAGGTAATGTCAGGGGGCAGTTTTTCATGGAGAGAGTGGTGGAGGCCTGGAACAAGCTGCCGGAGGAGGTAGTGGCAGCTGAAACAGTGGAGGGGTTCCAGAGGGCTTGGGATAGATTTAAGGGGTTGGGAAAAGAGGGTAGAAGCATAACAGAAGGGGGGAGGTAGGGTGTCGGGCAGACTAGATGGGCCGTGGGGCCTTTCTCTGCCATCACATTTCTGTGTATCTGTGTGTATCTTCGGAGGATTGGGAACATGTCTGCACTCTTCAAAGCCGACCATGAACTGAACAAATGTCGGTAAGCTGTACAATGGCATAAAGAGGGTTTTTTCAACTTTGGTTCATATCTTGGTCATTTTTTTGAATTTTCGCACCAAATTTTCAATATGGGGTTCCTGGGACCCCATCTCATGAATTCAGTCACTGTTATCTGGTTATTCAGTCCTGAAAGGTGATTTCACAGCCACTACATGGAACCACCTTTTGGGACTGATTAATGAAAAGACAGTGTCACAGTTCATGGTAGGCACCCAAAAACCCTATGTTGGAAATTTGGTGAAAAAATTCCCAAAAATGACTGTTTTACTAGTGTGCATTGCACAGTTCTTACGCAAGCTCTAACTTTGAGAATTTTTAATATTTTCACTCCAGATTTTCAACATTGCCATTTTACCACACCTCTTTATGAACAGTATATCTGTCATTGTTCACACCTCATCCAAAATGTGTTTTCACACATGTTCTTTTTCCAATTGTTTAACCAGGAGAGGCACACTAAGCTGAAAGCTTGTTTACAGGTGCGACCTGGGAGTACAGGAAAGTTAAGTGACTTGCTCAGGGTCACACAGTATGCAAGTGGGGGTTGTGGAATTCCAACCCTGGTCTCCAGATTTGCAGCTCAGAACCTTAAACCACTGTGCTATACTGCCTCCGCACAATGGCATGGTTGGTGTACAAAATCAGTGTTCGGGACAGATTAAGAAAATCACAGTGACACTGTTCATGAGAAGAGGTCTTTAAATGGCTATGTTGAAAATTTGGTCACAAAAGCCAATAAAATGATTGTGTTACGTTCGTGCATTGCGCAGTTTCCACGCACCCTCATAAGTTCATGAATTTGTAATATTTTAGTCCAGATTTCAACACTGGCATTTTTCCACATCTCCTTATGAACAGTACAGCTGTCATTTTTCACACCCTGGCTGAAATGTGTTTTCGCACTTCTGGCGCATAATAGCACAGTCGCTGTGGGAAATCAGTGTCCGGGACACATTAAGAAAATCACAGTGACACTGTTCATGAGCGGAGGTCCCAAAATGCCAGTGTTGAAAATCTGCTGTAAAAAATTCCCAAACTAATTACATTACGGGTGTGCGTTGCGCAGTTTCAACGCATGCTCGTGCCTTCACCAGTTTTTTTATATTTTCACTCCAAATTTTCAGCATTTCAATTTTTTACACCTCCTCATGAACAGTACAGCAGTCATTTTTCACATCCTGTTTGAAATGTATTTTTGCACCTGTGGCACCAAATGGCACAGTTACTGTGCAAAATCACCTTTCCGTTAACGAACTGATAGTGTCACTGTTCATGCTGTGGGGTCACAAAAAGCCCATGTTGAAAACTTGGAGTAAAAATACCAAGAAACACCCAGGGTGTTAGGGTTTTCTACCACAATGCCCTACCCTGTAGGGATTGACAGGTATCAGGGGTATGACTTGGGATTGTCAACAGTAATGCTCATGCCATTTCAACCCCACCTCACACCCTGCAGCCAGTGACAGGCATCGAGGTGCACCTTGGACCCTTTGGCCCCAGACTTCACCCATTCTCCTATACTGCACCCATTTCAGCATGCTTTCTAATGGAATGAGGCAAATGTAAAGCCCAAAACCCCAAGGCACACCTCAACACTTGTCAGTATCTGCAGGGTAGGGTGAGGTGAAATGTCATGACTGTCATGGGTGATGACACAAAGCCACACCTCAATGCCTTTCCATCTCTGCAGGGTGGGGGTGGAGTTGGCATCAGTTCCATACTTTACTGCCATTCCTATACTGCATCTGTCTAACTCCTGCACTTCCACTGCTAATGCCAGCAAGCAAACATTCGCATTGACAAATGCTTGTTTTTACATCACTTCATGACTGTGACAGCTGTCTTTCTTCGACTCCTGTCCAAGATGTACTAGAAGTTATACTAGAAGATATAGACATACAAAAGGCCATGACTCATGTAAGTATATCTCCAGCCAAGCTGGTATATTCCATATTTATTATAATGTATCAAGTTTATGTTTAAAACTAACATGATCGACATTTTCTACTAGGGAACTAGGGAGTTAGTTCCACAAGGGGATTATCCTTCATGTAAAATATGAACTCCTTTTATTTGTTTTAGGATATGTAAGAGTCAACTGACATTTGTGACTTCTTAAATTACACTTGTGTTTATTACAAGACATATCCAGTTGTGTAAGTAACTCATCATCATCGTGGATCTTATACATAAATAGAGCATCCCCTCTTTTTCTTCTTTGTTCCAGGGAATACATTCCCAACTCTTTAAATCTTTTCTCATAACTTTTACTGGAAATATCACCTACTAGTTTAGTTATTCTCCGTTGGACCCCCTCTTTTCTCTTCATGTCTCGCCTGAAGTAGGGACTCCACAAAGGGGAACAGTAATCCAGGTGTGGCCTCACATATGCCCTATATAATGGCATAATACATTTTTTAACTCTGGAGGCAAAGCTTCTCTTTATACAGCCTACTAGCCTATTACTCTTATTTATAATGTTGTTATAATGAACTTGAAAATTTAGGTCAGAGTCTATTATTACGCCTAGATCTTTTTGCTGCATTATAGATCTTATTACTTGGCCCTTTAATGCATATTGATAATGCAGTTTTTTTCCAAAATGCATAATAACGCATTTGTCAATACTAAAGGACATTTGATTTTCATCAACCCATATTTCAATTTTTTTAAAATCACTGGTAAGTTTTTGATAATCTGTTAAGGTTTCAACTTGTGCTGTTATTTTGGTGTCATCAGCAAATTTTATAGCGAAGCTATCTAAGATAGATGTCATATCTGATATAAATATGTCAAAAAGGATTGGCCCAAAGACCGATCCCCGTGGGACTCCGCTAATCACAGCTCTTATTCCAGATATATGTCTTTATACTTACACGTTGGGTACGGTCATTTAACCACTCTTCTACCCAGTTTATAATTGACTTCTTGATTCACAAAGATCTCATTTTCTCTATTAAGAGTCCATGCGACACCTTATCAAATGCCTTACAAAGATCATGTGTTCTTGCATCCCAAAAGGTGATTACACAGTCCCTACATGAAATTAACTTTTGGCTAAGAGTTGAAAATGTTCTCTTCCATTCTTCATAAGGTGGGGTCATAAGAAGGCTATGTTGAAATTTTGGTGTAAAAATATTTAAAAATTGCAAATTTATGGAGCCTACATTATATTTTGTGAATGCAGGCTTTTAACATTTGTAAGTTTCAATATTTTTACTCCAAATTTACAACATACCCATTTCATTACAGCACCTCATGAATGTGATAGCTGTTATTTTTCAAATCCTTCCCAAAATGTGTTTTTGTATCCAGAAAAGTGATTTCACAGTTCCTGTGTAAAATCACCTTTCAGACATGAGTTGAACATTTTTTCTGCACTTCTTTATGAGGTGGGGTCATAAGAAGTCAATGTTGACAATTTAGGACAAAAATATTGCAACGTA
The DNA here is from genome assembly GCA_016271365.2 of Neoceratodus forsteri. NCBI lineage: Eukaryota > Metazoa > Chordata > Ceratodontiformes > Ceratodontidae > Neoceratodus > Neoceratodus forsteri. Next base: position 277,897,632 of record JADMNL010000026.1, on the reverse strand, counting down.
ATTATGAGCTTCTGTTCAAATTTATAAATGCAGTCTCTTATCTTCAGTAATACATAACCCTCACAGTGCACCACAAAGCATCTACTACCCTGGGCTTCTATACCAGTGGTAAACATCCGGCATTGACAAATGCTTGTTTCATAATTGACTGCAATAGTTTGCTCATCCTTGACATCCAGCTCACTGGCCTGAGATTACTCGGATTTTTTCTAGTTCTGTCTGTGAGTAGAGAGACAGTGTTTCATGCAGCAAAGCGTCGTGTCCCTTGGGCCCTACAGAAATGGGACACCTGTGTTAATAGATCAGTGTGGATATTCAAGAAAAAAAATCAAGGAAACTGTTTCGAAATTCATTCCTCCTGGTCATCCAACAGCATTAAAAGGGAAAAAAAGAAACTTTACGAACTGAGAACTTTTGTTTATAGTTCCCCAGTGCCTGATCTTTGTCCCCTGAACATTCTGGACAGGTTTGTGGGAGGATTCTAAATAGAACCCAGGTACCTGTTTGTATCTGGTTGAGTTGGGGAACAATAGTCAGTGAGGGAGAGAAATAGCAACAGGAAAGGAAGCTGCTGTCTGGCTGATGATAGGGTTAGTAGACTTACCTGTTTCTGTGGTCATCCTCATATTGCCCCATCTGGTTGGTGAGGTGCCAGCAGATCTATGTCTCTACTCCCAGTCTGCACCAAACATGATGTGTGGCACAGATACTCTACTGAGTAGTGGACCTTGGCAGCAGCATAGCTCAGATGCCTCAACTTCACCACCAGCAAAAGCAACATGAAATCCCAGCCCCAAAAGTGAGAAGCAGCAACACAGTATAAGTAGCAGCAGAGCTCTTGATGGAGGGCAGAGTCAGCAGATTTTGTGGGTGGGGCAGCAAGGGGAAGCCCCAAAACCAGCTGCAATATATCTTCTGTACCACTGAAGATCCTAGCAATTGAGATAAGTGATAGTAGTTGCACCCACACATTTTGCTGTCTGCCCCAAATATTTTTATTTATCTTAGCACTGGGCAGTGTAGTCAGGAAATGACCCCATGCTTGGAGAATGGGGTAAAGCATGCTTCAGAACTGAAGGCCACTGCAGCTGGCAGATTAAGCAATACTGGATCCAATCCAGTGTGGTGCCAGGCCCATATTAGGCCATGAATGGTCCACTCACCATGAGGGAAGAGACTGAAGATGGAAGGCCCACCATGGCAGGTGGCTGAAGAAGGGCTATGACATAGGAAAGAGGCAGCTCTAGGTTGGCAGCAGGGGTGCAGTTGACTCATATTGCCATACTGAAATAAATTTGATGTCACTCCCCCCCCAGCAGTGCCACATTCAGTGGGGCCAGGCAAAGAAAGAGCAGAAAATTAATTGCAGGAACAAACATTGGGTGCAACATTGTACTCTGGCCAAAGTACAAGCCAAACACACACACATACACACACACACACACACACACACACACACACACACACTGTATACTGATGGAAATCTCTTCAGGCTTTAATGTTTTATACACAGACTGTACCAATTAGCCACCTACTGTAGGCCGGGCTACTTGGCAGAAAATCTGTGTGTGTGTGTATAAAGTCTTAAAGCCTTAGTAGATTTCCATCAGCACTTTTATGGTTTGGACTCTGATATGGTGCTGTGCCCAGTAATGTTTGTTCTCACTGTAGCTTTTTTTGCTGTGAGCGCAACAACTCCTGTCTGCTCCTCCTTACTGTTTGTTCAGAAGATTAATTGGGAGAAACTCCGCCTGTTTGATGAACTTAAGGACGTTCCCTGCTGTTTAAGCAACCCCATATCAAATTCATAATTTTTTGGCCCGCATATGGTAGTCATCTAATCATTTAAAATCCGCAGCATAAAACACAAGTTGCCATGCTTGCTTTTAAGTTAGTGGTGTAACTTAATCTTTCCTTATGGAAAAAATCCATAAGAGGTAAGATTGTTGTATGTACTTACAATGTTGGCATGAATGTGACCATGTTGATGTAGTTTCATTTTTGGTTACTGTAATTATTTTTGTTTCTATTTATTTTTATATAAGTCTTTCTTATGCAGGCACTGAAAACATTCTTATGGAGTAAGGCATTTCCTGATTTGCTGTGATTTAAATTATGTTTTATGGAGTTATTTGTGAATCTGTGAAGTGCCTTGATACTGTGAAAGGCACTCTATTAAATAAAACTATTATTATTATTTCTGTTTGGAATGACAGGGCAAACAAAATAAAGTGCAGATCACATGTCCAAGCAGCCATGCTGGGAAACCTCAAGTTAAAAGCAGCTTACAGAAGTGAGGTACTATTTTTCCCACAGAGATATCTGAGTAGTTAGGGAGTAAACAGGGTAGTAAAGCTATGAGTGAAGACATCATGAGGTGAGAAAAGGGCAATTTGGCCTGGCAGATGTGATATCTCTTGCTCCCTCTCCCTCTCTTACACACACACACACACACACACACACACACACGCTTGTGGGTGGACGATACTGAAAAGTGCTGTCACTCCATGGAGAGGGCTCAGCCTACTGTTCTGAGCACATAAATAGGGAAATTGAACCCCAACTCTCTCTCTCCCTGACTTTATGTAACTTTTGAAGAGGACCTGTGTGGTCTGTCTTGGCAAGTGATCCCAGAGGATGGAGGGTCCTGTTCTATAGCTATATTATCTGAATGAGAAAAGAGCAATCTTAGCAAATGTTTTCTTTAAAGTTAGCTGTCAGGTAGATATCCTAGTGGGATGCTAGGTTGTGAGCTTATTCTATCAGTAATCTTATTATTGAATGTGAGTTATTTTCTTTTCCTGTAAATGTGTATATCTTTTTGGTTACTGTATATATCCTGTTTGTAATATCTGTAGCATTTAGTAGTAAAGAATTTATATTTATAGAACCAGTGGCTGAGCATTCTTACTGCAAAAGTAAATGTAGTATTTCTGCTCCAAAGTAGCAGCACTTCATGGCAACAGAACAGACAGGACTTACTCAGGGTGCTTTGCAATATCTTTGTTATTGCACTGGGCCGGCTGTGCTAAAGTTTATGTGGAAAAGGACAGCCTTTCAATAAATATTTAACTAATTCAAAACTGAATTCAAGATTTATATCAAAGTCCTTCTGTTAATCCAAAATTTCATGAAGAGCCATTATAGTTTCACCCAGCCCTGCACCAAGATTTGCAGCATCTGAGTTTTGCAAGTAAATGTACATGAATGTAAATGCAGTTTGTGAAAATTACTTTTTATCGACATTTAAAGATATATTGTAGTGCATGTTAAATGAATTGCATGTTGATTCCATTGCATGTTGGATCGCAGTTAAAGAAGGCACATTGTCCTGTATGTTTAGAGACTACCTTTATACTGCTTGCTTAATAAAATCTGCATGAACATGACAGCATGTTAAATTACTAAACAAGTACAAACTTATTGTATTCATAAATCTTGAGTGCAGTCATATCAATGTCGGTCCAGTATGGTAACCGAGCACACAGTTAAAATGACAAATTACAGGCCATACTAATGACGTTTCTTATAGAAGGTGTATTTGTAAGTCAAACAATTACAATAGTGACATCTCAGTCCTGAAGTGTTGCCACTAAAATAGAACCTTAGAATATTTAATATCACTCTGCAGTGTAGCTAAGCTCCCTCTGGCAATTAAACAGCAGAGTTACAACTAAACAACAAAAAGCAGCACTGACCACTCACTTAAACTGAACTAAGTACAATAGTAAGAAATGTAAATACAATAAGAAATGGCAGTTCACAAGATGACAAATTTAAATAACTGCAAAGATTGAAAAATGCAAAACTGCTCAAACCAGAGCATGTTTTAAAACATTTGATTATGTTTGACCCAAAGAACCCTTTTTTTCATGCAGGTTCTATGAGGGCGGGTATAATGGGCTTGCATGATTTACAAATACACCCTATAGAAGAAACATCATTACTATGGTGAGCATTTTTTATCTTCTAGCAATGAGAGTGTATTTGTGATGTCACAAAATAGCAGACTCCAAGAAGAACCTTGGGATGCAGGATCTCAAATCTATTAAATAAACAAAGTTCTGTAGCATAAAAGTAACAAAGGTGATATCCCTTTAAGTTTGGCTGTCCAGACAGCAGTGAAAAGTGAATGTCTGTGTCTGTACTGTAGACAAAAGGGTATACAACTTTTTTAGCCACACAACTACCCTATTATACCTACTATAGTGGGTAGAGGGGACAAAACATTTTACAGGTACATAAGTGAAAAAAGAAAGGCAAAGGGAGGGATAGTGAGACTGAAGGGGGAGGATGGGGGCCGCGTGGAGGATGACAACAGTAAAGCTGACATATTGAACAGGTATTTCTGCTCATTCTTTACTGAGGAAGAGGACAGTAATAGGTCTGAAGGGGGTACAAGGGGTGAGAATGGTGCAGAAATGGACACAAGTCCCTTTACACGAGGAAGTGTCCTGAAGGAACTGGAAGTAATAAGAGTTGATAAAGCAATGGGGCCAGATGGTGTGCACCCCAGGGTCCTTAAAGAACTAAGAGAGGTGGTGGCTAAACTTCTGGCTATCCTGTTTAGCCAATCACTGGAAACAGGGGGAGGTACCCAAAGACTGGAGGACAGCAGATGTAGTCCCCTTATACAAAAGTGGGAACAAAGAGGAAGTGGGGAACTACAGACCAGTCAGCCTCACCTCGGTAGTGGGGAAGATCATGGAAGCACTACTGAAGGAGAGATTGGTGGAAAATCTGGTTGTCAATGGACTACAGGACCCAAGGCAGCATGGTTTCACCAGGGGAAGGTCATGTCAGACCAACCTCACTGAATGTTTTGACTGGGTGACTAGTGAGGTGGATCAGGGGAGGGCAGTGGACATGGCCTATCTGGACTTCAGCAAGGCCTTTGACACTGTGCCACATAGAAGACTATTACACAAACTGGGAATATGGGTGTGGGCAGGACAGTAGTGTGGTGGGTAGGTAACTGGCTAGGTGGCAGGACACAGAGGGTGGTGATAAATGGCTGTCACTCCACAGAGGGAAGAGTGACCAGTGGGGTACCACAGGGGATCAGTGCTGGGACCGGTCCTATTCAACATCTTCATCAGTGACATTGCGCAGGACCTAGAAGGCAGAATTTCACTGTTTGCTGATGACACAAAGCTCTGTAAGAGTAGACACACCAGAGGGTGTAGACAGAATGAGAAGGGACCTGCAGAAACTTGAAGAATGGTCAGGGGTTTGGCAGTTGAAATTCAATGCAAAGAAGTGCAAGATAATGCATATGGGGCACAAAAACCCTGGCACAATATATCAGTTGGGGGTGAGGATATAGCATGCACCAAGCAGGAAAGGGATCTTGGGGTCATCATCTCTGATGACCACAAGGTAGGGAAACAGTGTGACAAGGCAGCAGGTAAAGCAAATAGTATGCTGGGATGCATAGGAGGGGGCATCACTAGCAGGAAAAGGGAGGTCATAATTCCACTATACAAGACACTAGTGAGGCCCCACCTGGAGTACAGTGTACAGTTCTGGAGACCTTACCTACGTAAGGACATAGACAGGGTAGAGAAGATTTAGAGAAGGTTCAGAGAAGGGCAACAAAGATGGTGCATGGATTGCATCACAAGTCCTATGAGGACAGGCTGAAGGAACTAAACATGTACTCCCCGGAGGAGAGGGGATATGATAGAGACATACAAGTATCTTACAGGGAGGAACAGGGTGCAGGAATACACTATTTTTAAGCAAAAAAGATGTTCCAGGACTAGAGGGCATGGGATGAAGTTGGAGAGGGGACGATTCAGAGGAAATGTGAGGAAGAATTTCTCACAGAATGGGTGGTGGACAAGTGGAACACCCTGCCAGAGGAAGTGGTGGGGGCTGAAACAATCACAGGATTTAAGAATGCATGGGATAGACATAAAGGAATTTTGGAGGTCAGGGGTAACGGGCAACAGACTTCTAGGAAAACATAAACTGAACTTACAAGCTCAAATGGGCAGACTGGGTGGGCCATAGGCCCTTATCTGCCGACACTGTCTATGTATCTATGTATCTATGTACTCACCCCCTATACTACTAGTACTACTCACCAAAATGCAGGCCACTATAAAGCTGCTGCATGTATTCTTAATTTTCATCTACCATGGTGTAGGGGTTGGCGTGGTGCCTGCTAAACATGGCCCTGATCCCCTAACACCACCAAGAGCCCACATTCTCTGGCATCCTATCTCCAAAGGTACAGATGCTGACCACCCATTGCTGCAAGCGCTCAAACTGCCCCCTCAAATGCTCATAATGCAAACACCTAGAAAGGTCCCTATAGCCACTTTGTCATTCTGCCGGGTCCTCTCACCAGCAACACTTGAGCAGAAAGCAGCTATGGCTAAAACCACAAGCTATTCATGGATTTACTGCTCTTGCTTCCTTTGAAAACTGATACTAATCATGCTTATGCTATCTGGTAATGTACACCCCAATCTGGGACCTGCCCACTCAACCACTCCTTCACAACTGGGCCACATCAAAATTATCTCCTTAAACATATGCAACCTCCTACCCAAGCTAGCTCAATTTCAAGCCTGGGTAGAGCTGTACAAGCCAGATATAATTGCCCTCACTGAGACCTGGCTTGTGCTGAAGATCAGTGATGTAGCTGTTGCCCTGGAGAGGTTTAACCTTTACTGCCAAGACAGGTTGATCAAGTGGAGGAGGCTGTATGGTCTACTTCCAGAGCAATATTAAAGGGCAACTATTGCCAAGCAGCCTTCACACAAAGGAAGCACAAATACTGGACCTAAAATTAACCATTGGGAAGCAAAGCAAAGTGTTACATTTGACAAAAGTCTATATTCCCCCTGATAAGCACGCTGTTGGCATAGAGAAATTTATCCCATACTATGATTAACATAAACAAAACTGGGAGCAAATAATTGTTGGTGACTTCAGTACAAACTGGCTAGCCCAGGATGCTTCATCTGTTAAGACCAGCTATCTGGCCTTTACCTGTCTCAGCTGGTTACCCAAACAACCAGGAATAACTACCAGATGGGCACAAGCACCCAATTAGACTGGGTCATAACCGGAGTCATGTGATGTGCTCAGCCTGAACAGTAACATTCCTCAGAGTTCCACAGTGCCAACTTTAAAACGTGGATTTTATAACATTTTCAACTTAATTTTGCTTCATTAAAGACAATTTTGTTTGGGGAAACAACACAGAAGTGAAATCTCATCACACCAATCAGAAGATCGACAACTCTGGACAGCACTTTATGGATACATCCATAGCATATGCCATGCAATCCAGCAGTCTGCCCCTAAGAGACCAAAACAGGACCCCCTCATAGAATCACTGCCGGCCACAGTTGCATTGGAATTACTAACCGAAAAGCTGGATCTTTTTTTGTCGAACTAGCCACAATGAAACTTTCTATGACCAATATAATTTTGTACATTCAAACCGGCCATGGAAGACCTTAACAGAAAAATCTCTGACGCAAAGACCTGCATAAGCTCCGTGGAACACCATCAACAGAGGGACAGCAAAGAACTGGCGGAGACAAAAAGAAAACTAATGAAACTAGAAGACTGCCTGGAGGACCAGAAGAGTAGATTGAGACAGAACAACATAATGATTGTAGGGGTTCCTGAAAAAGCAGAGGGCGAAAATATTACCTCCTTCACCCAGAAATTGCTCAGGGAGCTGGTGGGGCCCCCATACTCTGGACCTCAATTCCTGCTCAATTTTGCCCACAGATCACTCCGCTCACCTACACTAAAAGGGGACAAACCTAGGGTCATCATCGTTAGGTGCCAGAGCCTGCAAGATAAAACCCTGATCCAAGCACAAGCAAGATGGAAGGCAGCTGTACATTGGAAGGGCACCAGGATCCACATCTAAAGCAATGTGACTCTTGCAGTACAGGATAGGCAAAAGGAGTATAAGGACATCAAGAGAGCTCTTTATCAAGCCCACATACCCTACAGGATGATGTACCCAGCCTGCCTAATTGTAACTCTGGCGGCCGGAGATAAGGAATTCCTCAATGCAAATACAGCCTGACAAGAAATGGCAAATCTGCTCCCCAGTGTTTTTCCTCCAGTGAGACACCAACTGGGGGCTCATTAACTGGATCATAGGGGAATGGGGAGCTTCACAGCGGGGGTAAGTACCAATCTCAAACTTTCTATACTAATGCCGCAGGCACAATCTCCCCTGATGCTGAAAGTCATGACAGCCCTCCTCCCTTTCTCAGTTCTATTGCCTTTCCTTTTATTGCTGTGCATGGCAACCCAATGCTCTCTTGACTGACAATCACTGATCTGGATGTGTCCCCTCGGACCTTGGCAATGGCCACCTCGTAGATCACTTCCTCAGGTCCATCCCTCAGCACATGCTGGATTTTTCCCACAGGGGACAGAACTAAACACTGACCCATGTGGGGTGTGGGCTAGTCGGGACATGGACCCTCAACCCAGAAAAACCAGGAGCAATGGTGGCAAACAGGCACCAACGCCCTTCTTCTATGACTCTTCTTCTCAGGACAGTCTACCCCCTCTCCCGCCAGCTTAAGGACTGTCTTTGTTAGAGCGAGGGTAATAAACCAAAGGCAGATGCTGTCAACCACAATGGATGGAAAGCCCACACATCTGCCTTTAAGTTGCTGATGCAGTGACTAGCTTTACCTGCCATGACTTCTTCCTGTCTAAAGGTTTCCCTGCCCTCAGATGGACCACCACATTGGGTCACTGCTGACAGAGGGAACATACTTCGGACCACTGTAGTTTTACACAAGCAGATTTGGACTGCCCCTCAGCCAACTCCCTGGAATGATACCCCCCCCACCACTCATCACGTTCAGACCATCATGGCCCCCCACACATGAAATAAACCACAAGGCATAACAAGTTGAATGAAGTCCTCATTACATGATGCCTTGGACAGAGAAGCTCAATTCATGCCAGCCCCTCGCGGACCATTGGCAAGCATTTAAACTAGCCAGGGGGGAGGCACTGGAAAGGAGCAGGGAAATCCTAGCCCATCAAAAAAATCAGGATAGTAAGTGTGGTAAACAACAACATAGAGGTGTCGATAGGGAGAAGGGCAGTGGTAAACGGGGAAAGTGACAAAGGCAAGAAGTACAGGGATGGGGCAAAAAGGGGTAAGGCCATCAGGAAATGGAGGGTAATGAGTACCAATGCACGTAGTCTGGGCAACAAGCTCCCTGAGCTGGTGGCCTTGATGGAAGAGGGATGCCTGGATATCGTAGCAGTCACAGAAACATGGTACAAAGAGAACCATGACTGGGATGTTAATATACCAGCGTACATAACCTATAGGAGAGACAGGTAGGGGAGAAGAGGGGAGAGGAGTAGCTCTCTTTGTAAAGGAGGGGATAAAAGCAACTGAACAAAAGAGTAAACAGGGAGGAGAGGAGGCACTGTGGGTCACCTTGGAGACTGGAAAGGGCACCACAATCCGCACAGGGGTTGTGTACAGACCCATATGTCAGGGGGAAGGAATGGACACGGATATGATAGAAGGCATTCTTAGGATGGCAGAGAAAGGGGAGATACTGTTGATGGGAGACCTGAATATGCCAGATGTTAACTGGAGCACATTTGCTGCAGCCACATACAAGAGCAGGGCCATTCTCGATGATCTACAGGTGGCAGGCATTAGACAGCTAGTTTCAGAACCCACTCGTGAGGGAGCAATCTTAGACCTCGCACTCTCAAATGCGGGCAGTGAGAGGATCTCAGATCTAGAAGTGGGTTGCCATATGAGAATAAGTGACCATCAAACAGTGTGATTCACGTTAAACTCAGCTACAGAGTCAAGCCATACAAAAGTGAGGGTACTGGACTTCAGGAGGGCTAACTTTAGCAAGATGGGAGAATGCCTCAGAAAAGCACTAGCAAACAAGCTAGAAGGAGGGGTGGAGCAACAATGGAGAATCATCAAAACTGCCATCACAGAGGCAACAAGCCTTTGTGTGAAGCAAATAAACAAATCAAAACAAAAGAAAAAGCCACTATGGTTCTCAAAAGAGGTGGCTGGGAAAGTCAGGGAGAAAAAGATAGCATTCCGGAAGTATAAGGAAACACAGAAGGAGCAGGACAGAGAGCTGTACCAGTTAAGGCAGAAGGAAGCAGGAGGAAGTCAGAATAGCAAAGGCCCAAACTGAGGAAAAGATAGCCAACTCGGTTAAGAAGGGGGATAAAACCTTTTATAGGTACATCAGAGAGCGTAGAAAGACAAAGGGAGGGATAGTGAGGCTGAATAGAATGAACGGTGGGTGAGCAGAGGGGGATAGTGAAAAAGCAGGGATACTGAACAAATATTTCTGCTCAGTATTCACAAAAGAGGAGTGGGAAGTGCCTAATCCAATTAACAGAAGCACTCTTGATAGGTGGGTCGATCCCCGTCCTATCACAGAAGAAAGAGTTCTGCAAGAACTCCTAAAACTGAAGGTGGACAGAGCAATGTGGCCTGATCAAATTCACTCCAGAATTCTAAAAGAATTAAGGGGAAAACTAGTGAAACCACTGGCTACTCTTTTTAATAAATCATGGGAGGATGGTGTAGTACCTGAGCACTGGAGGAAGGTGGATGTGATTCCCCTTCACAAAAGTAAAAGTGGGACCAAGACAGAGGCAGGAAACTACAGACCTGTCAGTTTGACCTCTGTGGTAGGGAAAGTGATGGAGTCACTTCTGAAGGAAAGAATTGTTGAGCACCTAGAGGCCCGTGGGGCACAGGACCCAAGGCAGCATGGGTTCACAGCGGGAAGGTCATGTCAGACAAATCTAATAGATTTCTTTGACTGGGTGACCAAAGTAGTAGACCAGGGAGGGGCTGTGGACATGGCCTACCTAGACTTTAGCAAGGCATTTGACACAGTCCCACACAAAAGATTAATAGTCAAATTAACCAGCCTGGGAGTGGGTCCCAGGGTGGTAGCCTGGGTAAAACATTGGCTGGACAACAGGACACAGAAGGTAATTTAAATGGAGTCCACTCTGAAGAAAGAGGGGTTACTAGTGGGGTACCGCAGGGTTCAGTACTGGGTCCAGTCCTTTTTAATATCTTTATAAGTGACATTGCAGAGGGACTGGAAGGAAAAGTATGCCTCTTTGCAGATGACTTAAGATCTGCAACAGGGTTGATACACAAGGAGGCATGGAAAGGATGAGAAGGGACTTGGCAAGGTTGGAGGAATGGTCAGAAGTATGGCAGCTAGGATTCAATGCAAAGAAGTGCAAAATAATGCACCTGGGAAACAAGAACCCAGGGGAAGATTACACAATGGGGGGGGTAGTAACAACAACAAAAAAGGAAAGGGACCTGGGAGTAATCATATCAGATGACCTTAAGGTTAGCAAGCAATGTAAGAAGGCAGTAGGGAGGGCTGGGAGTATACTGGGGTGCATAGGGACAGACATCACCAGCAGAAAACAGGAAGTTGTTATCCCTCTGTACAGACAGTTGGTGAGACCCCATCTGGAGTACTGCACCCAGTTCTGAAACCCCATCTCCACAAGGACATAGACAGGATAGAGGCAGTCAGAGGAGGGCATTCAAATGGTGCAGGGTTTGCAAGAAAGCCATATGAGGAGAGACTAAAGGAGCTTAATATGTATACCCTTGAGGAAAGAAGGAGAGGGGACATGATAGAAACTTTTAAGTACCTCAGTGGAATCAACAAAGTCCAAGAGGGTAGCATCTTTCAGAAAAAAGAGACATGCAAGAACAAGGGGACACAATTTAAAGATAGAGGAGGGGTGGTTCAGGGGCAATGTGAGGAAGTATTTTTTCACAGAGAGGGTAGTGGATGCATGGTACAGCCTTCCTGAGGAGGTTGTGTGGTCTAAAACTGTGGGAGAATTTAAGAATGTATGGGACAGACATAAGGCAATTCTTGTGGGGGGTAGGAAGAAATAGGCTGTTGGTTAACTAGGATCTGCGTCATATCCTGTAGGTAGGGAAATGGGCAGACTAGATGGGCCAAGTGGTCCTTATCTGCCATCAAAGTCTATGTTTCTATGTTTCTATGACCAGTTTTGATGGAAGCCTACCTGGCACCACACGCAGTCTGGAACCTGAAGTCTCAGGCCAAAAGGGCCAGGAGGCATCCCCCTCAGACCCTCCAGACCTTATTGATACCATACTGTAAATTGTGTATGACTGTATTTGTATTTGTGTTAGTAGTAGTAGATACTGTCTGTACTGTAACTGCCAGATGCCTATGCACCCACCCAGTGGATTACACTACCATCCTTGTGTGGCAAAAACCTGGAGAGCACTGCAGGGGGCGGCCCACCCCAAGCCATTAGCTGAGCAGAAGGTACAGCTGGAAATCAACCTTCAGCCTGGGTCCTTACTGAGGTGAAGGTGCAGAGTCATGTTACTAACCCCCCTCACACGTCTCCCACAAAACCCAAAAATTCTCACGGCAGGCACCCATAAATGCATCACCTGGAACATCAAGGGAGCTCAGACCAAACAAAAGAGATACCAGGTCTTAAGACACCTCAAATCTTTGGGCACACAGATCACCTTCCTACAGAAAATGCATACAACCCCCGCCCAGGCCCTCCTATGGAGGAGGGAATTGGTAGGGCTTGTCTTTGCTGTGGGGGAGAGCACCAAACTGGCCGGAGTGCCCATACTAATACACAGGCATCTCCCCTTCCAGGCTTTGGAGGAGGTCACAGACCCCAAGAGCAGATATATCAGAAGTTTACTGGGTCAAACAGGGGTCACTATGGCTTCTGTATATGGCCCAAATGCGGACACTCCACACTTCTTCACCACACTCCTCTCCTTACTAGCTACCAAATCCCACCTCCCCCTACTGTTGGTTGGGGACTGGAACCTTGTACCAGACAATATGCTGGACAAATCCTGGCACAGGGGGTCAGACTCACCCCTGCCAAGAGAGCCCTTTGGAAAATGCAGGACACCCTGGGGTTGTTGGACGTCTGGAGGATACTACACCCCTCCTCCCATGAATACACATTCTGGTCAGCACCCCACAACATCCACTCCAGGCTCGGCTATTTCTTAGTCAACCGTACCTTACTCAGATCCACAATACAAACTATAATATAACCCAGAGTGATTTCAGACCACTCTCTGGTGTCTCTGCATTTCCTCCTGCCAGGCAACAGCAACGAGATAGGCTGTGGCATATCAACAACAACCTCATTACCGACCACAATTACCTACAAAAAAATACAGCTAAGTGTACAAGCCTTCTTTGAACTGAACTCCTGCATGGTCATGTCATGCAAAACCCTATGGGGAGCCTTCAAATGCACCCTAAAGGGGAAGTTGATCAGACTATCAAAACCCTGGAGGCATACCTCGCGAGCCCCCAACTCCCCCACCCAGCTGCAGCTTAATGCGGCCAGGGTGAAGTATGGAGAACTGCTCAGGGAACAAGCTGAGTTCACCATTTTCAGGGCCCATACTAGGTACATGGACCAGGGCGAGAAGGCAGGAAAACTCCTTGACCTCCGCTTAAAACAGCAGGAATTGTGCAGGACAATCCCACTAATCTGGAGCAAATTGGGGCAGCCCATCTCGAACCCCAGGAACATTGTGACTGCCTTTCAGGATTTCTTTGTGGAACTGTACTCCAGGGAGCAGGCCCAGATTAATGGATGTAGGGGCCCTACTCCAAGTCATATTTTGGGGCCTGGGGGCCGCTAAATGCCAACATCCCACTCTTCTGTGGGAATGACCAGAAAATTCATCAATTTAACAATTAACCTCTAACTTAGTGGTGCAGCTAGTAAGTAGAATCCTTTCAGAGCAATGTGGTTTGCTCCCAGATTTCTGACAAATAATGCATCATTAAAAATACCACCAACCGTTTAATCTGGTTCAAGGTCAGTTGGCATTCATCTGTATCCCCTTCCCCGGGTCATGCCTGAAAATAGGTAGGATTTGTCTAGTGCACTTACCTGGTCAAAAAAAAACTAAATAAAATAAATAAATAAATAAATTCAAACAGTGGATACAGCTAGCCAGGTAGCCCCATCTGACTATAGAATCTTGCAGCCCCTGCCCTGAGCCCAGGCTGGTAGCAGCCCCTCACATCACCCCCATGTAATAGTAAATGCAATTATTTTCTCATGTTTTTGCTTCTCAAATTTAGTTGCTGTTACGTGTTCCCGCCGTTTCTAATCCAACAACCAAGTCCACCAAATCCAAACAGAAAGAAGACAAAATATGAAAGTCAACAGTGTTAGTACGCAGTAACAACATACCTGGTGACTATGGCCTGACTGATCATTGATCAGGAGGATAAATGCCTGGAGAGACAGATCATGCCGGTGGCCCCGGGACTTTAACAGCAGGACTAGACTCCTCACAGGATCAGAGGCCCAGCAGCAGCAGCAGCAGCAGTGACTACACCAGCACACGATGAGCAGCATGGCAGCACACCGTCCGTCTGACTCCCGGAGTCAGAAAAGAAAAAAGAAGCGCTGGATGGTGGGGAGTCCGACTCAACTCTGGGTGACCTCCCCCCCCGGCCCAGCCCGCTCTGACAGTCTGTCTGTACTAGTAGTCTTCTTTGATTGACACGATCTCCATCTGACAGATCAACTGACTGTTGTCCACTCATCCTCCTCCTCGACTCTTCACTGCCCGGCCACACACCCTGATGCCACGCACATGCACGCACGCACAGATTCCCGCTCCCCAGTAACCACACCTTCAGGAAGACTTCTGAAACATGGTTGCTTGCGGTGGGGGTTGAGGGTGGACTGACCGTGGACCACTCTGTGCAGCTTGCCCCACCCCCTAAGAGCCAGAGGCAGAAACGGAGAGACAGAGAGGCTCGCTCAGAGCGGGGGTGGGGTGACCTGACTCCAAGGGATAGGGCTTTTCTTTTGGCATGATGGTGGAATGTGATGACCCTGCGGCTGCACGACAGTACGGCAAGTATGGCCAGTCATCAGCCATGGTCAGCCAGGTAGGGAAAGGAAATTAAGTTAAATTAAACAGTATGGGGGCCCTCCTGAACCACGGGGCCCTACGCCATGGTGCAATTTGTGTACAGGTTAATCCGGCCATGCCAGGGAGCCATGGACAGCTCCTGAGAGTATTTCACAATTCCTACAAAAGGCCAGTCTTCCCAAAATGGATCGGGCATCCCGTGACAACCTTGAACCACCTATCACAGAGAAGGAGGCAAATAGGGCAATCTCCTCGCTGGCAATCAACAAGGCCCCGGGCCCGGATGGCTTCTCTACTAACTTTTACAAAAGCTTCACAATACTCTTAACCGTCCCACTGACTCAGCTCGTCAATGAAGCCCACGAGAATGCGGATCTTGACCCCTCAATGCAGGTGGCTCTGAGTACCCTAATCCTGAAACCACACGAAGATGGAACCCTGTTGGAGATCTACAGGTCAATCTCCCTCTTAAACATGGATGTTAAAATCCTTGCTAAAATTCTAGCCTCCAGACTCAGCCTAGCCTTCGACACCCTTATAGTGTCCCAACAAGTGGACTTTATGCAAGAGAAGTTGGCCACTGACCAGCTTCACAAGCTCGCCCACAAACTAGCGGCATCCTGGGACTCTACCATTCTGGCAGCCCTTCTCTCACTCGACATGGAGAAAGCATTCAGCAGAGTGGTCTGGCCCTACCGGTTTGAAACCCTCAAGCACTTTGGTTTCCCACTCCCCTTCATCAGGTGGGTCAAGCTGCTATACTCCCACCCCACAGCCAGGATACTCTACAATGGAATCCTGTCCCCCCCACCTGCTACACAAATGAACGAGGCAAGGTTGCCCCCTCTCCCCCCTACTTTTCAATCTATATGTGGAGCCACTGACCAGAAGGATCTTAGAAGAGCCCTGCATACTAGGAATCAAAGTGGGTGAGATCAGATATAAGATCTCCACGTACATGGATGACATACTGTTACATCTTGATAATCCAGCCCTATTCATACCATCCATCCTGGATATCCTAATGGAATTTGAACAAATGGTGGGTTACAAACTGAACATTAACAAAATGAACATTATGCACCTAAACTGACACAAATAAAAAGTACAAACAACCCAGTGGTGAGGCACCTGGTGCCCGGCCTCCATCAAATATCTGGGCATTCACATCTCCCAGTCTAAAACCACAATGATGGCAAAAAACCTTCATGCCCTCCAAGTGCATATCCAGCAAGACCTAACCCAATGGTCTCTACTACCCCATCACTGTAGGTGCACATCAACACCATCAAAATAAATATACTCCCCAGACTGCTGTATGCTATCAGCATGACTGAAAGTCTGCTCCCTTCCTCCTGGTTCTTGAAGCTGCATAGCACTCTGTCGGTCTTCCTTTGGGAAGGCAAACACCCACAAAGGGCGTACCATAAGCTCACTGCCCACGGAGACCAGGGTGGCTTGCAGTTGCCGGACTTCAAACTGTATTACCTGGCAGTGCACACCATCTACTTCCTGTGGTGGAGACAGGGCACAGCCTCCCCCCCACCACCAACGTATTTCCCACAGTGGAAACAAATGGAACTTGACCTATGTGACAGAACAGGAATCTGCATACAGGCCCCAACTTTGCTACCAGACCATTCACTTCCACCCCTCCTGAAGAACACCCACATCCCACATAGGCACAGCCCTATGGGCTAGCAAACAACTGTATAACCTCCTAAGCATGCAGCCAACACATGACCCAGCCCAGCCATTGGCTAGGAACCCCAGCTTCAAGATACAACACAAACCAATCCCTCACCAAAGGCTGACAAGCATGGGCCTTGACGCACTGGGTTCCCTGTTGGACAACGGCAACCTGGCCGCTCTCCAGCTATTAACACAGATGGTGGCCCCGGCCTGCATATCTGCTTTCCCCCTCTACCAACTGCAGCATCTCATAACAACCGCTCTAGGCCCGAGACCTTGGAAAACAACTGACTTTAACCCCTGAGATGAGCTCCAGGAACTGGCATCCCAAAGGCATGCCATTTCCAAACTGTACAAAAAACTAATCGCCATACATGCACATGCCTTGAATGCGTCCTGCCTCTACTGGCTCTTGGAATTCCCAGGGCTGGATCCATGCATGGCAACCTCAAATATATGGCAGAGTGTTCACAAATACCTGAAGTCCGATGGCTTAAATGTCATGCAATTCAAAATCAACTACAAGCTTTACTACACCCCGGTCAAATTGCAAAGAATGGGGAGACTCAACAGTGACCTCTGCACAAGATGCAACCTCCACAGGGGCACCCTCAAACACATCCTGTGGGACTGCCCCAAAGCCAACCCACTCTGGAAAGACTTGGAGGCATGCACAGACCCACTCCTGGGGCTAGAGAATGCCTTCACCTCAACACCCTGCCTCATAGGGGTGGACATTGACACATTACCAAGGCCTAGGAGATTTCATATCTCACTCATCTCTGCCATGGTCAAGAAACTGATCTTCAAATACTGGATGGGCGAACAGATCCCAACCTATGCAGAGTGGCACAACTCCATTCTGGATGCCCTGCGAGTGAAAAAATCCATCAGCCACATGAGACAGATCCCCACGCTCTACCAGCACAGATGGACATCTCTGGAAGTCCTATTGCTAAATGCATAGGCCTCTCTGTACCTCGGTAATGGCAGGGCATGGTATCAGACCTGCTCCCACGACCATCCCCACCCCAGCCCCACCCCATCCTCTTTTCTTCTTTCAGAAGTACCTACACTCCACTACATGCATAACCTGCACCTTCACCTCTTCTAAACTGCCCCTCCTCAGAGTGGGCTAGAACCAGAAACAGAACAAGGTTTTATCTGGCAACATTATACGCATGCTAGGCTAGGTCAGTATCTGATGTTAGATTAGTAATAGTGTCTTGTTTTCTGTTTGGTGTTTTGTTGTATTGTATTGTGCAATAAACCAATAAAGTTTACTTATTTAAAAAAAAAAGACATCCTAACCATCTGCCCAGAGCACCTCACTGAGGTGTCTGTCCGACCCCATGTCCTCAGTGACCACTCCCCGGTACTACGCACCTGGATGAATAAGTTTGTTAAAATTGCCCCACAGGTACATAATAGCCACACACTGAGAGCAGGGCAACTTGGAGCCTCTAACAATATTTGAAACTGGCTGACTGGTCACCACTAGACATGACTAATGACAGTAATAAAGCCCTTGACTTCTTTATAATGTTCTTCACAAAGGCCTGCAACATATTCACCCCCTATAAAACAAAGAAGGTCCAGGGAACATCTAACCCCTGGATCTCGGACTCCCTCATTGAGCTCATGTGTCTTAGGGATAACCTTTGGCATAAGGCCAGGGCAACAGGAGTACAAGCTTACCTCTTTGCATACAAGACAGCTATAAACAAGTGCACACAGCACATCTAGTTAGCCAAAGCCTCCAACTACAATGAACTGCTTAGCAGGAACTGGTGTAGAGGAAAGGATTTCTGCAGCTCTGTTAAACTGCTCACAGGAAAGACCTCTAGATCACCACCTGACCTCATCATAGCAGGTGACCGACTCTTCAAGAGCCTCATGAGATCACAAATGCTTTCAACTAAGTATTCGCAGACCTAAGCGCAGTTCTCCCTAGTAAATACCACACCCCAAATGCACCAGGTCAATGCCCACACCCTACTCTTACCACAGACCCGGGCACTGGTGCTCTGCCTTTTTACTTTCGGCAGGTCACCCGGTCCAAAACGATCAAATATGTCAACTGGGTCCTAGGAAAAACAAGGATGGGAAATGACCTGGCAGATATGAAAATGGTTGCCCTCACAGTGAATGAAATTGCTGAACCACTTACCAAGGTTTTTAATACCTCACTGCATACAGGTGTCTTCCCTAACAAATGAGAAGCTTTAATGAGAAAGCCGAAATTGTGTAAGGTCAGACGGGAGTGTGCAAAGCCAAATGCAGGGTGAAAACCTGTTCGGTGGAGCAAGTCCTAAAGAGCTACACAGTTTATTTAATAAACTATTATCAGTGTGACATACACTATAGTGCTTTGTTGTGGAATCAGGAAGCAGGAATTTGGGAGGGGGCCTGTACTGCAGTCTAGCCATTACAAAGGTGAACTGCGGAGGGGCTGTAGCAGGGCCAACAGTAGAGGTTCTGGTGCAGTCAAAGGGGAATATTATACATTTCTAGCATCAGTGTGGGGAAACAGAGCTTTACTTCAATTGTTGAGTGAAATCTGTAACTTGGTGTAGTGGGCAGGAGTGATGCAACTTCCAGTCTGTGGAGTATTAAACAAGGCTTCAGGGCGAGCGACAGGGCTTTAATGAGAAAGCCGAAATTGGGAAAGATCAAATTGGAGTGCGCAAAGCCAAAGCAGGGTGAAAGCCTATTCGGTGGAGCAAGTCCTAAAGAGCTACACAGTTTATTTAATAAACTATTGTCGGTGTGACATAAACCATAGTGCTTTGTTGTGGAATCAGGAAGCAGGAATTTGGGAAGGGGCCTGTACTGCAGTCTAGCCATTGCAAAGGCGAAGTGTGGCCGGGCCGTAACAGGGCCAACAGTAGTGGTTC
The DNA here is from genome assembly GCA_016271365.2 of Neoceratodus forsteri. NCBI lineage: Eukaryota > Metazoa > Chordata > Ceratodontiformes > Ceratodontidae > Neoceratodus > Neoceratodus forsteri. The sequence continues at coordinate 277,878,072 of JADMNL010000026.1, read as the reverse complement.
TGGTGCAGTCAAAGGAGAATATTATACATTTCTTGCACTGGTTTGGGGAAACAGAGCTTTACTTCAGTCATTGAGTGAAATCTGTAACTTGGTGCAGCAGGCGGGAGTGACCCAACTTCTGGTCTGTGGGGTATTAAACAAGGCTCCAGAGCGAGTGATGTGAGTTTGGCCGGCGCACGGAGATGCATACAGAGATGTGCACAGAGACACCTGTGTCACATGTCTTGCACGTCCTGCATGGACCGAGGGGTAGAGAGCGGCGGAAATCCCGGAAATCGCCAGTGAGATAAGTGAGGGTAGTACCCATCTGAATTGAAACATCTGAGCTCATAGACACAAAAACACTCTATGGAAGATAAAACTAACATATAGCAGGTGCTGGAAACACAGTGCAACATGGGAGACTTCCTAAAATGTGGGCAATGTGGAATGTATACTAGGAACCCATCAAATGCCTACACACCTGAGTATCTCTGTGCTAACTGTATAGAAAACTCTGCATTAAAATTGGAACTGAAGGAATGGCAGCAGAAACACCCCCAACACATACAATACCAGGCTAAAGGGGCTGAGGGGCAATTGACTACAGAAATGCCTGGAACATCTAGTGTAGGGCCCGCAAAAATATCAACTGCGAGCTCTAGTGATGGCTCTGATGTCTGTAACTGGACAACTGCAAGTGAGGGAATGGAGGCTGATAGCTGGACAACGATATCAAAAGCACCCTACAAACAAGCATTTGTCAATGCCGAATATTGTCTCACTGGCATTGGCACTGGTATCGAAGAAGTTAGAGATGCATAATAGGAATGGCAGTGAAGTATGGAACTGACGCCAACCATACCCCACCCCACCCTGCAAAGACTGACAGGCGCTGGGGTGTGCTTTTGGGGAGTCAGCTATAACGCTCATACCATTTTACTAAAGACTAAAGGAGCTTAATATGTATACCCTTGAGGAAAGGAGGGAGAGGGGGGACATGATAGAAACTTTTAAGTACGTCAGTGGAATCAACAAAGTCCAAGAGGGTAGCATCTTTCAGAAAAAGAGACATGCAAGAACAAGGGGACACAATTTAAAAATTGGGGGGGCAGTTCAGGGGAAATGTGAGGAAGTATTTTTTCACAGAGAGGGTGGTGGACACAGGGAACAGCCTTCCTGAGGAGGTTGTGGGGTCTAAAACTGTGGGAGAATTCAAGAACACATGGGATAGACATAAGGCAATTATTGTGGGGTGCAGGAAGAAATAGGCTGTTGGTTAACTAGAATATGCGGCTTATCCTGTAGGTAGGGAAATGGGCAGATTAGGTGGGCCAAGTGGTCCTTATCTGCCATCAAAGTCTATGTTTATATGTTTCTATGTTACCTCAGCCTACCCTGTAGACACTGGCAAGTGCCGTGGTGTGCTTTGGGGTCTTTGGGCCTTATACTAACCCCATTCCATAAGGACATACACTGAGATGGGTGCAGTATAGGAGAATGGGCCTCACCCTACCCTGTAGACACTGCCAAGTGTCGTGGTGTGCTTTGGGGTCTTTGGGCCTTATACTTACCTCATTCCATAAGGCAATACCCTGAGATGGGTGCAGTATAGGAGAATGGGATGAACGTTAGGACTGAACTCTCTAAGGCACACCTTGATGCCTGTCACTGGCTGCAGGGTGGGGGTGGGATGGAATGGCATGAGCATTACAGCCAATGATCCCAGGTCACACCCCTGATGCCTGGCAGTCTCTACAGGGTGGGGTGTTACAGTTGGAAACCCTAACGTTGTAGATGTTTGTTGGTATTTTCACTCCAAATTTTCAACGTAGCCTTTTTGTGACCCCTCCTCAAGAAGATCGGCAAAAGCAGTTTGTTAGCTGAAAGGTGGTTTTGCACAGCGACTATGCCATTTGGCGACACAGGGATGAAAACACACTTTGGGCAGGATGTGGAAAATGACAACTGTATTGTTCATGAGGAGGCGTAAAAAAATGGCAACGTTGCAAATCTGGAGTGAAAATATGAAAAACTTGGTGAAGTCATGAGCATGCATAGAAACTGCGCAACACACGTCCATAACCCAATTATTTTTGGGATTTTTTAGCCACATTTTCAACATAGGCATTTTGGGACCTCCCCTCATGAACAGTGGTGCTGTGATTTTGCTAATACATCCCAAAAGTTGATTTCCCACAGCAACTAAGCCATTGTGCGCCACATGTGCAGAAACACATTTTGGGCAGGCTGTGAAAAATGACAGCTGTACTGTAGATAAAGAGGTGTGAAAAAATGCCAGTGTTGAAAATCTGTTATGAAAATATTGCAAATCTGCGAAGTTACAAGGGTGCATGGAAACTGCGCAACACACGATTGTAACACAGTCATTTTATGGACTTTTGGCACCAAATTTTCAAGATAGGCATTTTAGGAACTCTGCTCATGAACAGTGTCACCGTCATTTTCTCAAACTGTCCCGAAAACCGATTTTGCACAGCGACCGCACTATCCTGCGCCGGATGTGCGAAAACACACTTCAGCCAGGATATGTAAAATGACAGCTGTACTGTTCATAAGGAGGTGTGGAAAATGCCAATTTTGAAAATCTAGAGTGAAAATATTACAAATTCACAAAGTTACGAGCATGCATGGAAACAGCCCAACACACACTTGTAAAACAGCCATTTCTTGGATTTTTTTTGTCAAATTTGCAACATAGGCTTTTTGAGAGCCCTCCTATTCTTGAACGGTGGCACTGTAATTTTGTTACTTAGTCCCGAAAGGTGATTCCACGCAGTGACCGCAAAATCACCTTTCGGGACTGAATAACGCAATGACAGTGACTGAATTCATGAGGAGGGATCCCAATAACCCCATGTTGAAAATTTGGTGCAAAAATTCCAAAAATGCCCTAGATATGCACCAAAGTTGAAAAAAACCCTATTTATGCCATTATACAGCTTACCGGCATTTCTTCAGTTCGTGGTTGGCTTTGAAGAGTGCAGACTTTGTGTTCCTGGTTCACCGAAGATCATCGCGCTGGACTCCGGAGGTAAGTATGGGGTAAGGAGGGGTGTGTGTGGAGGCAGGGTGTGCAGAGGGTGGATGTGGGTTGTGGAAGCAGGCAGGGAGACCGCGAGGGACTGTTTTCTTCTTTCACAGGGGTAAAAAAAAAATAAATTGCGGGACAGTTTTTCTTATTCAAGGGATTTGGCACACTGGGGTGGGCTCCCAGTGTGCCACCTAAGTGTTTTTTTGGGAGGATGCTGTAGCCAACGGGGATTGGGCACCCGCCAGCATACAATAAAACGGGGCAAGAGCTGAGGGGATCGGGTACCCCCTCGGCACATAACAAATGGGGGTGCATTATGCCGATGGGGGTGGGCTCCCCCATAGACACATACATTGGGTCAGAGTATGCCGACAGGGGGATTGGGCACCCCCAAAGTTGGCATTATGGCAGGCAGCGTGCCGCCATGTTTAATGTACTTTTTCACCAGGGAAAGCATGTCGGGAGGTGCAGCTGTGTATGACGAGCTTTGCTCGCATTGCAGCAGACCTTTTGTTAGATGTGCTTGCCACATTATGTATTCATGGTGTGGCACCGGCATGCAGGCTTATTGGGGAATGAAGGACGCACCTACTGATGCATGCACTGCATTAGCCAACAGTCACCGTGCCTCCAAATCTGCTACTATGGGCCGAGTAAAGCATGATACGCCGAAACCAACATAAAAAGGAGGAGGGCTATGGGAGGTATAGAAGTTGCAATTCATAATAGATACTACCCACTCTGGGCTGAATCAGGAACTAGAGTTGAAACACTCAAATTGGATGCCGCTCAGAGTACAGAAACCATATAAGAAACCCCAGAGACAGAAATACTGGTGATAGGAGAATCTATAATTAGAAATACTGATACTGTACTTCTTACAGGCTGCAAAAAGAACATGACCATAAACTATTTACCAGGGGCAAGATTTGGGGACATCAAACTGCATTTGCCTAAATTATTATTAAATTCACCTAAACAAAAAGTGGTTGTACTCCATGTGGGAATAAATAATGTCGGAAGGGAGCACAAAAAAGATATAGTGGGCAAGCTCATGGAATGTGCTGATTTAATAAGTGCTAGAGGACAAATACCTATCATCTCAGCAATAATACCAAACTATGGATGCAACCTTGAAAAAAAACTGCACCATTTAAAGAATTAATAGTAGAGTGTCAGATAGGTGTGGTGCAAGGAATATCCCTTTCATAGACACTTGGGTGAGGTTTATTGGCAAAAAGAAAAATCTGTACAAAAGGGACGGGCTGTATCTAAACACCCTGAGCACAAAAACACTGGCACTTGAAATTAAGGGGATGCTGATCAAATATTTAAACTAGGTAATGGGGGGTGGGGGCAGTACCCAAAAGATAAAGCACAGCAAGGCAGAAATTCCAAACTAGAATTAAGGCCTACTCAATCTGTTAATCAGTGTATGCTCATAAATGCACAGAGTCTGAATAATAAAAAGGAGGAACTTGAGGCACTTATACGTGGGGGAAATAACATGGATATGGCATTTATCACAGAGACCTGGTGGACTGAGGACAGGGACTGGGGTAGAGAAATTTCTGGATTCACCCTGTTCCGCAAGGATAGGAAGGTGGGGGTGGCAGCATGTATATCAAACAAAATAAAAGCTATGGATATAACTGAAAAGGTCAAGTCAGGAGTAACTGGGCCAGAAACAATCTGGATTCAGATAATTACATATACTCAAAAGCTTATAATAATCAGGGTCTGTTACAGACCACCGGGGCATCAAAGGAATTGTCAGATCAGATCAATGTAGAACTAACTAGAGCATGTGAAATAGGCAAGGTAATAATAGTGGGGGATTTAAACTATACGGACATCAATTGAGTAGGTCAACCGGCCATGAATCTAACTAGTAAAGCATTTCTGGAGCTCTGCCTGGAGTTGGATATAACCCAATATGTGACTGCCCCCATGAGAAGAAATAATACCCTAGATTTGGTTGTGGCAGTGAAGGATATTAATATTCAGGGTGCCAAATAACTGCACCACTGGGGAGTAGTGACCATGAGGGGGGTACATTTCTCATATCAGCAATACATCCCCTTGGGGAAAGGCTGTAGAGAAGTTTTTAGTATAAAAACAGCGGACAAGGAAAAAATTCATAAGGAAATGGAAAGCATAACCTGGGAAAGTTTACTGGGGAATAAAACAGCTGAGGAAATGTGGGTTACTCTTAAAAAGCAAATATTCACAATATGTAGCGAACGTATAAAAAAGGTAAAGGCGTACAACAGGAAAGGGAAAAAACCTAGATGGCGCACAAAGACGATACTCAAAACAGTAAATAAAAAGAAGCAGTTATATCAAAATTATAAGGAGAATGGAAATACCATCACCTAGACTAACTATAAACAGGCACAGATCAAGTATAAAAAATAGATAAAAAGAAGCAAAAGATGGAAGTAAAGCTGGCTTTCTCAGCACATAAAGATAATATGCAAAGTTTCTATTGCTATGTAAATTCTTTGAGGAAAACAAGCAATAACTTATGTACTATTAAAGAAGGGGGGGCCCAAATAATGGATCCCACTAAGGTAGCAAATATCTTTAATAGATACTTCAGTACAGTTTTCCCAGCTAAGTCTAGGGCATTGGTAAATTTTAGCCCAAATAAAGCATTAGACACAAGGATCTCAGCTGAAGTTATTCTAAATAAAATAAAGGCACTAAAGAAAACAAACGCAGCAGGGCCTGATAACATATCAAACAACTTTCTTAAATTACTCTCACCAAATATTGCTACCCCTTTAAACATTATCTTCCAGATGTTGGGGGAAGGGCAGTGCCTAGGGATTGGTTACCAGCAAACGTGATACCAATTCATAAGAAGGGAGATTGAGCAGACTGCACAAACTATAGGCCCATAAAACTTCTGGAATCAATATTAGAGGATGTTATAAATCTATACCTAACTGAGACTGATCAGGATGATAAGGAGCAGCATGAATTTGTGGCTGATGGGGCGTTTATGACAAACATGTTATGTTTTTATGAGAACATTTCAGCAGCATTGGACGAGGGAAGATGGTGGACTGTGTATATTTGGATTTTGCTGAGGCCTTCGATAAAGTACTGCACATAAGAAATATTAAACTGTTTGTCAGAAATACATATGGACTATAGGGTATGCCAATGGATCCAGGCCTGGCTGGCACACAGGACTCTGAGGGTGTATATAAATGGCTATCTGTCTGATTAGATACTTGTGACTGGGGGGGCCCTCAGGGGTCGGTGCTGGGACCGTGCTGCTTAGAGTCTTCATAGCACAAATGGAGAGGGGGGCATACAACTAGGTAAGTAAATATGTGGATGATACTAAGCTGGCCAGCCTAGTAACACAGTCAGAGGGGAAGGAGTCAATACAGAAAGATTTGGACAAAACTAACAAATGGGCAACTGAAAAGGGAATGAGTTTTAGCGTAGACAAATGTAGTGTGATCCATAAAGGAAACAGAAATCCAGAACACAGTTAACAGATCAATGGGCAAATCCTCAGGAAATCAGAGGTGGAAAAAGACCTGGGCATATTAGTAGACCAAAAACCATGCTCAGTGTGACAAACAAATCATAAAAGCAAATAGGGTTTTAAGGAATATAAAAAAACTTCAAAAGTAGAAAGGAGGCTGTGATTATGCCCTTGTACAGAGCCTATGTTAGGACTATATTGAACTATGGTGCCCTGTGTGGGGGCCCATAAATAAAGGGGCAGTGGCAGGGTTGGAGAGGGTGCAGAGGAGGGCCACAAGGATGGCACACGGCATGCGGGATAGGATCTATCAACAGAGATTAGCAGATTTAAGGCTAATGTCATTGGAGACAAGAAGAGTCAGAGGGGGCTTGATGCTGTGTTATGATATAATGCAGGACAACCATATGTTAAATGAACTAAATCTACAGTTTAAAAACAATAAACTGGGTACCAGGGGGCACCACCTTCAGCTAAGACATATAAAGTGTAACACAAGTAAGCGTATGGCTTTTTATACTCAGACAGTGGTGGCCCCGTGGAGCGGGTTACCGGAAGAAATTGTGTACGCTACAAGTAAGGCACAGTTTAAAAGAAACTTAGATACCTATATCTTAGAAGGCCACAATCCACCATACTATGGGTAAAGAGGAAAGGAGCACTGTTATGGGTCAATCACAGGCCTCTTCAGCTCCTCACTACTTAGTATGAAACTTTGTGTGAAATGGAAGGCAGCACTGGTCACCCTAGTCTTCAAAGCTGGCGAGATAACAAACCTTGCAAATTATAGGCCAATATCCATTCTGCCCCCCTCTATCCTAAGCACTTGAGTGAGTGGTGCCTGACTAGCTCATGGAGTACATTGAGAAGAACAAGTTGCTCCATACACAACAACACGGATCAGGAAAAAACACTCAACCACTACAGCCTTAGTCGACTACACAAGGAATATATACGATGCTCTAGATAGTGGCCTTGCAGTGGGGTCTATCTTTCTAGACCTTATTAAAGCATTTGATACTATAAATCCTCACATACTCCTTGCCTGTCTATCATCCACTGGACTGTCCCCTGACACAGTGGCCTGGTTTGACAGCAACCACTCCCACAGGACTCAGTATGTCAGAATTAGTGGCCATCAGTCTTCTCCAAGACTTGGGTGTTGCTCAGGGATCTATCCTTGGGCCACTTTTATTCAGCCTCTTCATCAACACATTGCCCTCTGCCTGTCCAGCACACATGTTGCTACTGTATATGCTGATGATGCTGTAATCTCAGCATCTGGCAGACACCAGCCTACTATAGCATATGAATTGCAAGCAAACCTCCACAGCTTAGAACAGTGGTTTACCGACAATAAACTACTGCTTAACTATAAAAAAAATAAAGACCATGGTCTTCATGGTGCCACAGAACAAGAAGAGGTTCAGCCCTCTATTACTACAGAACTCAAAAGGGGTAGTCTGGAACAGGTGACAACTTTTAAATATTTTTGTGTTCACCTAGATGACGCCCTTGCCTTCTACACTCACATTGACAATGTTGTGAAAAATGCAAACATAAAACTGGACATCCTGTATCGACACAGGAAGTCAATGACCCCTGAGGCCTTAAAACTAATCACCAGCAGCTCTGTCCTCTCCATTATAGACTATGGCCTTGACATCTACGGTGCTGGCTCTGACAGCCCTAAAAAGAAAAAGAATGCTCCTCAATAAGGCATACTGGTTGGTCTTATGGGCGGACAACCAGACCCATACCTGCTCCTTAAACACGGAGACCAAGTGACTTCCCCTCTACCTAAAAGCCATGTATCAGACTTGCCTGCTAACCAACAAATCCTTGATGGACCTTATACCACCCCTCCACCTCTTGTTTATCTCAAAAAACACAACAAACCATCAGTATTAGAAGTGTGAACAAAGGGGGACTTACAGCACCCTTCAAGCACTCAGCACTGGCTCAGAGATCCCTATCTTACAGGGGTCCCAAACGGTTTAATGATCTGCCTATTGTCTTAACCGAATGTAGCAAACTCAGACAATTTAAATCTAGACTCAGCTCACACCTAGCTAGTGGTACTGCCTATTGTTGCTATAAGTAACCTAGCTCAGCCTTAAGCACCTGACCTCCCTGTCGGTAACCCCTTAGGCCCCCTCCCACGCCTACCACATCTGCTGTCTTCCTTTTCACCTCATGTCCCCCTCCCGCATCTCCCCTCCTGAACAACTCTCACCGATCACTTCACTTAAGCCTCAATCCCCTCAGCCCCCCTCACTACCCTAACTACCTTATCCACTGGCTAATCCCCAAAGATAAATAAGTTCCTTGATGATGCAAATTCTATTGCAATTGCAATCTTCTCCCAACCCCTTTCTGCCCTCCCTGCCCCCCACCACTCTACCAGTTGACTTCACTCCTTCTGTCTCCCTTTACCTCTCATCCTTCCCTACTCTGTAGCCCCCCCCTTCTGCTGCTTCCCTTGACAAAGCCTTTCTCAGGCTGCCTCTCTTCACCTCCTATTAGCACTTTGGGTACTCCTGACTCACTCTAAGTCACGAAGGTATGTGACTACCACACTCTTTGTAGTGTTGCTACTATGAATTGTAAAATCTGAATTATCTGCACTATAAATTGTACCTCACCTTTTGTATTTGAGTATTAGCTGTATGACTGTAACTTTCTGCTATGTTTGGTCTTGTCTCTCATTGACTTGGAACCTTTGTAAATGGGCCTTGGCTCAAATGTATTAATCCCAAACTGAAATAAATAAATACATGCTGCAGATGTAGCTCTGTGGGAAATGTGTTTTAACCCTTTAGTGGCTCCTTGACAGCCATAACATCATAATATGTAATACTAGAGGTAATCAAACAAAAGATTGTGGGCCAGATATTCAAAACTTTGTGCTGGGCGCAAACCGTTTGCACAGGTTTAGAGCCAGGTTAGCACAGGTCTGCTATATTTAAAAAGCCAAATGGTATGTACAAACTGCATTAGCACTGGGCAAAATCATAATATATGCAAGGGGCAAACTGAGGGGGCATGTACATGAATACAGGCACAATGCTATATTCAGTGAATAGCGCCATGCAGAGTAGTTTTGCGTGACTTAGCGCAACACTTTGTGCAGTGCAAATTACCGCCCAGGAAAAGTTTGTCTTAACCCTGGGCAAATCAGCTTTGCACAATATTGTGGCTTTGCGTGGCATTTGCATGGCTTTTGTATGGCTTTGAGCGACCCTAACCAATAAGTATGAAACATAGAAAAAGCCAGACATAGAGGAAACATGCTGCTCACTGATGGCATCACAATGATGCCATCATCTGCCACCAGTCCCATCCATGCCAGGCAGTAAGTGGTGACCCAGCCCCAGTGGACAGCATGGCAGTATGGCCATACAGCACACACCTGCAGACCACCCTTCTGTGGACACCAACAGATGCCAGCACACACATGCAGTACTGTGGGCATGGAAGGTGTTGAGGGGAGGGTGTATGGGTGGCCAGGCTGTGCCAGAGACCGGGTGCGGCTACAAGTCTGGGACACATCACGCTCTGCACATGGGCCAGTATTGGGAATACCCCAACACCAGTGTGCCTGTCTGATTGTACATGCCCCCCCCAGCCACATACTGCATAGCTGTACAAACACCACAGCACTCACAGCCGGCCATGTATATGTCACTGTGAGTATCCCATGCTAGAGGTGCAGCATCTGTGGGTCACACAACAGTGTGACAGTAATGTCCACTGTTAGTAAACATCTGCAAGTTGGGCCTATCACTGTGTACAGTGCAGTGGTCATCACTGCCCTACACACCATAGGCATTGCTGTGTCCCTCACACTTCCTGCCCCCTTGCTACTGTAGTGTCTGCTGCGCACTGTAGCATGACCTACAGTGTGACAGTTACATGCAGCACCACCACCGCCTGTGCCTATACTGTGTTGTCCCCTGGGGCACAATATGCTATGCTGTACTGTATACATGTAGCCTGCAGCTGCCATCATGCACTGTCAGACTAATCTACAGGTAGAGCTGCGGGCAGACTCGGCCAGCCCCTGTACTTCCAGACTGACCTACAGGTGGAGCGGTTGGTCCCTGCAGTAATGCTGGGCAATCTGCATGCAAATCAGTTCATAATGAGATGCTAATCTGGATGTTTGCCCAGAAACTACCTAAGTAGGCTCATTTGCATGCCACTTTTAAATATGGCAAAGTTTAGCCCTGGGCAAATGTGTTTGCAGCAGGCAAATGGCTTAGCTCTACACTTAACCTGCACACACGTTAGCGCATGCAAACGGTTCGGGGAATATTATACAGTTTTGCACACTGTACTTTCACATGCACTGCTGCCTGCAGCTGTACTGGGTCCACGCAATTGCTGGCTCACACATTGGCCACATGGTTCACCTCTACCTACTTTCACATCGCTGTGCACTTGGCTGCTGTTGTGGTGTGCACTTCCTGGTTGCTATATTCAGAGCTGCTTTATTCCAGGGCTGTGTTTGCACTGCACTCCCAACCCAGATTGCCCAGCTTCTTTAGCATTCCATATTGAGTAGGATTAGCACTGGAGCTATCCCTTTTAAATATAGCGGGCTATTGGGTCCAGGCTAATTTAGCACACCGGGCAGTGCTAATTTAGCCCCAGGGCAAAGTTTTGAATATCTGTCCCCGTCTGTCTCAAAGCAGAATTACTTTTCCTGCCTTGTTATAAGTTACAACAATTGTTTGTTTTCAGTTCTGGACTTTTATGTCCTTTGCACATAGAAACATCAAGCCCTTTATATGTCCATATTGTGAAGTCTTTCCTCTCCCTCACCGGAGTGAGGATTTGGGGAAAAGCAAAGGCAGTGTTATAGATCGGTTCTTGTAAAATGAGACTTTTTAAATAAAAATTACATACATGCTCTAAGCACAACCTTATCCCTGTAAAACAGTATAGCATTAGGATCTGTACAGCATGACTGCAACTAACTGACCCTTCTTGCAGATGTAACAGGTACCAGCAAACAATATTTCAGGTTCAATATTTGAGCTCTTTTGAAAACAGACACAAAGGGCAAATTCACTAAGGAAAGAGAGATACTTCCTACAGCATTTCATTCTAACAATTTTTTCCTTCAGTTTCAGCAGTTGTTTTCGGTCTAAAAAATTAGTTGAAACATATTGAATTTGTTTTTCCTAAGTTTTTTAGCAAAACAAGTGGTTGAGCCTCCTTTTTTTCTCCCAAGTAATAGGAAAGGTGCCCTCCTTCTGAAAATGAGTCTATTAAGAGAAACAAGTTTCTGTGATTGGAATTTTCCTGTGCTGGGGAAGCTGGTACACATTTCTGTTTAGTACCCTTTCAAACTCTACCATCCACTGGGCCCCACCGAACTGTGTATTTGTGGTGCACATAGCGTCTTTACTATAATAAACCATTCCCTCACGATATGTGAAGACTTTCAAAAGTTGCATTTACTCAGCAACTTTTTTTGTTACTTCACTTTTGTCACCAAATAAAGAGGTACCTACTATGAGAAATGTCCTATGACAAGCTATTTGTTCCAAGTGATGCAACTCTCGTGGAAGGCACTAAAAATTTCTAGAGCTCTAGATACTGGTGCCTAGATATTCAAAGCAGATGTGCTGCACAAAGTGGAGATGTGCTGCACATCCCAGAGGATGGGCAGGACCACAATATTCAAAAGGGAGAGATGAGTTGCACAACTCCGGATGCGCCATCATGCATCTATAATGTATGTGGGCATGTCGAGGGGGCGTTCCCATGAATGTGCTGTGCATCCCTATATGCAGCCGAGATGTGCGGTACATCTGCATCTTAGAGATGGGATGCCCAAAGTTAGGCATGGAAAAAGCATGCCTAAATGGCCGGCCAGTGTTGTTGGGTACTGGTGACATAAAACACTGCAAGAGGAGTGCACTACAGGTGGTGGTCAGTGCCAGTTCTTTGTGCTTCACTGTGCATGGCTATGGTTAATAGCACTGTATCCAGGCTAATGCAGTCAGTCCTGTGCATCCAACCACACACATACCTTCAATCACACCTACTTGCTAGGCTGCAACACCTCCTGTTCACCTTTGTGGAGTAATGGGTCAGCCCTGCAAAGCTAGAACTGAGCATGCCCGGGTATGCAAATGGCCTGAATATTTTCCAGTAATGTGATGCAAATGTGGGACATGGGCTTGAAATGTGCAATTAGTTTATTTGCATATCTTGGCTAACTATTGCAGTTTTGTACACTGTGCAAGTGGCTTTGTATTGTGCATTTCCCCATGCTCTGCATATGGCTCAGCTCACCTGCTGCACCGCGCATCTCCCACTGTGCCATCGCACATCTTCAGGACATTCAGCCAGACATGCATAAGCGCATTTCTTGGTGCATCTTATGAATATCTCATTATTTTGGTCTGGAACATCTCAGATGCATAGCACAGGCACTTGTGCAAGTTTGCAGGGGACTTTTGATATCTAGGCCAGTGTCATTAAACTCAACAGGCTGTTTAGCATCTCCTAAACTAGTTTTCCCTGTATGTTTTGCAGGAAGTTTATCTTGGAAAGGCAGACTCTCACATAATGACAGTGATGTGTTCCACAGGGCCTGCTGGCAATACGCTAAGTAACTCGGGTAAGCCACCTGCCTCCATAACAGGGTTGTGTTAATATACCACTTCTTAGCCATTAGGTTTATGGCACCATTATAGGACATGCAGCTAAGAAATTAATTTCCTACCTCATACACAGCTACCAAAGTAGCTCCCTTATGGTCAGGGTGAGTATAACTAAGAGCCTTCCCAATCTTTTCTCAGTCTTCCTGTCTATAGTCTTAGAGGCTAAAGGCATTGCAAGAATAGGTCATTCTGAAAAGCCTTATCCATGGGTATGAACACTTTTGAATGAGGTCAGACCCAGCATTCTCATGAATTTTGCCTCCTCTATGTTCACTTCTGACTCAATAAACAGTAAGTTCAGTGTATCAGCCATTTTTCTCCTTCTTCCTCAAATATATCCTCTGAAGAAAACTGGGAGGGACATTGAAGGCAGGTTTTTCAAAGCTTTGCATTATTCTGAAAAGGTTTATAGTTGCTTAATGTCCACTGAGGAGGGCAAGTTGTTTCTCTTGCACTAGTTTCCGTACTTGTTTTTAAGGCAGGGCAGTATCAATGTGCTTCTCTTTTAACTTCCTTTTGCCAGCTGCAGCATTCAGCTGGTGTTCTAAAAGGCTTTTATGGTAATGATTGCCATCAGTGGCATCAGCTTTTTCTTGACTGGGTTCCTGTGCTCTGCACTGGAAGATAGCTTGCCAGTCTTTTCTATCCTTGGTTATCAGAGACAACTGTCTTCTTGGAGAGGAGTGTTTTGAAGCTTTTTAAGTCTCCTTGGGAGCCAGAGACCACTGCTCTAAGAGAAGTAATTTAGAAACATAGAAACACAAATCTGTTGGCAGAAAAGGACCACTGAACCCACCCAGTCTGCCCAAAGATTACCTGCCAAGTCTGTCTCCATATACCCTAACTGGTTTCTGGTGGCTCTAACCATTTCCTACAGTTCTGTTATGGCTGTCTCAAGCATGCTTGAAGCCCCTACTGTTTTTGCTTCCACCGCTTCCACTGGCAGTCTATTCCAGGTTTTCATCACCCTTTCACTGAAATAGCACTTCCTCACATCCCCTTTTAAACTCCACCCCCCTCAGCTTCTTCTTATGTGCTCTAGTGATCTTCCTCATTTGGAAGAGACTTCCTTCCTGCACTCATTTCACCCTCCCTCCCCCATGCAGTACTTGCAGGGCTGTATAATGTCCCCTCTTGCTATCCTGTCTTCTAGGGTGTACATGTTGAAAGATGGCCTTTTGTGCAACTCCTGCACCATTTTAGTTGCCCTTCTTTAGACAGACTGCACCTTGTCTATGTTCTTCTGAGGTGGAGCCTCTAGAACTGGACACAATACTCCAGGAGGGGTCTCATCAACAAGCAACAGAGTGTGCAAAATCACCTCCCTCCTCCTGCTGGAGATACCTTTCTCTGTGCATCCCACTGGCTCTACCCACTGCTTTGTCACACTGCCCTGTCACTTTGACGTCATCAGATATGACAGCTCCATGGTCCCATTCCTGCTTAGTGACTGACAGCGCCTCCACTCTATCCTATACTCAATTCTTCTGTTCCTATGCCCTAGGTGCATGATTTTTTAATTTATCACCTCAAACCCCAACTGCCATGCTCCTGACCATGCCTTGACTTTCCCAAGATCCTTATACAGTCTTTACACCCCCTCCTTATTGTCAATCCTATTTCAAATGTTGGTATCATCTGCAAAAAGGCATACCTTCCCTTCCAGTTCATATGCAATGCCACTTATGAAGATGATGATGAAGAAGAGGAATTCATATAGCACTTTTCATACACAATGTATCCCAAGGTGCTTTACAAGCAATGCTAGACTGGTAGTGAAGTGAATGAATGTGTAGCGGTGGCCATGTCACACATCAACACCTACACGCAGCCTGGACAATTGCATAAACTGGTTTTATGTGAAGGAGAATATTGGGTAAGACACCAGGGAAATTCCCCTGCTCTTCCGGGCGCTGTCTCCCGGTGGAGGAGTGTGGAGGTCTCCAGTCCAGGAAGAACCCAGGAGGTGGCAGGAGGTGTTTCTGCACTACAGTATGGGGAGCCAGAAAATTTGTGTGAGCACCTGGAGGATTTGGAGACTGAAGATGAGATGGTTTTGGCAGAGGAACTTGAGCCTATGAAGGACCTGCTGTTGGAGGATATGCGTACTAATCTGGATGATGAAGAATCTACTACTACCTTTGCTGAGAATGAACTTAAGTTGCAAATGGACTTGGACCATAGAGACAACAATTACTTGACATGATAGCTGAAGCGGAGAAAGAGTTTCACACTCACAAAAAGCAACTAGAGGAGGAGAAGAAACGCAAATGTTCAGCCATGAGACCGCAGGCAGTGTCTGGGAAGTGGGTTACCTTCCAGCAGGCGGATGTCTCTGCCCCTGATATTGGGGCTGCAACTGTGGTAGATGCATCGGAGGATATGGTTCTTTTTTCTGGGACTTCCTCTTATGATATCCCATCCACGGATGAGTGGGCCCAGAGAACTATGCTGTGACAAGCTGGCTGGATCTTTCAGGAGGGTCATTGGATTCCATACCCTGGCGATCCCTATTCTTGGGTTGCCAAACTGGTGAAGGAGCACCATTGTTCACAATGAGAGTGAGGTCCTTACCCCAGAATGCATTACAGATGCTGCTATGTTTGATACAGCTGCGGTTATCATTTCTGGGATGGGCGAGGGCCTGATCTCAGCAACTGTGCCAGATGCCAGCAGCAGTAGTGAGGTGCAGCTGCAGACTGTATTGGAGGATTCTCCTCCTGCTCTTCAACATGTGGATCCTACGATGGTTTTGGCTGACACAGACACAACACATTCTGACCAGGTACTGAGTATTTCCTTTTCAAATAATAATGAATGAACTAATGGGGAGGGTGGCAAGCAGTTCCCTGCACAAGATATTCCCTGGGTCAATACTAATGCTGGACATCCTAGGCATACACCTAACTATGCTAGTCTTTTTCGTAACCAGTCGAGGCAGCTAAAAGAAGATTTGCTGTAAGGATTTGTTTTTAAAAGGGGTATCAGTAAGATTCCAGACAGATTGTTTCTAGGGAAGTCCTTGCTAATAGACTCAATGCATTTTACTCCTGCAGAGGTATATGCATTTATCCATGCACCTGGGGACATCAATTATAATGTTAGTGTTTGTTTGGCTGCATTATTGGATACATTTTAGAAGCTCTATCATACTGTAAAGGATACACCTGAGAGGGCAGGATTTTATGCCATTCCATTATCAGAACCCTCTGTCAAGATTGTAACAATCTTATTTCGGAATGAGGGGGTGAGGGTTATTGACATTATCTTTTGGCTGGAAAAGCATGTGGACATACAGGGTAATCCGAACCCTATCATAGATGATAATGGGTTCTGGAGACATCTTCTGACATCTTTCTTTTTAGGAAGAGACTGTGGCATTTTATTTTATCAGGGACAGCCGAAAAGCAGTTATAAATGTGGCTCACCTTCACATCTTCGTTCCTACTGTACTCAAATTAGATGCTTTCAGTGTGGGGAATTGGTGCACCCAGCAAACCCGTGCACTGTCCTGCCTATTTGTAATCTTTGTGACGATGATGAACACTTGTTCCATTACTGTCCCTGGGCTGCTCATAATTCTGAGGACTCCTTGGAACAATAATTTTATTTGCATAGAGCCAAGAGAGGGTTTTGCATGAAGAAGTCTCCGCCTCCTCCCTGTCCCCAGAGAGAGATGGAAATCATGACATAGAAGAATCCACAAGGCGCCCACCTGAACCGAATGCCTCCACCCCTGTGGTGAACTCCTCTAGGGAGCTAGTCTCTCAGGCTGACATTTCAGAGAAGGGGAATATTGTGCCCTCACCACCACCACCCTCTACACCACCACTACCTTCCCCAGTCTTGAGTACCTTGGCTATGCTTATGGAAGAGTATCAAGTGTTGACTAAAGGCTCCAAACACTCTAGACAGAAGGCGTCCCTTTTGGCAACTAAGAGTGATGTTCCAATTCACAATACCTATGAGGTGTTGAAGAGCTGGAGTGATCAAATGGAGGAGGTGGATTCAGACATTTCCTCACATTCTTCTTTAAATGAACTGCCTAAAGATAGTCCAGGGCCACCTGTACTACCAAAAGCCTGTGGGGAAGCTGGCAAGAGTTACTAGAGCAAATATGAAGAAACAAGGACTTACTTAAACATCATACTGGGCTACCCTAATGGCTCACCAGCTTGAATGTAAACAGTATTAAGTCAGAGATCAAGAGGGACACTACTTTTTCAGTTTTACAACAGATATCTTTTTATTACAGGACACCAGATTGCGGTCTGTTGGGGATATTGGGAACATAAAAAATGCTTGGTATTTGGGAGATTCTTACTGGTCCATGGGGAGGACCTTTGTAGTGTGTTGGGGATCAGTTTCTCTGATTCTGGGGTTACTGTAAACAAATTGGTGGATGTTTACCCTGGGAGAGCCTTGATCTTGGATATAGGGTTTGACAGGCTAAATTATGAGGTAATTAATATATATGCCCCACAAACAAAGGAGCTCAGGGTGGAATTGCTGAGATTGGTTCAGTCCTACCTGTGTACCAATAAACAGGTTTTATTTGGTGGGGATTTCAACGTCAGTTTATTGGAATTTGACACTAGACTGAGGAAGGTGAAAACATATAGTGATACTGCCTTCTTACGGAATTTACTTAAACAAAATGGGTTGAAAGATGCACAGGTCTTTTTGCCCCTAAGCCCAAGCACACTTTTTTTAAAAGGACCCTTCCATCATGAATTGATTTCTAGCTGGTTTCTAACATTACTCCGGTTTCTCTTTCTGAAACAATTCCTGTGGAAACATCAGATCATCTTCTTATGGGTATTTATATATCAACTGCAACCCCTAAGGTTGGAGGTCAGGGGGGTGGCGTATGAATATAAGTCTATTGGAAGACCCTAGTGTAACTCAAGAATTACTAACGATATTGAAAAGTAGGAGAACTGTTGATTTTTTATATAGCTTCCCTTTGGTCTGGTGGGCTGATACCAAACAGCTGCTTGCTTCTTATTTATAGACTGCAGCCATACAGAATAGTGTTACCCGGGAGGGAAGGTATTTGCAGTTAAGACGTACTTTATATTCATTGTAATCTAAACAGATGGAACAGTGGATGGATAACAGTGAACAGATTACTACTATCAAACAGGAAATGTTTCAGTTTCAATATAGTAGACAGAATCTCTGGAGATGGAACAACTCTTTGGAACCCAGGGATCTAAATCAACAGACCACTCCTTTAGAAGATTGCTATGCTACAGTGCATAAGTAACAGATAGTAGGAATTAACGATGAGGTGGGAAACCTACTTACAGAAAAAGAGGATATATTGACAGAAATTGGGCGCTATATTGTAGCACAGCAGGAACATGTAGATTCTAGCCCTGCTTATTTTAAACAAATTTTGAGTGCCGGAGGGACTCTGAAATTGACTTTTGATCAGTCGGACAGACTTTTGGCTCCTTTAACTTTGATGTAACTTACTGATGTTATTCAGTCATTTAAGAAGGGGACAGTTCCTGGATGTGATGGACTCTCGAGTGAACTTTACTTTCTACTATTGCAATTGATTCCACAGGAATTGCTTACTATTGTTCAGGCTTTCCTGACAGAAATAAGATTAAATGAGTAAATGTTTGAAGGTTTGCTCATTTTCTTGTATAAAAACATGGACAAAAGGGATTTGCAAAATTGGAGGCAAATCACCTTACTAAATGTAGATTTTAAATTTTTTGCTAAAATTCTGGGTACTAGACTCTTGAAAATTTTGAATTCATTGATTCATCCCTCACAGTTCTGTGTGGTATCAGGCCGTAGCATTACAGATGCTTTGCTCTTGCTTAGGGCCATAATGGAACAAGGGACTCGGGGAAATGCTACTGGGTTTGTGATTAATGTAGATCAGTCTAAAGCTTTTGACAATGTGTCACATGCCTTTTTGTGGGAATGCTTACATATGTATGGGTTTCCTGAACAGTTTATTGCATGGACTCAAGTTTGTTACTTAGATGCTTTTGTGTGACCCTATCAGAACAGAACGGTAGGACTTCCATGTAAGGGATTCATCAGGGGTGTCCCCTGAGCCCATTACTTTGCATTTTAACAACTGACCCATTGGTTATATCGGTTTCTTCTCCTAAGATTTGTGGTGTGCAGCATACCTTGGGATTCTCCATTACATGCACTGTCGATGCTGATTATATCATTTTAATGGTTGAGAATGCACAGTGGGAGAGATGAGCCTTTAATTTGTTTAGGTCCTTATCTGCTATTTCAGGGGGAGAGATTAATGTAAGTAAAAGTCAATGTATTCCCATAAGAATAACCCCTGGGACCCCAGAATCAGTGGGAGGTATTAGGATTGCTCTTGAAGCGTGTAAGTTCTTGGGTATATTTTTGGGTCAGGGAGATATGCTATGGTTTAATTGGGCATACCACATTGGGAAGGGGCAGCAGATGGTTTCCAGATTGAACAGGTGGCACATGAATAAGATGAAGAGGGTCTAGCTTATTAAAACCTTTTTGATTCTTCACTTTCTTTTCATCAGTTATGTGTTCCCTGTTCCTAAACAACTGGAGACTCGATTATATTATTATTTTTTTTTCATGTCTGTGGGAAGGTTGCCCGAACCCCATTAAGAGGAGTAACATATTTGGACAGAAAGGATTGGGGTGTAGGTATGTTGAACCCTGTGTTTTTTTATCAGAGTATTTTCTTTTCTGCAAATCTGATACCCATGCTGTGTCACAGTAAGACCCTGTGGGTGGTTTGGGTGTCACCTTTATTAGAAGAGGTTATAATAGATTGGCATCAAATGACTTCACCATAAAAATAAGAGGACTGTGAAACTGAGCCCTCCATGGATGGACAGTTTTCATTATCTAAAAAACATGGAACATAACTCAGTCCTTGTTGCTGACTATGCTCAGAAGCTTTTATATAAATTGGTGATGGGTCATTTTTATTTGGAACAGCCCTTTCTACATTAAATTTGACACCAGTTCTTTAAGAGTTCTGATGGCTTGTTTAGTCTATTGGATTTGACAAGTTCACTGCAGACTTGTGCTGCAGCAACAACATATTTCACAGGTAGAATTAATGCAAAGTATCCAACACAAATTACAAGCTCTTAAACTTCTTGAATCTACACAGATGGCTAGGTACTAGTGGCACACTCAATGGGGTGATTTTAAATGGCTTAGATAGGTCCTTTTATAGGGTTTTGGTATATGATTTATTACTGTCTTTATTGGTAAATAACGTGTATAGTGCATTAGTTGCTGATTTGAATTTTTACTCCATTTTGTTTTACAAAAATTGTATTTGTTTTCCTTAGACATTGGATTGCCTTGGTTCATTATTATAATCAAGGTGTCCTACTCTGTATATGTCAAGAAATTGTTTTTTGATTTTATTTTCATGGGAATATATAATTTTTTTTCTCTTTTCCTTTCCAATTGAATTGTTGGGGGGTTGGAGGGATTAGTCTATTGTATTACTTATGTTACCTTTTTATTTAGACTGCTTTAAGTTTTAATTTCAGTTTCATGTTTTTTTGGAGATTTAGGCATGGGGGAATGGTATGGATTACTATGCATATTGTTCTTTTGGATTTGTGATGTCCATTTTGATGTACTGTTTTTGATGTGCTATTAACATGTTTCTTTTTGTTCTGTAGATTATGTTATTGTATGTTTTCATAAAAAGTTCTCCTACTCTTTTTGCAAAGAATGGAGGCAGTATGGCGCAGTGGGTTAAGGCTCTGAGCTGCAAATCTGGAGACCTGGGTTTAAATCCCACAGCCCCCTAGGTGCATACTGTGTGACCCTGAGCAAGTCACTTAACTTCCTGTGCTCCCAGGTTGCACCTGCAAACAAGCTTTCAGCTAAGTGTGTCTCAACTGGTAAAATAATTGGTTAAAAAAAAAAAAGAATGTCTTGGGTTCTTTTACTTACACCTGGACACCAACCAGGACAGCACCAGGATAGCTAGAAGAGAACTCCTTTTGATGTCTCATCTGAAAGATGACATACCCCATCAGTACAGAACACCCTTAATACTACACTGGGGTGCCAGCATTTAGGTACAAGTCCAATCCCAGTGTGGGACAAGAACTCCAGGACCTTCTGACCCAGAGGTGGATGTGCTACCAATTGAGCCACACTGACATTTGAAGAGCACTTGTCCTAGTGCTGAGTCCTGCCACACCCCACTAATCACTCTCCCTTCCTTAGAATGAGTACCATTAACCACTACCCTCCTTTGTCTACCTGTTAACTAGTTTCAAACCCAGTTCACCACTTTGGACCCTACCTCTAGGCTGCTCAATTTTTTAATCAATCTCTAGGTTATCACAGTGTGAAAGGCCTTGCTAAAGTTCAGATAACCTCATCCACTGCCCTCCCCTGATCTATTTCTATGGTCACCCAATCAAAGAACTCAATCAGATTCAACAGGCAAGACCCCCCCCCCCGTGAATGCAGACTGCCATAGGTCATGCAGCCATTGGATTCTAGATAATCTACCAACCTTTCTTTTAAAAGTGTTTCAATTAATTTGTCCACCACTGATGTGAGCATCACTGGCCTATAGTAACTAGCCTCTACCCCGCTCCCCTTATGTAGAGTGACCACATCTGCTCCCCTCCTATCCACTAGAACAAAATGCTTAATTCCAGTGATCTGTTGAATAAGGCTATCAATGGAGAAACCAGTATCTCCCTAAGTTCTTTCAAGACCCTTGGGTATATCCCATCTGGTCTCATAGCCTTGTCTACTTTCAGAGCTGAAGTCCCTTCAGGACTCCTTCCTATGAAAATGGACTTGAGTCTGCCTCCCCTTCCCTTTTGTTCCATCTGATTACTGGTGGTCCACTCCCTCATTCCTCTGTGAAGACTGAGCAAAAGTACTTATTCAGGATGTCTGCTTTTTCTTGGTACTCTTCTGTGTAGCCTCCCATCTTCCACCTTCCTTACCATCATTATCCCTTCCATTACTTGCCTCATCTTTCTTATATCCCTGAGGAAAGTCATCCCTATTTGTTGCCCATCAGGGTAGCCTTTCCACTGTTTGTGCATTTGCTCCCTTCACTGCTTTACATGTTTCCCTCAGTTTTAACAAAGTCACCTCACTGTCTTTCTCCCTCTGCAATTTCCTTATACCTCCTGAACGTCACCCTTTTTTCCATTACAACTGTGGCCAAGTCCCTAGAGTACCATAATGGTCTTCTTTTTCTTTCGCTTTTACTCACTTCCTTAACACAGAGGCTGGTTACCCTACTTACTAACCTACTAACATACTAAAATGCCAGCAGAATAGGCCTAATGGTCTTTCAAGTCTGCTCGATTGGTCAGCCCCCAACTTGGGTGCTGACCTTGCTGCCCCCCCGCCTTCTCTGGCTTCTCCCTTCCCAGTTCTGGATATTCTTGCTGCATTGGATTTTGCTTCCAGAACCCTTCCCCTGTACCTGTCCCAGCCCCTCTTGAACCCCTCAACTGTCTCTGCCTCCACCAGCCCCCTAGGCAATGCATTCCATGGCTCCACCACCCTTTCAGTGAAGTAGCACCTCCTCCTTTTCCCCTGAATCATCCCCCCTCCAGCTTCCACCCATGCCCCCTCCTCCTTCCTTCAAAGCACCCTGACTGTTCCTCTCCTATTTACCCTCTTCATGTACTTGAAGACCTCTATCATGTCCCCCGGTCCCTTCTCTCTTCCAATGTGTACATATTTAGCTCTTTGAGCATCTCCTCATAGGTCCTGTCCCCCAAGCCCCAAATCATTTTGGTTGCCCTCCTCTGGACCCTCTCCAGGAGTTTAATGTCCCTCTTTAAGTGTGGCCTCCAAAACTGCATGCAGTACTCAAGGTGTGGCCTCACCAAGCAGTTATACAGAGGGAACATCACTTCCTTCCTTCTGGAGGGGATCCCCCCTAGATGCATCCAGCATCCTGTTGGCCTTGGCTGCTGCCCTCCTACAAGTCTCTGAGTTGTTCATTTTGACATCCACCACCACCCCCAGGTCCCTCTCAGCCATTGAGACTTGTAGCATTTCCCCCCTAGGGTGTACACTTGGCCTGGGTTTCTGGCCCCCAGGTGGAGTATCTTGCATTTCCCTGCATTGAACCTCAGCTTCCACTTTCTAGACCATCTTTCCAGAGCCTCCAGGTCCCCCTGTAGGGCCACCTTCCCCTCCTCCCCATCCACCACCGCCCCCAGTTTTGAGTCATCCGCAAAGAGACTCATCTCGCTCCTGATTCCTGTCCTTATGTCAGAGACGTAGGCATTGAACAGGAAGGGCCCAAGGACTGATCCCTGTGGGACCCCACTAATGACCCTCTTTGGGGATGAGACTATTCTGCCAACTACGGCCCTCTGGGTCCGGTCCTGGAGCCAATTGCCTATCCATCTGATCATCTGGTTCCCCACCCCCATTTCTCCCAGCTTATCCGACAGGCCCATGTGAGGAACAGAGTCAAATGCCTTGCTGAAGTCTAGAAAGAGGACGTCCACTGGTCTACCAAGGTCCAAAGCACTCGTCACCCAGTCATAGAACTCCACAAGGTTTGTCTGACACGATTTCCCCAAGACGAATCCATGCTGTCTATCATCCAGGCACCCTGACTTTTCCAGGCCCCCCAGCTTCTCCTTGACAATGACCTCCATCACCTTGCCCACCACTGATGTCAGGCTGACAGGCCTGTAGTTCTCTGCCACCTCCCTTGATCCCCCTTGTGGATAGGCACTATATGCGTCACCTTCCAGTCCTGGGGCACCCATCCTGTCCTCAGAGAGATGGTGAAAAGCTCCACCAGGAGTTTCGCCAGGACATCTGCAAGTTCCTTCAGCACTCTGGGATGTAATTTATCCGGCCCTGGTGCTTTCTCCATCTTAAGGGAGCTGAGGGCTTCCCTCACTCTCTCTGCTGTGATTTCCACTTCCAGTACCTCTTCTCCCTGCTTAGCCCTCCCCCTCCTGCCAGTGATGCCTCCCCCTCTCCCCAGACCCGCCGATCAGTAAGGGTCCCCCCCTCTTCAGTATCTCTGTCTCCTCCCATGTATGATGCAGCACCCCCATTTTCCTTGGTGAAAACTGAGGTGAAGTACTCATTCAGTACCTCAGCCTAATCCCCTGGGTCTTGTGCCCATCTCTCCCCTGATTTAATCCTGCTAATCTGCCCCTTCACCCTTCGTTTTTCCCCAATGTATCTAAAGAACCCCTTGTTCCCTCTCCTGATTTCCCTGGCCAGGTTCTGCTCCTTCCTTGCCTTAGCCACCCTCACCACCCTAGCGGCCCTTCTAGCAATCAGCTCATACTCCCCTCGATCCCTTTCACTCCTTCAGCACTTGAATTGCCTATAGGCTGCCTTCTTTCCCTGCACCACCTCCTGGACCTCCCTGGTCCACCAGCAGGGTTTTCGGGCCCTACCGCATTTTCGTCTTACTCTTGCACAGGTGCTAGTAGCATCTTGCACCCCTCTCCTGATGATTTCCCACCTGCTATCAGCGTCCATGTCTGCCCAATCCCATCCAAATGCCCCTTAAGGATCCTTCCCATTTCCTTAAAAATCTGTTCCCCTGAAGTCAGTTACCTCCGTCTTTGTACAGCTTTCTAGCCCTCCTAGGTCCAGGCAGAACCAGACCGTGGCATAGTCACTCCCCACTAACGGGTCCCTTACCTCCAGGCCCCTAATCTGGTCACTGTCTGCCAGGACCACATCCAGTACCCGGGCCTCCTGGTGGTTCCCCACCTGCTGAGTTAGGGCAGCATCTTGAAGGCATCCAACAACCTCTGTTCCCTGGTCACCAAGGATGTCATAGTCTCCCAGTCTGTTCCTGGCATGTTTAAGTCCCCAACACCACCACCCCCCTGCCCAGTCTACAGTGTCTCCCAACATCTGCCACCAGACTCTCCTCCAGCTCCTCTGCCAGGGGCAGGGGTCTATACACCACCCTATTTTTACTCTCTTGCCCCCTTGTTATCAAGGTGACCCAAATTGCTTCCACAGTTCCTTCCGCCTCCTCTACTCCCCCTATGCCAATGCAGTTTTTGACTATCATTGCTAGCCCTCCTCCCCTTCCCTCCCCACTGTCCTTCCTGAACATAGTGTAACGCTCCAGGTTCAGGTCCCAGTCGTGTCCTGCAGTGGCCCAGGTCTCAGTGACTGCTGCCACGTCTACTGCTCCCTCAGTTAGCATTGCCTGGAGCTCAGGCATTTTATTTCCCAAGCTCCTGGCATTTAGCAGGACTACCTTCCACCCTTTCCCTATACTTCCATTTCCCCTGCTCGTGTTCCCCATGAGAATTCTGTTTTCCCTGGTCTGCACTTTACCAGTCGACCTTTTCCACAATCCTCCAGCTCCCCAGGAGTGGAGACAGAGTCCCTCCTTTATCGGCACCCCTTGACAGCCTTTTCTCCCATCCTCCCCTTCACAGGTTTAAACCCACTTTTCACTAATGAACCCCTCTATTTTCAACTTAAGGATTCCCCTCCCCTCCAAATTGAGATGAGTCTATCTGTAGCATACAGCTCCTTATCCTTCCAGGTCTCCCCCCAATCCCCCATCAACCCATACCCTCTGGACTCACACCACTCCCTGAGCCACTGGTTTATCTCCCTAATCTTCCTTTTGTGCTCCCCACTAGCCCTTGGCACCAGCAGGATTTCTGAGAAGGAAACTGTGCACCCTATGTCATGACAGACCCTGGCAAGCTCCCTGAATCTTGCCTGTATCTCTAGCTTGCTAGTTCCCTCAATGTCATTTGTACCCAGGTGGACCAGTATGTCGAGAGACCCCCACAATCCTTTTTCAGCTAGTATACCTGGGCGCAGCCCTGTGCACGTTAGTCCAGGAAGCATTTTGTTCTAACTGGCCAGGCTTCTCCCTCCTATCCCATTTGATACCCCTGATCATGGAATCCCCCAACAGGATCACTCTGAACACTCCTTTTCCTCCATTCCCTCCCTTCCATGTTCCTCATCCTTTCTACCGGCCCCTCCACCCAGCGGCTCCTTGTTCCTCCCTATCTGGGTGCCACATACCACCCTCCTTATTACACTGACCACCTCCTCAATCCTATGCCTCTTCTCCTCCTGAGTATCCTTCTGTACCTTGCTAACTCCCCCCTCACTCGCAACTGGTCCTTCTCCCCCATCTGCTAAACTAGCCTGGCTCGTCCTCCCTTCCTTACTGTCTCCATTTAGTCCCTCCTTGCTTGTTGTGCTCCCCTTGCCTAAACCCTCAGCTCCCTTTACTAAATCCTCCTTGTACTTCTGGTCCTTCTCCTTTACCTTTCCTCCCAACTGGTCCTTCTCCTTGTGCTTTCCTCCCTCTTCCCCCTGCCCCTCCTGCTCTGATTCACTGCTCCCCCCATTTTCCTGCATTCCAGTTTCCCCTGTTCTTCCTGCTATCTGGCCTGCCTCACACCCACTCCTTTTCCATCTCTAACCACCCCTGTCATGGCTACATCACCCCCCGCATCCTCGAGCAGAAGAAGAGAATTGAAGCAGTTACTGAGTGTAAGATCTGATCCACCTCCCTGCCTTGCTTCCTTCTGTCCAGCCCTGGCCATCTGCCTACTTCCCTGAGAATGTTGTCCCTCCTTTGTGAGGGTCCCCAGTTACCTGCCTGCTTCCTTGGTAATGTCCTTTTGGACCCTCTCTGCCAGAGTCCCTATGTGACCCCTGAGTATTCTCCTGTACTCCTTTCCCTATGCCGCTGCCCCAGTGCTTGGTGCAACCCTGTGGGAGATTCCCTGCCCCCTTCCCCAACCATACCTCTCCCCTTCCCCCAGCTGTCTCCTAATCCCCACAACCTCCTCCCTAAGCTGTGCCAGCTGGTAGCACACTGGGCAACACCAAACTTCCAAGCCCAGTCCAGTATCATGGCTGCTCCACACCCTGTGCACCCCACCACCCTCCCAAAGATGCCAGCCCTAATGCCATGTGGTTCCATCCCCTTCCAAGTAGGTTTCCTTGGGTGAGCCACCAGGTTCCCCCCAGTCCAAGATACACCCCTACTGTCTACTCAGTTCACTCACTAATCTTAGATATAGTACCACAGTACACCAGTAACCCTGTTACTAGGTGCAGTACAACACAGTAAACTTATAAGGGAAATGAACAACTCCCTAAGCTCCTCTCTCCCAGCCTTTAAATCCAACCCCCAGAGGCTAGAACTACATGAGCTGCACCTGCAGCCTTTTCCTCCAATTGCAGGGCAGGTGTTCCCTATAAATTAGCAGAACTCTGGGGAGGGAGGGGTGGGGAGGGTGAGTGTTGAGCAGACACCAACTCAGCGAGAGAGTGTATCAGCCCGTGTCTCCCTCAAGCCCAGCACCCAAATACCCAGGCCCAAGCAAATCCCACCAAATAGGTTTTAAATCAGAAGAAATAGGCCTCCACCAGCGCAGCCTGTTACACAGTGAAACATCCAACAAATGAGCCCACTTACAGCCACCAAAACAGTTTTCAAACTTCCAACAGCCCCCACGACAATACCCTGCTAGCTCCTTAGAAGTAAGAAAGCAAAGAAATAACTTTCTACCAAGTAAAATCCACAAGAACCCTGTAAAAACAACAGGCAGCAGCAGCTACTGTCCTGGAACACAACTGATCCTGTCCCCTTCCAGTTCCTTCTGAGGAGACAAAGCAGCCAACACCACAAACCTGATTCAGCTCTGCCTCCAGTCAATTAGCTGAGTGAGACCTGGCCAGACCATTAACACCCTTTCCCCACTATGCAGTAATCTTTGCAGCTACTGAAGTCAGCAACAATGAATCAAAATTCAACTCAAAGCCCCCAAAATATGTTTGCTGCCAAAGGAAACAGGTCTCCAATTCAATCAGCTTCACTAAAAACACATCAAAATAGGCTTGAAATTAACAGATATAGGTCTCCAATTCAAATACCCAGGCCCAAGCAAATCCCACCAAATAGGTTTTAAATCAGAAGAAACAGGCCTCCACCAGCGCAGCCTGTTGCACAGTGAAACATCCAACAAATGAGCCCACTTACAGCCACCAAACCAGTTTTCAAATTTCCAACAGCCTCCACAACAATACCCTGCTAGCCCCTTAGAAGTAAGAAAGCAAAGAAATAACCTTCTACCAAGTAAAATCCACAAGAACCCTGTAAAAACAACAAGCAGCAGCAGCTACTGTCCTGGAACACAGCAGCTACTGTCCTGGAACACAACTGATCCTGTCCCCTTCCAGTTCCTACTTATGCCCTCCCTTATTGTTCTCACTGTTCCTCTATGCTTCCTGGCATTCCCCCCTCTAGACCATTTTTATATTTATGCAAAAACCTAACAAAGGGGCCACTCATTTAGTTATACAGTAGGAGGAGGGCACTTTACTTTGGTTTACTAAGGTGGTTAGGGCAGATGTAGACCATAAGGCCCTCTAGACCATTTCTGAGTTAGTCTCCCATTCCCTTAAAATCTGCATTTAAGTATGCTTGTGTGTTTGTAGCTAATTGCTGCCCATCCTATGTATTATCATCATTGTTTCATTGAATTTCAGAACACAACTCTTGTGATATAGAGTACAACACAAAACTATCATTTAACTGCCCCCCACCCCCACCCTTTTGCTTTATTCTAGGGCACCAACACTTTCAAAAATCATGATCTGGGTCCAAACAGTCAAAGCAAAAATCATGCCTTTTCTTTTTGCAATCGATGCTTGCAAGATCTTCCCTGATTAAAAACCTGCAGGATCTGTTTTTTTAGGATGTCCTGTAATGTCAATTTGAAAGGAAGTAGCATAAAACTTTTTTTTAGCAATTACATTTAGGAGAAAGGCACAATTCAAAAATAACGTCCAATTTAAACCAAAGTTATTTATTTTTTATATATTTTAAAACCGGAGCCCTAAACTGGAAATGGATCAAAAACATAGTTTTCCTGGTTCCAGAAACTACAGTGGAATCAATGAAAACCACTAAAATTAAAAAGTAAGCTAAACTAACACAGTGTATTAATAGACTCACAAAACTTATAAAATTAAAAGTATTAGTTAAAACTTAGGAACAAAGCTACTGGCCTGGGAGGACTCCAGGGTGACTGATCTCTTCAGCAGAGAAATAAATCTGCTGTCAGAGTACAAGGGAAGCATGACAAGACTACAGAGTTTGAACTTCAACATTTTAAAGTTCAATTTCTGAGGTATCACCTCATGGCTGAGATATAACTTTTTGTATGACGTCATAAATACACTGCCATTGCTAGAACCATTGCTTCTATATGCCCAGCTTTATATTTGTGCAAAAACCTAACAAAGGGGCCAGTCATTTAGTTATACAGTAGGAGGAGGGCACTTTACTTGGGTTTACTGGGGTGGTTAGGGCAGATGTAGACCATAAGGCCCATCTAGGCTGCCCTACCACTTCTTTGAGGTACACCAGAAGTTCATTTCCTGACAGGATAAGCTGATCTAGCCTGTTTATGAAGATGACCTTGTTGAGACAGTGCACACTTGACTGTGGTAAGTCATTCCAAAGGACGTTTACCCTTTGTGTAAAAAAGTGCTTTTTTGTCATTTTAAATTTAATCTGCAGAAGCTGCTTATGGTGTCCTTGAGTAGCTACTAGTTCTTTTTGCCTAACTTTAAACTCCATTGTTTCTAGACATTCCTTATACTGTATAATATCAGATATTAGTATAGGCTGCCCCTACCTCTTCTGGTTTTTAAAAATCTTTGGCCCAGTCAGTTTAATATCTCATCATATATTTTTTTGCTCAAATCCCCATAAAATTCTGGATACTATCATCTGAATTCTTTGTATACTTATTTTTCATACCTCTCCTGAGAATTGTATGCAATCACTAGACATCTGTGTGGAGGCATGATGATGGTTTTGCTCCAGGATATACAATGTCCATTTATGCATCTGACTGTTTGCGTAGCTTTGGGATGTATGGCATCACACTGCATTTAAATGGCGAAGTCACTTGAGATTATTACTCCCAAGCCCCTTTCATTTATTGATAAGATAATTGGGTTTCCCTTAATAGGGTGCTGATGTTTATGATTATTCCTACCTATATGTATGATTCTACATTTGTTAATGTTTAATAGCATACATCAAGTTTTAGCCCATTTCACTAGCTGTTCCAGGTCTATTGGGAGAGTATATATGTTTGCTTGAGCTGACAGCATAGACAAGTTTAGAGTTGTCAGTGAAGTTTTGGAACCACACCTTTGTACCTTCGGCCATGTTACTGGTGAAAATACTGAAAAAATATTTATTTATTTATTTGCTTTTGATAACCGGGTGAGTGCATTAGGCATAGAAATGCCTATTTTCAGGCACGACCTGGGAGAGAGACAATTTAAAATACAAATGAGCATACATGTGATGCAGCACATGAGATAGGTAACACAGTGAGGATGGAAAAAGCAACATTTAACTAAACAATTGACTCAAGGAGTAAATAGTGGGACAATGGCTGAACCTTGTGGAACATGACTTGCAACAAGGGCATCAGAGTTACCGTCATAGCAGTTGATCTGGCAAGTTATTTACCAAAATCTCTGGAGATCTCTAAGGAGAGTTTCATAAGTTTTCCAGCCGCATAGACAGTCCCAGAGATTTTTTTTTCTCTGTATGTATCTCTAGAGGACCTTGGTAGATAACTTGCTGAACTGTTACCACTGTAATTAGGGTGGGGTTATGGACAGATTATTTAACTCTAAAACACCTTAATGTGAATTATTTAGTTTAGAAGTCCTGGTTCATCATATACAGTACTGTAGGTAAACTTCATCCTGTGGGGTTAGAGTCTTTCTTTTTAGGTGACAACCAGAAGATTCAGAGAATCAGCACATCCCAGAAGCAAGCTTTGTTCAAGATAGTCGGTGTACAGCCTACCCTCCTCTGAGGTTAAAAAAATACATTTTATCAGCCCATATGTGTGTGAAATAGTCAATGTCCAGACTGCTTTTATTTAAGGATCCACAGGAACAGCTTGCCTCAATGGCCCAAGTTTTAAGAAGATAGTTGACGCCCAACATTCTTCCCATCTGATCTGGAGTGAACCCTTGTTTCATCAGCTGATTATCTGCATTTCTTCTGTTCTTCAGTTTGCATTCTATGTGCTACAGCCCAAGAGGGGTGACATTTTCTGGTCATCCTGCCATGGATGAACCACTAAGGATCGTCATTACTTCCTTTCTTCACTTTCTAATCTTTGTGCTTAACCACATGAGCAGTAATTTGTCCTGATGTCTCGTTGTGGTCCCTGGAACTGCCCTGTATGTTTCTTCTCAACCACATCATTAGAGATATCCATGTCACAGCAAGCAGCAGCTGGACTCTAAATTGGACTGAGAGAGTATAAATGTTACCGTACTAAGAAGTACTAAGCAAATACTAGAGTGTTATGTTAGAATATAAGGTAAAATGCACAGTGCTAAATCAAAGTATTAAGCAAAGAGCAGAGTGTTAAGCTAGAGTACCTACTGTAGCATTAGGCTAATGTGCAAGGTAATGGCTGACATGTTAAATTAAAGCAACAAGTTAGGTGACAAATTGCAAAGAGAAAAAGAACCTCTGTTACTTTTTTAAGTTCTTCACAAAATTAAGTTTGTTACATTTCAGTATGCTTCATGCTTTCCCCTTCTCAAAACTGACAAAGTGATAATTGGTCTGGTTCTCCCACTGAACCTGATGCCTGCAGTAGTTAAAATGTATTGCAGTGTAACAGGACCTTCCAGAGACGTGAGACTGGAGCACCCCTAGGTATCATCATTCAGGGCTTCACTTTAACTGTTTGTTATTGACAAAGAAGCGTTTTTCTTCCCAATTTAGCTAACTTGCATGTTGTTGGATCTCACATAATTATCTGGTATGTATTTTATCACTATACATTTTGTTTGCAGTTTGTTGTATTGTAACCCATAAACATTAATGTTTAGGGTTTATGTATAATTGCAGTGTGCACCTATCTGTTCAAGTAAAATAATTTCTGAGATATAGGGCCCAATTCTGAAAGATGCCCTTGAATCGATGAAAGCTGCATCCTTCCAGGGCTGTGGCGAGACCCAGGTGCACCAGGGACCCTCCACCATATTCTGCAAAGAAGCAGGGTCCCAGCAGCAAAATCTCATGGATTGCTGCAAGTGCAGCCCAGTGCCCAACCAGCGGTGCAGCAGTGGCATATGCCACAAGGATCTGGATCCCCTCCTGCTGATGCAAGACAGGATGGGCCAACATTAGTGGTGGTGGTGAGGGGGTGACCCATGCCAGGAGGGGGCAGGAGGGGAATGGAGGGTATACGGTAAGTTGCTGTGACAATGGGGAAGTATGGGTTTGTGCTAGAACCAGGTATGATGCATATGCCTATGTAAAACATATACAGAGGCATATGTAGCCCACCAGGAGCCAACACAATCCCTTACTTCTCGCTGACACACCAACCCTACCTATGCCCCTCTGTGCCTCTCCTGCCCACTGACACCACATGTAGTCCACCAGCAACAGTGTCCCACTCTGTCACAAAGGGCTTAGACCACCTCCTGACAGATGTAAGTGGAGCCCATTATGACAGCCACAGTGGAGTTTTTGGAATCAAAAAGTTGGTACACTTGCAGCCCGCCATGTTGCAAGGTTCCTTGCAACATGGCATACCCAGATGCAGGTCTCAAGGGTGGCACATTGCTCCTTCAGCACAGCAGATTCCCCCACTAGTGCAGACTGCATACTGGAATAGGGAATGCCACAACAAATGACGCAAGGTGCAACTTGCATCATTGCTATTTGATGCAAGCACCTTGCGTCTGTGTGAAACCCTTTCAGAATCAGGACCATAGTATTTAGTCACAATTATGCTTGTATGTCATATATCTTCTATAGATTGTTCTTCCCTTTTATTATTACTGAGGACATTTGCATGGATACATTTGCAAGTTCATCTATTAAAGACTGCCTGCCTCTATATCCTTGTCCCTACCTGAAGTATAATCCTCTGCTTTGACATCACAATCTGCTATCATGTGAGTTATTGTGATGTCACAAGCAGAGTATTATTATGTTCAGTAAGGAATAAGCAACATGAGTGGATGAACTTTTCAGTAGAAAATATCCTGACAAATGACACTGGCAATAAATAATGAGGAGGAAAAATGTAGGGTTAATGCTAAATAAATGCTATACTGTATATAAATATTATGTTTTGTTAAAGTTCTCCTGAAAGCATTGGCTGCTATTTAAGTTATCAAATTTTCAGTGTATTTTGGAAAAGTAGGTATTTATCTAGATGTCAGAAAATTAATGACTCATTTTTTTAACAAACTAGTCTGAAAAAATATTGAAAAAACAAAACAATATATTTTAAAACAAAAAAATATTAGAATGCCAGAGCTGGGTAACTGCTGTCTAAAGGTCCTCTTTAAGCTATACACCACTATAATCAAGGAAAGCCATAAATATATATATATATATATATATATAATGACACATCTCTTATCTGTAAATGTATTACAAAGCAAAGCTAACAAAACAGTTAAAACATGTGAACATAGTGATAGTTAGACAAACAGACATGTTCGCCACGGATCTGCTAGCCAGGCAGTTGCAGCAATCAGTTAAGCAATAAAGACTGATAAGTCAGTTATTTCCAATGGACTAACAGCTGTTTGGGGGTGGATGGACTGAGGCACAGCCAAGGGATACCTCCCTCCCACGATTCATTCATCCAAGGAAATGACTGGCTTTGAGGCTGTTATTGCAATTATAAGTCTAATTGTAATAACTTTCAATTGTAGTTTTTTTTTTTATTTTTCTGTTTTAATCAAAGTGCTGTGAGCTGTACAGCATGAATACGACTTACATTTAAGATGTTCTGTGCTGCACAATGTCAGCTGGCAGGTGGATTGTTCATTTCTAAGACATTAACGACCAATCCAGTAGCAAGTCAAGTGCTTTAATAGGCTTATAAATATTTATTGGGAAATAGCAGTTCGTTGGCTGCATAGAGTCTCCAACTGAAACAATTTGCATTCTCCCAGACAGGGTACAACTGGATGCTCCCATGAGACCCCCTTCCTTCCCATAATGCCTAGTGCTCAAGCTGAGACTGGGCTTCAACATAATCAGCAGTTACTGCTGGAACAGCTGGCAGAGGCTCTCTACTGATTTCTTCCTCAGGGCTGAAGACTTTGCCGATGACAAGCAGCAGAGTTGTCTAAAAGCATGAAACAGCCACAGATGCCAACTGGTGATGAATCCAGAATTGCAAGAGTTGGTCAGCTGATCCTGAGCCCGCCAGCTTGAGGGTTGAGCCAGAGTGGAGGTAAGGTACACAGTGTAGGAACACGTGGAGAAGGAAAACTGGTGACAGAAACTAAATCAGGAGTCGGGAATCCTTCAGAAAGGAGGCAAGGATAAAGGAAAGGAAAGAAAAGCTGTGGAAGCTGTTGAACGGAGATATTTATTCATTTATTTTATTTTTATTTTGCTTTTGGTAACTGGGTAGGTGCACTAGGCATAGCAATGCATGTTTTCAGCATGACCTGGGAGTGTACAAATAGTACAATGACAACAAACCATTGTAGAGTACAACAATAGGTGAAAACAGCGGGTACAGGTCCAATACAATTTTACAGTAAAATAGAAGTACAGTATACACAAATCAATGAAAGATAAGAAACAACACAAAAGTGATGAAAATAGCAAGTGCAGGTTCACCCATTTTAGGGATATAAAATGGGAGAAATAGCTAACGAGGTACAAAAGTGCAGTCTAAAACTGGAGACAAGTTTGAAACACAAATAGATTAACTTTAGCAAAACCCAAAGGACTAGAGGTCCAAAGAGGGTAGAAGAGTGACCGTTTACAGAGAAAAAAAAGCATGCTGAGAATGGGTAAGTATGTCCTATGCCTAGGACAAGGAATGAAAAGTAGTGAAGAAAATAGGAGACTTGGAGAAAG
The DNA here is from genome assembly GCA_016271365.2 of Neoceratodus forsteri. Classification (NCBI taxonomy): domain Eukaryota; kingdom Metazoa; phylum Chordata; order Ceratodontiformes; family Ceratodontidae; genus Neoceratodus; species Neoceratodus forsteri. The sequence goes on along the minus strand of JADMNL010000026.1, from coordinate 277,842,925 downwards.
GGAGGGAGAGAGGGAGGGATGGTGAAAGCATGGGAAAGAGTAATGGAAGACAGGAGTCAGGTCGAGAAGGGAGTTGGGGAGAGAAAGGCAGTAGAAGGTGGAGATGAGGTGGCCAGGGGGTGGAGGATAGGGGGATCTACGGAGGATGAAACTAGGGTAGCAGGAAGTCAAAGATTTGATGTGGCTTCCTATTAACAATGGAAAAGCAAAGAAGTTCTAAGCCCTTTAAGTATTTCTTTTGGGACTGTTTTTAAACAAAACATTTGAATCATGTACATAACTGATTTCTGGTTGAAGTGGTGGCTTCACTTTTGTGGGACAGGGCAGCAGCCATAAACTTTTATTCCTTATACCTTTAGTTTTACTTTTATTGTTTGTTTTAACTAATTTTTGCAGTTATTTTTTATTTTAACTTTTTTTTTCATTTTAACTAGTTGTTGCATTTATTGTTTTAACTAGTTGTTGAATTTAATTAGTTGGATTTTTTTATTTTGCCACACTCACCCTGATAGGCTGGGAGTCAGAACACATCATTATATATTATTAAAGCAGCACAATCACATTAAGAGAGGGGCCAGAGAATGAGATGGATCTTGCTTGTGTGCAGACTCACAAAATGGGAGTTTATCAAATCCACCTTTTGTAATAGTTTCATTCGGAAGAGAAGTTATTCTGAATTGTTTTTCTAAGGTGTTTCTTTTGCCTTATTTTGGCACAAGAAGAACTTGAGAGTAGTCAGGCAGTTAAGCTAAACCTAGAACACAGTTCACTGTTTTCAGATTGTTGGTATGAGATACCAGCAGTGCTAGTTTTTCTGAAGTAGCTAAATGTAATTACAGTATATGCTAAATAACTTTAATTTGTAGCTCAATTCTTATTATATAAATAAGGCTCTGTACTGTTAATACTTTTTTCTTCTCATATCTAAAGAACTTCTTGATGGGTAAGGACAAACGCTGGCGGAAGATCCTTTTCCTCTCAAGCAGCCTGCCAATGGAACAAGCTCCCTCCCCAGGTCCAGGCCTCCTCCTCACTCATGAACTTCCACACCAGGCTTAAGTCCCATCTGCTGACCTCAAACGCATGCCACTGTCATGGCACTTAAAGCTCCTAAGGTACTCCCCATCTCTCCAACTCCCAACTTCCTACTACCTGCCTTATACAGACTGCTCGCCAGAGGCCATGTGTAATCCCTGAATAAACTATATGCAAAGTACTACCAATTGCTTACATGTCATGATGATAACCATGCCTGTACCCATGCATGCATCCATCCACTGCTTTTCTTTTACCGTGCCTGTAAGCCATGCCTGTATCCACTGCTTTTCTTTTACCTTGCCTGTAACCATGCCTGCATCCACTATTTTTCTTTACTGTAACCACCTCATGATGTAACTCACAATGCCTCAGATGTTCCTTATGTCCTTGTTCATTCTTATAACTTTTATTGTTATCCCAGGTTGCCCCTGAAAAAGGGACCTTCAGGGCTCAGTGGGACTACCTGGTCACCAAAATTTAATAAATAAATAAATAAATGTTAATTGAAGGAGGGGATTTGGGCAGATGCTGTAAGTGGCCATAGAGTTACTAAGTGTAATCTCTTTCCCTTTGGGAGTTTTGTATACAAATCTGGCCCTATTTAACAAGGTGCCTTGTATTCCACGTTATAAACATTTATGGACTTGAGTACATGGTGGTGTAATTTCTATGTCTTCATTGTTTAATTAGTAAGAAAGACTATGACTTTTGTTGATGCTCATACTTAAAACTTGGCTGTGTATGTGCGTGCGTGCGTGCATGCGTGCGTGTGTGTGTTTCCTTTCAATCTCCAAATTATCCCACTTTCAGACTGTGCTGCATATTAGAAAAAGTGAAAAACAGAAATAAAAAAGGGCGATGGAGTCTGTAGGGTCCATGTTTTGTTACCAAGGTAACCTAACCAAGGATGCTTGGGATGTATAGTTCCTCCTTAGAAAAGTGGGAGAACCACTAGTTGCTGTGTTTTAACCCCACTCACTGGAGAAGGTACTTTTTTTGCTTATTGTTGTTCACAGCAACACATAACAAGGTTTGTTGCAACTCTTTATTGTTTTTAAAGTTAACTTACTCCGTCTTTCATTCTATGTTTTGTGGGGCCTGTTCACTACACAATTGACAAGGATACTGGTTTTTATTTAACTAGCTAGTGAAGAGACAGGACTCAAGTGTATAGTTTGCAACAAATTTTGCCTGGAGTCTTCAATGGGTTTTGAAGCATTTACATGTGGTCAGTGTATTGAAAAACACTGAACTGAACGCTGTTATTCACAAAGTTGTGAATGACAGCATACAGTACACACTGCAAGCCCATTGGTCGACAGTGTCAACCAATGGGCTTGTCCTGTGTACAGTACATGGTCATTCATTGACAATCCAGTCAGCGGGCAGCTGTGGGGGTGTGCGGAGGAATGTGCTCCCTGCCAGCTGACTTGTTACCTGGCCATGCTGGGATGGGGGAGTGGGGTGTGATGTGGGTGTCTGAGTGGGTAGGGGGGCCACTACACTATGGAAAAAAGGGATGGGATGTAATTTAGTTTATTTTGCTTGGGGATCAGAATGGGAGGGGGGCACTATGCTATGGAAATGAAGGGATGGGATGACACATTTTTTACTATAAATGGGGTTCAGAATGGGAGGGGTATCACTAGACTTTGGAAAAGGGCTTTTGGGGTCATGTTATGCATGGGATGGGGGCTCATGATGGGGGGGGCCACTACACATTGGGAGACATGTACTGATAGGTACTATACACTGCACCGGGATCCTGATCCTGGTTTGATTATGGACTGTACAGCGAAGCAGGATCCTTGACCAATGGTGCCTGTATAGTGTGATGCGATTGGGGTTTGGGGATTGGGGACAGGGTGGGGGGTTGGGGGACTGCCATACTATGGACAGCGGGGGTTGCTGCCAATTTTACTTTGGATCAGGGAATGGTACTGGGGAGATTGGCAGCTCCTATGCTGCTGTGTGCAGTACAGCAGCCTGCCTGTGGGTGGATATTGGTTAGGCATGTAGCTAACACACCTAACTTTGTGTGGCACTTCTCCAAGATGTGTGGGCTGCTGCACCACACATCTCAGCTGACTATGGGGATGTGCTGCATATTTATGTGCACACCCCCTGGAGATGCACCCTATACATTATGGCTGTGCTTTGACGCAGATTAGAGTTGCGTGATGCATCTCCACCAGTTGAATACCATGCTGTGGTGCATTTCCTTTGAAAATGTCCATCAAGATGTCATTTAATACAGACAAGTGTGTGGTAATGCACTTGGGACACAACAACCCTTTTAAGAATTATACATTAAACAGCACTGTACTTCAGAAAGTAGATACAGAAAGAAACCTAGGAATTATTATTAGTCAGAATTTATCTAATACTAAGCAATGTAATCAGGTAACATTAAAAGCCAATAGAATACTGAGCTGTATTAAAAATACATTTGTAACTAGAACTGAACATTGTATAAGTCCCTTCTATACTACATATGTAAGACCTCAATTGGACTATTGTGCATTGCACTGGAGCCCAGATCTTTAAAAAAATACTGACTTGACAGAAAGTATTCAACTAAAATTGACACAATTAATGCCTAGATTAAGAAATATGAGTTATGCTGAAGGCTGAATGAGCTGGGCATGTATTCACTGGAATATAGAAGGCACAGAGGGGACCTACTGCAGTTATTTTAAAGTATATATGTATCACAAAGACAGAATGTCCAAAATAGGACTAAGAAAGAAAGAGAGGTTACCTTAAGATCTTATAATAGACAGATTATTATTAACAAAGCTAACAAAAATACAAGAAGCACATGTTTTAATGTAAGGTTGGTAAGGACATAGAATGGACTACCTCAAAATTGGTAGACATCTCTTCCTTCCAAGCATTTAAAAATTAACTTGACAAGCTCCTTCCACTTGTTCTGGTGATTGTTCAGGTGGACGTTAAAGATCCCATGGCATGTCTCGATAACAGTAGGGGAATTTTATGATAACTTCAAAAATCACTCCAATAATACAATGCATCTTTGTCATTAGAGAGTTATACAGAAATCATAATTAAAAAAGAATTAATGCATACCAAATCTCAACACCCCTCACTACCTAAATGTAGGGGTTTGCAAACATGTTATGGTCACATGAAAAATCATAAGTATATGTAAAAACACATACATTTTTAACAAAAATGCCATTGTGTAAATAAGGCATGTTATAGTTTCTTAAAATATGCAACTAAAGAAAAATTAAATGTGTACTACAATCATGTCTCTTTCCCCTTATGTACAAAATATTGTGTATAGTCTCTGCAAAATCACAACAGGGTACTATCTCAATACCCATGCCAAACTTATACTTAGCATGGGGGAAGAAAAATACTTCTCAAAAATCATTTACTCTGCTTATAATGATCCTTACAATACCATCCAATTAATATTTCTCCATCTCAACAGAAATTGTTGTGGTGACAAGGAACTTTTGTCATCGGTATAGGTTTGCTTCATTACCCCTTCAATTACATGAAATAGATGCTCCTGAGACAAAAAACAGCTGTTGTAATGCCAAATGACATCTTACTTGCCAAATAAAATATTGAAAACAAATCAAAAACAAATTCTGGTCAGATCCACTACGGCTGCATAATGAAGTTAGTGAAGTTATGTGGAATTGTTAAGGAGGCAAGGAGAAACAACACCATGATTTGTAAGTAATAAGATTTGCTTTAGTTTCTGTTCTAAGGATGGCATGCACATTATCAGGAAAATATAGGGAGGTGTACATTTTAATGGAAGGAACAGGAAGCAATATAGGTTTACAAAAGAACCCCAGAGCAAATGCCACTGAGGTATGTGTTATACCAGAGGATATTGGCCATATAGCCAAATTTTAAAGAAAACACAATTGTGCATGCCTCAATAATGCAAAGCTTCATGGGAAACATATACAACTCCCCATGGTGGTACAGAAGGTGACAGTACATGAAAAAGTAATGGCTGGCATATGTTCAGACTTGGGATTATTTACACATTTTTTTTTTAGAGAAACAGGGTTTTTGTCCAGGTGATGTAAGTTATATTTTTGCAATGTGTTGATCTCAGGTAGTCAGGTGTTTTGATGGACTGTTAGCAAAGAAAATGTGATTGTAACTTTCAGAGGCGGTTGCTGTTAATGAGGTTAAAGTAGTTATGCTTGTGATAATGGGAATATTAGGAAAGTATGAGGTCTATGCAGGTGTGGAGTACAAATATGCAGAGTTTCATAAGTATGTTCTCAGAGTGCAGGCAAATATGATATGCAGGTTTGTTTTACAAATAGGTAGAAATAGTGATACATGCAATTGATAGAAAGATAGATAATGACATAGATAGACAGATAGAAAGACAGACAGACAGACAGACAGGCAGGCAGAATAGGAGTGGCAGTGAAGTACTGAAGTGATGTCAACACCACCCCTGCCCTTTAGAGATGGACAGGCAGTGGGGTGTACCTTTGGGTCATCACCATCATGGTGGATGCATGTATGAATAACTCTGAGCATTGCAGGAAAGTGGCTAGCAAGGCAAACAGGATGTTGGGATGCATCATAAGGGGGATCACTTCTAGGAGCAAAGAAGTGATTTTGCCGCTGTACAATGGACTGGTTAGACCACACCTTGAGTACTGTGTGCAGTACTGGAGACCACACTTGAAGAGGGACATACAGCTCCTGGAGATGGTACAGAGGAGGGCAACTAAGATGATACGAGGGCTAGGGGATTTGACGTATGAGGACAGACTTGAAGAGCTCTGCCTGTTTTCATTGGAGGAGAGGAGAAATAGGGGGACATGATTGAGGTCTTCAAGTACCTCAAGGGAATCAATAGGGTAAACATGGAGGGGATCTTTAGACTAAAGCAGGGAGGTATTACCAGAGGGCAGGGTTTGAAGTTGAAAGAAGGAAGGGTGAGGGGGGAAAAAAGGTGGAGGTTTTTCACTGAGAGGGTGGTGGACCCTTGGAATGCACTGCCTGGCAAGCTGGTTCAGAGATCCACAGTGCAGGGCTTCAAGAGAGGGTGGGACAGACACAGAAAGTGGATGTATCAGATGATGGCCTGTCCCAGGGGAGTGGGGGATGGATAATAGGGGTTTCTGGAACACAAGGGAAGGGAGGGCCTCGGCACCCAACTAGGGATCTGAGGTTCGAGCAGACTCAATAGACTGTAAGGCCTAATCTGCTGGCAAATAGTATGTTAGTATGTTAGATTACATTTAGGGTACCTGACTATCCCTTTGTGAATCACTGCTGCTCTCTGCATTGTTAGACATGTAGCTGACTGAAATCTTAGTGATTCTAAAATCTACCCTGAATCTGTACTTATTAATTAAAAAAAAATATATATATATATATATATACTTTGAGGGGTGCTTGGCTATGGATTATTCCAATATTTAATTTCAGCATTTTAGTGGAAATGTTGCACTCTGATTTTCTTACTCTGAATTTTTTGCAATATGATGTCTGTATTTATATTAATTTTGTTGGCATTCCTGGTAATATACAGAGGCAGTGGACTGAGTTGTGATTGGGTTTGAGTAAGGAACACAAATATCCATTACATTGCCTTGCTATCTCCACTTTTATTTTTTACTGTATCCCCTTTATTATCAATATACTTACATCTTTTTTTTTTGTATAGGCTATTGACGTAACTGCACAATTGCTTGCTGTTGCTTTTGTCTGCATTTGTTGCAACTGAGTTCCATTTTCTTTTTAAAATGGTTACTTTTGTGTTTATGTTTCTTTAAAAATATTTCATATTCTGACCATGTGGTTATGTCACGGCTTTTGTTTTCAGATATTTTATTGCAAGTTTAGCTTTTTTGTTGTTTGTTGTTGTTGTTGAGTCACTTTCTTTACATCCTCGTTTAATTATCTTGCTTGTCATCAGTTGTTGTTATATTCCTTGATCCTTACATAGATACATAGATACATAGACAGTGTCGGCAGATAAGGGCCTATGGCCCACCCAGTCTGCCCATTTGAGCTTGTAAGTTCAGTTTGTTTTCCTAGAAGTCTGTTGCACCTTACCCCTGACCTCCAGAATTCCTTTATGTCTATCCCATGCATTCTTAAATCCCATGATTGTTTCAGCCCCCACCACTTCTTCTGGCAGGGTGTTCCACTTGTCCACCACCGTTCTGTGAAGAAATTCTTTCTCATGTTTCCTCTGAATCGTCCTCCTCCAACTTCATCCCATGCCCTCTAGTCCTGGAACATCTTTTCGCTTAAAATAGTGTTTTCCTGCACCCTGTTCCTCCCTGTAAGATACTTGTATGTCTCTATCATATCCCGTCTCTCCCTCCTCTCCTCCAGGGAGTACATGTTCAGTTCCTTCAACCTGTCTTCATAGGACTTGTGATACAATGCATGCACCATCTTTGTTGCCCTCCTCTGAACCTTCTCTACCCTGTCTTACATAGGTATGGTCTCCAGAGCTGTACACTGTACTCCAAGTGGGGCCTCACTAGTGTCTTGTATAGCGGAATTATGACCTCCCTTTTCCTGCTGGTACTGCCCCTGCCTATACATCCCAGCATCCTATTTGCTTTACCTGCTGCCTTGTCACACTGTTTCCCTACCTTGAGGTCATCAGAGATGATAACCCCAAGATCCCTTTCCTGCTTGGTGCATGCTATATCCTCACCCCCAACTGATATATTGTGCCAGGGTTTTTGTGCCCCATATGCATTATCTTGCACTTCTTTGCATTGAATTTCAACTGCCAAACCCTTTTTTCCTTTTAATGTAAACTATCGCAAATGGTAAAATATTGCCCTAAGCAAGTAACATAAACCAGCATGGTTATCAAACAATGAATTGACACCTCTGTATGAGTGGGGAAGGGGATAACAGCAAAACAAGTTTCTCCGTTTGTAAATGGTTGTAAATTAAGCACCAAAATTTAGCACAGAAAGATCACTAAAGCAGAGGTTTCAGCTTGAAAAAAAAGGCAACACTGGAGATAGCGCAATTAAAGGAAAACTACATGATAAAGTGTGTGTGTGTGTGTGTGTGTGTGTGTGATTCAATTGCTTGTGTCTTGCTTAGAAGACAGTGCTTCTAGACAAATCTAATCATTTTGCCGCTGTGTTCTGCTGTGTGTGTGTGTGTGTGTGTGTGTGTGTGTATGTGTGTGTGTGTGTGTGTGTGTATTTTGATTCAGTTGATTGTGTCTTGTGTAGAAGACAGTGCTTGTAGACTAATGTAATCATTGTATAGCTGTGGTCATTCATTGACTAAGTAGCCTTTGTGATTGTTTGTGTTTATGTGATCCAGTTCTTACTTAGTGTTTGGTTACTTTATTGATGTCTGCTATGGAGGGACTCAAAATGTGCAGGATAGTCTTCTAGCAAATTCTGGCAAATCACAGAGGCACCAGACTTGGACTTCAGGAGGAGTTTACCTTTAACTTCTTTCAAGCCAGAAGAAAGCCCCATAAAGCAGTATGGAGGAGGTTTCAATTTTCCAAAAAAGGTAGTACTGGGGAGGGCTCATCTTAAGCACTGAAACTTATACAATGGAAAGGACCATAAAACACTATGGAGGAGTTTTCAACTTTCAAAAAAGGCAGTACTGAGGAAGGCTCAATTAAATTCTCAAGCCAGAGGAAAAATAGTGCTCTCCAGCTACCACACACACACACAGGCAGAGTAGTAATAAGGCTTCAGTGGAGGACACTATTTTTAACACTCTATCATATTGTTTGGAAGGTAATTATGTAGGTAGTCCTTTTCTCAAAGCAATACGTCTGCAGAGCTATGCCCACTGCAGCTGTAACAACCATATCACGTTTATCATAACAAAACCATCGTCTAGGTAAAATACCTAAATAGAAAATATCTGGTGTTAAACTTCAGAAGGATGATCTAGACCATTTTTGTTGTACCAATGCCCATAACTGTATTATGTATGAACATGAGAAATATGTGATCCATTGTTTCCAAGACTGCATGGCACATTTACCTGGGACAATAATGCTTCTCTACTCCTTTATGCTTTAAATTGCTTTTTACATTCAATTTTCCATGGACTACCAGCCATTAAACATACCACATATAATCTGGTATCCTTGGAGAAGTTAACATTGATCCCTTCACCTGTACTTTAGTAAAGGATTGCTGCATAAACACAGAGATGTCATAAAAAATGTTGTCATAATATGACTGTAAAATTCTCGACAAGATAAAGAAAAACCTTGGGGCCAGATAGTCAAACCTTAGCACCTAGTGCTAATCCGTAGCACTGGAATAGCACTGGATTTGCATGAGGCTGCAATATTGAAAAGCCCTATTAGCACTGGCACTGTGTAGTAGCTCCAACTCTAATAGATAATGGTATGCAGGGGCGAAGATAGGGGAGTGCCCAGGAACACCAGCAGTGCAGCATATTCAAAGGTATAGCACCGTGCCATAGGCATTAGTGCAACCTGTAGTGCGGCACTAGATACCACCGAAAAAAAAGCTGGTGGTAATGTGGCGGTGCCCCCCCACATTGTGGCCCTCCCATAGCTGCGGTATATCAAGAATCTCCCTGGTAGTCTAGTGGTCCCTCCTGCCCTCAGCATGACTCCCAATCCCATGGTATATGTATAAATTGTATTTGTCCCTGGTAGTGTAGTGGTCCCTCCACCCACCAGCATTACTCCTGACCCCCTGGTACATGTATACATCATAGTTTTCCTTGGTAGTCTAGTGGTGCCCCCTCTGCCACAAGCACGAATCCCACTACCCCCCCCAAAATTTTTTTACATGTAAAAATTGCATTTTCCTGATAGTCTATGGTCCCCCCCAGCATGACTCCTGACCCCATGGTACATGGAAAAATTGTAGATTTTCCTGTTAGTTTAGTGGTCCTCCCACCTGACAGTGATGCCCTCGCTCATCCCAATGACATGCCACAAAGAGAGCTTAGACTGGCTCTGCCCTCCTCTCACCACCATGGCCAGCCACTGACTGCAGTATGCATGAGTGCTATGGAAATTAATAAGTGATGTGATGGTCGCTGCCCAACAAACACCCAGGTGGTACTCTGGGAGCCTGCCCTAGAGTGCTAAAAACATCCTGCATTCTCTTTTTTTTTTAACCCTGTTAAAAAAGAAAACGGTCCCCCATCAAGTACCTTGCCCCCTTCCCCATCCAGTACCCACCCTCTGTGCACCCCACCTCCCCACACCTCCTTCACCCCATACTTACCTCTGGAGCCTGGCATGCTGATCTTCGGTTGACCAGGAAAACGTCTGCACTGTTCAAAGCCAAATGTGAACTGAAGAAATGCCGGTAAGCTGTATAATGGCATAAATCTTTTTTTTCAACTTATGTGGATATCTCAGCCATTTTCATGAATTGCTGCAACAAACTTTCAACATGGGGTTCTTGGGACCCCTCCTCAAGAATTCTATCACTGGCATGGTGTTATTCAGTCCCAAAAGGTGATTTCAAGGTCACTGCGTAGAATCACCTTTCAGGACCGATTAACGAAATGGCAGTGTCACTGTTCATGAGGTGGGCTCTCAAAAAGCCTATGTTGCACATTTGGTGAAAAATTCCAAAAAATGACTGTGTTACAAGTGTGCATTGTAGAGTTTTCATGCACACTCGAACCTTTACAAATTTGCAATATTTTCATTCCAGATTTTCAACACTGCCATTTTTCACACCTCCTTATGAACAGTCATTTACACATCTTGGCTGAAATGTGTTTTCGCACTTCTGGCACAGAATAGCATGGTCACTGTGGGAAATCAGTATTCAGGACAGATTAAAAAAATCACAGTGACACTGTTCATGAGCAGAGGTCACAAAATGGCAATGTTGAAAATTTGGTGAATTAATTCCACTAAATGACTATGTTATGAGCATGCTTTGTGCAATTTCCATGCACGTCCAGAAGTTCAAGTATTTTTAATATTTTCACTCCAGATTTTCAACATTGCCATCTCTTCACACCTCCCTATGAGTGATACAGCTGTCATTCTTCACATCCTTCCCAATCTGGGTTTTCCCACATCTGGCGCAGAATGGCATGGTCGGTGTGGGAAATCAAAGTTTGGAACACATTAACAAAATCACAGTACCACTGCTCACAAGCAGAGGTCCCAAATGCTTTGATGAGGTGGGGGTCACAAAAAGGTCATATTAAAAATTTGTAGTGTAAATACCAACAAACACCCAGGGTGTTAGGGTTTCTAACCATAACATCCCACCCTGTACAAATTGAAAGGCATCAGGGTGTGCCTTTGGATTGCCAGCTGTAATGCTCATGCCATTCCACCCCCACTCCCCACCCTGAAACCAGTGACAGGCATCGAGGTGTACATTGGACTCTTCAGAGCCAGACTTCACCCAGTTCTCCTATACTGCACCCATTTCAGTGTATGTCCTTATGAAATGAGGTGACTGTGAAGCTGAAAACCCCAAGGCACACCTCAACACTTGTCAGTGTCTACAGAATAGGGTGAAGTGAAACGCTGTGAGCATTATGGACAATGACCCAAAGGCACACCCCAATGCCTGTCCATCTCTGCAGGATGGGGTTGGTGTGAGTTCAGTACTTCACTGCCATTTCTATTCTGCACCTGTCTAACTCCTGCATGTCCAATAATGATATCAGCAAGCAAACATTTGGCATTGACAAATGCTTCTTGGAGATCAATCGAAAGTGTGCAATAACAGATCTAAAGATCAGATGTGCAGCAGGGGACTTAATTGGCACACCTGTAGTACACATCTACCTATTTTACACTCTGTTCCTAACCAGCCATTAATGTATGGGGTTGCTGTATTTTTATTTATTTATTTATTTATTAGAATTTCGGATAAATACCTTTGAGTCAATGGATCTTTTACAAAGGTTTCACATCAGTTTACAATGATAGGAAGCACACAGTATGCAATATTTGCTGGCAAACAAATGAAAAACAAAATTCACTACAGGGTAAACCTAAACAAGTTGGAAGCTGCAGAATGTATAATTAACAGTATGTTAACAACATCAAGCAGGCAATACAGAATGATAAATCACAACAAACAATATTTTACATTAATGTAATGCTGCCAGAACTATTGTCAGAGGGAAGGGGAGTGGGAAAACAGTAACCAACCAGCTAGGAAAATAGGGTAGGAGAGAGTGGGTCAAAGAGAAAGGTTGTTAGACTGGAACCGTGAAGGAGGGATGTGGGGAATAGTGGGCTAGGAGGAGACAGTAGTGAGGTGAAAAGAAGCAGGGTCACCAAGAAAGGAATCAAGAGAAACAGTCACAGATACTGTAGCCTTGGAATAACATGCTTTTACCCAAGCTAAAAATTGGGGAGGGATCCAATATGCAGACACACATTCCCATAGATAAATATAGGAGACCCTGTTGAATGCTTTCTTTCAATCAAGTCTTAAAATTAAACTTGATAATTCTGCCAAATTTCCCCTTTCCATAATCTCCCATAGCAGGATTAAGCTATCAGTAATGCTTCTGCCTGGCACTGAACAAGTTTGGGAATTTATTTGGGAAGGATGGATTACATCTGGAAGTATAAATGCCAGTCTGTTACTCAGAATCTTTGCCAATAGTTTAAAATCTGAATTCAAAAGTGTTATATGTTTCCAGTTGGTTAAATCTGTTGGAGTTCCTTTCTATGAAACAAAATAATTAAGACTTTATACATACTGTCAGAGAGCTCTTCATGTTTTCACATTGTGTTGAATGCACTGACTATTTCATTTAGCAGTCTATAATGTATGGTGGAATGCAGTTGTTATGGGAAATCCATACACCGCAAAAAGTAATTCTGCTTCAGTAGTGATGTCTTCATTAATGCAGAATGACTTTTTATTCTGCGTTAGTGAGGCCATCACAATGCAATCACTTCCACCAGTGCTGTTCACAGGGGCCGGTTGGCTACTTCTGCATGTGAGCTGGCCAGTGGGCTGAAGAGACCAGGAGTATGGGTCTCCAGCGACAGACGTAGGCCAAAAATTGGAAGTGATCATGTTTTGGGGCACCATGCACTGTATAGAACAGTGTAAGGCCTCCCCAAACAATTTGGCATAAATTAGAAAGCCAGCCACACATCTGAGTTCATATAAATAATCTCTTTTTTTATTTTCCATTTACAGTACAATCCCCTGTTGAGCCCAATGTTTCACCCAATTATTGGGCTTCTTCAGGGGCTTGGGATCTGCATAATAAGTAAATAAGTGTTATTATCTTGATTAATGCTACAACATAATTATTATAACTGAAAATTTAAATTTTTGTGGCAATCAATCCCAGTACCACACACTCACCATCAGGTGTCAGTGCCTACCCTGTAGTGAACTTTGTAAGTATGTATAAACATGTTCTTGCCTTGAGAATAAACTCCTACCAGTTAGCTTCTAGTGCTTTGAAGTATCATATCCGCAAGCATTAATCAGTTCTATATATACATTCTCAGAAAACCACAAACCTTCACTGCTAATCCTGAACCAGCTTGTACCCTACTTTTTTATTCTGTCAGGTATATAGATCTGTATGTGTCTTCCTCAGTAGTGTAAAAACATTTCTACTATTCTTTACTTGCTTGTATGTGGTTTTTCTAATCAATCTATTTTATAAATACAAGTGTAGACAACATTACCTTGTTTTTATACTGTTCACTTTTCTTTGTAATTGGTCAGTCTTTGTGTTAGATGTTCTTGTTTCTGTTAATATAGAGTAATTTATGCTATTTGTTATAATCATCATCATCATCAGTGTTGTTATTATGCTTTTAACCTTTCAGGTTTAATACCCCCATTATGCATAGTGAAACTTTTACTTCTGTTATATAAACATTCACAGTTGTTCTCCTAGGGTGGGATATTCAAAGGGGTTGTGCATGGCGCAACAGAGTTGCACCATGTGCTACAAACTGATGTGCCTGATGCAATATTCAAAGGGGAATGTTGCACTGCACAAATCAATGCTGCAGGGGTGCACCAATGTAATATCTGGCGTTGCAAGTGTGGGGGCGTGCCAGCCATATTCAAGCACATCCCGATATTCAGCCTGGGATGTGTGGTGCATATGCAGGCACACATCTTCCTTGCGCAGCACAGTGGGGCACAAAGATCCGCCCGTAAAAAGCAGGAGCAAGGCCTGACCACCCACAGGTGAGCTGCCATATTGCAGGGCACAACATGGCAGCCACCTGCCATGGGTGGCCAGCCGACCTCCTGGGTCATAGTCCGGGTGGCGTACGCCCCCCCACCCAATCATGGGCTGTAGAGCTATAAATATTCCCTGGTGGTTCAGTGGACCTGCCCTCCTGCCCGATCGCAGGCTTAAGTAAAATAAGGTAGTCTCTGGTGGTCCAGTGGACCTGCCATCCAGCCCGATCATGGGCTTACGTAAAATAAAGTATTCCCTGGTGGTCCAGTGGACCCACTATCCAGCCTGATCATGGGCTTTAGGTGTAGAATATGCCTGGTGGACCAGCGGTACCCCTCCCCACCGCCCCTCAGACCCACCACCCCTCCCCGGTCAGCGGTGGGTGGCAGCTCCCACCCACAAGCTGCCGGCTGCCCGCCGACTGACAGTGTACTGTATGGCTGTCACGGCTCATTGGTCCTCTGCATGGGCCAATGGGCATGCAGACTGTATTGTAATACACAGTCCCAAAATGATCATTTACATTTCGGAACTGTGTAGTACAGTAGGAGGCACCACAGATGCCCATTGGCCCACGCAGGGGACCAATGGGTGTACAGCTATACTGTACATTGTCAGTCGGGTGGCTGGGAGGCTTGCAGTTGAGGAGCTGCTGCCCACTGCTGATCAGGGGGGAGCGGGTGGTGGGTCAGAATGGGTGGGTAGGGAAGGGGGGGTTCAGCTGGCCCACCAGGGTGTATTTTACATTTACAGCCTGCAATCAGGCTGGATAGCTAGTCCACTGGACCACCAGGGAATAATTTGGATTAATAAAACCCACAATTGAGCTGGGGAGCGGGTCCACTGGACCACCAGGGAATAGTGATATATCTATAGCCCATCATCGGGCATTGGGGCACGTTGCCCACTGAGGGACAGGGGGCATCAATCCCCATCGACTGCAGCCTGGCAGGGTGCCAGGCGCAAGTTGTCGGGGATCGGCACACCTGCATGCAAATGGGGCCATAATGACATGCATATGGCCCCATTTGCACCTTGCATGCATAATGGCCTCATTTGCATGTCCAGTACTGAATATTGTGGTTCATGCACCTAGAACACTCGCACTTTCGCTGGCGCATCCCCCTGCTCCTCTCTTGCCACTTGCACTGGCACAGTGTAGGCGGCCCCAGTGCCATATTCAACGGTGCTGAGCCATGGCACAACACCGTTGAATATTGCCCAGGACATGTCCTGGCACATCCCAGTTGCACTGTGCCCAGGCTTGCGCCCCTGCCTGGCGCATTCTGAATATCCCACCCCTAGCCTATATGGTGTAAAAAAAATACGACTTTACTCTTATTGAGGCCATTATGCCTTCACCTTGCACACATCTTCATACTGTACTTCTCATTCAACATTTCAATAGATTTAGCTTTATGTACTCCTATAGCACTTGTTATCCCTAGCAGACATTGATTAATACATCAAAATTCTCAGTTTCCTTAAAGAAAAGGCCCATAATAGTGTCCTTTAACTTTTTTCTTACATGTTCTTAAAACCTCCCATTTTTTTTTAATTTTTTATTAGTGCTATTCACCCATGGATATATGAAATTGTTACACTTACTCAATGCTCCATAGTGCTATTGCATATAAAGATATCTGTTCACTTCTTTAGGCTTGAATTATCTACCTCCCTTTTCTCTGGGAACTTTTTCTGTAGCCACTGTTTAAACACAATTTTCCTTATGGTTAAACACAGCTTTACTACTAGCAGGATGTTATCCTATAGGCAATAGCACTTAAGCATTTTAAACTTGTTAGTTTAGAGTAGTGTCTTATCTCAATGGCATCCTGTGCACTTGTGATTTCACTCTTTGCAATCTTTGCTTTCATACTGTCCCATTTTATATGATGCAGCTAGCGGGCAGGTCTAACTTTGGGGCATTTCCTCTGTCTACTAATGCTTCAATGATTAAAACAACAGCATAATTTCAGGCAGTGCTGTTTCACCTTTTGAATACATTAAAATAGATACAGAAGTGGGAACCCAGTGGAAAGCGATGGAACTGACAGCTTCTGCCTGAGCAGTCTCTCTAATCGGCCCCACTGGTGGTTGCATAACAACCATAAACATTGGGACACAGGGGCAGAGTCTGCACACTTCCTTCATAGCAGGGCGACAGAGGAAGTGCCCCAATATTAGACCTGGCCTCTAGCTGCATCATATAAAAGGGGGCAACAGGAAAGCAAAAATTGCATAGGGTGAAATCACAAGTGCACAGGACACCATTGAGATAAGACACTACTCTAAACTAACAAGTTTAAAAGTCTTATGTGCTTTTGACAATAGGATAACATCCTGCTAGTAGTAAAGCTGTGTTTAACCATAAGGAAACTTGTTTTTAAACAGTGGTTACAGAAAAAATTCCCTGAGAAAAGGGAGTTAGATAATTCAAGCCTAAAGAAGTGAACAGATATCTTTATATGCAATAGTGCTATGGAGCATTGAGTAAGTGTTACAATTTTATATATCCTGGGGTGAATAGCACTAAAAAAATTGCAGGTTTTAAGAACATGTAAGAAAAAAGTTAAAGAGCACTATTATTATGAATGGGCCTTTTCTTTAAAGAAACTGAGGATGTTGATGTATTGACCAATGCCTGCTAGGGATAAAAAGTGCTGCAGGAGTACATTTAGCTCAAATTATTCAAATGTTGAATGAGAAGTACAATATGAAGACGTGCAAGGTGAAGGCATAAATGGTCTCAATAAGAGTTAAGTGGAATTATGTTTTGACACCATGTAGGCTAGGGGTATGACTGTGAATGTCTACATAACAGAAATAAATGTTTCAGTATGCATAATGAGGGTATTAAATCAGAAAGGTTAAAAGCATAATAACAACACTGATGTTATATAACGATTATAAGAAATAGCTTAAATTCCTCTGTATTAACACATACAAGAAAATCTTAGACTGAACAATTATAAAGAGAAGTGAACATTATAAAAACAAGGTAATGTTGTCTAAACTTGTATTTATAAAACAGATTGATTAGAATAACCAAATACAAGCAGGTAAAGAATAACATAAATGTTTTTACACTACTGATGAAGACATATATAGAGCTATATACCTGACAGAATAAGAAAGTAGGGATGCAAGCTGGTTCAGGATTAGCAGTGAAGGTTTATAGTTATCTGAGAATGTACATATAGAATTGATTAATGCTTATGGATATGATACTACAAAGGACTAGTAGTAAACTGGTAGGAGTTTATTCTCAACGCAAGAACATGTTTATACATATTTACAAAATGCACCATGGGGTAGGCAGTGACACCTCGTGGTGAGTGTGTGATACTGCAGTTGATTGCCAAAACATTTTAAATTTTCAGTTATAATAATGTTGTAGCATTAATCAAGATGATAACACTTATTTACATATTTAATATTTATTTAACAGCATTTATTCCTGCTTTATGTGGAATGTTATTGTAAAGACTCTCCACACCACAAGTGACTAAAACAAGCATTTGTCAATGCTGAATGTTGGCTTGCTGGCATTGGCATTCGTAGTGCATGAGTTAGACAGATGCATCATAGGAATGGCAGTGAAGTATTGAACTGATGCCAACCCACCCCCACCCTGCAGAGAGTGACAAGCAGTAGGGTGTCCCTTTGGGTGTTTGGTAGTGCAGTGCGGGAAAACACGTCGGGCAGGATGTGAGAAATGACAGCTACACAGTTCATAAGGAGGTGGAAAAAAATGGCAGTGTTGAAAATGTGGCATGTAAATATACCAAATTTAGCAAAGCTACTAGGGTGCATGGGAAATATGCAATGCACGTTTGCAACACTGCCATTTTATGGGCATTTGGCACCAAATTTTCAACATAGGCATTTTAGCACCTCTGCTCATGTACAGTGTTACTGTTATTTCCTCAGAGTGTCCCAAGAAGTGATTTCGCACAGCGACCACGCTATTCTGCGCCGGAAGTGTGAAGACAAATTTTGGGCACGATATGTCAAATGATGGCTGTACTGTTCATCAAGAGGTGTGGAAAAATGGCAATGGTGAAAATCCAGACTGAAAATATCACAAATGCATGACAGTACGAGCATACATGCAATCTGCCAACGCATGCTCGTAACACAGTTATTTTATGGAGTATCATCACCAAATTTTCAACGTAGGCATTTTAGGTCCTCTGCTCATGAACTGTGTCATTGTCATTTTCATAATCTGGACCAAACACTGATTTCCCACAGCGACTGTGCTGTTATGCACCGGAAGTGCGGAAACACATTTCGGGCAGGATGTGAAATGACAGCTGTACTGTTCACAAGGAGGTGTACAAAAATGACAATGCTGAAAATCCAGCAGTAAAATTTTGTGAATACGCGAAGTTACGAGCCTGCATAGCAACTGGGCAATGCACACTCATAAAACAGGCATTTGTTGGATTTTATCCACCAAATTTGGAACTTAGGCTTTTTAAGAGGGCAACTCATGAACACCGCCACTGTCATTTCATTAATGGGCCCCAAAAGGTGATTTCATGCAGTGACTGCAAAATCACCTTTCAAGGCCGATAAATGCCATGACAGTGACAGAATTCATGAGGAGGGGCCCCAAAAACCCCATGTTGAAAATTTGGTGCAAAAAGTCCAAGAAATGGCTGAGATATGCAACAAAGTTGAAAAAACCCTATTCACTCCATTATACAGCTTACCGGCATTTCCTCAGTTCGCGGTCAGCTTTGAAGAGTGCAGACATGTTCCCGGTCCACGAAGATCGTCGCGCCGGACTCCGGAGGTAAGTATGGGATGGGGGTGAGAGAGTCAGGAGTGCACAGTGGGTGGAGTGCGGGTGAGGGGAGGCGGACCTAGACTACGAGGGACCGTTTTGTATTATAGGTACAGAAAATGTCGTGGGACGGTTTGGCATACTGGGGTGGGCTCCCAGCATGCCACTAAGTGAGTTTGGGGGAGTTAGCAGCCGATGGGGGATTGGGCACCCTTGCTGCACACAACACGGGGGGTTAATGCCACGGGTATTAGGCACCCACCAGCAAACCATGCGTCGGACTGTTTTGGCCCCAACATGCCACCTAAGTGGGTTTGAAGTCACTGTGACGAAGTTAAGGCACCTTGTCGCACACACAACACTGGGGTTAATGCCGCTGGGGATTGGGCACCCCTGCTGGCAAACAAAGTTGGGGGGCACGAGCCGAGGGGGATTGGGTACCCCCCTCGGCATTCAACAGTTGGGGGAGGTGATGCTGACGGGGAGTGGGCTCCCCCATCGGCGTGTCACACAAGGAGGGGGCACGAGCTTCACCCGCCATGTGGGGGCTTAGGCGGCATGTTTCTTGAAATGTTTGCCTTGCAAAGGCACGTATGGGAGGCGTATCTTGATGCCGCTGCATGACGAGCTTGTCTCTGATTGCAGTGGCACTTTGTTTAGAAGTGTTGTCCCCTTTCCATAATGTTGGTGTCAGTGCTAGCATGCTGGCTTATTGGGGAATGAGGGATGCACCTACTGATGCATGCCCTGCATTCGCCCAACAGCAGCCGCGCCTCCAAATCTCCACTCTCCCAATATGTTGACCTGCGCGCAAGCACGGCAAGCCAACATAATAATGATTTCATTTGCCACTATAACCTTCTTTAGTATTCATTATGTGTGATTTTACTTGCTATGCTAGAACTTTGTTGATGTCTGCATCCAACAGTTTACTGAAGGTGTTAATTGGGGCATTAAGTGACATGTTAGGAACAAGCTTCAAGTTTTTACTGAATTGAGTTTTGTTTCTTACACATTCCATTTCTTCTTCCCGACCATTAACAAGTACCACACTATTCTATTCAGCTTTGTACAACAGGAACTGTGTTTTGCATTCCTTGTTGTCTGGAAAAATGTGCTTTCAAATGTAGTTGTCTAAAGATTTTAAACAGGTCAGTCTTTACGTTGAAAGCATTAACGTTTTGTTTTGCAATAAAACATGAACCTTTTTTTCAGAGCCTTTTCTTGTGAATTTGTTGCATACGTTACATGGTTACATAGCAGCTGACAGCAGAAAAGGACCTCCAGATCCATCCAGTCTGGTCTGGTTTAGCTTTAAGAAATGTCTTGCTTCCTTCCATCAGATCCTGCCTGGCCTGTTTCCATTCTTCCCTTCTATCCTAGTGTCACTAGTCCCCTGTGTCTATCCCATGCATGCTTGAATGCCTCCACAGTTTCTGCCCCCACCACTTTCTCTGGTAGCCTATTCCTCCTCACATTGCCTCTGAGTCTCCTCTCTTTTAGCAGCATATTGTGACCCCTAGTCCTAGTTCTCATTTTTTCTGCAGATAGCTGGTCTCCCCTTCCTTATTTATTCCTCTGGCATACTTGAATGTTTCTATCATGTCCCCCTGTCCCTTCTTACCTCCAGTGAGTACATGTTTAACTCCCTGAACCTTTCCTCATAATTTTTTTGATTCATGCCCTGGATCATTTTGGTAGCTCTTCTCTGCACTGCCTCCACCTGGTTGATGTATTTTCTGAGATGGGGTCTCCAGAACTGGAGACAGCACCTGAGGTGAGGCCTCACCAGTGATCTATATAGGGGCAAAATTACCTCCTTCTTTCCACTTGTTATTCCTCTCCCAAAGCATCCCAGCATTCTGCTTGCCTTACCCACTGCTTTACCACACTGACTAAACACCTTGAGGTCCTCTGTTATGATAACTCATATGTCGCTTTCCTGGTGAGTTGCTGCCATTTCTTCCCCTCCTAGTTGGTAAGCTGCCCCTGGGTCCTTATGCCCCATGTGCATAACCTTACATTTTTTAGCATTAATTCCCAGCTGCCATACCTTTGACCATTCCTCCAGTTTGTTTAAGTCCCTTTTCACCCTATCCACTCCCTCTTGTGTATCCACCGTTGCAGATCTTTGTGTCCTCTGAAAAGAGGCATACTTTCCCTTCCAGTCCATCTACAATGTCTCCAATGAATACATTGAGCAGCAATGGCCCCAGGACTGACCCCTGCGGTATGCTATGCATCACCTCCCTCTCTTCTGATCTATTCCCATTCACTACCACTCTCTGGCTCCTATTGCTTTGCCAGTTCTGCAACCAAATTGCCACCTTTGCACCCACCCCTAGACTGTTCAACTTGTTGATTAATCTGCTGTGTGGGACCGCATCGAAGGCACTCCTGAAATCCAAATAGGCCACATCCACTGCTCCCCCGGTCCAAAATTCTCGTCATCCAGTCAAAAAACTCAATTAGGTTAGTTTTGCATGTTCTCCCCCCGATGAAGCCATTCTGTCTCGGATCCTGAAATTTGTTTCTGGTTAGGTACTTTGCTATTCTTTCCTTTATTAATGTTTCCATTACCTTCCCCACCACCTCTGTCAGGCTAGGCTTTTGTTAATTACATTTATCAGTTCCATTTCTTTATCCTCTTTGATCTCTGTGGGCATGTTCTCCCCAGAAGTCTCCATAGTTCCCCCTCTGTCCTTTTCCTCTTATCCCCCTTCCCGTTCCTCTTCCATGGTTTGGACCCCTGCTGGATCCTTCTTGTGTGCCTCTCTAAAAATCCTTATTCTGTCCTTCATTCTTTTTTCCACTGTTAGTGGACTCTGTGTCACTCTCATCCATTGTGTCAAAGTTATCTGTATTAAACCTTTTTTTATTTTTAATATTGAACTTGTGCATTCTTTGCCAATTATATACAAACTGCCTTCCCTGTAGTCTCTTGCATCCCTCTCATGTTTATATTTTTTATATTCAGCTAGTTCTTCTCTGAATTTCTTCATACTTATGTCTAGTTCTTAATTGTCTCTATTTCTTCAGTTTTTGGGTCCCTTTAAATACTTCTGTTTTTTCTTCTTAATCTCTTCCTCTAATTTCTCCCTGACCCTTTTGGAGTTTCTGATTGTAGCCAGCATTAAAGTGTATGAAGCTTTATTTAGGATTTTCTCCCAATCCCCCATGTGTATATATAGTCAGGGATATGTCCAAGTTAGATGTTAACAGCTTCATTACCTCCATCAACAACATGGACCAGAGCCCCATTATGAATCTCCTGGATATCAACCAAGATCTGGATTTTTTTACAACTACCTTTACTCGTATTGTTGATATCCATGCTGTCATAATAAAATGCATATCCAGGGGTATCAAAGCTCCCTAGCTCAATGAAGAGCTAAGGATGCTTATGTCCTCTCGTGACCAGGCTCAGCGGTCCTTTAAAAACAGTGGATTACCATCTGACTGGCTCGTCTACAGGCAGCTCACAACTCAATGTAAGAACTCCCTTCATAGAGTCAAACACCATTACTTCAAAACAGTACAATCTGAACATCTTTGTAACCCCAAAGAGTTCTGGTGACAGGTTAATTTCCTAGTCAAAGGGAAGGCTGCTGAACTCCTGAGCTCCCTCATTGCCCAGGGCACCACCCTTACTAACCCCCTGTCTATTGCCTCTGGATTTAATGAATTCATTACTGATCTGCACAAATATACCTCACTGTTTCCACAGACTCCGAACCCATCCTCAACACTTAACATTGAAGGCTATACTGGAACTCGACCAGCCTTCCAAGTTGGCCACCTTCAAAGAGGTCCAGCGGCTCCTTGCAAATCTGAAGGATGAGAGTTCTCCTGTTCATGACACCCTAGAGCCTAAATTTCCTAAAGCTTGGTGCTGCCACCCTTGCTCGCCCTGTGTGTGATTTATTCAACCACTCTATCCTGTCCAGCACTGTACCAGACAAGTGAAAAGTTGCAGTAGTAGTACTTCTGGAGCACAAAGGAGGCCTAATACTGTTGTTGAGAATTTCAGACCGATTTCCATTCTCTGCCCTCTTGCCAAGATCCTGGAGAGTATTGTCCACAATCACCTCCAGGTTTACTTAGAGCACCACAAACTGTTGTCCACTCACCAGCATGGCTTCAAAAAGAGTCACAGCAACTTCATGGCCTTGTTGAAAGTATCTTCAGATATTTGCCAAGCCATGGACCAAGGATCTGCCACTGGTGCCATATTCACGACCTAACAAAAGTTTTCAACCTTATAAATCATGGTCTCTTGCTGTAGTAGTTGCAAGCTGTTGGTTTGGATACCAGCAGCCTACTCTAGGTCTGAAGCTATCTCTCCTGCCATTCTCAAGGAGTCAAATGGGTTGGTGCTCTCTCAGGCTTTAATCACATAACCCATTGTGTCCTGCAGGCCTCCATATTAGGCCCAATGTTGTTCTCACTATTTATGAATGATCTACCAAGACATTGCGGAGGGGCCTCTGTGCACCTCTATGCAGATGATGCTGTTATCTACCACTTTTCTCCTGATAACACCATGATCAATAGTCAACTTGTTGCTGACTTTGCGGACATTGAAGACTGGTTCCAGTGTAACCAGATAGTCCTCAGTACAAAAAAAAAACAACTAAATGTATGCTTTTCTGTCACCATCCTCCCTCCTCTAGGCCCTTTTCCTCTCTTTGTATCACCTTCCTTACTGATGATACTCTCAAGTCCGTCCTCACCTTTAAGTATCTGGGCATTACCCTGGATACCACATTATGCCTTAGTGCCCATGTCTCCACTCTAGTCAAAACATTGAACCAAAAGCAGGGTCTCCTTTACTGTATCTGCCCCTTTCTCACTTCTGCCTCTTGTATCACGATCACTTCCTTGTCTCCCTTCCCACTTCTTACTTACAGCACACCATTACTACTGTCTACCAATGTGACTAACATGGCACGTCTTGCCCAGGCCTACCATAGGGTGGGAAGGTTTGCTCTAAGGTTCAATTATCACAGTCACCACTGTGACATCCTCTCTTTGTTAGGTTGGCTTCCTTATGAATCTAAACTAACGTACTTGACCTTGAGTTTTGTGTATAAGCTTGTTCACAAGTTTACCCCACCCTGTCTCAGTGAGATTATTTGCCTTAGGCAAGCTACATGTGCCCTCCAATCTCCCTCCCTTCCCCTTCTTGAATGACAAAATCTGAGGCTTGTAGTTGCATGTAAGTCCTTCTCCTTTGTGGCAGTATCTGAGTGGAACTTTCTGCCTTCTCCCATCCTGTCCTGTACCTCTCTACCCATGTTCCAAACCACTTTATTTGCCTTCCTCGCCTCCTATGCCAAATGCACCTGTTTCTGTTGATTCTCCCACTCCACATCCTCCCCTTCTTTGCTCTATACCCAGTCCTTACCCACTCTATCCTCCTCTATTCTACCCTAACCCAGGCTATTCTACTCCCTTCTTCCTTAATCCACTCATTAGGTTCACTTAGTCTCTCCATGCAACACTTGACCCCATTACATTTCTACAGGCAATTTCCCTGACCTCTTTATGGGTTATGTTTTGAACCCTTTGAATAATGTGTATATACTTACAGAATTTTTCTGTTTTACTGATATTTTGGGGTACACATGTATTGTACTTCTTTATTATGATTTGTACTCTCTTCAAAATGTGTATATACTCATTGTATTTATCTGTTTTACAAGGTCAGACATACATAGTGGCTCTATGCTCATATGTTATTCAGTAACATGCTCTGAATTGTTTTGTCTTCAAGTCTTCCAGTCGGCTCTTGCTCAGAATTTTATGCTTCTGTATTTCTTAAAGTTGCTTATTGTACTGTATTTATATTGCTGTCTGTCCCAGGATGACCCTGAAAAAGGGACTGTAATTGTCTCAGTGGACTTACCCGGTTATCAAAATATAACTAAATAAATATTTCATCTTCTTCCTCAAATGCGGGGGGTTTATGGATTCTTCAACCTCTGGGGATTTGTCTGTCTCTACAATATTTACTGAGGGACAGTGCATGCATCTGCATGCAATTTTGCTTCTTAACTAAACTCTCCACGCTATCCACATCCACTCTGTTACCTCCATTTGTATGCGTTTTACCAAGTATCTCAGCATATTCATCAGCAGAGAATGCTAAATCATTCCCTTCTTCTCAGTGAATGCTAATACTCTAGTTTCAGATGTTTTACCTTGAGTTGCCATAGTTGCATCAATTAACTGTACTGACTTTAATTAATCTGACCTTTAGGAGCCACAACTGATTAACCACCCTGTATGGTTCTCATAAGAAAATCATAGAATACAGCACACATCACCTAGCGACTACTCCACTCTGATTGCGTAAGTGTTACCACAACACGATAAAGAAGCAAAAGAGGGATGTTTTAATATTGATATTGCTTTTAAATGTGTAAAAGGGGTCAGCTAACCAGATATGGAATAAGATTAAAAATAAGTATAAACTTAGTAATCAACAGATATGTGTACAAATAAAGAAATTTAGGACTAAGCACTTAAACAAAAAACGTAGGATTTGGTCAGGATGTTGACTATGTAGAAATATTATTAGAATGTATTTGATAAATGGAATCTGAAGGGACTGGTTGTAGAATGTACCCCTGCACTTATAGTCATGATATGTGTATTGTTTTTATTGCACATGTCTTTGACCATGCTTTATCATGTTGATAACTAATTGGTTGCTATGGCAACCTGATAATATAAATGGGCATTACTCCCACCAATAAGCTAGCTCTAAGGATGGAATCTGAGTAATTCCAAAATGTCAGCACACCAAAGTAAGCTGACCATCATGCAGGTGGAGACCTTCTAGAACAAACACCCATCACTTGGGGATGGTAGCAGTTTGCTCTTCACACAGAGAGAGAGAAGGCCATCGAGGATCTATTTTCAGCTACATTTTGGCACTAGCTTGGATCAGTGCATGCAAGCGCTACCAAAGGGAACATTCATTTACCACTTGGGAATATCAAAATTGTGAAGCACAACTTGGAATAGGCAAATGAGTCGTGAAATCTCCATAAACCTGAACACTAAAGGGGCAGAGTTTGGGTACAGTGACTCTTTAGACTTATAAATGCACTGACTTGATATGTTTTGAGAATCTAATGATGCACTTCAACATGGTTGCTATAAACTCCTAGTCGAATGCCTGTTTATGTTAGTAGTACAGATAGAATTATCTGTTGGGATTATTGTTTCTAACAAATAAATATTTATTTGATGAATACAACAGGAATAAGGCCAATTATGGACAATGTGGGGGTAGCTAAGCACACATTCTGGGGAGGGGAATATATCTACCGATGCACTGACAGTAAATAGGCAAAATGAATATTTCACTTCAGTAGTTAAAGGAGATGTTGTAAAGTTTTACTTTGTTATTGAGGCTGATGGGAAGTCAGGAACTTGACACTTTGTGAAGTCTCCAATATTCCCATCTGCCACACCAACTTTCCCAGATCATTAAAAAATGATAAATATGTAAAACAGATTTTCATCCCCCCATCCACTGAGTCATAACTGAATGTCCCCTTTCCCACCACACATGCCATTTAATGGACAACTATACCCTTATATCTTGTACATTTTTATTTGTTTCTGTGTCAAAAGACAACTTGTCCCATGTAGCTGTTAAGGATATATGTAATTGTTTCAGTTTATTTTCACTGTTCATACTAGTCCCTTTTTGGGGGTCTACATTTTATAGTTGATCAGATCTCATTGTCACTGAAAGCTATATTAGCATATGAGAACATGATGTGTCAGCATCCTTTAGACTTCACAGTGTGCCTGTCTGCCTACTTAGAATTTAACAAATCAAGTTGCTGCAATGTGTGAAATAGCACATTTACCTTCAGTTAACATTGCAAACTCTCTGAGTTGTAATGCTGGCGGTTTTCATTTAAATTGCATTCCATTTATGTGTTTCCAGAGAGTTTTTTTCAGGGTATTTTTTACTTTCAGCATGTGGTATAAATGGGTGCCATGACATCATGTTCTCATATACTAATGCAGCTGTCATAGACAGGGAAATTTCAGGAACCATAAAATGGAGACCCCAAGATAGTTATAGGAGAGTAGTATAAACAGCAAAAACAAAATAAAGTAAACCATATATATCCCTGGAAGCTACAGGGATAGAGTTGTCTGCTGACAAGAAAGTACATAACATTTACATGATATGAGGGTGGTTATTTATTTATTTATTAGGTCTAGGATTACAATACCTTTCAGCCAGGGCTCTTTTACAAAGGTTCCACGTCAGGTTACAATTCAAATTATAAAATATGTAAGTCAGATTACAAATTCAATACATAAGACAAGGTTACAAAAATGTAAGCTAAACAGAGTTACAAAGCATCTGGGAAACAAAACAAGTTTTGGAGGCTAGGTTACAAGGAGATAGTAGATGAGGTGCAGAGAGGATAGAGGACAAGAGAAAGGAAGAGTAGAGGGGGGCGGAGAGCTATAGAGGAGGAGGAGCGTAGCCAGAGGCACTGTCATAGACATAACATGGGGAAATGCATGCTAGGGGGTATTCAAGTGCCAATTAGAGAGAGAACTGCATAAGGTTAGGAAAATATTCATGTGGTCAGCTAGTGGAGGCAGTCACAGGAGCTAGAGGCAGTGAGAGAGAGTTGTAGCCTTGATTTAAATGTACCAAGGGTAGGAGCGGAGGAGATGTAACTGTTTAGACCATTTAGCCAGCTGGGCACCCTGTAGGCCAAAGATCTTTGACCTTGTGAGGTACGACAACGTGGAACCTGCAGGAACTGTGATTCAGACCCCCTGGCTGAGCGGGGGTTATTGCTAGGGTGCAGGAGTGCACACACTCCAGGGGGCACAAGACCCGTAGTTATTTTCTTCACCATGATGCAGGTTAGGTACTTTATCCGATTGGTGAATTGTAGTCATCCAGTTTGTATATAGAGGTTGAACATATGTGTGAGGTGGTGGGATCCAGTGAGAAGTCGGCAGGCCTTATTGAGGGAGGTGGATATGCATCTAAGAGAGGTAGCGGGGCAGAGCCATAGATGATAAGCCCATAGTCAATAATGGAGACAACAGAACTCTGAACAGTGACAGTCAAGGCTTCTGGAGTAAAATGTTGCCTATGCCAGAAGAGAAGGCCAAGGCAAATATTTGCTGTTTTGGCTACAGAGTCAATGTGGCACTGCAAGTTAGAAGAGGGTCTAGAGTGATCCCAAGGTACTTAAAGGCTTGAACCTTTGACACCTGTGACACCATGACTGATTTTGATGGATAGGGGGTGCAGCTTATACTTGTTATGAGAGCTGCTGAATGTCATAGACTTTGTTTTCTTCTTATTGAGGACCAGATAGTGATTTGAAAACCAGTTTTTAACAGATGTGAAGCCAAACTGAAGGTTGTCTTGTAGAGGCTTAGGATCCTTGTGGGAGGCAAGAATTACAGCATCATCTGCATAGAAGATGATTGTTTCAGAGCAAGAATTTGGAAGGGAGTTCAGAAACAAGCTGAATAGTAGGGGGCCCAGAATGGATCTTTGGGGACACCTGAGTGAACAGGCCTGGTATCAGAGTGGACTGCTGCAATTTTTACTGTTTAAGACTGGTTCTCCAAGTAGCTTTTGAACCAGACAGTGGAGTCAGGAGAGATCCCAGCTTTCAGAAGTTGCACGAGCAGTAGGGGGTGAAGGACAGTGTCGAATGCCTTAGTCAGATCGATAAATATGGACTCAATTAACTGACCATTGTCCAGTGAGTTGTGAAGAATGCCAGAGATTTCCAGAAGGGAAGATGATGTGTTATGTCCTTTCCTGAAGCCACGTTGTTGTGAACACTGGATATTGTATTTGTCCAGGAAATCTGTGAGCTGATCTGCTGCAATACATTCAAGGGCCTTGGAGAGGGGTGGCAATAGAGCGATCAGACGGTAGTTTCCATGAATGGCCCTGTCACCACTTTTATGGACAGGGGTAGCAGTGGTGGATTTCCATTTGTCAGGGAACTGGCTGAGCCTAAGTGAGAGGTTGAAAATATATGTCAGTGGCTGTAACACCTCATCAAGGGTGAGGGACAGCAGTTTAAGGTCAAGTGTATCACTGCTGGATCAGGATTTAGTGATGGCTTTGGTAATGTATCTGAGGGCATCATTCATCTTGACTGCTTTAAAGTAAAAAGGCAGGTGGCTAGAGGAGGCAGAGTCATTGGTGGGAGGAGAGAGAGAGTCATAGTCCTTGAAAAAGTCAGAAGGGAGAACACTGCTAAGATCGGTTAATGCAGTGTTGAAGGTGTTTGCTATGATTTTAGGGTCAAGCATAGTAGACCCATTTATGTTGAGCAAGGTAGGTGAGGTTTTTGGCTGCTTCCCAGTGGCCTCTTTATTATTGTTCCAAAATGTTTTCCCATTACCCCAGGTATCTGTGACAGCGTTCTTGAAGTAGGTAGATTTATTTTGCCGGATAGATTTGGTACAGTCATTCCGTGTACGTTTATAGTTTTGGATGTCAGTTTCTTTACTAGTGGTTCTGGCCAGATCCCAGAGGTGATCTCTAGATTTTAGTTGATGTAAGAGATTGGCTGAGAGCCAGGGATTGCAAAGGGCTTTGACTCTGCACTTTTAAAAGGAGCGTAGAAGTCACAGGCTGCATTGAAAGTGTTGATGAAGTAATCCAGTGCAGTATTTGCATCTGTTGCTTTGTAGATAGAGGACCAATCTTGGAGGTTGAGGCATGTTTTGAGGTGCGACAACTGCCCATGTGGTAGGACTGTACTAGTGAGGATATTAGGAAGGGGCTTGCAGAATTTGTTTGACCATTCTCAGATGACAGGGGAATGGTCGCTAAGTGAGTCAGGGAGGATTGAGGTATTTGTGATACGAGTTGGGTGACTGGTAAGAATCCAATCCAGGAGAGTGTTGGTGCTGGATTTGTAGTTTTTCCTGGTCAGAGAGACAACCATCTGGGTGAGATTGGCCAATGAGGCATCATCCTTATGGACCTCTGTATCAGATGTGAGCCAGTTTATATTAAAGTCTCTAAGCAGAATCATTTCAGAGTCAGGAGGTTGGGACCTGGCGAATTCCAAGACAAAGTTAAGGCCATTCCCTTGTTCTTTTGGGGGGATATACACTGAGGTAACTGTGAGGGATTTGCTATGTTCACCTAATAAGATTCTGATAGGGAGAATCTGCACAGCAGTGGCTGGGAGAGGGGTAGTGATGGGGTGTCCCAGTAGCGAATCTTTAAGGTAAATTGCACATCCACCACCTCTTTTGGACTTCCAGTCCAGCCTGAAAACATTGTAGCCTGGAAGAGCGATAGCCAGGTCAGGGATTTTGGGTGTAAGCCAGGTTTCTACAACTGCCAGGATATCTGGGCTGTGCTGATTGGTAAAGATTTGTAGGGCATCCAGCTTGGGGAGTAGACTACAGATGTTGAGAGATGCTATGAAGAGTGCTCATGAGGGTTTTTTTCTGATAGATAGAGGTGTAGGTGATTGGGCCAGGGTTAGGATGGATGTTTCCTGACAGAAGCAGGAGGAGGACCATAAGCTGCAGGGTGCACCAGCGTAAGTCCCTGAGTATGAGTCTACATGCCTGTTTTTTGCAGGAACTTACATTAGGTTGGTGGCAATGATCTCAGAGTGATGGCACATGAGACAGTGATGAGAGTGTCCAGGGCTTGTGTACAGTGGTAGGCAGGGACTGCCATCCATTTACAGAGGGGAGCATCCCGGAGGGGGTGCAAGCTCATGATAGACAGTACCTGAGTGATGATAGGCAGTGCGAAGAAGGATGCTGGGGAGGGGGAGAAGCAAGCTCCAGGAAGGAAGAAAAGCAGAAATGGGGATGAGATTAAGAGAAGCAGAAACTGCAGTGCATGGAGGGACAACATGATGTGACAGTCAGGAGGATTATATTGGGTAAGTCTGCTTATAACTGGGCCCTCTAGTGGCTAAAAGATATACTCTGCTTGGGTGTACTTTTCCTTTAATGATATTTTCACCTACAGTACCCTGTCACTACCTACAGTACATTGAAAAAAAACTTCTTTTTCTGCCCTAGTGCCCCTCCTAACCTTCCTCTCTCAGAGAAGTTATCCACCATAGTAGTGAAGTAATTGTATTATTGTAGAGGCTGGTTCTCTACCTCTCATTTGAATACCATAAAAAACACTTCCCCTGCCTCCTCCATCTGACCAGACCCCGATGATCAACAAGGTTCGCCTCACACAAGTCCCCCTGGTCCTCACCTTCCTCTTCCTGTGAGCGCTCAAAAAATGCATTTTATGCGTACCTGCAAAAAAAGGAAGACCTTCCCCAGAGCAATGCTGTCTGCTCTGTTCAATGTATCAGTAATGGTATGAATAAGCCTCAATCAGTTATCATAGAATCATACAAACTTGCTGGCAGAAAAGGACCATACAACCCATCGAGTCTGCCCAAAACATGATTGCCAACCTCCCCCTCCCTTTTACCCCTTCCCCCTGTCCTCTTTCTCTGCCCCTGCTTAGCCCCATGTCTGCATCCCATGCACTTTTGAATTTCTCCACTTTATCCACCTCTACTACCCGTTCCAGCAACCTATTCCATGGCCCTATCACCCTTTGTGAGAAGTCACTCCCCCTTACATCTCCACGATATCTGCCCCCTCCAGCTTCACTGCATGACCCCTGGTGGTTTTGTTTTCACTCCATTTGAAGATGCTAGTCCCTTTGACCTTATTTTTACCCTTCATGTATTTGAAAGTTTCCACCATGTCCCCCCAACCCTTCTCATCTCCAATGTATATAGACCGAGCTCTGCCAGCCTCTCCCAATATGGTCTCCCATTCAGCACCTGGATCATGTTAGTCACCCTTCTCTGTACCCTCTCTAGCCTATCTCAGTCTCCTTGTAAATGGGCCTTCCAGAATTGTACTCCATACTCCAGCTGTGGTCTAACCAGTGTCTTATACAGTGGCATGATAACCTCCCTCCTCCTACCTGTGAAAACCCTCCCTATACATGCCAACATTTTTGTTGCCTTACCCACTGCCCTTCACACTGGTTTCTAACCTTTAGTGTACCAGTGATCCAAATACTTAGGTCCTTCTCTTGCTCCATGACCTGCAGTGGCTCACCCCCAAGCAGTAATTTGCTCTTGGATTATTTCGCCTTATGAGCATTATTTTGCACTTCTTCACATTGAATTCCAGTTGCCACCTTTCTGCCTACTCCTTCAGCCTGGCTAGAGCTTGACTCATTTTCTCCACACACACACACACACACACACACACACACACCCAGCATGTCTATCCTGTTATGTTTTCCTGTAGGCAAATATGTTACCATTAATTTATGTCATTATGGACTTCACACTTTGTGAAGTAGGGGAACTTCTCAAAGTATTTGTTGAAATTTGTTTTTATTTTCAAATTTGTTGAAATCGGAGGGGGGGAAGATTCAGGGGAAAAAGGAGGAGGTGCTACGGTGGTGGAGCCATGGAATGCACTACCTAGGGGGCTGGTGGAGGCAGAGACAGTGGAAGGGTTCAAGAGGGGGTGGGACAGGTACAGGGGAAGGGTTCTGGAAGCAAAAGCCAATGCAGCAAGAATATCCGGAACTGGGAAGGGAGAAGCCAGAGAAGGCGAGGGGGACAGCAAGGTCAGCACCCAGGGTGGGGGCTGACTAAACGAGCAGACACGAAAGACCGTTAGGCCTATTCTGCTGGCATTTTAGTATGTTAGTATGTTAGTAAATCACATTTCCCTGACTTTGCAAATATAGTATTTACTAGACAGAAGCTAGGAAACTGGCCACATTTACATGTGACATTCAAGTACAGCTTCATGCTGGGTTCTGTACAAGAACTCCTGGAACTTTAGATATTTGATTCTCTGTTTCAATTTCAGTTGTTATTATGGAATAAAACCACTGAGCACTGCTAATTTGCAATGGTGTCCAGACAGTCACACCTCAGATACCATAGTAAAACATATCAATTACAAATAATTACAAAAATATAAATAATTTAAAAAATTCCCTCAATCTTTAAACAATTGGGGCCAAACATTATAATTTCCTGTAGAGGCTCAACTAGTGGTAGCTGGCCAAAAAAGAAGTAGCAAAATTTAAAGTACATGGCCTCAACTCCACCCCCACCTTCCCATACAGATGCAACATTGCCACCTCCTGACACCATACCAGGCTAATATTGACTTTTAAATCAATCTATGTGCCTAGACCCACCTGACCTGAAATGTCATTACTGAATAGTTGTCCCAACTTATCCCAATCCATCAATTATGGGCAAATTGTTCTTATAAAATAGGCTAACTTAGTCCTTCATCCCCCTTGTCCTCCCATTGACTGTTTAAATAACATCATTTGCTGATTTCTGGCACTGAACCAGGAGTTTGCACCATGTTTATAACCATTTATCACCTCCTAGCCCACATCCCCAAGATCCCAGTATATCTCTGTTTAAAAGTTGGTCAACCCATCATGACCATAATCCATAATTTAGGGAGTCCGATCAAAATCCAAACATAGGTTAAGTAAGCAGTAGTACCCAACAGGTTGGGCATTATTGGGAAATACTGGACTGCCCAGGGGTGTAATGGGGCCCGACACCACAGGCAGAGAGCCTTATAGCCGCTGGAGGGTCTGGCATTTTTCAATAATGCCCACGCTGGAGGCTATTACCATGCTTAGAAACTGTCCATCTGTGTTAATTTTCTTAAAGTTGTAAAATAATAGAGTGACTGTGAAAAATTATCACAAGTATTAGGAATAAAGCTATTGATAAAGTAGTCCATAGGCTGTTTCTGGTGCTGCTGCTCCTCTCTGCAGCATTCTGGTGGATTAGCACTTCACCCCCACCCCCACGAGACAGAGTCACACACACATACACTGTTTCCTAAAGAAGAAAGGCAGTGTGCCGTGAAACTTCTCTGTAGGACTCTCTGGCAATTTTAATTTATTTTTCTTTTTTGGTGCACAATATTTATTTTGTGTGTTGTGGTCAGAAGTTGCGTTTGTGTGGCATGCAACCTTTGACCATGATGTATGAGGAAAGAGAAAAATGACTTCCTTTTGGTTTCGTCAACTTCTAAGGTAAATGTTTATTTTTCTTTACGAGGCTCAGTAACTGTGGAGGCATTGTGCTGACTGATCGCTTACTTTCTCTTTGCAGTCAGAACTGTAGTACGAGACCACAGTCGGGAGATGGTCAGCATGGTACTGCAAGAGTGCAGTCGGGAGAGGTGGTGCCATGGTGTCACCCTTCGAACTGCAAGATAACTAGTGTGGTTTTTTTACTTTTTTTAAAACAGGGAGTGGATGCACTTAGAGTGTTTGTGTTGGCTGAGGGAGACTAGTACCTCTTGCTAAGCAAGAGAAAAAGATGGCAGGGCATTTAAAATTTTCTTGAGTGTGTTCAGCCAACTAAAAAGCAGGCAGGGTACCACTGTAGAACGGTACGCAGTGACATGGCACTTGGACTGGCACTTATTTTTGACTGGGCATCTATTGAAAAATAGATGTCTAGTTTATAGGTAGTTCCAGCCAATCAGGACAGAGAGTCCCTTCTGGACATTTTTTAACTCAAGTTAGACCCTCCTGCTTGCAGTCAGTAAACCAATTGTTCTCCACATCTCTCCTTGGCAAACATAGCATGCCCTTGTATAATATATTTCTGTATAAGTGGATGGCACTCCCTTGGTATCCAAAAGAATTAACCTGCATTTAGACTATAATTCCCCCTCCCCTTCCCCATATTGTGGCTTGCGGATCAGTATTGTGGCCAACCTTTTAGCAGAAACATTTGGTGGCCTTGGTGGAGCAGGCTAGGGTGTGGAGAATGGTTATCAACTTGGTTTTGGCTCTGGGCACAGTGCCACTAGCCAGCAGTTTTTTATCTACAGTGTATAGGAAAATATGTGAGGAGGCGATGACTGGCTTAACCTGGTTTATGTTCATGATTGTCTCCAAATCATGAATAGGAGAACATTAAGTGGAGAAACTATTAAACGATGGTACAGTAGATCCTAGGGTTGTCTTCATAGGAGAAATTCATTTAAAAGATGCCGACCTGGAACCAGCAATTCTTTTTTATATGTATAATGGGGGATGGAGAGGTAGAGAGATGGAAGTAAGTCACTGAGGTTGGAGAGGACAGGACAGGACAAGGAACTGGTCTGAGACACCTGAGAAAAACAGGGATTTTTTTTACTTTGTTTTAATTTGTGTTGCCACCTGCAAATTGTAATAATATTTGGACTCAAGGGAACATTTAAGAGCTCTACAAAGGATGTTGGTTGCAAATAATGTGTGGATATCTTCTTCTGAATAGTCACCGAGCATTCATATTTGGGACTCAAAATATTCTTGTGCCGTATTTGGCTTAAAGTAAATTAAGAAAATTTAAAAAGACTTTAACAAGCCTTTCTACTTCTTCTAGTTCGATAAGGACTGTCTCACAGCCAGCCATATCCTCTTTAGGCATCCTTCAATTACCCTCTGGTCTCCTCAAAATCCTTAAAAAATAGTTTTCTTACAGCCTATCACAATCTGATGTCATCAGTGGTCTTCTCCCTAACCCAACTACCACAGTCCCTCAGTAAACAGTGTCAACCACCAGCACCAATCCTGAATACATAGAAATATAGAAACATAGAATTTGACGGCAGATAAGGACCGCTTGGCCCACCCAGTCTGCCCATTTCCCTACCTACTGGATAAGCTGCAGATCCTAGTTAACCAGCAGCCTACTTCTTCCTACCCCCAACCCCCAGAATTGCCTTATAACTATCCCATGCATGCTTGAATTCCACCACTGATTTTGACTCCACAACCTCCTCCGGAAGGCCATTCCATGCATCAACAACCTCTCTATGAAAAATACTTCCTTAAATTACCTCTGAGCCGCCCCCTCTATCTTCAAATTGTGCCCTCTTGTTCTTGCACACCTCTTTTTTTGAAAGATGCTACCCTCTTGGACTTTGTTGATTCCCTTGAGGTACTTGAAAGTTTCTATCATGTCCCCCCTCTCCCTCCTTTCCTCGAGGCTATACATATTAAGCTCCTTAAGTCTCTCTTCATATGTCCTCCAGTGCAGACCCTGCACCATTTTAGTTGCCCTCCTCTGGACAGCTTCCATCCTGTCTATGTCTTTGCGGAGATTGGGTCTCCAGAACTGCACACAGTACTCAGATGGGGTCTCACCAGCTGTCTGTACAGAGGATAATAACTTCCTGTTTTCTACTGGTGATGCCTCTCCTATGCATCCCAGTATCCCCAACCCTCCTTGCTGCCTTCTCACATTGCTTGCCCACCTTTAGGTCATCTGATATGTCTACCCCAGGTCCCTTTCATTTTTGTTGTTGTTAGTATCTCACCCCCATTGTGTACTCTTCCCTGGGTTTTGTTTCCCAGGTGCATTACCTTGCACTTCTTAGCATTGAATCTAAGCTGCCATACATTTGACCATTCCTCTAACCTTGCCAAGTCCTTCTCATCCTTTCCACCCCACCCTGTGCATCAACTCTGTTGCAGATCTTAGTGTCATCTGCAAAGAGACATTTTTCCTTCCAGTCCTTCTGCAATGTCGCTTATAAAGACATTGAAGAGGACTGGTCCTAATACTGAACCCTGCGGTACCCCGCTAGTAACCCTCCTTTCTTCTGAGTGGACTCCATTTACTATTACTCTCTGTGTCCTATTCTCCAGCCAATTCTTTACCCAGGCTATCATCTTGGGACCCACTCCCAGGCTGGCTAACTTATATATTAATCTTTTGTTGGAGGATGATGGAGGATAGCAAATGTTGATTTACTCACTGACTAGCTTAATGCTTTCTGGGCATTACATATATCGGTATATATATATATATATATATATAGAGAGAGAGAGAGAGAGAGAGAGATACACACACACACACACATACAGTATATGTGTGTGTATATATATATATATATATATATACACACACATACAGATATGTACAGTATATGAAAGTTCTATGTGATAACGGCAAAAGCCTAAAGGCGATCACTGTTATCACAAAGCCAGAGTGCCAAAAGTCAATTTGGCACTCTGACTCCCTGACACACAACAAAATGGTGCCAGGGACTTATTTTACATGTTTTATTTGGGGCTTTGTCCCCCTGCAACCTACTTAGATTCTCAACTCCCGGGAGGTGCATGTCAGATGTGTGCAAAAACAAGTTAAAAAATTGGGGCTGGGCGCAACAAAAAGGCAGTAGCGCCCAGACCCAAACCCAGCACCCTGCCCACTGAAGCTGCCAACCCACCCACCACACCACGGGGCCAGCTTGGCAACCCACCACAGCACCAACCCTCACAATCCCTCCTGCCCCTTGCTGTGCATGCTCACTCCCCCTGTATGTGTGTACCTATAGTGACATCCCTTCACTATATTCACTGACCCCCCCATCCAGTGGCCCTACCCCATCGGTGGCCCCAATGACATGTACTGGGGATTGGGCTGCCATTATTGCAAGCACCCAATCTCCGACGCCCATGTCATGGGCTACCATATAAAAGATCTCCTGGCACTCCCTCCTCCTGCTCAACATTTTCTTACCACAACACACTTGCCTGGTTCTATGTCATAACAGTGATCACTAAACAATGATCGCATTAGGGCAAGTGTACATCACCAAAAATTAAAATGGCAATGTACACTAGCAGCAAAAACAACAATGCCGACACAGATCTCTATGTCTCATCAATGCCCCATTGATACTCGTGGTTGATGATGCACTATCCTTGGACCAACAATGAATTGTCAACACACTTAAATTATATGTTCACGGACCTCAGTAGTGTACTACCAGAGATTACTTTAATCCCTTAATGCTGGCTGACCCTAACACAGTCCAGCAACCACCCTCCAACAGACTGCTCTTCTATTTCAATGTAATCTCCAGATCTAAAGTGAGAAAGTACCTCGTGCGAGCTCTGGGAAAATCAGGACACAGTGGAGATATCCTGGACCTTAAGTTCATCAGCATGGCACTGGAGGAAGTCCTTGACCCTCTCACTAAGATTATCAACCTCTCCCTGTGCCACTACAAGTTCCCCCTGTGAAGGAAATTGGCATCAGTAACATCTGTGTACAAAGGAGGTGATCAGACTCTACACAACATCTACAAACCTATCTCCATACCCCCCCCAAAGCTCTAGCTAGAGCAGATTGTAGCAGATCAGCTTGTTGAGTGTCTGGACCAGTACCAACTTGTCTGTCCTGAACAACATGGCATTTGACCAGGTCACAGTACCATCACAGCTTTAACGAAATTCACAGGTTACGTCCATCACTCTCTAGACCAAGGCCTTCTGGTAGGAGCAACATTTATTGACCTATCAAAAGTTCTTGATACGGTGCTCCATGAGCTCTTTCTGAATCAATTGTCTTCTATTGGGCTGTCTCCAGAATCCATTTCATGATTCAACAACTACCTTCACAACCGATCACAAAAGATCAGGCTAGGAGACACCACCTCTGTTAGAAGACCTGTCCACTCTGGGGTCCCACAGGGGTCAATTCTGGGGCCACTACTATTTAGTCTTTTCATAAACCAACTGCCTGCCTCCTGTTCAACCCAGATGCTCCTTTACACAGATAATGTGGTTATCTTCACCAGAAACTCCCTTCCGGAACAACTAACAGTAGAACTCCAAAGGGGATTCTCATCCACAGAGAAATGGTTTAAGGAGCATAGACTAATCATAAACTGTAAAAAAAAACAAAGACAGTGTTGTACTCCAGCACCCAGAGTTAGTTCAAAGCATTACCCCTTGCAATCACAAATGAAAGCGGTGACACCTTGGAGCACGTCCAGTTTTTCAGATACCTGGGTATTACAATAGACTCCACCATGTCTTATGTCCAATACATTGATAACACTGCAAAAGCTATCAGTACAAGAATAGGGATTCTTTACCACCATAAGCACTACTTCACCTATGAGGCATTGAATCTGGCCATCAACAGCTCAATAGTCTCCCTTGTCGATTATGGACTGGTTATCTATGGATCGGCAACTGACACCACCCTACAATGCATTTCCATCACACTTAATAAGGCGTGTTGCCTTCTCGAAGGTGCTGTAAGACTCAAGCACACCTGTGACCTCTACTCATAGGCTGGGTGGCTCCAACTAAAGGAAAGAATAAGATACCAATCTTGCCTCCTTGCCAAGAAATGCTTCTCAATCTACTACCAGCAGGGGTCCAGAAACTTAACTATGCACTCAACCTCCCATTTCACAAGGAACTCATCCACCCAGATCTACAAAATTTCTATACTCTGCACTGCCTTGGCATAACTCGCATTCTGTTACCGTGCTCCTCACTGGCCAATGTCTCATCATCTCACATTTCCGGTGCTGCAACTACTGGTGTTTTCAAATACAAACGATGACAGCACCTTATGTCAGCCAGCAGCTGTGGCTGCCCCCTCTAACACGCCTCCTGTGCCTCAAGGGCACCCTAGCACTCTTATCTCACGTCTAACCTACTAATCTGACGTGACCTATCCTTAGCACTTCAGGTCACCATCTTACCTCACAACCTTTGCCACCTCTACCCTACTCGTTCTGTATACTCCCCTCACTCCTTACCACCCTCTAGCACACTTACCACTATCCTACTATCATCTCCTCTCATGCAACCCAGTAGGGTGCCTTAACTTTGACCCAGGCAAATTACTTGCTGCCTACGATCCTAAATGTGGTGTGTTCAGTATAGGAACTCTGTATAAAAATGTGCTACTGTATTACTGTATCTTACTGTTTCCCTGTCTGAAACATATGCCACTGTTTTGATGTACCTTTGTCCTTGTAACTGATGTGGAACCCATAAATGAGCAACCGCTCATGGGTGTAATTCAAGAACTCAATAAAAAAAAATGTATACACCCCAACACGCATCACCCTATCTAAAGATTCTCAACTACAGGTGGGTGCATGTTGGGGGGGGGAATTAAAAAAACAAAACAACGCTGCTAGAGCAAAAAGGCATTTGCCTTCTGAGACCCAAACCTGC
This sequence comes from Neoceratodus forsteri, assembly GCA_016271365.2. Classification (NCBI taxonomy): domain Eukaryota; kingdom Metazoa; phylum Chordata; order Ceratodontiformes; family Ceratodontidae; genus Neoceratodus; species Neoceratodus forsteri. The sequence goes on along the minus strand of JADMNL010000026.1, from coordinate 277,802,852 downwards.
AACCTCCCAACTATAGCCAGCCACCCCCACAACCACGCCACATGGCCAGCTTGGCAGCCTTCCACTGCACTGCTTCCCACATAACTTCCCTTCACTTCTGTCCCCCATGGTGTGTCTCCTGTCCCCCTCATTGGCTTCCTTTTTCACTCATCGCTACCCTTTAGGGTAGCTCACAACATAGGCACAGAAACTGAATTGATTATATTTGAATTGCTCAATCTCAGTCACCCTTTTTAAGAGATGTCCACTTGGCCCTGTCCCTACGTGGGCCAAATATCCAGACTGTAATGTCTTTCCCACTGGGCACTTGATCCATTATGGGGCTGCAGAAGCTGTTTCTGTCCCTGCTGCTCAATCAGTCCTGTTTAGCTCCAAAAGCGACATGTTGTGGGTGAGGTCTGCAAGGCATCAGTGAGTAACCCTAGACAGGCTTCAGGAAAGTAATGAATTTGAACTCACATTCCTCCCTCTGACTTGCTGTTAGGAACAAAAAAGGCTGACACTATTTTTGCATGCTCCTGGCCTTTCTTTAAAAGAAAAAAAAAACTCTAGTATGACTTAGTATTTGCTAGCCTTCAGTGAGATCTATCATTTTTTTTTTAAGTTGTTTAACCAAGAGTAGCAAACTAAGCTGAAAGCTTTTTTACAGACACGACCTGGGAGCATAGGGAAGTTAAGTGACTTGCTCAGGGTCACACCGTATGCAAGTGGAAGCTGTGGGATTCAAACCCAGGTCTGGTCTACTGGATGTTACCAGATTTGCAGCACAGAGCATTAAACCACTGCGCTATACTGTCTCTCATTTCTTTGGTGGTTGGTGAATTATTTAGTAAACTACTCTCATGGACTTTAAGTTTCTTACTGATGCTTTGCTAAGCCATTCTCTCCTTTGACTGCTGTTCCCTGAAGACTGTTTTCTGACCTTATGCTGTGGACTTACTCTTGTTGGCTGTGATTCACGAATGCTTGTGCGCCTTGCAAGGACAGTGTGTAGGCATTCACCTGACAGAATGCTGCATAGTGGTGCCCTATGCACCCCCCCACAACATTCATTAATGGGCACATTAGAGCCTGGTGCAATGGATCCCCGTCTGACTGTGGGCTTTACACCAGGGGTGGGATGGGAGTTTGGCAGGGGAGCACCCTGCTTGGCACACATGCACAATGGCACTGTGTGCCATTCTGGGCTTCAATGACAACACGGGGTGGGACACTGGCAAAGTCATTGCACCCCCCTCCCAGTGCTGCCATTGGTAACAGCAAAGCATTGCTGGCCACTTTACCATGCCGCACCAGCCCCATGCACAACAAGGGGGCTGGGGGTGGCCACTCAGGCACTTATTTGGTGCCCCTGTGTGGATGCAGTCCACAGGTCTAAAGAACCCATGCCGCACTGCGTGGGACTGGGGATCCACTAGTGGATGGGGAATAGGTATCCCTTTGGCTGCCCACCCATGTCCACCGATCCACCCTCACAAACTAGTGCACTTGGTGGGTCTGTGAACAGGAGGTGTGCAGTGGCTGGCGATCATGAATGCTGGCCACCATGCACCCATCCACGGTGCAGAGCCATGCAGGTAGGTTACACCCATTTCTCCCAGGTAACCCACCCCCTTCATGAATTGTGTCCACTGTGATTATTGTTCTGCTTGTCTTTCATATGACTGTTTGTCTACAGTTGCAGCAACTGACATGGTCAAACATTTCCAGATACATTGTTTCACATTATCTCTAATGAAAATCTCTCTGATGACCCTACAGAGGTACTGTACGCAGGCAGAAATGTTCTCTAGAGATAGTACAAACATTTCAGGAAATATCTGATCATATCCATTGCAGAAACTGTACCTGACCTCCTTTTTCTAACATTCTGTGTTTCTGCAACAAGAACTTAATTATTTTGTCAACTGAAATCATTATCCTGTGCTCCACTGCTGTTCCCAAATTTGATGTGCCATGACAGCTTCCTTCAAATCCTTAACAACTGAGGGTTATATTTACGTGTCTGTGAGTGATGTCTGTTCTGTTTCTACCATTCAGCTAGCTTGGGCATAGTGTCATTTTCATTTAGTTCCTGTTTTCATGATTGTCTACCTTAATAAATAAGCTACAAAATGTGATGAACTACCTTTACCCTTCTGCTTGGACTTATCTGCTCATTAAAGGGACACTGTCAACCTTAGTTTATTTATTTTTTTGAGTAGTCTTTTTTTGTTACATAGTCACAGCTTTTGAAACCCAGAATCATCGTGGGTAGTTTGGTTGTTTAAATGAAGTTGTGGTCATGTACATGTTTTAAAAAATAGACATCCATATTGGTGTTACCATACCACTACTATTGCTAACCATTTTGTTTACCTTTGTCCGCACTGTCGATGCCATCCCATGCATGTGCACTGTGTGTTCACGTTCTCAAGCTAAACCCGTCGTGCAAGCCATCTATGAACCTTTCTGCTTTGTCAGTTCTCACACAGCTATCATTTTGTTTTGTTGCTGACGGATCATTTGATCTCAGATGCTAACTCTTAAATTTTGAGGTTGTGTTTCACTGAGGTATACATTCTTTGATAATAATGAACCAGACTGACAAGGTTTCTTTTATCATTTTTTTTTTTTTTATGATTATCTGAGGTGCTTCTCTGGGCTTTGACATGACCTGCTTCTAGTGTGTTTCATTACTGAGCAGTACTGGTGAATGAACGCCTGTATGTGTGTGGAACAATGTTTAAAAAATATTCCCTTAATCAGAATTTTAGTTTTTTACCACCATGTTTAATTTCATTGTAGTAAATTAATAATTAAAGTGAACTTTGCACAGGCTGCTGTTATGCCACTGGTATTTTTGTTGCATATGTTGTTAAACATAGAAACATAGAAGTTGATAGCAGATAAGGACCACAAGGTCCATCCTGTCTGCCCATTTTTTTACCTTATGAATGTGCCATAGGCTTGTACTCTGTCAATGACCTATCTATTCAAACTAATCTTTATTGCTCCCTTATACCTATCCCATGCCTGTTTGAAGCCCTGCACTGTATTCATATCCACCACTTCCTGAGATAGGCCATTCTATGCATACACCACCCTTTCTGTGAAAAAGAACTTCAACACGTGACCCCTTAATTGGCCCCCTCTAATCTCATGCTGTGTCCTCTTGTTCTGCAATTTTTCCTATATTGAAACATGTTAGACTCTTTCACCTTGTTAATGCCCTTAAGGTGTTTGAATGTTTCGATCATATCACCTCTCTTCCTCCTTTGCTCTAGGGCATACATATTGAGCTCCATTAATCTGTCCTCATATGTTTCCTGATGCAGTCCCTGCACCATTTTGGTTCGGCCTCCAGTACTGCACACAGTACTCCAGTTGGGGCCTACCCAGTGTCTTGTGAAGAGGGATAATTACCTTCCTCTTACAACTTGAGATACCGGTACTAATACACCCCAACATCCCTCTAGCCTTATCTGCTGATTTAGTGGTCTGCTTGAATGATTTCAGGTCACCTCTGATGATGATGCCCAAATCTCTTTCTTCCCTTGTGATTGCCAGCATTTCCCCTCCCATCCTATAGGTGGCTTTAGGGTTTCTCTTCCCTATGTGCATGATCTTGCACTTCTTTGTGTTAAACCCCAGTTGTCACTCTTCTGATCATTTTGCCAGTTTATCCAGACCTCTTCTCATTCTGCCCACCGCATCTGGCTCAGCTACTCTGTTGTAGATCTTGGTGTCATCTGCAAACAGACAAACCTTACCCTTCAGTCCATCTGTAATGTCACTGATGAAGATGTTGAAGTGGACTGGCCCCAGGACTGATCCCTGAGGTATCCTACTTGTGAAATGCATCTCTTCTGACTGTATACCATTTACCACCACTCTGTTTTCTGCCTGCCAACCAGTTTGCCACCAAGTTGACAAACTTCTGACCCACCCCAAGCCTACCTAGCTTATTAATCAATCTTCTATGTGGAACAGCATCGAAAGCTTTGCTGAAGTCAAGGTAGGTGACATTAACTGCACCCCCTTTGGTCCACCACTCTGGTTACCCAGTCAAAGAAGTCTATAGCTCGACAGGACCTTCCTATTGTAAACCCATGCTGTCTTGTATCTTGTGCTCCTATGGATTCCAAGTGTTGTACTATCATTTTCTTAAGGAGTGCCTCCATAATCTTGTCCACTACTGAGGTAAGACTGACTGACCTGTAGTTCTCTGCTACCAGTCTTGTGGAGCAGGATCACATGAACACGTCTCCAGTCTTTTGGAACCTCTCCTGTGCTCAGAGACTCACTAAACAGTTCTGATAATGGCTCTGCTAGTTCCACCTGTACCTCCTTTACTACCCTGGGATGTATGCCATCAGGTCCCATTGCCTTGTCCACCCTGAGCTTCGAGAGCTCTTGTGGGACGCTTTCTTTTGTGAAGGGACTTGTCCACACCTCCTCCCCTCCCCGTGTCCATGGAGCTGAGCTGTGGGCCCTGCCCTACCTTCTCCTCAGTAAATACTGAGCAGAAGTATCTATTTAGGATAGATGCTTTTCCTTGGTTCTCCTCCACACACTCCCCTTATCTCTTTTGATCTTAGCAATACCCCTTCTGGACTTTCTCCTTTCACTAATGTATCTATAGAAAATCTTGTCCCCTTCTTTTATTGTTCATGCTAGTGTTTCCTTGGTTTAGACAGTTGCCTGCCTTACTACTTTCCTTGTTTGTTTGTTTTTCAAATTGTTTAACCAGGAGTAACACACTAAGCTGAAGGCGTGTTTATAGGTGCGACATGGGAGCACAGGGAAGTTAAGTGATTTGCTCAAGGTCACACAGGATGCAAGTGGGGGTTGTGGAATTCAATCAATCAATCAATCAATCAATCAAAATCTTTATTTATTCAGGCGAACATCATTGAGCATAGCTCATTTACAAGATGGACCTGAGTGGTCATAACAATATAAGGTTACAAATTTTACACAAGAACATGGTACTGAATGAACACAAATACAAAGATTTATGAATGAGACAGATATACAAATATTTACATATATACAAGGCAAAATGACATTGGACCTAGATCATATTAAAAGGAAGGAAACAAACAGTATTGTAGGGATAAAGCTAGGTAATGGGACTTGGGGGCATTTTTGTACTGAGTAGGTTGGAGAACAAGCTAGAAAACAATAAAGAGATAGGGGTAGTATAAAAGGGTAGGGAAGGAGGGGTGTGAGAGGACTAGGCCTTATGGAAGCAATTGCATGATTCTGGGAATAGACTAGTGTACAGTTTTTTGAAGGATGTTAAAGGAATGAGGGTATCCAATTTCAAGGTCTTTTGAAGAGAATTCCAGATAAGTGCTAGGGAATAGCTGATTGCAGCCTTTCCATACCGGGTGCAGGTGATAGGAATCTTCAGCATGATGAGTTTATTGATCCTTAGGGTGTAAGGCCTGGATGTGATCTGGTTGAAACAATCTGAGATGTAGGAAGGGAGTTTGTTTGTCAGAGCTTTGTAGATCCAGACAGCAGCATTTTTGTTTCTTCTATGTTGTAGGGATGTCCAACTGACTGCATTGTAGAGAGAGCAATGATGGGTGCTGGAGGAAAGATCTGTAATGAATCTAATAGGTCTATGATACAAGGTGTCTAATTTATTTAAATGGGAGAGGGAACAGTGACCATAAAGGAAGTCAGCGTAGTCAATGAGGGATAGGAATGATGCCAGGATTAGCCTTTGTTTGGAATCTCTGGTCAGGTAGTGTTTGATCCTATAAAATACTCCAAGTCTTTGTCTAAGCTTTTTCAGGAGCTCTTCAATATGGCTAGTATAGTCAAGTTTATTGTCAATCCAGACTCCAAGATATTTGAATTTGTCCACATATTCCAGATTTTCACCAAGGATGGTAGATAATTGTGGGAGGGTGAATGATGGGACAGTGGAAGAGAAGCTCTTGGTGGCAAATAACATAGCTTTCATTTTCTTGGCATTTAGTAGTAATTTCTTTTCTAGTAAGTTGTGCTGTAGGAGGGAGAACTCAGACTGTAAAAGCTCACAGGCTTTTGATGGTGAGGGATTACTGACATATAGTACAGTATCATCTGCAAAGAGGTGAATATTAGATTGTGAGAGATTGGAGTCAATATTGTTCCATATTGTTCCATGGGAATTCAAACCCAGGTCTCCAGATTTGCAACTCAGAGCCTTAAACCACTGCACTATACTGCCTTCCTTAGGGAAGTTTGGTATGCCTCCCCATCTTCATCCCACTACATTCCCTTATATTTCCTGAACACCAGCCTTTTGGCTCTGACCTTTTCTGCTACTTTTTTTGAGAACCAATGTGGCTTCCTCCATTTTTTTGCTCTTGCTTTTCTCCCTAACACATTGGGATGTTGCTTCACGTATTGCATCCTTAATGTTTGCCCACTTTGCCTGTACCCCCTCACCTGTATTTCTTCTTGCCAGGACTAGCTTAACTCTGTTGGCCATCTTATCAAAGTTAGCTCCTCTGAAGTCCCGTATTTTTGCCATGGAATGGGATGATTTAATTCTAGTGGCCAAACTGAACCATACCATGTGATGGTTATCACAGACGCACTCAGCAGTTCAGTCCTCTACTCCCAAAGTGCCAACCTCTGAACTCAGCCATGTGAACAGTGAACAGAACAAGGTAACTCTCTTGTCCGTTTTGTGGGTTTGAATCAGCTTTGTCCCAAGTTCGGGAGGGATTCAAACTGATAACCTCTTGTTAGCATAGCCAATTATCAGGCTCAGATAATTCCGTCTTCAGGGGGCCAGATATCTTTGCCTATGGGCACCTAACCAGGTATTTCAAAATGAACCCTTAGAACTCTATGCAAGACTTAGAGAACTCTTATCTGTTTCCCAGTTTGGTATCACAATAAGCACATGCACAGTGTCAGCTATAATCATCTAAGATTCACTTATATAAAAAGAAATTTCAAGGCACACCAGGCCATTTCTGTTTTTAGAATACATAGCTTTACTTTAAAATAGATAAAATAGGAAAACAGTAAAATACAGAACAAGATATCCCCACACATACAGCCTTAAAAGGAAAAAAGGTTTAAAAGTACAAATTCCTACAATACATACATTCAGGCTAGTTTTGTCTAAGGTCTCCTTACTTCTTAATCTTTCAGTGCTTTGTTGTTCCTCTTTCCTCAGTCAGCTAAAAATGTGAATGTCATTTGTAAGGTCTGCTCAGTATATTTGAAAGCAGTCTTGAGCAGGCCTTCTCTCTGAGGTCATCTAACTCCACCTTGGTGTATTAAAATGTATATTTTATAACACAGGATGTCCTAAGATATTTAAAAAAATAATAGGTGACAAAAATGAAAATCATGTGACTTGTCAAAACCAGTCTGTGATTTGCATCACCCAGACATCAAAAGTCTCTTTGATGTAATTCACTGGATACTCCAAGCAAATGCACATTGGACTTATTACTTTAGTCTGGGACCTGCTCTATCCAGGCATCTAAGTCTCTTTGATGTATTTCCCTGGCTTTCCTTGGAAGACACCCCATACAAATGCATATGCTCTTTTTCCATGACACCTAGTGCAAATCAAAGGGTTCCCCTGAGGATGTCCTAAATGGATATTTTAGTTCCTGACTTCAAAAGAACCTAACAAGCTAATTGCATTTCAGAAATCTGCAGTTTAAGCTACCTCCTGTCCTTTGAACTTATCCCTGGGGGTTGGATGTGTCGATTTCAGCAAGCCAGAATGTTATCTGACAGACAGTCCATCACACATTTTTTTATATTTATAAAAAATGATACAGGGATCAGAAACGGCTGTCCACATGTCACAATCCTCACCACCTAGACTGAATCTGGGGGCTCTGTCCTCCTGCATGGGATGAGCTTCCCAAATCAGTTCACTCCTCATAGACCCTGGACAGCACATCTGAGTTCTCCTTGTTCTCTCCAGCCCTATGCAGAATGGTCATGTCATATCCTTTCAAAGCAAGACTCCATCTTAGCAATCGACCATTATTTTTCCCCATCTGCATCAGCCAAACCAGGGGGTTGTGGTCAGTCTGCACCACAAAATGCTGCCCATACAAGTATGGCACCAATTTCTTTAGGGCCCACACTATGGTCAGACACTCCTTTTCCACCATGGAGTATGCATGCTCCCTGGGAAGTAACTTTTTACTCAAGTAGGCTATTGGGTGATCCCTCCCTGGCTGGATGTCTGACTCAGCATTGCCCCAATATCCACGTCTGAGGCATCAGTCTGAACTATAAAGGTTTTACTATAGTCAGGACTTGTCAAAACAGGAGCACTGCACAGTGTCTCCTTTAGTTTGGAAAAGGCTTCCTCACAGGCTGGGCCCCAGGTCATTTTCTTGCCATCATTTTCTTTGTCAGGTTAGATAGGGGAACAGTCAAGGGACTGTAATTGGGTACACATTTTCTATAGTACCCTGCTGTCCTGAGAAAATTCCTGACCTGCTTCTGAGTTTCAGGTCTTGACCATGCCTGGATTGCTTCTATTTTTATTTGGTTAGGATGGAGCTGTCACTGGCCTACCACATGCTTGAGGTATGTCACCTCTCCTATGGCCACCTGGCACTTCTCGGCTTTGACAGTGAGCCCGGCTCTCTATATCCTGCCCAGCACTTCCCTAGGTTGGGATAGGTGTTCCTCCCAGCTGGTACTAAAGATGGCAATGTCATCCAGGCATGCCATGGCATACTCTTCAGCACCTTTAACACCTGGTTCACCAACCTTTGGAAAGTGGCCAGGGTGTTCTTCATTCTGAAATGCATTACTTTAAACTCAAATAAGCCTATTGGAGTGATGAAGGCTGACCTCTCCCTAGCTCTGTCTGTCAACTCTACTTGCCAATACCCCTTTATCAGGTCAATGGTCATAAGGTAGGTCACCCTTCCCAACTTATCTAGGAGTTCATCCATCTGGGGCATCAGGTGGGCGTCTGATTTTGTGACTACATTCAGTCCATGATAGTCCACACAGAAATTAGTTGAGCCATCTGGCTTGGTTACAAGGACTACGGGTGAGGCCCAGGGACTGTGGGATCTCTGGATTACTCCTAAATCCAAATTCTCCTCCACTTCCCTCCTAATGTCCTTTTGGACAACCTCTGACACCCGATATGCTGTCCACCGTATGGGCATCTGTGTCCCTGTCTCCACATTGTGTGTCGCTAAGGGGGTTAGTCCAGGCTTGGTGCTAAACAAGGGGACAAAGTCTGCTAAAACTTCCCTTACTTTCTGGACCTGGCATGGGGTCAGCTGGGGAGACAATTTCACTGTCTCCACAGAGGACTCCCACTTACTCTCTTCCAGCAAGTCCAGAAGGGGGGTCTCCTTCATCCGTCCCCTCCTCATGACTACACACTGCAAACACCATGTCAACCCTATATGCATATGGCTTCATCATGTTGACATGGTACATCCTTTCTGTCTGTCTATGATCAGATAACTCCACAATGTAATTCACGTCATTTACCTTCCTAACCACTTTGTACGGTCCTGCCCACTCAGCGTGCAGCTTGTCTTTCCATGACTTCCTGACCCACCATGTATGAGCGAGCTCTGGTTCTGCGGTCATATCATACTTTTTGTTTTTGTTGGGCAGCTGCCAAGTTGCTCTGGGCTGTCCCCATAAGCTCCTTCAGCCTTTCCCTAAACCTAAGGATGTAATCCACAATGGGAGTTCCCTGGGTGGTGTGTGTGCCTTCTCAGCCCTCCCGGATCAAGTCTAGGGACCCATGTATCCAACATCCATATAAGAGTTCAAAGGGGGAAAATCCTGTCGACTCTTGGGGCACCTCCCTGCATGCAAACAACAGGTGGGGAAGGTATTTCTCCCAGTCCCTCCCATGCTGTTTAGCAAATGCCTGGAACATTGACTTTAGGGTACCATTGAATGTTTCCACAAGCCTATTGGCTTGTAGGTGATACAGTGTCGTATATCTCTGCACCACCCAACACTTCTCCCATAAACTTTTTATCAGGTCCGACATGAAGGAACCCCTTTGATTGGTGATAACCTCCTGTGGAAACCCAACACAGAAGAAAATCCCAAGTAAGGCATCTGCCACTTTGTCCTCAGAGAGGATAGGGTGACTGCCTCTGGATACCAGGTGGCATAATCCACCACAGTTAGGATGAATCTCTTCCCTGAGGAGCTGGGGATATTTAAATGACCCACAATATCCATTCCCACCCTCTGGAATGGCTCCTCCAGTATGGGCAATGGAATCAGGGTGGCTTGGGTTTTCTTGCCCACCTTGCCTATTTCTTGGCACCGGTGACAAGACCTGCAATACTGCTTCACCTGCTGGGTGAAGTTAGGCCAGTATAAATTTGGGGCCAACTGCTGCATAGTGCACATGATTCCCAGATGACCAGACAAGGGGATATCAAGGGTAATCTTGAGCAACTGTTCACAATGCCCCTAGGGAATGTCAAGCTGCCTGCCTAGCATCCCTCCCTCTGTTTGTACTGCCTGAGTACACATAAGTCCATTTTCCTAATAAACCTTATGTCTGCTGTCACCTCTCTGTGCACCATCCAAGTCTGCCCAAGCTCTCAGTTTCTCTAAACTAGGGTCACTCCTCTGAGCAGCTGTGAACCCCCTCACACAGTCCCAAGGCATGGGACAGGTCCTCTTCAGTCGTTAAACTAGGGTCCCTAGTACTAGCATCAGGGCCCTCAGGATCACCGTAAATCCCAATCCTCTGATAATGGGTCACCCCTTCCTCTTCGGAGTAACCCCGTGTAGCTGTGTGGTTACTTGCTACCAGGGAAATTTCTAGTCCCTTTTTATCAGTCTCCCCATCTGGAGACACAGGCTGGGGAACCAACCTCTCAGTGGTTTCCACACTGGTTTCTGTAGGTTTAGGGAGCTACAATTGTCCCTTGCCACTTGGCTATGGGTAACTGCACATACCATTCCCTGTTGGAGATTGTTACCCAGGATTGCATCCACTGCTAATGTTTTGGCTACAGCCACCTGTTGCACAGTTCCCCCTGTTTCACCCCAGTCCAGGAGAACACTAGTGAGGGGCAATGTTTTCTCCCCGCCTGCAAAGTCCTGTACAGTTATGTGTTTATTGGGTATAAGCTGACCAGGCTGTACCAGACCCCTTTTACCAATGTCAGAAATGCCCCTGTGTCCCTTAACCCCTGCGTCTGCACACCATTTACCATGACTGGGTGCATGTGTTCCCTCATGTTCACTGGCATGCTCCCAGGGACACACAAACAATCCATTTCTTTTCTAGCACCCTGTTGTGTATTATTGCTTGCCTTTTGGGGACACTGTCTGGCAATATTCCCAGTTTCTTTACACAACCAACATGCATTTCTTACTTCAGAGAAATCTTTTTGTTGAAACTTGGGGCTAACTGGTTTTGGTGGAGGCAGTGAGGGTTTTAGCTGCACTGAAGGCATGCTTTCTGCACTGCCATGCCCACCCCATTCACTTTCAGAGCAGGTCTGCTCTTGGCATAGCGGTCTGAGAGTTCAGCAGCCTCTTGCACTGTTTTTGGATCTCAGTACCCTAGCCAGGTTTTTAGCTCTGCTGGGCATGCCCAATGAACTGTTCTAATAAAATCACATTTTCAATTTTATCAACAGAGTTTGCCTCAATTCCTTCCCACCAATGTTTTAAAAACTGACGTTGTTTTGTGGCTAGCTCCTCATAGATCATATCAGGGCTTCTCCTGAGCTTACAGAATTTAGCTTTATATGATTCAGCAATTAATTCAAACTTTTTTAACAGTGCAGCTTTTAGTTTGCTGTAATTATTACTGTCCTCATTGTCCATTTGACCCAATGCATCCTAAGCTTTCCCGGTAAGTAGCGGGGATAGCTGGAAGCTCCAGGACTCTCTAGGAATTTTAGCCTGAATACAAACTTTTTCAAAAGAATTTAAAAAGGCATCCATGTCCTCCCACTCTTTAAATTCAGCTATTAATTTGGAGTTCAGTTTGTAACCCAGTCCTGCAGTCCCAGTTCAACCCAAGCCACTTACCTGTTCTGGTGCCACTGGTTGGAGTTGTAGCTTCTCCAGTTCATGCTGCCTGTGGCACCCCTCTCTCTTCTCCTCTGCAGCTTGCTGGTGCTCACACTCCTCACAGTCTGCATCTCTCTGTTCTCACTCTGCCTCTCAGCGTTCACATTCTCTCTCATGGTCCACCTCTCACTTCTCTTGCTCTGCCTCTTGGCGTTCTCATTCTCTCTCACAGTCCATCTCCCTCTTCTCTCTCTCTGTCTCTCTGTGTCTTGGCATTCTTGCTGTCTCTCATGGTCCACCTCCCTCTGTTCTTGCTCTGCCTCCAGTTCCATCATGCGTGACTCAATTTGCAGCCTGAGTACCTCTGGATTCAGGATACTGGTGACCTTCCCCTGCTGCTGTGGCCCTTCACTGACAGTGGCCCTGCTGTCCTCCTCATTGGCTCTGGACCCTTCACTGGCCACTAGCCCTTCCACACTTGAGGTTTGGTCCTTTCCAGTCATGGCTGGTGACTCGCTGCTCTGGGTATCTGCTACCATCAGAGGATCTATGAGGCTCTGCTTGCTTACTTTCATCTCGAATGGGACTCCTCTATCCCCGAACATACTTGGTATTACTTGGTATGAAAGAACAGAAGAAGGCCAGAGGCCATTGAGACTGTTCCCCACACAATGTGGGACATTATTAATCTATTATCCCTCAACCAAACATCTAATTTGTTTTTAAAGACAGTGGCACTAGTTGCTTCTACCAATTCTTGTGGCAAGGCATTCCATACAATGGATGCTCTTACTGGAAAAAAGTTTCCCCTTTTGTTGGTTGTACAAGTTTTTACTTCAAGCTGTTTATTATACAGTCTTGGAACATGTCTCCTTTTAAGTAATCTACAGTGTGCCTGCTGTAGTTGGAAGTCATCTTTCCTTACTACTGCTACTCTGACTGGCACTTTTACAGAAAAAAAAATAAAACGGGTATTAAATCGACTGTACGCCAAGGGATATGGTTCTGTTTCCTTTTTAAATAAAACACTGCCTTTCTTTTTTCCAAGTGAGCTGAATAGTTTCAAGCTGACACACTGAACAATAAAGCTTATACCACCAAACTTTTTTATGCCACCGCTGCCAACCAATCTGCCACAAATGCGCTCAGCAGGTCAGTCCTCTACTCCCAATGTGCCAATCTCTGAGCAAAGTCTTGTGAACAGTGAACAGAACAAGGTAACTTTCTTGTCTGTTTTGTGGGTTCGAGTCACCATTGTCCCAAGTTCTGGAGGGATTCAAACTGATAACCTCTTGTTAGCATACCCAATTATCAGGCTCAGATAATTATGTCTTTGGGAGGGCCAGAAATCTTTGCCTATGGGCACCTAACCAGGTATTTCAAAATGAACCCTTAGAACTCTATGCAAGACTTAGAGAACTCTTATCTGTTTCCCAGTTTGGTATCACAATAAGCACATGCACAGTGTCAACTATAACCATCTAAGCTTCAGTTATATAAAAATAAATTTCAAGGCACACCAGGCCATTTCTGTTTTTAGAATATATATCTTTACTTTAAAATAGATAAAATAGGAAAACAGTAAAATACAGAACAAGATATCCTACACACACAGCCTTGAAACAAAAAAGGTTTAAATGTACAAATTCCTACAATACATACACTCAGACTAGTTTTGTCTAAGGTCTCCTTACTTCTTAATCTTACAGTGCTTTGTTGTTCCTCTTTTCTCAGTCAGCTAAAAATGTGAATGTCATCTGTAAGGTCTGCTCAGTATATTTGAAAGCAGTCTTGAGCCAGCCTTCTCTCTGAGGTCACCTAACTCCACCTTGGTGTATTAAAATGTATATTTTATAACACAGGATGTCCTACTAAGATATTTAAAAAAATAATAGGTGACAAAAATGAAAATCATGTGACTTGTCAAAACGGTCTGTGATCTGTATCACCCAGACATCAAAAGTCTCTTTGATGTAATTCACTGGATACTCCAAGCAAATGCATATTGGACTTCTTACTTTAGTCTGGGACCTGCTCTACCCAGACATCAAAGTCTCTTTGATGTATTTCCCTGGCTTTCCTTGGAAGACACCCCATACAAATGCATATGCCCTTTTTCCATGACAACTAGTGCAAATCAAAGGATTTCCCTGAGGATCTCCTTAATGGATATTTTAGTTCCTGACTTCAAAAGAACATAACAAGCTAATTGCCTTTCAGAAATCTGCAGTTTAAGCTACCTCATGTCCTTTGAACTTATCCCTGAGGAGTTTGGATGTGTCAGTTTCAGCAAGCCAGCATGTTCTCTGACAGGCAGTCCATCACACATTTTTTTTATATATTTACAAAAATGATACAGGGATCAGAACCAGCTGTCTGCATGTCACAATGGTCACTGGCCCCATGTGATCTTCTACCTGAAGATCTGTGATCCTTTCCCTTGCTCTTGTTCTACCATGCCTTCCCATTCTTGTGAACCCACTATGCTAGTTTTCATCATAATTGCATATGTGCCCAGCATTTCAACCTATATCTAGATGCTCACTATCACAGACTGTCAATGACAGCAACTCCTGCACCTTCCATGTACTATACCTTACATCTAATTGCCACATGTTGGTAGTAACTGTGTCCCATGCATGCACAGTACTTGCGTATCTCTGCTTGCAACTCCCCCTCCCTCATTTTTACCCAATCATCTCAACAGTTTATCCTCACTGTATATGGATGTCAGTTTATGAATTCCAACAATAGATTCTACAGAAGTGTGAAGATGAATCATTTATACTTTCTAGATTGTAGATACATATAATATTTTTAAACTCTCATTGTGTACTCTTAACACTTTGAAAGCAATTTCAAATTTTCATTACTTCTATTCCTCATCTTTCCTTACCCCCCAGCCCCACCCAATCATAAGTTCAAATCGATTCTAAGTTTATTTTTTTGGGTGATAATGAGGGTGCAGGGCAGAATATAATAAGTGGCCAATATGCTAAAATATACAGTGTCCTAAAAACTGATTGACAAAGAGTGAAAAAAGTGGTCAGAAGAAGCCAAGAATATGATTAGAAATATGCAAATTAAAACAGTGGTTGAATTTGTTAATTGTTTTGCACTGCCTTCTGTGAGCAGATGAGTAGCTGACATAGAAACTCTGCCATAAGAATGTTTCACATTGTACATTATTTACTGATGCCTAATGTCATCCTGTGGAAATATAGTGGCCTTTGTTAGATATGAAAAAATATGTTTAAACAGTGTCATCTGTGAAATAATACCCCCTCCCCAAAAATATAGTTTGTAGCAACAATAATTGACTTTTGTTTATGAGCATTTTTTTTGATGAAGCAGAGCACACATGCAGTCTCAGACCTATTATGTGACAAGGTATGGATAATAATTAAAATAAAATAGAGAGGTTAGAGAAGAATCTGGTTTGGAAAAAAGGATGTTTGTAGAGCTAATATACGGTTCATACATTGACAACATGGATACTGATTAGAAACATAGTGGGCCCTATTCATGATTGCAGGGGGATACTCATGAACTGCACATACCCTCCCCCGGCACAACTCCACCCCCCCCAGTGATCCATGCAGGGACTTCATTCATGAACAACGCTCCCTGCCAGGCTCCATTATGCGACTCCACCCCTCAGTTTACAGGTTTGCAGGGGACGCTCAGTGCAGGGCTGTGGACCTGGCCATACTGCCAATTGGCTGCCTGGACTGGGTCCTGTAGTGGATTCCTTGTGCACGTCAGGTGCCATGTTGCCAACCAGTGTATATGTGCACATAGACTGAGGTGTGGGGGACCACAAGATGATAGTCCCTCACCCTCTCAAATGTGCCCTGACAGGGGCAGCCACAGTGAGAGGTCTGTTGACCCATGCCATCCCCTTCACATGCAACAGTGGCATCCTGGGGGCACATAACATTTACAGCTGCCTTTAGAAGGCATAACGGTTGCCCCCGCACAAGACACCTGCCCCTGTCATGAATGGCATAGAGTGTGAACATGCTCCCTGCTCCAGTCCCTGGCCCACTCCCATGTGGAGCTGTGCATTTGGCCAGTGTGCCAGGCACATGGGGGTGTTGCAGGATTGTGAATGGTGCATGGGAGGTGCAGTGTGCACAGCCAGATATGGGTGGGCTATGCCCAGGGGTTACACGGCCCGTATCCCTTCCGTACCTTTTGTGAATATGGCCCATTGTGAGCATTCATGGTAGATGATCATATTAACTCAAGGTTATCTCACAATCGGGATCCTATCAAAAAGTGGCTTGATAGGGTATACATTTCCTTAGTGATAGTAGATGTCAAACAAAATATCACTTACTTAGTATTTTACCTTGGAATACAAGAAAGGCATGCTGGTCACAGTAACTTTACCCCCCCCCCCCTTTGAGGTGGGAACTAATCTACAAATTCTGTTATATACTGTGGTATCTCACTGTTTCTTATGATCTTAATTGTCAGGTGTCCCTTGACAAGTCATTTTACCTCATGTGAAAGCACAACTTGTTTATTTCTCATCAGTCATCCCTGGGTAAATTTATACACCCTGTATGCACATTGCTGTATAATTCTTTTCTTTTGTAATTATTAGTAGTTTTCTTTTTTCAGAGTTAGTTTAGATTTGCTGCTTATGCATAATAGTATGCATGAGATCCAAAGCTAATCTATGGTGTTCACTCAAATGAAAAGTTATAATTTGTAATATGGACTTTATGAGATTCATCTGTTAAAGACCTTCATTAAATTATTTTTTTTGGTGACTCATAAGTGCCAGTTGTATACATCATGTTTGTTTAAATGTATGACCCTTTGCAGAAAATTATGACCTCTGCTTGAGTCAAATTTGATCTGCATAAGTGTCATTTCACTAACCCATTACAACAACGAAGCAGTAGAGAAACTGCTGGCCAGAAGCAAACAGTGTTTCATTAATTCAGTTAGTTGCAACATAGTACTACTGTATATTTCTCTATACATTTATTTATTCTCAAACCCAATTGCATGCTACTTCCATCTTAGTGGGGGGAACTAAACACTCTAACTGTAGGATATGTCTCTTTGAATGACTTTTCTATTACTACACAAGAATATAAATATTTGCAGCATGACAATGGTTATTTCAGAGAAGACAGATTTAAATCTATAACATATTCACTTGGTGCTTTTTCTCAGTCACAAACCTCTAAATCACAAAACACTGATGCAAATGAAAAGATTCCCATGCACTGTTCATTGATCTGCAGTTCACATTTACAACAATCACTAAACCTTAGGTTTTTTTTTTAACAGGCTAGCGTACTTATCATGAAAGTGACTAATTTTTTTTTATATAGTTGTCAGTACAAGGACAATGTGTACTGAGAGTAGTAATGGGTTGTGCTGCAACTGCCAGTTGTAGTGTACAAAATTAGAAAATGTCAGACAGTTTGTGAGAAAGAAAAAAGGAAAAAAGGGACAAGCACACTCACAAACAAATGTACATAAACAGAGTGAGAGAGAAAAGGCTTCCTAAGCAGTAACTAGAAACAACACATTAATCAGACCAGGGCCATTTGTGAAACCTTGCTCTGAGTACAGCCTCAGTGTGCTTTCCTTATAATAGAAAGTGCACCTTCATTTGATAAATTAATTTTATTAATGTGCAGCACTATACAGGGCTTAGGTATCATTCAAAATGAGTGACATCATGAGCTTCAAGTCTTTTAATTTACATTCCATCTCATTAGTACACAAGGGTTTCAAGTGTGGCTGACAGTGCAAGCTAATGTAGTAGCCAGTTGTAGAGGACAGCTAGTCATCTCCTTTTGGAAATACATACTTCAAGAAATATGCATGTAAGAAAAAAGCTAATAACAGCCAAAGGAAATAAGTAGAAAAATAACAGTACACCTTACAAAGACAACAGTGAAATGTAAAGTGAGGACCACTTTGAAAGTAATGACTTTTAGCCTCTGCAGTGACACCTCAGTGTTCCCCTGCGTGCATGACTCCAGTTGTGGCAAAAACTTAACCAGTCAAATAAATTATTTTATGGGTGGTTTTCTACTAAACAATCACAGGCTTAAGTGTTAACATTTCTATACTCATAATAAAATAGCTGTCATAAACAACAGGCACACTTCTTTATTGGTCTTGTTTAGATACCTCTGTAGTCAAGTCAACAGTAATCAGTAGGACAGTGCTCTCATGTATTAACGATGCATGTATGCACAGCAACCTCAATGGAGCAGTGCATCTTCAGATTAATTTCATAATGCTGTTGCTCTGGGCCACTTCTCTTCTTAAATGAAGACTGCTATTTCTAATTAGGATGTCTTTTGCCAATGTGGCTCTGGTTGGGCCCAAACTTCAATTTAGCGAGTGGTTCAGCTTTGTATCTAGCAGACCAGTGACTTTGAGCAGAAGTGGATATGTTATTTTACTTTGTCAGTTTTAGATATGTTATTTTATGTTATCAGCTTTGGATATGTTATTTTACTTTAACAGTTTTCTGTCTGCATGAAGTATATTTCTTGAGCACATTTTTATTCAATTTCATACATTTTTTTACATATAGAAAAATAATAAGGATTGAGGATGATGAAATATAATAAACTAATGTTGGTGCTGAGGCCCAAGGGAAAATAAGGGATTAAATGTCCCTTTTGTTGTTATCCTTTAGGAAAGATCCAAGTTTCTAAATGCTATTATAAAATGGCAAGAAATAAATCAGGAAATGTAATTGGCCAAGAGATATCGCTTGACCATGCATTAATCTCTATAAACACATGGTCAGGTACTGAATCTTATTTCCTCACTCTCAAAAATTACTTAGATCCTTTTTAGAAGTATAATAAACCCCTCCAAAGTGTGAATAATATGATTTTAATGCACTTTCCAGGAGAATAAGGACACTTGGCCTATAGCCTTATGCCTCATTACATTCATAGGGAATGCATTAAAATACTGTAATGCAAACCTTGTTGTGAAGTATCACTTACTTATGCAATGGGTCTTAAAGGAACCATCTCCTCAGCCTTCCTCTGTAATCCTGTGTAGTTTGTGGCATGAACAACGCCTCTATTGCACCCTCCTTTATTCATCAAGATTAAAATGTAAAGAAAACTACTTAAGTCTGGAGCTAAAACCTGCTTGACTCCATTGCAAAGGCTGTGATCTGACTCATGCAAGACATCATGGGATTTGATGATGCTTGAGAGCTGAAGCCTTTAGTTTTACTGCACTTGATGCAGTTTATGTCATCTACAATAATTGTGTTCTTGTCTTGTGGTGGCCATCAACCTTGTTTTTTAGCCATCACAGGAAAAATACAATGACAGCAAGGTGACTGCATGAGAACAAGGGGAATGCATCTTCAGTCTGCAAAACTAAGAACTTTTTTTGAAATTTAAAATGCTTTATTCAATTTTCAGATTACAAAAACATTAGCAACTATAGAGATATTAACCATGAGAAGACAGTAACAACAATACATACACAAACAAAATGAAACACTTACAGCTACCCCCACCCTCCCCCTCACTCCCCGCCACCTGACAGCAGAGTGGCATCTAATTATAAACCAAAGACCAAACACAAGGTATGGCTTGATAACAGAACCAACAACCTTAGGGGAGACTGGGGCTAGCTTGGGAGGTGAAAAGCGTGTGCGGTTTACTCCAAGTTTTGTCAAACAATGGTTGTCAGTTATGCAACCCTGCAATTAGTCTCTCCGTTCTAAGAGTAGCAAGATATTCCTGCAACTACTCATGATAAGATAGGCTCACTAAATCACGCCATTGATGCATTACCAGTTTTTTAATTGATGAGGAGATTAGGGCTAGGAAGTATCTCCGTTCCAACACTTCCACCATGGAGTAATCCTCCATTATGCAGACCTCCGGGGAGAAGTGATCATTAATTCCTAGTAAAAGGTCTGCCCTCTGGTCAACAGTTGCCCAAAGGGAAGTCACTTTAGTACACTCCTAGAAAATATGCAAAGGGGTGCCTTTCTTCTGCCTGTATTTTATGCGGAGAGAAGATGGAGCTCTACTCATTTTGAATAGCTTAGTCAGTGTATGATATAAATTATTCAAGACCTGGAATTGCATAAGTCCTAAACAGGCTTGAGCAGCATACTTATAATTATCCCTCCGTAGTCTCTGCCATTTTGGGGGGGGCCTTTGGAAATAGCGAGTTCCAGTACTCGGAGACCCCATTCACATGTGGAAAAACCTTAGTATACAGGCAGGCATATAACCTGGAAACTGAATTGGGCAACCTGGCCAGTTCCATGATTGATTGCAGGAACCTATTCTCATTGCGATAATCAAACTTTGCCGCAAAGCTTTAGATCACTGCATGGTGGATCTGATACATCTTAAAGATAAAAGGGTTACCTATCTGAAACTTCTGCATAATGTCTGGTGAGGAGATACACTCCCCATCCCTGAGCAGATCACAAACCTTTACTCCTGCCACCTGGGGTAGCCAACCAGAAAGGAGGGGCTTACCTCCAATTATAAAATTAGAATTCCTGAAAATGGGTTGTGAAATATCCCTCTTGTGTTTATATTTAATAAAGGAACAAAACTGAGCATGGACTTTGGTTGAGACTGCAATCACGGTAGCCTGCATCTTGCTTGGTAGGTCCCTAAGGCCAACATGAAGCAAGGCTGTGGGAGACACCCCGGAAGTGGCAATCAAGTCCTGCTCTATGGCAAGCCAGATCGGTATATACTGAGACGAATCCTCTCCAACAGGTGGAGCTAGCCACCTCAGGTATTTACTTGCATGACTGGCCCAATAATATAGCCCAAAATGAGGCAAACTGAGCCCCCCCCAATTCTCTAAGTGCCACCATCTTATAATACACCTTTCTTGGGAGGGGGTGTTACCTAACCATATAAATCTGAGATGACAGCATGTATCCATTTAAACCAGAATAGGGGTAATCAAGTATTTAACAGGTTAAACAGGTAAAAGATCCTGGGCAGTGCATTCATTTTAACTAGGCTAATATGACCACACAGTGACAGAGGTAACCCCTTCCACCAGGACAGGTCCTGTTGGATCACACAGACTAATTCTCCTAGATTCAACTCTTTCATTTCAGACTCACTGTTAGAAAGATGGATCCCTAGGTATTTGAGGCATTTGGGGGACCACGTCAGGTCTAGGTTAAGTATGTCTACTTTCCAGACTCGAGCTTTCAGAGGCATTACAGCAGTTTTCCATAAGTTGAGTTTATAGTTGGAAAAGGAGCTGAATTTTTCAATGATCTCAAGTGCAGCAAGTATGGAGGTAGTGGGGTATGAGAGATGAAGCAAAATATCATCAGCATATACTGACAACTTCAACTCATGTGTCCCAATCCGGACCCCCTGGATATCCATGTGCTCCCTTAATTTGACAGGCAAGGGTTCAAGATATAAGTTGAATAATAACAGTGACAAGGGACATCCCTGCCTAGTGCCTAAGTGCAAAGGAAAAGATGAAGAGAACAATCCATTGCAGTAGATACAAGCACTAGGGAAGGAGTAGAGGGACTTGATCCAGGTAATGAATTGAGCTGGAAACCAAAATCTTTGCAAAATGCAAAATAAAAATTGCCAGTCCACTCTATCAATGGCCTTCTTCATATCCAGGGATACCAGAGCTATGGTATAGACAGCATCCCTGGATGCAGAGAAGATGTGGGCCAGCTTCTGGAGATGGTCCTAGGGTTACCACCTGTCCCTATTTTCGCAGGACAGTCCTGATTTGGGCAGCTGTGTCCTGCAAAAAAGCATGAAAAATACTACATGTTCTGACTTTGTAGTAGTAAAAATATTTACTAATTTTCCACTAAATGTTGCAGAAAACTATCATATCTTAACTAAAATACCTTAAAATGATAAGAAACAATAGAAGCAACTAAGAAACTAAAATACTTAGCCTTTATTCTGATTATATAGAGAAAACACGTCTGTTGTATTGGTCAAGGTTACGTAATGTCCTGCGAAAAATCTTGTTTCAGTAAGAAATGTACCACTTTGGGCTTCTTAAAAGGTGGCAGCCCTAGATGGTCCGAGGACAAGCGAGTGGCCATAAAGCCCACCTGCTCAGGGCATATAAGTGAGGGCAACACAGCATTCAATCTAGTGGATAAGATTTTTGCCAGGAGCTTTACATCATAATTTAAAAGGGAAATTGGTCTATAACTTGCCACACTGTTGGGGGGGGGGTTCTGGCTTATAAAGTAAGACAATCAAGGCTTCCAGGAGAGACCTATCTGACAGCTCATCAGAGAGCAGGCAGCCAAATAGCCTGTAAAGCCAAGGCACTAACTTGTCTGCAAACATTTTGTAAAAATTCAGGGGAAACCCACCTGGCCCCAGAGCCTTGTCTGACATGAGTGCAATAATTGCCTTCAGAATCTCGACTTCAGTGATTGGAGCTGTCAGAGAGTATCTCTGTCCTTCTGTCAAGACAGGGAATGGGATGGCATGCAAATAATTCTTCACTACTTGCAGGGACGGAATAACAGACATCTGGAAATACAGTGCACGATAATAATGTTCAAATTCAGCCACAATATCCCTAGGGTTAGTTTTAAAGAAACTATCTATTGAGGAGTTGACACCATTAATAACCCGAGATGCTTCCTGTTTGCACACCCTCTTTGTCAAGAACCTGCCAGCTTTTTCACCCTGATCAATATATTTGGCAAGTTCAGCCTTCTCACACAATAATTCTGTGTATTGGCCATGCAGTGTGTAATGGGGAGACCTGTTATGAGGACTAAAAGAATAAACATTTTAAAAGATGTCCCCCTTTCTATTTTTCTCTCTATCCTGTCTGATTCTAAATTCTTATCTATCCTAAATTTCTTGTCAGGGTGGCCAACCTGGCAATCTTTCAAAATTGTGTTTTCTATTTGTTATGCCCCTCTTTTCTTAATTTTGCATCTAAACAGAAAGTTTATGCTGTAGGGTTTTAAAAATGATGTAATTGCCCTGGTTTAGTAAATCCCAAAAAGTAAATAATAGAGTACAGAAAGCTTAAAACAAGCTCTGCTCTCTGGCTAGAGGCATGTTCTGTATGCCTATGTGTGGTAAAATAGAATGGGTTTTATTTCAGTGAAAGAGCTTAGCGCTATAAAACAAATTCAGTGAGTCTAGTGGTAGCGGAAGCGATGTGTGCGCACACTCTCACACTTGCTGGGCACCGTGCGCATGTTCGCACAGGAGAAGGGTCAAAAAAAAAGCCGCAGAGCTGTAAAAATGCAACCACTTGTTGCAATTTAAAGAAGAAAGTAGCTGGGCTACCAAAAGAATGAACACGGAGGACTCGCAACTGTTTTCAGTTGCTAGGAAGCATTGCTGCACTTTCTTATAAACCCCGAAGTGCTGTTATGATCTCCACTCCTCAGATGGAGAAGGAGGGGGGCTGAATTATGGATATAAACAAAGGACACTAAGGGCATAAGGTGTAGAGCCCTGTAGAGTCCATAAGAAAGCTTAAAGGAGCTGTATTCACTGAAAGAAAGCCCTTAGACAGCTAGAAGGCTGTAATGTACAAAAAGCCGTCAGCTGAAATTGCAGCTGTCAGGAAGGAAAAACAAAAGGAGCAGAATTTTTTAAAACTGTAGAACCAGGCTTTATGCATTGCTTTTTTTTTTTTCTTTTGTTCCCCAGCTCCAGGCTGGCCTCTCCTTCAAGCCCTCCTATGCCCTCTGTACCACACTGCCCCTTTACAGCCACCTCTTCCCCCTATATTGCAGCACCCCGGGTAACCCCCAGACATAACCCTTCACCAGGTGGGTCCCCCTCCTCTGAGAGGGAAGGCACCAGGAGGGCAGCCAGCACCATGCTTGCCCCAGGTGCTGCTAGGGTGGTTCATGCAGTGCCTCAGGGTCTCGCGGCAGCGGGAGCTGGCAACCATCATCCAGTCAGCCTTGGGGCTCTTTCCCGTTTTGCTCCCCAGGGATTGGGCATGCCACTAACATCAGGCGTACCCCAACAATCGCCATACCCCACTGAATTGTAGGATCCTGAGTATTGCTGAGCCCCCGGCCTCCGCCAGGTATCAGCAATCGCTGGGTCGCATCCCTGCCCTCCCCCTGAGAGAAAACGAACAGTTGTCCGATGCTTCAGCCTTCTTTCCCCAGCCAGCCCTCCAGCACCTGAGTCCATTCCCAAACCCGGGTCACTGGCATCACAAGCGGAAATCCAACCACTGCACCGATGGGCCGAACTATGCATTGTTTTTTAGGCATAACAGTTATAAGGAATAACTGCATAGAGTACTAGAACTTAATGTAAGTACTAGAAATTATGAATGTATTTTATGTTTGTATTGTGTATGTATTTAAGTAAATACATTTCTGGAACCTTGCAAGGAAACAGATAGGGAGCGTGCCCTCATCTGTTTCTCTTTGCCAAGGTTGTAGATTTAATTTTTATAATTAAGTAGTGTTGTTTCCTTCCTGTACATGTCAAGAATGTATAAATGTTGATGTTACCTGAATGTCTCTGTTTTTCTGGAAATGTCCTATTATAGAGCAAGCAGCCCATAGAATGGCTGTCTTTATAGTACTTGGGGGAGAGTGATATCATAGAGGAGGAGGGCTAAGTTTCCAGTCACACTCCCTCCTCTAATTAAGGTTTAGAAATATGTTGTCTGGCCTTTTAAGATTGTAATTGATACCGCATATCGAGTATCTATTCCTGATGTATTGTTCTCTGTACCTCATAGTCAGTGTGACAGCAGTCATAAAACAAGTCCATGTTCACTAATTGGGTAGTCATATGACTATGAAGTCACAGAAGAAAGTAGTATTTAAACTCTCCACCAGGGGACAGTTAGAGAGAGGTGGGTCTGTATTCAACTTACCATAGTATGAGGAGGTTATGTGTAGGCTTTCACACAAGTGCTATTTGCAAAGAAGAAAGGAAAATACATTTTTTTAGGAGTCTGAGGAAAAAAGTATTTCCTGTTGTTGATGGGTGTGAAGTTAACACCAATTTTTTCCTTTCGGTGAACTTTATTTTTTTTAATTTTATTATTTGGAAATTAATTGACAAACACACTTAACTGCATTTTATATGCATCTTACAACTGTCTGGAGATCTGTTACTATTCCATGCTTCTACACAGTGCCAGGAGTTCTAGCCTAGTGGAGTAAGGGGTGTCTGGTGAAAGATACTTTTCCATCTCCCTGATACATCTAAGCAAGTCAAGTACTACCTTTTCCCACTTATGTTTCCTGGTGGAGGTTAAAGATATAAATTCCCCTGAGAGATAGCACTTCAGGGCCTCCCATTCCCAATCTGGTTTCCCTACTGAATTCAGGCTAGTGGCGGAAAAAGCATTGATTCTCTCATTAATGTGTGTCACCACTTGTTCTCCTTTAGTCAATTGATGGCTCAGTTTCAAAATGGTTTCCTTTTCCTGTAGGGGTACAAAGGAAAGTTTGCAATAGACTGTGGAGCGGTCCGAGATGACACCATGGGCTATCTCACACTCCGACACCAACATTCCAGCCAAGGAAGATCTACTTATAAAAAAAATAGTCAAGCCTGGACAAAGAGCTATGCATGGGGGACCAACATGTGAATTCTTTTACACCTGGATTTTACACTCTCCAGGGGTCATATAAACCAGAGAAATCAACCAAGTCCAGTAGTGCATGCTGAGCCGGGGACAGACCACCCCTACATCTATCTGACGTGTCCAAGTCTGGTGCAAATGGTAAGTTCCAATCCCCCCACACACAATACTATGGATAGAAAGGAATGGGGACATCAGGGAAAGTAGCTCCATAAAAAAGGAAGGTGTATCAACATTAGGACCATAGATACAATCTAGTAATACTTCCACTCAGTCCAGAATATCCCTAAGAAAAATAATCTCCCATCTTGATCCTTATACATTGCAAACATGTAAATGGCACTTTCCGAGAAAGTAGAATGGCAATCCCTCTACTTTGCATACTATCTCCAGCTGCAAATACCTGGCCAATAAATGGTCTCTGAAACAAATTTGCCTCCCTTTCAAGGGGATGAGTCTCCTGCAAAAAGGAGAAATCCCCCTTTACGTGCTGAATATGCTTAATGATTTGGTACCTCTTAGTTTTATTACATGCTACCCTGACATTCCAAGTGAGAAACGTGTATAAATTAGCCATCTGTGATATGAAAGAAATATTGGCAAATGATATCCTTTATAATATAATCCCTTGTGTTCTTAATACCCCCACTGCACTACTCTGCTGTCCCCTTCCTCCCAAACCCCACTCTCAAGCCCAACCCCCCAATGATATACCACCATATAGAGTTTCTGCCATGACATGAGAGTTTGTATAAGAACGTAAACATGGAAGAAACCCATACTCACCTTCCCAAAGATAAACCACCAGTACCCATACTAGAAAATACAGTCCAGAGAAAGAAAGTTAGGTCCCAGACCCCTCCCCAGCCCCATTATTGCCTATAAGTCACCTATACTAGAAAGTATAATGCTGTTAAAACACTGAATAGGAAATACACATCATTAATATAACTTATAGTCCAGAGGTACAACCCCCCTCAAACATAAATCAAACCACAAATTGTTAACCTTAGTTCTTAGGAATCTGGTATAAATCCAATAACAGAACCTGAAGAAACACTTGAGTAGGACTGAGTTGTTCTCTGCTAGGCAGTCTAAGGGCACAATGGAGAAGCGGGGAGGGATGAGGTGTGTTGGGATATATCCGAACACTGACAGGCCACAGACTGAAAGGCTCAAAACTCTCAGGTCTCCAGAGCCCTCTAAAACTGTTTGTAACCCCCAGGTGGAGCTGTCCCAAAGGCTACTACCCCTGCCTTCTTGACAACTGACAGGTTGAGAGGCATAGGTTCTATGGCGGGTGCCTCCACCCAGAGGTCAGGGTTTGTAGACTAGCTTGGTCACAGACCTCTGGGACATTGAGACCCCCTTTTATTCCCTCTAGTGGGTCACACAGTTCACAGGATTAACAGCCGCAATACCCCACATAAACACACTGTTCGCTCATAAAGTACCACTTACCCTCGAGACTGATTCTGCAGCATGTTTCTGAGGACCCCCTGTAAAATAAGGTTAAACAACATACACAGCAAAATACAATACTGTTTCCATTAAGTGCCAACATCACAGACAATATATAGTATAACAACAACAAATCTGATTTAGTTACGGGACAGTAACACGGGAGGGAGCAATCAGGTTAATTGGCAGAATTAAATCACAGTACTATGCACACATACAGGGTCTGAAAAGTCACACTCTGGGTACCTAGGTTTTGGAGTGGCTAGCCAGGTCCATTGCCTGGGGTTGGCCAGCAGGTGCAGATGGACAGGGCCCTCTAGAAGAAAATATATGCACAATGCCCAATTGTAATCCGGAGCCTGATGGCTCAGTCCATGAAGAAGTGAAACAACAATAATTAGATGCCGCACTTGTAATTGAAAACAGGCTGCTGAGGAATACCCTGATTTGTACTCATAATACCCAAGCTGAGAACCAGATGGTGGATGTTCTTCTGGGTTGCCAGAACAACAGAGCATGGAGACAAGGTCCTTGTGACTGGACCCCACTGCAGTAGGTAACAAACAGATTTAGTCCGAGACAAACTGGAGTTTGCTTCCAGCTTCAACACACAGCACACAGCACAGGGGATTGGAAATAGCAATTCCCCACAAGCAGTATTCACATTCATATGTAAAAGGAAAGTACTATACCAGGCAGGCTGCTCCTAGATCCTGATTGCAATTACTGCAAAATACCTAGGAGCACACACAGTAGCTTCAGTTCCTGACAGATCGAGCGTGATTCAGCAATTTCTCCAGTCTTCTACAGGGTGAGCCTGGTTTCCACTCTTCAAACTTCCCTCTTTCGCCTCACAAATTGGATTTGGTCCAGACTGGCACTTACAACAGCTGCAGGCTAAACCTCAGGGCCTCACATGTGCTTCCCGCGTGAAACTATACACTGCAGAAGCATAGAGCTCCTTCTCTCTTCACACTCACAACTGATCTGATCTTTCAAGTCACAGAGCAGGGCATTTCATTTAGCTCCACACCATTCTGTTGGCTGGTTCAGCTGTCACTCACAATGAGACTCCCTCTGTTGGTGAAAAAAGGCACCAAGGTCAAAACTACATTTCCCAGAGTCACTGCCCATACAATCCCCTTGTGGCTGGCTCAAAATTGATAGTCCAAGTTTCGATTTTGTCCACAGGCTCCATTTTAAGGAACCCCTCCCCATTAATTGGTCCATTTCAGCAGTTCAGGACCAAAATGAAAGAGCTACACTGAAACAGTTCGTGCTGAAATGAAGACAGGTTAGACAAACTACATTTTCTCAGTCACTCCAAATAATTTCTGGCAAATAGTTACATCTTTCAACAAGGCTCCCTCTGCACATGTAGTGATGGCAGAAACGGAGCGAATTAACAGCAGCTCGGGCAGAATTTGAGCATTAAATACACAGTCCCCCTATACAAAACTAATTAAGTCCATAAGCAGACAGCTCTTAAAGAGACAGTACGTGGAGGCTCAAATAGCACTCACTTCACTTGGAACCACACTTAAACAACTTAAATGTCAAACACTGCCCAGACTTGGAGCATTCAGGCAAGCTCCTGGAAGACTTTTGGGAACACAGCACAGGGGATTGGAAACAGCAATTCCCCACAAGCACTACTCACATTCATATGTAAAAGGAAAGTACTATACCAGGCAGGCTGCTCCTAGATCCCGATTGCAATTACTGCAAAATACCCAGGAGCACACACAGTAGCTTCAGTTCCTGACAGACTGAGTGTGATTCAACAATTTCTCCAGTCTTCTACAGGGTGAGCCTGGTTTCCACTCTTCAGACTTCCTTCTTTCTCCCCACAAATCAGATTCAGTCCGAACTGGCACTTACAACAGCTGCAGGCCGAACCTCAGGGCCTCACATGTGCTTCCCACATGAAACTATACACTGCAGAAGCATAGAGATCCTTCTCTCTTCACAGTCACAACTGATATGATCTTTCCAGTCACAGAGCAGGGCATTTCCTTTAGCTCCACACCATTCTGTTGGCTGATTCGGCTGTCTCTCATAATGAGACTCCCTCTGTTGGTGAAAAAAGGCACCAAGGTCAAAACTACAGTTCCCAGAGTCACTGCCCATACAATCCCCTTGTGGCTGGCTCAAAATTGAGAGTCCAGGTTCCGATTTTGTCCACAGGCTCCATTTTAAGGAACCCCTTCCCATTGATTGGTCCATTTCAGCAGTTCAGGACAAAAATGAAAGAGCTACACTGAAACAGTTCATGCTGAAATGAAGACAAGTTAGACAAACTACATTTTCTCAGTCACTCCAAATGATTTCTGGTAAATAGTTATATCTTTCAACAAGGCTCCCTCTGCACATGTAGCGACGGCAGAAATAGGAGCGAATTGGCAGCAGCTCGGGTGGGATTTAAGCATTAAATACACAGTCCCCCCATACAAACTGATTAAGTCTGTAAGCAGACAGCTCTTAAAGAGACAGTATGTGGAGGCTCAAATAGAACTCACTTGGAACCACACTTAAACAACTTATACGCCGAACACCACCAGACTTGGAGCATTCAGGCAAGCTCCTGGAAGACTTTTGGGAACCCCCATTTGCAGGGTAACCCCCATGATCACAGGAAAAGGCTCGAGAAAAATGTTCAGGGTAGTACTATCTCATCTTGAAGCTTTAGAGTCTCTCAATCTGGAGTCTACAGTTCCCTGAGACATGGGACAAACCAATGCTATATGTCCATAGTCTTGCCTCAGTTCAAGTCACTATAAGAGTGGACAGAAAAAATACAGGATACAAAAAACATATCATGTCCCAGGATCACAGATCACAGATAATGCTGTTTTCCAAACTTACATGGGAACCCACCCTAGGGGCAGTGTACTCCAGCTAACTCAAAAACATAGACCACAGGGGGATCCCACAAAGGCATCCAACTGTCCATAGTCTGAGTTGTCCCCAGCAAAGTTAATTTCAACAGCATGCACCTAACATAAAACTGGGTATATACTTACCCACCACAGCAGATTATGGTAGTAAACTTTCAACACTCCCTGAACAAGTCCGGAAGTGCCTGATTCAATTCTACCATAGCTGTATCTGGGGAGTCAAAGGAGCTCCAAGTGTCCTGAATAAAAACTTGAAGGAGGGCAGGGAACACCATCTGAAATTTCAACTCTGCGGCAATCACCTTCATGACTATAGGGTGAAAAGCTGTGTGCCACTGCCTAACTGAGCCTGGGAGGTCCTGTGCTATCCTAAGTTTCTTCTCCTCCTTCCAGGTAACCTCCTGGTGCTCCCTAATCCTACTCAAGAAATGTTGTCATTCCAAGTAGTTAAGGAAGCGAAGAATGAATGGTCAGGGTGGTGACCCAGCTGGCAACACAGGGTGCAGAGACAGATGCACCCTCTCAATGATGTACGTGGCCCCATAGGCGAGTGATTGATCAACTTTTGAACCAATTTCTGAATAAACAGGAGAAGGTCAGAGCCTTCTTCCTTCTCGGGAAGACTGATGATAACAACATTATTCCTCCGGTTCCGACCCTCCAAATCCTCCTGCTTCTCCTCCAGTCACATATTCTTCTGCCTAAGGGCAACCAGTTCCAGCTCCACATGACCAGTCCATTCCTCGAGTGAAGTGATCCACAATTCACTGTATCTGGTACGTTTGCTGAGCTCCTGCAGAGACAATGTGATAGATTTTAACTCCCTGGACATTGATTGAAGCTCCTCCTGAAACTGACAAAATTCCGACAGGAACCGCTCCAAAATGAGGGGCATCTGCACTGATTCTGGAGTACTCGGTCGACTGATCACCACAAGTTGAGCCCTGGAGTGCTTAGTGGCTTTGTCTGGTGTTGATGATGGAGTGTGCTGAGGAAAAGCATCCTTCATCTCTGCATCCATGATCGGTAAATCTCACATCCATCAGCAACTGGAGTTCCAGTAATCCTGCATGCCAGTGAGTAAACAAATGGGGCAAAATATAGTTAATAGAAAAGCAAGAGCCTTAAGAGAGAGCTGCTACTAGGTGGCCTGCATCACGTGACTCCTGCAAAAATAAGAACTTGTAACATAGAACTATTCTGACACAACAGAAATAAAACCTTACAAACACTTTCTCTTAAAGTATTTTCTTCCAACTCACACACACTAAAAACTACATAAAACAGCTGGGCTCTTAACTTGAAAAGTTTGATGACTATGTCAAGAAGACAAGAACACATGCACTGTAGAGGACACCAACAGTACTGCGTTATACAGTAGAACTGCATGATGTAGCTCTAAATAATAGTCACACCCTGTGATGCCTTTCATTGGCCATGCAGTGGCCACGGGCATCAGCATACATCTGTCAAAGATAGAGGCTCTGAATTTCTGAAAAGCAGACTTTGACTAAATAAGGGAATTATTCCATTATATGTTGGTTTGAGTGGGCAAAATCTTGGAGGAGGAGGTGGAGAATTATTAAAGGGGCCGTTCTTGATGCCTCTAAGTCATGATTTAAAATGTTACAAGAGAAACGAGTACAATAGACCATTACTCTTCTCTAGAGAGGTCAAGAGGATGTGAGGGCCCAAAATGTGACTTTACCAGATATGAAGAGAAGCATGGTGATAATGAATGGAGTGAATAACAAGAAGGGGGGCAAGAAGGCAATCAGGAATGCAAATTATGCACAAAGCTGCATATTGCAGAGGTAGTCCCAAAAAGTTGAAAACAGTTATTCAGACACACTGTGGTCAAAAGAAAGATGAGAGGGCAACTTGTAAGGCTGTGGGAGGGGGACATGGTAATAGAGGAATAGGAGCAGAAGGCAATGCTACTTCTACTCAGTATTCACAGTGAAGGATAGTGCTAAAAGTGGCAAAAAGGCTGCTGCAGGGGGAATCCCAGAAGTGAGGCAGGCAGTACTTACACAAGTAAGGATCAGAAGAAGGATAACAACCCTAAAAATACAGAATGATCAAGAACCAAATGGGATGCTGTAGGAAAATGGCAGCACAACTGACTGAACGCTTGGCAGAGGCATTCTATAGCTGAATGCAGTCAGAGCTGGTTTGGAAAAATTGGAGGGTAGTGGACATAGTTTTCTGCTCAGTAAGGGAGTGAACCAGGAACAACTAGGTAACTACAGGCCCCTCAGTTTTGCCTGTGTTGTGGGTAAATTAACAGATATGCTAGTCAAGGAGAAACTAGTTAATTACAAATGGATATGGGCTGCAGAATATTAAACAGTACAGTTTTGTTGCAGGGAGGTCTTGTCAGCAAAACTCTTAGAATTCTTTGACTGGTAACTAAGGCAGTGGATTAGAGAAAAGCAAGGGATTTACTCTACTTTGACTTCAGCAAGTCATGTGACAGTGCCACACAAAAGAGTGTTGAAGAAGTTAGAGGATGTAGATGCAGCGAGGGACCTGATCAGATTAATGGTTACTTGGTTGCTGGGGAGACAGCAGAGGGTGATTGTAAATGGACTCAAGTTGGGTGAGAGGGAGGTCACAAGTGGGGTGCCGGAGGGGTCAGTCCTGGGTCCAGTACTTTCAATTTGTTTATAAGTAATATAGGAGAAGTAATACATGGCAAGATATGTCTCTTCATAGACTTATCACTAATCATTCTGGCACAGTGAACAGCAAGGAGAGAATAAGAGAGTTGCAGATGGATATACAGTACACACTGTGGGTAAGAAGGAGGGTCAAAGGTTTGGCAGTAGAAATGTAACTTCAAAAAGTGCAACATGATGCACATAGAGAGCAAGAACTGCAGGACAGAATATTAGATGGGAGGGGTTAAACTGAGCACTGCTTCTGAGGAAAGAGGCTGGGGGCCCAATTTTCAAGTGGGAATGCAGGGCTTGCGACCATGACCTGTGTTCTCACAAAGTTTGCAGCATCTGTGTCCAAGAGTTCAACACAACTTGCACCCAATTTCAGAACCCTGGACACGAGGTTGCAACAGTGCCCTCAATTTACATCAGCTTGTGCCAAAACTGTGGCACAAGCCGCGTAAACCAGTCCCCTTTTATGCATAAAGTTACACCAGGGGGAGCTGACAGAACTGTGCTGCATCACCATAAGGGACTTGCAGAAGATGGGTTGTGGCAAGCTGTTTTCAAAAACTGCACTGTGCCACTGGTCTGATGCAAGTCAACACTTGCGTCTAACACTCTGCCACAAGTCCCTTGTGGCGACGGCAAAGCTTTCTAAAATCAGGCCCTGGGAGGCATTTGCCAATGAAACAAGGCCTACAGTAAGGCAACCAGGATGTTGAGGTGTATTGGAAGGTATTTTAATAGCAGGAGGAATGAGGTAACACTACCTCTCTATAGATTACTGAGAGGCACCATCTGGAATATTGTACCAAGTTCTGGAATCCCTAGTGAGGGAAAGACAAAGACAGGCTGGAGATTATGCAAGGTAGGATAATCGACATAATTCAGGGCTGACAAGGCAAATCCTATGAGGATCATCTTGGGGTACTGAACATGTACTCACTGTAGGCCAGAAGGGAGATAAGTGATATGCTAGAGACCTTCAAGATCCTGTAAGGAATAAACAGGGTAAACTGGGAGGAAGTTTGGAACAGTAACAAAGAGTCAAAAAGACAGGGACATGAGTCAAAAATGCCTGTGGGAGATTCAGAAGGAACATGAGAATATTTTATTTCTCAGACAGAGTGGTTGAGCCATGGAGCAGTACATACATTGAGCCGTATGGCCCTCTTTGCATCTGTAAAATAAATTAAACTACAGGGAAGGAAACTTACTCCATATGACCTCAGACATAAGCAGACACACACATGTGAAGACATGTAGATCCACTCACTGGTTTACTCACTGCATCTTTTATTCTGAACAAATATTTCAAATACACAAGTAAAATCAGATCAACGTTTCAAAGTTTTCTCACTACTTCATCAGGATCTATAAATATAGTGGGCCTAATTCCAAAAGCCTGTAAACCAACACAAGGTGCCTGCATCAAACATCAATGATGCAGCTGGCATCTTTTGTCATAAATCATGGCATTGCCAAATTTGGAATGCAGTTTGCATCAGAATAGGAAGCCATGCACCAAACGGCACTGCTCCACCTGTGTGACCTACATCAGGGTATGCCAGGTTGAAAGGGGGCATACACCACTGCTGGGTTGCAACATCTTCTTTTTTGGGAGTCAAGAACCCCACTGTGGGCATATCAAGGGACTTGAGTTAAACCAGCCAGGAGCTGATCTAAGCCCATTATGCCATTGCCTCACAGGGTAGGGATGGGGGGGCTCTGTATGTGGTGTCTGGGCAGAAGGGAGAGGGATGTGCCATAGGGGTATTGGGGAGTGAGTGGGCATGCCAGGGGGTGCTCAGAGAAGTGATGGGGGGGATATTTGTCCCTAGAACCCTCCCATCCATTACCATAATAGTTATAATAACGACACCCCTGCTGGATGCCCGATTACCACTCCACATGCCAATGTGCTCCTCGATGCACCTATGGCATCCTCTGTGCCCCTTCTGCCTCTGTACCCCTCCTAGTAATTGTTTTTGTTGTGATGGGTGGAGGGGCAGATCTCTGTGGCAATTCCTGCAGGTGTGCCTACAAACAGGCAAGCAGCACTGTCCTGCAGGTGTGGTAACTCCTGGGTTTTCCTGTGGGGACCCCCAATTTTGCAGGGTCCCTGACACACCTGGAGTGTAGTGCAGTCCTAGATCACTGCATATTGTGGTGATTTGAGGGCTCTTTCAGTGTCAGACCCAGTATGTTTATATGACTTTAAACATGCTAAACCAGTAGAACAGATTTTCACCATATCATCAGCAGTTCAGGTATAGCCCTGATTCAGATAGTTCCTTTTACAATTCAGATAATAGTTTGGACGGCAGTAGAAGACAACAAGGAAACAGTGATGGGTATTTTTTAGGAAGGGGGGGCTCAGATGGAGGGGTTCCAAGAACAACAAAAACTGGGGAAAATGCAAATGGTAGAGGTGACAGAGAGAATATTCGGCATCAGGGGCCACAGGAGGCATCCAGAGTTAGGACATGTATGATGCGAGAGAGACAGAGAGACAGTAGGAGACAGGGTGGCAGCAAAACACTAACAACAAAAGAAAACAACAGCATAGTATTTCATATATCAAGATGTTAATTATCTAGAGTGGAAGAAAGTTTTAAAATGTAACCTTTCTTTATGCCCATGCAGAAAATTCAGTATGTTCTGTTTGAAATAAGATATACCCAAATTCTACAGAAAGCTAAGACTTTAATATTACTTAAACACTGTAGAAGACAAGACAGAAACACGAGAAAAAGCTGAAAGACAAACTTTTGCAAAAACATTAATTCTAAATCCCATTTCCTTCCTCCTGGCCAGATACCAGACAACATCGCTACTTATACAGAGCTGGTGGATAGAGATCTAACCAGATCAGAAAAAAAAATCAGTGATTGTAGGAAAACATTCAATCATTTGCAGCCCTCACAGGACTAGAGAATGACAGCACAATTGTCAGAAAAACAGCAGATAAGGGAGGAAGAGTGGTAATCATGGAATTAATGTATTAGACAACTAAATGTGTCTAGAAAATTATAAAGAATCAAACTCTAACCCTGTGGAGGCAGTGAGAACTTTGTTTAGTAAACTATTTTAAGAAGCTCTGGGAAAAACACACCTTACAGAATCAGGGGTGCAGCCATGGTTAAAAGGTTGGGGGGGCTGTGCTACCAAACATTTTTCACTCCCAGCAGAAGCTTTTTTCCATAGTACTTTTTATTCATGTTGACATTACATTAAAATGTATAATTTTATATCATGTATATTTATGTACAACATTTTTACCCCAACCCCTATCTCTTCAGGAAGGTATACCTTACCTATACTTAATATTTTAATCCCTTAATGTAAGGAAGGCAGTATAGCACAGTGGTTTAAGGCTCTGACCTGCGAATCTAGAGACTTGGGTTGGAATCCCACAGCCCCCACTTGCGTAGTGTGTGACCCTGAGCAAGTCACTTAACTTCCCTGTACTCCCAGGTTGCACCTGCAAACAAGCTTTCAGCTTAGTGTGTCTCTCCTGGTTAAACAATAGGAAGAAAAAAAATTAGAACTACTGCAGCACTGTCTGAATATAAATTATATTAGTACATTTGCAACAATCAAGGACTATAAAAGAACTGGCTCAGTCTTCATAGATTCTTTAAAGGTTCTAAATGGTCTTGAATTTGTCTCCATTTTAATCCTGTTATGTCATCTGTAATATTATGTGTATCATATATTAGTTTTTCATTTAGCAAGGTTTCTTTCTTAACTGACCACCAATTGTATTCATTCACTTTACTGCCATCATTGATAGTGCTATTATTATAAAATTACTTTGTGTGGTCTTTTTTTATTGAAAAATTGTTGAACAAAAATACATTGGGATAAACTGGATGATCTATTTCTATTTGTTTTTTAATGATGTTTTTTTTAGTTCGGACTGCCATTCATTTATAGCCAGACACTTCCAAGCACAATGTACAAGTGTACATATGTCACCACAACCATGCCAACAGTGTTCAGAATATTCTTCATGTTTTTTGAAATTTGGTATGGTGTTATATAAGCTGTATTCAGGATCTTCAATTGTATTGATTTGTTTTTTGCTGAGATATACATTTTATGTCTGTTATTTCTCATGTTCTCCCATTGTGTTTCTGTAAAAGCAGTCTTTAGTTGGGAATTCCATTTTAAGTTTAGTTTTTGAATATATATTTTCTATCTTTTCCAATTGTCATTTTATAGAATCTTGTCAGTAATTTATGCTGACCCTTTTTCATGATTTCTATATATAATCTTTAAATCCTGTATAATCCCAGACATGAAGGTTGAAAAATGCATGTTACTTTTTGACATTTGTTTCTTAATGTATATTAATAAATCATATTCCATCTATAGTCTGGTATTCTTTCTTTTAGTTGTTTATATGTGGGGAATAGTGATTCTTCCAATATGTCAATCCATTTGATTACCATTTTATTTTCTAAGATCATGAACAGAGCTGAAACATAATTAGACTTTATTCTTTTGTCAGGTCCTATTGTTAAATATGACCACAGAATATTTATTCTAGTAGGGTTCACAATATATTTCTTTATTATTGTAAACCTGTAAGTTTGAATATGTTGTTTTTGATTATGCAAAGAATTATCCAAACATATATTTTGTAAATTATTTGATGCACCCATTGAATAGATTAGTTTTTGAAATGTCCAGTTGTCCAAGTTAGGAAAAAAGATCCATTGATAATAAGTAACCAAAATCTGGGCTTCCATATATGATGTGGGGTCTGGAGAATCCATTTCACCTGATATTCGAGGTACATATATTATAGACCATGCAATATGGGGTTTGCAACCTCTCCATAGAAATTTAGTAAATACCCATTTTAGATTTTGAAACCAGTCTTTGTTAGAACATCCTAGTATATTTTGTATCACAAACATAAAATGCAGAAGAGCCATCATTTTAATAGCTTCCATCCTCCACCATAATGACAATGTTAAATTTCTCCAATTATCTAAAATAATGTAAGTTTATCTTATGCAGAATTATAATTGGATGATATATTTAGATTCTGATCTACTGTTAAAGTTATACCTAGATATTTTAATTTTTGTTGTATTGAAAAATCTTTTGCACATTTGTTTATTTGAAGTGGTTGATGTTTAGACAGCTTCATTAAGACTAATTTACTCTTATTCAGTTGATAACATGACATGTTTGAGTATAAAGCTGTTTCTTTTAGATACATTTCTAATGATACATTTATGTTGTTAGTTATTAATAAAATATCATTTGCAAAGATGCTTAACTAAACTGTTTCATGTTCTAGGCTGATTTCTTCAATAATATGCTCATTCCTTATTAATTCTAGATATAGTTATAGTCCTAAGATAAAGTAGAGTAAAGGGGGCAGCCTTGCCTTACCCCATTATACTTCAAAATATCTTCTAATAAGAATTTATTAATCTGGAATTTTGCTATAGAGTTATTGTATTGTTTTTTATCAATATTAGCAGTTCCTGTGGAATATCCCAAATGTTTAATATATGTATTAGATAGTCTCTATTTAGTATATCAAAGGCCTTGGAGGCATCGCTGCTACTGCAGAGTAAGTATCTGGTTTATATTCTTGTCTATTATTGATTAAATGTATTATGGCTTGGATTTTTTTATTTGATTGATATAGCTTTCTCCCCAGGACAAAACCATATTGATTATAATTTATATAGTGACTCAAACATTTTTGAATCAGGTTGTTTATTATGTTTGTTATATTTTATAATCTGCATTTAGTATTGCTATCAAACAGTAGTTTTCTGGCATTTCTTTAGGTTTCCCCTCTTTGTGTATTAATATAAACTTTGCAATTTGCATTGCTTGTGGAATATTACTATTTAAAGCATTGGAAATTGTGGGCCAGATATTCAAAACTTTGCAGTGGGCAAAAAACATTTGCGCTGGTTTAGCGCGTGATTAGTGCAGGTTTGCTATATTCAAAAAGCCAAATAGCGCATGCAAACTGCATTAGCGCTGGAAAAAATAATAATGTATGTGAGGGGCAAACTGAGGGTGTGTGTACATGAATACAGGTGCAATGCTATATTCAGCAACTAGCACTGTACTAAGTGGTTTTGCATGACTTAGCATGACACTTAGCATGGTGCACATTACCACACAGGAAAAGGTAGCCTTAACCCTGGGCATCAGCTTTGTGTGACATTTCAGCTTTGTGCAAAGTTTGCACAGCTTTTGTGTGGCTTTGCGTGATCTAATAAATAAATATGACACACAGGCAAAGACAGACATAGAGGAAACATGCTGCTCACTGATGGCATCACAATGATGCCATCATCTGCCACCAGTCCTAGCCATGCCAGGCAGTAAGTGGTGATGCTGCCACCAGTGGACAGCATGGCAGTGTGGCCATACAGCACACAACCTGTGGACCACTCTTCTGTGGACACCAACAGATGCCAACTCACACATGCAGCACTGTGGACATGGAGGATGTTGAGGGGAGAGTGAACAGGTGGCCAGGCTGTGCCACAGACCAGGTGTGGCCACAAGGCTGGGACACATCATGCAGTGCACATAGGCTAGTATTGGGAACACCCCAACACCAGTGTGCCTTTCTGATAATATATGCCCCCCCGGCCACTATACAACTGCCACAACACACAAAGTCAGACATGTATATGTCACTGTGAGCATCCCATGCCAGAGGTTCAGCATCTGTGGGTCACACAACAGCGTAAAAGTAATATCCACTGTCAGTAAACACCTGCATGTTGAGCATGTCACTGTGTATAGTGCAGTCATCAGCACTGCCCTACACACCATAGGCAGTGCTGTGTCCACACCCTACTGGCCCCCTTGCTACTGTAGTGTCTGCTGTGTACTGTAGCATGACCTACAGTGTGACAGTTGCATGTAGCACCACTACCATCTGTGCCTATGCTGTGTTGTCCCCTGGGGTACAATATTCTATGCTATGCTGTACTGTTTACATGTAGCCTACAGCTATCATCATCCACTGCCAGACTGACCTACAGATGGAGTTGTGGTCAGACCAGGCCAGTCCTTGTACTTCCAGACTGACCTACAGATGGAGCTGTGGGACCCTGCAGTAATGCTAGGCAAACTGCATTCAAATTAGGGCATAATGAGATGCTAATCTGGATGTTTGCCCAGAGACTACCTAAGTAGGCTCATTTGCATATCACTTTTGAATATGGCAAAGTTTAACGCTGGGAAAATGTGTTTGCACCTGGCTAACGGTTTAGCCCTGTGCTAAACCTGTGCAAACATGTTAGAGCTGCGCAAACAATTCAGGGAATATTATACAGTTTTTAACACTGTACTTTCACATGCGCTGCTGCCTATAGCTGTACTGGGTCCACTCATTTGCTGGCTCACACATTGGCCACATAGTTCACCTCTTCCTACCTTCACGTCACTGTGCACAGTGTTGCTGTTGTGGTTTTCACTTCCTGGTTGCTATATTCAGAGCTGTCTTATTCCAGGGCTAAGTTTGCCCTGCTACCCAGCTCAGTTTGCCCGGCCTCATTCCTATGCTATATTTAGAAGCAGTTTGCCCCAGGCTATTCCTATTGAATATAGCTTGCTTTGTGCTCTGGGTTAAGTTTGCCTGCCCGGCAGTGTTAATTTAGCCACGGGGCAAAGTTTTGAATATCTGGCCCTAAGTGGTCTATTGATTTTAGCATCCAAGAGGTTATTAAATCTCTAAATGTAATATAAAATTCCATAGTGGTTTATTTCTTGGTGATGCTTCTATGGCCTCTATTATATCATTATCTGATACTGGTATATAATCCCAGGGCTTTGATACTAGTTTTGCTTTTTCCAAGAAGGTAGACATTTCTTCTGGTTTTGGTGTTATTTTATTATGAAATACTGTCTTATAATATTGAAAGAAAACCATGGCACTGCCTTCATTTTTTGTACTATATTCCCTTTTCTATTTTTCATATTTACTTCTTTATTCCTTTGCTTTTCAGTTAATACATTTGCTAATAATTTCCTACTCTTGTCTGTATATAAATATCTTATTATTTTAATGGTTCTGGCTATTGTTTTTGTTTCTTGACAGAGCTGTTCTTGTTTTTCATTTTGAATTGAGTCCATTCTTTTTTATATTTATTATAATCTGTTAAAACTAGTTTATCCAATTGTTTAAATCTAGTGTTTATATATTCATTCTGGATCTTTATTGATTTCTTTTGTTTAATTTGGAACAAGATTATAAAGCCCCTTACAGTAGTCTTAAATGCTTCCCACTGTGTCAATACTGATGTTGAATCATTAAAATTAAATTGACAGAATTCTTTTATTATATTTTTCATTTTAGACACAAAAATGTTGTTGTAGAAGATCGTTGTCAAAGGACTAAGTTTTATTAAATATTTTATCATGTTCTTCCATTTCAAATGTTGTTGTTGTTAAAGCATGATGTGAAAGAAAAATAGAATCTATATCTGTGTTTATTGTGTATTGGGTTAAATTATTTGAGATGAAGATCTGGTCAATTCATGTAAAAATGTATGCTTTCTTATCAAAGTGTGTATACATTTTATTATTTGAGATTTGTTGTATCCATGAATCTGTTAATAGTTCAGATTCTAGAAAACTATTAAATGTATAGCTATATTGTATTTTCCTTTGGCTGGTAATGAAAATGTATCTATCACAGGTGCCATAAGGGCATTATAATCTCCTGCTAATACTATAGTGGTACTCAGTAGTTTCTGAATTCCCTCTGTTAGTTTACATAAGTGATAACATTAAGTTTTGTGGAGTATATGAACCAATAACTAGCTTCTGTGGATGATTAAATGCTGAGCTGAAACCGAGGCATTTAATCCCCACAGAAGCCGATTATTGCAAGTATACTCCACAAAATTTAGTGTTATTACTATTATACCACTAGAATTTGTGGTAAAATGTATTTTTCAGTAGATATTAAATTTTACTCACAGCGCCTGTAATATGGGTCTGTGACCTGCAATGCTGAGGGAGCAAGTAAGAAGCTCGTTTATCACTAACTAATGATTTTCAGATTGTCTGTGTGAAAGTAGTAATATCAGAGACTTACTGCTGGATAGATTATTTGAAAGTTAGTCCCATTCAAAAGCGAGAACTAGAATCCTTTTTACTTTCTCTTGTGAAATGAAATCCATGATTTTGGACATGCGCATTACCGAAGCTGTTAATGCATATGTGCAGAATTGCAGATTCAATTTAGCAACAGAAAATGAAAAGTATTTAGCGCTCACTTTTGAAGGGGACCAGATTTTAAATAATCTATGGGGCTGTAAATCTCCCATGCTAGTAATATCACACATACAACCTGAAAATCATCAGTTAGTGATAAATGAACTTCTTACTTGCTCATGCAGCAGTGTAGGTGACAGACATATGGAGCAGATATTATGTGTGCTGTAAATTAAATTTGAGGTGTGGTGACATTTTGTTTTACTAAAGAAATTGGGGCAGGCTGTAGTTAGTTACACAGGGGCCCAGATATTCAGACTGCGCCAGGCTGTGGCACAAGCCTGGGTGCAGCGCAACTTAGCTGTGCAGGGGTGTTGACTGGGCGATATTCATTGGAGCTGTGCCATGGTACAGCATCATTGAATATCACACCCTGGCCACCCACAGGGTGCATGGCACAGTGGCACTGTACCAGCACAAGTGGCCAGAGTGGAGCAGAGGGATGCACTAGCGCAAATTCCACTGCGCTATATGCACCAACTGCAATATTCAAAAGTGCACATGCAAATGGAGCCATAATGTATGCAAGGTGCAATTGGGCCCATTTGCATGTCATTATGGCCCCATTTGCATTTAGGTGCACTGATCCTCAGTGACTTGCACCTGGCGCCCTGCCAGGCAGCAGCCGTCGGGGCCCGATACCCACTGCACAGTGCGGCAATGTGCCCCACAGCCTGATCGCAGGCTTAAGTAAACATAAATCACATCCTATATCCCTGGTGGTCCAGTGGACTGCTATCAGCCCAATCGTGGGCATTTGGATTGAAAGAAATGAAGTCCAATATCCCCAGTAGTCCAGTGGTACCCCCCATCTGCCCACTGAGACCCACCGCCCACTCCCCCTCGGTCAGCGGTGGGCGGCCGCACCCCACCTGCTTGCTGCCCCACTGTCCACTGACTGACACTGTAGGTAGAGCTGTACGCCCATTGGTCCACAGCATGAGCCAATGAGCATGCAGCCCATACTGTACTACACATCCCAAATATGGGAATGGATCCACTATTGTGCCATGCACAACCCTTTTGAATATCTCGGCCAGGGTGACTCTGTGAATGAGATTCAGTGTGTGTGTATGAGTGAGTGGAGAGGAAGGAAGTGTGGATAAAGGACTGTGGGTATGGTTAAGATGAACAAACTACTGTAGGTGTGGCTATATGTGAATAAACTACTGTGGGCATGTAAGTGGTAGTTTGTGGGAGAATAAATGTCAGTTTTTCTGTGTTGTGATTGGCTGAGAGTAGATACCTGTGGTATAATTAAAAATAATTGATCATGATCAAATGAGGCATAACAGGACACTATTATTATATCCTGGTTAAATATTTTTGATTTAGTGAAATCTATTCTTCTTTCTGTGTCTGTAAAATTTTCTAACAATGTACACTCCAGATTTTTTTTCTAATTAGTATTGCTACTCCTCTGCTTTTCCTTGTTCCACTACTATACATTATATTGCTAACCCATTTTTTCCCTTAATTTAATAATTTCTTCATTGCCCAGGTGCATCTCCTGAAGGCAAATACGGTGGGTGTTAGCCTTTTTCACATAAGTTAATAATTTGGCTCTTTTAATGGAGGAGTTTATCCCATTTATGTTTAATGATACAATTTTAATATAATGTTATACATTTACAAATATTATGATATATGGCAATATAACCCCATGATAATACCTCAGTTGTATTGCTGTATGGTTCCAATAATGGTTATAGGCAATATATTCATTTTCCGTTAATATTGTTTCACTTCAATATCTCCAATAGAAGAAGGTTTCCTGATGTTGCATATTTACTTTTTTTATTTTATTACTCTATCTTTATGTACATCCTTCCAATAATTAAACAAATAACATCCCTGTAACAATAAAATACACATAAACATAATTATGAGCATACCCCTAACATGTGTGACCACTGATAATACCTTCTTTTACCTCCTTCCCCACCATTCCATCTTTCATCCACTGTATCCAGATATCTACTAATATCATATTACTACCATTATGTATGAAAAATAGTATTCAAAT
This sequence comes from Neoceratodus forsteri, assembly GCA_016271365.2. NCBI lineage: Eukaryota > Metazoa > Chordata > Ceratodontiformes > Ceratodontidae > Neoceratodus > Neoceratodus forsteri. Next base: position 277,758,930 of record JADMNL010000026.1, on the reverse strand, counting down.
AAATATACCCAGTAATGATGCTTGGTTTTTGAAATCAAGTAGCCACATCTAAATAACCAGACATAATCAGTAATTTATGTTGATCCACCCCCCTCCCAAACCAGGTAGTTAATTCCAAAACATTTTGCTTATTATTTTACTGAAATTGGTTATGATATTTTTTTCATTTTTAAGTCTGGTAAGGTGTCTTCAACATTATTATAAATTAAATGATTTCCATCAATGACTATTTTCATTTTTGCTGGTAGAATCATACTTGCTCAATTCCCTCTGGACCAACGTTTGTTACAAAAAAAGGCAAACTTTTTCTTGCTAGAACCAGGCCAGCTGGCAAGTCATTAGATATAGATATGTTAGCCCCTGGATGTTTATTTTTTTCTTTTTGTAAACAACTGTAATAAGGGTGTCCTTATCAGTAGACGTCATGAATGTAAGTATAATAGGTCTAGGAGGTTCAGTGTCAGATGATTTGGCCCATAGACCTCTATGACATCTGCCAGTGTCAAATGTGACCTTTTCTGAGTCTGTATCCATAAATGATGCTGCAACTGCCTTAAAGGTCTCCATTAAATTTTTTGTTCCATCCCATAATTCAGGCACACCTGCAAGTCTTATGCTCTTTCTCCTAGTCATTGTTTCAAAGTCTAAGATTTTCTCTTTGAGTTCTCCATTTGCTTTGTCTAGGTCATTTAGCTGTTTAGGGAGTTGGGTGTTCTCTTCAGATAATTTGTTGTTTTTGTTCCTATTTTGCTAAGTTATTTCTTTAACTTCAATATTAGACTCAGTTATTTCCGAGAGTAGAGTCTCATTGTTTTGGTTTTCAGAGCTTTGAGAAGTCTGTTTGTTAATTTTAGCCATTTTGTCAATTACTGCATCTTACTCATCAGCAGACCTTTGAGTTAAGGGCATTCCAGCGGCACTCTCTGAAGCCTTCAGCTGGTCCCTAGAAGAATTAACTTCTTCACTTCCCTCATCAACTGGTTCAGTGGTAAGTGTTTTATGTTTAACAGATTGGCGTTCATTCATGATAAAGAATGAGAGTACACTCATGGTATTACCTTCTGCTTGTAATGATTCACTGGCTCCTATTCCAGCTTTCTCAGATGGTGTGGCTTTTATTGCATTCTGCTCCTTTCTGGTCTGCATTGAGAATGGCACTGTTTTCTTTGTGGCTTTTGTTTTGTGCTGATTTGGTTGTTCTTTCCCTCTGGTCTAGACATCATACCAAAAGCCTGAAAGGCTTTTTTATTATTATTTTGTACCTCTTCTGTGTCATAAAAATTTTCTCTATTGGGCATTTTCTTTTTATGGCATCTCTTTCCTACCATACTGGTACACCATCAAAACTGTCCCAAAATATTTAGTTAGTTAACTTACAGCCTTTAATCAAAAAAGAGGTAAGCACATAGTTTCTTTAGCATTGGTGGGGAGCAGGACTAGCAGGAGGATCAGCAGAGGTGCAATCTTCATGGCGTGGTGTAGAACACCATTGTGCTTCCTCCTCTAATGGGCAGAGCTCCGTCTGAGTGTGCTTACACTATGTGCCCCCAGTAGAAGCTATTTTTTGGTTTTTTTTATATTTATATTTGCTTACATTCTGTTATTGTTCCATCTGTATGAGTCTATTTATAGCCTCAATTTGTGTTGCTGATTTACTCTCTAGTGTTAAGTACTATTTTAGAACTGTGTGATGTAGTTTATGTCCTTCTCAGCCACACAGTTCTATAGCACAACATAGATGCATTGTGCCAACAATGGAAGAGCTGAGCAAAGCCTTAAACTACATCATACAGTTTTCAAATGGCACTTGCTACCTGTGTGGAAATCAGAAATACTCACTATTATCACTAAACAGTCTCTAGAGATAGAATAGTTTCCACAGAGGAAAATTACTTACAAGTGCCGCACAGTACTCCATTAAAGCAAATGTTCAGAATACAGGAAAACATTTCAAAAACACAACATCTAGACATGAAACAGCTGTCATTTCACCAATATTCTGTATCTATCTCTCTCATCTCCACTGTCAAGGACATGTGCATGAAAACAAAGTCCGATCCACCCAGACCTATCTCCCCTCCTCCACAGACACTCCACCTGTGACACTGCAATCAATTTCACAGCAAAATGACTTGATGTCACAAACTGTGTACCTTCAGGGAAAAGCAGATGATGAGGCAAAACCAGGGGGCCAAGACCTTCTCATAACTCTTCTCAGCAACATCAAAGACAAAAGTCAGAACATCACTGAACTCTAAGCAGTCCAATATCTAAGCATGTGAAATTATTTTACATTAAGTATTTTTGGGCTGACATAACGGTTGCATTGTATTCTGCCTTGATTCTGACACTGCTAGGCATGTTTAGGGACACTCTCCAAAAAGTAAGTAAACCACTGACAGTGTCCCTTTAAGGCAGTATGTGGTAGGATTCTATAAACCTCTAATATGTTGCCCTATGTTATTGCTTTAATCATAGTTCTCCAATAATCTGTTTAAAGCTTTAAACAAGATTGAGACACCAGGACCTAGGATCAGCAAGGAGCCAGAGATGCAGTAGATCACAGGTTGTAACAAGTTTATCCCCTCCTAAAATGGGGTACAGTAACCTAACACAAAAAAGAAAAAATATGAGCTTAAGGTAATCAAGTTAAATGTACTACTAGGCCACAGATTACACTGACCAGGGCCACACAGGAAGGCTCACATACACACACACACACACACACACACACACAACACACCACCATACTGCTCAGCAATCAAATATTACAATGTATGGCACTCATTTTACCACTCTGAGCCCCTCTTTCTCACATGGAGAAGGCAGTATCCCACACTGTCATCTGAGACTTCAAAACAGAAATTTATAATAATTTATGATGCCCAGTTATCAGCAAACATTATGAACATTAGTGAAATGAAATCCACTGAGCATGCAATGTCATGTTTGATGATATATCATGCATTTTACAAATTTATGAGACATCTTGACACACATTTGGGCAACGTCCAGTTGAAAGGCATGCACCCCACCTCTGTAAGCTAGTTTCAAGGCACACTGACCCCCATTGCCCTTCCCCCACACAACCACATGTACTGATCTAGAGACCTCATGTCTCTTCACAAAGTAATATGTTTTTAGGTCAGCAGTCAAACTCTGAATCCTCTCTTCTGCTCCAGTCTGTGTGCACAGGAATGCCTTTTCATAAATCCAACCACAATACCCAAGAAGCAGCAATTAAGCAGTAAAAACGTGGGATCCAAAGACAACCATGGATAATTGACATCAAATTTACTACATAAACTACTGTACGCTGCAGGGTTCTGAAACCCAATGCCTCCCCACAAACTCATCACATTTTGGCTTCATCGTGTTATGCCTCTCACTGTCTTGTCTTGTTGATCATTTTGCACTGTGAGGCTGTATACTGTTATAGCAGGAGGAGGTAGGAACACACACACAGTTACTATACAAACAAAGAGAGCATAAAATATCCCCATCACCCCAGCCTCGACTTTCAGTCAGGGCCATTGCCAAAAGTGAACTCATTTAAAAATGCCTGCTGCGCACTGAGCTGTGTCTTGCTCTCTGAAACTCCAGATTTATAAGTTAACTATAGAAACAGCCCTTGGAAAGTCAGTTCCCTGTACATGTTTGTAAACAGTAGTTTCTGATTATCTGCTCCAGGAGTCCAGTGGCTCCAACCACTCACTTACTCACTCACTCACTCACTCACTCACTCACTCACTCCTCCACCTTGCTCCACATCTGTGGCTCACTTTATCTGCTGATCAAATGAAGGGTCATCTCTACACTGTCCAGCTGCTCTGAGAATTCAAACCATAGCATCCCAGCAAACACTGTCCAGATGAGGGAAGATCACAGACTTACTTGAGGATGTTTGCTTCTATGTATTTGAAAAACCTGCTGTTCCACTTTTCTTCCAGCCCTCCCCACAGCACTGATTACACATCATTGGGCACACTTTCTGGCCATTGTAGCTACCAATCAACTTGCTACTGACACTGTGAAGTCAATCACTAGCAAGCCACCCCATCTTCTCATCCCCTACATTCTCCAATGTAATGTATTGTGTAACACTCTTGTGTAATTACTCCCTAGCACATGCAGCTGACAGATTAATGTACCCCCAAAAAAAAAAAAGCTGTGGAGATACTGACAAAAACTGATGTTTTGAATGTTGAGGGGAATATGCTAGCAGGCTTCAAAAACTGAGGGGGACACGTCCCTCTAATCATCCCTCATGGATGTTCCTATGTAAAGAATGGGAATATACAGCAGTGATGAAGGCACACCCAATAATGCTAGTATTTTATGTGCTGCCTAAAATACATAAGGAGTTCAAGTCCCCACTAAGGAGACCTATAGTAGCAATGAGCTCAAGCTCTGGAAGCTCAATTAGTGTTAATTCATTATGACTTGAAACTCTTGTTCTTTAATACCAAAGCATATCTGAAAACTATTAGAGACACCATAACCCTTTTAGAAACACTGACTAGAGATAATATACAGTAGCAAATAAGACTACCATATTAGTTACATTAGACGTAAAATAATTAGATACCAGTGTCCCACATAAAGAAGGATTAAAAGCACCAAGTGAAACATTAGAGGCCAGAGAGACAGGGGAGAAACCTTCAAATGACAGCTTAGTACAACTAGCTCAGACAGTACAAGAGAAGAACCACTTTATATCTGAAAATACCCTTTGTTGGCAAATAAAGGGAACAACCATGGGGTCATTCATGGTGCTAAGCTATGATTTGAGAATAAGTATATTTATGATGGAACTCTGAAAAAGTGTCTTGATAAAATAGCTTTATGGAAGCAGTAAATTGCCTGTGTGTATGGTCATGAAATGAAAGGGAATTGCTAGAATGTTTTTGAATATCTGAATTAATGTAAGGTTTACTTAAAGTTTGTGAAGAACTATGATGCATAGTCTCTCAACTTCCTGGACCTTTGAATTTTCAAGGAGGCTAGCCACTTTTGTACAATAGTATGTCCTAAAAACACTGACAGCAATGTTTTAATACATGCAAATAGTTTTGATAAGTAAAACATCAAGGGCAATATCCCCAATAGGTAATTTATGTGGGTGAAGCAGCAACTGCACAAAAGAAATGGATTACAAAAAAAGCAGGAGATAAACTGGAGGAATACATTTTGGAGAGGGGCTATAACTGCAGAACTTTGGAAGCAGCAGGGGGGAATATAATGCACAGAAGAGAGAGGATTTATTAACAAATACAGGATAACTAGAAAACACAGCTGTGCCATTTGATTACTTGGAACATTTGGGACAGATTAAAACAATAATTCTTAAGCACTGGGATATGCCCAGGGCTAATATTATTTGGGAAAAGACTTTGTCTTGAGAAACCATAGGCAATAGCTACACAAGTTAAAAACCTTAAAGACAGATTGTGCCTTGCATTTCAACCAGATAGTAAAAAACTATGAGGCTTTCCAGAGTAGGAAACAAACTGTAGGCAATTGCCCATGTGGGAATTGCCTAAAACTGTTTATAACCCATTAGGCACAAACATGTGCCAATAAGACAATTCATTAAATGCAAATCTTAGCCAGTGATATACTTATTAAAATGCCCCAGCTATTTGGCACATGTAGGAAAAATATTGCAACATTTAAATAGCTACTGATGCCTCAAAGAAAACTTTAAAAAACATAACAACTAGGTACAATTCTGCATGCATTTATTTTGTATTTTATATACTTCTCCCTCTATTGTTTATTACTAATGAAACTTACATCGATATGTCATCTTTATTCCTTAGAATTCATTTAGGGTCCATCTGCCTCTGTAGCATATTCCCTATGTCCAGTCATAATCATCTGCTGTGACACCACAATATGTTGCTGTGGGAGTAACTGTAAGGTTACAAGCAGTGGTCTATGACTTCAGGTAGGGAGAAAGGAGCAGGAATAGATAAACTCTTCAAGTGCAAAGATCCTGTTCTCATACAAATGACCTCAGTAATAAATAATGGTGAGAAGGAATACAGTACTAATAGAAAATACAGGCTGGACTGTGTCTAAATATTATGTTTTGTTAAAGTTCTCTTGAATGTGTCAATAGCTCTTTAAGGGTATGTTTCAAGGAGCATAACAGTGATATGAGAAGGGAGGAAAAGAGCTTACGAAACAGCTAATGGGGAGGCAGCTACATGCTTTTGCTTACTGGCATTGTATTACCCTTCTGTGTACTTTTTTAAGTATAACACAAAAGGGATCAATAAAAAGTAAAAAAAAAAGAATTCAGCTATAACATTACACTTTAAAATATGTTACCTATCCATGTTAATATTTGTATGATTCAAATAAATTAAGAGCCCAACTATTTATTTATTTGTATATTCAGAAACAATCTTTGAGTATTTATTTTTATTTATTTATTTCAGGGAATCAGAAATACCTTTGAGTCAAAAGACTCCTTTACAAAGGTTCCACGTCACGTATAATAGTTACAGAGAATACAAAAAACAGTTTGAGCAGAATAAAGCAGTGCAGGAAATGTTACAGACTTATTCACATGGAACCATGCTATATACAATTTGGACAGAGTTCTACACTTTTTATAAAGATTCCATGTCAGGTTGTAAAACAGCAGAGACATGACAAAAACTTGACAGTTAACACAAAATATAAGATTGCTATGTAATACATAAAACAGATAAATAATACATTTGAATAGCCTAGACAACTGAAATTAAACAGCAGGAAGAGATTCCCAATTAGCAACGCATGGCATAGCTGCCCCAGAGGGGCCTGTCAAGGTAGAGTATCTGAAAGGGTAGGATAAAGAAAGGGGGGAGAGTGCAAACAAGGGGTAGATTAGAGACAGAGAGAGAGAGAAAGAGAGGAGGAGAATGAGAGAGAGAGAAAGGGATTGGGAGAAGGAGAATATTTAGGGGGAGAGTGGGTGGAAACGGGAGGTGCTGGGGAAGTATGGAGAGGAAGGAGTTCAAGGGAGCTGGGGGGGTGGCAGGGGATGGCAGGTGGGGGTCCCTGTCAGGTAAAACAGGAGGAAAGTTCAGACTTGATGAGGGGGCTATCCAGGTTGAGGATATGGACTCGGGTAAGGGAGTCAGAGGAACTAGGGGAAGAGATGTGGACAAAAAGCTTTTGCAAAGAAAGGCATACTGAATAGATCAATTTGGTACTTTAAAGATTAACTGCACATATATTATAAACATACTACAAACTGTATTTCTTTTCCTTAAAGTAAGGTGAACCAGGCCTTATTTATTATACATAAAATTAAGAAATGACCATTTATCATGTATAGATACTATTTTAAGACACAGGGTCATCTTGTCTAAAATAAAAAACTGCAGGGCAATGAATGCTGCAAGCAATAGGGCATGCACCAAAATAAGGTCAGGTAAAACACTAACAACCACACAAACAGCGCACACCCAAAGAAACAATGGGATGTCTTGTTTTTTACAAGGGGGGTGCATCACCCCCACACCCCTGTCATGGGGGAGCCTAGACCCCCACACCCCCAGAATTTATATAACAAACTCCGGGGGAGATGGACTTAGAGGATGGAAATAAACTTGGGAGGGGTGAAAACTTTGTTGTTTTTTTAAAAAAAAGGAAAAAAATGGTAGCACGTGGAGACCTGGGTAGAACTGAACCACTGTCCCAGGTCTCCAGTGCTGCTGTGTGCTGGTGCCTTATCCACACCACCACAGGAACAGCTTGGCTAAGCACCCCAGCACATATCAACTTGATACCTTTGGATTTAGAATGTACATAGACAGGGGTAGCAGTAATTCCCTACCGCTTTTATACCCCTCTCATTGTAAATCCAAGCGCACTTTACAGAGTGCAGTTAATGCCACACTGTCTTTCTTGCATGGTATTGACACAGTACCCTATTTTAATGCTCTCCTATTTGATGGTTTCACAGAAAATCCCTCAGACATTTTTAAACCATTTAGTGGAATCTTGAGTGAGTGTTCATTCCATTCAAGCAACAATTGCATCATTATCCTCAAGGTCCTGGCAGCTCAGTATACACTACACACACACACACACACACACCACACACACACACATGCAGTATATATAAAGACACATACACTGCCATACACAGTCCCATAGACACACACACAATAATGTACATCAGATTGTAAAATGACAACTCATGTTTACTTTCGATTGTCTGAGGACCATTGCCTATTGAATTTTATAAATACAGCATTGCAGATAAATAGATAGTTTCACAGATTAATCAGTAATTTTAGGGGACAATACTTTGAAAGAAGGAGGAAGCAGCTGGGTTTCATTCCAGGCAGGAAGAGAACAAAGGTAACAAAAATGTTAATGTTAAGAACCTGTCATGTTGTTGATGGGTTTTTTTTGGGGGGGGATGATACTGAGCTCCAAGTGTTGCTCAGCTTAGGGAAATTGACAGATATCTACTCACGGTGTTTTACTGGAACACTGTGGTTAATATATGCCACCACAAAAAAAAAAGGAAACTAAGACTGGTTTTTGAATGTCATGATATGATGTACTGAGCTGACAGGTCCTTGAGGAAAATGATGTCATTATTGCTTAAATGGAATCAACACTCACCCAAGTTTCTGCCAGATGGTCTAAAGATGTCTCAGGGATTTTCTGTGAAATCTTCAAAAAGGTAGACAGTAAAATAGCATCTGAACACAACAAATTACCATTCCTGGATGTTACTTGCAATACACTGGGGGTGGTTGTTCTCATGGTGAGCAAATAAAACATGGCAAAATATTTTAAAAACACTGCAACTGATCTTTAAATTAAAATATATATTTTAAATGAAGGGACAGTGTGGACAGAATGTATGTTTTCAAATAGTAGTGTTTCCCACATAAACATAAAAAATAACTCCCCCCCACCACCACCTTTGAGAGGGAATAGAGTCAGAAAAATCTCATGATTTCCATGGATTATGTTTAAGGGATTTACAGAAATAGGATAAATTTTACCCTGTGGCAGCACTATTAAAAGTCCCCTACAAACAACGGAATGGGTAGATTTGATAACTAGAACAAAGTAAGAATGTTGTAATAGTACTGGATTAGCTGACTGCCAGATATCTCACAAGCCATGATGGACTAGTGATTTTTTTCATGGCCACTAATACAGCCTTTCATGGTAAGGCTGAGTGGGTCAGCAACAAAGGCATTCCATATTCATGGCAAGCATTGGTTTTCCCAATTCAGCTTCCTGATCTGTATACCATAGAGTAAGTAAACAGGTAGATAAATAAAAAGGTTGTTTACATTTTATAAAATGAAGATTCTGTTAGGAGTAGTTGATGTAGTATTTAAGGACTGAGTTTACAAAGATGCCCTTTCTTAAATGCGATTAATTAATGTATGATGTGAAAATGACCAAAATAAATATTAACATAAATATTAATACTGCTGAGACAATCTTCACTTTTTGGCAGATGACACCATCCTATATATTTCAAAGCCTTCCCTATCAGAAGTTTGTACTGAACTTCAGTTAGACTTCAATCAATTACAATTTACCCTTCTACGTCTAAACTTCTGCTAAATACAAAAAAAAAGTGATTTTTCCCCCTTAATCTCCTCAACCTCTCTATTAAATGTTGGAAAAAGAAATAGAATCCAGCACTCCAGACTTCAGAAATAAAATTCTTCAAATAATAAAATAAAAGAGTTTTATTATAATATATTTTCAAATGCAATACTTACAGCAAAAATTAATTTAGTGGTGCATAAAACCACAACAGTGAAATTTCAACTTCTACACCTGAAAAACACCAGCCTCATTGCTTTGGGGTCATGCCACCTCTTCATCAGGAGGGGTTACCTAAAGCATTACAACTTCATGTGATTTAAGTAGCATGTGGCACAGGTGCATAAAATAAAATAAATCATAATGTGCTTAAACTAGAATTTAAAGAGACTTTAATTAATCCTAATGCCTTGCAGTGCTCATAGTTAATCTGGCCCTCCAACTTTCATTAGTGCTGATGCTTGGCAACCTCTGTTATAGGGAAATTACCTATTTGCTAATAACCAACAGTGCTGTGGTGACAGAGGAACCAGGCATTGAAAAACTAGTGATTAAAATAAAAACTTGTGTTATTAAAAAATATTTATAACAAATTGTAAGTGGTGTGGCACCACAGACTTGGAAAAGACATATAATTGTTTCATATTTGTATTCCCTTTTCAAATACTCTTTTTTATATTAGTGCTTTTACTATAGACACAAAAGTGTAATTTTATTTTTTACTTCACAGCATCTAATAAATTAAATTTCTTATATCATAGAAATACTGCACATAAATACACACAAGAAACATACAACAGTCAAATAGATTACTTATTAAACCTTAATATGTGAGTGCCATTGCATTTTTTCATTAAAATCATGTGGTGTCAATGTTTTAAGTTTGAGGATCCACATTGACTCTTTTTTTATTCAAATGTAAACCTCGGCCCCCTCCCCTTATTTTAAAGGGTGCATGCTCAATACCTGCATAGCAGATCTTGTGGACACCAATGTCCCCTACCTGTAAAGATTGTGTGCACATGGGATGGGAGAGATCCCTCTTTTGTATCACCTTGTAGTGCTCCTGTATTCTCTCCTTTAGACATCTGGTGGTTTGTCCTATATAAATCTTACCACATGAGCACCACAGGGCATGCACAACATATTTTGTAGTGCATGTAATTAAATGATTAATATGAATTTCATTAACTCCCAACGTTCCTAGATTGTAGAAGATTTTACACTGTACAGCTTATTTACAGGTCTTCCACCTTTTGCATGGAGAAATAAAAAACATCTGCTGCTTACTCCATAGCCAAGTGTTTGTTGGCCATGTTCACTATGGACCAAGGGATCACCCACATTTTTACCCTTCCTGAAAACTACCAATGGTCCTGAATCTTGGATAGCTTTTAGCTCTTTATTGGCGCTAAAAACATGCCAATGTTTTTTATTCTATTTTTACTACAGAACTTAAATCCACAGAACCTGCAAAGTAAGTAGTCACAAGTGTCACTCTGGCTTTGGAAATTTCACTCTGTTTGTAATGCAGTAAATCTTCAATCAATCAATCAATCAAAATCTTTATTTATTCAGGCGGACATCATTGAGCGAAGCTCATTTACAAGATGGACCCGATAGGTCAAGATCAAAATAAAGTACAGTAGCATACATAGACAAATACAGAGAAAAAGACAAAGACTATAATATAAATAAACAGGTACAGTAATAAAAAAAACGTATATACAAGCAAGGTAGCTAATGGTTTTGGACCACAAAACAAAATAAATCAGACAGGTTTGACTCAAATGACTGTAAGGTATTGGGATTGTGAAACTGGTCAGGTGTGTTGTAATTGGATAGATACTTAAGCAAATAGATATGGGGGAAAGAGAATGGCAATGGATTGTAGGGGATATTGTAGCTAAGTTTAGAAAAAGCATATAAAAGGAGATAGAAAGAAAAAAGAAGGGGGGTAAAGGGTAAGAAGGGAGTAGGCTTAGTGAAAGCAGTTGCATATCTCATGAAAGAGACTTATGAAGAGATTTTTAAAGGATGCTATAGGGATGAAGGTGTTCAATTTTAGGGTCTTCTGAAGAGAATTCCAGGTAGATGCTAAAAAGTAGCTGATTGCAGATCTCCCTTGCTCTGTACCAAGTGTTCGTGACTGACTCGACCAGGACTGGCTACCCCCAAGCCGTGCTTCTGGACGTGGGTTAGTGAAAAGCTGCAAAGAAGACAGAATTGTGCACAGACAAGCTGAGGCCAAGTATGGACAGTCATACCCTTTCTACTTTAGAAAAATATGGGAAGACACAGAGAAAGACAGGCATGCCTAGTTGTGGGGAGGAAGTTTGCGCCAACCTGCACCCTAGAGTAAACAAGTGGGTTTGAATTAAGCTGTGCAATGAGAGACTGCAATTCTGGAGGCATGGCAGGACTTTGTTGATCAATTCTGTGAGAATAGTGGACAAAGCTGGCCAAGAGACTTTCATAATGTTCCCATGGTTCATCCAGATGGGGTGACAGTCTATGCCCCAGATCCGGAATGGTACTACCCTAGAGATTGGTGCCATTCTTGAAAACTGTGCTCGCCTGCCAAAGGTAAATTCAGCCATTGCCAGCTCTACCATCTGCCACCGAAGAGGCAGCAACCCAGGATGGAGGTGCCTTTCTTCTGGTGATCCAGGTTTGGCTCCAGCAGCATCCAGGTTCGTCTGTGGTAACATCCAGGTTCATCAGCCCAGCAGGTTCAGAGAAGATTTCCAGTCCGGGTTCCATAGGAGGTCATGGAAACATCTGATTCGAAGATGTTATCTACCCAGCAGCTGAAGATCAGCAGGCCACAGCACCAGAGGTGATGCTGATATCCTTTTGTCATCAGGAAATGGTAAGAGACCTTTTTCATTTTTATTTAACTGTGTCCTGCAAAATGGAAGACTCTCTGGAGTATAACCTCCAAATGACTTTACACCTAGGCTACAGTGCTTGCAGGTCTTGTGCCTGTTCCAGGACTGTGCTTCAGTAGGTCCCAGCCTAGGAGAGACTCTTTTTGTAGTGCTTCAGCACTCTGGACTCTAGCCTAGATTCAGACATTGCAGTGATCCCTCCTCCAAATGTTTTGCAAATGTCTTTATGTTCTCTATTTTTGTACTTTTGTAGAAAATCCTTTTAAAAATGCTTTTTGGGCTTGTGCAGTATTCATTGGGAGGGTTTTGGTCACTGTTTTTGGCTTTACAGACTGTAGTTGTGTGCAGAAATGTTTTTTGCAGTGTTTTCTTTTGCAGGTATTCAAAGACAAGAAGATCTGAAGAGGACTGGTGGGACTCATCGAAGTCCTCCTTTGTGTAGACTTGTTAGGCTTGTGTAACTGTTTAGTGCAATGTCTAACCCTTTTCATTTTACAGGTATGAGGTATAAAATAGTTTTTTTTGTGTGGTTTCAGTAGTTGAGACCCTCGGAACAGAGGAAGGAACATCTTCTGGCTTTCATGTTTAAATGTTGGACTGGAACTTTGCCACCCTATATAACACAAGGTGTAATAAACCAAGTGAAACCAGGTTGTTTAAGATCAGCAAATATTCAAGAGTTTGTTGTTCCTAAATGTAATTTGGCTATAGGAAGCCTTTTTTTTTACATAGGGGTGTCTCTGAATGGAATAAGATTCCATCACAAGCAAAATTCTACAAGGGAAGACCTTCCTGGTTGACAATTAAAAAGTGGTTTAGACAGAAAGCACCAGGCCTTGGAGCATGCTGTTTAAACTGACTTGCTAAAATAAATTACTCTCTGCCATTTTTTACTTAATGGGGTTATCACAAGGCTGTTTAACTTAATATTGTATGCTGAATATTATTTGTGGAAACTGTGGTGTGTGAATTATGTCTATTTTATATCATATATGGTAGATGTTGACTATGTATAATTGTTGATTGTATGCTTGGGACCTCATTGTAAATGAGCATAAGCTCCATCGAGTACATCCGGTTCATATTCTATATGAATAAAAATGTTACTACTACTACTTCCACTAACCCATAAAAAGGCTGACAAATGAAGGCATTTAAAGGCACAACCGAAGACCCCATTACTGTACCTCACATTTGTTGCTAGACGGTACCATTGAACAGAAGAAAAGTTTTTTTGTTAAAATAAATTCCAAAGTGAGAGCTATATTACTTCTGTAATAATGTTTGAACTGCCATAATTCCTAAAGTGTAATCAAGACTTGTATGCAATTCCATGACCTCTATTGATATCCACCAGTAAGAATCCTGTCATTCATTATGTTGTAAATTCTGTAATATGGCAGTGGTGTCTTGTACATAGGAGGGCAATTGGACCACCCCCAGCTGGAGATAACTGTCAGCAAAAACAGACAACAGCTCTGTAAATGAACTGCAGCCCAAAATAATCGGTAGATTCACAGGACATATACTGCTTTTGTGCATTTTTGTTATATTTATTTTATTTTATTTATTTAGTTTTTGTTAACCAGGTAAGTGCGCTAGTCAGCAAGTGACTGTTTTCAGGCACGACCCGGGAGGTACAATTACAACACACAAAGAGTACAGCCAGATTATTAAGACAACAAGTACAAAAAATGCAGAGAGAAATACATATGGCAATGTAACATACATTAGTAAACAAAAATATACTTTAGCACTTGATCATGGAACATACTCAAAAATGTGAATAGAAGGCAGAAAATAAGAGAGGATAGGCATCAGTAGAAAAGACACAAGGAAGGGAAAACTGGCAAAAGGATGGGAGGGAGAATTAAGTGGAAAGGAGGTGCCGAACATACGGCAACAGCGGGTGAGGTACCAACCCGCGGCCAGGCCTATGGAGCCGAAAGACGGCAGGCGAAGAGAGGGTGGTAGGGGGAGCGGCAGTGGACGGCAACAGCGGTAGGAGGTAGGAAAATACAGCCGGGCTGGTGTAACCGATAGATGGCAGGGCGAGAGTGAGGATGCCGGTGAGAGGGGGATAGAGGCGGAGGAGTTACGGCAATAGCGGCAAAAGTGTCAAAGTCAAGCTGAGCCAGTGGAGCCAAGAGATGGCAGGGCAGGGAAGGGGGGGTCGGTAGATGGTGGGAGTAGGCGGTACTAGGTGGAGAGAGGTGACTAAGCACAGCCAGGAGGATGGGGACTAAGGAGGGGCATGGATGAGGTAGGAACAGGTAAAGGTGAGTTTGGTGGGGAGGGAAAAGGGGAAGAGGATATAACAGAAGAAGGGGAAGACAGCAGCAGTGGGGTTAAGTGAGGAGAGGCTGTGAAGGAAGATAAGAATGTCATGGAGTAGAATAGCAACTTACAATTGTCAACAGCTAACATTAGGCTTATAAAGAAACAAGTTAAGGCAACATTAATTACAAGGCACAAAATAGAACATTAATTACAAGGCACAGTATAGAACACCCATTTGACAGGCAAAGTGCTAGCAATGAGGAAACAGTACAAATGCAGCGGATCAGGTAGGGTCAAAGCAAACACATTTGTCCATAGTAGTGAGGAAAGTCCTGAGTTTGCTCTTAAAAGTCACATGAGTGGAGACATCTCTTAGATCCTGAGGTAGTAGGTTCCATAGGTGGGGGGCAGCATGATGGAAGGAGCCCATGCCCTTTTTAGTCTGACAAAAGGGGATGGCTAGTAAGGTCTGATCAGCCGATCTAAGATTCCTTGTGGGAATGGTCGGCCTGAGGAGATCAGACAGTATAGCAGGCTTGGATGTCCTTAGGATGGAATCAACTAAATTGTACAAGTAGTATATGATAGAGGACAGGTACTACCTGATATTCACAAATTAAAAATCAAAATCTGCATCTGTTATCCAGCCCTTCTCCAAGGACAGCAACAAGAGATTTTCTAATAGTTCTTTAAACATGTTCACAGGATTGGATTTAAGGGGGGATTAAGTCAAAGTATTTGACTATCATCACTGAGCTTCAGCAACATAATAATCCTGATTTATGATGACTATATTATCCCACTTATCCAATGGTTTTATTATAATATCAGTCATGGATTGTATTTCTTTTATTGTAGCCCTTTTCCCAACTGTTAAATTATCCAAATGATGGGCTTCTTTGTTGTTTTTAATATACACTGCTATATCCTTTACAACTAAATGCTGAAAGGCCTGCAATGCCTTGCTACTTGACCTTGGTGGTAAAAAAGTAGAAGGTTACTTTAGGGAGGGAGGGTTTTATTGCTAAATTGTGCTATGGTTCTGCTGACAAATTAAACATACTCTCACTGATAAAATCAGTAACTAAAAGTTCAGGATTTACATTACCTGTCCTTATATTATCTGCTTCAATGTTAGCAAGTTATCACAACTGATTTAACTCTTGTTCCATGATTAAATCAATTAGACCACCCACATTACCATCAGAGACATTTAAATCTAATGTTGCCTGCCCCCCCTTGACTCAAATGTTCCATGACCACTTCACTGTCACTGCCACAAAATCTTTTTTAAATTAAGTTTTTGAAACAATCAAAACAGATCACAGCAAATATGGACATCATCTAATCCATGAACAGGTACAAATGAAAGACCTCTAGTTAACAAACTCAACTGGTGGTCAGAAAAGTGTCTCTTTGATAAATTAATTATTATTAAATTAGTAGTCTCTGACTGTCCATCTGCTGGTACATTCAATTGTTTTCCTTGTTGACCTCATTGACCTCGTCATCCTCGTCCAGTCTCTTTTTCTTTTTTTTTTTGGAAGTGAATGAACATGGCAAACATCTGTAATAGATTCTGAACTTGAAAATCTTACGCTTCAAGTGGATGTTGGAGATACAGTGTTAGACTCAGATTGCTTGCTATTTTTAGATTGATTCCTTGATCTTCCATATCATCTAAAAAATCAGCGATTTTGGTTCTCCCATTTATAAATGTGACTGTTAGCAATATCTCTTTTATCCCTTAGTAACTTTTTTTTCTTTCAATCAGTTCAGCCTCCCATTTCTTTGCCTTTGAAGTTAATTTTGCATCAAGTTCTTTAATTAAAGGGGCATCACCATATTCCCCTAATTGTTTATGCAAGTCTGCAATTTCTTTTAAAACTTTGGACATATTGGGCTGGATATTCAAACTGCACCATTCTATGGTGAAAGCCCTTGTGCTGCTCAAAAAAGTTGTGCAGGGGTGTGACCAGGGTGATATTCATTGGAGTTGTGCTACTGAGCAACTCCTTTGAATATCGCACCCTGGCCACAGCCACTGTGCATGGTGCAGTGGAACTTGCACCACTGCAGGTGGTCAAAGTGGAGCATTCAGATGTGGTGGCACAAGTTCCATTGCGCCATGCACAAATTTCCGATATTCAAAAGGTGACCTGCAAATGGGGCCATAATTTATGCAAGGCACACTGGAAGCCATTTGCATCTAATTACGGCCCCATTTGCATGCTATTAGCATGCAGGTGCGATGATCCCCGATGACTTGTGCCTGGTGCCCTGCCAGGCAGCAGTCACCGGGGACCGATGCCCCTGCAGCCCGATCACGGGCAGAACAGTATTCCTTCCCTCCCCCCCAGCAGCCCAATTAGGTGTAATGTAAATCCCGTGTAGCCCGATCATGGGCATAACATACTGTCCCCCTCAGCAGCCCAATCACGGGCATAATGTAGATTAATCCCCCACTAGCCCGATTGTGGGCATAACATCAACCCCCAAAGACCAATATCCTGGTGGTCCAGTCGACCACGAACCCAATCGCGGGCTTTAAGAAACTACCCCACCCCTAACTTGCCGATCGCGGGCATTAAGCAATTCCTCCCCAAAGACCAATATCCCTGGTGGTCCAGTGGACCCGCAGACCCCGATCGTGGGCATAAAGTCAAACCCACCCCCAATGTCTAATATTCCTGTGATCTAGTGGCCCCACCCCACCCACCATGACCCCACCACCCCCATCAGCCGGCAGGTGGCAGCACCACCTGCCTGCCATCCGCTGCCCACTGACTAACAGCTTGGTAGGGCTGCACACCCACTGGATTAGAGCAAAAGCCAATGGGCATGCAGCCCATACAGTACAAGGCAGTCCAGATATGTAAATGAATGATTCATTCACATATCTGGACTGCCTTGTATGGTATGGGCTGCATGCACATTAGTTCTTGCTCTGAACCAATGGGCGTGCAGCCCTACCGAGCTGTCAGTCAGCGGGTGGTGGGGTGGCAGGCCGGTGGGGTGCTGCTGCCCACTGGCTGATGGTGGGAACGGTGGTGGGGCTCCATGAGTGGGTGGGATGGGGCCACTAGATCACCACAGATATTGACATTGGGGGTGGGCTTTGACTTTATGCTTTATTGGGTTTTATGTCCACTGACCACCAGGGATATTGGTCTTTGGGCAGGGTTGACGTTATGCCCGTGATCGGGCTAGTGGGGGTTACTCTACGTTATGCCAGTGATCAGGCTGCCGCTGGGGACAGTATGTTGTGGCTCACGATCGGGCTGGGGGGTTACTATTATGTCCGCAATCGGGCTGCAGAGGGGGTTACTATTATGCCCGCGATCGGGCTGCAGGGGGCACAGGGAACAAGTGGAGGGCCACCCACAGGTGGCAGCTGCTGTGTTGCACCCAGCAATGTGGCAGCTCACCTGTGGGTGGCCCTCAACTTAATCCTTTTTTTTTGGCTCAAAGTTGTGCAGGCGCAGGTACGGAGTTGTGCCTGCACAAATCTGCACGGCCCGGCTGATTATTGGGCTGTGCAGTTTATGCATGATTCCTCCCCCTCCGGTTGAGCATGCCTTCATTAGCATTGCACTGTTGCTCAGCATGACTTGGGGGGCACAACTGCCTCCTGCTGAATATCGCAGAATGGCGCAATTTTGGACTGCGCATGGTGCAACCCTTTTGAATATCCAGCCCATTATGTTCATCCTCTTCTATCTGAATTTTAATTAATTCAATAGAACAGTGTTTTACATTGTCGTCTCATGTTTGCTGAAAAAAAAAACATTTTATCCAAACCACATGCTGGCAACTTTGTTAATCTTAAGCCACTAAACACCAGTTCTTTATCCAGGTACTTATTAGAAGAAACTATGTTATAATGTAAAGTCACTTCTTTAAGAACTACTTTTTCAGCCTGGTTAAAGATGGTTCCAATGTTACTTTCTTGGTTAAAGTTTGTGTATCGTCAGTAGTACTCATTCTAAAACCTATGGCAGACTGTTCCTTGTCCAAACTGGTGCTGGTAAGTGAGAATGCCATCCTCCTGGATTAGAGTCAAATGATTTTATAGGCTAATATTTAACATTTTCAAATGGTGCTCCTGTATTCAAAATAGTGTGGAGCCCTCTCAACTGTTGTCATCCGAAGTCAAACCTCTCAGAAAAACTGATTCAGAACTGTGGCCAAAAAAATTGAGATACAAGCTCTTTGCAGATACCGGCTGTACTCTCAAAAGTGGTGGGTGCTGGAAAAACAGAGACTACAAAAATTAAAAGAATCCAGCATTCCATGCTTTGCAAATAAAATTCAGTGAGAGTTTTATTATGATATATTTTCAAATGCAATACTTATAGCAAAAATTTATTTTGTGGTGCATAAATCACAACAGTGAAATTTCAGCTCCCATACTTGAAAAACACCAGCCTCAGTGCTTTGTGGTTATGCCACCCCTTAGTCAGGAAGAGTGACCTAAAGTATTACATTCTCACATGTTTAAACAGCATGTGACACAGGTGCACAATATTAAATAAATCATATTGGGCCCTAAGCACGAATGTGTGGAGTGGCTATGTTCTGCCGATCCACAACATGTAGCCACACTGTACCCATTGTACCTCCCCCTGAATGGGATGCACAAAACAGGGCACACAGCCCCAGGGCACCTGATCCCCCAGCCATGTGGACAGTAATGTGCCAGGGGTAGAGGGGGGCATGTTCACAGTATGTGCCATGCACTATGGCATGGGGTGCTGTGCACTGGGGGGTGGGAGGTCACTGGCTATGCCAGGTGGAACCATTCTGTAACCCACTATGTGCCCCCAGAAACCATCCCTCCGGTCATGGCAGCAGTGGGACCTGACAATCCAAGCTGCCCCAGCCCACTAGACTGATGGGAAGGGCTTGTGCAGTGTGATGGGAGAGTGCCCATACATGGCCAGGTGTCCCAAGTGCCATCCACCACCCGTCCCAACAGATGGCCACCCCACCCAGTGACTGCCATGCATCCCTGCCCACACACATGGCAGCCCCGACCTGGTGATGCTATAGACAACCCCCCCATGCACACACATGTGCTCCACCACAACCTTCCAGACACCACCACAAACTTCCAGACCGCCCCCATCCAGGGAGCACCAGAGCCACCACCACTACTTCAGAGGCTGCAAAGAAAGCACAGCAGTTGGACCACAGTGGGCTCAGGGAGGGTGAGGATGGTGGAACAGAGGCACACCCAGTCAGTTGTTCCACTCCACAATCCATACACCATTCTGGGGAAGCATAGCTCCCCTATGGATGCACCCACAGAGGAGACTAAGGAGGCTGAGGACACCTGTCACAAGGGAGGCCTACAGGAAGGAGGCAGAGGACACCACAAGGAAAGGAAGCAGCTCCTGGTGGGGGACTCAATTATTAGGGGGATAGAACTGGGGGGAGCAGGGAAAACTGAAGTAAGGTGCCTGCCTGGTGCCATGGCTTGGAGGGACAGGAAGCACATCCTCAGGATCACGAGAACAGCTGCACGGGAGTCTGAGCTGGACGTCATTGTCCACATAGGGACAAATGACTTGGCTCAACATGAGATTAGAGCAGTGCAGAAGGACTTTGTAGAACTGGGGAGGGGGCCTAAAACAAGTAGCACACACAGTATCCTTCTCAGAG
This sequence comes from Neoceratodus forsteri, assembly GCA_016271365.2. Taxonomy (NCBI): domain Eukaryota; kingdom Metazoa; phylum Chordata; order Ceratodontiformes; family Ceratodontidae; genus Neoceratodus; species Neoceratodus forsteri. The sequence continues at coordinate 277,738,510 of JADMNL010000026.1, read as the reverse complement.
GTGCTGCCTGTCAATGGCATGAGTGAGGCAAGGGTACTTTGCACCATGCAGTTTAATGTATGGTTGAAAAAATGGTGTGGAGCACAGGGGTTTGGCTTCATTGGAGACTGGGGTTCCACCTGGAGGGACACCACCCTATACTGGCAGGATGGTCTGCATCTGTCCAGGAATGGAACAAGTCTTTTGAGCAATCAGTTTAAATGCTTCATTGGCAAGCTTTTAAACTAGTCAAGGGGAGGCACTGATAAGCAGCAGGAAAATCCCAGCCTCTCCCTACAAAACAGGGTACTAAATGAGAAAAAGACTGCGGTAGAACGGTCAGTGGGGGATGCTGCAACAGAAGGTAAAGCCATCAAAAAATGGAGAGCAATGAGTACCAATGCCCATAGTCTGAGTAACAAGCTTCCTGAATTAGTGGCCTTGATGTAGGAGGAACATCTGGATATTGTGGCAGTCACAGAAACATGGTTCACACAAAACCATGACCGGGACATAAACATACCAGGATACACTATCTACAGGAGGGACAGAGAGGTAAAAGAGGAGGAGCTCTTTACATAAGGGAAGGAATCAAAGCAACAGAACAAAGGGAAAACAGGGAGGAGAAGAAGCACTGTGGGTAAGTTTGGAGACCGCAATGGCACCACAATCCGCACAGGGGTTGTATACAGACCCCCTTCTCAGGGGGAGGAAATGGACAAGGAAATGATAGAAAGTATTCTTAGTATGGTAGAAAAAGGGGAGATTTTGCTGATGGGTGATCTGAATATGCCAGATGTTAACTGGAGTGCAGTTGCAGCAGCCACTTCGAAGAGTGGGGTTATTCTAGATGCCCTACAGAGGGCATGCCTTAGACAACTAGTATTGGAGCCCACTCGAGAGGGAGCAATCTTACACCTGGTTCTCTCAAATGGAGATGAAGAGAGGATCACAGATGTAGAAGTGGGTAGCCATTTGGGAACTAGCGACCATCGAACAGTATGGTTCACAATAAACACAGCAATAGAGTCAAGCCATACAAAGGCAAAAGTACCAGACTTTAGGAGGGCTGACTTTGCCAAAATGGGTGAGTGCTTAAGGAATGCACCAGCAAATGGGCAGGAAGGAGGGGTGGAAGAACAATGGGGAATAATAAAAACTGCCATCACAGAGGTAACAAGCCTCTGTGTGAAGCAAATAAACAAAACTAAACAATGTAAGAAACCACTATGGTTCTCAAAGGAAGTGGCAGTGAAGGTTCAGGAGAAAAAGAAAGCTTTCAGGAAGTACAATGAATCACAGAAGGAGCAGGATAGAGAACTGTATTAGTTAGCGCAAAAGGAAGCTGGGAAGGCAGTCAGAACAGCAAAGGCTCAAACCGAGGAAAAGATAGCCAACTCAGTTAAGAAGGGGGATAAAACCTTTTATAGGTACATCAGGGACCGAAGAAAGACCCAGGGAGGGATAGTGAGGCTTAATAAAGGGGGGAGGGTGGGCAGAGGGTGACTGTGAAAAGGCAGATATACTAAACAAATATTTTTGCTCAGTATTTACAAAGGAAGAGGGGGAGGTGCCTAAAACAAACAGTAGAAACACTCTGGATACAGAAGTTGATACCAGCTATTTACAGAAGAAAGGGTTCTGAAAGAACTCTGAAAACTGAAGGTGGACAAAGCAATAGGGCCTGATGGGATTCATCCCAGAATTCTAAAAGAACTAAGGGTAGAATTAGTAACACCACTGACTACCCTGTTTAACAAATCATGGAGGATGGGTGGTACCCGAAGACTGGAGGAGGGCAGATGTGATTCCCCTTCACAAAAGTGGGAGCAAGGCAGAAGCAGGAAACTACAGACCTGTTAGTTTAACCTCAGTGGTAGGGAAAATGATGGCATCACTTCTGAAGGAAAGAACTGTTGAGTATCTAGAAGCCAGAAGGCACAGGACCCAAGGCAGGATGGATTCACAGCAGGAAGGTCATGCCAGACAAATCTGATAGATTTCTTCGACTGGGTGACCAAAGTAGTAGATCAGGGAGGGCTGGACATGGCCTACCCAGACTTTAGCAAGGCATTTGACACAGTCCCACACAAAAAATTAATATACAAGTTAGCTAGCCTGGGAGTGAGTCCCAAGATGACAGCCTGGGTAAAAAATTGGCTGGAGAATAGGACACAGAGAGTAATAGTAAATGGAGTCCACTGTGAAGAAGGGGGTTACTAGTGGGGTACCACAGGGTTCAGTATTAGGACCGGTCCTCTTCAATGTCTTTATAAGGGATATTGCAGAGGGACTGGAAGGAAAAGTATGTCTCTTTGCAGATGACACAAAGATCTGCAACAGAGTTGATGCAGAAGGTGGGGTTGGGGTGGAAAGGATGAAAAGGGACTTGGCAAGGTTAGAGGAATGGTCAAATGTATGGTAGCTTAGATTCAATGTCAAGAAGTGCAAGGTAATGCACCTGGGAAACAAAAACCCAGGGGAAGAGTACACAATGGGGGGTGAGATACTAACAACAACAAAAATGGAAAGGGACCTGGGAGTAGTCATATCAGATGACCTAAAGGTGGGCAAGCAATGTGAGAGGGCAGCAAGGAGGGCTGGGGGGATACTGAGATGCATAGGGTGAGGCATCACCAGTAGAAAACAGGAAGTTATTATCCTTCTGTACAGACAGCTGGTCAGACCCCATCTGGAGTACTGCGTGCAGTTCTGGAGACCCAGTCTTCACAAAGACATAGACAGGATGGAAGCTGTCCAGAGGAGGGCAACTAAAATGGTCCAGGGTCTGCACCGGAAGACATATGAAGAGAGACTTAAGGAGCTTAATATGTATAGCCTCGAGGAAAGGAGGGAGAAGGGGAACATGATAGAAACTTTAAGTACTTCAAGGGAATCAACAAAGTCCAAGAGGGTAGCATCTTTCAAAATAAAAGGTGTGCAAGAACAAGGGGGCACAATTTAAAGATGGGGGGGTGGCTCAGAGGTAATTTAAGAAAGTATTTTTTCACAGAGAGGGTTGTGGATGCATGAAACGGCCTTCCGGAGGAGGTTGTGGAGTCAAAAACAGTGGTGGAATTCAAGCATGCATAGAACAGTCATAAGGCAGTTCTAGGGGGTTGGGGTAGGAAGAAGTAGGCTGCTGGTTAACTAGGATCTGCAGCTTATCCAGTAGGCAGGGAAATGGGCAGACTAGGTGGGCCAAGCGGTCCTTATCTGCCGTCAAATTCTATGTTTCTATGTTTCTGTACCCGGTACTCCCCTGGAACCATTGGTGATCTGTGAACAGTGGGTCCCCCCCCACCAACCCATGGCACTGACAGCCAAGGGAAATATGTGACAGGAACATGCCTGGCTAGCCTAGTAGTCCCCAATCTCAGCTGCCACCCCAAACTTCATTGTTAGTCAGTGGCACCCCTCACCCCACAACTTCAACACCCCCACCTGCGAGTCGATGCCATGGCTGGGCAGCCAGGACACAACCCTCCAACACCTCCTCAGCCACCAGCCATCCAAGTGATGCTGGGAACATGCAGCTTATTAATAGGGGCACCTTCCCAGCATCACTCAGACACTGGTGGCTGAAAAGGTGTGTGGAGGGCTGTGCTGCTGGCCATCCAGCTGTGGCACTGACTGTGCAGGTAACAGAGGGGTGTTGGTGCTGAGAGGGTGGGAGGAACCACCGATTGCTATTGCGGTTCAGGGGACAGGACCAGGTATGTGGGACCGGGCACCTGAGCACTGGGGGGACTTTGAGACACCTGGGATGGGCAGCTGTGGGTGGAGGGTTTGTGTTGCACTTCAGGGTCAGGGAAGCCAGGTGTGGGGGTGCTCTCTGCTGCCACAGGGGTTGGGTTACATGTGGGAGGCCTTGCTGCATGGGTACCTGGCTCGTGATGTTGGGGAGGTGTGGTGAGGGTGGGTGGACCCCATGCACCAGGGGCTCAGCCATCGGGTACACCACCAGCCAGAGCATAGCCATGTGGGTCTAGGTGTCCACTGATGCAATTCATGCACCCAGACCCGCCCTTGCATGCATGAGGGATCCACTGTGGGACCCATACTGGGCATACACTGGGTCCAAGTCTCACCCGGCCACCCTGAGGAGTACTGAATACCTAGGGAGGGATGGAGGCGGCAGACAGGTGGCAGCCAATGGTGACTGCTGGCTGGGTAACCTGCCCACAGGTGCAAGAGCTATGCGGGGCAGGATACCTGCCTCTGGCATACATTTCCCACCTGTTTGTGAATAGGCCCAGTATGCTTAAACTAGAATTTAAAGTGACTTCAATTAATCCCAGTGCCTTGCATTGCACATGGTCAATCTGCCCCTCCAGCTGTCATTAGTGCTGATGCTTGGCAACCCTCTTTATAAAAAAATTACCTATTTGTCAGTAACCAACACTGCTGGGGTGACAGAGAAACCAGAGATTGCAAAACTAGTGATTAAAATAAAAACCTGTGTTATTAAAAATATTTATGACACAAATTGTATGTACTATAGTACCACAGACTTGGGAAAATATATATAATTGTTTAATACTTTTATTTCCTTTTCAAATACTGTTTTCTATATTAATGATTTTACTATAGACACAAAAGTGCAATTTAAATGTTGGCCCTGTCGCATACATCACAACCTTGCTAGGGAATACCCTAGAGGTCATAGATAAATTCAAACACCTAAGCCTCTGGTTAGACAATAATCTGTCTTTCACTGCCCATATCGAAACCCTGACAAAAATGTTAAAAAGTAGATTGGGCTTCTTTTATAGGAACAAAGCCCTCTTCTTACATAACATCAGGAAGAGGCTAGTCCAAGTTACATTCTTTTCGCTTCTCAATTACTCTGATATTACTTACAGCTGTTGCACAGCCTTTAACCTGCACAGCCTAGATGTTCTTTTTCACAGTGCTGTTCACTTTATACTGAATGCACCAGCCAGAACTCATCACTGCATCCTTTATTCCGCAGTGGGATGACCATCCCTTCCCACAAGAAGAACTCCCTACATATATCTTGTCTTTGTTTAGTCATTTCTTCAGTAGCTGCTCACTTAGGAATAGTTATTTTGTTTGGCATACCTTAGGGACATATCCATTTTAGCATAGCTGATATCAGTAACACCATTCCCTTGGCCTGGAACAAACTGCAATCCTCACTTAAGCTCCCTGAATTTGTCTCCCTCAATAGGTTTAAATACCTAGTTAATGAGTGCCTTAAAGAAACCTGTCACTGCCATATTAACTGACATATCACTTCACCCTATGCAAAAGTTATCAGTATTATTTGTTCTATATTTTGCTTTAGTTATTTTGCCACTGTATCTTGCTGTACTTTTCTGTCCTAAGCAGGACCTCCTTGTAAATGAGCTTGCTCACTGGAGCTTTACTGGTGAAATAAACTTGAGCTTGAACAAATAAGTATGCACCTAGTAAGATAGCCTCCAACAACACTATACAAGGAAGTGGGTTTCTATTTTTGTAGCTACGAACCCAATGACCCAATGGATCGAAAAGAGTGCAAAAAAATAAAAATAAAGTACAGAAAAAAATACTGTTGTGCACATGTGCACTTTTGGTGAGTTTTAGAGTTGCTATAGTAACTACTTCCCTATAAAGAGGGAGAAGCCTTAGCAGCAGGTGTCCATTGTAAGCTGAGAGAAGCTAAAAGGCAAGTAAGATATAAAACACACTGGTTACTTATCCTGGGTATAATGGAAACAAAGAGCAGTTAACAGAATATTTATTTATGTATTTATGTTTTTGGTAACCAGGTAAGCAAACTGATCCAAAGAACCATTTTCAGTTGAGACCCATGCCACAAAGTGACGCAGTCAGTAGGCACTAGTTATAATACAGTGGGTACATATAATACAAGGAGTACAGTGGTAGCAGAAACAGTGATACATAATGACACATCTTAAATATAGGTTAAGGACATAACATAACAAAGTTCAAAACAATAAAGTGATTCGTCTATGCTTGCAGAGAACTAGTACATACACTTACAGTAGTCAAGACAGGATCCAACCAGTCAAGGGTTTATGAAAACAGTGCACATGGTGTTACACTAGCAATCAACATTTACACAATGGAGTCTAACATGGCTATTGTTTATTTAGTGGCCAGTACTTGGGAAATGAGGCAAGAGGTATTTATTTTTTTATTTACTTATTTTAAATCTGGTGACCAGGAAACGCACACTATGCTAATGCTCATTATGTTGCTTGCGCATGTGCAAGAAACATAGATGCCATCATCGAGATTTGGTGTGTCACCTCCTCCTCCAATTTAGTCAGTGTGTTGGCAGGCGCAGCCTCAGTTAACGCATTCTGAGCCGTCTATGACAAGCTCCAAAATGCAGTGCATACAGTTGAAAGGAGAGCCACACTTGAGTGAGCACCAATGCGATGTCGGCTGCTCGTGCAGTTCCCCCACAGACACCGGCGGGCGCCGCCCGCTCCCACAGCACTGTATAGCCGACGGGTGCCCAATCCCCGCCAGCTGAGCTGCATCCCCTGGTAGTAAGTGCCACGCTGGGAGCCCACCCCAGCATGGCAGTGAGTCCTTGGCCGACAGGGTGCCCAACTCGCCTTGCCGAATGCCTCGTCCCTGTGCCACGCTCAGAGCCCACCCCAGCATGGCAACAATGCCAGGCCGATGGGGTGCCCAATCCCCATCGGCCGAATGCCCCTCAACGTCCTTAGCCATGTTGGGAGCCCACCCTAGCATGGCAAATGTCCCACGTCTTTTTAAAAAAACCTGTAAAACAAAAACTGTCCTTGGCGCATCTCCTAACCCCACAACCCGCACCCACCACTGTGCACCCAGCCTCCCCACCCCTCACCCCATACTTACCTCCGGACCTCGGCGCAACGATCTTCGGTGGACCGGGAACACGTCTGCACTCTTCAAAGCCGACCGCGAACTGAGGAAATGCTGGTAAGCTGTATAATGGGCTAGATAGGAGGGTTTCAACTTTGTTGCATATCTCAGGCATTTTTGGGAATTTTTGCACCAAATTTATAACATGGGGTTTTTGGGACACCTTCTCATGAATGATGTCACTGTCATGGCATTATTCAGGCCCGAAGGGTGATTTCATAGTCACTGCACAGTTACTATGCAAAATCACCCTTTGGGGCCTGAATAACGCCATGACAGTGACATCATTCATGAGAAGGGGTCCCAAAAACCCTATTTTGAAAATTTGTGCCAAAATTCTATTAAATGACTGTTTTACGAGCGTGCGTTGTACAGTTCCTACGCAGGCTCGTAAGTTTGCTAAATTTCAATATTTTCACTCCAGATTTTCAACATTGCCATTTTACCACACCTTCTTATGAGTAGTACAGCTGTTATTTTTCACATCTCACCCAAAATGTGTTTCCACCCTTGTAGTGCACAATGGCGCAGTCGGTGTGCAAAATCAATGTAAGGGACAAATTAAGAAAATCACAGTGACACTGTTCATGAGCAGAGGTCTTAAAATGGCTATGTTGAAAATTTGGTGAAAAACTTCTTAAAAATGACTGTTTTACGAGCGTGCATTGTGCAGTTCCTACGCACGCTCATAAGGTCATGAATTTTCAATATTTTCACTCCAGATTTCCAACATTGCCATTTTATCACACCTTCTTATGAGTAGTACAGCTGCCATTTTTCACATCTCACCCAAAATGTGTTTCTGCCCATGTAGCACACAATGGCGCAGTCGGTGTGCGAGATCAATGTACGGGACAAATTAAGAAAATCACAGTGACACTGTTCATGAGCTCAGGTGTTAAAATGGCTATGTTGAAAATTTGGTGAAAAAATTCCAAAAAATGACTGTTTTATGAGCGTGCATTGTACAGTTCCTATGCACGCTCGTAAGTTCACGAATTTTCAATATTTTCACTCCAGATTTCCAACATTGCCATTTTGCCACACCTGCTTATAAACAGTACAGCTGTCATTTTTCACAGCTCACCCAAAACGTGTTTCCGCCCATGTAGCGCACAATGGCGCAGTCGGTGTGTGAAATCAATGTACGGAACAAATTAAGAAAATCACAGTGACACTGTTCATGAGCAAAGGTCTTAAAATAATTATGTTGAAAATTTGGTGAAAAAATTCCAAAAAATGACTGTTTTACAAGCCTGCATTGTACAGTTCCTACGCACTCTCGTAAGTTCGCGAATTTTCAATATTTTCACTCCATATTTTCAACATTGCCATTTTACCACACCTTCTTATGAGTAGTACAGCTGTCATTTTTCACATCTCACCCAAAACGTGTTTCCGTATATAGCGCACAATGGTGCAGTCGTGTGTGAAATCAATGTACGGGACAAATTAAGAAAATCACAGTGACACTGCTCATGAGCAGAGGTCTTAAAATGGCTATATTGAAAATTTGGTGAAAAAATTCCCTTCAGATGTTCTGCATGAAGACATTGAACAGAACTGGCCCCAGGACCGATCCCTGCAGCACCCCACTGGTCGCCCCCTCTCCCTAGACTGCATACCATTTACCACCACTCTCTGCCTCCTGTCTGTTAGCCAGTTTCTAACCCAGTTTACCACCCTTTCCCCCATGTCCAGCCTACCCAGCTAGTTTATCAGCCTCCTATATGGGATGGTGTCAAAGGCTTTGCTGAAATCAAGGTAAGTGTTGTCCACTGCCCCACCCTGATTCACTTCCTTTGTCACCCAGTCAAATAAATCAACCAGATTTATCTGACATGATGTCCCCACTGTGAATCCATCTTGTCTATGGTCCTGGGTTCGATGGCATCTAGATGCCCCACTATCCTTTCTTTAAGCAATGTCTCCATGATCTTCCCCACTACTGAGGTGAGGCTGAATGGCCTATTGTTCCCTGCCTCCTCCCTGCTGCCGGACTTGTGTAGAGGGACCACATGTGCCCTCCTCCAATTCACTTATGTTGAATGACTCAGTGAACATGGCTGCCAGAGGTACTGCTATCTCCCTTCACAGTTCTGTTAATATCCTTGGGCGTATGCCATCTGGTTCCATCGCTTTGTCTACCTTCAATTTAGTGAGCTCCTGCAGGACTCTTTTGCCTTTGAATGGACTATTGTCCACCTCTTCACCCCCTTGGTAACTGCTGTACTGCTGTGGCCCTTGCCCCTCCCCACTCTTCTGTGAATACTGAACGGAAAGACACAGTGGATGTCTTGGGAGGAAGGCATGAAACTATCACTTCCAAATATGTAAACAGCACATACAAGCAAGCAACATTCGGCATTGACAAATGCTTGTTTTTCAGGTGCACCTGTGAGAGATGAATAAGGGATAAAAAGTATACATAGCATAGACACACAAAATACATACATAGTATAGACATACATAATACATACATAGCATAGACATACATAATACATACATAGTATAGACATAGACTATCAAAGGCCATAGTAAGAGACATAGTAATGACAGAAAAGAAATTCCAAAGGAACAAATAAAAACAGTATTAGAAGATTTGTATGGCTATCTGAAGTATTAAAGGAGGTTGTCAGGCACATGTGATTTGTTTTTAGTTGTTTAACCAGGAGTAGCACACTAAACTGAAAGCTTTTTTACAGGTGCAACCTGGGAGCACAGGGAGACTTGCTCAGGGTCACACAGTATGCAAGTAGAAGCTGTGGGATTCAAACCCAGGTCTAGTCTGCTAGATGTCACCAGATTTACAGCAGAGCCTTACACCACTGTGCTATACTGCTTCCCAATGATTACTTTTAAACTTTAAAAGAGATAAAAGCACATTGAGGGCAATATAGTTTGATAACAGAAAATTAATATCAAGTAATCAAAGTCTAGAGGTGCACACCAGGAATGTTGGCAAACATATGAGATATTCATATAGCACTGCAGACTTAAAGTTGAATATTCCCTTTTAAATAGGGTATGTGGGTCGATAGAAGCCAAAGGCTTCATTAAGTAAGTGTATATTTTTGTTAAATAGGAATGGAGTGTGAACACACCATGGTGGATAAAGGGAGAGCTTTTGGATGAAATGAATTTACGTTTTTAAAACAATCACATGGTGACTTAATGCTGTGAGCACTAGTTAATAGCTAGTTCAATAACAATAAGTATAATAATACATAACGTGACTTTATAGATGATCTAAGAAATGAAGGCTACATAAAATATGGGGGAACATGTTTTCAATGATGCTAACTAGTCCCTGAGGATTATATGGATGAGAAAAAGAACATTATGAAAACTGTTTTAGTAAAAGGAGCATGAGAACTAAAGAACTATATACAACAAATACAATTTTATGCACCGGACAAAAAAGGGACAGAATACTCCAGGAACAGGAGAGATTTAGTGCTGGCACAATGGGTTTTCCTTGCCTTAAGCCAATAGTGTGAAATTAACACTTTGTACAAGGTCTTTTACTGTGTGATATAGTGCTTTATATTGCTAAGTAAGGAAATACAGAAGTTTAAAAAGGTTGTCCTAGCCAAAAAAAACAGTTTATTAATTTACATAGAAACGTTTATATTGAAAATAGGTACTGTATGGAAAATGTGCGTGAGGTGGTGTTTAACACTGGTTTAGGGTTACTGTGGTATATTGAACGCCTTTATAAATGCATTATATTTATAGATCCTGATGAAGCTGTGTGAAAACTATGAAATGCTGATCTGATTTTAGTGGTTTATTCAAAGTACAGAATTTGTTTGGAATAAAACACTTAAGAAGTAAACCCATGAGTGGGCCTCTATGTCTCCATGTACAGTATGCATATGGCTCGAGTCATGGGGCTGTCTACCACAAATGTTCTGGGCACCAAAACCATTAAAGCTTTCAAGCATAGCTGGGACAGAGTTAAGGGTTTAGTGGTTACCTAGGGAGATGTGGCAGGGGCAAGGAGGCAAATCCCTGTCTATGCAGCAGGTTTCAGAGTAGGACAGGGCATGATAGGGCAGACTGGTGGACCAATAATTTTTCTGCAACAACTGTCTATATTTATATGTTTCTATGAGGTGTCACACACTTTGTGAAAGAGTTAAGTAGGTTTTTAAATCAGACTTATGTAACTTAATTTACATTCATATCTGGATGAAGTTAAGAGGGTGCAATAGAGGCAATCATTGCCCAAGCCCACAAAATACACAGAACAATGCCAGTCATGTTTGCTTGCTTGTGTTTGCTGTGTAGTTGCTGGGCATAGATAGCACTATAGTTAAAGTTAAGAAATGTGGCATTTGGGACAGGATTTGAAAATTGAAATGTGTCACATTTACAAAGCATTATAAAAAATTGCTAGCTTGAAAATGTGGGATCAAGGCGAAATTATGAGTAAAAGTTCAAAATGCATTAAAAGGTCATGAAAAGGACTTAGCATGTTTTCAAGTCAGAGGGCAATGACGTGGCCACCCCTACATAAAAAAAGAAAGAAACCACTGGGAGGAGTTTGTTTTCATAAATACCCTTAAGGGAGAGTGTGGCTCAGCACATCACGTGATGGCAGTCTCACAGGCAGCAGCAACCTTTCTCGGTTCCAATCACCACTCACAGATAATCACACCAAAACCAGCACTTCAGGCTCATTTTATCTCACTAAAGTGATTGACTACTACAGAAGAAACCCTAGACACTGATTTGAAAGGGAAGAATGGAGGTATATATGAGAAAAGCCCATCTGCAGCATATGCCACTCTTTCACCAGAAAAGACAAAGCTGAGTGACTTCAAAGCAGCAGGCCGCCAACTTACCAAACTCCCCCACTGACCAGACTGTTCTTTGGAAGAAAGGCTGATCGCTACTATATCCAAAGATATGCAGCAAATTAAATCTTCTGTGGCAACATTAAACACAAGAATAGGGGATCTGGAGGTGAGAACTGTATTACTGGAGAAAAAACCAAAGAAAACTGAACAAGGGGCTACACAACTAAACAGGTGACTAAAGAAGCTGGAGGAAAAGTTAGAAGATCTAGAGAAGCGTAGTAGATGGAATAACTTGATTATAATTGGTACTGTATACCAGAGAAAGAAGAAAGAGGAGCATCCCCGGTTATGTTTCTGCCAAAGTTATGCAAAAAACTCACAGGGCCTTCGCCTAATGGAGGGGCATATGTCATTGAAAGAGCACACCGTGCCCTCTGTCCTCCACCATAAGTATGCTCCCCCCCCCACGCACTCTCATTTTCAAATTGCTGACCTTCCAGGATAAACAGTACATCTTGAGCAAATCAAAGAGCTTCAAGAGGTTCAGTGGGACGGTTGGAAGATTCATATCACTCACGATCTGCCATATACTGTGCATGTGAGGAGGCAAGAGCTTCAAGCCGATAGTTTCCAAACTTATTGCAGCTGGTAACGTTTTTCGAGTCAGGTACCCAGCAATTTTTCAAATAAAACATGGGGATCAGTGGATGTCCTTTGAAACTCCTGAACAAGTGCTGCAAAAACTGAAAACCATACTTCCTGAACTGTTCAAGTGAATGAAGAAAATCAGGTTTGGCTTATTTTTTATGAATATGAGGGATCGAGAGGAGATGTGATGGGCCTGAACAGGTCTGACTTTCTGCTTTCCTCAAGGCGGACATTTAATTTAAACTGATAGGTTTCTCACAAATGTGCTGACCTTTGGGGTTTCCAATTGTAAATGTTAAGAAGAGAAGATGTTTAGTGTTTGCCCAGTATCTCATTTGCCACATGATAAATGGCAATACAGGAAAGAGGCCTTACCTCTCGCTCCCACCCGACACGCATAGGTTAGCAAAGAATATGAGAACAATCCTGGTTCATTATCAGTGACTACCAACTGAGCTAAGGCATGCCTGGACTAGATCAAAGGCAGAATTGCTACCCTTGGGGAATCCCTCTTTATGACTGTGTGGCTAGTGAATATCCAGGGATTTGATGAATCCCCTTGCCAAATTGATGCAAGACTAACTGTGACACATAAGGGAAATATAATTTGACTTTTCTTTTAAATTAGAATGTGTTGGCTTCATAGAGTTTTCTGTTCAAGATCAGGACTTCTTATTTTTATGTTTGCTTGCATGCATGTGCAAGAAACATACTGCGATGATCCAAAATGCAGTGCCATACAGTTGAAAGGGAAAGCTGCGCTTCAGTGAGCAGCGAATAGATATCACATGCTCATGCATGCTCCCTCTCACACACACACACATATACACACACACATGCATACTGCATGCTCGTCCCCCCCCCACACACACTGTATAGCCGATGGGGTGCCTAACTCCGTCAGCTGTGCTGCGCCCCCAACAGAGTTCCAGATGCCATGCTGGGAGCCCACCCCAGTGTGGTAACAGACTGTATGGCTGATGGGGTGCCCAATCTCCTGTCGGCTCCACTGTCCCTCCACAGAGACTACAAGATGCCATGCTGGGAGTCCACCCAGTGTGGCAACAGACTGTATGGCCAATGGGGTGCCCAACTCCTGTCAGCTCCACAGCCTCCCAAACAGCCTTCCAGCTGCTATGCTGGGAGCCCACCCCAGCGTGGCATAAGTCCCGCATCGTCTAAGTTAAAAAAAAAAAAAAGAAACCTGAAAGAAAAAAAACTTCACTTGCTAACTGTCCTGACCAAATCTCTCCCCACCTGCATCCACCCTCTGGGCACCCTGCCTCCCCATACCCCCTCCTCACCCCATACTGGCCTCTGGAGCTTGGTCCGATGATCTTGTGGACCGAGAACACGTCTGCACTCTTCAAAGCCAACTGCAAACTGAGGAAATGCCGTAAGCTGTATAATGTAATACACAGGGTTTTTTCAACTTTAGTGCATATCTCAGGCATTTGAGGGAATTTTTCACCTAATGTTCAACATGGGGTTTTGGGACCTACCACATGAATTCTGTCACTGTCATGGCGTTAACTGGCCCGAAAGGTGATTTTGCGGTCAGTGCGCGGAACCACCTTCGGGACATGATTTACTAAACGACAGTGTCACAGTTCATGAGGCAGGCCTCCAAAACCCTATGTTGAAAATTTGTGAAAAAATTCCCAAAAATGACTGTTTTAAGAGCATGCATTGCGCTGTTCCTACGCATGCTCATAAGTTCATGAATTTTCAATATTTTCACTCCAGATTTTCAACATTGCCATTTTACCATACCTCCCTATGAGCAGTATAGCTGTCATTTCTCACATCTGACCCAAAATGTGTTTCCATGCATGTAGTGCACAGTGGCGCAGTTGGTGATGAAATCAAAGTTTGGGACAGATTAAGAAAATCACTGTGACACTGTTCATGAGCAGAGGTGTTTAAATGGCTATGTTAAAAATTTGGTGAAAAAATTCCCAAAAATTACTGTTTTACGAGCATGTGTTGCACTGTTCCTACGCACACTCGTAAGTTCACAAATTTTCAATATTTTTACTCCAGATTTTTAACATTGCCATTTTACCACACCTCCTAATGAGCAGTACAGCTGTCCTTTTTCACATCTTGGCCAAAACATGTTTCTGCCCATGTAGCATACAATGGCACAGTCGGTGTGTGAAATCAATGTTCGGGACACATTAAGAAAATCACAGTGACACAGTTCATGATCAGAGGTGTTAAAATGGCTATGTTAAAAATTTGGTGAAATATGTCCATAAAATGACTGTGTTATGAGCGACCATTGCGCAGTTTCCACGCACCTCATAACTTCATAGATTTCTAATATTTTCAGTCCAGATTTTCACCATTGGTATTTTTTCACACTTCCTTATGAACAGTACAGCTGTCATTTCTGACACCATGGTTGAAATGTGTTTCGCACTTCCAGTGCAGAAATGCGTGGTCGCTGTGGGAAATCACAGTTCGGGACAGATGAAGAAAATCACAATGACACTGTTCATGAGCAGAGGTTACAAAATCCCTGTGTGACAATCTGCTGTAAAAATCCCTCAAACCAATTGCATTATGGTGTGTGTTGCGATTTTCTATGCACGCTCGTGACTTTACCAGTTTTTTTAATATTTTCACTGCAGAATTTCAACATTGCCATTTTTTATGTTGATTGTGTGCATGTGCAAGAAACATGTTGCGTAGGTTTCTGCAGAAGCAGGTTGTGGAGGTGTGGCACTATTGTGGCCAATGCCCCCACAGCCTGCAAAGGCTTGTCCCTCATCCCACAATGCTGTGACACGCTGCTGCTGACATTAATTCAGCCAGCGTTCCACAACTTTCTAAAAAATCAGCCACTGCAATCAGGGGACACCTCGTCATTGTAGTGTCAGCCATCTTCTGCAATGAGGGAGTGACCCATCATTGCAGGGTGGGATGTAGGATCTGTGATATTGTTTGTGAACATGGCGGTGGCTTGCTGCTGTATTGTCAAACAATATGTAATGCCCCCCAATATTTGTTTGCTGACGGAGAGCCCACTCCCCATCAGCATAATGTGCCCCCCCATTTAATTGTGTGCCAACGGGGTGCCCAGTCCCCATCGGCAGAAAGGAATCCCCCCCTTTTGTTGTTTGCTGACAGGGTGTGCCCAATCCCCCATCAGCTACAGCTGGTTCCCCAGACTCCTTTGTCATGCTGGGAGCCCACCTTAGTGTGCCCCATGCCCCTGAAATGTTGAAAGCGTCCTGTGACATTTACTTGTACCTGAAAGAAAGGAAACGGTCCCTCATAGTCTCCCCGCACCCCCTCCCACAACCCTCACCCACCCACTGCGCATGCAGACTCCCCATCCTCACCCCATACTTACCTCCAGAACTCAGCGCGACGATCTTCAGTGGATTGAGAACACGTCTGCACTCCTCAAACCCGACCGTGAACTGAGGAAATACAGGTAAGCTGTATAATGTAATAAATAGTTGTTTTTTTTTAACTTTAGTGCATATCTTGGGCATTTTTGGGAATTTTTTCACCAAATTTTCAACATGGGTTTTTTGGACGCCTCCTCATGAATTCTTGAACTGCCATGGTGTTAATCGGCCCCAAAAGGTGGTTTTGCGGTCACTGCACGGAATCACCCTTCGGGGCCAAGTAACAAAACAACAGTGCCAGTGTTCATCGGGTGGGCTCTCAAAAAGCCTATGTTGTAAATTTGGTGGAAAAAATCCAAAAAATTACTGTTTTATGAGAGTGCGTTGCGCAGTTGCTATGTACGCTCGTAACTTCATGAATTTACAATGTTTTCATGCCAGATTTTCAACATTGGCATTTTGTCACACCTCCTTGTGAGCAGTACAGCTGTCATTGTTCACATCCTGGCCGAAATGTGTTTTCGTACTTCTGGTGCAAAATAGTGCGGTTGCTGTGGGAAATCAGTGTTCAGGGCAGATTATGAAATGACAGTGATACTGTTTATGAGCAGAGGTTCTAAAATGCCTATGTTGAAAATTTGGTGACGATGCTCCATAAAATGACTGTTACAAGTATGGCTTGTGCAGTTGGCACACATGCTCATAACTTCGTGAATTTCTAATATTTTTACACCAGATTTACAACATTGCTATTTTCCCAGACCTACTTATGAACAGTACAGCTGTCATTTTTCTCATCCTGGCGAAATGTGTTTTGCACTTCCAGCGCAGAATAGAGCGGTCGCTGTGGGAAATCACTGTTCGGGACAGATTAAGAAAATGAGAGTGACTCAGTTCATGAGCAGAGGTCCTAAAATGCCTGTGTTGAAAATTTGGTGATGATAGCCCATCAGATGACTGTGTTACAAGTGTACATTGCACACTTTCCACGCACCCGTGTAACTTTGCAGATTTGTAATATTGTCGCACCAGATTTTCTACAGTGCCATTTTTTCACACCTCCTTATAAGCAGTACAGCTGTCATTTTTCATATCCTGACTGAAATGTGTTTTCGCAGTTCCGCACAGAATAATGTTATCGCTAGGAAAATCAGTGTTGGACAGATTAAGAAAATGACAGTGGCACTGTTCTTGAGCAGAGGTCCTGAAATCCCTATGTTGAAAATTTGGTGACAAAACTCCATAGCATGACTGTGTTACAAGCGTGCGTTGAACTGTTTCCATGCACCCTTGTAACTTCGCAAATGTGCAATACTGTCATGCCACATTTCCAACAGTGGCATTTTTTCACTACTCCTTATGAACACTACAGCTGCCATTTTTCACATTCTGGCTAAAATATGTTTTTGCTCTCCTGTGGACAATAGCACAGCCACTCTGGAGAATCAGTATTTGGGACAGATTAAGATTGACTGAGTAAGAGGGGGGAGTGACTGAGCTCAACTGAGCTCTGTCGGGACTGCTGCAGATTTGTTTGTGGCAGACAAAGGCCCCAACAGAAGAGCCCAGAACAAAATGGCAGCCTGCAGCACTGGGTGAAACAGAATGAGAGAGTGAGTGAGGGAGGGGGAGTGAGCGAACTCACTGAAGTGCTGTCAGGTTTGCTGTGGATTTCTTTGTGGGCAGAAAAAGGCATCAGTACAGGCATAGGGGACCAGTACAAAAGGCCAGCTTGCAGCAGTGGGAGAAACAGTACAGCGAGGTGAGACAAGGGGACTTAGTGTTGGAGCTCTGTCAGGAACTGCTGGGATTTCTTTGTGGCAGAAAAGGCACCAATGCAGGCAGAGCCCCATACAAAAGCGCAGCTTGCAGCACCAGGACAAACAGGATGAGTGATGAGAGAGGGAGACTGAGCGACCTCAACGGAGCTCTGTCGGGACAGCTGTGGATTTCTTTGTGGACAGACAAAGTTGCCGACACAGCCAGGAGCTCCATGCAAAAGCGCAGTCTGCAGCACCAAGAGAAACAGAATGAGCGAGTGACAGCGTGGTAGAGAGTGAGCTCAGTGGAGCTGTAGTGTGACTGCTGCAGATTTCTTTGTGGGCAGAAAATGTGGCAACACAGGCAGAAGCCCAGTACAAAAGGCCAGCTTACAGCACGCAAAACCGCAATGCTAGAGTGACAGAGGGGAGTGAACGAGCTCAGTGGAGCTGTGTTGGGACTGCTTCAGATTTCCTTCTGACCAGAAAAAGCCACCAATGCAAGTAGGAGCCCAGTACAAAAGGGCAGCCTGCAGTGCCAGGAGACACAGAACAACCACGTAAGGGAAGGGGAGCCATGAGCTCAACAGGGCTTTGTTGGGACTGCTGCAGATTTGTTTGTGGGCAGAAAAAGGCAGCAATGCATGAAGGGGCCCAGTACAGAAGGGCAGCCTGCTGTGGCAGGAAAGCCAGAATGAGCACATGAGTGAGCCCAACAGAGCTGTATTGTAACTGCTGCAGATTTCTTGATGGCATAAGAAGGCAGCAATGCAGGCATGAGCCCAGTAGAAAAGGGCAGCCTGCAGTGCCGGCACAACAGAATGAGCGAGTGAGAGAATGGAGGAGTGAGCTCATAGCTTTGGGACTGCCATAACATGACTGTGTTACAAGCGCATTGAATTGTTTCTACGCACTTTCTAATTTCCAAAATTTGTAATACTGTCATGCCACATTTTCAACAGTGGCATTTTTTCACAATTCCTTATGAACACTACAGCTGTCATTTTTCA
Source organism: Neoceratodus forsteri (assembly GCA_016271365.2). Lineage (NCBI taxonomy): Eukaryota > Metazoa > Chordata > Ceratodontiformes > Ceratodontidae > Neoceratodus > Neoceratodus forsteri. Next base: position 277,720,058 of record JADMNL010000026.1, on the reverse strand, counting down.
CATCCTGGCTAAAATATGTTTTTGTGCTCTGCTGGATAACAGCATGGTCACTCTGGGAAATCATTGTTTGGGACAGATTAAGATCGACCGAGTGAGGGGGAGTGACTGAGCTCAACTGAGCTCTGTCGACTGCAGCAAATTTGTTTGTAGGCAGACAAAGGCCGCATCACAAGCCCAGCATAAAAGGGCAGCCCTGTAGCACCAGGAGAAACAGAATGAGCGAGTGAGACAGGGGGAATGAGCCACCTGAATGGAGCTCTGTCGGGACAGCTGCATATTTCTTCCTTGGCAGAACAAGGTGCCAATGCACACAGCAGCCCAGTACAAAAGAGCAGCTTGCAGCACTGGGAAAAATACACTGAGCCACTGACAGAGGCCCACTGCATGAGCTCAACAGACCAATGCAATCAACATTCGGCATTGACAAATGCTTGTTGCACCTCCCCATGAATAGTACAGCCATCATTTTTCACATCCTGTTCAAAATATGTTTTCACACCCGTGGTGCCAAATGACAAAGTCGCTGTGCGAAATCAGCTTTTGGCTAACAAATTGATATTGCCACTGTTCATAAGGTGGGGGTCACAAAAAAGCAAGTTGAAAATTTGGAGTGAAAATGGCAACAACCGCCTGAGGCGTTAGGGTTTCCGACCATAACGCCCCAACCTATAGAGATTGAGAGGCATCAGGGGTGTGACTTGGGATTCTTGCCTGTAATGCTCATACCATTCCACACCCTGCAGCCAGTGAGAGGCATCAAGGTATGCCTTTGACTCTTCAGCCTCAAAGTTCACCCCACTCTCCTATACAGGACCCAACTCACTGTATTTCCTGATGGAATAGGGTGAGCATAAGGGCCAAAGACCCCAAGGTATACCATGACACTTGTCAGTGTCTGCAGGGTAGGGTGTGTTGAAATGGCATGGCCGTTATGCCTGATGACCCAAAGGCACAGTCAAATGCCTGTCATTCTCTGCAGGGTGGTGGTGGGGTTGGCTTCAGTTCAATACTTCACTGCCATTCCTATAATGCAGCTCCCTAACTCCTACACTACCAATGCCAATGCCAGCAAGCAAACATTCGGCATTAACAAATGCTTGTTCTTTTACTTTTAGAGACAGAAAAATGTTTTCTGCTGTAAGAGTAAGTTGGTTGGAATACACCATATACTGCCTTGAAATGGAAATTACTAACTATAGAATAATTGTTTAAAGCTAAGATATTAAGGTTTTGTAGCGATTTGTTTGAGGGGTGGGGGATGAAGCGAGGGATTGCTAGCTGTTATCAGATTTGTGCTACAACATCACCTGGTTGTATTAGACTAGTACTGTAGTTGTTAGAACTGGATAATTGTTAAAAGATGAGGGGCCTAAGCCTTACAGGTTGCCTTATTCTGAAAAGTCGGGGAAGTAAGCTTTTCTTTTAATAATGTGGCACATAAGTTGAAGCAAGATTTTTTTTGGGGTTACCAAGCATGATCTTTATTTATTCACAGTGAAATGGAAGAGTGTCTTGAATTGAGAAGTTTTCCTGCAGAACCAGATTTCTTTCTCATATGAAGGGACCATATATGTTTATGAGAGGAATGTGAAAGGGGTGCAGGATAGGTGCAAAACACAAATGATATTGAGACATCCTTTCGCACAGACAGTGTGTATACAGGAAACACACCTTCTGAGAGAAGATATCCTCCCATTGGAAAAAACACGGGTGGGACAGGCTTATGGTGCAGGGGTATGCACATGTCGGGGTGGGGTTGCAATACTGTTGGCGAAAACAGTCCCATTCAAACTAATCCAAGAAATTTGGGTCCCTAATGGATGTTATACCCCCTCCTCCCCTTGTCTTGCTCATAGCTCAAGTCTTTGTACTCGTTATTAAATGTCTGTAAGTCAGTGATGTAATGTTTATAACTAAAAATGATGACTGTTGCACGTGCTGACATGGAACCTTTGTAAAAGAGCCTCGGCTCAAAGATATTATCCTTAATCCTGAAGCAAATTTACATCTGCTTCAGCTGTTTTCATCTCCCTGTTCGTCAGAAGTTTAAAGTCTGCGGTTTGGGAACAAAAAAATCATCTGCTTTTGAACTGAGTACTTTGTTTCACCTTTTGCTGTGTGCTTAATTTGTGCCAGTGCTCCACTCTCTGTGGGACACCCTTGTAATCTGTCTGTTAAAGCTCTGGTAAACTGGAGAATTGTGACTTTTACACCTGGGGCAGTGAGTGGGAGGAGAACCAGGGTCCTGCATCAGAGAAGAGGAGGGGCAGAGTGCTATAAAACTTATGCTGCTCACAGCCAGGTATGCTGCACATTTACATCTGCTTCAGCTGTTTTCTATCTCCCTTTTCATCGGAAGTTTAAAGTCTGCAGTTTGGGAACAAAAAGATCATCTGCTTTTGAACTGTGTACTTTGTTTCACCTTTTGCTGTGTGCTTAATTTGTGCCAGTGCTCCACTCTCTGTGGGACAGCCTTGTAACCTGCCCCTAAAGCTCTGTAAACTGGAGAATTCAGACTTTACACCTGGGGCAGTGAGTAGGAGGAGAACCAGGGTCATGAATCAGAGAAGAGGTGGGGCAGAGTGCTATAAAAACTCACACTGCTCACAGTGCAAGCGCCCTCCGTAGAGAAAAGGTTGCTTCAAAACTGGGAGACTTTTAGGCTCAGATTAGTTTGGTAATTTGGAAATGTTTACTTTATAATGTTTGGTTAGAAGTATTTAATTTATGTTAAAGTCTAGGTGATATTAGGATAATTTCTTTGTAATTTAGAATAGGGTTCTAATTTAAAAAACATTTTAGATATATTTTAGTTGTGGAAATTTCTTTTAAAAAATGTTGATGTTTAATTTTTTAGGATGTTTATTTCTCTGCTGTTTTTTGAGTGTTTTAACTCAGAAAGAATTCATCACAGCAAAGAAATCTACAAACGAAAAATATTTGGTAAATTGGTTATTTTTATTTAATCAATCACAAAAAAACAATTGTAACAAACCAAGAAGGAATACTTTTCAGAGAATATTAAGAAATCAAACTTTGGGAGGATGTTATAGGCCTCTAAATCTTTTTAGGCCTAATAATGCTATATCAAATTTATCTGGGGCAAGTTGTTTTTTATTAATACTGGGGGGAGATATTGAAGTGAATCCAGGGCCTTCAAAATCTTTCATGATAATGCACGTAACATTAGTTCTAAATCTGATCTTTTAGCAACCTTACTGAAAGATAAAGATTCATGTATATTAGGGTTAAGTGAAACATGGCTGTCAAACAAACATCAAGATGAAGAATTTGGCACTCAAGATTATCAGGTATGAAGAGTAGATAGAAAAACTAGAGGGGGGTGTGATGCTTCTTTTAAAACAAACATTAGGTTTTTCAGAAATTATAATACAGGGTAGTGAAAACAATATAGGATTTTTAACTGTATACTTGGGACATCTAGGATTGGTAATTTTAATTATTTATTCACCCCCAAGGGTAAAAATAACTGACTTGGAGATAATTCTTACTAAGATAGCAGATAAAGTAGGAAGTAGACCATTAATTTTGATGGGAGATCTAAATCGTGATTGGAAAAATATTAGAGGAGACAATTAAAAGACATAGGGCTGGATATTCAAACGCGCTATTCTGTGGTGCGAGCCCTCGTCTGCACAAAATAGTTACAAGAGGGAGGTGGGTGATATTCAAAGGAGTTGCGCTATTGAGCAACCTTTGAATATCACCGAGTCATTAAAAGCCACTGTGCATGGTGCAGTGGAACTTGCACCAACGCAAGTGGTCAGAGTGGAGCATTGAAGCTGCGGTGGCACAAGTACCATTGTGCCATGCACAAATTTCCCATATTCAAAAGGTGACATGCAAATGGGGCCATAATTCATGCAAGGTGCAGGGGGGGCATTTGCATCTATTTATGGCCCCATTTGCATGCCATTAGCATGCAGGTGCACTGATTCCCAAGGACTTGCACCTGGCACCCTGCCAGGCAGCAGCCATCAGGGACCGATGCCCCCTGCAGCCCGATCGTGGGCATCAGTTAAAAAATCCCCCCACCCCCCCCGAATGGCCTGATCGTGTGCATATGTTGAAAACACCCCTCCCTGACTTACGCGATTGGCGGCAGCAAAGTTTCAACCCCCAAAGAACATATCGCCGGTGGTCCAGTGGACCACGAAGCCGATCATGGCACCAAGGTGTTTAACCCTCAAGGACCTCCTACGCTGGTGATCTAGTGTCCCCATCCCACCCACCACACGAGTCCACCACCCCAGCAGCTGGCAGGTGGAAGCATCCCACCACCTGCCACCCCACCACCACCAACTGACTGCCCAGTAGGGCTGCATGCCCACGTGGTGCAGGCAGAATAATGGTATGCGGCCATACCCGTACAAAACTGGTCAGATGTGAATGAATTCACATATCTGGACTCCGCCTTGTATGGTCATGCCCATTGGCTCTTGCTCTGCACCAATGGGCATGCAGTCCTACTGGGCAGTCAGTTGGCAGATGGTGGGGTGGCAGGCGGGTGGGATGCTGCTGCCTGCCGACTGCTGGGGGAGTGGAGTGGTGGGGCTTCGTGGGTGGGTAGGATGGGGGATACTAGATCACCAGGGTAGGTAGTCCTTGGGGGGGTTTGAACACTTTGGTGCTGCGATCAGGTTTCACGGTCCACTGGACCACCAGGGATATGTTCTTGGGGGGGGTTGGAAACTTTTCTGCCCCCAATCTGGCTTTGCAGTCCACTGGACCACCAGGATATGTTCTTGAGGGGGTTGGAAACTTTGCTGCCCACGATCAGGCTTTGGTCCACTGGACCACCAGGGATATGTCCTTGAGGGGTTGGTCTCTTGCCGCCTGCGATCGGGACAGTTGGGGGTTAACCTCTGCCCGCGATCGGGCCAGTTGGGAGGAGGGGTGTTTTCAACATATGCCCATGATCGGGCCAGTTGGGGGAGGGGGGTTACTATATGCCCATGATTGGGCTGCCGGGGGCATAGGAAAGGAGTTGGGACCACCCACAGGTGGAAGCTGCTGTGTTGCACCCTGAAATGCAGCAGCTCACCTGTGGTGGCCCCCAACTTACTCCTTTTTTTGGCTCAAAGTTGTGCAGGTGCAGGTTGGGGTTGCACCTGCACAACTCTGCACAGCCCACTGAATATCGGGCTGTGCAGTTTATGATGGATCCTCCCTCCGGTTCAGCATGCCTTCATTAGCATTGCACTGTTGCTCAGCTTGACTTGGTGGGTGCAACTGCCTCCTGCTGAATATGGCAGGGATGGCGTACTTCGACTTCCGCGCAGGTGCAACCCTATTGCGATGGCGCAGCCCTTTGAATATCCAGCCCATAGTAACTAACCCAGGATTAAAACAACTCATAAAAAAACCTACCAGGTACACATCAAATATGACAAATGGATCCATATTAGATTTGATTTTGGTATCTACTCAAATTGAAATTGAAGCAGTGGGTGTTTTATCACCATGTCTTGAGACTATAACTTGATCTGGGCTACTTTGCCCAGGTCTCAGTTTAATAAAAATTGGGTATATGAAAATAAAAATTGACTAGGACTTCAGAAGATTTTCAGAATCTAGGTTTTAGATAGTGTTAGTAAAACAAAATGGATAGATGTAAATTAATTCCAGATATTGACACTTCAATTAAATATTTTAGCCAAACTTTTGAAGAAGTATGTGATTTTCACGCACCAAGAGTTAAAGCAAAGAAGAAATTAAATAAATTACCATGGATAAATGATAGAATCTTGAAACAAATTTGAATCAAAAATAGAATTTGGAAAAAAGCATTGAGATCAAAATTAGAAAAGGATTGGATTTCTTTTAAGGTTGCTAGAAATAAATGTAAAAAGTTAATTAAGGCTTCAAAAATGTCATTTTAAAAAATAAAATAGATTCATGTATAGATCCAAGACAGTTTTGGAGAGTGGTCAAGAAATTAACTAAACCAGGATGCGATTCCTCAGAGGACATATTAAGATAAAAAAATGGGGATATCATTACTGAAAATCTGGAGGAAATTTGTAATGTCTTAAATAATTTTTTTGTAGCTCTCCCAAATTGTGACATTCTTTGTAATTTAGACTTAGAACAAACTAATGTAGAGTCTATACAAAATGAATGTCCTCCATTTAGATTTAAAATTTTGACAGTCACTAAAGTATATAAAATTCTTCAAAATATAAATGCTCATAAGGCTTTTGGTAGTGATTGTCTGGAAAGTAAATTCTTAAAGCTAGCTGCTTTTCATATAGTACCAGTTATCGCTTATTTATTTAATTGGAGTCTTCAAATTGGATATTTTCCCTTATCTTGGCAAGAGAGTAGAGTAAAACCTATTTTCAAGGGGGGGGGGTGCTGTAGAAGTTAATAATTATAGGCCCATAGCCTTATTACCTCTTTTGTCGAAATGTTTTAAAAAACTTGTCTCTAGCCAGATAATGGAATATTTGGACAGATACAGTTTGTTGACAACTATACAATCTGGTTTTCAAAAAAACTATTCTACTACAACAGCCCTTTTGGAATTTTATGACAAAATAAATAGGTAATTGGGGAAACTAGGGAGACAGCTGTTATTTTTGTAGATCTTTCAAAGGCTTTTGACCTGGTGGACCACCCCTTACTAATTGAAAGACTTCATGAAATAGGCATGAGGGAAGATCCTTTAAATTGGTTAAAATCTTATTTGGATGATCGTTCCCAGAGAGTTGAGGTACAGGGATGTTTGTCAAGAAAGAGAAAAGTAAATAGAGGTGTTCCTCAGGGATCAATTTTAGGACCTCTTTTGTTCCTAATAGTCATAAATAACTTGCCATTGACTATAGACAAATCAGAGATTCAACTTTATGCTGATGATATGGTTATAATTGCATCTGGAAAAACTGAAGAAATATTACAAACTAACTTGCAGTCTGATTTTAGAAGAATCGAGGGGTGGTTCACCAGGTCAGAGCTGATAATGAACACACAAAAAACAAAGTGTATGTATTTCCCATTGAAAAAAAGTGGTAAACTTGTTTATGATTTATCCATTTATACAGGAAATCAAACTAAACTAGAACACATTAAAGAATATAGTTATTTAGGGATTATATTTGATGAATATCTGACCTTTCAAACCATATTATTGCACTGATTAAAAAGTAAATAGAAGGGTAGGTGTTAAGAAGAAGTACTGATTGTTTATCTTTTTTAGATAGAAAAAAACTGGCAGATCAGTTAATTATTCCAGTGCTAAGATATGGAGAATTAATATATAGAAAAGCAAATAAAACTCTATTGTCTAGATTAGATATAACTTATTATCGCATAGCAAGATATGTATTACAAGGAAACTATTGGATTCATCATTGTTTATTGTTGAAGAAAGTGAAATGGTCATCTTTAGACATAAATCATAAGTGTTGTTGGTTATCTTTAATACACAAAATGACATATTCATCTGTAAATCATCCATTTCTTTAATATTATTTACAGTGAACAACTATCAAAATGGATATTGACAAGATCAGTTCACTTAAATAAGATAGTTGTAGGTAAACATTATAATAAATATTGGGACAGGTCTTTGCTATATCAGGCTGCTAGTCTTGGAATTCTCTTCCTGATGAGGTAAGAAATATCCCAAATTATTTATTGTTTACTCATACTATAAAGGAGCTTATATGCTCACATTTGTGAGTGTTAAATGTTTTTTTTTCCTCTAACGTTCCTTGGGATTTTGAGATTTTATAATCTAGCTGTTGTAAGTCGTTTAGGTATACCGTGTTGTTTTGTATATTGTGGTGTTTGTATTTATACAGTATGTATTTAACATGGAACTTATTTTTATGTGACTAGTTAGGAATTTACACAGGTCTGTCTTGTAAACTGGATTATGCCCAAATGACATGTATTACCTGTATAAAAATACATCTTACCTACCTACCTCCTAGATTGAAATAAATAAATAAATTAATAAATAAAAAATATTCTGCTTCATGGAATGCTTGAGTCCTACCCAGTATTGCTGGGTTCAATTTATGTCCCAAATGTAAATTTCCATTTTTCACCCACTTAATGAATCTGCTTATTACTAACCCCCAATATTAACAGTACTGGTGGTGATTGAAATATTACACCCCAATTGGATATAGATAGATCAGCTAGGAGAAGGTGTGGTTCATCCCAAGCCCAAAGGGCTCTGAAAGATCTTCTCAGTGGTATTGATCTCTTAGATGTCTGGAGAATGTTAAACCCTGAGGAAAATGATTTACTTTCCATTCCTCCTCGGGTTCCTATTCCCGTATAGAAAAATTTTAATTAGTTTTTGCCCTTCCTGGTATATTGGATTTGTCCATACATCCCAGGGTTTTATCCGATCATTCCCCATCAGCCCCACATACCTATTAAGCCCTGGGACTCATTATATGGCACCTAAACAATCCATTGCTTCAAAACCAGACTCCTTAGCACATATTAAAGAGTTTATATCTCATTTCCTAGACGTAAATAAGGGGTCAGTCAGCAAAGTGGATATTGTTTGGGCAGCCTTGAAGTGTTCTTTAGGGGATGAATGTATTCAAATGGCTACAAATAACTTACAACAAGCCAAGGCACACCTAACGACTGTATTTGATTCCATCCATTCCCTAGAATGGCATCTCACATGGCATTTCCTGGACACTGAATAGGTCCAATTACATCAACTCCAGGTGCAGTATGCTGAATTAATGGCTCAAAAAATTCAGTTATCTTTGCACTGTACCAAACTTAAATATTTGGATTCAAGTGAAAGAGCAGGCAAATTGCTTGCACTTAGACTCAAGCAAGCTGAAGCCTCTCAATTTATTCTGGGTATTTGCATTACAAAGGAAAGCTCAGTATGTACCAACCCCCAAGAAATAGCTGAAGCTTTCAAGGAATATTACCAAAAACTTTACAATGTGGACCCCTCCATGCAGCCATCCATTGAAGACATAGAACACTGTCTTGAATCAGTTACCCTTCCTAAACTTTCCCCAGATAAAGCAGCTTCTTTAGGTGCCTGCATTACAATAGCAGAAATACGACAGACCTTTGAGCAACTACCATCAGACAAATCTCCAGGTCCTGATAGCCTATTTAACAACCTGTATAAAAAATGCCTGACCATCCTCACCCCAATGCTTGAGGAGGTCTTAACTATTGGTATGCAAATTTTTGACCCTGGTTTTCAGGATGCTCTCATAACTCTAATACCAAAATCAGGGAAAGACTCATTATTTTAGAAAAGTACTGTCCCATTTCCTTATTAAACTTAGATATCAAAATTTTAGCAAAATTTTGGCTAACAGAATTGCTCATACTATGGAGGCCTTATAAGTTTAGAACAAGTGGGGTTCATCGTGGGAAGGTCCTCTGAAGATCATATGAGAAAGTTGTTACACCTCATCTCAGTGTCCAGGGAGTCAAACAGACCAGCTGCATTTGTGTCCCTGGACGTCGAGAAGGTATCTGACTGTGTTTTCTGGGATTTCCTTTTTGCTACCCTGGCTCAGTTTGGGTTACCTGATAAGTTTATCCAATGGGTACAACTACTATATGCCTCCCCATCAGCTCGTGTTTGGTGCAATGGGATACTGTCAAACCCAACACTATTGCTTCATGGCACCAGACAAGGATGCCTGTTATCCCTCTTACTTTTTAATTTTTATTTGAAACCGCTTATCCGTAAAATATTATCTTCTCAAGAAATAACAGGTATAAAAATTGGGCACCAAAGGCATACTCTCTCTGCTTATGCAGACTATTTGTTGTTGTATGTAGAAAATCCCCAAACCTTCATCTCCGCTTTATTTATGGAAATTGAAGCACTCTCTGAAGTATCCTACTATAGATTAAACAGATCCAAGATCAAAGTTTACCCCTGAATAGTGGAATAACCAAGGTTGATCTAGAAGCCTACCATCTCTCATGTGAGGCAACATCCCTTCCATATCTGGGTATTGTGGTAACACAGGATATGTCTACAATGATAAAGAAACATCTTTCCAAACTATTAAAAATTCTATATTCCAATATGGATAGTCGGGTTCCCTTCCACTCTCCTTCTGGGTAAGACTCAGCTCAGTTAAGATGAATATACTCCGTCGTATACTCTATCCAATGGGCATGTTAGGATGTTTCCTACCCCAAAGCTGGTTTGTTAAACTCCAGAAATCAATAAATGCTTTTATATGGAAGGAGAAAGGAGTTTGCAGGGCCTGCTTCAAACTCATACGGCACCTAAAAATTGGGGTGGCCTGGCAGATCCTCTTTTTTTACATATTATGGAACATTCCATATCAGTAAACTGGCTTATTGGACCCAGGGTACAGATTCTTCCACTATGCAGAATTATTCTCCATTATGGCTTGAGTTAGAGAAATATCTAGTCTGACAATATTCATGTTCACTGTCCTCTCTTTTATATGTTACTCCCTCTTACTTGCCGAAACCACTCAAAAGCACTCCATTAGCATGGTCTATTAGAGCCTTACACCAAGTACAGCATCACCTTTCTTTAAACTGGCATAAGTCATTAGAACAGCCCCTTGCATATAACCCCCACTTTAGAATAGATAATAAACCAATACCACCCTCTTTTTGGCCAGTGATTAAATATTCTAAACTAGCGGATTGCATCAAAGATGAAAAACTGGTTCCTTTTAGTGATTACCAGTCTAGGCAAAGGGTGCCAGATATTTGTAGATTTAAGTTTATTCTGATTAAAAAAGTTATTCATTCCTTTGTTGAGAATGTACCTTTAATTCCTCCTGTCATTGAATTACTCCCAATTTTACAAATAGCAAGATAACCACATGCAGTATATTTAGTATATAAAAATCTGCAGGAATTAGATCCTGCTCTCCCCACAGGTGTCTGTTATTACTGGACACAAGCACTACAAGTACCTGCTGATCCCGGTATGTGGAGAAGGCTTTGGCAGAATATGTATAAGTTCGTTAAACAAGACAGACTCCATCAAGTACAATTTAACATCATGCACAATATATATTTCACTCCGGTGAAACTAAAAAGAATGGATCTTCACCCATCTCCAATATATGCATGGTGTAAAATGGAAGATGGTACCCTATTCCATATGTTGTGGACCTGCTCTAAGGTACAAGTCTTTTGGCAATCCATTAGAGGTCTTTCAGATTCCTTACTGAGCCCGGACACCTTGTTCATCCCTGAATGCTGCCTCATATACTCTTTTCCCTCAAACTCTTAAAACTAGGAAGGGTCACCTACCTTGATAACTGCTACTGCCAAGCTATTAATTATGAAATACTGAAGGAAGAATTTCTTCCTAGAATTACTGAATGGTATAGAGAAGTATTTTTGGCTCTACAACTGGAAACGATATTGCATGTATGAGAGATAGGCTTACAAACTATCAGAATATTTGGGGACCGTTAGAACCCTTACTTTCCATACAGAAACCATAATTCATCTATTACCCTATTTAGTAAACTGTAGGCTCTTACATTCTAAGTTTACTTATGATTTAGTATTGGATACTAATGTATAGCTGCTATTAATTGTGTAAGGAAATGCTAGGTATGGAAGGTGTAGGGAGAGAGGGGGTGTGGTGGGTATGTATAATTGTTGTATGTCCTTTGTGATAAGCTGTCTGTAACCCATTCCTTTTTGTACGACAATATGCAGTCCTTTTGAACTGTTTTATCTACCAGAATATATGTATGACTACTTTGCATTGAAAGGGGGAAACAAAAAAGAAAAAATCAATAAAGTATATTTAATTAAAAAAAAGGGAGTGTGTGGCTGGTACTGTTGGATGATGGCCACCTGATCCAGGAGATGCATCACCCAAGGCATCTGACATCCCCCATTCACAATATTATACACTACCATATTGTGCCAACTGAGGATGGTACTAGCTACTGCCTAGTACCTTTCTGTTCTGGACTGATCTTTCTTTGGGACTCTGTTCATTGTCACAGTCCACCTGCTTTGTTGGCAGTCTTGAGAGTATCACAATGCTTTTCCTTGCCACCTACCTTGACTTCAGCAAAGCTTTCAATACTGTTCCACATAAAAGATTGATTAATAAGATGGGTAGACTTGGGGTGGGTCAAAAATTGATCAACTGGGTGGCAAACTGGTTGACAGGCAGAAAACAGAGAGTGGTGGCAAATGGTATACAGTCAGAAGAGATGCAAGTCACAAGTGGGGTACCTCAGGGATTAGTCTTTGGGCCAGTCCTTTTCAATATCTTCATCAGTGATACTGCAGATGGACTGGAAGGTAAGGTTTGTCTGTTTGCAGATGACAACAAGATCTGCAACAGAGTAGATGATCCAGATGGGGTGGGCAGAATGAGAAGAGATCTGGATAAACTGGAAAAATGGTTGGAAGAGTGGCAACTGCTGTTTAATGCAAAGAACTGCAAGATCATGCACATAGGGAAGAGAATGCCTGAAGCCACCTATAGTTTGGGAGGGGAGTTACTGGCAGTCACAGGAGAAGAAAGAAACTTGGGCATCATCACCACAGATGACCTGAAATCATCCAAGCAGACCACTAAAGCAGTAGGTAAGGCTAGAGGGATGCTGGGGTATATTACTTGGGGTATCACAAATCATAAGAGGGAGGTAATAATCTTTCTGTACAAGACAATTGTTAGGCCCCATCTGGAGTACTGCATGCAATACTGGAGGCCACACCTGCACAAGGACATTAACAAAATGGAGACAATCCAGAGAAGGGCAACCAAAATGGTGCAGGGATTGAATCAGAAAACATTTGAGGACAGATTAATGGAGCTCAATATGTATACCCTAGAGCAAAGGAGGGAGAGAGGTGATATGATTGAAGCATTCAAACATCTTAAGGGCATTAACAAGGTGAAAGAGTCTAACATATTTCAATATAAGAAAAACAGCAGGACAAGAGGACACAGCATGAGACTGAAGGGAGGCCAATTAAGGGGTAATGTGAGGATGCTCTTTTTCACAGAAAGGGTGGTGGATGTATGGAATGGCCTACCTCAGGAAGTGGTGGATATGAATACAGTGCAGGGCTTCAAACAGGCATGGGATAGGCATAAGGGAGCAATACAGATGAATAAGAATTAATAGGCCATTGACAGAGTAAAGGCCTATGGCACATTCATAAGTTAGAAAAAATGGGCAGACAAGATGGGCCTTGCAGTCCTTATCTGCCGACAACTTCTATGCTTCTATGTTAATGACCAATCCAGTAGCCAATAAAAAGCCTAGCCTATTTAATTAGACTTATAGTCAGAGATAGCATACAAGAAATTGTATTTGGGAACAAAGCAGTATGTGGAATCCTTAAAGGTGAAGTCTACCATAGTTTCACACCAATATTTTCCCAGCTCCTTATGTGTAACTGTTGTCTGCCTCCTCCCGTTTCCAGCAGTTCTATTGCTGTCCAAATCTAGATAATTAATAAAAATATACAGCCCCCAGAAGTTATCAATGTGTTTGTCCTCCATTTTACCATCAATGTTGTTGGAGGATGGTGTCACCAGAGCAACAGATAATGTGCTACACTAAATTTAGTTCCACCAGTAAACCAAACTCCACAATGTTTGGTTCCCCACTTGAGTAATAGAGGAACCCTTTAAGTTTGTGCACAGCCTGAAGTGCAGGTCTAATTGGGACTAGGACCATGTGAGTGTGATGCAGCACTGATTTGAGGTATATATAGTAGTCATATAAAGAAGTGCCTGTATGTGTTGTGTTACTGTTTCTGTTAGCAAAAACAGTTTACCCAATAAATGACTCTGGGTGCAACAAGAGTTTTAAGTGGTATTATACAGCTGTTGTATTATGGTATGTGTGTGTGTGTGTGTGTGTGTGTGTGTTAACATTCTCTGTTTTGATTGACACAAACAGTGAGAAACAATCTTGCAAATAAGCCCCTTTCCTTTTGTAACTAGGCAGTTAGTGATTGGATGGCCGCTGTAAGACAATAAAGAATTCAGCTATAACAAGGAATAGGTTACCAGGAAAGCATCAACTGCAGCATATGGAAGAAGGGTAATCTAGTGGTTAAAGCACAGACACATGCACTGGGGACTCTGGTTCAAATCCTACTAGGGCCCCAGACTCTCTAACCCTTAAGAAATTCCCCTAACCTCCTTGGAAACTGTGATGGCCCCTCAGGTCCATGACTTTAACAGTGCCCCAATTCACATTATAAATTATTAGCAGTGATGTGAGAGCTACAGTACTTCACTTTCATGGTACTAAAGATGAGCTGTGGCTGTGGCTATGGCAGCCCCACCCCCGCTTTGTAATGCCAGCATTTGAAGTAGGATGTCCCTCACAAATCAGATGCTACACCTCAGCTATTGTAGGTAAAGAAACCAATCAGCCTCAGTGTTTGTAGTGCTCTGAATTTGCTTAGCTCACTCCTCCCATGTCATATGCATTCTGTGTCTTGGTATGTCCAGTCTGAAACTCAGATTTAAGAAGATAGGAAATGTAAAACAATACACTTTATAAAGTAATGATCTAGCTCTCCACTTTCAGGTTGCTGAAAGGATGCATATAATTCAGTCATTTGTGATCTTGCAACCGCCCAGGCAGACCTTGTAATGAATCTTCTCAAGGGTGTTCACCTGGTTCAATACAGAATGACTGGTTGATCATGTGATTGATTAATTGGTTGATTGACTGATTTCAGTCTACTGCTCTCTACAACATGTTACAACTATCTCACAGAGACAAATGAGCAGTACAAAAGAAAGAGATTGTGTTTCTGTGAATGAAACACTGCTAGATGTATTATTTGCTCTTCACATATAGTATTAAGGCTATAAGTACTACTCTCATGTGAGTTGCATGACAGAACTGCCTTAAGCCATTACAAACTTAAACTAAAATCAGGCTAGACAGCATTAATAACCCTTATGTTTTGTTCTACACTGTTGCTCAGTGACATCAAGGAATGGGAGGGCTATATTACAACTGACTCATTTGCATGTAAATGGAGGCTTGCTTGACATTTAACTACCTTGTGTCAGAGCCGCAACTCTAAATATGTGTTGCAGTAGAATAAATGGCTGATCTCTTATTGACATATGTACAGTACTTGATGTAATGTGTAATAAATACATCAGACATATCCAAATCATAAATATACAGGAGTCTTCTCCTTTAAGTGATGCAAGACATTCTTGCCCTAAGAAGGCACAAAGACACTTACTGTATACAGTATCTAGAAGAGACTCTCCAAACATCCTTAGGAACTCATAAACTATTAATAACTGTAACTACAGACAGCTATGTGAGGCACTGGGACACTGCATGTGCTGTGTTCTCATGTGATAACATCAAAAGTAAGCTCACCTTTTAAACAACCAGATCTAGAATGCAAATGAAGACAATTTATAACAGTCCCAAGTTGCTGTTATTTTATTAGAATCTTTGTGAATGGAACTACAGTGAATGCTGGCTAGGACTCATGAATTAGCAGGCTTTCCCATCTGTTTTATCAGGCAGTTTTATGTTTTGCTCTGATGGAAGCAAAATTGTTCTCTCCAAGTAGCATGGAAACACAACATCTACACTATGTCCATAATGCTTATTTGGTTTATTTTGCATTTTATTTATACAGGTTGGCCAGCTGAGATGCAGCAGCTTCACTCCAGCCTTTTACCTGTTCTCAGCTAAGTCAACTGGAACACCGAGAGGTTATGTGACTTACCCCAACAGCACAGCACCCCCTTACTACTGCACTCAAGTGACAGAATTTATGGTATTAGCAGAATCTTTGATGCAGGAGTAGAATCCATAACCTTCTGATGCACAGGCAGATGTGCTACCATCAAAGTCATACTGAGACTTTGTTATAATGTAATAAATGTATCTGTGGGGGTGGGTTGTGAGGCATGAGGCAGTTATGTGCCTCCAACCATGCATGATGTGTAGTGCATACTTCATAACTGCATACTTGGTAGTGTGTTATTACTCTTATAAAACTGTTTACAGAATAACATTTCCAAAGAAAAGATGTTTTCAATTATCTGAGTGGTTGTGCTACAATAACTGTACCTGCCTTGTGACTAAATTTACCAATAACCAAATCCAGAATTTCTATTCACCATTTTATAAATATAACTCCACATGCCTCACCACTATGCATGATTAGTTTAGTATGCTGCTCAACTGATCAGTGTCCTACCTGTTCTTTAATGGCTTCACGGAATTTGTTGCTATATTCTTCTAATGCTTTTACATTTTGGAGGGCTTTAGCCATCTGCAGATGAAAATATAAAAAAAAAACTGAAATGATTGATGACCCAAAATATGAGCTAAAACAATATGAATCCATATGATATGAAAGGCAAAGGAGACAAAAGCTTAATGCAAGGGCACAGTTGTTCATCCTTTGTCAGAAAGTATCTGGAGACAAATTCTGAAGTTTCGTGGAGTGCATAGGTCCAATTCTCAAAAGGTTATGTCTGGCATAACTTGACTTGTACCCCAAAAAATGGTGCCAGTAGCAAGTTATGCCAGCAGTTGCGACATCTGGTATTCAGCAAAGCAGCCTGCTACATGTCGCAGGCTGCTTGTGCCAAAGTGGACTTATGCCACCAGTTATGACCCATACCCCCTCCAACATGATGTTAGGGGGTTAACAGCAGCTGTTGTGCCCTATCCTGGAAGGGCAGCAACAAAGTCCCCAGATCTGCTATTCTCGAATAACCCCCAGAGGACATCCATCAAAGTGCAGTTACTCCAGCATTTAGCTGGTGTAAGTGTACTTATGTCCTCCAGGGGCTGTGCAGATCTGCCACGGGACTGGCTCCCAAAAAATGTGCCCCTCCCCATTCCCCAATTGACACATTGCTAGTGGGTATATCCTACAAGGCTCATCATGCCTCCCCAATGCCCTATCCCCCACAGACACATTACTGCCCAGCAGGGTAAGCAGACTCCCTCATGCCCATCCCATCCCTCAAATACAGATTGCCCTGGTGGGGCTAGGAACTCACACACATGCACACACCATGCCCATTTCCCACAGTAGCTGTAATAGTCCCAAAGGGCGTGTGCCTACACACATCAATCCCCATAAGTGCAATGTACCATGTACATTTACTTTACAAAGACTTCAATGTCCCTGGTAGTCCAGCTGGCCCCCCCACCCCATCCAACCAGCAGTGCCAGTCCACCTGCACAACCCCTGAGCTCGTCCCCAGCTGACGACTGGCACAGCTCATCTCTCATCATTGTTAAGCCAGCACGAATCGAGCTCTATAGAGCTATTGTCATATACACACTCAAATAATCAATGACAGTACATTCATTCATTGAGTGTGTATATGCAGTATGCTCCCTATTGAGCTCAGTCGGCAGCTGGATGTGGTGGTGGTGAGAGGGCTTGTGCCAGTCTCTGGCTGGGGATGTGTCAGTGGACACATGGTGGACTGGCAATGCTGAGTGGGGTGTGGGGTCCCTAGACTACCAGGGAAATTGGGGATATATGTAATAAGTACCATTAGTGGCACTGCAGGGACCTGGGTTTGGGGTTTGGGAAACAGGACCTGGATAGGGACAAAGCAGCCCTCTGGGGCTTTTACGGTATTGGGGAATCGGGGGCTGGAGGGGACAGAGCAGTTCTGCAGGGCTTTTACAGACAGGATTGGGGGCTTGGGGTCTGGGGGGTCCCACAGCCCTGTGGGGCTTTCCAGGCATGGGGATGCACAGGCGCCCAACGCTGGTGGGATGCGGCTTGTGTCATGCCCCTCAATTATGTCCTGCCTTTGATGGGCCCATAGGCATGTTGCAAGTCACAGGACTTTACCGTGGGGACCCTGCCCATTACAGAATTGGGCTCAGAGTCCTTGGAGCAACTGCACTCCTCACATGTCACAACTTGCAACATTTATTTATTTATTCAATTTTGGTAACCGGGTAGGCCCACTGAGCCCCAAAGGTCCCTTTCTCAGGAGTGGCACAGAATTAGCTACACAAGATACAGTTACAAAAATGGACAGAACATGATACACCAGAACAATAAGAAGAAATTCAAGTACAGAAATCATTCAGACATTGAAGCAAAATTAGTTACAGGCAGAGACAGTTACAAATCAAGTACAGAAATAATTTATCATATGGGTGCTTCTAGAATCGTGCCCCATTTCTTCTGAGAGATGTACAGAGACCTTTCCTTTAGGGACCTACAAATACAGAAAGTAAACCCCAGGACATAAATGATCCTGACAAGGCTGTTGCTACATTTACAGAGGAAGGCAGGTATATGTCACACACACTGCAAGAGGTTTCTCTTGCTGCAGCAAATGTGACATGACCATGATCATAAAAATAGATAATGGTCTGAAACATGGCAAGCAGTGTAAGTCCATTTTCAAAAGAACTGGCAGTATTCTTGGATGCATCAAACTGACTACCAGGGGAAGTAATCCTGCCACTTCTGCCACTTTGCTTGGCCCTGATCAGACCCACTTGGAGTGCTTTGTGCTGTTCTGGGCTTTGAATACAAACAGAAGATTGAGGCAGTTGATAATACAGTCCTGAAAAATAGGCAACAATATTGCAGGCCACTGTATCAGGAAGTTAAGCAGGCTGGTAGCCTACAGTTCTATTGCTCTTTATTTTACTGGATTTTCTCATGTCTGTACTGACTTTCTAACAACGTACTTGTTTACCAGACTCTACCAGTTTTCATTTATGTTTCATGCCCAAGTGCATCATTATTTGTAGATTTGTCCCATCTCACACACACTTTGGTAGTGCATTTTCCATGTTTTTATTTCTAAACGCACACTTGTGTTCCTCTGTTCTGATGTCATATATTATACATTATACAATGGCAAAGAAAAATGTTAGCCTCTGATTGGTCAAGCTGACACTGGACCTGTGATGTTATCCTGGCATAACATCACGGCTCAAGTGCCAGCACACTAATGACAGCAGTGAAAGAAAAAAAATGCGTCGCTCCGCTGCCTATGAGCACATTCAGCACTCCCCACTTAGCAACTCTTTTAACTCGTAAATATCGTCGCTCCCCACCCAGCTTGAAATCAGTATAAATTTAAAAACAAAATGTCCAAACCTCTCAGGTCACTGTTCACACTACCACCTTCTCTCTACAGACTACTAACTGCCAAACTGCCAAATTTAAAACAAAAACAACAATAAGACAGACGACTTCATGACCATCCTTTACTTCCCGCTGCCACACTCAGCCAGCACACACTTCACTACAAACCCCTATTTTTTGTTATTGCAGAAACAGAAGCTTATACTTCCATTTTGCCGCAGTCTCCCGACCCCAGTACAAGAGTAACTATACTTCCATTTTGCCGCAGTCTCCCGACCCCGGTACAAGAGTAACTAAATACAAGAAACCATCAGACCTCTTAAAATTTAAAAATACTATGGAAACATTCACTTTCTGCTCACTAATCAGCTCATAAATGGTCCGTGGGCAAATAAATTCACTCTAAAATGTTACAGTCTCCAGAAAACCACAATTAAAAGACACAGGGGTCATGATGATAATATCTCACAGGCAGGGATCGACAGAGGGGGCTTACTGTGCAGATTGCAGAGTCACAGTTACAGCAGCTCCACCTACTGGCAGTCAATCAGCACTACTTCTTTAAAGTGTACTTCCCATTCAAAAACAGACAAAATATACTTTAAAATTAACTTTTTTATTGTTTTTTTGCTCTGGAGCCATTGTATAATATGAATAATGCACTCCAGGGTGTTTGTCGTGCTGGGATAACGTCACGCCTGGGGTGATTCCTGTCTTGCATTATTCCTTTAATAACTGCCAGATACTGACTAGGCAGCTTATGCAGCATATGTTGGAGACTTCAATCGCTTCTAGACATTATGCAGGACAGCTTCTTAGTACAGTGGGTCAAGGAATCAACCAAGCAACAAACCATTTTTGGTCAGGTACTGTCAAACAGAGATGGAGGAGGGAGTTGAAGTTGTGGAAACACTAGGGTCCAGTAAACACAGCTACATGTGGTTTGAGATAACCAAATAAAGAGGTTAATCACCATCAAGGACTCTGACTCTTAACTGTAGAACAGCAGATATTGGGAGAAAAAAGCAATGATGAGGGTCAAATTGCTGGAGGTGAGAGAGGTGCTGAATGTCAAGGCTAAATGGGAAATAATAAAGAGAACCACTAGGAGGCAGTGTGGCCCACCCAGTATCTAAAAAATAAGTAAAACTGTCAGGAGGATTGTGCACCAATAAACCTCTAATTCAGGTATATAGATCTTTGATCAACGTTTAGAGTACTCACTACTTCAACAGGATCTAGAAATAAACATCAAACACATTTGTTTATTAAATGCTACTCATAATTATATTCAGAATAATTCACTTAATTACTCAAATATTTGTAGAAGAAAGACAACGCTTGACATAAAAATGGAAGACTCTTGGCCTGTCTAAGGTGGGTATTACAAGTATTTAACATGGACTTTTTCATTCTTCCCTCTTCACCCCCCCCCCCATCACCATTCAGTCTGCTATATGTGAGTGACTTCTACTGTGGCAAGTGAAAACAAATAAAGTAAACACAGTCTGTTTTGCATAGAATGAGAACAAAACAAGTTATTCTAAGTGGAGATTAAATGTTTTTTCTACCTTATCAGCATAAACAATGGTAGAGTGCAACTTATTAAGATACTGTATAGTATGTTCTGAGTAATGAAGTGAATTATTCTGACTACAATTATGAGTAACATTTAAATAAAAAATTTATTTAATGTTTATTTATAGATTGTGATGAAGTAGTGAGTACACTAAGAAATGTTGACCAAAGATCTATATACCTGAATTAATGAAATTAATATATTTTTCAGTTTGAAATTTGGTGAGTGGGTCCAGTTTCTCCAATTGCTTGCAGTACAAATAATAAACAGAGTAACAGTAGAGGTGACAGACATTAGGCATGAAGGAAACTGTCAAAGGAGGAAGCACACAAAACAAATTTGTTTTTCAGGGGGGACAGAGCAGGCAGTGCGTGCCAAAGAAAGGCCTACTAAAGATACAGTGAGGGGATCAGTGTGAAAGGGTTAAGTGTAGGCAGAGCTACACTTAGTGAAAAGGGTGAGTAAGGAGGACAACTTTTATTTTAGCTGCACTACAGAAAAGTGAATGGTAAAGGGTGGATAACTGGGTTAAAGGGGAAGGTTGGTGGAGGATGATGGTCAGAAAGCTCATGTGCTAAACAACTTCTTTTGCTCAGCATACACAGACTAGGGAAAAGGATCACAACCAGATAGTTGGCTGAAGGCTTCCATTAGGGGGTAGAATGAATGGAATGAGTAGAGATCACAGAAGACAGGGTCTGCAAAGGCATATAGCCCTTAAGATGGACAAACTACTAGGTCCCAATGGTCTACAAACTAGGTGCTGAAAAGATGGGTCCGGTTTGCTTAAGATGTTCCTTGATGACTGAAACTCCTCAAGGACAGGAGGCTAGTAGGTATTATTACTTGGTATTACTTGGTATGAAAGAACAGAAGAAGGCCAGAACCCATCGAGACTGTTCCCCACACTATGTGGGACATTATTTATCTATTATCCCTCAACTAAACATTTAATTTGTTTTAAAGACAGTGGCACTAGTTGTCTCTACCAGTTCTTGTGGCAAGGTGTTCCATAAAATGGATGCTCTTATTAGAAAAAAGTTTCCCCTTTTGCTAGTTTTTTAAGCTTTTGCTTCAAGCTGTTCACTATGCAGTCTCGGAACATGTCTCCTTTTGGAGAGTGTTAGACCACATTTTTCCATTAGATCTGGTGCATTTATTAAATTAAAAACCGTAAGCATAACACCTCTTAATCTTCTAGTTTGAAGAGAGAAGAGACCAGTAACTTTTAATCTGTTCTGATAATCCAAGTTTGTTAATCTTGGAATCATTCTAGTTACTCTCCTTTGAACCAGTTCAAGAATTGCTATGTCTTTTTTTTGGTTTGGATTCCAGAAACGGGAGCCATAGTCTAGATATCGGTCTAATGTATGTCTATACAATGGAATAAGGCATTGTTCAGTGTGATTAACAAAATGCGTTTTATTTGCCTCAAATGTCTGTTAGTCAAGCAAGCAGTTCTAACACAGTGATCATTTTCTGTAAGTTTATTATTAACATATATCTCTAAATCTTTTTCACAATTTGATGACCAAGTGGTAGTCCATTTATATAATATATCATTTTTGGATTATTTACACTGAAATGCACTACTAAACATTTGTCTTGATTAAACTGCATATGATTTTTATTTGCCCAAAGTGTTAATTTTTCCAAATCCTTCTTTAATGCAGAAATATTTTCTTGATTATTAACCTTGCCCCCAATTTAGTATCATCTGCAAATTTAACCATGAAGTTATTTGGCCCTGTTTGTAAATCACTGATAAAGAGATTAAACAATGTTGGAACCAAGACCGACCCCTGTGGTACACCACTTGTCACACTACCCGAATCAGACAAGATATTGTTAATTCTGAGTCTCTGAGAATGATTTGTCAACCAGTTTAAAGTCCAGTTGACAATATCAGGTGACAAACCTAGATTGTGTATTTTAGTAATGAGTTTTCCATGTGAGACTTTACCGAAAGCTCTACTAAAGTCTAAAAGAATTACATCAGTAGGTATACCCACATCTAGTAGAGTACTTATATTATTGTAAAAAGATATCAGATTGGTAGTGCAGGAATACTTGGGAATAAACCCATGCCAATTTGAATAATAAATTCCTATTTGTTTACAATCTTGATCTATTAGAGACTTCATTCCTTGCTCCATTAACCCTAGACTGCTGGAAGATTTGGAACACATAGGTTTTAGGACAAGATATCTTGTCAGTGGCAGACTAATGGGTTAATTTACCAGCCACTGAGATCAGGCTAATTGGACGATAATTTTGCACAGAACCTCTATTGCCTTTTTAAATATGGGAGTAACTATTGCTGAATGCCAATCAATTGGTACAATGCTTTCTTGTAAGGATTTGTTGAAGATAACTGACAAAGGTATAGAAATATTTATAGAGGTTTTGATCAGAAACCATGGATGAATACAGTCTGGTCCCAGACTAGTATTTTTTTTTTTTGATAGCCTGTATAATGTCAGTTGGATAGAACCTATGATAATCTATGTGGTGAACTTTAAATGTACTAATAGGTGATTTTTGAGAGAAGACAGAACAAAAGTACTTATTAAAGAGATTTGAGGTTTCTATATCAGATAGAGAAGAGTCGTTGATTATAATGGGACCAATGGTCCTTGATACACCTTTTTTACTATTTATATAGGAGAATAGAGATTTATGACAGGCTTTTGTGTGAGCTAGTTTAAATTCTAGCTTATTTTTTGCCAATTTAATATAATTTTTTAAGTTTTTCACAGATAGTCTGTATTTATGTAATAGAGTAGTTTTAAATGGAACTTAACTATTCTTAAGTTTCCTAAAAAGTTAATTTTTTATTTTAATCTGATTTTTAATTGTCTTGTTGAACCAAGGGAGCATTTTTCCTTTATTATTAAATTTCCTCTTACATGGAACAAAGGTATTTTCCAAATAATGTACAGTGTTTTTAAAAAGTCCCAAGCTTGTTGTGTTGTACAGTTAAGAAGATTAGATTCCCAGTTTATGTTTTGTAACTATTCATTGATTTTAGAAAATTTGCTTTATTATAATTTTTGTACAGTATAACTTTTGTGAAGTTTTAAACTGTTGAATTTCAAAAAGAATAGATGAATGATCACTGGTCCCAAGTAGATCCCAAATGTGTAGATTGCTAATTTGTTGCTCTATGTTAGTTAATAATAGATCCAAAATATTAGGACCTCGAGTGGGTTCAGTAAGTTATTGTAATCCAGTGCTAACTGCCAGTACTAAATGGTCCTTTGCATGAAGGTAGGGGCAAGGACGACCTGGGAAGCTATAGGCCTTTAAGTTTAAGCTCAGTTGTTGGTAAATTTCTGTAGAAATTGGTAAAAGAAAAGGGGTGAAATACCTGGAGACTAACTGGTGACAGGAAGATTGTGTCAGACCAGCTTGCTGGTATTTTAGTAGTTAAGCAGGGTACTGAAATGGAGATTAGTAATCAATGTGTTCTATTTGATCTTCAGCAAGACTTTTAATTCAGTTCAGTGCAGATGGCTATGAAAAAGCTAGATGATCTGGGGTAGATGAAGGTGTCATCAGGAGGATAGGAAGCTGGTTAGTGAGAAGGAAGTAAAGGATGGTGGTGAATGGGATCAGATCTATTGAGAGGGAAAGTTTAATTTGGGTGCCATAAGAGTCAGTCTGGACCTCACTCCTGTCCCATACAATCTGTTCATCAGCAGAATGGGAGGGTATCAGGAGCACATTGTGCCACTTTGATGTTGTGAAATTCTGCAGAAGGGTGGATACAATGGAGAGGTTAAGAAAACTGAAGAAAGACCTGGAGATGCTGAAAAGGCAGTTTAAATTCTAGCAGTGGAAGTTCAATACCAAAAGTGCAAGGTGAAGCACATTGGCAAGAAAAATCTGTAGAAGGACTACTTAATAAGAGGGTCCCAATAGCCGCAACAATGGAGGAAAGAAGCCTGGGGCTATCATTAGTAATAGTCTTAGATCTTTAAGTCGGTGAAAGAAAGCATAAAAAGGCAGTCAGGTTCCTGGGGTGTATAGTGAGGAGTTCAACAACAGGCAGGGGAGAGGATATTACTCTTTATAAAATGGGTAAGGAATGTGCTGCATCCTGATTGGTCGGAAAGGTTTGGAACCCAGTGCTTTACCAGGTGACAACCACGAGGCTGGGAAATCTTCAACCAACCTGCATGCAGTGTGGTTGCTGAGATATCCATACCTCCAAGAACAAAAATAAAGCTTCTGGGAGGCATGTTGCTAAGTAAAACAAGCATTTGTCAATACCAGATATTCGCCACTGGTACAGAGCCCTGAGGTTGTAGATATGTTGTGGTGCACTTTGTGGGTTGTGTATATTACTACATACCACTAGTGGGTTGTGAGGTAGACTGTGAGGTACAAGGTTCAGCTGAATGCCATCAACCACCTGGGAAGTGGGGACAATTAACCAGATGACATCACAACTGGCAAGTTGGGGAATCATGTGATGCTTCATCGAGGGTAGACGATTTGCTTTAGCTCCTGCTCCTCACCCATTTTTATCTATCTTTTCAGTTACATATCATTGAAAAGTTAAATACTTACTTCTGGAGAGTCCCTTGAGTACTATGTTGTTCTGTTTGTGCCAGCTTCATATCTTAAGTTTAAAATGGATTCAGAATGATGTCAGCCCAGCCACTCCATACATTGCCTCCAACTCCTGATAAATCTGCAGAGAAGTCCAAAGGCTCAGGGCAGGCTTGTCTCACAGAATGCTAAGCAATGCTTAGTGACAAATCTGTTGTCTGAGGAGAAGTTCATGGAGAAGATTTCTCCACTTAAAGATTCCCTTACAGTTTCAACAGAACAGCTGAAATCTCTTCATACTGATTTGAGTGAATTGAACCGCCAGGTCTCAGATGGGAAAAGCCAGACATACTCACTCAAGTGCTGGAGAGATCATATTGTCCCCGAAATTTCCTCCCTTTGACAGCTCTCCAGGGTTGATCTTGAACTGGAAGACCTTGAAGGGAGATCTTGTCATAACAACGTGGTGGTTCAAAGTCTCCTGGAAGATGCTGAAGGCACATCCCCAATGTTGTTTGTTCAGAATCTTTTGGCTAAGGTGGCAGGGCCTTTTCACAACAATCCCTATTATATTGTAGAAAGAACTCATTGCTCATTGCAGCCGAAGCCCCTGAGAGGGTCCCCGCCTAGGCCATTTATCATGTGATTTCTTAAATTTTTGGATCGGCCGAACATTCTTGACAAGACTTGTGACAGCTAGGATATCACTTGGTAAGGGCATTGATTTAGGATCATCCAGGATTTTCCAGCAGCTATATGGCAGAAAAGAGCAGCTGTAGGTATTTGGTATCAAATGTTATATCCTGCCCAGTTACAAATTCAGATTCAAGGTTCCTGACATACATTTGACCATGTTGCTCAAGCCACAACAGTCCTGCCTGATCTTTTTGGAGTTTGTTGAATGTTTTGCACTGGTGTTCAGTTCAGCAAAAGGAGGTAAGAGTTAAGCTCGCTGTCTGCCTCACTAAATCTTTGTCATTATGTACTGACCTTTGGATTTAGCTTGCAGCAAGGGTTTTTCAGTTCTATGGACCCGTTGAGACCCTGTACCTATTCTGTTTTTGCTGTTTGTCTACTTCTCTTGCTATTCTCTTCCATGGGGTTGTAGCCACATATTGGCATTGTTGAATCCGGAGGATGTTTGCTCTACTTTATCAGGATATCATTTATTTGCTCCCTAATTGTCGACTCACTTCACTGATGAACCTGTCACCTGCTCATTGGGTGTGATGTTTGTCAACAGGGATCCAGCATTGCATTTTCTACATATTGCCTGAGCAATTTGGGGGACCTGTCTGTTGTTCATTTGTACACTTAAATTCTACACTGAGTTTCTTTCAGCTGTCTTCCACTGCTGTACTGCCTCCAGCTGTCCCTTGTGACTGCTGCCCCTTTGCTGCCTTCATTATTTTCTGTCTCCCTTGACAGTATTTTAATTTTCCTTTTCTGGTTCAGGCCATTATTTTTTTTTTAATCATGGAGGTAAGATGCCATAGGGTCTGTTTGTTTGGTCTGCTACACAATAGTACTTGCTGGTCATTTATGATGCATTCAAAGGACAAATACTCCAGCCTGCCATGGGACTGCCCTACTCCATTAAAGTATCTTATTTTCCATTTGGACTTTTCATTTTTTCTAAAGGAATACTGGAGAAGGGTATATGGCAACAATAAGACATGATGAGTTATGGGTTATGGCCTGATAACAGCACATCCCAGGTGTTATGAGGTGGGCATGACGCTTGAGTCGAGTGCCTTTAGCACGTGGGAAGTGCTCCTATCAGGCCATAATGCACACCTCAGAGAGTACTACTGCACTTATAAAATGTTCCCCAAAGCAGTTAGTTAAAAAATACTCTCAGAAAGTGCATGAGTAGTAAAAAAATTTGATAATCTGAGTAAAAAGTAAAAAATAGTCCTTGTCATCGGGTTGGAATGGATGTCTTCTCATTGAAAGTCACTACAGGGCAGTGGTGTGTGTCTCCAGTCATCACACAGTCACCCACAGAAAGACACAAAACCATGTTTTTTGTTTTCTTTCTTGTTTAATGTTTTTTTGTTTGCCCACTCAATTCGAGTTCCAGATATCGGAACCAAGGGTGTAAGAGTGAGTGTGTCTCATAGCGGGCAACATATCTACTGTGAAGTCCCCACCCCAACATATAGAAACTATTTATTTTGTGTCATTTTTAGTTGTTTTTTTTATCTTCCTCTGTCTGGTTGTACCAGTTCCAGTTGAGATGGTTTGAGTGGGAGTAGTGTGTCCCTTACTGGCGCTGTAGAATATCGTTTCCTGCTTCCCCAATATCAAAGTGCAACACTGACAGAGAAACTCATGATTCTGTGAGTAATTGTACAGTTTTACACTGATATTGATATTTAAAGGAGAGAACATGGTGTGATGGAGAAATGGAGTCTGGAGATGTTAGAAGCGCTCACTGTGCTTTTGCGAAGCAGTGGCAGCGCATCAAAGAAATAGGCAGCCTGTGAGTAAAATGGCAAGAACAAAAGAAAACTTAAACAACAAAAAAAATATATATCAAACATTTATGTTTTGGGATTTGCAGAAAGGGGGGCTTCAGTCACAGAGAGTGGCATATATGTGGTTTTCTTTGACAACTGAGGTGCTGTAGGTAATGGCAGCTGTGAGAGACGCTGTGCGAATGTGTGATCTTCTCTTAACAACCCCCTCAGCAGCTTACTCTGTCAGAAAGTGACAGTGCGGGCACAATGATATGCCAGCTGTGTAGCAGCAGGTCTCTGAAGTAGTACAGGTTGCAGCAATATGGCATTACAAGGACACAGTTCTGAGAGGCTCTTAGACAGTCAGGTTGCTGACATTTTTTTGCCCATTTTATAAAGTTACTGTTAGTGAACATCATGTGAGAACTTTTATTTATTTTTCTTTTCTGGCAGGACAATGGGGAAAGATGTAATTCAGTTTTATTAGCATTTCCTTTATAATTGGACATTTGTATCCCACCTTTACCGTGGTTTTGTTATATATTTGACTGGTACTAGGGGACAATGTTTTTCCTTTTTTTTTTTTTTATTATGCTTATATCAGTACTGCACCAGCCATTGGTAGTAATTAAGCTTGGACAGCGTTTGTACTTTCATTTTTTTTCAGTTTCCCAGTTACAGAATAAGTAATTGTGGGATATTTTGTTGTTTTTGAAAACTGACATGGTCATTTTGTCTCAGATTTTAATGGGGTGCGGAGGTTGTGTGATGGGCAGATTGCTGAGTGCAGCTGTGCACAGGATTGTCGTTTTTTTTACTTTCCTCTTTATAGGTGTGGTTCCCTTTTCTTACAGGAACATTTCCTGTTGTCTTTTCTTTATTACAGAGTTTGTTTTCCTGGCTTTTTAATGGTCTTGTTTTATGCTGCTGGGCTTTTCACATTTTATCCCTGGTTATTGGAAGCACTCCAGTTGATCGGTTCCTCGGGACATAGTTTCTGTGTGGTAGGATAGAAGTGGGGGTGTTGCATTTGAGCTGTTTTGGGGCTTAGGGAGGGTTCTTGTTTTGTGAGTGTGTTGGGTTTGGCTATTATATTTTGCAATGGCGGGGTTCTTGTTTCGTGGTGGTGTTGGGTTCGGCTATTATGTTTTGCTTCTGTCTTTTCACCTTGGGGAGGGAGGATGCCACCGGAGAAAGGGGTAATTTAAGACACAAAGTCCTTTTTTGTTCCTGTGTATCTGCATACTATTTTAAGCATGTGTTACAAAATAGTGTCTCCGCATGGCTGTTCAATTTCTGCACTTGGAATATCAAAGGTGCACAGTCTCCCACCAAATGGGCCAAAAGTTTACTCCATTTACATAACTGCAAGTAGATGTGGCCTTCTTGTAGGAAACTCATTTGCCCCCATCTCAGGTTCTCCTTCTTAGGCATTCCTGGGTAGGACAAGCATTTGGGGCTAGCTGTGACTCCTGGAAGAAGGGATTGGCAATTCTCATTGCCAGGAGAGTTCCATTCTGCCTCATCCAGGAGGTTACAGACCCTCAAGGACATTATGTTATTCTTAAAGCCTTGCTTGGTCTTCTGCAAATAGTATTGGGTGTTATCTGTGGCCCCACTAGTGACGACCCTCTATTTTTCATTAATTTGATGTCTATTTTAGCCCCTCAGAGCCTCTTTCACTTATTCTGGGCAGAGATATGAACATGGCCTTTGCAATGACTTGAATAGTTTTGGAAAAGCCTGCTCAGATCTCTTGCCTAGTCAATTCACTCTGTAATTGGAAGGACTCCATGGGCCTGGTAGAGTTATGGAGGGCATTAAAACCAAACCACCAAGAATATTTTTTCCATTCCCTTCTATACAATTCACTTTCCAGGCTTGATTACTTTTTTGCTTGGGGGAGCATCTTTCTGGGGTGATCTCCTGTCACTACCTGGGCAAAGTTGTTGCAGACCATCATCCTGCCTATACTCAACTTAATTTTACCCCTCTCTGGATAGAGTTAAAGTGTGGAGATTAAATAATCAATTACTCAAAATAAAAGACCATGTGAAACATCTTCAATCTTTCATTACCTCTGTTATGGACCTTAATTCTCTTTCCATAACTAGGGTCACCACCTTTGGATAAGGTAAAAACCGGATGCTAAACCACACCCCAAACTCCGCCTGTGGCTCCACACCCTTTTTATGACTGCAAGTATATCACTTCTCCTCTAAAGCCATTTGTAATGTTGGAATAGACATTACTAGTGATAGGAAATCATTGTATACTGTTATTTGATTTATTAATTTAGTTATTTATTTTTGTTCTTTGGCAACCAGGTTAACTCCCATAGGGCACACAGTCCATTTTACAGGAGTGATCCAGGAGCACATGAAGGTTATGTGACTTGCCAGGGTCACACAATATGCAAGTGGAGGCTGGGAATCAAACTCAGGTCTGCTGGATGTGCCAAGCTCATTAGTAGCTTATTGCTCAACCCTCTGTTAAACACTCTCCCATTTTCCTTTCCATGTCAGTCATGTATTATGATGTTTTGACCAATTTTGATAACTTAATTATTGGTGCTTGTGATACCCTTAATACTGCACTGTGTTCCCTTCTACCTCAGCAGCTACTGCTGTTTCTTTTATATTTATAAAACATTCCACAATTTCAGACACACCATTCCATGCTGTTTCTCTGAATGACCTGTAAAGTGTAGCTAATGTCATGGAATGTTCAGGTAATACACAAAATGAGAAACAAATATAGTGATGAAGGCAATAAAAGTTAGATTATTAATTTAACAAAATGGATCTAAAACACACCAGAATAGAGGACAAACAAAAGAAACACATGAGAGCACATAAAGGTGTAAAAGATGTTTCCTGTCTTAGCAGTAAAAGACCATACTTACATTTCAGAGTGGAAAAGATTAGGTTAATTTCTGCTAATGATCTTAATGCCATACTTTACACCTCCCAAACAGACTGGTTTTACAAACAAAGGCAGGTCTGAATGACATCAGAACTTTGTAACCTGGACATGTAATGCATCCAAAACAGTGAATGATTTGATACATGAGTTTTAAGAATATATGAGCACTCAAAATGGCCCCAAAACTGGACTTCATTTAATCAATCAATCACTCAATCAATCAATCAAAATCTTTATTTATTCAGGCGAACATCATTGAGCGTAGCTCATTTACAAGAGGGACCTGATTGGTCAGAAACAACATAATGGGTATAAATTCACATATATACAAATATGGATTGAGTACAATAACAAAGACTTTAAAAAATGAACAGATACAATAATATGCACATATATACAAGGCGGTTAACCAGTGATATTGGGCACCAAAGCAAAAGGAGAAAAAAAGGTAAGGTATTGGGGTTTAGGAGTAAAATTGTAACGATGTTAATGGATGAATGCCTAAACAGATAAGGGAGGGGGAATCTAATGGGGGCAGGGGTGAAAGGGGTCTGAAGGGACTAGGACGTGTGGAAGCAGTTGCATATCTCTGGGAAAAGACTTAAACAAAATTGGGTGACCGGATAAGGACCCTAAAACTAGAATATCCGGCAAAAAACGGATAGGTGGCAACCCTTTCCATAACTCAACTTGATATACTATGGGCGCCTCGAAGTGTGTTCTTTGAGGGGAACTGAGTCATTTAGCTACTAAACATGAAAAGCATGTCTTGGCCATTTTATCCTCTCTAGTAGACCGTATATGATCCCTGGAGGAGTGTATTTCTCTGACTTTTCCCTCAGTTGAACTGGGAGGAGTTAGAAAATCTCAGGTTTCAGTATACCACTTTACTGGGGGAGAGGGCTGAACATCTTATTTTGTGCTGTACAGTGAAATACTTTGACCAGGAGGAGAAGGCCAGGAAGTTATTGCCTTTCCATTTACCCTTACACAAATAATTATATAAAATGTTTTCATGCTGCACATATAAAACTACCCAAGTGATATGCATGCTGCAAGTATGATTTAAATGTTAACTTGGAACCGACTGCATGCATATGGTATGAGTGCAGCAAGCAAGTGTGGAAAACATGATTTTTATGTTAAATTGGGAAATACTGCATGCATGTGGCATGCATGCAAAAAGCAAGTGATCACAGATAACTGCACAAATAAAAGTTAAGTGACTTGCTCAGGAGCACACCCTACATCAGTCATGGTTGATGAGATTCAAACCCAGGTTTTCATGCCTCTAAATCTCCTGGTTTGTAGTTTAGTGCTTTTAACCACTAAGCCACACTGTTTCCACACATATGGCTCATTTGTACTTTAACACATACTGTATCTGACTACATCTGCACATATGCACGTGCTTGTAGCCACTACTGTGCTTTTCAGTTTCTTCTTTTACTTATCTCAGTTTCACAGTTGAACTGTAGCACACACACCGATGGAAACACACATGGTTTTACCACCTCTCCAATACACAAACCTACCCATGAAACCACTTAATTACTTCTGTCTGGCCTGTACTCCTACTATTTTCTCTCCATAGTTTTGAATGCTTCTACACAAACAGACTTTAAGGTGACTTCAGTATCTGGCTATATACTGTTCAGAAGAGACTGAGGTGCAAAAGGGGGTAGCCCTTTATGTCAATGAAAATATGAAAGCTACAGAAATTCAGAATACACATAAGGAGCCAGAAGAACTGTGGGTCACCCTGGAAACAGGAAATGGGACAGCCATACAAACTGGGGTTGTGTACAGGCCTCCAGATCAGGGAAAGGACATAGACACATTACTGTTAGAAGATATACAAAAGATGACAGCTAAAAGGGTGTTTCTGATAATGGGAGACTTCAACATACCAGATACAGATTGGTCAATACCAGCAGGGACATCTGCCAGACCTAGATACATGGTGGATTCCCTACAGGGGGAGGGCCTCAAAAAACTGGTACAAAAACCCACAAGAGACTGGGCTAGCCTAGATCTGGTACTGACTAACAGGGAAAGGATCATAGATCTCCAGGTAGAAGGTCACCTGAGGGCCAGTGACCATCACATGGTATGGTTCAATTTGGCCACTAGAACTAAATCATCCCATTCCAAGGCAAAAATATAGGACTTCAGAGGAGTTGGCTTTGATAAGATGGCCAACAGAGTTAAGCTAGCCCTGGCAAAATGAAATACAGGTGAGGAGGTACAGGCAAAATGGGAAAACATTAAAGATGCAATACTTGAAGCAACATCCCATTGTGTTAGTTAGAAAAGGAAGTGTAAAAAGAAGAAGGAAACCACTTTGGTTCTCAAAAACAGTAGCAAAAAAGGTCAGATCTAAAAGGCTGGCCTTCAGGAAATATAAGGGAACATAGCAGGATAAAGATAGGGAGGCATACCAAACTTCCGTATGGGAAGCAGGGAAGGCAGTAAGGCAGGCAAAGGCCCAAACCAAGGTAACACTAGCATGAACAGTAAAAGAAGGTGACAAGACTTTCTAGAGATACATTAGGGATAGGAGAAAGTCCAGAGGGGGTATTGCTAAGATCAAATGGGATAAGGGTGTGTGTGTGAGTAGGAGGGCCATGTAAAAGCATCTATCCTAAATAGACACTTCTGCTTAGTATTTACTGAACAGAAGGTAGGGCAGGGCCCACAACTCAGCACCAAGGACATGGGGGGAGGTGAGCACTAGTCCCTTCACAAAAGAAAGGGTCCTACAAGAGCTCGAAAAACTCAGGGTGAACAGGGTGGAAAAGCAATGGGACCTGATGACATACATCCCAAGGTACTAAAGGAGCTAAGGGTGGAACTAGCAGAGCTATTATCAGAACTGTTTAGTGAGTCTCTGAGCACAGGAGAGATTCAGAAGACTGGAGAAGGGCTTGTGTGATCCCGTTCCACAAGAGTGGTAGCAGGGAGGAGGCAGGCAACTACAGACCAGTCAGGCTTACCTCAGCAGTGGGCAAGATTATGGAGGCACTCCTTAAGGAAAGGATAGTGCAATATCTGGAATCCATAGGAGCACAGGATTCAAGGCAGCATGGGTGTACAAAAGGAAGATCCTGTCAAACTAATCTCATAGATATCTTTGACTGGGTAACCAAAGTGGTGGACCAAGAGGATCAGCTGATGTTGCCTACCTGACTTCAGCAAAGCTTTCAATACTGTTCCACATAGAAGATTGATTAATAAGCTGGGTAGGCTCCGGGTGGGTCAGACATTGGTCAACTGGGTGGCAAACTGGTTGACGGGCAGAAAACAGAGAGTGGTAGTAAATGGTATACAGTCAGAAGAGATGCAAGTCACAAGTGGGATACCTCAGGGATCAGTTCTGGGGCCAGTCCTCTTCAATATCTTCATTAGTGACATTGCAGATGGACTGGAGGGTAAAGTTTGTCTGTTTGCAGATGACACCAAGATCTGCAACAGAGTCAATGATCTAGATGGGGTGGGCAGAATAAGAAAAGATCTGGATAAACTAGAAAAATGGTCAGAAAAGTGGCAACTGGGGCTTAAGGCAAAGAAATGCAAGATCATGCACATAGGGAAGAAAAACTCTGAAGCCACCTATAGGCTGGGAGGCGAGTTGCTGGCAGTCAGAAGGGAAGAAAGAGACTTGGGCGCCATCATCACCGA
The DNA here is from genome assembly GCA_016271365.2 of Neoceratodus forsteri. Classification (NCBI taxonomy): domain Eukaryota; kingdom Metazoa; phylum Chordata; order Ceratodontiformes; family Ceratodontidae; genus Neoceratodus; species Neoceratodus forsteri. Next base: position 277,685,762 of record JADMNL010000026.1, on the reverse strand, counting down.
TGACCTGAAATCATCCAAGAAGACCACTAAAGCAGTAGGTAAGGCTACAGTGATGTTGGGGTGTATTAGTAGAGGAATCAGAAGTCAGAAGAGGGAGGTAATAATCCCTCTTTAGAAGACACTGGTTAGGCCCCATCTGGAGTACTGTGTGCAGTACTGGAGGCCACACCTTCACAAGGACATTAACCAAATTGAGGCAGTCCAGAGAAGAGCAACCAAAATGGTACAAGGACTGCATCAAATAACGTATGAGGACAGATTAATGGAGCTCAATATGTATACCCTAGTGCAAAAGAGGGAGAGAGGTGATATGATCAAAACATTCAAACACCTTAAGGGCATTAACAAGGTAAAAGTGTCTAACATGTTTAAATATAAGAAAAATAGCAGGACAAGAGGACACAGCATGAGATTAGAGGAAGGACGATTAAGGGGGAATGTGAGGAAGTTCTTTTTCACAGAAAGGGTGGTGGATGCATGGAACGGCCTGCCTCAGGGAGTGGTGGATATGAATACAGTGCAGAGCTTCAAACAGGCATGGGAAAGGCATAAGGAAGCAATACAGATGAGTATGAATAGATAGGCCATTGACAGAGCAAAGGCCGATGGCACATTCATAAGGTAGAAAAGAAATGGGCAGACTGGATGGGCCTTGCGGTCCTTATCTGTGGTCAACTTCTATGTTTCTATGTATGTTTCAAACACAAAAGTAGCAATAACTCAACACACACACACACATATGGCCATTCCCTCAACTCCCTCCCATGCACGCACACACTGTAGAGGGTAGAGCCATGCTGCTACAGACAACCCACCGAGTATCGATATAAGTAAAAAAGTATCTTACTTGATTACTAGAGAGCCATAGGCAAGATCTTTAAGAGATGTTGTCCATATGGGTCACAGTGCTGGGCATACCCTCTTGAAATTAATGGAGTTATTTTTTATTACTATTTTCTATGTTATGATGGTGAGTTGGAGAATAATGAAGGCCACTGTTCTACTAAAAAGGCCCTTGTTAGTAGAGCAGTGGCCTTCATTAGTCTCCAACTCTCCATTAATAATGTATAAAATAATAATAAACAAATATCCTCATTCATATCAATGGTGCACTCCCCTGAAGTCTGTTTTGCCCTTTGTCATTATGTGCTTGACCATGGGGATGTGGAGGCCAGCTTCACTAGAGGGGGGGGGCATAAGCCAGACTATTGTGGGGCTGTAATAGTCTATGCATACCATACCGCTCAACTGTCCATGAATGCAAGGGACAGCTCTAGAATGTCTGTAACATCTCTAAAAAGAACAACTTATTTGTTTTGACTGAAAAGTGATATGCAAATTAGGAAAAATTCAAATGCATAAGATTTGTCTGTATATACCCAAGAGTAGTGCATCAGATTTGGGCTTAAACCCACCCAGTTACTAACCATTTTTTTTCCTGGATGAAGTTCTGCCACCCCAAAAGAGAACTTTGTCTTGATTTTTTCTCCTCGACTCCATGCCGTTCAATACCCATCCCTATGGGCCATGAAGCTGCCCAAAGGTGAAGAAACATGAAAAACTCATCAATATTTCAGTCCTTCCTCCTTCCCCAATCGCCCTGTAAAAAAAAATCATTTAGTTTTACTTACCCGTCCATATGACCAGAACATGCAGCCTGGCACAGTGTGCCACCAGCCCAGTTTTCAGTCTGCTCCCCCCTCTCCTTCTGCCAGAAGCTGGATGCAAAACTGACTATCACAGGTCCCCAATATGGTCCATGACCAAGTCACCTCGCCAACTGAACCCACCCAACCTGGTTTGTTTGGTTCTTGCTTGGTTGCTGCTGTGGCTGCTGCTGCACTGCACCTATCAAGGCCTATTAACCACACCACTGTCATCACTGCTGCTAAGCCTAGTTTGCTGCCATGGGGGGTTCTGTGCTGTTTTTTTGCAAGCTGAGCTTAGTAGAGTAAGTAGGTAGCATAGTCTTGAGTTAGCTTCTGGCTCACCTTCTGCCCCTTCAGCCACCAGGGGAGATGAGAGACTCACTAAGAGTAGAACAACAAAAATATGCTGCCATAACACTGCTATTGAGAGTTCACTGCTCACCAGCTCCTCCAAGCTGTAGTGTACAGTCTGTCTTCTCTGTGGCAGAAAAGACAGTGTCACACTTGCAAGACTCATATGCTCTTTCTTGACTGGGGCTCATACATATCACCTGTGATTGTACCACCGTTAATAGGTGGAGAGAGTAGACAATGCTATACAGAGACAGTCAAATCTGGAGAGTACCTACAGCATGAGCATACATAGGCCAGGTGGACTCTTACTGCACAAAAGATTAAATCCAAAAGTAATGCCATTGTTGTCACACCATAAGAACAACCTAGGCACAAATACGAGGTGTGGGGGGGGGCAACTGCTCCCTCTGCCATACCTAAATGGCACCTCCGCTTAGTGGTAGAAATTCATTCTCAGGTGCTAATGCAATGGTTTCCATTGTGTTCTAAGGTACTGTATCTCCATGTTTCATGATGTGTTTTGATCATCATGTGGGTTAGTGTCCCTAATTGTCCCTCATTTTGAGTGTCCGTGTCCCTTATTTCAGTGACAAAATGTGAGATATGATGCTTGTTTCCAAGACCCTACTCAGCATAAAAAGTGCAGAGCATGGCCATAGTGTATATGCTCAATACAGAATGACAAAGGGAAAGTAAGTGAGATGAAACAGTCATGGAGAATCACATTTGTAGCAATAAATATGCATAAGGGATGTGCATGGCCCAAAACAAAAAGGATAGGCTTCACAACACAGGGGCTCCTCTTTGTTCATCTGGAATTGGGGAATGCTGGCTGGCTATATGCTAGGCATTTAATACAGTAAGCAAACAATACTTTACAAATTAATGGGGATTTAATGACACAAATCAAAAGCCATTCAACAATGTGCGTAAGGATCAGAATCAATGAGTTTACCTATTTTTAATGGGAATTCAAATACAAATGTATTTTAATGACTCTAATTGGTAGCAGTAATATAAGAAATAGAATCTGATGTGTTTTTTAGATGAGATTTGTACCATCTTAGCTGCTGCACACATGGCAAGCATGCAGCATGTGAACCCGATGTGATGTTTAAATGATGTTCACACCAGCTTAGCTGCTGCATGCATGGGGTCATAATGTCGCAAGACATTATGCCACATGGCAAAATCGCACTGATAAGAGTGATTTCTACCATGTGGCATAACTCTTTTTGTGTACAGTTCTCACCGCTATAGGCTTAGCACCAAACCGCAATAGAGATTCCCAGCTCTGGGGGTGGGGGGTTTCAACTCGGTGCGCATAAAGAAAATAAAATAAATGTTTCTGGGACCGGAATCAAACTTGATCCCAGAAGCAGCACCTGGATTCTCGGCTGCTGTGGATCTGTCCATTGAGCCACAACAACTGCTGGATAGGAACCCACTCCCAGAGGGTCTTATCCTCTGCCTGGGATAGTGCAAATGTACAATACATTATTACAGCAGTATACGCGGTATTGTTCCATTTTCTTACCCTCAGCTATTCCGGGTTAGGCTGGAATATTGTATGCTATTAAGTGTACAACATTCTGACCAGGTAGGACTGCTGCACTCCATGTCAAGCATGCAACACGTGCACCTGATGCAATTTTTAGAAGATGTTCACATCAGCTTACCTGCTGTGCACATGTCAAGCTTTCAGCAAGCAAACCTGATTTGCTTTTTACACCTGCTTTGCTCACGATCACTTTGTCTATGCAAAATGTATGCAAACATTGCACAATTAAACATGTGGCATGCATTCTGTATGTACACAGCACACTTATATTTCTGTAAGGGTACATTCGCAAACTATGGATAGGATTGTCCCATATATATGTAATGATTCTGGGCACATTCTCACTTCCCCACATGATATTGTTGACATTTTTAAGGTCTTCTACCAAGATTTGTGTACTCAGCCCTCCCCCTTCCCTTTTTCTCTGAACCAACTATAACATTTTCTTCCAGACATAACCATTCCTCAATTGGCCCGTACAGAAGTTGTTTTCTTACAAGCCTCTTTGACTTTAGCTCAAGTCTCACATGCAGTTGATTTTACAAAATCTTCAAAGACCAACTAGCACCCATTCTTTTGGACACCTTTAATCATATTTTTAGTGCAGGTCTTTCTGACCCTTCCCTTACAGAGGCTACAGTTGTGGTTCCCTTTAACCTTGGTCGAGACCCCTTGCTTGTCTTCAACTACAGGCCAGTATCGCTCATCAATGTGAACTTTAAAATCCTTACTAAGTTACTGGCCTGTAGATTGGGACAAGTGTGGGATTTGTTTATTAGCAGGGAGCAAGTAGGCTTCATGAGAGGTAGACTTTCTGCTGACCATCTTAGGAAGCTATCAATCTCCTTTCTGTATCAAGGGACTCCTCTATTCATGTGGCTCTGGTGTCCCTGGATGCAGAAAAGGCTTTTGATAGGGTTTCTTATGATTATTTGTTTACTTTATTACCAAAGTATCATATCCTCCGGAGTTTATATCATGGATCAAGGTGCTCTACTCTTCCCCGACGGCTTGGATTGTCTGTAATGGAGTTTTATACTCAGCATTTTCTCTCCATCAGGGCATCAGGCAGGGGTGTCCCCTGTCTCCCTATTTACTTAACCTTTTTTTAAAACCCATGATCCAAAAACTTAATTCCTCACCGTTAGTCTGTAGTATTTCAATTGGGCATGCTGATTATAAGTTATCTGTGTATGCTGATGATATTTTGTTACATGTTGCTTTTCCTGCCACATCCTTGCTGGCTGCCTTGCAGATTATTTCTTCTTTTGGTTATATATTTAATTACAAATAGAATGTTACTAAAACAGAGTATATGACACTTAATAGTGCTACGTTAAAGGCAGATGTTGAGCACCTTGGCCTTGTATGGAAACATGACAGGTTGAAATATCTGGGGATTTTTCTTAGCACTTCATACCTCAGGATAAAGCAATTCAATCTTGACTCTACAGTGACCTGCATCAAAACAGACCTGGAACATTGGTCCTTGTTATCTGTTTCATTGTAAGACCTTTTAAATATAATAATGATGAATATTTTTTTTTTATTTTACAATTTTCGGCCAGCAAGGAAACTCTAAGGTGAGGCTTGTTTCCAGGTGCATCCTGGAGGTACAGGGCAGTTTAGTGACTTGCTCATGGTCACACAGTATGTAAGTGGTTGCTGTGGGAATTCTAACCCAGTTCTCCAGGTTTGCAGCTCAGTGCTATTAACCACTATGCTATAAAGCCTCCCACTATATATACATAATATACTACATTGCTTATTATATCCCTTACAGATGTATAATTCTGCCCTACCTAAGTCATGGTTTTCTAATGTACATAGAATTATCACTTCCTTTTAATGTCAGGATAAAGTGGCTTGTCGAGCCTTATCCAAATTAATGGGGTCCAAATTGTATGGGGGACTGCAAGTTCTCAATATCTTTCTATATTATTTGGCAGTGCACCTTACTAGATCTCCTTATTGGAAGGGGGCCCTCCTTGGTCCTATGTTCCATATTGGTTGGACATAGAATGCTCCTTGTGTTCTACTAGTGGTCTAGACCTTTGGTTGTTCCTTCATCTTCCCAGGATCCAACTTCCTCGACCATTACAGGACACACCCTTGGAGGCATCTCTCCAGGTTGACCTACAATTATGTTCCTCAGTTACAATTCTAATGTATAAGGATATATCACAACCTTTATTTGGCAACCCTCATTTTTGAATAGCCGGGCAGATGCTTACAAAAGGGTATTGGCCTGGTATGGGTATAGACACAGCTGGGGACTTTACTCAGAATCAGGCATTGTTATCTTTTCAGGATGCCTGCTCCCTCTGTCATTGGCCCACGTCTTCCTGTTTCCATTATTTTCAACTGTCAGATATGCTCCTGCAATTTTTTGGTAATGGCCCATGGTCCAATCCATTCACTAATTTTGCTCTACTTCTTATCCATAATGCTCCTACTTCTCATCATATTTCATATTATTACCAATCCTTGCAGACCCATCTGGCAGCCACTGAGGGCCCAAGGTTTTATGTTTGGTACCAGGCTGTCCTGATTAGTAATTCTAGGAGGCAGCATAGTGCAGTTGTTTAAGGTTCTGAACTGCAAATCTGGAGACCTGGGTTTCAGTCCCACAGCCCCCACTTGCATACTGTGTAACCCTGAGCAAGTCACTTGTCTTCCCTGTGCTCCCAGGTTGCACCTGTAAACAAGCTTTCAGCTTAGTGTGCCACTACTGGTTAAACAATTGCAAAAAATAAAAAAATAAAACAAAAAACCTCTGTTCAAAATTGGCCAGTCATCTGGAAATATTTATATAAATACATAAAGTGGAATAGGTACAGCCTCATGCAAATTTTGATTATTTATAATCTCTATTATAACCCAGTTAAATTGCATAAAATGGGTAGACTACCCACTGATTCTTGTTCCAGATGTGGTAAAGATCCTGGTACCTTGCTCCTTATTTTGTGGTCTTGTGAGACAGTAATTCCTTTTTGGAACTCTATTTGAACTGGCCTTGATCCTTTTTTGGGGCTGTCTTATGCCTTTTTTTCTTGAAATATGTTTTTTTATTGATTACTCTGACACTTTGGCAATCAGAGGTATCATATGGCCTTAATCTCAACATGTGCAAAAAAGGTCATCCTTTGACATTAGCTAGACCGATGAACTCCTCAATTTCTTGAGTGGTATAGGGAGAGACTGTTTGCTCTGCAAGCAGAGCGCCTTATAGCTAGCATGTCAGGTAAGGTACACAGGTATAACCATATCTGGGAACCATTATATGTCTTATTAACACTCCAAGCACATATCCTAGATGATTCCTGCAAGTACCCCTTTTATGGGCTGACATAAGATCCGGTATCTTTGACCCGTGGTCATCTAATTATTTGTTTACCTCCAGTGCCAGGATGGATGGGTGATATGGGTGGGGGGGATGAGGGCTGGTAGTTTCTATTGTATTTCTTTAAAAGAAAATGTATCTTCCTGGATCTGGTTATGATTTGTTTTTCTTTTCGTTATAACTCCAGGATATGATGTGGCTTGTATATGTTCTTATGTTTTTGGGTTTTCAATAAAGTTTGCTCAGTTAAAAAAAAAACAAGTGGTGAAGCCATGAGTGATGTTATCAGGTCAATCAGCATGAGAAAAAAAGTATCAACAATATTTCCAGTAGGGGGGAGCATATATCATTTTTGCCATACCCCTAAAAATTAAAAAGAAATTGAATTTCCTGCCATTTTTGGCTGATTTTTAAAAAATCTAAAAGGTATCTATAAATGAAACTCAGCTCATTTTGTAGAAAAAAAGAAATGGCTTGATACCTTTTATTGGAACAACATAGATATTACAAAAGAAACAGGTGCTTAAACTTTCAGACTACATTGAGTCCTTCATCAGAAACTATTGCATATTTTAGTGCTGAACAATTTTTATGTTCAGAGTACCATGCTATTATTTTTCATTTTAAAGTTATTTGCATTTCTTTGCTGCAAAAAGTGAGAAACAAAAAGGAATTTTCTGCTGTTTTTTGCTAATTATAAAAAATGAAAAGGTATCCATAAATGAAACTTCACTCATTTTGTAGATATGTGTTTGCTGAACAAAGTTCATGCTCACAGTACCATGCTATCATTTTTTTGTTTTATTTGCATTTGTTTGTAAAAAATAAAAGTGATAAAACTGAATTTTCTGCAGTTTTTCTTCTAATTATATAAAAAAAACTAAAGGATATCTATAAATGGAACATCAATCATTTTGTAGATATTTTTATGGCGAACAACAACAATGCTCGTAGCACAATGCTATCATATTCTGTTTTACAGTTATTTGCATTTGAACGGTTAGTATTGCTAGTATATGTGTTAAAAGAATGGTTTAGGTGACGTTTATGTAATGTGTGTTGCAGGGTGTGTGTGTGTGTGTGTGTGTGTAGTGACTCCCACATGCAGAGAGTCAGTGAACAGCTCAGGGATGTTCCTGGATATCTGAAATTCCTAGGCCTCAATGAAAGATCAGCTGGGTCTGCTGGCTTGTGCATCAAAGGAAAGAGCTGACCAATGAGTGGGCCAGCTCTTTCTTTTCAACAACAGAATGCCTCAGCCCAGCAAGCCAAAACTGTGTCATGCTCACCCTGCCTGATGATTTGTCATGCTCTGCATTGGAGGATAGTGTTACACCTCTCAAAATCTAACTATCATAACAAAATGTTCTTTGCACACACACACACACACACACACACACACACACACACACACACACATTGTGAATATAAACAAAACACACATCTCTACTTTCCATAACTTGAAAATAACAGTTAACTGTATTTTTAAACAAATCCCCAGAAAAAAACATGTAGCTGAACAAAAGAAAACTTCAAATCCCATAACTTATTTTTATTTCTCACTTCTTCATGCTTTTAAATGACAGGTATCTAAACCAACTACTTGTGTCCCCACCCTTCCATCTGACTCCTCAGCCACTCTCACACTGTTGACTTGCCAGTCAGCTATCCTTTCTGTCAACTCAAGCACTGTTATGTAAGGAATAAGACATGACAAGGTGTGGTTTATGGTTGATAAGAGCACGCCCCAGGTGCGTAATGAGGCATGAGGCGCTTGCTCCGAATTACTTTAGCACCTGGGAAGTGCTCTTATCAAGCCATAAACCACACCTCAGAGTGTCTTATTCCACTTATAAAATGGGTACTACACTTTTGTAAATAAAGTAGAAACAGAGTTGTGTGGTTTAAAAGTTGAAGATATTTATTTGACAACAATCTTAAAAATAAGATAAAACAGTTCCTAAGTTGATTCATTAACAATCACTGTTTTCTTAAACAGAACAGTTAAATGACACTGGATAAAAAAGGAAAGAGAATACCAACAGTAGATTATGTTCAGATTCATTTTAACATGTTAACTTCTTGATTTAAATAACAGGTCACATAGTGCTTCTGTGAATGCATTCAGTTTAAAATGCTTCTGTGAATGCATTCAATTTTATGCTTTTAAACTGATGAGTGAGAAATCAAATAATTTAATTCAAACAAACAGACTGCATGTGCTGTACTGTTAAACTAACTGTAACTGCAATTTTAACTGTTAAAAATACAGTGCCGTATATTGAAAAGTGGATGAACTCCACTTTTTACATATAGCAGTTCTGGATGATGAAAGGGGCAGAGGAAGTACTCTTGCTGAACTGCTGGATTTGTATTGTGGTGTTTTGTTGCAGAACATCATCGCGACATACTTCCTGGGCTGTGACAAGTTGATTCTTGGCAGAGGGTTCAATTCTGGGTGGGATTTCTTCATTTGCTACGTTTGAGGTGGCGATTTTCATCATGGATTTACTGCAGCATGGAGGTTTCGAGGCAGTTGATGTGCAAGCTACTGATCGCTGTTTGTGGACATCAGAGGTGCAACTAGCAGAGAATGGTGGTTGTTGTAAGTCCACTTTTGTGAGGGTTGGAGACGTGGGAGAAGTACTGCTGCTGGCTGGAATGGATGTTTTTGTTTTAGTTAAAATACTGCTCCACTTCTGGCAATCACTTTCACTTGCTGCCCAGTAACTTTGGAGGCTGGACTCAGAGCAATGGCCTGTGACAGACATTATTTCATGGGCATTGATTCCAGCCTCTGAGAGTAGCTGTACAGCCATGGCTCGTACAGTACGATTAGTGTATCGGCAGCTAAGCTTGACTTCTGTGCTCAGTAGGGGCATCAGATTGGAGAGGTAATTCACCCCAAGAGGCTCTCTGGAATACTAGACATCTGCCGTGTCATAGGTCGTTGTTTTAAATCTGTGTGGATGCAAATAAAATGCTGGTGGGTCTGGTGGGAGTTTGGAAAGGTACTTTTTGAAGGAAGCAACTGGGCAGGATTTGTTGTTAGGTACTTCATATATGTAGCCGCTGTACTGCTCTCTGTTTGGGTACAGTTGTTTATGATTTTTTAGTACTCTCATTGAAAGTGAGAGTTATATATGCGGCTCCGGTTTGGTCTTGTTTTATTGTGAAATTTTCTGACTTTAATTGCCGGAGTCCTTCACACCCCCTTCTAGCCATGCAAAGTTGAATGTCTAGCCACACTTTTTTAAGAAGGCCACTTGGGGTTTGTGTACACAGGGCGCTTGAGTTTTTCAGTTTTCTGAGATCGGCGGCACTAATGGCAGGGTGGTGAACTGCTGTGTCTTTATGTTCACAACGGTACATTTTGCTGACTGCTGTTAAGATATTGTTGGCAGGGATCATGTCTGGATGCGTGAAGATGTTAATACTATGGTTTATTTTAGGACAGTTCAAATGCCTATTGATTCCTGCTCTCAGTGAAAGTAGACTAGAGAGTCTGTATTCTTTGCCGTCCGACTGATGAACCTCTCCATAAAATCTTTATAAGATCTGACAGAGTTCATCAGTTTGTATTCGTTCATATTTATGTTTAATTGCCTGTCTTGTGCCCAGTTATTCAAAACATTTATAACCCACTGAGTCGTTTTTTTTGTGTTCTCCTCATCTTTTTGTTCTTCTAGTTTTGACAGTTCTTCTGCTGATAAAATCACATGTGTACTCACATTTTTACTTTTTTTCTTTTTCTTTGCAGGTGCTTTGCCTGGTTCTTTCTCAGGTTCAGAATCATTCTGGAATGTATCCATGATTTTGTCTAACTCCAGCTGGAACTGTGAGGAAGGTTTGTCAGACATTGTTTCTGTTGACAGCTGTCAAATGCCAGGCTAGTGAGGAATTTTTCTGTCAGAAAGCAAAATGGCTGTTATTGGCCATTGACAGGTCAAGGGGTTAGGGATATTGAAGCTGTCCTACCTGGTCACATGGAAGTAGTGCCAGCTGTGAGTTTACGGCTCTATAAGGACATAGCAAGATTCACATATTGGCCAATCAGAGGGGAGGAAAATTGGTACCCATTTTATAATACATTGTAACAACAAGGAGGAAGCAACTATGCTTTTTTCCAGTAGTATCTTCTTTCAATTTTTTATTCCAGAACTAATCCACCGTCATCCAACCACCAGGCACAACTCTCTCACTTCATCCTACAGCAACAGCAAAGGTCCCCTGAATAAACACTGTGATTGGCATCTCCCAACAGATAAGCACTTCCTCAAAAAATGCACATATAGGTGTCTGTAAGTTGGCTGTACTACTCTTCTCCTTTGCTTACACTGTAACCACCACATCACTTCTCTAGTTCTCACTTTACCAAAAAAACTGTAGCCAGAGCCGATAGGGCTGTAAACAGCTACCAAGTGACGAAGGTTACACATGTGCGTAGAAATTATTCAATGCCCAGGGATAACTTGCCCATATTTTGGAGGTGTTGCGTCACATTTTTAACATGGCCTTTTTGAACCCCTCCTCATGAACTGTACCAGTGTAATTTTGTTCAGTTGTCCTGAAAGGTGATTGCACAGACCAAACATGCTATTTTGTGCCACAGGTGCAAAAATACATTTTGGGCAAGTTGTGGAAAATGACAGTTGCACTGTTTTGAAGGAGGTGTGCAAAAATGGCAATGTTAAATATGCGGAGTGAAAATATTAAAAATTGGTGACATTAGAAGCATGTGTAGAAACTGCACAATGCATACTTGCTAAATTTGCAACATGGGCTTTTTGGGACCCCATCTCATGAACAGTGGCACTGTCATTTTGTAAATCAATTCCAAAAGGTGATTTCATGCAGTGACCATGAAATCACCTTTTGGGGCCTAGTAACAAAATGACAGTGACAGTTTTCATGAGGTGGGGTCCCAAGGACCCCATGTTGAAAATTTAGTGCAAAAATTACCAAAAAATGGCTGAGATATCAGCATAAGTTGAAAATCCCACTGAATGGCTGTATAGCATGCTTACCTTTAAATCTTCAGTTTGCGGTTGGGCTTTGCAGAGTGCAGACATGTCCCAGTCCAGAGAAGATGACAGCACTGACCTCTGGAGGGAAGTATGGGGTAAAGGGGTGTGTGAGGAGATGGATGCTCAGTGGGAGGGTTGGAAGGGGGCAGGGGGACCACAGTGATGATGAGGGAATGTTTTCCATTTCATAGGGGGAAAAAATGAGAATGAGGGGCAGTTTTCTAATTTACAGCAAAACCATAAAAAAAAAAAAAATTAGCACAATGAGCCGGGCTCCCAGTGTGCCACATGAATGCCAACATGGGGATAGGGCAACCCGATGTCAGGCATGACTTGGGCAGGGGGCACCAGGAAAAAAGAAATGTGATGAGGGACCGTTTTCTAATTTACAGAATAAAACCATTCCGCACACTGGGGTGGGCTTCCAGTGTGCGACATGAGATGCCTGGCATGACTTGGGAAGGGGGGCACAAAATAGTTGATGGCATTTTGCCATTTACAACACTGCGGCACTGCAGAACTGCATATGCACATGACTCTGCGCATGCGCATGAGTCATGCACATGCATAGTTCATGCATCGGAATGTGGAAGTAACAGCTGAAATGGTATGGCTGTTGTTCCATAGGCTGATTGTGGCAAAGGGGTTTAAACTCTGATGGGCTTTCAGAAGGATTCTTCCAAAACTCCAATGGAAGGGGTTCTGTGATTGGCCATTTTCAGAGCTACAGAGCTCTGGCAAAATGGCTGCAAACTTTACCCACAGCCCTAAAAATTTGGCACTTCAAAAAATGCAAATAAAGCTGTGATCTTCCTCTCTCACTTTTAACTCATCCACACTACTTTCTCTCTGCACACTCTTAATATACTTAACTACCATATTAGCCCCCACCCCCACCTTTACAGGACAATATACAGAAAAAGTGGTTCATTAATGGAACTATTTATTTTAGTATGTCCAGTCTTAATAAAAACAAATTTATTATATAATTATATACAGTGTTGTCAGAGTCACTACCTAGACTGGCTCTCAACAGTGCCACATACTGGCTGAAAACTACATTGACATTTTCTTTCATCTGTACTGCATAATCTAATTTATATATTCTATATTTATTTTTTCTGATTTTCTTTTTTCTCTCCATATTACAAATATTTGCATGGGGACCCATATTATGAGCTCAATAAGGCACTCCAGGGTGGATTAATGGACCAATGAACTGCCACATGCTGAAGGCATTTGGCACAAGCACCTCATGCCTCACTGTGCACCTGGATGTGCATTAACCCAAGACAACCACCACTCCATTGTGTGTTATTGCTTATGTACTGCTCCCAGGTTAAGCCCCACCTAGAGCATTGCACTTAGATTTGGAGTCCGCATGATTACAGATGGGGATAGACTTGCAGTGGCACAATGCAGGGTCACAGAAATAATCCAGGGGCAGCAGGACGGATTCTATGATAAGAGGCTGGTGGACCTGAGCATATACATTCTGGAGGGCAGAGCAGAGAAAATGCAATATGATCATGACTTTTCAGATTATCTAAAAAGATAAACAGGGTAGGCAGTGGTGATCTATTCACTAGGAATTATTACAGAGTGACAAGAGAGCTTTTTTGGGGGGAATTAAATATACTATATTAGTCTTCAATGTATTATTAAGAATGGCTGAGTAATCCCTCGAGGCAAACCTCCACTGTAAAAAGGTCTGGAAAATCATGAAATATGGATAACTTGTTCAGAATTGACTGCCAAAAGGTTCTAATCCTAGGATAAGACCATAATTGTGGACTTTGTCATCGATATGGTATTGGAGTTTCCCAGATGGATAATTCTGGGGGATTTCAATGCCAGGGGTCGACGACGAACTCTCACAGTTTGGTCAAACTCTCCTCCAGTGAATGACAATGCTGGCCCTCACACAAGTTGTTACCTCTTCTCCCCATATAGGAGGCTACTCATTGGATCTACTACTCCTCCTGGGGATGGAGATCACTAACTTGGTGGTGGAACCAGTCAGCTTATTTGACCATCACATCATAGGGTTCAGTTTTGGGGCTCTCCAAATGGACCTTCCCCTGTGGAGATGGTCTGGTACCGCCCTTTGAGGGGAGTTACCCGAGATGGTCTATTGGCAGTGCTGGACCTATCAGGATTGCTGGGTGAAAGCACAAGTCCATGGGACTTTGTACTAGCCTATAATAAGGCAGTGGGAGATGCTCTGGACTTGATTGCTCCTGTCCATGTTCGACCACTCACTCTTTGCCCGAGGTCCTTGAGGTATGATGAGTCCTTGAAGGAGCTGAGATGGAGTGGTCAAAGGCTGGAGAGAGCATGGTGGAAATCCAGTCTGGATGCTGACAGGCTTAGATTGATGGAACACTATAATGGCTATCAATCAGAAATCATCCATAAGAAGGCAGAGTTCCTGTCCAGGGAGATTTCTGCTACGCAGAACCAACCGGCACAACTCTTTCATACTGTCGACAGATTGTGCAATCCAATCTGTCTGCAATCCAGAACAGCATTTTCACAAATTAAGTGTGATGAGCTTGCTCAGTTCTTCACAGATAAGGTTGACAGCATCAGATCCAGAATTGGCCAGGCTCTGTCCATGAGGGGTTGTGGAGGTTGATGGGAAGTGATGAGCTGCCGGTCTGTCTGAATAGATTTCAGTTGACCAGAATTCATGGACATTGTGAAAATTGTCCAAACTTTGCGCCCAACCTGCTGTAGTTTGGATCCTGTCCCTACCTCCCTGTTGGTGGGATGTGTAGATGTTATTTGCCTGATCCTACCTGAAATTGTATGGAGATCTTTGAAGAAGGCAACCTTTCCAGACCACTTAAAGAAGGTGGTCATTCAACCACTCCTTAAAAAAACTTCCTTGGATCCTGATGATCCAGCTAACTACCAACCTGTCTCTAACCTTCCCTTTGTTGGGAAGGTTAATGAGAAGGTGGTTGTGGTACAATTGGACATCATTTGGTAACTCACGGTGTCTATGAGGCTCTCCAGTCTGGTTTTAGGAAGAGGCCTAGCACAAAAACTGCCCTTGTTTGGGTATTAAATGACCTTCTAATGGTGAGAGATCGAAAGGCTTGTACCATCTTGGTCCTTCTTGATCTCTCAGTAGCTTTCAACACTGTGGACCATGAGGTGCTTTTGGAGACCCTGCAGCTTCTCTGTGGATTGTCAGGTACAGTCTTCAAATGGTTTCAATCTTTTCTGATACGCAGGTCACAGAGGGTAGTCACAGGAAGTTATTCCTCTGATGCCCTCCCCCTGCCTTGTGGGGGTGCCCCAGGGCTCCATATTGGCACCCATGTTGTTTGCAGTGTATATGCTGCCCTTAGGAGAGATCATCAGGTGATATGGCTTGAGTTTTCACTGCTATGCAGATGATACTCAGCTGTATATGTCCTTTGTGCCCAGACAGGTTGATGCGGTCTCTGTGCTACACAGTTGTCTCTCTGAGATCAAAGACTGGATGAGCTCTAGTTGGCTGAGACTGAATACAGATAAGACTGAGGTGCTGATTGTGGAAATGGGTCACCTGGGGGTTGGTGTTGGTGCTGGGCAGATGTCGGGCCTTTGGCTTGATGGTGCCCAGCTCACCACCTCAGATCGGGTGTGAAACCTGGGCATTATTTTTGATGATGATTTGACCCTGACTCCTCAGATGTCAGCTGTGGTCAAATCCTAATTTTTCCATCTAAGGAACATTGCTAGGGTGAACCACCTGATTTCCCCAGGTGACCTTCCAATATTGGCCCACTCCTTCATTGCTACCCATCTTGACTACTGCAATGCCCTCTATCTAGGGCTGTCAGGGGTTGATATCTGCCACTTGCAGCTGATGCAGAATGCTGTGACCAGGTTTTTGACTGGTACCTCTAGGTCCAGTCATATTACACCTGTCCTGCGCAAACTGCACTGGCTGCCAGTTCAGTGGTAGATCACCTATAAGGTAAGCTTGCTTACCTTTAAAGCCCTACATGAACAGGGACCCAACTAACTTAAAGATCTCCTGACTCCCTACTCCCCCAATCGTCCACTCCAATCCACCGATGAGGGATTTCTGGAGATTCCCAGGGTTCATCTAAAAACATCTGGTGCTCATGCTTTTTCATTTACAGCACTGACCCTGTGGAATTCTCTACCTCATTGGCTAAGAGAATGCCTGACCATCAGCAGTTTCAAAACAATGTTAAAAACATATTTATTTTCATTGGCCTTCCTGGACTAATTGACTTGGATTATAATGCTTTGATTTTAAACATTTTTATATTGTCTATTTTTTTGCATTTTATTGTATTCATAATTTATATAGCACCTTGGTTTTGAAAGGCGCTATAGAAATAAAGACTGATTTGATTTGATTTGATAATTTATGGTAAAGAATGCCATCTGCCAATTCACAAACCTCACAAAGAAGTGACTGAATTTTACCAATCTGGAATAACTTTAAAGGGAAGTAGTGTAGATCATGCAGCACATTCAATTGTAGGAGCCTCATTCGATCTTGTTTAATAAACTGGTAAATGTCCAATCATATTCTACACCATCAGGAGTCAGGATGATTGACTCCTAGCAAATTCTTCCAGTAATATGTTATCAGTGGAAATTTGTTTCAGGATTGCTGAGTCATCTCTGTATACAGATTGGAAATAGGTCTCTCTTTAAGGGACAAAAGAGAACATTTTTCAATTATTCCACCCACAAGACCACTCCAAGGAGGGGGGCCCAAAAAATGGGCCATGCAACATCTAAGTTGGTCCATCCTAAAACAATCCTGAGGGTTGATAGAAAAATGATACATAATTCCTACCGCAGGAAAGATTTTATCTCTATCTGCTAAATCTACAAGGGAGCCTATTGATAACCTCAACCACTTCTTTGTTTCAAGATCTTGCTATACAGGAGAATATGGATACAATCTGTGACCTAGACATACATGGCTTATACTCTCGTATTAAAGACCAGTGGTGCCTTCAGGATTATCTAGCAAAGTGTGAAAATAAAAAAAACAACACAGATATATTCTCCATGCTCTGAGGCTGGCCAGCTTCCTACCATAATCTAAACAGATATTTTAATTCCAGATTCATGGGAAAGTGCAATTGTTCCAATAAAATGCCAATAGAAGTTTGACATGTCCTTTTTGAGGGTAACAGCTGGAAAACTCCAGGAAAAAAATGTCTCCATTAATTACTCCCATCTCAATATTTAGACCAGGGTATAGACATTGAAAATTATTTACTCCAGTTAAACAAAATTAATATTATGTTCAGGGTTGCAAAGTTTTTTTAGCTATTGTAATGTGTCCATTTTCATATTTTGTAGTATTTGTTTACCTATGTATATGCCTGTGTGTACAAACCTTTATGATATTTAAGAAATATGAAATGCAATACTTATTTGGTGAAAGCGGGAGACCAGGGATGCAGAGACTAAGACTTCCGTAAAGTGTTTGACTGATACCTTTATACGGTGCCAGGGTAAATGCTCTAAACAGCGGAGAGTGAGCCAACACATCAAAACCCAAGGGGGTTTCCCTAAGATCTTTAAGTAATTTGGTTCTAGGCATGTACAATAAAGAAGGCAATGCAAACTTATGCCTCTCTGCCAGAGTTTTCTCAATTAGGATCCAGTTCTGGTGGGGGGGCAATATCAGGCATATTAACTTTAAACCACTGAAAGTAATGTGCCGCATGGATAGACAGGCAGTAGTAAAACGTATCCAGTAGGCATCATTCTCCTGAACTACAAGGCCTAAATAGTTTACCAAAGGCCCCACCCAGTGTTTTCCACAACCATAAAAATTTAGAGCAAATAGAACAAATCATGGAAAACCAACTTTTGGGGTGAAAAATGTTGAGCATGTTAAGTGGGTAGAAGAGTTTGGGTGAAATGACCATTTTGAGGACATTAGCTCTCCCCCACAATGATAATGGCAAATGGAACCACCTGGCTAGATCTCCCTCTAATTGTTTAATTAGTGGATCAGGATTTAAAGGACTCAACTGGGACAGGTCTTGAGAAATCTTGATCCCTAAATATGTTAAGGAATGCATTTCCTATTGCACCCCCAGATCTGCTACCTCCTCCTCCTTAACTCAACCTGCAGAACGTGGGTAGACCACCATCTTGTGTGTATTCAGTTTGTAACAGGAGAACAAACTGAACTGTGATATGATTTGCAACATTGCTTTAAAGAGGATTTCCAGCTGAACAGGTGGAACAAGATGTTATCCGAGAAAGACGAAAGTTTAAACTCCATGCCTGCAACTCGTATCCCCTCGATATCTCTGGCTTGGTTGGTTCTGTGTGCCAGTGGCTCGATGTACAAGTTAAATAAAAATAGGGATAGGAGACAACCTTGACGGGTACCGCTGGCCAGTCCAAACAGCTCTGACAGCTCATTGTTACATAAAATTCAAGCTGATGGAAAGTGGTACAGTACCTGAATGTTTTGGATGAGCTCGGGGATTCCATAATGACTGAGGAGCTTGAATAGGTAAGGCCAGGCCACTTGATCAAATGCCTTCCCTGCATCCAGGGACACCAGCACAGCATTACTGTCTGGGTCTCTGGACACAGAGAGGAGAAAAAATAATTTACGGAAATGGTCACTAGCATAATACCCTGACATAAAGCCCATCTGTTCTGGACCTAATAAATAAATCCAACCCAGAGTCAAGCACGCAGCTAATATTTTCACATATAATTCTGCATCGGTATTATGTAATAAAATGGGATGGTAGTTTCCTACCTGGATTGGGTCCTTCCCAGGTTTAGGATTAAGGACTATTCTTGCTTCAAATGAGGATTTTTCCACTTGGGGGGGATGAACCCAGGAATTCAAAAGTGATGTGAGCAAAGGAATTAGATCTGTCTTATAGGTCTTATATAACAAGGAGGGGAAACCATTTGGCTACAGGGCTTTATCTAGTGGATGAGAAGAAATAACCTGGTTCACCTCAGTTTCCATGATTGGAGGGACCCCATAACAACACCTTTTGCTCTTCAGTCAATCTTGGGAGATTAGCCTGGCCTAGAACCTCCTCCATTGCATCTCAGTAACTAGGTGACACAGTAGGAGATGAATATAGATTTTGGTAAAAATCTTTGAAGATACCAGTCATAACCATCAGGTTGCTAACTACTTCATCCATAAGGGGGTCTCTTAGTACTGAAATCCATTTAGATTATTTTAAGCGAAGGGCCAGGAGTCTAACTGCTTTGTCACCTTGCCTGATATACATGGCTTTGAGCCGAGAAGACACTTTGTCAAACTTTTCTAAAAAAGAAAGGTTGAGTACTCAGGCCTGAGATGGGCTAACTCTATCCATTCCTCCTCCTCAGAAGAAGATAATAACCTCCTTTCCAATGAGCTGATCTTAAGAAGTCAGCTATCCACCAGAGTCTGTCGCTTCTTTTTCTGGATGGTTGCAATCAAAGAAGTTCTCCCTTCCAATTGAGAGCTGCACATAGGTTGTCACAGGCTGGGACCATGTGGGAGTTATTTTGTATGGACTCTGTTAGGAATACTCTAAAATGGTCAACAGAGCTTGGTCTTTCAAAAGTAAAGTGTTCAAAGACCACGTATGGGGTCTTAATGTTAACTGTGGGATCTCCAAAGCTAATACCACCGGAGAATGATCAGAGAGGACTATGGCTTGTATTTGACAATCTAAAAGAAAAGGATGCAACTGCTTTTTTTTTGTTCCCCCAGCTCTGGGCCGGCCTCTCCTTTGGGCCTTCCTATGCCCCTCACTTGCCACACTGCCCTGATGCAGCCACCCATCACCCCACATTGCAGCCCCCTGGGTAATCTGGATGTAACTCTTTACCAGGTGGGTCCCTCTCCTCAAGCGGGAAGGAACCAGTGGGACAGTCAGTGCAATTCTTGGCCCAGGTGCTTCTGAGGTGGTCCATGGGCTGCTTGAGGTCTCATGGTAGTAGAAGCTGGAGACCATCATCCAGTCGGCTGCACGGCTCTTTTCCCATTTTCTTCCTGGGGGTGTGGCATACCACAAATGTGAAGGTGTACGCCTATGTCCACCATACCCCATTGGTCATTTGGGACCCAGCGCATTGCCGTACCCCCAGCCTCTGCCAGGGGTCAGCAAGTGCTGGGTTGCTTCCCTGCCCTCCCCCCAAGAGAAGGAAAGCAGTCATCCCACACTCAGGCTGTCTGTCCCTCACCAGCCCTCCAATTCCCGGGTCCATTCCTGAACCCAGGTCACTGACGTCGAAAGCGGAAATCCAACTGCTGCACTGATGGGCCTTCGATGTAACTGCTTATTAATCGAAAAATAATCTAGTCTGGAATATACTCCATGGGCAGCAGAATAGAAGGTGAAATCCTTGGAGGAAGGGTTAGACAGATGCCAGGGTCAACCAGCCTGAAATGACCAATATATTTGCACAGAGACCTCTGTGTTGCAGACAGTCCCACTTTTGGCCAATAAGACCTATCAAGGTCATTCGCAAAGACCAGGTTCCAGTCCTCACCTAATAGGATAGGAAATTAATTGAGGGTTGCCATGGCAGAAGCTAAATGCGAGAGAAATTAAGACAAGTCAACACTTGGCCTGTATATAACTACTAGCACAAGCTCAAAATGCCTCACCTTATCCTGCACAAACAGAAACCTACCTTCTGGGTCTTTTACCTCTTTTAAAGTAGTAAAAGGGAATGATTTTGCCACTAAAATTGCAACTACCCTTGACTGGGGTAATTACCAGCCCCAAAAACTTGACCCACCCACAGCTTGCATTGCCGACTAACACAGGTATTCACTAGGTGAGTTTCTTGTAAGAATTCAAGGCGCGCAGAAAGTTTATCCAAGTGTCTGAGGAACTTATACTTTTAGGTATTGTCCCACCCCACCCTTTAACAATCCAGCTTACTATATTAATTCTATTGTTCATAGTTAAATCAACATAATAAAACCTTCTCATTATATAGCCGTGGTGCATGGGATAAACTACGCCCCCCCATCCCATCCCCAGAAACTCCCCCACTAAACATCCCTGAAACATAATAAACATAAAACGAGAAATTGCTCAGTACAAACACTGTAAATACCTACCATGGGCCTTCACACCACTTCTAGAACTAAAGTCCATGATGTAGCCCTAGGGAGCCCGCACAAACCCCCTAATATAACCATACATGTGTAAAAAACATGTGTCCATGGGTTAAGCCTCCCTCCTCCCAAATCCCCCCCATAAACTATAACTGTATCTGTCTGACCTGATATCAGTCATGTTAATCAGACTGGGAGTCACCAATTTATCAGGTCCAATAAGAGGGTATGCCTACAGAAAACAACCGGGGGCCTCCATAGGTGTTGCTGCTGCCAACTGGGAGGGAGGTGAGCACTACTCCCTTCACAAAAGAAAGGGTCCTACAAGAGCTCACTAAGCTCTGGGTGGACAAAGCAATGGGACCTGATGACATACATCCCAGGGTACTTAAGGAGCTACGGGTGGAACTAGCAGAGCCATTAGCAGAACTGTTTAGTGAGTCTCTGAGCAGAGGAGAGGTCCCAGAAGACTGGAGAAAGGCTCATGTGATCCCGCTCCACAAAAGTGGTAGCAGAGAGGAGGCAAGGAACTACAGACCAGTCAGTCTTACCTCAACAGTGGGCAAGATTATGGAGGCACTCCTTAAGGAAAGGATAGTGCAACACCTGGAATCCATAGGGGCACAGGATCCAAGACAGCATGGGTTTACAAAAGTAAAGGTCCTGTCAAATTAATCTCATAGATTTCACTTTGACTGGGCCTTCAAGTGGTGGACCAAGGGGCAGTTGATGTAGCCTACCTTGACTTCAGCAAAGCTTCGACACTGTTCCATAGAAGATTGATAAATAAGCTGGGTAGGCTCAGGGTGGGTCAGAAGCTGGTCAACTGGTGGCAAACTGGTTGTGGGCAGAAAAAAGAGTGGTGGTGAATGGTATACAGTCAGAAAGAGATGCAAGTCACATGTGGGGTACCTCAGGGATCAGTCCTGGGGCCAGTCCTCTTCAATATCTTCATTAGTGACATTGCAGATGGACTAGAGGGTAAGGCATGTCTGTTGGCAGACGACACCAAGATCTGTAGCAGAGTAGATGATCAAGATGGGGTGGGCAGAATGAGAAGAGATCTGGATAAACTAGCAAAATGGTCAGAAGAGCGGCAACTGGGATTTAATGCAAAGAAGTGCAAAATCATGCACATAGGGAAGAGAAACCCTGAAGCCACTTATAGGCTGGGAGGGGAGTTGCTGGCAGTCACAAAGGAAAAAAAGAGACTTGGACATCATCATCACCAATGACCTGAAATCATCCAAGAAGACCTCTAAAGCAGTAGGTAAGGCTAGGGGGATGTTAGGGTGTATTAGTAGGGGTATCACAAGTCATAAGAAGGTGGTAATAATCCCTCTTTACAAGACAATGATTAAGCCCCATCTGAAGTACTACGTGCAGTACTGGAGGCCACACCTTCACAAGGACATTAACCAAATTCAGGCAGTCCAGAGAAGGGCAACCAAAATGCTGCATCAGAAAACAAATGAAGACAGCTTAACAAAGCTCAATATGTATACCCTAGAGCAAAGGAGGGAGAGAGGCAATATGATAGAAACACTCAAACACCTTAAGTGCATTAACAAGGTGAAAGAGTCTAACATGTTCCAATATAAGAAAAATAGCAGGACAAGAGGACACAGCATGAGATTAGAGGGAGGCTGATTAAGGGATAATGTGAGGAAGTTCTTTTTCACAGAAAGAATGGTGGATGCATGGAATGGCCTACTTCAGGAAGTAGTGGCTATGAATATAGTACAGGGCTTCAAACAGGCATGGGATAGGCATACGGGAGCAATACAGATGAGTATGAATAGATAGACCACCGACAGAGCAAAGGCTGATGACACATTTATAAGGTAGAAAAAGAAATGGGCAGACTGGATGAGCCTTGCGGTCCTTATCTGCCATCAACTTCTATGTTTCTATGTATGTTTCAACTGTGTACACCCCCCAAATTGCAGAGAAAGTATTAATGCAGCAATACTCCTGAAATTTTAAAATAGGTACAATCCTATTTTAAAAGATGAATAAAATAATAGCAGTGTAACAGCAGATTCATCAGAGACAGCCAAACAGTGAAACAGAGCTGCAATCCTCGGACCAAAAAATGGGAAAGAGTATACGCTAGTAGCCCATCTGAAAATTGGCTAGCCCTGAGGTTGGTGTGGAAATGACAGCTGTAGTCAAGCACACTGAACCTAAATTGTAGGCTCCAGATCAACATAGAAAGTGTCAGCTCTTATAAAAAAAAGTCTAACAAAGCATTCTCTGAAAATCACCTTCCCCATTGAGAACAGTTGCCATGAACAAATGGGTTGACAATAAATGAACAACAGGTGGCATTTCAAAACCACTCAACATAACAACTACAATAATTGAAGCTCTGCACTAAAGAAAAATAGAACCTTCTGGAAAGGCAGTAGGTAGCATTCTCTGAAATAGTGCTGCTACCTTAATTAGAACCAAACAGAATCCAGCCAAGGTTAAAGCAAATAAAACAGACTGAAGAGATGTTAATTCATGGATGCAAGATTGCAACTTACAGTATATAGGATGGCTTAAAATACCCAGAAGAGTCTAGCACATAAAATGAGGGACACAGTCCCTTTAGGCCCATAGACCAAACTGCCTGTCCATACAACAAAGATTACTGATGATTTTACATCTTCTATTAGTCTTAACAAAGAATCAGGACAAAACGAGTCCAACTGCAGCTTGTGGGGATCAGTCGGCTTTCTTATTAAACAGATCTAGAAAGCATTTCCCCAAGTCCTTCAATGCCTGCTCTACTGTCCCATTGTGATGGACCCCCATTTTGGAAGTCACATCTAGTCTGGTGAAGTACAAGAGTCTATTTTTAATGTGAGCAGCCCAAAGCTTGGAGAGCAGGCCTCTGTAGGCCAGTCATACCTGGCAGATCTTCAGGGTCAGATCAGGCACCAACTGAAGCTTAACATTGGATCACTGGAGCCCATCTAACTTCCCGAACTTCTCTCAAAATATGGTCCCGGTCCAAGACATTCAGCAGTTTGAAGATTATGGGCTGTGGGGCTCACCCTTTGCTGGTTTAGCATGTAAAGCTTGGGGAGCCCTCTCTTTAACATAGCTAGGTCCATACGGACAGTGGCTAACAACTGTAGTGCAAATTTCTGAAAAAAGGCCATTGTGTTGGCCTCCTCCTCACCCTATGGGAGCCCAAGTACCACCAAATTATTGCATCAGTTATGTCCCTCATGGTCATCACGTTTTTCCTCAAGCTTACTTACAGTGTGCTTTAGCTGGACTATGTCTGGTTCCACTTTATTCTGGTGGTCTTCAATGGATGAGATGCATGCCTCATTATTGGAGAAATACAGCATTAGATCCCTCAAGGCCGGCTTCAGTTCATTCATGTCTGCCACTAAGGATAGAACAGCCTCCTTGATAGTATTTAGTTCTAAATATATTTGGCCCTGGAAAGGGTCTTCAGAAATATGGGAGGATGGAGATGCAGGGAGATGCTTCTCCATGTTTACTACACTTCCAGCTCTGGGAGAGGTTTGTAGGCTGTCTTGGCCTGCTGTTGGTGAGTATCTTCATCAAAGCAGTGCAATTCGTAAAGGGTTCAGCCAATTCATGCTGAGACATCCTAGCTGGATGTAGGAATAGGCTGGAACAGGTTCCGTGAACTTGGAGATAAAATGCAAAATAGTGGAAGTTTGCATGGAGCTCTTCAGTGTGTTCCTACCTCAATCCTCGCATCATGTGCCTCCGTGATGAGAGATCTTAGGTGGAGGCTGGTTTTGGGAAAATAACCATATTCTCCTTTACCAAAATGATGGTGGAACAATGGAATCAGTTGTCAAAATAGGTGGTGGAGGCAGGGGTTCATAACAAGGTCAAATGCAGACTGTGACAGATTCAGGAAACTGGTAGTCCCAAAGGGGTGGGGGGGGGGATTGTAGAGAGATGGCAGAGCAAGGGAGGATCAGAACTCATATTAATTTTTCAATCTCTATATATAATATCATATCTATACATATGTAATATCTATTTATTTTTAATATGTCTCTTCTCAGATGACACTAAGCTATGTGACAGGGTAATCAGTGAGGAGGAGGTTAGAGAGATGCAAAGAGACTTGCAAAGGGTAGAGATGTGGTCAATGGTTTGGCAGAAATTAAATTCCAAAAAATGCAAGGTGATGCATGTAGGGAACAAAAACTCTAGGACCGAATACTGGATGGGGGAGGGGTAAAGATGGGCACAACATATGAGGAAACAGACCTAAGGGTCATCATCAGTGACTCCCTTAAAAATCTATACAGTTTAACAAGGCCTACATTAAGGCAAACAGGATGCTTTGGTGCATAGGAAGGAGTACTGACAGCAGAAGAAAGGAGGTATTACTACCTCTCTATTGATCACTGGTGAGGCCCCTCCTGGAGTACTGTGCCCAAATCTGGAGTACTCACCTAGGAAAGATAAGGAGAGACTGGAGACAGTGCAATGCATGGTGACCAAAATGATTCAGGGACAGCAGGGTAGATCATATGAGGACTGGCTCGCGGCACAGATCATGTGCTCACTGGAGACCAGACAAGAGAGGGGAGATATGATAGAGACCTTCAATTTCCTTAAAGAAACGAACAAGGTATTTTCGAGGTACTTTTAGCATAAGTAGTGAATCAAGAACATGGGGAAAGAAGTAGAAACTGATGGGGGGGAGGTTCAAAAGGGAAGTGGGAAAGGTTTATTTTACAGAGGGGTGGCGGAGCTGTGAAACAATCTGTGAGCTGATGTAGTGGGTGCTAAAACTATCAATGGTTTCACACACAGCTGGGAGATAATGAAGGTATTCATGGTTACTCAGGGTGGTAGCAGTAGAGCAGGGAGGATGGCGTAGATAGTTTGGGTTAAAACCCAGTATGGTCAATAGATCCTGAGTTTGCTAGTGTTTATGAGCAGACTGGATGGACCAGTGGTCTTTTTCTACCATCATTTTCTATGTTTCTGTGTTTCTATCTGGCAAATAGGCCAATAGGGACTTGGTAGGGTTTCCCTTAGGAAGACTACAGGGACCTTTAGTCTTTTTCTGCAATCATTTATCTGTGTTTCTATGTTTGTGTACTGTTACAGTATTTCTTATGGTTATAGAGTGCATTCTCAAGATCTTTTGTGTGACAGATGTGAAGTAAAGATGAGCAGTTTTGGTACACAAAGAGCTTAAGAAACACTCATAACCATGAGAGACGCAGACATTTTACATATACAGTAAAATTTACAGTATATGAAATCAGAACAGGGAAACAGTACATGTGTGCAGTTAAAACCTTGAAACACACTAATAAAACATTGTGTATCTCTTAAATCTAACTATTTAAAAATCTACACTTTGGTGGGTGGGAACCATTGACATACTGTACACCTATGCAAATGTTACATATGCAAAAGAACTGTGTAAAAACAAAAGAAACAAGCAATTGTCAATACCGAAAGTTTGTTGTGCATAGAGATAAGGTAGTGTGTGAGGGTGTAGTAGTTCAGGAAGAGTTTTATTGATAATGAGCAATAGAAAGTTGTATGACAGCTGTACTGTTCATGAGGTGGTGTGATAAAAAGGTTATATTAAAAATTTGAAATGAAAATATTGAAAATGACCAAAGTTACATGAGAGCGTAGAAAACTGTAAATGACCGGGTGTAACTTGGCCATTTTTTGCAGTTGTGTTACCACAATTTAAACATGGCCTTTTTGGTACCCCACCTCATGAAGACTGCCACTGTCATTTTATTCACTCATGCCGAAAGATGATTTCTCAGAGCAACCACACCATTCTGCATCACAGGTACAAAAACAGATTTTGGGCAGGATGCAAAAACATCACAGCTGTTCTGTTCCATAAGGAATTGTGAAAAAATGGTAATTTTGAAAATCTGAAGTGAAAATATTAAAAATTGGCAGAGATACGAGCTTGTGTAGAAACTACGCAACACGCGTTCGTAACATTAGCATTTTGTGGAATTTTTGCAACAAATTTTAAACACTGCCTTTTTGGGACCTCCCATCACGAAAAGTAGCACTGTGATTTTGTTAATCCATCACGAAAGTTGATTTTGCACTCCAACTGCGCCATTCTGGGCTACAATTGTGAAAACACATTTTGAGCAGGATATGAAAAATGACAGCCATTCTGCTTATAAGGAGATGTGGAAAAATAGCAATGTTGAAAATCTGGAGTGAAACTATAAAATATTTGTGAAGTTATGAGCGTACATAGAAATTGTGCAATGCACACTGGTAGCATAGGCAGTTTTTGGAATTTTCCACCAAATTTGCAACATGGGCTTTTTGGGACCTCACCTCATGAACAGTGGCACTGTCGTTTCAGTAATCAGTCCTGAAAGGTGATTCCACGCAGTGACCACGAAATCACCTTTTGGGACCAAGAAATGAAATGACACTGACATGTTCATGAGGTGGGGCCTCAGGACCCCATGTTAAAAATTTTGGGCCAAAGTTCCTAAAAATGACTGAGATATCAACCTGAGTTTAAACACCCTATTGAGTCCCAATATACAGGCTTACCCGACTCCTCAGTTCCTGGTTCGGCTTTGAAGAGTGCAGACGTTTCCCAGTCCAGTGAAGATCATGGCTCCCGACCTCCAGAGGGTAAGTATGGGTGAGGGGGGTGTAGGGAGGTGGGTGTGCAGTGGAAGGGTTGGGGTGGGGGAAGGGGACTGGGGTGACAACACTGGAAGGTTTTCTAATTTACAGGTAAAATTGAAAAATAAAAAAAGACTTCAGAGGGATTTTTTATTTATTTATTTATTTAAGGAATCAGTTTACAACCTTTGAGCCAGAGGCTCGTTTCCAAAGGTACTTCATCACATAAAGACATACATTGTATTTTGGTTACATAGGAAAGATTTGCAAAAAATCAATAGGCATTCACCAGAGGTGCCACGTCACATTGTGGTCAGACAAATACAATTGGGTACAGGGTACATGTAATTGATAACAGATATTACACAAGTCGGTATCAAGTGAGCATTCTGGTTGGTAAACATTGAAACAACTGACACTGGCCAGGTTAAACCTAGACATGGTGTACAGGGAAGTGGTGGGGTGATGGTTGGGTCGAGAGCTGCCCGGGGGGCATTGTCAAGAGAAAAAAGAGGTGGAGGCTATGTTCAGAGACAGGAGCAGTTACGAGTGCTGAAGATGTGGTTCCGAAGTGCGGTTTTGAATGTGGAGATGGTGATGGCATTGGTGACGGTGGCAGGGAGAGAGTTAAACCAGGTTGGGGCTCTATAGCCGAAGGACCTCTGGCCACGGCTGGTTCTTGTTCCAGGGACCTTTAGAGTGGTCTTGTAGGAAGACTGTGTAGCAAAGGTGGGAGGGCTCTGGGTGGATGGATGCTGTTACCCCAGGGGGGGAGAGCCCGAGTAGGGTTTTTTTTATGAAGAGACAGGTCTGGTATCGGAGCTGTTCATCCAGGGTAAGCAGGTTTGCATCGACATATAGCTGACAGGTGTGTGTGCGCCTGGGGGCACCAGTAATCAATCTGCATGCTTTATTCAGGGTGAGGTGAATTTTGTTGAGTGCAGTGGTGTCGGCAGCACCGTATACTGGTAGACCATAGTCTACAAGGACAGAGAACGGATGATGTAACAGCTAGCGCGAGAGCATTTGGGGAAGGCAGGTTTTATGGTGGAATAGGATGCCAAGCCGTGTGTTGGTGGCGGATGTTAGAGGCGTCGATGTGGTTGTGAAATGTGAGGGCTGAATGGAAGGTAACTACCAAGCTATTTGTAGGAGCAGACTTGTTCCAGTGGTTGGTTGGTGCTTGGAAGGAATGATGGAGTGGGTGGTTGCTAGCTTTGTTTTGGGGGTGTGAAAAGAGCACAGTTTTGGTTTTCTTAAGATTGATGTGAGTCTGCGCTCCTTAACCAAGCCTCAGTACTGTTGAAAGACTGCTGTAGGGAGTCCTGTAGGGAGATGGGATTACGGTGAGTGGCAAAAAGGACAGCGTCGTCTGCATACAGCAAATTTTGCCAGAGCATGCACTGGGCAGGGTGTTCAGATACAGCGAAGAGAAGGGGCCCAGGATGGAGCCTTGGGGACCCCAGAGAGAATGGGGACGGGTGTCGGAGAGTGTGCTATTAATCTTGACACACTGGGATCGAGTGTCAAGATAGCTAGCAGCACACCATGCCAGGGGCCAGCCGAGAGACCAGTGAGGCAGAAGTGCATTCAGCAGCAGTGGATGGGGACAGTGTGAAAGCCTTTGAGAGGTCAATGAACACTGCATCAGCTAGGAGCTGGTATCCAAGGAGGAGTAGGAAGTTGGAGAATTCTAATAAGGGGGTGCTGGTACTGTGACCATGACGGAAGCCATGTTGCTCTGGGCATAAGATGTTATGCTTAGCCAGATAATCAGTGATTTGAATGGCCACCACTTTCTCCAGGGCTTTAGAGAGGGAGGGAGGATGGAGATTGGCGGTAGTTGTTGGCCAATGACCTGTCGCCTCCTTTATGAATAGGTGTGATAATGGCTGTTTTCCAAGCTGTGGGGAATTGTCCCAGGCAGAGTGACTGGTTAAGTAGGCTTGTGAGAGGTGCAAGGACTTCATCTAGCACCAGCCTGAGGATGCTGGGGTCCAGTGAGTCACTGCCTGGATTGTTGCCATTGAGAGCTTTGATTAGGATGGGTCTGGCTTCCTGGGTGGAAATCTTTTGCAGGAGGAAGCTGGGGTGCTGGAGGACAGGGGGAGTTTGGCTGGGGGGAGGGTCAAAGAAATTACTAGGGAGGACTGAGCTAAGGTCAGTGAAAGTGGTGTTGAACCAGTTAGCTATGGTGGCAGGCTCGGTGGAGGTTGTGCCATTTTTAGTGAGCTGGGATGGGGCAGGGGAGCAAGCTTTACCATTGAGTTGCTTAATATTATCCCAGAAGGTTAATAGGTTAAAGGTCCCATCCACTAAAAATACCACCAACAGCTTAATCTGGTTCAAGGTCAGTTGGCATTCATCTGTATCCCCCCTCCCCCGGGTCGTGCCTGAAAATAGTCAGAAATTGTCTAGTGCACTTACCCGGTCAACAAAAGCTAAATAAATAAATAAAAAAGGTCCGGGCTGAGCCCCAAGAGGAGGTAAGGGAGGCCTGGTAATGGTCTGCCTTGGCTTTCCTGATGGCCCATGAGCATTTATTTCGGGCTGCATTGTATGCTTGCCTATCAGACAGATGACCTGTTTCAGTGGCAAGGTGCCAGAGGTTATCCCGGTTTCTAAGTAATTGTAGGCAGACGGGCTAACCCAGGGTCGTTCTTTTTTTGGACGGATTTTTTGGTTAAGGTGCAAAGAGATCATAGGCCATGTTGAAGGTGTGAGTGAAAAGGTGAGGCAGTATCAATGTTGAGGTTTGCTTACCTGGCAGGCAGGGACCAAGAGACCTGGGTGAGAGTGCCTTAGCTTTCTTCAGCTCACCAGGGCAGAGGCGCCGCGGAGGGTGGTCTGGGCTTTGGGTTTGGGATTGGGGCTACCCAGTGGAATAGGATAGGGGAGTGGTCACTCAGGGAATCTGGGAGGACCTGGATGTTTTGGATTTTATGGGGTAGTTAGTTATAATAACATCCAGCAGGGTGCTGGTACCACTCTTAGGTTAAGTCTCGTGGGCTGGGTACGAAGTGTGTCAGATCTTGGGCGGCAAATGAGTCTCTGGTGTTGGATGAGGAGGTGCTGAGCAAATTTACATTAAGGTCCCCACTAGATTTGTTCTGCCTTATGGTGGAGGGGTGGCCAGGTAGTCCGTTAAAGATATCAGGGCTGGGTGCTGGTTCTTTGGGGGAACGTAGGCTGTAGTGAGATAGAGGGGCTCCTGAGGGGTCTGGGGTGAGTCTGAGGGGAGTAGGGCCTGGGCCCCATTTATGAGGGCAGGGGTGTGGAGTCGTGTCAGGTATTGTGTCCCTGGTGTAGATTGCACAGCCTCCCCTCATTTGCCAACTTCAGTCCCTCCCAGTATAAGAGTATAGCCTGGGAGGAGAGACAAATGAGTCAGGAGTTGATTTGGACAGCCAGGTTTCCACCAGGGCTATGATGTCTGGTTGGTGCGCCAAGGCCCAGCACTGTAGGGTGTCAAATTTCTTCAGCAGGCTGCATATGTTCATGGGAGCTACTCAAGACCAGTGGGCTGGGTGGGTGGGTGGGTGGGAGGGGCAGGGCCTGGTTTGGGATGTATGTTCCTGTTAGGAGTAGAAGGAGGAGAGTGCTCTGGCCAGAGGGAGGCAGATGGAGAGTTACGCCGGAGCGATAGAATGAAGGAATGGGGTTTGGCTGCACAAGGGTGTGGTAGGCAGTACAGGCAGAGAAGGCCTGTGATCAGAAGTGCAAGGGCTGTGGGGAGGACAGGTGATGCCTGAAGGGGTGAGGTGGAGAGGAGCATGGGATGTGTGGAGGAGGAGGGAGGGAGGCAGTGGTAAAGGAGGAGGGAGGACAGGAGGGTAGGTAGGAACACTGAGTAGTGAGGCTGAGGGTTAATAGGGACACTAGGGTATGTGGAAGGGAAAGGGAGGAGGAGAAGAAGAGATAGACTTGCAGCAGGGAGGCAGTATGCAAGTTGGGAAGGCTGGTGGAGCTGAAGTGAGGAAAGAATGGGGACCAGGGATGAAAGAGGGAGTTAGTAGTGAGAGATCACCTCTGAGTCTAGCTGCTGCTATGGTGTGGTGGCAGCGCATGTTCTGAAGTGCACAGAATACCAGGTTCAAGTCCTCGACTCAGGGTAATAGGAGAGAGCTAGACCAGTGGCTGTAGCAGCAGGGAGTTGGGTTCAGGTTTGGAGAAACACTAAGATAACACTTTAGTTGTGTCACAGGGTTAGTGCGTTCTTTATAGTTATGAAATCCTGCAGTGAAAATATGCAGGTGTTCTAGGTGAGTGGTGGAACTGTGGACTTTGGAGACAAGGGTGCAGGGTTCAAATCCTGCAAGGCAGCAGGCAGAAGAGGTAAACTTATATTTTGGCAGATTGGGTAGGTAAGTGATTAAGAGGCTTAGAAAGTAGTAATAGAGTAGGTAGGCACTGTGGTGCAGAGGCAGAGGCAGAGCAGCTGATTCTGACTGCAAGGGTACTGGGTTTGAACACAGCTCCGGGACAGAGTGTAGACAGGGCCAATTTTTTTAAAACTGGGCAGGAGGGAGTGAGGTATGGTTAAGAGCATAAAAATAAAGGAAGTTGTTGGCCTGGTTCATTGACTCAGAGGATAGTTAGTAGAATTTAGAGAAAAGGGTACCAGGTTTGATACTAGTAGTTACTTAGAAACAGGCTGAATGATGAGTGCAGAAAGTAGGTAGTAGAAGGAATCCAAGGGAACTGCAGTGACCTCTAGTGGGATAGCTGTGAAGTAGTAGCTAGGAGGGATATAGAGAGGAGAGGAGCTAGAGTGGAAAGTACAGTGACCCCTAGTGATTGGTGCCTATAACCTGCAAATGGGAAAGTGGACACTTAGTAAAAAGGAGGGCAGGTCACGTGTCACATCATGTGACCTGCCAGCAGCAATATATGGAGTGCTGACCCGGGGTCGGGGTGGGAAGTGCCTCACAACAGTCAGGCTGTAGTGCAGGACACTTTACCTCTTAAAGGCTCTGGCAATCCCCGATTTCAGTCTCTGCTGCTGGGCTGAGTTCTTCAAGTTTTACAGGGATTTGCTGCTGGGCTGAGTTTTCAATTTTACAGGGATTTATTTTTTAAACATTTAGGTACACTGGGGTGGGCTCCTAGTGTGTGTGTGTGTGTGTGTGTGTGTGTGTGTGTGTGTGGTTTGGGAGGGGGTATGCCATTGCAAACACATTGTCAGCTAACAATATAGATGTGGGGGGTGTGCATCTGACATCGGGATTGGGCATCCCGATGTCAGAAAGGGGAAACTGTTTAACCAGGAAAGACACACTAAAAGACTACAGGGAATGGGGAAATTGTTTACCCAGGAAAGACACGCTAAGCGGCTGCAGGGATGGGGGAAATTGTTTATCAGGAAAGACACGCTAAGTGGCTGCAGGGATGGGAGAAATTGTTTTACCAGGAAAGACACACTGAGCTGCAGCTGAAGGGCTCCCATTTCAAAGGACAGAGCTATGTGCAGCATTGGCTTTGTCTTTTGAAATATTTGCTAAGACCAGCGCCCTCAGCAGAACATAATGTCATCAGACCAGCCCCTGCAGCACCGCTGGTCATTGGGCTGGTACCCCTCACACCCCTATTAGCAACTCTCATATCAACAAGTTCATTCACACTTGTGTGCTTGACAAACTTAAAAAGAGACCATTATGGTTCTCAAAGGGAGTGGTTGAAAAGGTTAAGGCTAAAAGGGTAGCATTCAGAAGGTACAAAGAGATGCCGATTGAAAAGAATAGGAAAGCGTTCCATGAAAAGCAGAGGGAAGCAGGGATGGTGGTGAGTAGTGCAAAGGAACAAACTAAAGAAAGGGTAGCCAAAGGGTTAACTAAAGAGGACAAGACTGTCTATGGGTACATAAGTGAGAAGAGAAAGACAAGAGAAAGGATTGTGAGGTTAAAAGGGTGGGGACTGTGTAAGGGAGGATAAGGAAAAGCAGATATACTGAAGAGATATTTCCGTTCAGTCTTCATAGTGGAAGGATATGAGCCTCATAAAAGCAACAGAAACACTAGGGGAGGGAGGTAGACACAAGTCCATTTACAGAGGAAGGAGTACTGAAAGGGCAAGCATAACTGCAAGTGGACAGTGCTATGGGGCCAGACAGGATACATCCAAGGGTGTTGACAGAACTGAGGGAGGTACTGGCTGCACCTCGGACAGCCCTATTCAACAACTCACTGGAAACAGGAAGGGTTCCAGAGGAATGGAGAAGGGGGAAATGTAGTCCTGCTTCATAAAAGTAGTATCAAGGGAGGGAGGGAGAAGGTTGGCAATTAAAGGCTGGTCAGTCTGACATCGGTAGTGGGGAATATAATGGAGTCATTTTTAAAGGAAAGGACTGAGGAATATTTTGACTGCGTCTGGTTAGAAAACGCAAGGCAATAAGGATTCTGGGGTGGATGAGTGGGATGGGAAGGGATGTCTGATGAACCTAATAGATTTATTTGACTGGACGACCAGGCAAATAGATCAGGGTGGGTCTTAAGGTGGTAAACAGGGTATGAAAATTTTTGCTGGATCAGCAGCAGAAAGTGGTGGTAAATGGAATTCATTCAGGGGAGGGGAGAGGTGACAAGTGGAGTAACTCGGGGCTCAGTAGTGGGTCCATTCTTCATTACTATCTTTATAAATGACATTGCAAGAGCTGGAAGGGAAGGTATGCCTGTTTCAAGATTACAAATCAGCACCTAGTGCACAGAAACCCAGAGGCAAAGTATAATATGAAAGGAAGGTATTGATGGTCACCAAACTAGAAAGACACCTGGGAGTAATCATATGTGATAACCTCAAGGTGATGTGGTAGTGCGACAAGTCAGTAGGTGGGCAGAGGTCTGCTGGGGTGCATAGGGAGGGTGTCATGAGCACAAGAAGCAAGGTGGTGCCACCACAGTATAGATAATTGGTGAGACCCCACCTACAGTACTGTGTCCAGTTCTGGAGACCACATCTAAATGAAATGCTTCATTGGCAAAGCATTTAAAATAGCTGAGGGGGAATGGCACTGAAAAGGAGCAGGAAAATCGTAGCCCTCCTCCCATAAAACAAGATAGTTAATGAGGTAAACACCAAGATAGAAATGTCGATAGGGAGAAGGGCAGGAGTAAATTAGGAAAAAGGCAGTAAGGACAGAGATGAGATGAAAAGGGGTATAGCCATCAAAAATATCGAACGTAATGAGGACCAGTGCCTGTAGTCTAGGTAACAAGCTCCCTGAACTGGTGGCCTTGCTGGAAGAGGGATGTCTGGGTATCGTGGCAGTCACAGAAACATGGTACACAACGAACAATGACTGGGATGTCAACATACCAGGGTACACAATCTACAGGAGAGACAGGGAGGGTAGAAGAGAAGGAAGAGTAGCTCTCTATGTAAGGGAAGGGATAAAAGCAATGAAACAAAAGAGTAAACAGGGAAGAGAGGAAGTCACCCTGGATACTGGAAATGGCTCCCCAATCCACACAAGGGTTGTATACAGACCCCTATCTCAGGGGGAGGAAATGGACAAGGATGTGATGGAGGCATCCTTAGGATGGCAGAGAAAGTGGAGATATTGTTGATGATCAACCACCCACCGTACTCTTTATTCAGCCTCACTATCCCTCCCTTTGTCTTTCTACACTCCCTAATGTACCTATAAAAGGTTTTATCCCCATTCTTGACTGAGTTGGCTATCTTTTCCTCAGTTTGGCCCTTTGCTATTCTGACTGCCTTCCCTGTTGCCTTCAGTCTTAGCTAGTACAGTTCTGTGTCCTGCTTCTTCTGTGTTTCCTTATACTTCCTAAATGCTATCTTTTTCTCCCTAATCTTCCCAGCCACCTCTTTTGAGAACCATAGTGTTTTTTCCTTTGTTTTGATTTATTTGCTTCACATAAAGGCTTGTTGTCTCTGTGATGGCAGTTTTGATGTTTCCCCATTGTTTCTCCACTCCTCCTCCTTCTTGCCTGTTTGCTAGTGCTTTTCTGATGCACTCTCCCATTTTGACAAAGTCAGCCCTCCTGAAGTCCAGCACCCTCACTTTTGTATGGCTTGACTCTGCAGCTGAGTTTATCGTGAACCACACTGTTTGATGGTCACTTGTTCCCAGATGGCTACCCACTTCTAGATCTGAGATCCTCTCCACATTTAAGAGTACCAGGTCTAAGATTGCTCCCTCCTGAGTGGGTTCCAACAATAGCTGTCTGAGGTATGCCCCCTGTAGGGCATCAAGAATAGCCCTCCCCTTTGATGTGGCTGCAGCAAAGGTACTCCAGTTAACATCTGGCATATGCAGGTCCCCATCAACAATATTTTGCTGATTCCCTTGAGGTACTTGAAAGTTTCTATCATGTCCCCCCTCTCCCTCCTTTCCTCGAGGCTATACATATTAAGCTCCTTAAGTCTCTCTTCATATGTCTTCCAGTGCAGACCTTGCACCATTTTAGTTGCCCTCCTCTGGACAGCTTCCATCCTGTCTATGTCTTTGCAGAGATTGGGTCTCCAGAACTGCACACAGTACTCCGGATGGGGTCTGACCAGCTGTCTGTACAGAGGGATGATAACTTCCTGTTTTCTACTGGTGTTGCCTCTCCCTATGCATTCCAGTATCCCCCCAGCCCTCCTTGGAGGCCTTATGGGTCACCTTACGAACCCCAGCAGGAGGTAAGGTCAAGTTGAGTGTAGTATATGGGCTCCCTGGGATGGGTGATGTTCTGGAGGATGGTTTGCTGAACAACATCATTGCCCAGTGTGGACCAAAGGGGGGAGGAGTAGTGTTGATGGGGACCTTAATATGCCAGGTACAGACTGGGGAACTATGTCTTCTAAGGTGGCCAAGGAGCAGAGGCTGCTGGATGGCTTCCAGGATGTGTTCTTAACACAGCATGTGATGGAGCCCACAAGGGAGGGGAATGTCCTGGATGTTGTTCTGGCAGATGGGGATCTGGTAAGGGACCTTGTTGTAGAGGATCTCCTGACTGGGAGCGACCACAATACTGTCTGGTTTCAAATAAGCATGGGAGGGGGAGATCTAGGACACTGGCAGTGGACTTCATGGGGGCCGACTTTGTGGGCATGGGAAATATTCTCAAGGAACACTTGAAGGGGATTACATCAATGACAAATGTGGGAAAGAGATGGGAGGTCATAAAACCGGGACTTCATGAGGCAGTCAAGACCTGCGCTAAGGTGAAACATAAGGGAGCAAGGTCACATAAACCATGCTGGTGGCCCAGTGAGATTCAAGTAGCAGTCGGAGAAAAGAAGGCGGCCTACAAAAAATATAAAACAACAAGAGGGGATAGGGAAAAGGAAATGTGCCATCTTGCATCTAGAAAAGCCACCCGGATGATGAGGGGGACAAAGTCCAGTAAAGAGCAGCAGATGGCACAGGGGTTACATGGAGGGAAAAAGGGGTTCTTCCGGTACATTGGGGAGTGGAGAAAAACTAAGGGCCATCTCGGCAGATTGAGATCAGAAGGAGGGTGGGTGGAAGGGGTGAGGAACCAAGCAGAGGTATTAAACTAGTACTTTGCCTCTGTGTTCACTAGGGAGGGGGAAGGGATATCTACAAAGCAAGGCACAATGGGGATAGAAGCGGTAATGAGTGGGATCAGGGCAGCAACAGAAATGGAGCAAGAGGGAAGGAGAGGTACCCCAGGGGGGTCACATCAGGAAAAGGAAATAAGGCCAGTAAGGTAGAGGGGACAGATGATGCTATCTCCACCGGAAGTGTGTGGTTAGCCCTCAAGGCCCTAAAGAAAGATAAATCTCCTGGTCCAGATGGCATTCATCCGAGAGTACTATGGGAATTGGCGGACATACTGGCTGCAACCCTGGCGGAGCTCTTCGACAGGTCGCTTGAGACAGGGAGGGTACCTAGGGATTGGCGAGAGGCACATGTGGTGCCAATCCATAAAGGGGGGGTTGGGGGAAGTACGAGCTAACTATAGACCCATCAGTTTGACCTAAGTGGTGGGAAAAGTAATGGAGAGTATACTAAAGGAATAATTGGGGGAGTACTTGGAGGAGGTGGGAGGTCTGGATAGTTGGCAACATGGGTTTGTGCCATGTAGATCATGTCAAACCAGTCATGTGGAGTTCTATGCATGGGTAACATCAGAACTGGACAGGGAAACGCCAGTGGATGTATTATTATTGGACTTCAGCAAGGCATTTGACTCTGTCCCCCACAATGGTCTGGTGGAGAAACTGATGGGGTTGGGAGTAGGCCCTTTAATGGTCAGATGGATTGAAGAGTGGCTAGCTGGATGCACTCAGAGAGCAGTGGTCGGTGGGGAGCTCTCAAACCCTGGAGAGGTCGGTAGTGGGGTACCACTGGGCTTGGTCCTGGGTCCAATCCTG
Source organism: Neoceratodus forsteri (assembly GCA_016271365.2). Taxonomy (NCBI): domain Eukaryota; kingdom Metazoa; phylum Chordata; order Ceratodontiformes; family Ceratodontidae; genus Neoceratodus; species Neoceratodus forsteri. The sequence continues at coordinate 277,647,751 of JADMNL010000026.1, read as the reverse complement.
TTTAATGCATACATATAGGACATCAGGGAGGGTATAGGGTGTGAAATGAGTCTCTTCGCTGATGACTTCAAGATGGGAGCAGTAGTTGAGGGGGAAGAGGGGAGGTTGGCCCTGCAAGGGGACCTGGACACCCTGGAAAGCTGGGCTCACACATGGAAATTAAATTTCAATATCACCAAGTGCAAGGTGTTACATCTTGGGTGGAAACCCTAAACACAGGTACACCCTGGGAGGGAGGGAGGAGGGCTGGAGGCCTCAACAGGGGGAAAAGACCTAGGGGTCATGGTGGATGCATGTATGAATAACTCTGAGCAATGCAGGACAGCCGCTAGCAAGGCAAACAGGATGTTGGGATGCATCCTAAGGGGGATCACCTCTAGGAGCAGGGAAGTGATTCTGCTGCTGTACAATGGACTGGTTAGACCACACCTTGAGTACTGTGTACAGTACTGGAGACCACACTTGAAGAGGGACATACAGCTCCTGGAGAGAGTACAGAAGAGGGCAACTAAGATGATACGAGGACTAGGGGATTTGACATATGAGGACAGACTTGAGGAGCTCTGCCTGTTTTCATTGGAGGAGAGGAGAGGAGAGGAGAGGAGAGGAGACATAATTGAGGTCTTCAAGTACCTCAAGGGAATAAATAGGGTAAACATGGAGAGGATCTTTAGACTAAAGCAGGGAGGTATCACCAGAGGGCATGGTTTGAAGTTGGAAGGTGGAAGGGTGAGGGGGGAAAAGAGGAGGAAATTTTTCATTGAGAGCGTGGTGGACCCTTGGAATGCGCTGCCTGGAGAGCTGGTTCAGAGATCCACAGTGGAGGGCTTTAAGAAAGGGTAGGACAGACACAGAAAGCAGATGTATCAGATGATGGCCTGGCCCAGGGGGGTGGGGATGGATGATAGGAGTTTCTGGAACACAAGGGGGGGATGGCCTCGGCACCCAACTAGGGATCTGAGGTTCGTGCAGACTCGATAGACCATAAGGCCTAATCTGCTGGCAATTAGTATGTTAGTATGTTAGATTGCCCTTTACCTTCTGTCATGTACAATTATTCTTTCCCTATTTTCAGTCTGCTTTAGCACTTGCTTTACATTTGCAATAGTAAAAGGAATGTTCCATTTAATATGGCTTAGACCAGGTTTTCATCAGTACCCAGCTGTTCTTATGCATCTGTTGTCCCATAAGGTCAGTGAGCTGGGTCTGCTGTGTGCTAGTTCATAATAGTCACATGAAACGTGATCTTAAAATGGGTGTTTAAAACCAAAAAAATACTGAAGAAAACGTGTTCCAACAATATTAAAAGGAACACTCCTATTACTATTTTAACCATATAAAAAGTGATAAACCAGACTCCAGATGGAGATTAAATGGTATTAAACAAGTGTGTGCTAAGGGCCCATCTCAAGTAGAGTAAAAAGTATGTAAAAATTTTTACCGCTGGCCCAATGGCACTGAGGGTTGAGGCGCTGGATGCCACACCTCGCTCCACACTGGCAACCCTGGTTCGGAAGTGGAGGTTGACCGGAGGATGACCGGGGGGAGAAGGTTCAGCACCCAATGGCTTGCTCTCCTTCTCCAGGGAGGGCTGGGGAGTTTGTCTCGCCACTTCGCCATCTTCTGAGGGAACTCAGAGGTACCAGTGTGGTCGGGACAACACAGTTGATGGCATGGCCTGGGGGGCGGGGGGGGGGAGAGTGTTATGTTTATATGTGTGTATGTGTTTGATATTGATTTTTGTTGTTTTGGTAGTTTGGGTTGTCGAGTAAGATGTACAGGGATAGATTTTCTGTGTATTTATTTTTTGTATTCAATTGTCTGTGGTTGTTTTTACTATGTGAAACTTAAAGAGTTTGTACAGGACTGTCTTGAAAACTGGATTGTATTATCTAAATGACATGTGTTACTCCTGTATAAAAATACATTTTTTACTACTACACAGTGGGCTGGTGCTGGCAGAGGACAGGAGCAGATGCACATCTCGGCGTGCATTGGCTCGATGGTCTTCATTGCACGCCAACCTCAATGGAACTGGAACAGGGAAAATACCCCACCAGACGGTCCTGCTGATGATCTCCCGCTGCACCTCATATCATGAGTGCAGACTCCGTTGTGTGTAAGCGCTCCCCTGAGGCTCGAGGAAGGTAAGCCCGGAGGCCTTCCTTGCCACACCCAGGGGGGTCAACCAGGAAGAAGAGGAAAAACTAGGAGCTCAGATGCACACTCTATGCTTGAGGTGGTAGACCTGGGGAACTGAGAGAAGAGGTCAGTCTGGTGGGCAGGGATAGGCGGATAAAAAGAAATTAAAACAAAAAAAATGTTTTACCTCTATCTCCAGTATAAGCAGCACTGCTACTTAAATTGCATTCAGTTGCATGTTTTCAACTGCCTCAATATCCTTTGGGGACTGAGGGGCCAAGAACGCCACATTGGGTGCTATGCATGAATGGGCAGAAAGTATTCGTCAGAGGCATGTACCCCGCCCATGTAGATCCGCACCCGATGACAGGTGTGCACAGGCAGGTATGCACAAACAGCCATCACCTATCCACAGCTCTGCCCCCCACCAGCACACAGGTCTGTGGAGAGCAGCCGGTGTAGAGTAGCAGACCCAGGCGGGTATCCAATCGGATGCCCATTCTGGGTCCCGGAGTGGATCACTTGCCTTCCAGGGCACGGGTCTGAGTGGGTGAATAACTTCTTCAGGCACTTAAACCGGCACAGCCATACACCTCTGCCCAGCTGGCCTGTGAAATGCCCCTCCCCACCCACAATACAGCAAAGCCCTGTCTCCATGAATGCAATAACCCTCTCATCACACAACAGGGCCCCATCCCCATCCATATGCTATGCCCCCCACACACAGCAAAGCCCCATCTCCATGAATGTAGTACCCATCCCCCCAGCACACACATATTTCCTATTCCTGTATATGTGTACACACTCGCCCCGCCAAGGCCAGCATGTCCTGCTCACCCTATGACCTATGATAGTGGCAACCCACCCACTCATTGGTGGTCAGTGGCTCTCCCCCATCTCCCTTGGCACCATCAGCATCACCCCAGCCCAGTACATGGTATCCCACAGCCACCATTCTCTGATCCCACCACACCCACACCCTCACTGGTTTTCAGTGATCCCTCCACAGCACAAACAATCCCTCCCCCAAAACCCCATAACTGTCAGTCAGTGCCACAGGCATGAACAGACAGTGACACAGCCCTACTCACACCTCCTTGGCAACAAATAATCCAACTGATGCTGACAATGTGCCACTGTATTTATTTATTTTTATTTATTAAATTCTCGGATTACAAATACCTTTGAGCAGAAACTGCTCGTTTACAAAGGTTCCACGTCAAAGGATGAGGGTCAACATACATACAGAGGCAGTAAAAAAATGCACAATAAACAACCAAAACAACTAAAAGAAAAAATAAAGATTCTCAGTTATAACATACTTTAAGATAATATTCATATAATGAGCAGCTTGAGTAGGCAGCTGGCTGCGGTAACAATAAGAGACAGAGGGCACCATAGGCAGTTAGTATTGCAGGCGTGCAACCGGGAGAGGAAGTTGGCAGGCTAATGGGCCACTGTTCGATGGTGGTGGAAAATGCCTTGTACCAGTGGAGATGTGAAGCAGGAAAGAAGTCACAAGGAAGGCCCAGTGCCAGAGGGAATGAGACTGGGAAAGGGTGGGCTGTGAGACATGAGTGAGCTGGGAGGTATTTAGAGAGAGATCTCTGTTCAGAGAAGCAGTCACATTGAGCGGTAGAGGTAAGGTAAAGTGTGAGATTCCTTTTGAAGGGTCCAAGCGTAGTAGAGGAAAGTGCTTCTTTATTGAGGGAATTGAACCATTGAGCGGCTCTGTAGATAAAGGACTGCTGACCCATGGAGGTACGACATCTGAGAACCTGAAAAGTTAGAGGTTGGGCACCACGTGTTTGTTGAGTGCCACTGTAGGTAGTAAGGAGTGAGCTAACACCAGGTGGCATTAGACCAAGGAGAATCTTTTTGGTAAGTAAGCAGGTCTGGTATTGTATTCTGCTGCGTATATAGGCAGCATGCTCCCAGCATCACTGAAAGGACTTCAGAAGGCATTCTTATAAGCATAAGAAATTCAATTCAGTTATTTATTTTACCAAGAAAAGGTTCTGTTGAGCAAGCTCATTTTCAAGGAGGTGCTGGGTAAGACAGTTGAATTTATATCACACTGTTACAGTTACACATACAGAAAAACTTACAGTCATCGAAGAGAGACATCACATATTAATGGGATTCAGTGAGTGCAAATACAGAGCAATTACAGGGAAAATATCAGGATCAAGCAGGAAAACATCACATATAATGACAAGTCAAAGAACCCCTGAGTGAAAAGGTAATGAAAGATATTTAGGATATGGCTCAGCTGAGCAGTGTATGCTGAGTGTTTACAGTATTGTCATTTTGCTGAAGTTAAAACATATTATTACAGTAATTGGCTGGCTAAGCACTTTACTGTGACTTCATACTTTGTGCGCTATAGGACTTTAAATATGGTTAAGTGCCCTATTGGTAAACGTACACATATAACAAAATTGTTCTCCGGTTTAACTTTGCTTATTTGCTTGTAAAAAATTTAGGACAGTTCCTAACTAGATGGGACTTGAAGAACTGGATCTCAACTGGGGGCCAAAGTTTAAGTGTACTCTGTAGCTTGTTCCAGGCAACCGATATGATGGTGCTCTTGGCAGATGTACCATATAGCATCGAATGAGGGGGGTATGTCTCGTAAGAGGATATTGTTTTTCCTTAATGTGTATGAGCATGTTGACCTTTAGAAAAGTTTTAGTAGATATCCAGGTAGGTCATTGGAAGGCACCTTGTGTGACCATATACACAGAGGTTATATAGCCTTCATTTGGCCAGCGAAGAACATCCAACTGCTGCATATAGATTAAAATGGTGCATTCGTAATAAATCTCAAAGCCCTGTGATATAGCACATCAAGTTTATTTAGGCAATTGGCTGTACAACGGCGGTATATAATGACCGTATATTCTTTGATTGCTAGGAAAGATAGCTGTAAAAGGCATAATCCAATGTTTTGGGGGAAGCAATGTCGATTCCTGTAGTAGAAGCCTAGACTTATTCTCAGTTTTTTGCATAATGAATTTATATGTTCCATTAAACATAGCTTGCTGTCGATCCATACTTCTCTAAGTATTTACATGTTGAGACTACCTCATGGTGTTCTCTTAACAATGTACATATGGGTGGATGTGGGGTTTGCTTTGTTTCTGGACTGGAAAACCACATTGTCTTGGTTTTGTTGGCATTGAGGAGTAGTTTGGATTGGAAGAGGTTCTTTTGCTGCCTGTAAATTTGAGTGTGTTGATGACATGTTTGCACTTGATGCGTAAAACACCGTATCATCAGTGTAGAAGTGTAGCTTTACACTTTTGACATTTTGGCTAAGATTGCTGGTATATAATGTAAAAATGAGTGGTCCTAGCACTGATCCCTGAGGGATTCCTTTGAATATCTTGGTGCTTGTTGATTGTAGACCTTCCACTTTGACCTGTTGAAGTCTACCAGTTAAGTAGTTCCGCACCCATAGCAAGGCTGGCAGAGTACAGCAATAGTATGGCGTGATCAATTGTGTTAGATGCCTGACTGAGATTTAGGAAAATGGCACCCAGTTTGCTTTTGATCCATGGCACACAACCAATCATTCATAACCTTAGCTAGCACAGTTCTGGTATTATGCTTTGATCTGAATACAGATTGGTGTGATAATAAAGTATTTGTGTTTTCAAAGTATTCTCTTATTTGGTTATTTGCTAATTTTTCTAGTATCTTGGCAAGAACTGGTAGGACTGAGATTGGTCTGCAATTGTTTAGCAGCTTACATCGCCTAATTTGTGCAGCGAGATGATGTGGGCTGACTTTCAGCTTGTTAGTGACTCACAGCTACTTACAGACAGGTTGAAGAGGTACATTAGTGGGGCAGTGAGCTGACTATATCTTGTTTTTAGGTAGTACGTCTCAAGTCCATCTGCTCCTGCACTTTTCTTGCTGCCTGTCTTCAGTAGGAGATCCTCCACTTGCGTGATGGGCTGGAAAGTGAAGGTGTTGGGTGAGCGGTCCTGAGTTGACAGCTGTACTGGGTAAGATGGGCTGTGAAATTGCCGATGGCTTACCCAGCTAATGCAAAATAGCTATTCATTGCTTCTATTTAAGATGCTTGTATGATATTTCCTTGTCATCGACAACTATTTTTTTTGTGGGAGGTAGGAAGAGGATGTGACACCCTCTAACGATTTCGTTAGGTCCCACAATTGGTAGGCATCCTTTTTATTGTCATCCAGTGATTTACAATAGTGCTTTGCTTTTGTGTCTCTGATCAGTTTGGTACGGGTATTACTTTTACTCCTGAAAATGGTCCAGTCCTCCTCAGTTTTTGTGCGTCTGGCCTTGGCCCAGCATCTATCTCGCTTTTTTAGGGTGTTGAACCAAGAAGAGGTAACCTTAGAAACATAGAAACATAGAAGTTGATGGCTGAAAAAAGACCACAAGGCCCATCCAGTCTGCCCATTTCTTTTTCTACCTTATAAATGTGCCATCGGCCTTTGCTCTGTCAATGGCCTATCTATTCATACTCATCTGTATTGCTCTCTTATGCCTATCCCATGCCTGTTTGAAGCCCTGCACTGTATTCATATCCACCGCTTCTTGAGGTAGGCCATTCCATGCATCCACCACCCTTTCTGTGAAAAAGAACTTCCTCACATTACCCCTTAATCAGCCTCCCTCTAATCTCATGCTGTGTCCTCTTGTCCTGCTATTTTTCTTATATTGGAACATGTTAGACTCTTTCAGCTTGTTAATGCACTTAAGGTGTTTGAGTGTTTCGATCATATTGCCTCTCTCCCTCTTTTGCTCTAGGGTATACATATTGAGCTTTGTTAAGCTGTCTTCATTTGTTTTCTGATGCAGCATTTTGGTTGCCTTTCTCTGGACTGCCTCAGTTTGGTTAATGTCCTTGAGAAGGTGTGGCCTTCAGTACTGCACGCAGTACTCCAGATGGGGCCTAACCAGTGTTTTGTAAAGAGGGATTATTACCTCCCTCTTCTGACTTGTGATACCCCTACTAATACACCCAACATCTCCCTAGCCCCTTCTTTTTTGTAATGGTGCATGCTTGTTTATCACCTCCAAGACACTGCATTTGAATATTTCCATATGTAACTCCAGGGGTCGGGTCGATGGTATTTTTGTGTTATTAGTGCTGTGCGGTGCCTCCATATGTAACTCCCTACCTGGGACCTGGGTTCCTAGAGAAAACTGTTGCTTGGCATTTTGGCTAGATTTGACTTCTAGTCGGGGCACCCAAGTAACTCTGAACACAGGAAGCAATAACTGTACCGTCCAAATCAGGAGTGAGATTCTAAAGTGTAGCTTTTATTCACAACAACTGAACAATAAAGCATAGATGGACCCCCACAGGGCTACACTTCTGGTAATGCAGACAAATGGAGACCAGAACATATCCTCTTCACAACACTGGAGCCTTCAGGTTCTGAACACACTGGGCTCTCAGCCCAAGCTTGTACTCTTCTCTGGATTTCCCTGGCCTGGCACATCCAGCCAGCACTTTGACCACTTTCCATATGTCATGGAAACATTTCTTGGTGGCTCCCTAAACCATCATGAACACACACAAGCTCCACTAGGGAAAATCTTCTTCACCAATCCCATGTCTGGGTACTTTCTGCGAGCACTGGCCAAGTGCCCGGGAGAAAGCAATAAGCGCCCAACTGAACCCATAGAGGTAAATCTGGTTACTCCAGATGGGGGTCTTCCACCTCTTGCTCCCAAATCTATACCTGGCCATTCATTTGGATTCCACACCTTTCCTCTGAACCTCTGGATGTAGATTGCTATTTCAAAGTGTATATCACGCTTAACAATCTACTAATAAATAGGTATCCTGACTGATAATATTCTTTAAGTGGCACTGTCCATCCCTGTAGACCCCACTGGCTAGAGGCATTCCCAAATCATACACAAATTTAAGTACTGTACTTGGCTGTCCTTTCTGACCCACAGTAGCAGCTACTTAACACATTGTAGGTGAATATGGCCCTATGTCAGAGCAACTCACACTGATATGCAGGTGCCCACATGCTTCTGTCTGGAAAACACAAATGTACGTCTCGGTGCCTCAGCACAAATCTTCATCAGGCAGCTTCTCTTCTGCCAGCAGGTCAAGGGGATTGCCTCTGAAAAGCTGGTCTGGTTCCCCACTCCCATCCCCTCAGGGATGGAGCCCTGGAACAACTGGGGGATGGTCTCAACCTCTTCCAGCAGGTCTCTTCTGTGTCTCTATCTAGGGCAAGAACACACACCCACACCGAAAGGTAACTCTGGTCAGAGCTGAGGGCCCTTAGGGATTGCCAACTGCAGTGCACCTCCTCCCTTCACTGAGTCTCCCTAGGAGCTACTGAAAAACTCCCAACATTCTAACTAACTCCCTGCTGCAACATTCCAGTGTGGCATATGCTGATGCAAGAATTCTATATGATGTCATCCCTCCAGCTCAGCTGAGACTGAGGACAGAGTGAGATAGTGTGAAATCCATTTAAGTGGAGTTTCACAAGCTGCCTTCCCTGCCTGCCACTAGATCTAGATGGGATTCTTGTAACTCCAGATAACAGGGGGGATACATCCACCCTCGGCCAGGAAAATGACTGTCCCCAGTCATTACTAACCTGGCCTAGGCCATCCTACTCTCTGTGCTACCTACAGAGATGGGTGATCAGGCCCAATCCTACCATGTGCTAGGCACAGGCAGGCAACACTAAGGGCCCAGAGGCCATCGGCTGACACATCAGCCTCTACTCTAAGGTCTTACTATGGACATTTAGTGGCCCTGGTAGAATTGCCCAGAGCATAGCCTTAATAGATCAGTACTGTGGCCCCTACTGCAGGTCAGGACCACAGCCTGTTTATCCCCCCTAGCCCTCTAGGGAAAACCTATCTGCTTCTAAACCAAAATACCCAAAATCAAACAAACAGGGGAACTTCCCTCCATCCTGGGACACCTGCAACCAAACACAAGGAACTAATGCTATACTCTATACATTACTCCCACTCTCCCCCACAGCCATACCTGTGGAAGGAAAAGTTACACACAGAAAACCACAACAGCCTGTATTTTAAACACTTCAGCATTAAAGTACTATGAGGAACTCCGCTGAGTCCCTCCTCCTCTTCTTGTCTTCTCTTCATGTCTTCTTCAGGAACACTTACAAGAAAAAGAGAAAAACAAAACACACTCCTAACCTGCATACACAGTCTATCTAACCCCTACCATCAAAACACTTGAGAATCCCAAAAATATATTTTTTAGAAAAGTAGAAAAAACAGTATAAACAGTGAAAAACAGTAGAAACAGTAGAAAACAACAACATTATTTACAATACCCATTTCTGGGAGATGGAAGGCCCTTAAAGTCAAATCAAATCAAATCGTCTTTATTTTTATAGCGCCTTTTGAAAGCAAGGTGCTGTACATAAAAACCAGATACATAATGATAACATTTTAAAATGAACATTAAAACAAATCATCCATTGCTAGGAAAAGCTAAACTAAATAAATATGTCTTTAACTCTATTTTAAATCTATTAACAGTTGAGCATTCTCTCAACCAAAGAGGTAGAGAATTCCATAGAGTTGGCGCTGAAAAAGCGAAAGCACGAGATCCTGATGTCTTTTATCGAATCCTGGGAATCTCTGGCAATCCCTCATTGGTGGAACGGAGAGGACAGAGGGGGCAGTAGGGCATCAGGAGATCTTTCAGGTAACCGGGTCCCTGATCATGTAGGGCTTTAAAGGTTAGTAAACCAACCTTAAAGGTGATCTGCCACCAAACAGGCAGCCAGTGCAGTTTGCGGAGCACAGGTGTAATATGACTGGTTCTAGAACTCCCAGTCAAAAGCCTGGCCGCCGCATTCTGCAACAGCTGCAGGTGACGGTTATCAACCCCAGGTAGCCTTAGGTAGAAGGAATTGCAGTAATCAAGACGGGTAGTGACAAAGGCATGGACCAATGTTGGAAGATCACCTGGAAGAACCAGATTTTTCACCCGGGCGATATTTCTCAGATGGTAAAAAGAGGATTTGACAACAGCTGACACCTGAGATTTTAGGGTCAAACCATCATCAAAAATAACACCCAGGTTACGCAACTTAATAGAGGTGGAGAGCAATATACCACCAAGTAATAAGTCTGATGGTTGTCCAGATCCCAGACCCACCCCCGGACAATCTGGGTCCACTACCAGCACCTCAGTCTTATTCGGAGTCAGTCTCAACCAGCTGGAACTCATCCAAAGTCTGATCTCAGCAAGGCAGTTATTTAGCATGGAGAGTGCATCATCTTGTCCGTGCTGAAAGGACAAATACAGCTGAGCATCATCTGCATAGCAGTGAAAACCCAGACTGTATAGCCTGATGACATCTCCTAATGGCAGCATATACATTGCAAACAACAAGGGGGCTAGAATAGAACCCTGCAGTACCCCACAAGGCAAGGAATGAGCACCAGAGGAATACATTCCAGTGGCAACTCTCTGAAACCTGTCCATGAGGTAAGAATGGAATCATTTGAGGACTGTACCAGACAGCCCACAAAAAAACCACAGGCACTCCAACAGTCCCTTCTAGTGACAACAGTGCCCGAAGGCAAGTCCAATAAAGAGTCTCTCCTGGGCCGGAGCCCAGAGAACACAGTTCTGGCAGGCTAAAATCCCAAAAGGGAGAGTCTTTGAGGACAGTTTAAACATCTGGAGTCTGCAAGTGTAGGGTGTGTACTGCAATGTCATTAGAATAGAAAAAAGTCTGGACTTACCAGCCCTTGTAGAACAAAAATGATACAACACCTGGTTCTCCAGCTGAAGACTCTCCCTGGCAGCATTCTTCTGATGCAGCTGGGTGGACATCTTCCAGAAAATGACAAGAGAGCACATCTGGAAACTGCTGGGATGATGCCATCTAGGAGATGGAACCTTGGAACAAGAAAAGGAAAAACACAGCTGGTCTGAAGTCATCCGGCATCTCAGGTGATGAGTCAGGATACAGCTGGGCTGGTGTCCTCTCTGGATCTGAAGTCATCTGGTGGACCAGGCAATGGAATCTGAAGAGCCAGTACACTGCAAGACTGACGAATGTGGGGTACCTGGTCCTGGAATGCCAGTCTGGTGGAACAACATACATATGGCAATGACTGGATGACAGCACTGGCTCCCACTGCCCTGCTCTCCACTTGGTAGGCATGGGCACATTCGCAGGAAGGTCTTTGCATTGTGGCCAATAGCACAATGGGTCAGATGCTGAAATTATTACCCCGTCTGGGTGCTCATAATTCACATTCTGAAAGGTTTCATGTCCCTCTCCATCAACAATTTGAACAGTGTCAATAAACAGTGTCCTGACCACCTTCCACAGGCTGAATTTTAATTGTAACACTCTGTTCTTGACATATCGGTCTGTGCCAGGATGCACATGTTTCATTGCCTATTCTATTATCCAGGATTTCCTTGCTTTTTTCAAACTCCTTCCAGACTTTCTGAGGAAAGGTAGGAAAGAAGTTTCCATAGATTTCATTCGCTTTCCTACGAACAAGTCTTTCCTCTTTACTACACTTGGTCAACTTGAGACCTCTGGCATGGCTTGGGGTGGTCAGTCCTGGTTCAGCCAGCTACGCATACTCAATGTGACATAGAATGGATCTTTAACTCTTCCTTGTAGGGACAGAGCTGCAGAGTCACCACTCTCTTCTGCTATCGGTTTCTCTGAGGCAAGAGCTTGAGGTCATGGGCCCGCACCTTCTTCACAAGGCCACATAGGTTCCTCCTCATCTTCTTCCTTGATAAGAATCTGTGCCCAGGAGTGAGCAGTTGTCCTCTCTCCTGAGACTCTCCACTCTTCACTGGGCACAGAGGCAGATACCTCCTAATCAAAGGCCTCCCTCGTCTCGTCTTCACCTATGAGACTTGCATTAGGCTCCTCTTTCTAAGGGTCTACTGATGTTCTTTCCGCCATGTCTCTCTGGGATCTGGACTCTGATACATCAGTACATTGTTCTGTCTGTAAATCTGCACCATCTTATTTTATGCCACACTCTGAGGGGCCTTCCCCAACAGGCTCCACCTGGTGCTGTGTGCTGCAACTGCAGATTCTTGAAGCTTTGTCCATGTGGGAGCCAAACGAATCTTGGGTGCTTTAGTCAAACCATATTTCTCTAGGCACCCAGAATAGTGAGGTACCATGAAGACATCCCTTCCAGCATTTAAGCACATCACACATACTCTTACTGGATATCCAGGAATCACCACGTGAGGAGGCAGTCATCCCCCGTAGTAACATCTCTCAATGCCTCTTAACTTATTAACTTCTTCTACTATCATAGCCTGGGCATGATCTGGGTAGCGGGCTGGTCCCGAAGCCATGACTGCAGAGAAAACAAACAAACGCTCACTGTTATTTCAAATCCCAGATTGCTGGAAAACTTCTTTTTTCAAAATGGCTCCTCTGCTGTTGTGTTTACTTTACTACCCCACCCTGTAATGGCTGCGGCAGCACTCCTGTGCATCAACGTTCTGTTTATGGGTCAAGCCACTGCGCATCCAATTTACACTTTCTACTGATAAAGTCACTCAGACTGTATAAATGACACTGCTTGCTCTCTTAGCACATTTATATGATTTTACCGGAATTTTACATTCTCTTTTAAATATCTGTACTAGCTTAAAATCCCACTAAAGCCACCATATTTTATCGCACAGGATTGCCTGTATTTCTTGCTGCATCTCTTATACAACTCACAGTTTCTCACTTGGCTTTGAAAATTATACCGTTGCTTGCTGAACCTATAATTATGCTCACAGTCTAATGCTCAGAATTCTTGCTTTTGGCTGATTAAACTTGTCACAGTCCTTCTTTGCAAAAACAATCACACTGTTACACACAGATTCAGCTGGCTTTCGGTAAAATCACACAGTTTGAGCTATTTTCCAGAATGGTACTCACTTAATCAGTAGCTTGTTGTTGCAATGTAAAACGTGGCCTACAGCTGATCTTGGAGGCCTCTGGATGGAAGTGGGCTGGCAGTCCTGCCGATTGTCCCTCTGAATGCCACGCTCACAGTCCAGACAATCAAGATGCAGACTGAGCCCGATTTGAAACAGAAAAGTCTGATTTTAACTATTTTACAGCATTTTCAGTCACCGCAACGCTCCTCCTGGCAAGCCAGTTTACACAGTCCACTCACACTCTCTCACGAATGCTCTGCAGTCACTCTGAGCTGGCTTGTGGGTGGAAATGACTGCAGTCTCACCAATCACTCAATGCCATGCAAATGAGCCTCACTCTTCTAGTGCTTTTCTTCTCCACGGCGATCATCAAGCAGGCAAAATTTAAACTGCAAACCACACTTTTTTTTTTCAACTGCAGCTCCTCAGCGGGAGCACCATTTCAGCCATTTGTCATGGCATTTTTGTCAGCAACTCTCATAGTCCATACCACAAGCATTTCCAATGTCTAGGGCATAAATCTAATCTTCGTTTCCCACAGTTTTCCATACTTTTTTCTGTCACACAACACTTTAAAAAGCTGGCAAACGTTGTAATTAGAGGCAGGACAGGAGCATAAACACTCAGGCTTTACTGTTCCTTGGTAAACAGCTGGCACATTTACAGCAGCACATAGACAACAGCACACAGCAGCACATTTAGTTGGCAATTGCTTCTACTTGTTGGGCTACCTACTGCCAGACAGCCAAAATGCTAGCCACTATCTGAGCAACCTTTCTTGTGTTTTCTCCCAAATTGCAAGCCAAATCTCAGCAGTAGCCTCCAATTTTGTAACCCCAGGGGTCAGCTTGATGGTGCTTTTTGTGTTATTAGTGTTGCGCGGTGCCTCCATATGTAACCCCCTACCTCGGACCAGGGTTCGAGGAGAAAACTGTTACTCAGCATTTTGGCTAGGTTTAACTTCTAGTCAGGGGCACCCAAGTAACTCCAAAAACAGGAAGCAATAACTGTAATGTCCAAACCAGGAGCAGGATTCTAAAGTGTGGCTTTTATTCACAACAACTGAACAATAAAGCATAGATGAACCCCCACGGGGCTACACTCCTGGTAACGCAGATAAATGGAGACCAGAACATATCCTCTTCACAACACTGGAACCCTCAGGTTCTGAACACACTGGGCTCTCAGCGCGAACATGTACTCTTTTTTGGATTTCCCTGGCCTGGCACATCCGGCCAGCACTTGGACCACTTTCCATATGTCATGGAAACATTTTTTGGTGGCTCCCTAAACCACAATGAGTGCATACAGGTTCCACTAGGGAAAATCTTCTTCACCAATCCCACATCTGGGTACTTTCTGCGAGTACTGCCCATGTGCCCGGGAGAAAGCATTAGGTGCCCAGCTGAACCCCTAGAGGTAAATCTGGCTACTCCAGATGGGGGTCTCCCACCTCTTGCTCCCAAATCTATACCCGGCCATTCATTTTGAACCCACACCTTTCCTCTGAACATCTGGATGTAGATTGCTATCTTGAAGTGTATATCACACTTAACAATCTACTAGTAAATAGGTGTCCTGACTGGTAATGTTCTTTAAGTGGCACTGTCCGTCCCTGTAGACCCCACTGATTAGAGGCATTCCCAAACCATACAAAAATGTAAGTACTGTACTTGGCTGTCCTTTCTGACCCACAGTAGCAGTTACTTAACACATTCTAGGTGAACGTGGCCCTATGTCACAGCAACTCACCCTGGTATGCAGGTGCCCACAAGCTTCTCTCAGGAAAACACAAATATACTTCTCGGTGCCTCAGCACAAATCTTCATCAGGCAGCTTCTCATCTGCCAGCAGCGCCAGGGGATTGCCCCTGAAAAGCTGGTCTGGTTCCCTCCATCCCCTCAGGGATGGGGCCTTGGAACAACTGGGGGATGGTCTCAACCACACCCACACCGAAAGGTAACTCTGGTCAGAGCTGTGGGCCTTGAGGGACGCCAACTGCAGTGCACCTCCTTCCTTCACTGAGTCTCCTTAGGAACTACTGAAAACCTCCCAACGTTCTAACTAACTTCCTGCTGCAACATTCCAATGTGGTTTATGCTGCTGCGAGAATTCTAAATGATCTCATCCCTTGCCATGCAAAAGGCACAAATGTCACCTGTAGTATCCTGATTCTGATGGTTAGGGGAAGAGGATTCTTCCTCTAAACAATGTCTGATTATAACTAGCAAGAGTATGCCTCATAAATAGAGTGAGTACTTTGCTACTGTCACACTTTATGCATCTGTATAGCTTTGCGCAGCATTTGTATTCTTATTTTATCAAATTCAGAGGTGTTTCTTAATGAACCACCCAAACACACTTTTATTTGTTGTGACTGCAGTTAAGAGGTAGATCCCTTGACCCATGCTAGGCTATATAGCACTAGCGTGAAAGGACTAATAGCAACAATAATATGAAAAATATACATATACAAATTCTGTATTAAGTCATGTTAATTTTTTTAATGGAACTTGAATTTAAATTCAAAATATTTATACTTCTTAGAAAATAAGAGAACCCCTGTTTTGGAAATTGATTATTACACGTGATCATAAAACTTCAGTAATTTGTAACTGCGTGAAAGATCCTCTTAAGGTTATAAGAGTGTCTGGCATATTTAAAACTAAAAAGTCCTGAATGCGTAAAGATGATGTCATGATTTAAATTATATATTTAATGGGTACTGCTGGGTGCAGCCAATATCAGCCGTCAAGCTCCACCTCCCCACAAGTAACGATTATGAAGGGGGATTTAGAAAATAAGTTATATTTTTTCCATATTTTATTATTCTTATTGTGATTTAAAAGTTAAGTTTACATTTTTAAATAGTGTAGGAATTTGACTGATGAGGACTCACCTTGGTGAGGTGGCCAGGCTTGTTTGCATTAATACTGAACTATGATATCAAAACTATCATTTTAAAGTGAGGAGAAAAAAAACAAACAAAATATAAATAGTTTATGGGCCTGCTTTAACAGTACTTGTAGGAGCAGGGCTTTATCTTTGTGTTATGAGAGCATGAGATAACTAAATGAGAAGGGGGTTGTTGTGGTTAAGACAGCAGAGATTGGCTCAGAAACTATTTTGAAGAAATCTCTGAGGATTACAACTTGTTCTCTACCCCCTCTCCCCATGCACTTCAACTGGAGAAATATAACCATCACTTCTACAAAGGGCATGAAATGTCCCTCAAGCACATTATGGACATACAGACAAACTCTGAGACATGAATCTTAGCTTATGAAACCAATGAGTGAAAAAGACTGTGCATAAATTAAAGAGGCACACTACCTCCAAGGGTGAGGAAAAACCATACTCCTTCTCCTTCATGACTTCCACAAATGTCTGCAAAGCAGAGAAACAGAGAAAACCCAGAGTTAAACATTACTGTAGTTAGAACGTAATTGGTGGAAAGGTTTTCTTCATCACTGCCCAGAATTCTACAAGATGATACAAGATAAATTAACATCCCTAGTGCCTTTGAAAGGATTGTATTCCACAGGCAGCATGACCCTTGTAACTGCTAATCATCTACTTTGTATGTATATTCGCCTCTCAAAAGCAGCAGTGAATATAGAGAATAATACATGTGTAGTTGTGATATGCAGTTTTGTTTTTCACACCCAAGGTGTGTGATAATATATAATTCTCGAGAAAAACAGGTTGATATCGGGGGTCACCAGTTATTATACAGTATTGATGGTGACAGTTTTAACTGATACATTTTTTTTGTTCCACCATACATTGCTCTCTTACCATTTGTCTTGTATGGTATGCTTTCATTTCATTTTGAGCCTGCTTTAGCACTTTTCTTATATTTAAAATAATTAAAAGGATTTTTTTTAAATTATGGCTACCCCAAGAATTATGACATTATTCTCGACTACTTTTGAACATCCAATATCAAACATTCCGTTTCTTATGACTGAAATGGAATATCATGCAACAGACACTGGTCCCAGAGGTAAAGAGACAGTAAGTGCTCAAATACAGCTAAGAACACTAATGAAACCCAGGGAATACCCAGTGAGCTTTACCTTATCCAGTGTTAGCTGCTCACCCTTGCTCATTCACAAACTATAAACAGGATTCTAAATGAGGGGTGCTACTGTTTATGGCATACATCAATAAAAACAACAAATCAGAGCACACCACGACCCCCTCCAATACACACATACAAATTGGTAAGTGTAATAATAAACATATTTTTTCAGCCTGTTGGCAACTCACCAACTTGACCTCAAAAGGAGCGAGGGTCTCTAGATATTCACCTCAGGGCCCTGCTAGGAATTCAATCAGCTACCAAAGTTGAGGTAGACCACCAAAGACCTGGTGAGCACCCCTTTCAATACTTCATATGTAAAAAAAGTGCTAAGATGCAATCAAAATTAAGGAAAAGGAAGTCACTGTATAAGACAAGTGATATGAGCAATAAGAACAACAAAAAGTTAAGGTAACATTTTCCAGTGTAACATACACTGCTGCTTCAACCTTCTCTACTCTTCCCATGTTATCTGACCTAACAGTGAAAAATATCAATCTACAGCTACAGTAGAACCCACCAGGATGCAATGCAGTGTCTCAGGTTACTGCATGACAAAAGGAATCATCTGCCTGGAGCTCATCAGGATGCAATGCAGTGTCTCAGGTTACTGCACCACAAAAGGGATTAACTGCCTGAAGCTCACCAGGATACAATGCAGTGTCTCAGGTTACTGCACCACAAAAGGGATTAACTGCCTGGAGCTCACCAGGATGCAATGCAGTGTCTCAGGTTACTGCATGACAAAAGGAAGTATCTGCCTGGAGCCCACCAAGATGCAATGCAGTGTCTCAAGTTACTGCAAGACAAAAGGGAGCAACTGCATGGAGCCCACCAGGATGCGATGCAGTGTCTCAGGTTACTGTATGACAAAAGGGATTGTCTGCCTGGATCCCACCAGGGTGCAATGCAGTGTCTCAGGTTACTGCATAACAAAAGGGATTAACTGCATGGAGCCCATCAAGATGCAGTGCAACATTCCAGGTAACTGCATGACTAAAGTGATGAACTGTACTGATCCCACCAGGATTCAGTGTAGTGTCTCAGGTTACTGCACGGCAAAAGGAATTAACACTGTGGAGCACACCAAGATGCAACACACTGCCTCAGGTTACTGCATGATAAAAGGGATTAAATGCTCAAATGCTACCAGGATACAGTGCACTGTCTCAGGTTGTTACATTACTAAAAGGATTAACTGCCCGTGAAATTGCCTGTTTCCTCAAAAGGGATTAACTGCATGGATCCCACCAGGATGAAATGCAGTGTCTCAGGTTTATTATTATTTATTTATTATTTCTTAAGTTTTTCTTGATGGGGAAAGAGGAATACACAATTATGGTTATTTTCAAACATGTCCCGGGGGAGAGGGATACAGATGGATGCCAACTGACATTGAACACGATTAAGCTGTTGGTGGTATTTTTAGCAAATGGGGGAAATTTGGCCATGACTTGGGAAATTCCACTGTTCTTTTCGAGAAATGCCATGGGATCTTTAACATCCTCCTGAACTACCACCAGAACAGGCAGATAGGACCTTGGTTTAATGTTTCATCTGAAAGATGGCACCTCAGGAGTGCAGCACCCCCTCATGCTGCACCACAGTGTCATTATTGGGATTTAACCCAAGTGCCTGGTGTGGTATGTTACTGCATGACAAAAGGAATTATCTGCCTGGAGCCCACCAGGATATAAAGCAGTGTCACAGTGTCTCAGGTTACTGCAGGACAGACGGGACTAACTGCATAAAGCCAACCAGTATGCAACACACTGTCTCAGGTTATTGCAAGACAAATGGGATTAACTGCCTGTAGCACATCAGGATGCAACACAGTGTCTCAGATTACTGAATGACAGAAGAGATTAACTGCATGGAGCCCTCCAGAATGCAACGCAGTGTCTCAGATTACTACATGACAAAAGGGATTAACTGCATGGAGCCCACCAGGATGCCATGCACTATCTCAGGTTACTGCATGATAAAAGTGGAACTGCATAGAGCCCACCAGGATGCAATACAGTGTCTCAAGTTACTGTGTGACAAAAGGGATTAACTGTATGGAGCCCACTAGAATGCACTGCAGTGTCTCAGGTTACTGCATGACAGAAGAGATTACTGCATGGCAAGCACCAGGGTACAACACAGTGTCTCAAGTTGCTGCATGACAAACAGGATTAACTGCATGGAACCCACCAGAATGGAATGCAGTGTCTCAGGTAACTGCATGACAAAAAGGATTAACTGCATGGAACCCACCAGGAAGCAATGCAGTGCCTCAGGTTACTGCATGACAAAAGGGATTAACTGCGTGAAGTCCACCAGGATGCAATGCTTTGTCTCAAGTTACTGCATGACAAAAGGGATGAACTGCATGGAGACCGCCAAGATGTAGTGCAGTGTCTCAGGTAACTGCATGACTAAAGCAATGAACTGCACTGAGCCCACCAGAATGCAACACACCGTCTCAGGTTACTCAATTCAATTCAATATTTTACCAGGAAAAAACACCAACCTGGTAGCAGTTGAGCCATTTAGTGGACTTAACAAGTTCAATGTTAGTTAGCATACAGTAGCTAGGAGTAAGTCGTGATCTGCAGTATTAAATGCCTTACTTAAGTCCAGAAATAAAGTACATACATATTTCTTGGTATCCAGGGTGAGCTGCCAATCATTCATGACTTTGGCAAGTGGTGAGATAGTACTATGATATGGCCTGAAGCCAGATTACAGTGGATTGAGAATATTGTTGAATTTGAGGAATTCTCTAAATTGGGAATTAATGACTTTCTTGAGGAGTTTCAATAGGATTGGCAACAGGGAAATGGTCCGATAGTTATTTCGATCACTTGGGTCCCCCGATTTCAAAAGGGGAATAACATGTGCTATTTTTCATCGCTGTGGAAGGGTACCTTGGGAGAAGGACCAGTTAAAAAGGTGGGAGATAGGAGCAACCAACGCATGGTGGCCCACCTTTAGGAGGAAGGGCTCACTTGAGTCTGCTTGAGCACTTTTTTGGTATCCAGGACCAGTAAAAGGTCTTCTACCTGTTTATATGTGGCTGGGCTAAAGGAAAATGTATTAGCACATATGGTGGCTGAGGACAGGGAACATATGAACATACAAATTTGCCAGCAGAAATAGGCCACCTGGTCTATCAAGTCTGCTCGAGTGTGCAGCTAGCACCCTCACCTTGCAGCTGATCTGCCCCCCCTTTTCAATTATTCCCCCTCTCACCTTGTCCCATCAACTTTCGAAACTACCCACTGTCTTTCAGGCTACCACTTCTTCAGGTACAGCATTCCATGCTCTACCTGACATTGGTGGAAAACTCGCCTGGAGGTGGATAAGCTTAGATTGCTAGAACATTATAAGATTTATCAATCAGCAATTTCCCATAACATGGAAACATAGAATTTGATGGCAGATAAGGACCGCTTGGCCCACCTAGTCTGCCCATTTCCCTACCTAACGGATAAGCTGCAGATCCTAGTTAACCAATAGCCTACTTCCTCCTACCCCCCACTAGAATTGCCTTATGTCTGTCCCATGCATTCTTGAATTCCCCCACTGTTTTTGACTCTACGACCTTCTCAGGAAGGCTGTTCCATGTATCCACAACCCTCTCTGTGAAGAAATACTTCCTCACATTACCTCTGAGCCATCCCCCCATTATCTTCAAATTGTGCCCCCTTGTTTTTGCACATTTCTTTTTCTGAAAGATACTACCCTCTTGGACTTTGTTGATTCCTTTGAGGTATTTGAAAGTTTATATCATGTCCCTCTCTCCCTCCTTTACTCTAGGCTATACATCTTTAGTTCCTTTAGTCTTTCTTCATATGTCTTCTGATGCAGACCATGCATCATTTTGGTTGCCCCCCTCTGGACAGCCTCCACCCTGTCTATGTTTTTGTGGAGATGGGGTCTCCAGAACTGTGCATAGTACTCCAGATGTGGTCTTACCAACTGTCTGTACAGAGGGCCAACAACTTCCTGTTTTCTACTGGTGATGCCTCTCCCTATGCATCCCATAATCCCCCCCAGCCCTTCATACTGCCTTCTCACATTGCTGGCCCACCTTTAGGTCATCTAATATGACTACCCCCAGGTCCATTTCCATTTTTGTTGTTGTCAGTATTTCAACTACAGACCTGTCAGTTTGAACTCAGTGGTAGGGAAAATAATGGAATCACTTCTGAAGGAAAGAATTGTTGAGTATCTAGAGGCCAGTGGGGCACAGAACCCAAGGCAGCATGGATTCACAGAGGGAAGGTAACATCAGACAAATCTAATTGATTTCTTTGACTAGGTGATCAAAGCAGTAGACCAGGGAGGGGCTGTGGACATGGCCTACCTAGACCAATTTAGAGAATTCCTCAAATTCAACAATATTCTCAATCCACTGTAATCTGGCCCCATTGTGTACTCTTGCCCTGGGTTTTTATTTCCAAGGTGCATTACTTTGCACTTCTTTGCACTGAATCTAAGCTGCTATACATTTGACCATTCCTTCAACCTTGACAAGTCCCTTTTCATCCTTTCCACCACGCCTTGTGTATCAACCCTGTTACAGATCTTTGTGTCATCTGCAAAGAGACATACTGTACTTTCCCTTCCAGTCCCTCTGCAATGTCACTTATAAGGACATTAAAAAGGACTGGCCCTAGTACTGAACCTTGTGGTACCCCACTAGTAACCCTCCTTTCTTCACTGTGGATTCCATTTACTATTACCTGCTGTGTCCTGTTGTCCAACCAGTGTTTTACCCAGGATACCACCCTGGGACCCAAACCCAGGCTGGCTAATTTGTTTATTAATCTTTTGTGCAGGACTGAGTCACATGTCTTGCTAAAGTCTAGGTAGGCCATGCCCACAGCCCCACCCTGGTCTACTGCTTTGATCACCCAGTCAAAGAAATCAATTAGATTTGTCTGATATGACCTTCCCTCCATGAATCCATGCTGCCTTGGGTTCTGTGCCCCACTGGCCTCTAGATACTCAACAATTCTTTCCTTCAGAAGTGATTCCATCATTTTCCCTACCACTGAGGTCAAACTGACAGGTCTGTAGTTTCCTGCCTCTGTCCTGCTCCCACTTTTGTGATCACATCCACCCTCCTCCAGTCCTCAGGTATCACACCATCCTCCCATGATTTATTAAAAAGGGTAGTCAGTGGTGTTACTAGTTCTTCCCTTAGTTCTTTTAGAATTCTGGGGTGAATCCCATCAGGCCCCATTGCTTTATCCACCTTCAATTTTAAGACTTCTTTCAGAACCCTTTCTTCTATGAAAAGACTAATATCAACCCCCCCATCCAGAGTGCTTCTATAGACCAGATTAGGTATTTCCCCCTGCTTTTCCACTGTGAATACTGAGCAGAAGTATTTGTTCAGTATCCTTGCTTTTTCACTGTCACTCTCTGCCCAACCACCTTCCTCTTTATTCAGCCTCAGTATCCCAGCCTTAGTCTTTCTTTGCTCCCTAATGTACCTATAAAAGGTTTTATCCCCCTTCTTAACTGAGTTAGCTATCTTTTCCTCAGTTTGGGCCTTTGCTATTCTGACAGCCTTACCTGCTTCCTTCTGCTTTAACTGGTACAGTTCTCTGTCCTGCTCCTTCTGTGTTTCCTTATACTTCCTGAATGCTATATTTTTCTCCCTTACCTTCACCGCCACTTCTTTTGAGAACCATAGTGTTTTTTTCTTTCGTTTTGATTTGTTTATTTGCTTCACGCAAAGGCTTGTTGCCTCTGTGATGGCAGTTTTGATGTTTCCCCATTATTGCTCCACCCCACCTTCTTGCCTGTTTGCTATTGCTTTTCTGAGGAACTCTCCCATTTTGACAAAATAAGCTCTCCTGGAGTCCAGTACCTTCACTTTTGTGTGGCTTGACTCTACAGCTAAGTTTATCATGAGCTACACTGTTTGGTGGTCACTTGTTCCCAGATGGCTACCCACTTCAAGATCAGAGATCCTCTCTCATCCCCATTTGAGAGTACCAGGTCTAAGATTGTTCTCCCGGGTAGGTTCCAAAACTAGCTGTCTGAAGTTCCTGTCCAGGGAAATTGCTACAGTGAAGAATAGGCCAGCCCAGCTCTTCTGGACTGTGGACAGACTGTGCAATCCAATCTGTCTCCTGGCCTGGTCGAGCATTGTCACAGGTACAGTGTGAGGAGATTGCGCAGGTCTTTCCTGATAACGTGCCCACCAGTAGGGATGAGATCAGCCAGTGCCTTCCCATTGGACCTTGCACTAGTCAATTGGGTGGTACTAATGCCCAGCTAACTTGGTTCACCTTTAGCCAACTGGCAGTCATGGATATAGTGAGGATCATCCAGAATTTGTGGCCTACCTACTGTAGTTTGGATCCGGGCCCTACACACCTACTAGTGGGGTGTGTAGAGGTCATCGGCCTGGTCCTTGCTGGGATAGTGGCAGTTTCATTGGAGAGAGAGAGAGATCTTTCCAGATACCTTAAAGGAGGCAGTAATATGCCCCCTTTTGGGAAAAAACCTCCCTTGATCCCGACTGCCCAGCAAACTACAGACCAGTGTCAAATTTGCCCTTTATAGGGAAGGTTATTGAGAAGGTGGTTGCTTTGTAGCTGGAAGACCATTTGACCAACCATAATATTTATGACCCTCTCCAATCTGGCTTCAGGAAATGGCACAGCACCAAGACGGCCCTGGTGTGGGTACTAAATGACCTCCTGATGGGAGAGATTGGAGAGCCCATTCCATCTTGGTTCTCCTTGATCTCTCAGCAGCATCTGACACCGTGGATCATGGGGTGATGCTCAAATGCCTGTGGTTCTTTTGTGGACTGAGGGGGGCAGTCCTCAGTTGGTTTCAATCTTTTCTCGAGGGCAGATCCCAGAGAATGGTGTCTCCTTATTTCCATCCTTAATCTTCCCAACTCCAATCTAAGGTCTTGCCTTCTCTTGTCCCTTCCCCTCCTCAGCCTGAGTATCCCTTCAGTGCCTGCCTTGTTTATCCCTTTTACGTACTTTAAAGTCTCAGTAATATTCCCCTGGCCCCTTCTATCTTCCAAGGAGTACATGTTCAGCTGTCTCAGACTCTCTTCATATGGTCTGCCCGCCAATCCTTGGATCATCCATGTTACCCTGCATTGTACCTCTTCCAGTAATTTCACATCCTTCTTTAGATATGGCCACCAGAACTGCACACAGTACGCCAGGTGTGGCCTGACCAGTGCCCTGTAGAGTGGCAGGATCACCTCCCTGCTCCTAAAGGAGATCCCCTTTTGATACAACCCAGCATCCTGTTGACTTTCATTGCCACCTTCCTGCACTGCTCTGTATTGTTTATCTTCACCATTAAAATCACCCCTAGATCCTTCTCCTCCTTGGTGGAATCTAGCTGCACCCCTCCCAGCTGATAACCCCTCCCTGGGTTGTTTGCTCCAAAGTGCAGGACTTTGCACTTTTTCTCTTATGCCCCAACTGCCATGCTTCTGACCACTCCATTAGTTTGGTCAGGTCATTCTGCAGCCCCTGCCAACCTGCTATATCATCTACCACCACCACCAATTTGGCACTGTCAGTGAATAGTCTGATCTTATTCCTGACATCATATGAGATGTCTGCTATGAATTTTCCAAACAGCACTGGCCCCAGTACCTATCCCTGTGGCACCCTGCTCATCACAGCTCTTGGAGATATGAGTTCCCCCATCACCACTTCCCTCTGCTGTTTCCCCTGCAACTAATTCACAGTCCCTTTAACCATTTTAGTCCCCATCCCCACATATCTCAACTTCCCTCCCAACCTCCCATGTGGCACCAAATCAAAGGCCTTACTGAAGTCCAGGTATATGACATCCACCACATGACCCTTGTCCAACTCCCTCATGACCCAGTCATAATACTCAACTAGGTTCATCTGGCAGGATTTTCCAGAGACAAAGCCATGCTGGTGACTGTCCTGGAGCCCATTGTCTTCCATAAAGTTCACCAGCCTTTCCTTAAGTAGTGTCTCCATCAGCTTCCCCACAATGGAAGTTAAGCTTACTGGCCTGTAATTACCCAGCTCATCCTTTGGTCCACTTTTATGGATGGGTACCATGTGGGCCATCCTCCAGTCATGCGATATGCAGCCTGTATCCAGGGAGCTCCTGACTAGTTCCACCAGTGATCCAGCCAGGATCTTGGCCATTTCCTTCAACACCCTGCAGTGTATGCCATCTGGTCCTGGAGACTTATCCAACCTCAGAACCCTTAATGCCATCCAATGTCCCACTGTCAGTGATCACCCCATCAGTTATCCCATCCCCCCCACTGTGTCCACCCCCTGTGGTAGCTGCTCTCCTTTATCCCTCATGAATACAGAACAAAAGTACTCACTTAGTACTTCTGCCTCAAACCCCTTTTCTCTGCCCACCCTCTTTCCTTCCTGATCCTCACTCTCTGGTCCTTGCAGCTCCTTCTCTCCCATATGTATCTGAGGAAGTCCTTTTCCCCACCCCTGATGCCCTGTGCCAGCCTCAATTCCCTGGTGGCCTTAGCTGCTCTGACTCCACTGGTAACTGCCTTGGATCTCTTTAAATAATCCTCCTTTTCCTTCCCCTTACCATATTTCTTGTATTTCTTGAATGATGCTTTTTTAGCCCTCAACATTTCTAAGACCCCTCTACTTAACCAGCTCATTTCTTTAGCCCTTCCTTTTGCTCTGCAATCTGGTACACGTCTCAGTAGCCTCCAATATCCCCAATTTGATTTTTCCTGTTTCTGACTCACATCCCAATGTGGATGTATTCCTTCCAGATGACCCCTTAATATTTCACCCATCCTATCAAAATCAGCCTGTCTGAAATCCACCACCCAAGTCCCTGTACCTTCTGCATCTCTGCTCATGTTAAGTGTGAACCACATCGAGCGTGGCCACTCCTAACCAGCAGATCCTCCACTCCTACCTCCCTTACAGCTTCCACATTGGCCAGAACTAGATTCAGTGTATCCCTCCAACCTAGGCAGCTCAGTGACCATCTGTGCCAGGAAGCAGTCCTGGAAGGCATCCAGGAGTAGTTGCTCCCTAGCACTCGAGGTTGCAGGAGTATCTCAGTCCATTTCCTGGTAGATTGAAGTCCCCCACAATCATTGTGTTACTTTTCCCACACATCTTCCTAATTTGCTCCACAAGCTCCCTGTCCAGGTTTTCCCCTTGAGTCAGTGACCTGTATACCACCCCCCATCCTGAGAATCCTTCTCCTTATGTCCTGGATTTGCATCCACAAGGTCTCTGTCCTTCCCTCCTCCCCCTCTTCTCTTGCACACTTTATCACTTCCCTTACATACATCGCTATCCCTCCCCTTTTCCCTTTGCTCCGACCCTATCCTTCAAGTAAATCCTATAGCCTGGGATCATTAGGTCCCAGTCCTGGTATTGGTTGGCCCAGGTTTCTGTGATAGAAGCTATATCCACCATCCCCTCTGCCAACAGAGTCTGTAGTTCTGCGGTTTTGTTCCCAGACTCCTTGCGTTCAAGGGGACAACCCTCCAAGATGTTCCCTTACACTCCTTACCCACTTTCTCACCCTTCGCAGCCCCACCCTTCAATACCTCCCTGCTTCCAACCCAATTTGTATGGGTGTAGGCTTGTTTGTCTCCCCTCTCTGGAGAGCCTTCCCTTCAGCAACCCAGTTGCCACCCACCCACCCACCTAGTTTAAGCTAACCACTGTTTCTGTGTATTCTTCTGAACTCTGTTTTACCACCCATTCCCTCCCTGCTCAAATGTAATCTGCCCCTGCATATAGTTCCCTATTGTTCCAGACTCTGCCCCAGCCTCCCACTAACCCATACACCTTGGATCAACACCAATGTCAAAGCCAACTGTTGAATTCATCTATCCTACCCTCCCTTGCCGTACTTGCCCTGGGCACTGGGACTATCTCAGAGAAGGCCACTGAGCTCCCTGCCTCTTCACGCAACTTACAGAGTTCCAGAAACCTCTCCCTAAACACCTCTATCATTTCCCCAGCCAAGGTGTTTGTACCCACGTGCATCACCACATGTGGTTTACACCTACCCATATTTGCACACTTGAGAATACCCTGTTCTGTTTCATCTGCTGTCAAACAGGTACAGACTCTACCCATATGTGAATATATATTTCCTCTTTACTCCCCCATCTGACCTCTTTTAGTATGGAGTCACCCAGCACTAGAACATCTCTCCCAAAGTTCTCTTTCCTTGTGCTGGCCCAGAGAGTCCACCCTGCTCTGCACTTTTGCATCCCTATCTGTACCTTCAAAATCACCCCCAGGCACCTCCTCAGGCCTGCCCCTTCCTTTAAAACTCTCTGTACCTGACTTGACTCCTTCCAACCTGGAGCTCCCTCATCCTCAATGCCATCCCTACCCTTCACTTTGATCCCCTTTCATCCCCCCGTACTGAAACCTCCATACCCACCCCCACAACTGGACCCTTATTTCCCTTAACTGGGATCTGTTCCCCCTTCCTCAGAGTTGTGCCTCCTGGGAGACACATAACCTCCCTCTCCCTTCTGATACCTAATCTTATCTCCATACCCAGAAATACTGAGTCCCCCACAAGGAGAACATTCCTTCTCCCCTGGGATTCTCTGGCCTCATCCAATGTGCCCCCCTCCTGGTGGGTCTGCTCTTCATGCCTGATAGCAATTTTGGGTTCCCTCTCAGGGCTCTCCCTCTCCTTGGAAACATCATATTTGTTCTTTAGCTGTATGGGGGTGTCTGAGCTCCACCTTCCTCAACCTCCCTGAGCCCACCATACTCCATCCAGATCTCTGACTGAGTACCATCTGTGGCAGTGGCTAGTGGTATGGTGGTCCCTGGGTGGGGGAAAAGGTCCCCAGTACACCTGCCAACTGTGCTCAAAACCTGGCAATCACCTTCCTCAGCCCAGAGAGATGCCTACAAATGGGGAGGCACTGCAGTTCCCAGAAAGTTCTTCTAACCACTGCTACTTCACACCCACAACACTACATCACTCCTTGTGACATCCTACGTACACCTTAAGTATGCTTCTACCCTCTTTTAGTGTTCTTTACAGTCTCTCTCTCTCTTTCACAGAGTTTCTTTTCTATGACACTGTTTCTGCGCCCTTGCCCTTTCTGCTCTGTACCCCTGTCAAACATATCATATTCCTAACATCATGCAATTTAAATGTACAAATGTTTACATGTGATATAAGCAGCAGCTCCTCCTCCTTTCAATTTCATTTTCTCTTTAGCTATCAGCCCTCCCCTGAGTAGAGCTCATATGCTCCTCCCAACTAAGCATTTAATAATGTATGGGGGTGGGGGTGGATGGGAGGGCAAAAAATCTTAAAGACATAATCCCTTCCAGACAGATTCAGGCACACATTCCTACCTCACCCAGCAGCCAGCTGAATAAACATACAGAATGTCTCCTTGAACAGTTGAAAAGAGATTCAAACTAGGAACTCCTACTTGATTGGCGCCACTGTTTCTGGGCAAATAATCCCCTTCCCCAGGGAGCCAGAAGCAGTTAAACTGTTAAAGATTAAAGCTAATCCTCCACCAGCCAAGCCAGCAACAGTTAGAATTAAAGAAAGATTTAAGCTAATCCTCCATCAGACAAAGTGCCTCACAAAATGCCTCACAAAAAATGCCTCCTGGGAAGTGAGGGTTGGGCCATTTAATAGAGTAAACAGGTTGCTGGAAGGTGAAGTATTGAATGCTAACCCTGCAGTGGCAAAGAGGTTATTTAACTGAGCTAAACTATCCCACTCATCGATGAAGGTATGATTCCCTTTAACAATTTCTGAGGGAAGAGATGTAGCCATGTTGGAGCCCTTGATATCTTTCAAGGTCTGCCAGAACTTGGCAACACTATTTTTAGAGGAGTCCAGGGTGGATTAGAAATAGTTGGTTTTAACTGATTGAACGAGTTTGGTGGAGTGGATCCTGGATGCTCTGAAGGATGCACAGTTAGCTGGTAGCTTGGTTTTGCACGTTTTCTAACAAAGTGCGCCTCTGGTGCAAAATGCTGATTTAAGGAGTGAAGTAAACCATGGGCATCATCTCTTATCAACTTGATGTTTTATTTGGAGGGGGCATGTTTGTCAGTGACTGTTAGGACAAGGTCTTGGACCCTGGATAAGTTGTGAAAGGTCATATTTATCATAAAGGTCCCAGAGAGGTTTGGAACACAGGGAGAGCCAGTCAAGACTGAGGTCTCTCAGGATAATTGTCTCAGAGTTAGATGCCTCCAATAATCTGCACAGGTAAGAAACTGTATTGAGACCCCTGACAGAGGTCTGTAACAACCTGTGATAAGGATAGATTCATTAAAGGGTAGGGATAATTTCAAGGTCAGGCTTTCAAAACCTTTTGGCACCAAAGTGGAGTCAGCAATGGAGACTGAGTATTTGTCCAGCATGTAGATAGCAACTCCCCTCCTTGACTACTTCTATCAGTCCTAAAGACATTGTAGGATGGGATATTGATAGTGTGATGTGGTGTGGAATTTTTTAACCAGGACTCTGAAATTACTAGAATGTCTGTTTTGGTGTAACAGGCTCAGGTCTACATAAGATCAAAATTTTTTCAGGATGCTACAGGCATTTATATGTAAGAAGCTAAGTCCTTTTAGTTAAGGGAGGTCAGAGGGTACAGCAATCGGTGACAGAGGGACAGGGATTAGCTCTGTATTTCCTGAGCAAAGCAACAATAAGAGAAGAAGTGTCTTGAGAGTACTGAAGAAAAGTTTAAGGACTAGGCACCATCTTTTTTATAAGGGGAAGGGAGGAGAGCAGGGGGCAAGGGCTGACTTGATGAGGGGCAAAAGAGGCAAATAGGGCAGTTTTGATTGAGATGACTAAGGTGTGTAGGCCATAAATTGAAGGAAAGGGATCAGAGTACATGTCAGAGTTCCTCTAGGCATCTGTGCCAGAGTAGTGGTATGTATCTGAGGTGGGTTTGTTGCTTAAATGTGGGGTAGTGAGAACCAGCTTTGAATGATGTGTCCAGTTGGAGAAGGATAAATCTTAACAGGAGGGCCCAATGTGTCCATATGTTGCTGGTCATTGGCATTGATTCAAATGACGGCAGGTGAGAAGATCAGAAGTTATTCCATCTAGGGAGTAGTGGGTGCCCAGCTGGATTCTATGGGTAAGGCAAGTCCTTCAGAGACCTTGGAAAATGGTGGGAGCAGCCCAGGTAGGAACTATGGCTAGAGCGTGCCTGTAAGAAACCTAGGCTATAGCAGATTACAATTAAATTCAGGACTCAGAGATAGAATGAGGCACCGAGGCACAAGGAAATTACAAAGAAAAAAGGATTTAAGAAGTCTAAAAAAGATAACCATTTGGGGAGTCTAAAAAAGAAAAAAAGCCCACACTAGTAAGGCTGAACTAGCTCCAAATTGCAACAATCAACAGCAGTACAATCAGTCTGGCTAGGAAAAGTAATTAAATAATTGGTAGTACAATCTGACTGACTTGAAACAGTTTTTTAAATAAATGCAGTGTACAAAATAACTGAGCTAATAAGGCCAGCAGTTTGAACCTCTTTCTAACAGTAAAACATTCACCCAGAGGCATAAACTGGAAAAAAAGAAATTTAGCCAGTGAGCAGGGAGCCTGGAGGCAATGGAGCCAATAAGGAGGTAGCAGAAAGGAGTAAAAATTAAATTTCAGCTCAGCAGGGTCCCACCAGAGCTCTGTCTCTATACCTGATTCAGTGGCTTCAAGGGAGGGTGGCAGCAGCTTTGACTGGGCTGCAGAGGCAGTCCAACACAAGATTCAGCCCAGGTGTGCTTGCTGGAGCCTGATTCAGCGTCTCCAAGGGAGGGGGTGGCAGCAGCTTTAGCTGGACCGTGGAGGCATTCCGATGCAGGATTCAGCCCAGGCGGGCTTTGCTGGACCCTGATTCAGAGGTTCCAAGGGTGGGCAGCAGCAGCTTTGGCTGGACTGCAGAGGTTGTCCGGTGCAGAATTCAGCCCAGGCAGGCTTAGCTGTAGCCTGATTCAGAGTGGCTCCAGAGTAGGGTGGCAGCAGCTTTGACAGGACCATGGAGGCAGTCCGATGCAGGATTCATCCCAGGCAGGCTTAGTTGGAGACTAATTCAGCAGCTCCGAGAGAGGGCAGCATCAGCCTTGACTGGACAGTGGAGGTGGCCCAATGCAGGATTTAGCTCAGGCAGGCTTAGCTGGAGCATGTTGCATGATAAAAGGGATTAACCGGCTTGAGTCCACCAGGATGCAACACACTGCCTCATGTTACTGCATGACAAAAGGGATTAAATGGCAGAGGCCAGCAGGATGCAGCCACTCTGAATGAGGCTCCAGCTAAGCCTGCCTGGGCTGAATTCTGCATTGGACCACCTCTGTAGTCCAGCCAAAGCTGCTGCTGCATTCCCTTGGAACCTCTGAATCAGGCTCCAGTCTTAGGTTATTACATTACTAAAAGGATTAACTGCCTGTGAAATTGCCTTGTTTCCTCAACTAGCTCTGCTGCAGAACAAAAACATACAAACATAGAAATTTATCAGTCAGAGAAACATCACAATCCATCCATTCTGCTTTGTTACTACATAACATGCAATGATATGAGCTGAAGACAGTATTATATGACTATAATTTGAATGCTGCAGTATTTCATGACATCCTGGCAGACTGCCTTGTAAACCCTTTAAAATTTCATTTCATTTTATTTTTTATACGTGTAAGCCTGATGAGCATTACTGCCCATTTCCATAGGCGACAAGTGGCAACAAATACATATAAATAAAGAATATATACATTGACATATTATAAATACAGCAACAAACACATTTACAATAACGTGCTATCAACAAAAAAAAATCAGCAAGTACATTCCAGTTGTAGTTGAAAATGCTTTTTATGTTGGCTCGCACTTGATCGCCAGCCAACATATTGCACAGGAGCAGATTTGGAGGTGCAGTCACTGTGGGCGAATTCAGGGCACACATCAGTAGGTGCGTCCCTCATTCCCCAGTAAGACAGCATGCAGGCACCACACCAGCTAGACGTAATGTGGTGACCACATCTAAGAAAATGTCCACTGCAATGAGAAGCAAGCTTCTCATTGCAGTGACAGAGCCTCCCCACGTAAACATAACAACAGGGGTGCCCCATCCCCCTGTCACATTCTCGACCCATTTCATTTGCTGACAAGGGAGCCCACCCCCCGTCAGCATAATGCCCCCCCAAGTTTGTGCCTAGAGGATGCCCAATCCACCTCAGCATCATTCACTCCCCCAACAGTCTTTCTTTGCCAATGGGGGCCCAATCCCCATCAGTTACAGTCCCCATCCCTGTTTATTTAGCTGACGGGAGAGCCCACTCCCCATTGGCATAATGTCTCCCCCACCATCTGTTGTGTGCCAATGGGGGTGCTCAGTCCCCCTCTGCTGTTGCCCATCCATGTGCCGATGGGGGTGCCCAATCCTCTGTCGGCTACAGCCCCCCCCAAACAAGCAGGTGATATGCTGGGATGCCTCCCTAGCGTGCCAAATGTGACTGAAAAAACAAAAACTGTCCCACGATGTTCCCTTTTTACCCTGTAAAAAAGAAAAATGGTCCCTCATGGTCTCCCTGCCCCCTCCCACAACCCACACTCACCAACTGTGCACCCTGCCTCCCCACACCCCCCTCACCCCATACTTACCTCTGGAGTCTGGCGCAATGATGTTCGGTGGACCGGGAACATGTCTGCACTCTTCAAAGCCGATCGTGAACTGAAGAAATGCCAGTAAGCTGTATAATGGCATAAATAGGGTCTTTTTCAACTTTGGTGCATATCTCGAGAATTTGGAGGAATTTTGACACCACATTTTAAACATGGGGTTATTGAGACCCCTCCTCATCAGTTCAGTCACTGTCATGGCGTTATTCTGTCCCAAAAAGTAATTTTGCAGTCACTGCATGGAATCACCTTTCGGGACTGAACAACGAAACAACAGTGTACTGTTCATGAGGGGGGCTCTCAAAAAGCTTACGTTGCAAATTTGGTGCAATATTTTCATACCACATTTCCAACACTGACATTTTTTCACACCTCCTTATGAACAGTACAGCTGTCATTTTTCACATCCTGCCTAAAATGCGTTTTCACACTGGTGGCGCACAATGGCGTGCTTGCTGTGGGAAATCAACTTTTGGAACAAATTAACTAAATCACAATGCCACTGTTCATGTCCCAAAATGCCTACGTTGAAAATGTGGTTAAAAAAATCCCCAAAATAATTGGGTTATGGATGTGTGTTGCACACTTTCTATGCATTCTCATGACTTCACCAATTTTTGATATTTTCACTACAGATTTTCAACATTGCCATTTTTTTACACATCCTCATGAACATTACAGTTGTCATTTTTCACATACTGCCCAAAATGTGTTTTCGTCTCTGTGTCACCAAATGGCATAGCCTCTGTGCAAAACCACCTTTCAACTAACAAACTGATAGTGCCGCTCTTCATGAGGTGGGGTCACAAAAAGCCCATGTTGAACATTTGGAGTGAAAATACCAACATACACTTATGCGTGAGGGTTTTCAACTGTAACATCCCACCCTGTAGAGACTGACAGGCATCAGGGGTGTGACTTGGGATCATCGACTATAATGCTCACGCCATTTCACCTACACCCCCACCCTGCAGCCAGTGACCGGCATTGTGGTGTGCCTCGGAGTGTTTGGCCACAAAGTTCACCCCATTCTCCTATACTGCATCCACGTCAGTGTATTTCCTTATGGAATGGGTTATGTTTAACGCCCAAAGACCCTGAAGTGCACCACGGCACTTGTCAGTGTCTACAGGGTAGGGTGAGGTAAAATGGCATGAGTGTTATACCTGATGACCCAAAGGCACACCCCAATGCCTGTCAGTCTCTGCAGGGTGGGGGTGGGTTGGCATCAGTTCAATACTTCACTGCCATTCCTATTATGTGCCTCTAACTCCTGCACTACCAATGACAATGCCAGCGAGACAACATTTGGCATTGACAAATGCTTGTTTAGTTTAATTTTAAAAGTCCAGACTGTTTACAGCTCAAAAATTCAAATGGAAGGGAATTGAAATAAAAGGGGGGCTCTATATTGAGGAGACCTGTGCCAAACTACTTTTTTTTTTTTTAAAGTGGGAGTTTAAAAGAAAATCTGTCTTGAGTTCTTGTACCCTTGATATTGATATATCTTGGAAACAGTAAACAAACTGATGCAGGTAGAATTCCAGAGATCACTTTAAATAGTAAAATACCCATTTTCAATAATATTGTATTCTGGAAATAAGTGTTGGATTACTATAAAAGTAAACAACGAAGTGTACTAGTGGGGACACTGAGCATAACTCTTATGATGGAGTTGTAAGTTACATTAAGTTTATCAAAAATTTGATAACTTAATGTTGAATAAACTAATGCAAAGACAGATGCTATACCACCTTTGGATGTTATATAGAAATATTTTTAGTTCAACACATGTGATATAATACATAGTTATCTTGTTTCCAGTGGTCTCAAAATATTGGGCACTATGCACTAAGGGTGTGGAGGTACATGGCAAATGAGCATACCCAGCATGCACCCCTGCACACCTGCGGACAGATCTGCCCTGGTGGTATGCATGACTGCCGGCCACCTGTCCATGGCCCCACTCCCCCAGCATGCAGGTCGGTGAAGGGTGGCTGGGAGAGGAGTTGCCGTCCCGGATGGGCATCCAGTAGGATGCCCCCTGGGGCACACAGAGTGTCCCTTGCACTGGGTGGTGTGGGTCTGGGGCTGTGCATGCCACTTGGATGCACCCAGACCCATGCAGCACCTGCTGGTCTCTTTGCTGCTGGCAGCAAAGACTGGGGCACTCACCTGTCCCGTCACCCCTGGCCATCCCTTGCAGCCCAGCTATCAGGGGTGTCTTGGTGCACACCATATCGGTCCCCAGGTGGCTCACTGGTGGTGTCCTTGGGGGCATGTAGTGGTTTATGGCAGGGACCCCCTGCCATAACTTGTGCCACCCTATGCTCCCCTGCAGCCAGCACTACCGGGGTTGTGAATCCTGCATAGTACTATCAAGCCCCGAAATCCCCCCTGCTTGGAGCTAGCTGCTGATGGGGGAATCAGGTGCAGTTGGTCTGCATGCCCCCACCCTTCTAGAATGCCTTGCTGGGGGTGCAGTGGGTGCAGAGGCCTACGCACCCCTGATACGTGCATAGCCACTCTGCACCCTTTGTGCATAGCGCACATTGTTCTTAACACCTAACTCTTATGAATGACTTTTTGAATTCATGTCTATCAAACATTTCAAGAGGATCATTAAGAGCAACCATCTCCCCAATAGTTTGTCAATCAAAACTCTCATTACAGTGTAAGTCTACAAATCTGTCTTTTAAAACTGCAACCCAAAATATTTGTTTTAACTTAGTAGCTTTGTGAAGTGGTTTTCTCTAATCTCAGAAATAATAGGTCAGATTTTCGAAGTAGTGAGTTTGCCACAAGCCCTGTATGCATCAAAGATGGGGCGAGCTGGACTTGTGGCAATCTAATAGGATTCTCTATCCCATGCATAGAGATGTGACAAAGTTTAATTTTCCCAAAGAGGTTCCAGCAAAGTCAGCAATTTCACCACGCAAAATATTGTCTGAATTGTATGCGTTTCGCAAAATATTTTGCAGATGTGAAAATGTGAAATTCTGCATGCAAAATGCAGAATTTCACCCACAAAGTGTGACATTTTTCCCATGTGTGGCAAAACTCCACAGTTTGTGGCAAAATTCTGCCATTTACAGGCAAAATTCTGCACTTTCCAGGTGAAATTCCACATTTCGTGGGCAGAATTTCACACTTCGCATCCTCTAAATATTTCACAAAACACATGAAATTTGCTAAATATTTTATGGAGTGGAGTTTGCCAGCTTCACTCATCTCTACAATGCAGCAATTGCTGTAAGTTAACCAGCATTCTGTGGTCTGGCTTCCTGCAATCCTGAGGACCCCTTTTCCAGAGCCTGTGGCAGCTATTTGGCACAAAGTGCCATAAATCAGGTAAACTGGCACAACTGCATCCAACCTACTAAATCCGGATGCAATTGTGACAAACCTGTTTGGCACACTGCCAGAGGTAAAACGTGTTGGTGATGGGCTTGACACAAGTCCTGCACCAAACCCATTGAAAATGCAGCCCCAGATCTCAATGTACACCCCAGTTCAGTTTACTGTACTTATTGGGTGTCTTATTCTGTTGATTTCTTTTCTACAGAGTTTCAAATTGTTTATTGTATTCATTTTATATGACATTCAATGTTGGTATAGCATCTGTCTTTACATTATAAATAGTCAAAAAGAGAGTAATGTGGAATTAATTTTCAGCATGTGAAATGAATGTCTATAGGCAATTAAAGGATTAAAATAGAAAAGAGCTATTATAGTACAATTATTATGTATTCTTGTTTTTTGGACATACTTTCTCAGTCACCCACCGTTCATGTCACTGTTTTGGTACCCTGAATTTTATTTCTATATTACTGAATTATTTTGGTTATTTATAATTCAAATGTAGATGCTGTACATAGAAATACAGAAACAAAGACTTTGACCACAGATAAGGACTGCTTGTCCAACCTAGTCTGCCCATTTCCCTAACTAACGGATAAGCTGCAGATCCTAGTTAACCAACAGCCTACTTCCTCCTACCCCCCCCACTAGAATTGCCTTATGTCTGCTCCATACATTCTTGAATTCCCCCACTGTTTTTGACTCTATGACCTCCTCAGGAAGGCTGTTCCATGCATCTACAACCCTCTCTGTGAAGAAATACTTCCTCACATTACCTCTGAGCCGTCCCCCCTCTATCTTCAATTTGTGCCCCCTTGTTCTTGCTCATCTCTTTTTCTAAAAGATGCTACCCTCTTGGATTTTGTTGACTCCCTTGAGATATTTGAACATTTCTATCATGTCCCCCCTCTCCCTCCTTTCCTTGAGGCTATACATCTTAAGCTCCTTTAGTCTTTCTTCATATATATTCTGGTGCAGACCCTGCACCATTATGGTTGCCCTCCTCTGGACAGCCTCCACCCTGTCTATGTCTTTGCGGAGATGGGGTCTCCAGAACTGTACACAGTACTCCAGATATGATCTTACCAATTGTCTGTATAGAGGGTCAACAATGTCCTGTTTTCTACTGGTGATGCCTTTCCCTATGCATTCCAGAATCCCCCAGCCCTCCTTACTGCTTTCTCACATTGCTGGCCCACCTTTAGGTCATCGGATATGACTACCCTTGGGTCCCTTTCCATTTTTGTTGTTGTCAGTATCTCACCCCCATTGTGTACTCTTGCCCTGGGTTTTGTTTCCCAGGTGCATTACTTACATTCTTTGCATTGAATCTAAGCTGCCATACATTTGACCATTCCTCCAACCTTGCCAAGTCCCTTTCATTCTTTCCACCCTTGTGTATCAACCTTGTTGCAGATCTTTGTGTCATCTGCAAAGAGACATACTTCCCCTTCTAGTCCCTCTGCAATGTCACTTATAAACACATTAAAAAGGACCGGCCCCAGTACTGAACCCTGCGGTACCCCACTAGTAACCCTCCTTTCTTCACTGTGGACTCCATTTGCTATTACCTACTGTGTCCTGTTGTCCAGCCAGTGTTTTAGCAAGGCTACCACCCTGGGACCCACTCCCAGGCTGGCTAAATTATTTTGTGCAGACTGTGTCAAATGCCTTGCTAAAGTACAATTATTAGAAATCATATGCAAGCATTTGTCAATGCCGAATGTTGATTGCGTTGCTGTGTTGAGCTCGCTCACTGCCCCTCTGTCAGTCGCTCAGTCTGTGTCTCCTGGTGCTGCAGGTTGCTCTGTTGTACTGAGCTCCTGCCAGCATTGGCACCTTGTTCTTCCCACTAAGAAATCTGCAGATGTTCCGACAGAGCTGCGTTGAGATGGCACACTTCCCCTCTCTCACTCTGTCATTCTGTTTCTCCTGCCGCTGCAGGCTGCCCTTTTGTACTGGGCTCCTGCATGTGTTGGTGGCTTTTTTGGCCCACAAAGAAATCTCCAGCAGTCCTGACACAGGTCTGGTGAGCCTGCTGACTCCCCATCTCTCTCACTTGTTCTGTTTCTGCCAGTGTTGCAGGCTGGCCTTTTGTACTGGGCTCCTGCCTGTGTTGCCACCTTTTTCTGCCAACAAAGAAATCCACAGCAGTCACAATAGAGCTCCGTTGAGCTCGCTCACTCCCCCTCTGTCACTTGCTTGTTGTGTTTCTCCCAGAGCTGCAGGCTGCCCTTTTGTACTGGGCGCCTGCCTGCATTGGCACCTTTTTTCTGCCCACAAAAAAATCCATAGCTGTCCCGACAGAGCTCCATTGAGGTCGTTCACTCCCCCTGTGTCACTCTCTCATTCTGTTTCTCCTGGTGCTGCTGCCTGCCCTTTTGTACTGGGCTCCTGTCTCTGCTGGTGCTTTTTGCTGCCCACAAAGAAATCTACAGCAGTCCCAACAAAGCTCCATTGAGCTCACTCACTCCCCTTCTCTCACTCGCTCATTCCACTTCTGCCAGCGCTGCAGGCTGCCATTTTGTGCAGGGCCCCTGCATGCATTGTTGCCTTTTTCTGCCCACAAACAAGTCTGCAGCAGTCCCAACAGAGCTCCGTTGAGCTCACTCACTCCCCCTCCCTCACTTGCTCACTCTGTGTCTCCTGCCGCTGCAGGCTGCCCTTTTGTACTGGGTCCTGCCTGCATTGGCACCCTTTTCTGCCCACAACAAAATCTATAGCAGTCCCGACAAAGCTCTGTTGAGCTCGCGCACTCCCCTTTTCTCACTCACTCATTCCGTTTCTGTCAGCACTGCAGACTGCCCTTTTCTATTGGGCTCCTGCCTGTGTTGCCACCTTCTTCTGCCTACAAAGAAATATGCAACAATTACAATACAGCTCCGTTGAGCTCGCTCACTCCCCCTCTCTCACTCACTCATTCTGTTTTCTGCCACCGCAGGCTGCTATTTTGTACTGGGCCCCTGCTTGCATTGTTGCCTTTTTCTGCCCACAAACAAATCTGCAGCAGTCCCAACAGAGCTCCATTGAGCTCACTCAATCCCCTCTCCCTCACTCGCTCGTTCTGTGTCTCCTGCCACTGCAGGCTGCCCTTTTGTACTGGGCTCCTGCCTGTATTACCACCTTTTTCTTCCCACAAAGAAATCCACAGCAGTCACAATAGAGCTCTGTTGAGGTCGATCACTACCGCTCTGTCACTGGCTCATTCTGTTTTTCTTAGCACTGCAGGCTGCGCTTTTGTACAGGGCTCCTGGCTGCATTGGCACCTTTGTCTGTCCACAAAGAAATCCACAGCTGTCTCAACAGAGCTCCTTTAAGGTCACTCAGTCTCTCTCTCTCTCTCTCTCTCTCTCACGTGCTCATTCTGTTTGTCCTGGCGCTGCAAGCTGCCCTTTTGTAGGGGGCTCCTGCCTGCATTGGGCGCCTTTTCTGCCCACAAAGACATCTGCAGCAGTCCTGATAGAGCTCTGTTGAGCTCACTCAGTCCCCCTGTCTCACTTGCTTGTACTGTTTCTCCCACTGCTGCAGGCTGCCCTTTTGTACTAGGCTCCTGCCTGCAGTGACGTCTTTTTCTGCCCACAAAGAAATCTGCAGCAGTCCTGACAGCGCTCCGCTGACTTCGCTCACTCCCCCTCTCTCACTCGCTCTTTCGTTCTGTTTCTCCTAGTGCTGCAAGATGCACTTTTGTACTGGCCTTTTGCACTGGGGCCTTTTTCTGCCCACAAACAAATCTGCAGCAGTCCCGACAGAGCTCAGCTGAGCTCGGTCACTCCCCACTCTCACTTGCTTAATCTGTCCCAAACACTGATTTCCCACAGCAACCATGCAATTCTCTGGCAGGAGTGCAAAAACAAATTTTAGGCAGGATGTGGAAAATGACAGCTGTACTGTTCATAAGGAAGTGTGAAAAAATGCCACTGTTTAAAATGTGGCATGAAAATATTACAGATTTGCAAAGTTACAAGGGTGCATGGAAACAGTTCAATGCATGTTTGTAACACAGTCATGTTAGGGAGTTTTGTCACCAAATTTTCGACATATCTAAAAGAAAAGGATTCCAGGCTGCCAGATTTAAAGAATCTTACTATAATCGGGTCATCCATTAGTACCAAGGTAATTATTAGAAAAAAATGGAATGGATGAACTCCACTTTAATTATACTCATAAAATTATTTATTCAAATCACTACACAGAAAAAAGGCAACAGTTTCATGGTGATCCCACTTCATCAGGCCACTGTGTTACTTATCTACATGCTGCTAATTATTCAATGAAGTAATCAGGTCCAATTGTGCAAAAATCACCTTTTAGGGCCGATTAATGCCAGGACAGTGCCAAAATTCATGAGGAGGGGTTCCAAAAACCCCATGTTGAAAATCTGGTGCTAAAATTCCCAAAAATGACTGAGATATGCATTAAAGTTGAAAAAAAAACCTTTTCTACCATTTTGCAGCTTACCGGCATTTCTTCAGTTTGCGGGCGGCTTTGAAGAGTGCAGACATGTTCCAGGTCCACTGAAGATCGTCACACGAACTCCGGAGGTAAGTATGGTGTGAGGGGTGTGTGGGGAGGCAGAGTACGCAGTGGGTGGGCATGGGTTGCGGGTGGGGGGCCAGGAGAGCTCTAAGAGACAGTTTCCTTTTTTACAGGGAAAAAAAAGACATCGCAGGACCATTTTTAACTTTAAAGGGGCATGTGGCACACTGGGGCAGGCTCCCAGCATGTCACCAGAGGATTTCTTTTCTTGGGGGGGGCAGCAGTAGCTGACAGGGGATTGGGCACCCCCGCCAGTACACAACAAAAGGGGGGGTTTCATTATGCCGACGGTAATTGGGCACCCCGTCGGCAGACAATAAAAGTGGGGAGGAGGGTTTACCTAATGCCGATGGGGAGTGGGCTCCCCCGTCAGCAACAGAAACATGGGGTACTGAAGCCAAATGGGATTGGGGCCCCCATTGGCAAGTAAACACAGCGGGGGTTGAATATTGTTTGTGAGACACAGCGGCAAACTGCCTTACGTTCATAAACAATATCTGTATGTATGAAGATCCCGCCCTGTAATGGCTAGGGCTCCCTCATTGCAGCGGATGGCTTACGCTGCAGTGACAAGGCAGCCCTGATTGCAGCGGCTGATTTGTCTCAAGTTGGCATGAATGCTCCAAACTAGTGTCAACAGCAAAATGACATGGCATTGAGGGAATGGGACAAGCCTTTGCAGGCTGTGGGGCATTGGCCACAATAGTGCCGCACCTCCACAACCTGCTTCTGAGCAAGCTGTCCCAATATGTTTCTTGTGCTGCATGCAATCAACATAAAATGACAATAATAAGTCATCACCTCTGTAGGGCAGTTCCATACTAAACAAGAACAAACATGGATAAGTTTATAATTAGAGGTGTTCAGAAAAAAATGTCTGCAGGGGGAATGTACAGTAAGTGAAAGTCTGACTTCAACTTCTGTGAAAGTTTGAAATCCATTTCCAAACTTTTGCAGAAATTCCACCTGCACTACTGATTTACAAAATTGTTCCCTGGTGGCTAGCAGTTACTCCCCCCAACCCCAGACCCATATACCTGATGTTTTAAAAAAAAAATGAATCAGCCCCCCCCCCACCCAATCATGTGCCCATCCCATGTGTTTTAAAAAAATAATTAATAGTCCTGCTGGCTAGCAGTCACTCCCCACCCAATCAACACCTGCCCACCCACTGGGTATTAAAAAAAACTGCCACTCTGTTCCTGGTGGGTAGTAGTACCTCCCCCAACCTGATCACCAGTGTCCAGTGTTGCCTAGACCCCATCTCTATCCCAGATCCACAATATAGTGAAAAAAATATTTTTCCCTGGTCATCTAGTGAACCGTATCCCTCCCTATCCCAGATTGAAAGTTTTTTTTATTCGCTAGTTGTATAGTGATCTACCCCACCCCAGCAGTTAGTGTTCCACCCCACTCCTCCCATCCTGAAACAGAGCGGGCCACCAGCACAGCCATATGCTCACCTCCACAGCTGGCAGTCCGCTGAAACATCAATGAGTGAGCGTGTGCTGTATATGCATGCTTATTCATTCACATCTTAGTGGGCTGCTAGCTGTGGAGGAAAGCGGTACTCTGTGTTGGTGGCCCGCTCTGTTCTGGGGATAGGGGGGTGGGGGTGAGACACTACCTGCCAGGGTGGGCTACTAAAATTTTAGAATAAAAAAAAAAAAAAAAACTTATGTGGGTAAGGTGGAATGTGGTTCATTAGACCACTGAGGATAATCTTTTTTTTTCACTTTATGGGGGATCTGGAATAGGGATGGGAGAGTCAGGCAGTACTGGACACTGGTGATCTGGTAGGGGGAGGGACTGCTAGCCACCAGAGACAGGGTGGTTGTTTTTCTAATACACGTTGGGTGGGTGGGTGAGGATGGGGCAGGGGAGGGACTGTTAGCCACCAGGGTTACTTTTTTAATAGCACATTGGGTGGATCGGTGGTGGGTGATGGGGTTGGGGGGAGTGACAGCTATCCATAAGGCCTTTCTACAGAATGCACATCAGGCAGGTGGGTGATCTGGTGGTGGGAGGTACCGCTAGCTATGGGGGGATGTATAACAATGCTTAGGTGGGTGAAACAGGGTGAAATTTCACCCCAAGCATGCAGAGGTTTTGCAGTCTGCCACAGGTGGAAGCTCAGAAACATCCATGAAAGTTGACAGGTTTCCACAACCATTCAGCTGAGGCACAACTGGAAACTTTCGCATACCTCTATTTATAATCAATATGCTTTTCTTTTAAATGGCACTGCAGGATTGGCAATGAAAACAGTTCCCTATACAATGCAAAGGAAGAAATTGAGAACTGTTTGGTTTTGTATCAGTTCTTGTGCATGGCATTGTTGACTTGAGTATGGTCTCCGAGATTGTTCCCATCCTTTCTCTATACCTCCAATGCAGTCCACCCTGGACTATTTGTCTTGGGACAGCTCAATCATTGGGCTGAAGGCTGAACTTCTAAAATCTAGGGGCTCAGCTTTCAAAGTCTCATAAATGCTGCAAGTCCCTGATTCACCAATCATTTGAATCATGGGGCTTGTGACATTCTCTCATCCAGCAGTAGGATTTTCAATCCTGTGCCCCAAATACCAAAAGCTAAAATAAGCTTTCCCTAGTCTAACTTGCACCATTTTGGGAACCCTGTTTATGAGGCTTGTGCCAAATCCTTGGTTGCAAATTGCCAAAAATTGAGGAAACTGTCACTACTTTGACCGCTGTACTAAAATCGAGTGCAGTTATGTCAAAGGAGTTTGTTGCAGCTGAACCAAAAAATGGGGTTGATGCGAGTCCTACATCACCTTTTGAAAATCAAGCCCTAAAACTTCAATTTTTGTTAGAGGCCTTCTGGCCTCTAGGGCCAGCTTGATCAAAATAAAGTTATGATTACTGGACCCCAGTAGCTACCCTAGCTTCATTCCAAAAGTAATTTCCAAGTTAGTAAGCACCAAATAAAGAATGGCCACCTGTCTGTTTGGTTCCTTAACTTGCTGCACCAGCAGGCAGTCCTGCATTTTATCCATTAGGGCATGACCTCAGTTGCACCTGTTCCTGGAATGTCCCATCGATATCTGGCAAGTTCAGAAAACCCACCACCACTTTCCTCTTCTTCACTCCCCTTGCCAGCTTTTCTCTGAACTCCTTATCTCTTGCTTTCCAGTGTCCTGATGGACTATTGATTACTTCCACCCATATTTTCTTGCCTGAGGGTTCCATGAGGTGTGTATGCCAATGCTACAGCAAAAACTTTACAGCTATGTCATCACCGTCGACAATGATAGATCACTGTAAAGACCACTAAGGATCCCGGCATGGCATCCCCAGGTCTTGGACCCCCTCCCTGAATCAGTTCTGACTCGGAGTTGATTATAATAAGATACGGGGCGGTGCGGGTGCCGCCTCCACAATAAACACATTACTTTTCTGATGACACAATGGCGACTGTAATTGTGGTAGACATAATGCTGTCGCTGTGATGGCAGTCAACAGATTTTCTGTCACACTGGCATCATAGATTCCTGTGAACTGAACCCACATTGACTGTGTTTCTCCTTTGCTTCCACTGGTGTGTCCATTTACCACAGCCTCTATACCTTCCCTGACAAAAAAGCATTTAACCACTCATTTAATTTCTCTATCTGTTTGATTCATGTTCTGTCTTTTCCTTCCCCACTCCAGATATGAGGACCTCAGAAAAGACCAGGGAGGTCAAGTGTGCCTGCAATCTGTCCCCCAAACTCTGAAAATTCTGCTACACTTGCCTGCAGACTGGTTTGCCACTATCTTCCTTATTCGATATATGTCCCTGATGGCTGATTCCCCATGAAGGCACCTGACCATCCTCCATACCTCCTCCCCCCACCCACCACCATCTCTACACCACTGATCATAGAATTTCCACCACTAAGACTCTCCTAGCTGCCTTCATCTTACACTCACCCCAGGGTGCAACTAGATTATGAC
Source organism: Neoceratodus forsteri (assembly GCA_016271365.2). Classification (NCBI taxonomy): domain Eukaryota; kingdom Metazoa; phylum Chordata; order Ceratodontiformes; family Ceratodontidae; genus Neoceratodus; species Neoceratodus forsteri. Next base: position 277,603,068 of record JADMNL010000026.1, on the reverse strand, counting down.
TCCCATCTCCCCCAACACACCCAAAGACCACACAGTGGAGTAAGGCACCTGACTTTCCTCCAGAGGTGCAAAGCAATTTGCTGTTGGGATTGTGTGAGATTAGTTGGACCTCTTTGTGGCTGCCCTTCCACCTTTCCCCTCCCCTCCCTACCACTCTCCATTCCCTGAAAATGGGCCTCTTGGGATGTGTGGCTATGGGTTATCCTGTGTTGCAGAGAGATATCTCTTCCCTCACTGCTAACAACTGAGCATGGAGCTCTGACAGGACGCAGAAGTGGTAGTGATCCCTCCTCCTGAGCATAACCGTGGAGCTTCACATCCTCAATGCCATTCCTCTGAGCCCCCCTTTCATCCTCCCTGTAGTGTAACCTCCATGACCACACCCACAACCAGACCATTTTTCCCTTAACTAGGTTCTGCTCCTCTCCTCAGAGTTGTGCCTCCTGGGAGACACATACCCTCCCTCTCCTCTGGATACCTGATCCTGTCTCCTTACCCTAAACTTTTGAGACCCCATTTGGAGAACCTTCCTTTGCACCTGGAATTCTCTGGCCTCATCTGATTTCCCTCCTTCCTGGTTGGTCTGATTGTTATGCCTGAAGAGAACCTTGGGCTCCCTTTCAGGACCCTCCTGCCCCTTGAGAACATCATATTTATTCTTTAGCTGTGGGGGTATGCTGGAGCTCCACCTTCTTCAACCTCTCTGAGCCCACCATAGTCCACCCAGGCCTCTGACTGAGTACCCTCTGTGGCAGTGGCTAGAGGTATGGTGGTCCTTGGGTGGGGGCAAAGGTCCCCAGTACTCCTGCCAACTGTGCTCAAAACCTGGCAACCTCCTCCTTCAAAACAGAGAGGTGCATACAAATGGGACAACACTGCAGTTAACAAAAAGTTATTCTAAACACTGCTGTTCCACACCCATCACACTGCACCACTCCATTTGTCATCCTACGTATTCCTAAAGTATGCTTCTATGCTCTTTTAGTGTTTTTTATAGTCTTTCCCCCTTTCACAGAGTTTCTTTTTTATGACACTGATATGTGTCCACAGCTCTTACCCCTTTCTGCTCTGTGCCCCTGTCAAACTTATCATATTCCAAACACAGTGAAATTGACATCATGCAATTTAAATACACAAATGTCCACTTGCTTGATATAATCAGCAGCTCCTCCTCCTTCTGATTTTATTTGCTCTTTAGCTATCAGCCCACTACTAAGCAGAGCCTATATGCTCCTCCCAACTAAGCATTTAATAATCTGTGGAGCTGGGGTGGGTGGGAGGCAAAAAAATCTTGAGTCAGAATGCCTCCTGGACAGATTCAGACACATACTCCTACCTCTCCGAGCAGCCAGAAGTGTGAACAGACAAACTGCCTCATTGATCAGTTAAAGAGAGATTTAAACTAGCATTTCATACTTGATTGGCTCCACTGTTTTTTTTTTTGTGGGCAAAGAATCCCCTCCCCAGCAGCCAAAAACAGTTAAACAGTTAAGCATTCAAGGTAATCTTCCTCCAGCCAAGCTAGCAGCAGCTAAGAGTTAAAGAAAGATTTAAGCTAATCCTCCACCAGACAGAGTGCCTCAAAAAATGCCTCACAAAAAATCTCAGAGACAAAATGCCTCCTGGACAGATTCAGACTCACACTCATTACCTCTCCCAGCAGCCCAAATAATAATAATAATAATAATGTTATTTATACAGCGCTTTCCAGTTCCAAAGTGCTTTACAAATTAAACAACTAAAATAAACATTAAAATCCAACATCTCACATAAATAGATACAAATTCAAAATACAATTCAGTTTTCTCGAAGACCGATTTCCAGAGGAAGGTTTTAATCCTCTCTTAAATTCCTCCACAGAGGTGCACTCCTGTAACCGACAGGGTAGAGAATTCCAAAGGGTTGGCGCAGCATAGAAAATGCTCTAGAGCCAGAAGATTTAAGATTCACCTAGGAATCTCTAGCAACTTCTCATAGCGGAGCAATTGACCAGGGAGTAAGGGCCAGAAGTTCTTTCAGATAGGTCTGACCCTGATTGTGAAGAGCTTTAAAAGCCAGTTAACTGACTTTAAAGGTGATTCACCACAGTATAGGCAGCCAGTGCAGTTCGCATATCATCTGGTAATATGACTGGATCTATAATTAGTACCAGTCAGAACGGGCTGCTGCGGTCTGCACCAGCTGCAGGTGGCAAATTTCAACCCCCGAAAGCCCAAAATGAAGGGAGTAGCAGTAGCCTAAGTGCGAGGACACAAAGGCATGGACCAATGTTGGAAGGTCATCAGATGGAACCAGATGCTCAACTCTGGAGATATTCCTAAGTTGGTAAAAAGGAGGTCTTGATGACAGCCAGCACCTGTGACTGTAGAGTCAGTCTCTCATCTAAGACCACCCCCATGTTACGCACCCATTCAGAGGTTGAGAGAGAAATGCCACCTAGAAAAATTCTGGAGGCACACTAACACCTAACCCCTCTGTCTGTCGGCCAGGGCCCACAACCAATACCTCTGTCTTTTCAGAGTTCAACTTCAACCAGCTAGCATAAATCCACTCCTGGATTTCTTTCAGACAGGTGCAAAAGATAGGTATAGCTGGGTATCATCTGCATAACAGTGAAACCTCACCCCATACCTTCTTACAATGTCTCCGAGGGGTAGCACATATACACCAGGAATAACATGGATGACAGCACAGAACTCTGAGGCACCCCACACAATGAAGCAATTGGGCTCGAGGAAAAAATCCCAGACACAACTCTCTGTGATCTACCCATGTGGAATGAGGTGAACCATCGAAGGATGGTTCCTGATATTCCATATAAATGCCTTAGGCATGCTAACAGTACCAGGTGATCCATGGTGTCAAAAGCTGAGGAGAGATCTAAGAGAACCAAGATGGAACGTCTCCTCTGATCTCTCACCCTCAGGAGATCACTGAGCACCCAAACCAGCGCTGTCTCTGTGTTATGTCTTTTATGAAAACAGGACTGGAGGGTACATAGATGTCATGGATGGTTAAATGGTCTTCCAGTTGAGCTGCCACTACTTCTCAATCACCTTCCCAACAAAGGGAAGTTAGAGATAGGTCTGTAGTTAGTGAAACAGTCTGGGTCCTGAGTAGCTTTCTTCAAGAGTGGTGTTACCACCGCCTCTTTCAGGGAGCTAGGAAACTCATCTGACTCCAAGGAGCACCAGACTATTCGCACAAGGGCTGGACCAATGAAATCAATACAACCCAAAATGAGGGCAGTCAGTCCAGGATCCAAACTACAGCATGTAGGGTGCACACTCAGAATGAGCCTCATGACATCCATGAAATCTAGCCAACTGAAGGAACTCCATGAAAATTGAAGAACAGCGAACTCACACTGACTAACCACATCCCCCTAGGGTTGCTGGCTGCAAATCTGCCTGATGTAAACCACCTTATTTGCAAAAGTGAGCAAACTTGTCACACTCTAATTGCAAAAAGGCTTTCCAAACTTGTAGACAGGTTGAGTTACACGGTTTGTCTACAGTTCAGAATAGCTGAGCTGGTTGAATGAAGAGACAAAATGCTTCCTGGGAAGTGGGCATTGGACCAGTCAATTGAGTGAGCAGGTTGCTGGCAAATGAAGCATTAAATGCTAACCCTGCAATGGTGAAGAGGTTATTTAACTGAGCTAAAATATCCCACTCATTGGTGAAGGTATGGTTGTTTTTAACAATTTTTGAGGGTAGAGGCTAAGCCAGGTTGCAGCTGTTGATATCTTTCAAGATCTGCCACAACTTGGCAGCATTATTTTTGGAGAAGTCCAGGATGGATTGGGAATAGTTGGCTTTAGCTGATCAGACGAGTTTGGAGCAGTGGTTCCTGGATGTTCTGAGAGATGCCCAGTCAGTTGGTAGCTTGGTTTTATGCAGTTTCTTCCAAAGGGTGTCTCTGTTGCAGAATGCTGATTTAATGAATGGAGAAAACCATGGGCATGATCTCTTATCAACTCTATGTTTTATTCAGGAGGCATGTCTGTTGATGACTGTTAGGACAATGTTTTAGAATTGTGTGCAGGCCTCATCTATGGAATTGGCAGGGTAGAAGTCTTGCCATCTAATCAGGGCTAGGTTAGATAAGAAAGTATGGGGCTGTATTTGTGGAAGCTCCTGTTGAAGGTAAATGTGGGTGGTGAGGTAGTCTTTGGGATGGTCTTACACAAGCTACTGCCCTGTGGCCACTTACATCATTGTAAAAGACACTTGAGTAGGCAATTTGTGTGGCTTGTTCACTAGGATAAGGTCTAGAAATAAGCTGTTCACTGGATTTTTTTGCATTGGGCCTAGTGGCACCCTGGATAAGTTGTGAAAGGCCATATTTATCACAAAGGTCCCTGAGAGGTTCGGAACACGAGGACAGCCAATTGAGATTTAGATCCCCTGGATAATCATCTCAGAGTGAGGTGCCTCCAGTAATTTGCACAGGTAAGAAACTGGATTGAGGCTCCCTGAGCGAGGTCTGTAACAACCTGTAATAAAGATAGACCCATTAGAAGGCAGGGATAATCTCAAGGTCAGGCTTTCAAAACCTTTTGGCACTGAAGTGGAGTAATGGAAATGGAGACTGAGTATTTGTCCAGCATATAGATAGCAACCCCTCCTGACTACCTCTGTCAGTCCTAAGCACATTGTGGGACAGGACTTTGATAGCGTGATGTGGTGTGGAACTTTTAACCTGGACTCTGAAATTACTAGAATGTTGGGTTTGGTGTAACAGGCTCCAGGCCTACATAAGATCATGTTTTTGCAGGATGCTATAGCTGATAGCTGTTTTATGTGAAAGCTAAGTCCTTTTAGTCTGAGGGAGGTCAGAGGGAAGAGCAATTGCTGACAGAAGGACAAGGTTTTGCTCAATATTTCCTGAGCAAAGCAACAATAAGAGCAGAACCTTCTTGAGAGAACTGAAGAAAAGTTTAAGGACTAGGCAGCATCTTTTTTTATAAGGGGAGATGAGGACAGCATGGGGCATGGGTTGAACTGATGAGGGGTGAAAGAGAGAAATAGGGCAGTTTTGATTGAGATGACTACAGCGTGTGAGCTATAAATTGAATGATAGGGATTAAAGTAGATGTTGGAGTTCCCCAAAATGTTCATGCTAAAGTAGTGGCATGTGACTGATGTAGGTTTGTGGCTTAAATGAGGGATAGTGAGAACCAGTTTTGAATGATGTATCTAGTTGGAGAAGGATGAATCCTAACAGGAGGGCCCAATGTGTCCATATGTTGCTGGTCTTTGGCATTGATTCGAATGATGGCAGGTTAGAAGATCAGAGGTTAATCCACTGAGGGAGTGGTGGGTGCCCAGTTGGATACTATGGGTAAGGCAGGTCCCTCAGAGGCCTTGGAAAATGGTGGTAGCAGCCCAGGTAGGTACTATGGGTAGAGTGTGCATGTAAGAAAACTAGGTTAGTGTAGAGTAAAGTTAAGTTCAGGATAAGAAAGACAGAATGAGGCACTGAAGCCAAAGGGTTTTTCACCTGCTGCAGAGTTTATAGCAGGACAGGATCCATGGAACACTACAGAGATCAGTGGGGGGGGGAAGAAACAAAACAAGGAATTAAAAGAGACACAGGAGGAATAAATAACTCCCACTGTACTGGTCAGAATAGGAGAAGAGTCAAGTGTGGTGTCAGTAGCAGTTAAAATTAAGTGGTAGCCAATGGGGGTTGAGAAGGACTAGAGGGGAGTTTGAGTGTATTTAACGAGTGCTGGGGTGGGTGTGAGTGGGTGGGAGAAAATTAAATTTCAGCTCAGCTGGGTCCCAGAGGAGCTCTACCTCCATACCTCTTTCAGTGGCTCCAAGGGAGGGTGACAGCAGCTTTACCTGGACTGTGGAGGTGGTCTGATACAGGATTCAGCCCTGGCAAGCTTATCTGGAGCCTATTGGGAAGTAGGAGGGTTATGGAATTAATAAAATATATTAAAATGGGAAGGCTGGTAACTTAAACAAAAGCAGGGGCAGAGGTGTAGAGAAAGGAAGGAGAGCACGGCCCCAGTAGGGAGTGGCAGCCAAGCAAGGGACATGGCTGGGGAATTACAAAGAAAAAAGGATTAAGGAGTCTAAAAAGAAAAAGCCCACACTAGTAAGGCTGAACTAGCTCCAAAATGCAACAATCAACAGCAGTCCAATCAGTGGCTCGGAACAGTAATTAAATAATTGCTTGTACAATCTGGTTTACTGGAAACAGTGTGTTAGATAACATGCATGTGCAGTAGGGTCCTGAACTAGCCCACTGCATACTAATGTAATTCCTTTGTTTCTCTTCCCCTTTATAAGCCCTGAAGCAGCCCTCTTCCCTCACAACTCTGCCCAGCAGCGGAGTCTGAACTTGGGGATTGCCAGAGCCTTTAAGAGGTAAAACCTTCTGTACTACAGCCTGCCGTGTAGCTCTTCCTGCCCACCCATCCACCCACTCCCCCACCCAGGGGCGGTGCTTCATTTATTGCTGTTGGCAGGTCACGTGTCATATCACATGACCTACCCTTCACTTTCCCACTTGCAGCTTATACACTCCAACCACTAGGGGTTGCTGCACTTTCCACTCTGGCACCTCTATCCACTCTCTACTCTTTCCTAGCAACTATTGCAATCCCTGTCCACTAAAGGTCTCTGCAGTTCCCTCCTAATCCTTTCTGCTATCTTCTTTCCTCACTCCTTCCCTTCAGTCCACCACTAGGCCCCCTGCAAGCCTCAAACCTTGCACCCCTTACTCCAAAGTCTGAAGCCTAACCACCAAACCAACGAACCAGGCCAATATCTACCTCTACTTTCAAGCTTTTAACCCTTCCTTCTTAGAAACAAAAATTTCTGTCCTGTGTCCTATAACTGCTCTCAAACCAAGTACCCTTGCTATCAGAGTCAGCAGCTCTACCTCTTAACCATTGTATCTGGCTATCTTGTTCTTACTTTCTAAGACTTTCATAGTCTCCTACCCCTCCAGTCAGCCAAAATATTTAGTCATTTCTCTCTTGCTGCCACTGTAGGCATTGAACCCTGTACCCTCACTGTGTCACTCAGAAGCTCCACCACTCAGCTATCACATCAGACTATTGTTTGTGATAGGTTTTAAGACTGTAAAAGCCTCTAACCCTCATAGTCTGCTAAAATATTTTCTGAGTGTTACTGCAGGCTTTGAGCCCTGCTCCCTGCTGCTGCAGCTACTGTCTTGGGACCTTTTCTGTCACCCTAGGGAAGCCTTAAACCTGGTGCCCTGTGTGCTTGAGGAAGGGGCTCTGCCACTGTACCAAGGTGGCAACTATACTTATGGGTAGACCTTTCACCCTCTTCTACCCATCTCATTACTGCTATCAGCAAACCCATCCTGTTGTCCCCCTTCCCCTCTTCTCACCTCTTCCATCCAAATCCAGTCCCTACCATCTTCCCCTCCATCATCTAAGTTCCCCCATTTTTCTTCACTTCAGCTCTCACGCCCTTACCAATCATGCATGCACACCTCCTGCCTACCTGCCTCTCTCTCCTCTTCCTCCTATTGCCTTCCGCTAACCCTAATGTCCCTGTTAACCCTCATCCTCACTACTCTAGTGCTCATACCTGCCCTCCTGCTCTCCCCTCCTTCTATGCCACTGCCCCGCCCCCTTCCTCCTCCTCCACTCACCCCATATGCTCCTCTCCTCAACCCCATCTAGACACTACCTTTCCTCCCCTTTGTTCCTCAGGCATCTTATCCTCAAGCCTTCCCAGCCTGTGCTGCCCTACACCCTGTGCTACGAAACCCCCCTTCTCTTCCTATCACCCCAGCATAAACTTTCCCTCTGCCACCCTCTGTCCAGAGCGGCTCTCCTCCTTCTGCTCCTGACTGGTAACATACATCCCAATCCCGGTCCAGCTTGCAAAGGCTCCTCAAAGGAATCCACCAGACTTCATATTGCTTCCATGAACATATGTAGCCTCCTTAAAAAATTTGACTCTCTCTCAATTGCTGGGTTGCGGTTCATAAACCTGACGTTATCTCAATAGTTGAAACTTGGTTGTCAGACTCTACCCCTGACTCCCTGGTCTCACTCCCTGGCTACTCCCTTTATCGGGAGGACCATGTTAGTAAGGGGTGGTGGCTGTGCCATTTATGTCAAAACGCTCTTGTTGGACTAGCCCTCCCAGCCCTGGTCCTTGACTTCAGGGCTCAGGCCCTAATCCTAAAACTATCTCCTGATCCCTCTAGGGGTCCCATCTACCCTGACTACAGCATACATATCTCCAAAATCAAGCAAAAGCACTAGGCCCACTAATTGATTATCCTACCTCCCTACCCCACTCCTCCGACCAAATCCTTGTGGGGGACTTGAACATCAATTGGCTTAGCCCTCCATCCACTTCCACCCATGACGCCTTTGCAGCCATCAACCTAACCCAACTAGTCTCCCAACCCACTAGAGTGAATCCTAGAATGGGCTGTAGCACACTCCTGGATGTGGTCCTCACAAACTGCCCTAACCGCATCCACAAAATCCAAATCCTCCCAAACTGCCTTAGCGACCACTCCCCGGTTCTCTTCTATTGGTCAACCTCCTTACCCAAACCCACAACACAAACTACCCTTCGGCGATGTCTTAGGCCTGGTGGGCTGAAAGGTCTTAAGCAACTCCTAGCCCTCATAGACTGGTCCCCTATACTAAATGCCCCGGACATTGACACGGCCCTTACCTTCTTTATCCACACCTTCAACTCTGCTTGCGACATTTTTGCACCCATAACTTCATGCGGTCCAAAGTAAGACATACCCCTGAGTTACCCCCAACCGCACCAACTTCTTAAGCACAGGGACAATCTATGGCACATTGCCATGGAAACAGGCCGCCCAGCTGACAGGCTGGCCTATGCTGCTGTCTGGAACAAATGTACATGGGCCATCCGCAAAGCGAAGGCTGAGCACTATCAAGTCTCCCTCACTTCCTCATGGGGGAATGCTAGGACCTTCTGGGACAACATTAAGCAGCTGAATGGTGGCACGCGTTCCCCCCCACCTTCGCTTATCAACATTAATGGTTCGGTCTCCTCAGACCCTGTCCTTATTGCCAACCACCTCAACAAATCTTTCACAGACCTTAGCCCGGTGCTCCCAGATAATTTCTTCCTCCCCTCCCTCCAGGTCTGTCCCTATTTTCCCATGCCTTGTTCTACCTGCACGAGTCACTGCCCAGGAAGTCAGACCTTACCTACAAGGCCTTAAAGAGTAACACAATTGGCGATGACTCCCTTGACCTCAGTCTTCTCCATCAGGTTCTGGATCTGGTTATCTCACCAATCACCAGCCTCTTTAACAAATCTCTCTGCCTAGAGCAATTCCCTCTGCCTGGAGACAGCTACTGTCACCCCAATACACAAGGGGGAGTGATAGGACCCTCCCTAGCAATTATCGGACTATCTCAATCCTCTCTTCTCTCTCTAAGGCCTTAGAAAAGTGGCCACCCAAATCTCTGAATACCTCAATAAATATAGCATCCTGTGCCCAGAACAACATGGTTTCCAGAGCAGGTCCAACAGCCAATACTGCCCTCCTGGAGTTCTCTAACTTTCTTCACACCTCACTGGTATCTGGCTCCTAGCAGGTGCAGTGTTCATTGACTTATCAAAGCCTTTGATACTGTCTCCCGCCCCTTCTGATAGCTACCCTTAGTCACTTAGGCTTTGCCACTGGGCCTGTTCCTGGTGCTCCAGCTACTTGTCGGCCTGCTCTAGCGTGTGAAAATCAATGAAACTTTCAGCACATGCCCTATCTCTCCGGAGTCCCTCAGGGCTTCATTCTTGGGCCCTTGCTCTTTTCCCTTTTTCTCAACTCCTGCACAGTGTATGTACTGGTAAAATCCTTCTTCATGCAGATGATGCTGTACTCTTTGCCTCAAACGTAATCCCATCTCACTTCAGGATTCTCTGCAGAAATCCTACAATGGCCCTTGAAGCCTGGTTTACTGAGTACACTGACATAATTAATCTAAAGAAAACCAAAACCATGCTCTTTGCACACCCCAAAATAAATCCAGTAACTTTCCTCTCATGATCCACTCCACCTCTAAACTCCCTATTGAGCTAGTTCACTCTTATAAATACCTAAGTGTAACCTTTGACCCTGCCTCTCTTTTCATGCTCACATCTCTGCCCTTGCCTCAGCCTCTAACACTTGGCTGGGTATCCTCTATCGTCATAAAACTGCCTCCCCACGGATGCCCTCTGACTTGCAGTCAGATCCTCTATTCTATCTCTGGTAGACTATGGCCTACCTGTGATAGTGCAACAGACCAGACTGCCCTGCACAAGATCTGCCTCACCTTAAACAAGGTCTGCAGGCTCATAACTGGGGCTCCTAGTCTAACCCACTTGCCTTCTTTACATCATGGCTAATCTACAACCTAGATGCGCCTCAAATATCAAGCGTGCCTCCTAACAAAAAAATCACTCCTTGGGGCTATCCCACGGGTCTGTCAACCACTATCCACCAAGCAAACCCTACAGTGCATACCCGTAAATCACAAAACTGCACTGGTTATACGAGGCGAGAACCTTGTATGGTCAGGCTTACCCTACAGAGCCCCTGCTGGTATAACACCCTCCCCACCAGAATCACTGATGCCGCCTCGTTTTCTTATTTCAAAACTAGCCTTAAAATCACCTGCTCTCAACACGCGGCTGTACCTGCCTCTAAGCCTCTTCCTATCCTTCCAGACAAACCTCACTGGAGCCCTCTCTGACCTTTGTCCAGCTCTGCCTTACGTGCTACTATCTTCCCATTCCTCTCCTGATGTCTTCCACCCAGCCTTACCTTTATCTGCCACTGAATCAATCTCCATGTAACTACTGTATATTGTCTGCACTGTAAAGCACACATGTAAGCCTGTTGTATACTGTGTTTGACATATGCCTGTATTTTTGGCTGATTCCTAAATGTATTCTGATTTTTTGTCTGCCTTGATGTTTGTTTCTTGCACTGTTTTGTCCTCACTGTGATGAGGTACCTTTGCAAATGAGCCTCTGGCTCAAAGGTTGTTAAACTGATGTTCTAATAAATAAATAAAATAAATAAGATAAACGCAGTGTGCAAAATAACTGAGCTAACAAGGACAGCAGTTTCAACCTATTTTTAACAGTAAAACATTCGCTCAGAGGCATAAACTTGGAAAAAAATAAATTTAACCCGTGAGCAGAGGGCCCAGAGGCACCGAGCCAATGAGGAGGCAGCAGAAAGGTGCTAAATTAAATTTCAGCTCAGTGGGGTCCTGGCAGAGCTCTGTCTTCATAACTGTTTCAGTGGCTTCAATGGAGGGCAACAGCAGCTTTGGCTGGACCATGGAGGCAGTCTAACACAAGATTCAACCCGGGTGGGATTAGCTGAAGGCTGATTCAATGGCTCCAAGGGAGGACAGCAGCTTTGGTTGGACTGTGGAGGTGGTCTGATGCAGGATTCAGCCCAGGCAGGCTTAGCTGGAGCATGCTGCATGATAAAGGGTTTACTGGCTTGAGTCCATCAGGATGCAATGCAGTGTCTCAGGTTACTGCATGACAAATGAGGTTAAATGTGCAGAAGCCAGCAGGATGCAGTGCACTGTCTCAGGTTAGTACATTACTAAAAGGATTAACTGCCTGTGAAATTGCCCTGTTTCCTCAACTAGCTCTGCTGCAAAACAAAAACATGCAAACACAGAAATTTATCAGGCAGAGAAACATCACAATCCATCCAGTCTGCTTTGTTACTACCTAACCTGCTATGATGTGAGATGACAACAGTATTATATGACTGTAATTTGAATGCTGCAGTATTTCATGACATCCTGGCAGTCTGCCTGTAAACCCTTTAACATTTCATTTCATTCTTTATTTTTTATACTTGTAAGCCTGATAAGCTTTACTGACCATTTTCATAGGCTAAAGTGGCAACAAATACATATAAATAAAGAATATGTTCATAGTCATACTATAAGTACAGCAACAAACACATCTACAGTAACATGTGCTATCAACAAATAAAAAATTAGCAAGTACATTCCTGTTGGAGCTGAAAATGCTTTTTTAGTCTAGTTTCAAAAGTCCAGACTGTTTACAGTTCAAACAATCAAACGGAAGGAATTGAAGAAACGAGGACTCTGTATTGGAAAGACCTCTCCCCAACTACTTTTTTAAAAGTGGGAGTTTAAACGAAATCTGTGTTGAGTTCTAGTGCCCTTGATATTGATATATCTTTGAAATGGTAAACAAACTGATGCAGGTAGAATTCCAGAGATCCTTTAAATAGTAAAATACCCATTTTCAGTGATATTCTGTTCTGGAGAGATAAACTGTTGGACTGCTTTAAAGTAAGTAACGATGTGTATGAGTGGAGACACAGAGCATTAATCTTATGATGGAGTTATAAATTGCAGTGTTCCCTTTTTTATCTGCCCCTTGCTTATCCGCCACCCTCCCCTACCACCAGCTTTTTGCAATGTACCAGTCTGCAACAATGTTAAATACCTTGTTTTTCTGCCACCCTCATCTGCCATCCACAGGGTTTTCCTTTGAACAGGCAGTATCTCTCTAGTGTTAATTGCCCTCATTCTTCCACTATCCTTCCACCGTGATGTCATGACGTTATCAATCCCAGTGTCTTGGAAGTCGATGGTGCGATTTAAAAAAATGTTATATATAGTGCTGTACTGTATCTGATTTTGTATTTTGTGAAACAAACAACTGTGCTATTACACTGATACTGCATTGCCCTGTAAAAACAAGAGCTGTTTTCTCCAGCATCCACACTGTCACCCCCCACATCATGTCTTCCTCATTTTCCAGTTCGAACAGCTCGCGATTTCCTGCCACAAAGAATCACAGTTGTGATCCCAAAACTAGCACAGTTAAAAGATAAAAAAAGTGTTTTTATTTCCTAAACTCCTGTTTTTGTGGCAATACTGTACAATAATTATGATGGCATTGTATGCTTGTGTCCATGAAGCCAGTGGTGGCATCATCGACATCTGAGAATTTGACAGCAGATAAAGGCCTAGAGGTCTAACAAGTCTGCTCCAGATGTGCAGCTAGCACTCTATTCTGCAGCTGCCCCTCCCTTCCACACTTCCCCTTCATTAACCCTTCCCCTTGTCCTGTCCCATCCTCGTTTGAAGCAGTCCACTGTTCTACTGCATACCACTTCAGCAGGTAATGCATTCCACCTAGCCACCACCCTCTCTGTAAAAAAGTGTCTCCTCATCTCCCTCCTGAACCTTCCTCGCTCCAGTCTCATATCATGGCCCCTGGTGGTCCTCCCCTTCCTTACTTTGAACAGTCCCTCTGTACCCATCTTGTTTATTCCTTTCATGTATTTAAAGGTTTCAATCATGTCACCCCTGTCTCTCCTCTCCTCCAGTGAGTACATGTTCAACTCCTTCAACCTCCTCTCATATGATAAGTCCCCCAGCCCCTTGATCATCTTTGTCGCTCTGTGCTTCACCCCCTCCAGTAACTCAATGTCTCTCTTCAGATATGGGCGCCAGTACTTCATGCAGTACTCCAGGTGTGGTCTAACTAATGACCTATACAGTGGCAGAATCACCTCCTCCCACCTTGAGGATATACCCCTTGCAATACAACCCAGCATTTTGTTGGCCTTTGCAGCTGCCTTCCTACATTGTGCTGAGTTGTTCATTGACCTTGTAATGAGCACCCCCAGATCCTTCTCCTCCTCTGTCCAGGCTAGCTGCACTCCCCCTAGCTGGTAACTCCTCCTTGGGTTCTTCATCCCAAAATGCAGCACCTTGCACTTTTTGGCATTAAAGGCCAGTTGCCAGGTGTCTGACCAGGTTTCAAGCTTTGCCAGATCATCCTGCAACCCTGCCATCCCCTAGGTCATCCACCATCGTACCTACCTTGGTATCATCAGCAAACAGACTGATCTTGCTCTTGATGTCCTATGATATGTCTGCAATAAATATACCAAACAACACTGGTTCCAACACTGAGCCTATAGAACACCGCTCGTCACTGCCCTTGGGTGTGGCTCCCACCCACCACCACCCTCTGTTGCCTTCCCTGCAGCCAGTTTCCTACCCATCTCACCAGCTTTGCACCCACCCCTGTGCCTACTGCTTCCTTCCCAGCCTTCCATGTGGCACTGGGTCAGAATGCCTTACTGAAGTCAGATACAGGACATCCACTGCATGGCCCCTGTCCAGTTGCCTAGTTACCCAGTCCATAGAACTCGACCAGGTTGGTTTGGCAAGATCTGCCACGTATGAAGCCATGCTGTCTGCTGTCCTGTAGTCTCTTGGCCTCTAGGGAGGCCCAGCCTCTCCTTCAGGATAGTCTCCACTAGCTTACCCACGTTGGATGTGAGGCTCACTGGTCTGTAGTTTCTCGGTTCATCCTTGGGGCCACTCTTGTGGAGGGCACCACATGAGCCATCCTCAGTCTGAGGTACACACCCTGAATGTAGTGAGGCATTAAATAGGTCTGCCAAAGGTCCTGCAGGACCTCTGCCCATCCTTCAGTACCCTGGGGTGGATGCCATCTGGGCCTGGCGTCTTGTCCACCCACCCTCAATGCCTTCAAACCCTCTCAAACTCTGCTCACCATGATTTCCTATCTGTCACCACTTCCCTCCTGCTTCTGCCATTTTCCCACCTTGGGTGTCACCCCCCTCTTCTCTTTAGTAAATACTGAGCAGAAGTACTCATTTAATGCTTCGCCTTATCGCACCCTGCTTCCACCCATGCATCAGATTCATTCTGCATTCTCCTGCAGATTCCATGGTTCTCCTGTTGGCTACCACATCTGCATCAATGTCTGCACCTGGTTAATGGTGTTTATACAGCAACTGTATTGTTACCATTGCCCTTTTTTGTAAAATTACCTAGCAAACCAGTGTCGGGTTGTGTGGGGGGGGGCGGTCTAGATGAACAGGGAATAGAAGAAGTTGGGCTTGAGCAGTGGACATGGTGTAGTGTATGTTGGAAAGTGGACAATGAGGAACATGCTACAGAATGTCAGAGCCAGTGGTTCATAAATGAACATGTCTGGTGCTTAATGCTATCCAAAAAGCACTCGTTGTGAAGTTTGCTGCTGCGAATCCCAGTTATAACCAACAGGATGTGGAACTACATTTCTCCACATCATGTTGTGGCTCGGAGAACTGTGGGGTCTGGGGACATTCTAACACAAACCTGGGCACTACTATACAGTACTTTAATGGACCTCTCTTACCCACCAAATTATCTCTGCACCAAACTGGGCTGATAAAGGAGCGAACACTGTACATTAAGTTTATCAAACCTTTTACAACTCATTGCAGAATAAACTAATGCAAGACAGATGCTATACCACCTTTGGATGTCATATAAAATGTTTTTAAGTTCAACATGTTATATAATACATGGTTACCTTTTTTCCAGTGGTTTCAAAATATTGTTCTTAACATCTAACTCTTATGGATGACTACTTGAATTCAAGTCTATCAAACGCTTCAAGAGGGTCATTAAGAGCAACAATTTTCCCATTAGTTTGTCAATCCAAACTGTCACTGCAGCGCAAGTCTACACACCTGCAATTTAAAACTGTAACTGAAAATATTTGTTTTAACTTAGTAGCTTTGCTATGTGGTTTTCTCCAGTCTCAGATCAGATTTTTGAACTGGTGAGTTTGCTACAAGCCCATGTGCACCAAAGATAAGGTGCACTGGGCTTATCTAACCAATCTAAAAGATTCTCTATCCCATGCATAGAGATGTGGCAAAGTTTAGTTTTGCTGAAGAAGTTCCAGCAAAGTCAGCAATTTCACCTCGCAAAATATGTTGTGAATTTCACACATTCCACAAAAATTTAGTGGATGCGAAAATGTGAAATTCCACCTGCAAAATGCAGAATTTCACCCACGAAGTGTGGAATTTCTTCCACAAATGGCAGAATTTCACCCACAAAGCATTGAATTCTGCCCACGAGTAGCAAAATTCCACCACTCGTGCAAAGTTCTGCTGCTTACAGGCAAAATTCTGCACTTTCCAGGAGAAATTCCATTTCGTGGGCAGATTTCGCATTTAGCATCCATTAAATATTTCATGAAATGCATGAAATTCACAAAATATTTTGTGGAGTGGAGTTTGCCAACTTCACCCATCTCTGCCATGCAGCAATTGCTGCAAGTTAAACAAACATTCTGTGGTCTGGCTTCCGGCAATCCTGAGGACCCTTTTCCAGAGCTTGCAGCAGCTATTTAGCACAAACTGCCATAAATTGGGAAAACTGTCACAGCTGTGTCCAACCTACTAAATTCAGGAAGCAGTTGTGACAAACCTGTTTGGTACACGCTGCCAGAGGTAAAGTAGTAGTGCAGGGCTTGACACAAGCCCTGCTCCAAACCCATTGACAATGCAGCCCTAGATCTGAATGTACTCCCAGTTCAGGTTACTGGACTTATTGGTATCTTATTTTGTTGATTTTTTTTCTACAGAGTTTCAAATTGTTTATTATATTCACTTTATATGGCATCCAATGTTGGTATGGCATCTGTCTTTGCATTAGAAGTAGTCAAAATGAGAGTAATGTGGAATTAATTTTCAGGGTGTACAGTATATGTCAATAGGCAATTAAGGGACTAAAATAGAAAACATTTATTATAGTATAATTATTATGTACACCTGTTTTTGGATTTACTTGCTCAGTCACCCAACCGTCATGTCACTGTTTTATTACCCTGAATTTTATTTCTATATAATTACTGGTATCCCTTTTTCCATAGGAAACCATGACATAATTTGCCATAATAAAGGAGTGTTTATTATGGCAAATACATTCATGGCTTCCCTCACTCTGCTCAGGTGCCCGCTGCACTAGTTGCCGACTGCTCTCTGCTTCCTTTCTCTCCCGAAAGAAACATTAAACTGCTAATCATATTCGGATGAAAGTTATTTTTTAAACCTACCACAACATTCTATTTTTTAAATTCCCCAGCAAAAATAAACCTCTAAATGAATAAAAAAAAAAGATGAATGAGACTGAACCACGGGCTGTGACTGGACCGCTGCAACTAATTTTATTTTATATAATTGCTGAGGCGAAAAAGGGAAATGCAGCAATCATCATATATAAAATAAAATATGGGTCAGTGTGTAAACTTGAAGTTTACACACCACTCCTATTAGATGCTAGTCATAAACCCCTCAAGCTTTGCTCTCGGGGTTTATGTTGCATCTAACCTCTCGGGAGTGTGTAAACTTCTTGTCACAGCCCAACCCATACTTTATTCTATTTAGGACTGATTCATTTGGGCTGTTTATAACTCAAATGTAGATGCTGTACAACCATTGGAAATCATATAAAATGAAAATAATAAGTCATCACCTCTGTAGAGCAGTTCCATACTAAACAAGAACAAACATGGGCAGGTTTATAATTAGGGGTGTGGTAAAAGTATCTGTTCTGTAGGTGGAATGTACAGCAAGTGAAAGTCTGACTTCAACTTCTGTGAAAGTTCAGAAAACTACTTCGAACATTTGCAGAAATTTCATTTGCACTCCTGATATACAAAATTGATCCCTGTGGCTAGCAGTTCTCCTCAACCCCACACCTATACACCTGTGTGTTTAAAAAAAAAAAAAAAAATCAGCCCCCCCCACTCAATCATGCACCCATCCTATGTGTTTTAAAAAAATAATTCATAACCCTGGTGACTAGCGGTCTCTCCCGCACCTGATCAGCACTCACCCACTGACTGGGTATTAAAAAAACTGCTACTCAATCTCTGGTGGCTAGCAGCCCCTTCCCCAACCTGATCACCAGTGTCCATTGCTGCCCAACCCCTATCTGTATCACAGATCCCTCATACAGTGAAAAACAAGTTTCCCTGGTGGTCTAGTGAACCCCATCCCTCCCTATCCCAGATCAGAAATTTTTATTCACTGGTGGTCTAGTGGCCCCCACCATGGCAGGTAGTGTCCCACCCACTCCCCATCCTGAAACAAAGTGGGCCACCAGCACAGTCCTCTGCTCACCTCCACAGCCAGCAACTCACTGAGGCGTCAATGAGTCAGCATATGCTGTATGTGCATGTTATTCATTCACATCTCAGTGGGCTGTCAGCTGTGAAGAAAAAAGAAGGGCATGCGGGGTCCCGCCTCAGTTCTGGGATAGAGGGATGAGATGAGACACTACCTGCCAGGAGTGAGGCATGTGGGCTTCAAAACCACCAGGGAATAAGTAAAAAAAATATATGTATACTTTTGTCCAGGGATAGGGAGGGATGGGGTTCACTAGACCACTGGGGAAAATATATGATTTTTCACTGTATGGGAGATCTGGGATAGGGTTGGGGGAGTCAGGCAGTACTGGAAACTGGTGATCTGTTGGTGAGGAGGACTGCTATCCACCAGTGACAGTGGTTGTTTTCTAATACACATTGGGTGGGTGGTGATGCTGGGGTGGGAGGGACCCTGAATAACAGGGTTATTTATTTTATAACTCATTGGGTGGATGGGTGATGGGGTTGGGGAGCGACCAGTAGCCACCAGGGCTTTCTAATGAATTCACATCAGGCGGGCTGGTGATTTGGTGGGGGAAGGTATGACTGGTTATAGAGGGATGTAAAACAATGCTTTGGTGGGTGAAATTTCACCCCAAGCATGCAGAGGTTTTGCAGTGTACAACAGGTGGAAGCTTGGAAACATTCATAAATGTTAATAGGTTTCTGTGACAGTTCAGCTGAGGCACAACTGGCAACTTTCATACATTTCTGTTTGTGATCGATATGCTTTTCTTTTATATGGGAGAAACACAATGGCATCAAGAGGCACTGCAGGATTGGCAATGAAAACAGTTCCCTATAGAATGTATAGGAAGAAATTGAGAACTGTTTAGTTTTGTAACAGTTCTCATGCATGACATTGTTGACTTGAGTATGGTCCCAGAGATTGTCCCCTTCTTTCCTCTATACCTCCAATGCTGTTCACCCTGGTCTGTTTGTCTCGGTACAACTTCCTCATTGGGCTGAAGACTGCTCTTCTAAAATCTAGAGGCTCAGTTTTCAGAGCCCCATGAATGTTGCAAGCCCCTGATTCACCAATCATTTGAATGATGGGGGCTTGCAGCATTCTCTCAGCTGGAGAGTAGGATTTTCAATTCTGTGCCCCAAATGCCAAAAGTTAAATTAGGTTTTTCCTGGTCTAATTTTCACCATTTTGGGGATCCTCTTTACTGGGCTTGTGCTAAATCTTTGGTGCAAGCTGCCATAAATTGTGGAAACTGTCACAACTGCGACGATGTACTAAAATCAAGTGCAGTTGTGTCAAAGGAGTTGAGCAGCTGCACAAAAAATGGTGTTGATGTGAATCTTACATCACCATTTGAAAATCAAGCCCTAGGACTTCAGTTTTTGATAGCGGTATTCTGGCCTTGAGGGCCAGCTTGATCAAAATAAAGTAATGGGTACTGGACCCCAATGTCTACCCTATTCTCACCCCACCCATCTTCTCCAAGTTAGTGAGCATCAAATAAAGAATGGCCAACTGTCTAATTGGATCCTTAACTTGCTGCACCAGTGGGCAGTCCTGCAATTTATCCAATAGGACATGATGTCTGGTGCACCTGTTCCTGGAATGTCCCATCGATATCTGGCAAGTTCAGATCACCCACCACCACTTTCCTCTTCTTCACTCCTTGCTAGTTCTTTCTGAGCTCCTTATCTCTCACTTTCCATGTCTTGATGGACTATTTATTACTTCTACCCATTTATTCTTGCCGAGGGCTCCATGAGTGTATATGCTGATGCCCCAGCAAAACCTCACAGCTCGTCATTGCTTCGATAATGATAGATCATTGTAAAGACCACTATGGATCCTGGAATGGCATCCCCAGGTCTTGGACCTCCTCCCTGAATCAGTTCTGACTCAGAGTTGATTATAAGAAAATACAGATGGTGTGGGCACCACCTCCACAATAAACACATTACTTTTCTGATGACACAATGCCAATCATAATTGTGGTCGACATAGTGCCATCGCTATGATGGCAGTCAATGGATTTTCTGTTGCACCAGCATCATAGATCTCTGTGAAATGAACCCACATTGACTGTGTTTCTATTTTGCTTCCACTGGTGTGACCATCCTCCACAGCCTCTATACCTTTCCTGGCAAAAAATATTTAACCACTGATTTAATTCCTCTGACTGTTCCCTCCTTACTCTGTCTTTCCATTCCCCACTCCAGACATGGAGATCCTCAGAAAAGACCAGGGAGGTCAAGTGTGCTTGCAATCTGTCCTCCAAACTCTGAAAATTCTGATACACTTGCCTACAGACTGGTTTGCCACAATCTTCCTTATTCTGTATATGTCCCTGATAGCTGATTCCCCAGGAAGGCACCATACCATACTCCACACCTTCTCTCCCCAACAACCACCATCTCTATACTCTGATCATAGAATTTCCACCACTAAGACTCTCCTAGCTGCCTTCTTCTTACTCTCACCCCGGGTGCAACTAGGTTATCACTCCCATCTCTCCCTACACACCCAAAGTCCACCAGGTGGACTAAGGTACCTGAGTAAGAGGAGACCATTATGGTTTTCCAAAGAGGTAGCAAAGAAAGTGAAAGCCAAAAAGATTGCATTCAGGCAATACAAAAAGACACAGGCAGAAGGGGATAGGGAGAAGTACCAGGAGAAACAAAGGGAGGCAGGGAAGTCAGTAAGGGAAGCCAAAGCTCAGAGAAGAACACATTGCAAAATCAGTGGTTAAAGGGGACAAAACTTTTACAGGTACATAAGGAAAAAGAAGGACAAAGGGAGGGATAGTGAGACTGAAGGGGAGGATGGGAGCCCGCGTGGAGGATGACAACAGTAAAGCTGACGATTGAACAGGTATTTCTGCTCAGTCTTTACTAAGGAAGAGGGGGTAATGGGTCTGAAGGGAGTACAAGGGGTGAGAATGGTGCAGAAATGGACACAAGTCCCTTACACAGAAAGGGTCCTGAAGGAACTGGAAGTAATAAGAGCTGATAAAGCAATGGGGCCAGATGGGTGCACCCAGGGTCCTTAAAGAACTAAGAGAGGTGGTGGCTGAACTCTCTGGCTATCCTGTTCAGCCAATCACTGGAAACAGGGAGGTACCCAAAGACTGGAGGACAGCAGATGTAGTCCCTTTATACAAAAGGGGAACAAAGAGGAAGCAGGAACTACAGACCAGTCAGCCTCACCTCGGTAGTGGGAAAGATCATGGAAGCACTACTGAAGGAGAGATGGTGGAACATCTGGTTGTCAATGGACTACAGGACCCAGGCAGCATGGTTTCACCAGGGAGTCATGTCAGACCAACCTCATTGAATTTTGACTGGGTGATGAGGGAGGTGGATCAGGGGAGGCAGGGACATGGCCTCTGGACTTCAGCAAGGCCTTTGACACTGTGCCACATAGAAGACTATTGCACAAACTGGGGAATATGGGTGTGGGCAGGACAGTAGTGTGGTGGGTAGGTAACTGGCTGGGTGGCAGGACACAGAGGGTGGTGAAATGGCCGTTCACTCCACAGAGGAGAGCACCATGGGGTACCATAGGGATCAGTGCTGGGACCGTCCTATTCAACATCTTCATCAGTGACATTGCACAGGATATAGAAGGCAGAATTTCACTGTTAGCTGATGACACAAAGCTCTGTAATAGAGTAGACACACCAGAGGGTGTAGACAGAATGAGAAGGGACCTGCAGAAACTTGAAGAATGGTCAAGGGTTTGGCAGTTTAAATTCAATGCAAAGAAGTGCAAGATAATGCATATGGGTATGGCAAAAACCCTGGCACAATATATCAGTTGGGGGTGAGGATATAGCGGGCACCAAGCAGGAAAGGGATTCTGGGGGTTGTCATCTCTGATGACCTCAAGGTAGAGAAACAGTGTGACAAGGCATCAGGTAAAGCAAATAGGATGCTGGGATGTATAGGCAGGGCATCACCAGCAGGAAAAGGGAGGTCATAATTCCGCTATACAAGACACTAGTGAGGCCCCACCTGGAGTACAGTGTACAGTTCTGGAGACCATACCCTACGTAAGGACATGGACAGGGTAGAGAAGGTTCAGAGGAGGGCAACAAAGATGGTGCATGGGTTGCATCACAAGTCCTATGAAGACAGGTTGAAGGAACTGAACATGTACTCCCTGGAGGAGTGGAGGAGAGAGGGATATGATAGAGACATACAAGTATCTTCACAGGGAGGAACAGGGTGCAGGAAAACACTATTTTTAAGTGAAAAAGATGTTTCAGGACTAGAGGGCATGGGATGAAGTTGGAGGGAGGACGATTCAGAGGAAACATGAGAAAGAATTTCTTCACAGAACGGGTGGTGGACAAGTGGAACACCCTGCCAGAGGAAGTGGTGGGGGCTGAAACAATCACGGGATTTAAGAATGCATGGGATAAACATAAAGGAATTCTAGAGGTCAGGAGTAAGGGGAAATAGACTTCTAGGAAAACAAACTAAACTTACAAGCTCAAATGGGCAGACTAGGTGGGCCATAGGCCCTTATCTGCCGACACTGTCTATGTATCTATGTATCTATGAGTCTCCTGGGGCGCAAAGCAACTTGCTGTTGGGATTGTGTAAGATTAGTTGACCTATTTGTGGCTACCCCTGCCACCTTTCCCCTCCCCTCCTAACCACTCTCAATTCCCCTGGAAATGGGTCTCTGGGGGTGTGTGGCTGTGGGCGAGCCAGTGTTGCAGAAGAGCTATCTCTTCCTTCGCTGCTAACAACTGAGCATGGAGCTCTGCACAGGACCTGTAGAAGGGGTAGTGATCCCTCCTCCTCAGTAAAACTGTGGAGCTCCCTCATCCTCAATGCCATTCCTACCCTTCACTTTGAGTCCCCTTTTCATGCCCCCCTACTGTAACCTCCTTGTCCACCCCACACCAGATCCTTTTTCCCTTAACAGGGATATTCTCCCTTTCCTCAAAGTTGTGCTTCCTGGGAGACACATAACCTCCCTTTCTCTTCTGATGCCTGATGCTATCTCCATACCCTGAACTATTGAGACCCCACTTGGTGAACCTTCCTTTTCCCTGGGATTCTCTAGCCCCATCCAATGTGCTCCCTGTCACAAACGCACTCAGCGGGTCAACCCTCTACTCTCAAAATGCCAACCTCTGAGCACAGTCTTGTGAAGAGTTAACAGAACAAGGTAACCCTCTTGTTTATTTTGTGGGTTTAAATCAACCTTTAGTCTCAAGTTCTGGAGGGATTCAAACTGTGAACCTCTTGCTAGTGTACCCAATGCACAGGCTCAGATAATTCTGTCTTGAGGGGGCCACATATATTTGCCTATGGGCACCAAACCAGGTGTACAGAAATGAACCCTTGAACTTTAATAAAGACCTCCGATTATTCTTACCTTTTTCCAGTTTGGTATCACTATTCAAAGCTTATGCACAGTGTCTGCTTTAACCATATATGTTCTACTTGTAAAGGAAATACATCAAAGACAGACCAATTACGCTCTAAAAATGGAGTTTTACTAAAGTAGATAAATATGTAACACATAAAATACAGAACTAATATATCTGCAAAAACATACAAATCACTTAAACAAAACAGGTTTAAAAGTGCAGATTCCTACCACTAATACTCTCAGACTTGTCTGTTCTAAAGTAATTCTTCTCTCACAGTACTGTGGAAGTTTCTTTGTCAGAGTCCAAACATTTGTGTCACTGAAGGAAAAAAGAATAATCTTTACAAGCTGGTTTTCCCCACCTATTTTGCATGAGGTCACCTAGCTCCTCCCTGTCAGAATATATAACAAAATATATCTATTAAAAACTGGATGTCTTTTCCAAATATTAAATTCTGCAAACTCAGCATAACTCATGTTTCTTCAAATGACATCTCTTTGATCTTAGTCAATATCCTCTCTCACACAGGCATCAAGGAACATTTATGATTTTGCAGCAGTTTGCTAAAACTGGTTTCCTCCTCTAGAAGCGTCATACAATAGATATGATCACTCAAGCCTCTTCCAGCCTATAATACACTCATGGCTTTCATCTTTCAGTTGAGACCTGGGGAGGGGAGAGTGAGGTCACTCCAAGGGCACCAGGTTTCTCTCTGAAACCTGTGTGTGTGTGTGTGTGTGTGTGTGATCTCACATGCTGTTTCAGCATTTCTCATGGGAGACAGTCCATACACATTTTCATTATTACAAAAAATGATCATACAGCACTCACAACTGGCTGTCCATGTCACACCCTCATTCTGGTTGGTCTGCCCTTCATGCCTTATCAGAACCTTGGGTTCCCTTTCAGGCCTCTACATCTCCTTGAGAACATCATATTTGTTCTTTAGTTGTGTTAGGGGGCTGCTTGAGCTCCACCTTCCTCATAATCCCTGAGCCCACCATAGTCCATCCGGGCCTCTGACTAAGTACCCTCTGTGGCAGTGGTTGGTGGCATGGTGGTCCCTGAGGGGGGCAAAGATCCCTAGTACTTCTGCCAATTGTGCTCAAAACCTGGCAGCCTCTTACCTCAACCTAGAGAGGTGCCTACAAATGGGGCAACACTGCAGTTCCCTGAAAGTTCTTCTAAACACTGCTGTTCCACACCCACCACACAGCACCACTCCTTATGTCATCCTATGTACTCCTTAAGTATACCTCTACCCTCTTTTAGTGTTTTCTACAGTCTCTCTCTCCCTTTCACAGTTTCTTTTTTATGACACTGATATGTTTCTGCAGCCCTTGCACCTTTCTGTCACATGCTTGTCAAACATATCCTATTCCTAAAGAGTGAAATTGAAAACATTATGTAATTTAAATGTACAAATGTCCACTTATGTGATATAATCAGCAGCTCCTCATCTTTTGATTTTATTTGCTCTTTAGCTATCAGCCCATCCCTAGAGCAAGTCTATATACTCCTCCCAGCTAAGTATTAAATAATATGTGGAGTAGGGATGGGTGGGAGGGCAAAAATCTTGGCGAAATGCCTCCCAGTAACGTTCAGAGACGCATTAGTGCCTCCTCCAGCAGCCAGCAGAATGAACAGACAAAATGCCTCATTGATCAATTAAGGAGAGATTCAAATGAGCAACTCCTACTTGATTGGCTCCACTGTTTCTAGGCAAAGAATCCCCTTCCCCAGCAACCAAAAACAGTTAAACAGTTAAGGATTAAAACTAATCCTCCTCCAGTCAAGCCAGCAACAGTTAAGAGTTAAAGAAAGATTTAAGCTAATCCTCCACCAGACAAAGTACCTCACAAAATGACTCACAAAAAAAATCTCAAAGACAAAATGCCTCCTTAACAGATTCAGACTCACACTACAATCCCTCCCAGCAGTCAGAAGAATGAACAGACAAAGTGCCTCCTGTTAAGTAGGGGTTGGCCCATTCAATTAGGTGAGCAGGTTGCTGGCAGGTGAAGTAGCGAATGCTCACCCTGCAGTGGCGAAAAGGTTATTTAACTGAGCTAAAATATCCCACTCATCGGTGATGGTATGGTTGTCT
Organism: Neoceratodus forsteri; assembly: GCA_016271365.2. Lineage (NCBI taxonomy): Eukaryota > Metazoa > Chordata > Ceratodontiformes > Ceratodontidae > Neoceratodus > Neoceratodus forsteri. Next base: position 277,577,590 of record JADMNL010000026.1, on the reverse strand, counting down.
CTAACAATTTCTGAGGTAGAGATGAAGCCAGGTTGCAGCCCTTGATATCTTTCAAGATCTGCAAGCACTTGGCAGCATTATTGATGAGGAGTCCAGGGTGGGTTGGAAATAGTTGGCTTTAGCTGATTGAATGAGTTTAATGCAGTGGTTACTGGATGCTCTGAAGGATGCCCAGTCAGCTGATAGCTTGGTTTTATGCGCTTTCTTCCTAAGTGCATCTCTGGTGTGGAATGCTGATTTAGAAGTGGAAAACCATGAGCATGATCTCTTATCAACTCTATGTTTTATTTGGGAGGGGGTTTGTCAATGACCGTTAGGACAAGTTCTTGGAATTAGTGTGCAGGTCTCATCTATGGAATTGGCAAGGTAGAAGTCTTGCCATCTAATCAGGGCTAGGCTAGAAAGAAGGTATGGGACTATATTTGTGAACGCCTCCTTTGAAGGTAATCTTTGAGATGGACTTACAGAACCTACTTCCTGTGGTCACTTACATCATTGTAAAGACACCAGAGTAGGCAAATTTGTGTGGCCTGTCAACTAGGATAAAGTCTAGAAGAGAGCTGTTGACAGGATTTTTGCACTGGGCTTAGTGGGATGCTGGATATGTTGTAAAAGGCCATATTTATCATAAGGTCCTCGAGTGGTTTGGAACACTGGGAGAGCCAGTTGAGATTTAGGTCCCCAGGAAAATCATCACAAAGTTAGATGCCTTCAGTAATTTTCACAGGTAAGAAACTCAATTGCAGCCCCCTTAAGAAGGTCTGTAACAGCCTGTCATAAGGATAGACTCATTAGAGGGTAGGGATAATTTCAAGGTCATGCTTTCAAAACCTTTTGGCACTGAAGTTGATTCTGCAATAGAGACTGAGTAGTTGACCAGCATGTAGATAGCAGCCTCCCTCCTTGACTTTCTCTATCAGTCCTGAAAACATTGTTGGATGGGATATTGATAGCATGATGTGGTGTGGAACATTTTAACCAGGACTCTAAAATTACTAGAATGGTGGGTTTGGTGTAACAGGCACAGGCCTACATAAGATCACTTTTTTTCAGGATGCTACAGGTGTTTATGTGTAGAAGATAAATTCTTTTAGTTGAGGGAGGTCAGAAGGCACAGCAATCAGTGACAGGGGCCAGAGTTTAGCTCTAAATTTCCTGAGCAAAGCAACAATAAGAGCAGAACCTTCTGAGAGTATTGAAGAAAATTATAAGGACTAAGCAACATCTTTTTTTAAAGGGAGGAGAGCATGGGGCAATGGTTGAGTTGATGAGGGTGAAAGAGGCAAATAGGGCAGTTTGATTGAGATGCCTAGTGTATGGGCTATAAATTGAAGGATAGGGATTAGAGTAAATGTCGGAGTTCCCCAAGTTGTCCATGCCAGAGTAGTGCCATGTGTCGGAGACAGATTTGTGGCTTAAATGAGGTCTCCTGAGAACCAGTTTTGAATGATGTGTCTAGCTGGAGAAGGATGAATCCTAGCAGGAGGACCCAATGTGTTCATTCATTGCTGGTCATTGGCATTGATTTGAATGATGGCAGGAGAGAAGATCAGAGGTTAATCCATTGAGGGAATGGTGGGTCCCCAGTTGGATGCTATGGGTAAGCAGGTCCCTCAGAGGCCTTGGAAAATGTTGGTAGCAGCCCAGGTAGGTAGTATGGGTAGAGTGTGCCTGTAAGAAATCTAGGCTATTGTAGAGTAAAGTTAAGTTCAGTACTCAAGAGACAGAATTAGGCACCAAAGCACAAAGGTTTTTCACCCATTGCAGAGTTTATAGAAGGAGAGGATCCATGGAACACTACAGAGATCAGTGGGAGGAAAAGAAACAAACCAAAGAATTAAAAGAGACACAGGAGGAGTAAATAGCTCCCACTGTACAGGTCAGAATAAGAGAAGAGTCAAGTGTGGTGTCAGCAACTGTTGAAATTAAGAGGTCACCAATGGGGGTAGAGAAGGACTAGAGGGGAGGAGTTTAAGTGTATTTAAAAAGTGCCAGAGGTGGGCGTGAGCGGGTGGGAGAAAATTAAATTTTGGCTCAGCTGGGTCATGGAGGATCTCTGTCTCCATACCTCTTTCAGTTGCTCCAAGGGAGGGCAGCAGCAGGTTTGTCTTGACTGTAGAGGTGGTCTGATACAGGATTCAGCCCTGGAGGGCTTAGCTGGAGCCTACGGGGAAGGTAGGGTTATAGAATTAATAAACCTGTAAATTGCAGGGAGGCTGGTAACTTAAACAAAAGGAGGGGCAGAGGTGTAGAGAAAGGAAGGAGAGCATGGCCCCAGCAGGGAGCGGCAGCCAAGCAAAGGACAAGGCTTGGGAATTACAAAGAAAAAGGGATTTAGGAGATCTAAAAAAGAAAAGGATTAGGGAAATCTAAAAAGAAAAAAGCCCACACTAGTAAGGCTGAACTAGCTCCAAAATGTAATAATCAGCAACAGTCCAATCAGTTGACGTGGAACAGTAATTAAATAATTGCTAGTACAATCTGGTTTACTGGAAACATGTATGTTAGATAAGCAGCGTGCAAAATAACTGAGCTAACAAGGACAGCAGTTTCAACCTATTTATAACAGCAAAACATTCGTTCAGAGGCATAAATTGGGAAAAATAAATTTAACCAGTGAGCAGGGGGCCTGGCAGCACCAGAGCCAATGACGAGGCAGCAGAAAGATGCCAAAATTAAATTTCAACTCAGTGGGGTCCTGGCAGAGTTCTGTCTCCATAACTGTTTCAGTGGTTTCAAGGGAGGGTGGTAACAGCTTTTGCTGGACCGCAGAGGCAGTCTGATACAGGATTCAGACTAAGTGTGCTTAGCTGGAGCCTGATTCAGAAGCTCCAAGGGAGGGCAGCAGCAGCTTTAGTTGGACCGCAGAGGTGGTCTGACAGAGGATCCAGCATAGGCTAGCTTAGCTGGAGCCTAATTCAGTGGCTCCAAGGGAGGATGGCAGCAGCTTTGGCTGGACCACAGAGGCAGTCCAATGCAGGGCTCAGCCCAGGCGGGCTTAGCTGGAGAATGGTACAAGCTGCAATCGCTAGCCTTCTGTCTGGGCATTGACTTGTAATCAGATTGCCTGTAACTCATCTGCCATCACCTTGTCTCCATCAATTACTCTCATGTAACAATGTCAGATGTATTGTGTACCTGTCTAACATGCTGTGAGCTTGCTGTTTTACTCTGTAATGTATTCCATGCTCATTCCAATGTATGCAACTGATGTGAGGTACTGTAAATTACTTTCAATGTCTTTGTCTACTGTAACTACTGTAAATAGCATCAAATGTATGTATTCTTCTGCTATAACTAATCCCGGGTCACCCTGAAAAGGGACCTCTGGTTTCAGTGTGCTTACCCAGTTACCAAAATCTAAATAAATAAATAAATAAATAATAAAAGGGATTAAGTGGATTGAGTCCACCAGGATGCAACACACCGTCTCAGGTTACTGAATGATGAAAGGGATTAAATGTGCAGAGGCCAGCAGGATGCAGTGCACTGTCTCGGGTTATTGCATTACTAAAAGGATTGACTGCCTGTGAAATTGCCTTGTTTCTTCAATTAGCTCTGCTGCAGAACAAACACATACAAACATAGAAATGTATCAGGCAGAGAAACATCACAATCTATTCAGTCTGCTTTGTTACTTCCTAACCTGCTATGATATGAAATGAAGACAGTATTATGTAACTATAATTTGAATGCTGCAGTATTGCATTACATCCTGTCAGGCTGCTATGTAAACCCTTGAACATTTCATTTCATTTTCATTTTTAATTTTTATACTTGTTAGTCTTTTAAGCATTACTGCCCATTTTTATAGGTGACAAGTGGCAACAAGTAAACATAAAGGCCTGGATATTCAGACTGCACCGGGCAGGGGCGCAAGCCTAGTCGCAGTGCAACTGGGCTGTGCCAGGGCACAGACCAAGTGATATTCAACTGTACTGCACCTTGGCACAGCACCGTTGAATATGGCACTGAGAGTGCATGCACGGCGCAATGGCACTGCTTCAGTGCAAGTGGCAGAATGGGAGCAAGGGGATGCGCCAGCGCAAGTGCAGTTGTGCTAGGCGCATCAACCATGATATTCAGCACTGGGCATGCAAATGAGGCCATTATCCATGCAAGGCACAAATGGGGCCATTTGCATGTCATTATGGTCCCATTTGCATCCTGTGCACCGATCCCTGGTGACTTGCGCCTGGAGCCCTGCCAGGCTGCAGCCATCGGGGACCAATGCCCTGTAGTTCCCATGGTGTTCCCCACTCCCATATGCCTGATTGCGGGCATTAGTATTATTAATTTTCCTGGTGGTCCAGTGGAAACACTCCCTTACGCCTGATCGCGGGCATAAATAATAGTAATATCCCTGGTGGTCAGTGGTACCCCTCCCCATCTGCCCACTGAGTACCCCACCACCCAGCACCCCTCTGTCATTGGCTGGTGGCAGCACCCTACCGCATGCTGCCCTGCCGCCCGCCAAATGATAGTGTGCAGTACATTCTATATGCCTATTGGTCCACTGCATGGACCAATAGGCATCTGAATATACTGTGCCTATACAGGCCCGATATGTGAATGAGCGCATTCATTCACATATTGAGCCTGTAGAGTAGACATGAGATCATGCTATTGGTCCACACAGTAGACCAATAGGCGTACAGACCATACTTACGGCTGTCATTCGGCGGCATGCAGATGAGGTACTGCCACCCGCCGATGACGGGGTGCTGAGTGGTGGGGACCCCAGTGGCAGGTGGGGAGGGGGGTACCACTGAACCACCAGGGTATCTAGTGCTATTTCTTCCCATGGTTGGGCGATTGGGGGTTTCCACTAGACCATCAGGGATATTAATATTACTGAATCCTGTGATCGGGGGACAGGGCAGGGGGGCACAATGCTCCCAGGGCAGGGGTCTTGTGGACAGTGTTCTGGGTGGGCGGTTGGCCACCCACGGCTGGTGGCTGCTGTGTTGCATCGTACAATATGACAGCTCACCTGTAGGTGGCCAGGACTTGTTCTTGGTTTTAACAGGCACATCTTTGCACCTCCCCAAGCGGCGCAAGGGAATATTGGGATGTGTCGCATATGCATGGGCATGCCCCCTGCACTTGCACTGCATACATTACCGATGCACCCCATGCATCAGGAGTTGCGCATTGCAACTTGCCCCTTTGAATATCGTGCCTGGGCGCATTGGTGGATGGTGCATGGCACACCCCTGTTGTGCCATGCGCAACCCTTTTGAATATCCATGCCAAAGAATACATACATTCACATACTATAAATACAGCAACAAACACATTTACAATAGCATGTGCTATCAACAAATAAAAAATCAGCAAGTACATTCCTGTTACAGTTGAAAATGCATTTTTGTATTTATGTGATAATGGTGAAAGCCTAAAGGCGATCACCATTATCGCTAAGTCAGAGTGCTGAAAATTAATTTTGGCACTATGACTCCCTGGCACACAGCATAATGGTGCTGGGGAGTTGTATTTTTAATAGTTTAATGTCCCCCTTCACCCCTCCTAATTAAGGATTCTCAACTCCAGGGGGGTGCATGTCACGGGGGGGGGGTGCAAAACCATTAAAAAGGAAAACTCAGGCCATGCACAACAAAAACGTGCCAACGCCCAGACCTAAACCCTGCACCCTGCCTACCAGAGCCACCTACCCACCCACCATGCCATGGGGCAAGTTTGGCAACCCACCATGGCACCACCCTTCACAATCCCTCCCACTCCTCGCCGTGCATGCTCACTCTCCCCCCCCACCACATGCATACGTATAGCGACAACCCATCACTATATTCACTGGCCCCACTTCTGGTCTCCCCTACTCTGTTGCCAGCCCAGATGACATGCCCAGGAACTGGGTCACCATTTTGCAGGGCCCAATCAGCAAACATGCATTTCATGTACCCGCTTTTTAGTCTAGTTTTAAAAGTCCAGACTGTTTTACAGTTCAAAAATTCAGATGAAGAGCATTGAAGAGATGAGGGACTCTATGTTGGAGAGACCTCTGCCACTACTTTTTTAAAAGTGGGAGTTTAAATGAAAATCTGTCTTGTACCCTTGATATTGATATATCTTGGAAATAGTAAACAAACTGAAGCAGGTAGAATTCCAGAGATCACTTTAAATAGAACAATATTCATTTTCAGTGATATTCTATTCTGAGAGATACACTGTTGGACTGCTTTAAAGTAAGCAATGATGTGTATGACTGGGGACACTGAGCATAAATCTTATGATGGAGTTATAAGTCACATTAAGTTTATCAAACCTTTTACAACTCATTGCAGAATAAACTAATGCAAAGACAGATGCTATACCACCACTGGATGTCATATAAAATGTTTTAAGTTGAACACGGGATATAATGCATGGTTACCTTTTTTCCAGTGGTTTCAAAATATTGTTCTCAACACCTACTGTAACTCTAATGAATGTCTATTTGAATTCATGTCTATTAAACACATCAAGAGGGTCATTAAGAGCAACAATTTTCCCATTAGTTTGTCAGTCAAAACTTTCATTACAGCTCCAGTCTACATATCTGCCTTTTAAAACTGCAACTGAAAATATTTGTTTTAACTTAGTAGTTTTGCAATGTTATTTCTCCAATCTCAGAAATAATGGGTCAGAGTTTCAAAGTGGTGAGTTTGCTACAAGCCCCGTGTGCACCAAGGATATGTTGTGCTGGTCTTGCGGCAATCTAATAGGATTCTCTGTCCCATGTGTAGAGATGCTGAAAAGGTTCTGACAATGTCAGTAATTTCACCACGCAAAATACTTTGTGAATTTTACACATTCCACAAGATATTTAGTGGATACAAAAATGTGAAATTCTGCCTGAGAAATGCAGAATTTCACCCACAGTGTGAATTTCTTCCATAAGTATGCGAGTTTCACACACAAAGCATAGAATTTTGCCATGGTGACAAAATTGTACCATTTGCAAGCAAACCTCTGCTGCTTACAGGCAAAATTCTGCACTTCTGGGCAAAACTCCATATTTCATGGGCAGAATTTTACACTTATTTGTTAAATATTTTACGGAATGTAGGAAATTCACAAAATATTTTACAGAGTGGAGTTGGTCAACTTCGCCATCTCTACCCATGCAGCAGTTGCTGCAAATTAAACCAGCATTCTGTTTTCTGGTTTCGGCAATACTGAGGACCCTTTTTCCAGAGCTTGCAGCAGCTATTTGGCACAAAGTGCCATAAATTGAGTAACTGGTCACAGCTGCATCTAACCTACTAAATTTGGAGCAATATGTGACAAACCTGTTTGGCACACTGCCAGAGCTAAAGTGTGAATGGTGCAGGGCTCGACACAAACCCTGCACCAAACCCATTGAAAATGTGGCCCCATATCTCAATGTACTCTCCAGTTCAGTTTACTGTACCTATTTTTGTCTTATTCTGTTGATTTCTTTTCTACAGAGTTTCAAATTGTTTATTGTATTCATTTTATATGACATCCAATGTTGGTATAGCATCTGTCTTTACATTGTAAATTGTCAAAATGAGAATAATGTGGAATTAATTTTCAGGATGTACAGTGTATGTCCATAGGCAATTAAGGGACTAAAATAGAAAACAGTTATTCTAGTATAATTATTATGTATGCATGTTTTTGGATTTACTTGTTTAGTCACCCACCCTTCATGTCACCGTTTTATTACCCTGAATTTTATTTCTATATTACTGATTTGTTTTGGCTATTTATAATTCAATTGTAGATGCTGTACAACCACTGGAAATCATACAAAATGAAAATAAGTCACCAGCTCTGTAGAGCAGTTCCATACTAAACAAGAACAAACATGGATAGGTTTATAATTAGGGGTGTGCATAAAAAAATGTCTGCAGGCGGAATGCACAGTAAGTGAAAGTCTGACTTCAACTTCTGTGAAAGTTCGGAAATCCATTTCTGAGCTTTTGCAGTAATTTCAACTGTATTCCTGATATAGAAAATTGCTTCCTGGTGTCTAGCAGTTACTCCCCCCCGACCCCACACCTGTACACCTGATATGTTAAAAAAAAAAATCAACCCCCCCAACCAATCATGCACCCATCCTATGTGTTTCAAAACAAATATTAATAACCCTGGGTGCTAGCGGTCTCTACACCAACCGATCAACATCTGCCCACCCACTGGGTATTAAAAAAATACTTCTTTGTCCCTTTTGGCTAGCAGCCCCTCCCTCAATCTGATCACCAGTGTCCAATGCTGTCCAACCCCCATCTCCATCACAGATCCCTTGTATAGTGGAAAAAAGATTTTTACCTGGTGGTCTAGTGAGCCCCATCCCTCCTTATCCCAGACTGAACATTTTTTTCATCACTGGTGGCCTAGTGGCACACCCCACCTGGCAGGTAGTGTCCCACCCCACTCCCCTTATCCTGAAACAGAGCAGGCCACCGGCACAGCCCTCTGCTCACCTCCACGGCCGGCAGCCCACTGAGACATCAATGAGAGAGCGCATGCTGTATATGCTGCTTATTCATTCACATCTCACTGAGCTGCCAGCAGTGGAGGAAAGCTGAGGGCTGTGCCAGTGGCATGCTCTGTTTTGGGATGGGAGTGAGTTGTTACACTACGTGCCAGGGTGGAGGCAGGGTGGGTTACTAAACCACCAGGGAATAAGTAAAAAAAAAAACAACAACTTTTGACTGGAGATAGGGAGGGAAGGGGATCACTAGACCATTGGAGAAAAATCTTATTTTTCACTGTATGGGGGATCTGGGATAGGGATGGGAGAGTCAGGCAGTAATGGACACTGGTGATCTGGCAGAGGGAGGGACCGCTAGCCAAAAGCAACTGGGTGGTTGTTTTCCTAATACACATAGGGTGTGTGGGACATGCTGGGGTGGGGATGGAATGCTAGCTAACAGGGTTATTTTTTTATAACACATTGGGTGGATGTGGGGTGATGGGGTTGGGGGTGACAGCTATCCATAAGGCTTTCTACATGAATGCACATCAGGCTGGTGGGTCATCTGATGGGGAAGGTACCACAAGTTATGGAGGGATGTATGACAATGCTTGGGTGGGTGAAACAGGGTAAAATTTCACCCCAACATGCAGAGGTTTTGCAATCTGACACAGGCAGAAGCTCGGAAACATTTGCAAAAGTTAACAGGTTTCCACGACAGTTCACCTGAGGCACAACTGGCAACTTTCACACACCTCCATTTATAATCAATATGCTTTTCTTTTAAATGGGAGAGACACAAGGGCCACAAGAGGCACTGCAGGATTGGCAATGAAAACAGTTCCCTATACAGTACATAGGAAGAAATTCAGAACTGTTTGGTTTTGTAACAATTGTCATGCATGACACTGTTGACTTGAATATGGTCGCAAGATTGTCCCCATCTTTCCTCTATACCTTTGATGCTGTCCACCCTGGTCTATTTGTTTTGGGACAACTCCCTTATTGGGCTGAAGACTGCTCTTCTAAAATCTAGGGGCTTGATTTTCAAAGCCTCTTGAATGCTGCAAGCCCTGATTCACCAATCATTTGAATCATGGGTCTTGTGGCATTCTCTCAGCTGGTGAGTAGGGTTTTCAATCCTGTGTCCCACATGCCACAAGTTAAACTTGGTTTTCCCTAGTCTAACTTGCATCATTTTGGGGTCCCTCTTTGTGAGGCTTGTGCCAAATGTTTGGTGCAAGCTGTCATAAATTGAGGAAACTGTCACAACTGTCACCAATGTACTACAACTGAGTGCAGTTGTGTCTAAGGAGTTTGGTGCAGCTGCACCAAAAATTGGGCTTGATGATAGTCCTGCATCACCCTTTGAAAACTGAGCCCTAAGGCTTCAGTTTTTGATAGAGACATTCTGGCCTTGAGGGCCAGCTTGATCTAAATAAAGTTATGGTTACTGGAACCCAATGGCTACACTCTCCTAACCCCACCTGTCATCTCCAAGTTAGTGAGCACCAAACAAAAAATGGCTACCTGTCTGGTTGGTTCCTTAATCTGGTGCACCAGCAGGCAGTCCTGCAATTTATCCAGTAGGGCATGACTTTGGTGCACCTGTTCCTGGAATGTCCCATCGATATCTGGCAAGTTCAGATCACCCACCACCACTTTCCTCTTCTTCACTTCCTTTGCAAGCTCTTCTCTGAGCTCCTTATCTCTCCTTTCCAGTATCCTGATAGACTTTTGATTACTTCCACCCATATTGTCTTGCCTGAAGGCTCCATGAGGTGTGTATGCTGATACTACAGCAAATACTTTACAGCTGTGTCATTGCCATTGACAATGATAGATCACTGTAAAGACCACTCAGGATCCAGGCATGGCTTCCCCAGGTCTTGGACCCCCCGAATCAGCTCTGACCCGGAGTTGATTATAATAAGACACGGGGGTACGGGGGCCACCTCTGCAATAAACACATTACTTTCCTGATGGCACAATGCCGACCGCAATTGTGGTTGACATAGTGCCATTGCTGTGATGGCAGTCAACAGATATTCTGTTGCACCAGTATCATAGATCCCTGTGAACCGAACCCATATTGACTGTGTTTCTCTTTTGCTTTCATGGGTGTGTCCATCCTCTACAACCTCGTTACCATCCCTGACACATAGGGCTATGCCCCCCACCACTCTACCTTTCCCTCAGTCCTGTCTAATCATTGTATTACTCGGGACTGAAAAGTCCCAGTCATTATTCTCTGTGGCCCAAGTTTCTGAGATAGCTATGAGGTCTGCCAGTGTCTGCCAGAAATTCATATAATTCATTGATTTTATTACTCACACTCCTGCCATTAAGGTAGACCCCTTTCTAACCATCCCTGTGTCCTCTTTGCTGTTTTGTGATCCTACACCCTGCATTCCTTCCCATCTGTTTATCTTATGTTTTCTTCTATTGCTTGAAGACCCTGAGAGCCTTCTCCCTTTGCTTCTTCCACTACTCACAAACCGCAACCTTATTTTTACCCACCCTACTACTAGTCCCAAGTATAGGGAAGCATTAGCTAAGTTCTTCTCCCTTACTCGATCTACCATGGTTCATCTAGCCTCAGTGTCCCCAACAGTCAAACTGTCTAATGTTCATGTAAAATGTCTACCACAGAATGCTGGTTCCCTTTCTTTTTAGGCAAAGGTTGTCAACTTTGAGGAGTCTTCTGCTCAGAAGTCCCTAGTCCCACATAAAAGGTACCTTTCTCCTGACAAAAAATTTAACCACTCATTTAATTCCTCTATCTGTTCTCTTCTTACTCTGTCTTTCCTTCCCACCCAGACATGGAGAACCTCAGAAAAGACCAGGGAGGTCAAGTGTGCCTGCAATCTGTTTCCCCAAACTCTGAAAATTCTGCTACACTTGCCTACAGACTGGTGTAACCCCTCACCCTGCCTTTTTGTAATGACAGATGGTATGCTGTTGAAGCTGACAGCAGTACCAGGTGGGGAACTGGTCTGGGAGGACTAGGTTACTTGGCACAGGGCTAGGTTTGGCTACTCTGCACAGGAGCACCCAAGTAAATCCGAACACAGGAAGCAATAACTGTAATGTCCAATACCAGGAATGGGATTCTAAAGTGTGGCTTTATTCTCATCCAAGCAGAACAAAACAAAGCATAGAAGGACCCCCACAGGGCTACACTTCTGGTAGTGCAGATTAAGAATTAGAACACTTCCTCAACACTTCAGCCCTCAGGCTCTGAACCCACCGGGCCCACAGCTCGGATTTGTGCATTGTTTTGGGTACACAGCCCAAACTTGTACACATTTGGATTTTGGCTCAGCTTCTCTGTCGGGTCACTTAACACCTTTCCATTTGTCATGGAAACACATTTTATGGTGGCTCCCTAAGCCACCTTAGAGCCTTTGACTCCATAAGGAAAATGTCCTTTTAATCCCACGTCTGGGGACTTTCCTCAGCACTGGCCTAGTGCCTGAGGGAAAGTAAAAGGGCCACAGAGCAAATCCGTAGAGGTGAATTTGGTTACTACTGATGGGGGGGTCTCCCACCTCTCGCTTCCACAATTCATACCCAGCCATTTCTCTGGACATTAAACATCTCTTTCTGAAAAGCTTGGCAATGTAGATTATAGGGTAAATGCATGGCACATTTCCTTTACATGTCTTGGCTTTTCCCTTGTACTAGACTCGAACATACTTAAACATCTCTTTCTGAAAAGCTTGGCAGTGTAGATTAAAGGGTAAATGCTTGGCAGATTTCCTCTACATGTCTTGGCTTTCCCATCATGCTGGACTTGAACATACTTTTACTTGGCTTAGCCTATCACTGTAGGCCTCCCACTGATTAAGCAGTCCAATCCCCACTTTACTTTACTTCTTTGTGCGGACTTGAACATATTTCCACTTGGCTTAGCTTATTCCTCTAGGGCCTCCCACTGATTAAGTAGTCCAATCCCCACTTTTACAACAGTTCAGGTGAAACAATGGCCCTATGTCAGAGCGAACTCACCTTTGGTTGCAGGTGCCCACAGGTGATTCTTCACAGGAATCTCTTTCAGCAGATTCTGTGCTGCAGCACAACTTGGAATAAGGCAGCTTCTCCTCTAGCTGGAACCAGGAGGGTTGCCCTGGAATGACAGGGCAAATTTTTCCTACCCCTATCCTCAGGGATGGGCATAGGATCACTAATAGCGGCTCCACCACTTCACTAACAGCTTACTGTGTTCCTCTTTGGTGGAAACACACACCTCCCTAACAGTAGCTCTATATCATAGCTTTGGGGTCCAAGAGCCTGTTCCACAGACTGCTGTGCTCCTCTCTTCAAGACTGCTCACACACAACTCTCTAAAAACTCCCAACATTCTAATCTAACTCCCAAATGCAGATTCCAATGTGGCTCATGCAGCTGCAAAAGTTCTATGGTGATGTCATCCCTCAGTCTCAGCTGAGACTGAGAACAGAGTGAGACAGTGTGAAATACATTTAACTGGAGTTTCACAAGCTGCCTTCCCTGCCTACCACTGGGTCTTACTGGGATTCTAGTAACCCCGGGTAACAGGAGAGTTACACTGGTTTGCCACTATCTTCCTTATTCTGTATGTGTCCTTGATGGCTGATTCCCCAGGAAGGCACCTGATCATCCTCCACACCTCCTCCTCCCACCCATCACAATCTCTACACCCATGATCATAGAATTTCCACCACTAAGACTCTCCTAGCTGCCTTCTTCTTACTGTCATCTCTGGATGCAACTACTGTCCCCCCCCAAGATACCCAAATTCCACCCAGTGGAGTAAGGTACCCGAGTTTCCTCCAGGAGTGCCACAAAGCAATTTGCTGTTGGGACTGTGTGAGATTAGTTGATCTCTTTGTGGCTGCCCCTGCCACCCTTCCTCCTGCCCTCCCCACCACTTTCCATCCCCCTGGAAATGGGCCTCTGGCATGTGTAGCTGTGGGCTTGTCAGTGTTGCAGAAGAGATATCTCTTCCCTCACTGCTAACATCTGAGCATGGATCTCTGCACAGGACTTTCAGAAGGGGTAGTGATCCCTCCTCCTGAACATAACCCTGGAGAAGAGCACCCTACAGTTCCCACAGCTCACTTTCTTCCTGTTAAACTTTATCCATATACTGAACCGTACAAAAACCCTTAGACTTCTAATTGAAATTTTCCAATAGAAATGTTCTAGCTACTTCAGTCAGCTGCCTTGATGCTCTGATGCTGCAGTTATTTCTGTACCCTTGGGTGTGAGTTGCTTTGGCATGGTCATAGGGCCAGATAGGTAAGTGTCCAGGTGAACATCAGTCTGTGAGATCCAGAAGAGATGGAGAAAAGGCCCTTCCAGTGATGAGTGATCACACTCGAGAGACAGCAAGAAGTGGACACAAGCAGAGGAAATGTTCCAGAACCCACAATCCTGTGACAAGGAGGTTGGCCACCATCTGACCATGTGGTACAATATAGCCACACAGCTACCAGAAACCATGAGTAAAGATCAGGGTTTTTGTCCTGTAACATATGGTTATAGTTAGTTAGGGGATGTGGTCTCTCAAGATTAGGAACAGGGCTAATCATTAATTTGAGGGGCTCAGGCAGAAGACCTGCAGATTGCCTTGGACCAGTAGGAGTACACATTTTTGCTTCTTTAGTTTATTTGTTTGTACATTTTTTTGAATAAAATGCATTAACAATACATGAATACCCAGCTAGTCAGCAATCACTGATACCAGTGGGGTACTCACTGCAATAATTATGGAGTTCTCAGGGCCTTTGTAGAACAAGTTAGGTGCAATTTCTTGGGAGGTTGCAGGACTGCTGGTGGATATTGGACTTGCAGGAGTGATATTGTTTCTTCCCAGATTATCTGGTATTCCTTCCTCTGCCCTTGTTCATTAAAGGGAAATATCTACTTGTGTCTGACCCCATCTCCCTGCAAAGCAGGGCCCAATTAGTAGTTTGAAAAATAGAAGAACTAAAAGAACTTACTGTGGCTTATTTTATTTAAAATTATATATGGTTGATCTTGTGCCCTCTCTGCTGGCATTTTATAAGTAAGTGCCCTCCACGGTGCACCCACAAGCACCCGTGGCTGTCCCAGTGATGCCTTGTCAGGCAGGGAGCAGCCGGGGCTCTTCCATAAGCTTACTATATGCCTTTTGTTTAAAATAGCTCCAGTATGGAGCCTAGGTATTTCCATACTATCCCAAGACCATGTACAGGCTGACAGGTTCTCTGCCAGTCAGTACCTGGTCTTGGTATACCATGGACACATGTAGACACCAGACTGGAGTTATTTGAAGATATGGCAATGTAGTAATCTGTATTTCCATATCTTTAAATAGCTCTGGTTTGTGCTATATTGAAATCAGGTACCGACTAGCAGTGTACCTGTCAGCCCGTACTTGGTATTGGGATAGCACAGAACACTGAGGCTCCAAACTGAGCTATTTTAAACAAGAGGCATATATAAGCCTATGGACAAGTCCCAGCTGCTCCCTGCCTGACATGTCATCACAAGAACAGTTGTGGGTGTTTTTGGGCACGCCAGGGAGGGCACTTAGTTCTAAAATACTGGTGGGGAGGGTGCAGGATCAACCAGATATCATTTAAAAGAAAATAAGCCACAGTAAATTCTTAAAGTTCTTATATTTTTTAAACTCCAATCGGGCCCTGCTACACAGGGAGGTGGGGCCCAATATGAGGTGGACATTTACCTTTAACCACTACCTTAATAAAGTTCTTTCTCATTTACTTTTAATCATGTGTATTTGAATTTCCTGTGGGGGCACTGCATTGTTGTGTTGTGGGGTGGGAATGTTTGGAGCAGGATCTTTAAATTATCTATGGGAGGCAATCAGTTTGAGTGCCAGAATGTATCCCAGTCATTTCATTGAGGAAGAGGAACCTGCCATTTAAAAATCAAAGGAACTAGCCAGTAGATACCCTATAGTGAACAAAAGCCAGCCACCTTAGAGTAGTGGGATGGTTTCCTCTAATGGTCCCAGGCACGCGTACAACCAGAAAGAAGGTTGGGGGAAGAAAGGTTTAAAAGACTCAGATCTGTATTAAGGGGCCTGATTCACAAAACATTTTGCATAGACACAGAATGGGAGAAACTGTTTTCTGTATTAAGCCCATGACGTCATGATCACAGCTGTGTTATACAAATGGTCCTAGTTAATTATATGACACTGAATTTTTAATACAAAACTCTGTTTTAGAATAATTTCCCTTTCATGATAAGAAGTTATAAGTGGATTAAATTGAGAAAACAGTTTTATATTACTGTATATCTCTATAAAACTATAAAAGGTATTGATTCTAGAGATTAAAGAATGCTCTAGTAATTATCAGAATGAATAATTACTTATTAGAAACTTTCAGAACTTTCAAACTTGTTTGTGGTTCACTCACTACTCAGAAAAGATGGGTGTACCATCACAACAATGAAATCTGTACAGTGAACACCATTATAGTGACAGAAATCATCAGGTCACTGTGATGGTCCCCTGCTGTACACCACGTCTCCCAGTGTTTCACCATCTCCCTGAACTAACTCCGACTCGGAGTTGGTTATCTAAAGATCAGGGGTTTGGGGATCATAGTCCCCCAAAAAGAAACACTCTGTGAATAGATAGCACAATGCTGACAGTCTGCATTGTGTCTGTTGATGTGATGGATAGCAGTGACTTTGTTGTTGCAACAGCATGGTACATCCAACAAGATGATCCCTAAACTCTAGACATTTACCTTAATCTTTCCAGCCAGCATCCCACATGTTAGTATAACACCCTTTGCATCTTTCTTCACACAGCTCTTCACTGCAGAGCTCAAGGGTCCAGAGATGTAACTCTTCAAACTGTCCTTGAATTCACTATCCATATCTGTAATGAGATGTGAATAGGTAAAAAAAAAATAATTCATAGTTCATGAATGTTCATCATAATCATTCATTGTCATTATCGAATGTCACCATACGACCATCAAGGGAGATCATGACCTAAGATTGGAATTTATATCATGATTTAGTTAGTTAGTTAGTTTTTGTTTATCAGGACAGGAGGGCTAGAAAATATAGCTTGTTTTAAATGTCATCCTGAGGTGGGGGTGGTAGGATTCAGATACAAAACCAACTAAAACTGAACCACATTAAGATTTTGCTGGTATTATAATGAATGGGAGAAATCTGACCAGACACTGGGGAACTTCCCCTTCTTTGGTTCAGTTATCCATTGTCACAGGCTTGGTTGTAAATTTTGATAAGAGTAGATGCATCACCATCGGTTCACAGACACAACAGCACTCTAATATTATGGGAATCCTCATCTGAAAAGAATCATGTAATATTTTAGGTATTTATTTTGGTAAATGGGAAATCGCATAGTTTAATTGGAAAAAATGATAGAAAAAGCTCAAATGAAAGTAAATTATTGGAATAAATTGAGAATGTCAAAATGAAAATGAGTACCTATGGCCAAAACATTTTTACTTACCCTGTTTTTACATCTTAGTTGTGTATTTCCTTTACCAAAACACTTAGAGACTTCCATACTGTATATAGTTGTTTCTTTTTAATGTATTTGGGAAGCCACCAGAACCCAAAGGGTGTTATTTACTTAGATAAAAATAAAAGTGGACTAAAAATTATTAATCCAGTGGTTTTCATCTGGTGTAGGTTTCTATATGTAAATGCAAAAACCTCTTTTAATTTGTTCATAGGCTATATGGATTCCATGGATAAGAGACATTATGTTAGGCTTACAGTTTTGGTCCTTGAATACTCCTATCCCAAAGCAATATTTAATAATAGATCTTCCATCCCACTTTCAGACATGTTTTGGAAAGTTAAAATTATAAATGGTAACGAGTAATCATTTTCCCCCTGAAAAGACAAGAATTATATCAGCAAATAATGATGATGTACTTCTATGAAACTATGTCCTTTGGAAATAGACCCCAATCAGAGATGATTATGATTGGACAAATGTTAACTTTCCCAAAGGTCCCAGAGAATATGTGGGATGTGCTATGGCTTACCACACTTGGAAACAATGTTACAAATAATTTAAAACATAAAGGTACTAACAATTGATTATGTCCAATAAATTCATGTGCAGGAATGCTGAAACTGTGGATCACTATATTTTGATTTTCCATGCATAATAAATTTCAAGGCCTTAGTTTTCAAAATGGTCCCAGTTTCCTATCCACAACTTGACCCCGGAGATTGTGTGCTGGGGCTTACTGCCCAGTCCTTGGAATTTAGATAGTAAAGAGACTATGTGGCTCATTCTACTATGTTTTTAATATCATATTTTGAATGCACAGTGTTTTTTGTCTTTATATCAAAAAGTAACCAGGGACCAGTTAATAGGTTGAATTAATAGTTCTATCGAGAGCATTCAGAGTCAAGAGAAACCCTTATACTGTGCATCCCATATACAGTATATATGAGAAATAGTGGGAAAACATACATTGGATTGACATACCATGAGGAGGGTGTAGAGGACATATGCAGGATTTATATTGCTTATTGCATTAGATAGGAGAATGTTTCTGGACAAAATAAATATTTTATTTTCCTTTGATTTTCAGTTTTGTTACTTACATTTATTTTTCAAAGCTAGAAATGATATAGAGTATTTGCTCCCAGCCTTATCTAGCATGTAAAGTTTATTTTTGTTGTTATGTATTTTTCAGATGTATAACTTAATATACTTTTCATATGTCAAATGTATTATATTATAATTTATTCTAAAACATTGTTTCTACTCTTAAGTAGTGTGGGGTGGAGTAGTATATATTAATATTTACCCAATTTACTTTATGTTTTACTTATTTCACAAAGGCAATATTGAGTTGTATTATGATTGATTTCTGAAGTATTAATAAAAAATTCCCTTTCTTTTCCTGAGAGGTACCATCACATCTTTAATGTCCACCTGAACAGTCACCAGAAATGACAGACAGTACAGCATCCCCTTAGTACTGCACTTACTAAAGCAGAAGATTAAGATGGCTACCACGGTAGGTGCCAACGTTAATGGTACAAGCCTAATCCCTGTGTGGGACAAGATACTACAAATGTCTGGCCCAGAAGGGGATGTGCTATCAGCTGCACCACGCTGATATCATGACATGATTTAATCATCAAACAAATCACATTCTTTTCTTTTATATAAAATTGTTATTAAGTATTGAAAAATAGTACATGAAAAAATATCCATAATCAAACATCAGTATAAACATACCTGTAAATACATTCTGTTTGATGTGAAGAAGATTTATGATAAACTTAATTCTACATCTAATACAGTAAATCATTCTAACTAGCCTAAAATTATAAGTTTTGGGATGGTAAGAACTAGTCATTAAATATATTAGACTAAATAATTGAGTAAATGGCATAGTATAGAATTTAATCAGATTATGTTACTACACTTAACAATTTTGAGAATAATAATCTATAAATGGTAACCATGTATGAAACAAATAACATTCAATTACCAACTGATGAGTATTGATTATGCCTGTAGTCTTAAAGGGGAACTGTCAGCACTAAGAGCCCCGCACCCAAGCATCGAGTTGTTCCTAATTTGCACTCTGTGAGCAAAAACATTTTGTTTACTTACTCTTTACTGCAGTATAATAGATTGAATCACCCTAATTCTATTGACCTGCAAGCTGACATTTTCTGTAACTACAAATCCCAGAATCCCCTGCAGCTGACATCAGAGGAGAGCTGTATCAGTTAGAGACTCAATAGGTTGTAGTGTATTTTAGAGTTTTAATAAGCTCTGATAACATGTTTGCTGGTTCAGCTGTTCACCTGGAGCTAATCAATCTTCTGTGACTGTACTTAGCTCAGGGAGGACAGCAAGTACAGCTAACAAAAGATCAGAGTTTATAAAACACTGCAGACTATCAAATCTCCCATTGCTGCAGCCCTTCTCTGATGTCAACAGAAAGGGATTCTGGGATTTTGTTTTGTTACAGGAAATGTCACCTTACAAGTCAACAGAATTAGTGTGATACAAACTACTATACTGCAATAAACAGTAATATGTTTTACCACAAAGTGAAAGTTAGGATGAGCCCCACACTTCAGAGTGGAGCTCTTAGTGATGACAGTTCCCCCTTTAAATCAACACAGTGAGTTGGACCAAGAGATTACCTGACCATGGTTGTTAACATAAAGATAAACACAGGCAGCAAACACTCAACAGACAAAAGATTTAGATGTTAGAACAGGCAGATTTGAATAGAATGAAGGAATAGGTTAGGGAGAAAAAGGGGTGAAGAGCAGCAGGGTGGTTAGTGAAATGCAAATTGTTTAAAAAGAATCATTTAAAGCAGTGAGTCTCTCTATTAGGACAATAGCAAAAAGAGAAAAGAAACCAATCTGGCACATAAAGGAGATGGGAGAGGCAGTGGGGAGAAAAGAAAGACATTAAAAAATGCAAGACCAAACAGACAGATGGAAACTAGGAACTGTGCTTGTCCAAAATGAGATGCCAAAAGAGGACAAGGTCAAAAAAGAAGATAGGATAGCAGAGGGGTGAAGAAGGGTGAATAAAGTGTTCTTTAAGTTTCACTACACTGACCAGAAGCACATATCCAAGGGAAAGATAGTTAAACTGAAGTAGAGGGAAGGGTGGGTGGAGGAAGAAAATGGTAAAGCTAGTTTGTGCTCAGTATTCATGGGAGAGAACAAAGTGCCACTACCTGAATGCAGTCTTAAGGCCAAAAGATGTGGGGGGCAAATTTAACATGGAGACACTGACTAGAAATAAGGAGCCAAGGGGTCAAATACCTCTAAAAATTGACAAATCAATAAGCTCAAAAGGGTTTTACACTAGAGTGCCATTAGAATTTTGTGAGGGTTCCATACATGAATTGAACATTAATGATTACATGCTACAGTCTCTCAGTGGGGATACTAGCACCCAAAGCCATCTGGCACGCATTATGTATCCAGTTCAATCATTTTGGGCATAATCATAAAGAATACATCATCAACTATTGATTGACACCAAAATTTAGCAGTGTGAAAAAAAAACTGCCCCTATGGGCCAGGGCAGTTTTGTCAGGGAGAGACTTCTAATTTTCTGCCAACACCTCATTTTATCAGGAAGCCACCTTTTACCCTATGTGCTTTGGGTCAGGAAGGGCAACACAATAACTAGTGGTTATTGATTCTCAAAAACAGCAGCAGAAAAGGTTGGAGCCGAAAGGCTGGCCTTCGGGAAATATAAGGAAATGCAGAGGGATGAAGATAGCGAGGCATACCTAACCTTCCTAAGGAAAGCAGGGAAGGCAGCAAGTCAGGCAAAGACCCAAACCAAGGAAACACTAGCACAAACAGTAAAAAAGGGGACAAGACTTTCTATAGATACATTAGTGAAAGAAAAAAGTCCAGAGGAGGTATTGCTAAGATCACGGGGGATAAGAGGGAGTGTGTGAAGGAGGACAAAGGAAATGCATCTATCCTAAATAGATACTTCTGCTCAGTATTTACTGAAGAGAAGGTAGGGCAGGCAGACAGATCAGCCCCATGGAAATGGGAGAGGGAGGTGTGCACTAGTTCCTTCACAAAGAAAGGGTCCTACAAGAGCTCACTAAGTTCAAGGTGGACAAGGCAATGGGACCTGATGGCATACATCCCAGGGTACTAAAGGAGCTAAGGATGGAACTAGCAGAGCCATTAGCAGAACTGTTTAGTGAGTCTCTGAGCACAGGAGAGGTCCCAGAAGACTGGAGAAGGGCTCATGTGATCCCGATCCACAAGATTGGTAGCAGGGAAGAAGCAGGGAACTACAGACCAGTCAGTCTTACCTCAGTAGTGGGAAAGATTATGGAGGCACTCCTTAAGGAAAGGATAATGCAACACCTGGAATCCATAGGAGCACAGGATCCAAGACAGCATGGGTTTACAACAGGAAGGTCCTGTCAAACTAATCTCATAGATTTCTTTGACCGGGTAACCAGAGTGGTGGGCTAAGGGGGTGCAGTTGATGTTGCCTATCTTGATTTCAGCAAAGCTTTCAATACTGTTCCACAGCCCTAGATTATTTTATCACAACCTTCAACACTGCCTGTGACACTTACACACCAATGAAAAAGCGTAAAATCAAAGCGCTCTCAAATCTCTGGCTCATGGCCTAACTACTGGCCCAACTCAAAGCTCGGGACCACCTCTGGGCCATAGCCAGAGCCACAGGCCCTTGACGGATATCCAGAAATATAAACAGGCATGAAACCAATGTACCAAACAAATCGACTAATGAAGAGCTCCTATTTTAAAAATGCCCTTGCAAACTCCTGGGGTGGTGGGAGATCATTCTGGGACAACATCAGAAATATCACTGGTAAGCAGTCCAAATCCTCTCCACTATAATGACTGTCAATGGAACCACTACCCTAGACCCAATGGTCATGCAAGGCCTTAAATAAAACTTTCACTGACCTCAGTGGGTTCCTTTCACTGAACTTCTTCTCTGACACGGACTTGCCAAAACCAACATCTCCTACTGCCTCACCTGACCAACCGCTTTTCCACTTCAAAATCGTTAAGGCACATGAAGTCTACAAATATATAAAAAAGGCTATCTCTAAATCCAGAGCAAGCAGTGATACTATTGATTTTAAAATTCTGTCCCTTACCCTGGAAGAGGTGGTGAACCCACTCACCAAAATTTTCAATCTCTCCTCTGCCTTAGTCAATTTCCCAGCAAATGGAAGTCTGCTACAGTCACACCAGTGTTCAAAAGTGGCAACAAGTCCCTACCAGGAAACTATCAGCCTTATCTATCGTCCACCCTCTCCAGAGCCTTCAAATGCATTGTGGCTGACCAACTCTCAGACTACCTGCATAAGTATAACATATTCTGCTTGCAGCAACATGGATTTAGGAAAGGACACAGATCGGTCGACTGCCCTACTGGAATTCTCAGGAGAAATTCACACTGCCTTGGACAAAGGATATCAAGCAGGAGCTGTTTTCATTGACCTAACAAAGGCGTATGATACTGTTCACCATGGCTTACTTATCACACAACTACACAGTCTTAAGCTCTCAGAAGGACCATATGCCTGGGTTAAAAGTTACCTGGCCCAACGCTCTCAATCAGTAGAAATCTCAGAAGTTCTCTCAGACTCAAAACCAGTCCTCTCAGGTGTTCCACAGGGGTCAATCCTAGGCCCCCCTCCTTTTCAGCCTTTTCCTAAACTCTCTCCCCAAATCCTGCCCGGAACAAATAATCCTTTATGCTGATGATGCCGTGATTCTCTCCTCTCATAAGGACCCGAAACCCTTACTCCAGAGCCTGCAATTTGCTTTCTTCAATGCTGAAAAGTGTTTCCTAGATCACAAGCTGGTCCTAAATCACAAAAAAAACAAAATCCATGCTTTTCTCCAGTCCACAAAACAGAAAAAGACAAATTCTACTTACTATCAAAACATACCCAGGAAATACCCTTGAACAAGTGTCAACATTTAAATACCTTGGAATCACCCTTGATCAAGGTCTTACCTTTGTGACCCACATTGATAACATAGCGAAAACAGTGAACCAGCGCATTGGTATCCTGTTCCGAAACCGGCAATTCCTTACTCAAGCTGCACTGAGGATTGCTATCCAAAGATCTGTCATCTCAATCATAGACTATGGCTTAATTATCTATGGCTCTGCCACTACCACCGCACTAAGGCGCACCACAATCACCCTAAACAAGGCCTGTCAGCTGCTCACTGGAGTGCAAAGATGTACTCATACATGTAAGCTCTACACTGAAACAGGATGGTTGCAAATCTCAAATCGCATAAGGTACCTCACATGCTTGATGGCAAAAAAAATCCATCTTGGGCAGCACTCCACCGTGTATCCAAGACCTACTTGCCTGAATACCAGCATCCGTTCCACCAGAAGATCGGAACACCAGCCTCTCCAGGTCTCCAAATGCCGGACCACACAGGGCAAAAGATCTTGCCTATTGTGCCCCCAGTTGGTACAATGCCCTGAGCTCACTCATTACATCCTCCATGTCACTAGGAGCATTCAAATCTATGCTTTACTCTCACCTCTCAGCCTCTAGCTCCTGTGACTGCCTTGACTAATGATTCTTCCCTCATGGCTGTTTTTACTGTTTTCATCCTCCTCCTCCTCCTCCTCTGCTCCTTTCTTGACAAAGGCATCTGAGTTCCTCTAACTACTCTAAGTCTGCTCCCCTCCCCATATCTCCTCCTACCCTTCCCACCTTGACCATTCCTCCAATGTTTTGTTTTTTTCCTGTGATGTACTGTATTATAATAACTGGCCAGCAATTTCTCTCAATGTACTGACCAGGTTGATATTTTCCATAACAACCGGCTGGTTGTTATGACATTCATGAGCCATGCCAGTCAAACTATGCTGCTGCCTCATTGGCCAACATTCTGTATGTGGGTGGGGCCAAACAGTCTCACAAACTGCTGGAGAAAAATTGCTGGTCTGCCATTATAAAAAATAAAAGATGGGGAGGGTTTTTCATATGAGAATTTAATGCACACCCTCATTGTGGGATGGTTTGACAAACTCCTCGGGCTTCGCCCTCAGGGTTTATGTAGCATCCCACAACTCGGGTGTGCATTAAATTCTCATATCAAACCCTTCCCCATCCATTATTCTCTATATACTGGCTTATTGAAACCTTAATAATTTGCTGACCATTCTATGTAACATGTCTTGTTTGTTTGTACATTGATGATGTGGAACCTTTGTAAAAGAGCCATTGGCTCAAAGGTAATAATTCCTAGAACAATAAACTAAGCTAAAACTAAACACAGAAGATTAATAAGCTGGGTAGGTTTGGGGTGGGTCAGAAGTTGGTCAACTGGGTGGCAAACTGGTTGGCGGGCAGAAAACAGAGTGGTGGTAAATGGTATACAGTCAGAAGAGATGCATGTCACAAGTGGGGTACCTTGGGGATCAGTCCTGGGGCCAGTCCTCTTCAATATCTTCATCAGTGACATTGCAGATGGACTGGAGGTTACGGTTTGTCTGTTTGCAGATGACACCAACATCTGCAACAGAGTAGATGATCCAGATGGGGTGGGCAGAATTAGAAGAGATCTGGATAAACTGCCAAAATGGTGGGAAGAGTGGCAACTGGGATTTAATGCAAAGAAGTGCAATATCACGCACATAGAGAAGAGAAACCCTGAAGCCACCTATAGGTTGGGAGGAGAATTGCTGGAAATCACAAGGGCATCATCATCGTAGATGACCTGAAATCATCCAAACAGACCACTAAAGCAGTATGTAAGGCTAGAGGGATGTTGGGGTGTATTGGTAGGGGTATCACAAGTCGTAAGAGGGAGGTAATAATCCCTCTTTACAAGACACTGGTTAGGCCTCATCTGGAGTACAGCATGCAGTACTGGAGGCTGCACCTGCACAAGGACATTAACAAAATGGAGGCAGTCCAGAGAAGGGCAACCAAAATGGTGCAGGAACTGCATCAGAAAACGTATGAGGACAGATTAACAGAGCTCAGTATGTATACCCTAGACCAAAGGAGGGAGAGAGATGATATGAACGAAACATTCAAACATCTTAAGCACATTAACAAGGTGAAAGAGTCTAACATGTTTCAGTATAAAAAAATAGCAGGACAAGAGGACACAGCCTAAGATTAGAGGGAGGCCAATTAAAGGTAATGAGAAACTTCTGTTTCACAGAAAGGGTAGTGGATGCATGGAATGGCCTACCTTAGAATGTGGTGGATATGAATACAGTGCAGGGCTTCAAACAGGCACGGGATAGGCATAAGGGAACTATTAAAGTGAAACATAGAATTTGATGACAGATAAGGACTGCTTGTCCCACCTAGTCTGCCTATTTCCCTACCAAATGGATAAGCTGCAGTATGAATATGAATAGATAGGCCATTGACAGAGTACAGGCCTATGGCACATTCATAAGGTAGAAACAATTGGCAGACTGAATGAGTCTTGTGATCCTTATCTGCTGTCAACTTCTATGTTTCTGGTAGAGTGCACTTAAGAGACAGATTGCAAACAGAGTCCATCAGAAATAACAAAATTACATTTTTATGTTGACTACGCATGCGCAAGAAACATATTGCAGCATCTTTCTCCAGATGCAGGTTGTGGAGGTGCAACATTGCTGTGGCAATGACCCACAACACTAGGCTAGGTCCCTTCCCCAATGTTGTGGCATGCTGCTGCTGACACTAGTTCAGCCAGCATGCCACAACTTTGTAAAAATTTAGCCACTGCAATCAGGGGCCACCTCATCATTGCAGCATCAGCCATTCACTACAATGAAGGAGCGACCTGTAATTGCAGGGTGGAACCTTGAAACACTGATATTGTGTGTGAACATGACGGTGTCTTGCCACTGTGTTCACAGACAATATTAACCCCCCCTGCCGAGGGGGTGCCCAATCTCCCACGGCAGCATGTGCCCCCCCACCATGTTTGTTTGCTGACAGGGACCCCAATCTCCATCGGTTTCAGTGGCCCAAGGTTTATGTTGCCAACAGAGGGCCACTCCTGTCGGCATTATGTAACCCGACCGCTTTATGTCTGTCAGCCGGGTGCCCAATCCCCGCCGCATAATGTCATCCCCTTTGTTGTGTACAACAGGGTACCCAATCCCCTGTTGGTTACAGCTACTCCCCAAAAGACTCTGTTGGCACTCTGGGAGCTCACTCCAGCATGCCACATGCCCTGTAAATTCAAAAATGGTCCCACAATGTCTTTTTAACCTTGTAAAAAGGAATGGCCCTCCTGCGCCCCCACAACCTCGCCCACCCACTGTGCACCCTGCCTCCCTCACCCCCCTCACCCCATACTTAACTCCGAGTCTGGGTGAAGATCTTTGGTGGACCGAGAACACGTCTGCTCTCTTCAAAGCTGACCGTGAACTGAGGAAATGCCGGTAAGCTGTATAATGGCATAATTAGGGTTTTTTCAACTTTGATGCATATCTCAGTCATTTTTTGGAATTTTGGCACCAACTTTTCAAACATTGGGTTTTTGGGACCCCTCCTCATGAATTCTGGCACTGTCCTGGCTTTATCCGGTCACGAAAGTTGCTTTCTCGGTCACTGTGTGGAATCCCCTTTCGGGACCGATTAATGAAATGACAGTGCCAGTGTTCATGAGGTGGGCTCTCAAAAAGTCTATCTTACAAATCTGGTGGAAAAAATCAAAAAAATGACTGTTCCACAAGCATGCATTGCACAGTTGCTACGCCTGCTAGTAAAGTCACAAATCTGCAATATTTTCACGCCAGATTTTCAGCATTGGCATCTCCTTGTGAACAGTACAGCTGTCATTTTTCACATTCTGGCCAAAATGTGTTTTCGCACTTCCAGTGCAGAATAGTGTAGTCACTGTGGAAAATCAGTGATCGGGACAGATTATGAAAATGACAGTGACACTGTTCATGAGCACAGTTCCTAAAATGCCTATGTTGAAAATTTGGTGCCAATATTCCATAAAGTGACTGTGTTAAGCGTGCATTGAGCAGTTTGCACACACGCTCGTAAGTTCGCAAATTTATAATATTTTCACTCCAGATTTTCAACATTGCATTGTTCTGCACCTCCTTATGAACAGTACAGCTGTCATTTTCACATCCTGGCTGAAATGTGGTTTGCACTTCCAGCACAGAAGAGTCGGTCGCTGTGGAAATCCGTATTTAGGACACATTATGACAATGGCTGTGACACTGTTCATTAGCAGAGGTCCTAAAATGCCTATGTTGAAAATTTTGTGATGAAAGTCCTTAAAATGACTGTGTTATGAGCGTGCATTGTGCAGGTTCCCCGCACCCTTGTAACTTCACAAATTAGTAATATTTTCACACCACATTTTCAACACTGGCATTTTTCCACACCTCCTTATGAACAGTACAGCTGGCATTTTTCACATCCTGGCCAAAATGTGTTTTCACACTTCCAGCACAGAATACTGCAGTCACTGTCTAAAAATCAGTATTTGGGACAAATTAGAAACAAGCAAGTGAGAATGGTGAGGGGTGACGAGCTCAACTGAGCTCTATGCCGGGCTGCTGCAGCTTTGTTTGTGGGCAGGAAAAGGCGTCAACATGAGCAGGAGCCCAGTACAAAAGAGCAGCCTGTAGCACTGGGAGACACAGAATGAGCAAGTGAGGAAGGGGATGAGTGAGCTCAACAGAGCTTTGTTGGGACTACTGTGGATTTCTTTGTGGGCAGAAAAAGACAGCAATGCATGCAGGGGTCCAGTACAAAATGGCAGCCTGCAGCGGTGGAAGAAACAGAATGAGCGATGAAGAGTGGGGGAGTGAGCGAGTTTAATGGGGCTCGATCATGCCTGCTGCAGATTTCTTTGTGGGCAGAAAAGGGCGGCAATGCATGCAGGAGCCCAGTACAAAAGGGCAGCCTGCAGCACCAGGAGAGTCAGAATGAGTGAGTGAGTGAGATGGGGGAGTGAGCAACCTCAATGGAGCTGTGTTGAGACAGCTGCAGATTTCTTTGTGGGCAGAAAAAGGTACTAACACAGGCAGGAGCACAGTACAAAAGGGCAGCCTGCAGTGCTGGGAAAACATGAGCGAATGGGGGGAGTGAGTGAGCTCGACGGAGCTCTATCATGACTGCTGCAGATTTGTTTGTGGGCAGGAAAAGGCGGCAATGCAGGAAGGAGTCCAGTATAAAAGGCCAGCCTGCAGCACCGGCAGAAACGGAATGAGTGAGGAGAGAGGGGTAGAGCAAGCTGAACGGGAGCTGTGTTGGGACTGCTGCAGATGTGTTTGTAGGCAGATGAAGGCAGCAATGCGTGCGGTGGCCCAGTACAAAGGCAGCCTGCAGCAGTGGGAGAACAGAATGAGTGAGTGAGAGAGGGGGAGTGAGTGAGCTCAATGGAGCTCTGTTGTGACTGCTGCACATTTCTTTGTGGGCAGAAAAAGGCAGCAACACAGGCAGGAACACAGCACAAAAGGCCAGCCTGCAGCACCAGCAGAAACAGAATGAGCGAGTGAGAGAGGGGAGTGAGCGTGCTCAACGGAGTTCTATCATGACTGCTGTGAATTTCGTTGTGGGCAGGGAAAGGTGGCAACACAGGCAGAAGCCCAGTGCAAAAGGCCAGCCTGCAGTGCTGACAGAAATGGAATGAGTAAGTGACAGAGGGGGAGTGAGTGACCTCAACGGAGCTGTGTCAGGACTGCTGCAGATCTCTTTGTGTGCAGAAAAAGTCACCAACGTAGGCAGGAACCTAGTATAAAAGGGCAGCCTGCAGCAGTGAGAGACACAGAATGAACAAGTGAGTGAGAGAGGGAGTGAGTGAGCTCATTGGAGCTCTGTTGGGACTGCTGTGGATTTAATTGTGGGCAGAAAAAGGCAGCAATGCATGCAGGGGCCCAGTACAAAGGCAGCCTCGCGGCAAGAAATGGAACAAGCGAGTGAGAGGGGTGTGGGAGCAAGCTTCAACATAGCTGTCAGGACTGCTGCAGATCTCTATATGGGCAGAAAAAGGTGCCAACAGAAGAAGGAGCCAACTACAAAACAGCAGTCTGCAGTGCCAGGAGAAACAGAATGAGCGAGTGAGACAGGCAGAGTGAGTGACCTCAACGAAGCTCTGTCGGGACAGCTGCAGATTTCTTTGTGGGCAAAAAAAGGTGCCAATGCTGGCAGAGGCCCAGTACAAAAGGGCAGCCTGCAGCAGCGGGAGACACTGAACGAGTGAGTGAGGGAGGGGGAGTGAGTGAGCTCAATGGAGCTCTTTAGGGACTGCTGCGGATTTCTTTGTGGACAGAAAAAGGCAGCAGTGTGTGCAGGGGCCCAGTAAAAAGGGCAGCCTGCAGCAGCAGGAGAAACAGAATGAGCGAGTGAGAGGGGGGACTGAGTGAGCTCAACAGAGCTCTGTCATTACTGTTGCAGATTTCTTTGTGGGCAGAAGAAAACGGCAATGCAGGCAGCAGCCCAGTACAAAAGGGCAGCCTACAGCACCGGTGGAAACGGAATAAGCGAGTGAGAGAGGAGGAGTGAGTGAGCTCAACGCTCTGTCGGAACTGCTGCAGATTGCTTTGTGGCAAGAAAGAGGTGCCAACAGAGGCAGGAGCCCAGTACAGAAGGGCAGACTGCAGCGCCAGGAGAAACAGAATGAGCGAGTGAGACTGAGGGAGTGAGTGACCTCAACAGAGCTCTATCATGACTGCTGTGGATTTCTTTGTGGGCAGAAAAAAGCAGCAATGCAGGCAGGAGCTCAGTACAAAATGGCAGCCCGCAGCGCTGGCAGAAATGGAATGAGTGAGTGAAAGGGGGAGAGAGCGAGCTCAATAGAGCTGTGTCAGGACTGCTGCAGATTTCTTTGTGGGAAGAATAAGCTGCCAATGCAGGCAGGAGCCCAGTACAAAAGGACAGCCTACACCAGCGGGAGACACAGAATAAGTGAGCGAGTGAGGGAGGGGGAGTGAGTGAGCTCAACAGAGCTCTGTTGGGACTGCTGCAGATTTCTCTGTGGGCAGTGAAGAAAGAAGGGTTACTAGAGGGGTACCCGAGGATTCAGTACTGGGACTGGTCCTTTTAATGTCTTTATAAGTGACATTGCAGAGGAACTTGAAGGAACGATGTCTCTTTGCAGATGACACAAAAGATCTGCAACAGGTTGATACACAAGATGGAGTGGAAAAATGAGAAGGACTTGCAAGGTTGGAGGAATGGTCACATGTATGGCAGCTTAGATTCGATGCAAAGAAGTGCAAGGTAATGCACCTGGGAAACAAAAATCAGGGAAGAGTACGAATGGGGGTGAGATACTGACAAGAATAAAATGGAAAGGGACCTGTGGGTAATTATACCCAATGACCTAAAGGTGGGCAAGCAATGTGAGAAGGCAGTAAGAAAGGCTGGGGGATACTGGGATGCATAGGAGAGCATCAATAGTAGAAAACAAGAAGTTGTTATCCTCTGTACAGATAGTTGGGAAGATCCCATCTCTGCAAAGACATAGACTGAGTGGAGGCTGTACAGAGGAGGGCAAACAAAATGGTGCAGGGTCTGCACCAACAGACATAAGAAGAGAGACTAAAGGAGCTTAATATGTATATCCTTGAGGAAAGAAGGGTTAGGGGGGACATGATAGAAACTTTCAAGTACCTCAGTGGAAGCAACAAAGTCCAAGAGAGTAGTATCTTTCAGAAAAAGCTATGTGCAAGAACAAGGGGGCACAATTTGAAGATAGAGGGGGGATACCTCAGAGATAATATGAGGAAGTATTTTTTCATGGAGAGGGCTGTGGATGCATGGAACAGCCTTCCTGAGGAGGCTGTATAGTCAAGAACAGTGGGGGAATTCAAGAATGCATGGGACAGACATAAGGCAGTCCTAGTGGGGCGTAGGAGGAAGTAGGCTGTTGGTTAACTAGGATCTGCAGCTTATCCATTAGGTAGGAAAATGGGCAGACTAGGTGGGCCAAGCGGTCCTTATCTGCCATCAAATTCTATGTTCCTATGTTTCTATGTTTCAGAAAAAGGCAGCATTGCACCTGGGGGCCCAGTACAAAAAGGGTAGCCTGCAGCGGCGGGAGAAACAGAATGAGGAGTGAGAGAGGAGGAGTAAGAGAGCTCAACGGAACTTGGTCATGACTGCTGTGGATATCTGTGTGGCAGAAAAAGGTGGCAACGAGGCTGGAGCCCAATACAGAAGGCCAGCCTGCAGTGCCAGCAAACATGGAACGAGCGAGTGACAGAGGTAGAGTGAGCAACCTCAACAGACCTGTGTCGGGACTACTGCAGATTTTTTCTGGGCAGAAAAAGCAGCCAACAGAGGTGGTAGCCCAGTAGAAAAGGGCAGCTTGCAGTGCCAGCAGGAACAGAATGAGTGAGTGACATGGGCAGTGAGTGAGCTCAACAGACCAGCGCAATCAACATTTGGCATTGACAAATGCTTGTTACTTATGAAGCAGTCACTGGTTCTATCAAAAATAGATTATTTACTAGGTGATACTGCAGGTACTGAAAGACAGGATATATTTACAGTAAGACAAAAGGTTCACATGTGTACTAAGAATAGAAAAATAAAGTACATTAAACAGGCAGTTGATCTTTAGAAAAATCAACACTTTCCTCATCTAAAGCCTCTTTACCTGCAGCTAACTACAGATACACTTTTCCTAGACTGTGCTCCCCTCCCCATTCAGCTAACATCCTATGGCAGGGCCTCCTTCTTCAGATTTTGAATGTGAGAGAGAGAGAGAGAGAGGGAGAGAGAGAGAGACCCCAGTTCCCCAGTTTATGTGCTCAGCTCTGTGGATGAGTGAACTCTTCCTTGAGTGACAGTTGCCCCCAGTATCTTCACATATGTGAGTGAGTGTGTGTGTGTGTGTGTGTGTGTGTGTGTGTGTGTGTGTGTGTGTGTGTGGTTTCCTTGCTTTCTCTGCAAGTTTTACAACATGCACCTGGGTCCATTGTCTGACTTGGGAACATATCCCATTAAAGGCTCCCCACTGGGTTTATGACTTAATTGCCTTCTCCTTGCTTATCCTGCCAGTGATCACTGCTAGCATTCCAATGAGAAAGTCAGCACCTACACAGTGGGTGACCCTCCCATAAGCCATACCTCTCAACTGTACCACATTACGAGGAACGTTCCTCATTTTACTTCACAAAAGCTCCCTGTTCCACATTGTGAGGACTTGTCCCACATTCAGTATTAACATTTTAAAGTAAAAATCTACAGTAAATGATGCAAAAATTATATTATTCAAGTAATAACAGACTTTCTTAACATAAATGCAAACATTTTAACAGTGTTCTGAGCTTCCTAGGTAAAGATTTGATTAAGTGTTCCACATTTTGCTCATTTGTTCCACATTTTGAGAGGCAATGTTCCACATTTGGGGGACAAAAGGTTGAGAGGTATGCCATAAGCTGCCTGCACATGTGATTTGGCAGTCATTTTATGCAGCCTAAACAAAATCTATAACAAACAAATATTTAAACTACAGAACAGAAATAAATTAATCTGGCCACATTAAGAATATTTAAACTATAGAAAATGAATCTTTCCACATTGTCTGTGACTAACAGGTTTGAACATTTAACTTTGGATACTGAGCTGTTTGAATCCTAAATGAACTGCACTGTTAAACATGGTATTGATGTCACATTCTGATGGCCCTCAGTATAACACTGAAATTGAAGGAAACTTCATTGATAACAAGCATTTGTCAATTCTGAATGTTGGCTTGCTGGCATTGGCATCGGTAGTGCAGGAGTTAGAGATATATACAGGTAATAGGAGTGGCAGTGAAGTATTGAAGTGATGCCAACTTTAGCCCTCAGAGACGACAGGTATTTTTGGCTGTGCTTTTGAGTCATTGGCCATAATGTCCCTGCCATTTCATCTCACCCTACCCTGCAGACATCGACAGGTGTTGCTGTGTGCCTTGGGGTCTTTGGGCCTTATGCCACCCCATTCCATAAGGAAATATGCTGAGAATGAGTGCAATACAGGAAAATGGGGTGAACTTTGGGGCGGGGACTTCAGAGTACACCTGATGTCTGTCACTGGCTGCAGGGAGGGTGGGGTGGAATGGCATGAGCATTATAGCCGACATCCCAAGTAATACCCCTAATGCCTGTCAGTCTCTACAGGGTGGGACATTACGGTTGGAAACCCTAACGCCCTGACCGCTTGTTGGTATTTTCACTCCAAATTTTAAGCACAGGTTTTTTGTGACCCCACCTCATGAACAGTGACCCCTATCAGTTTGTTAGACAAAAGGTGATTTTCCACAGTGACTGCACCATTTGGGCCAACGGGTGCAAAACACATTTCGGGCAGGATGTGAAAAAAACAGCTGTAATGTACATAAGGAGATGTAAAAAAATGGCAATGTTGAAAATCTGGAGTGAAAATATGAAAAATTGGTGAAGTCATGAGTGTGCATTGAAACTGTGCAATGCACGCCCATAATGCAATCATTTTTTGGATTTTTGTTTACCAAATTTTCAACATAGGCATTTTGGGACCTCCCCTCATGAGCACTGGCACTGTGATTTTGTTCATCTGTCCCGAAAGTTGTTTCCCATATCGACCATGCCATTGTGTGCCACAGGTACGAAAACACATTTTGGGCAGGATGTAAAAAATGACAGCTGTACTGTTCATAAGGAGGTGTAAAATATGCCAATGTGGGAAACTGGAGTGAAAATATCAAAAATTGACAAAGTTATGAGCGTGCATGCAAACTGCACAATCCATGCTAATAATGCAGTCATTTTTTTTGAATTTTTTCACCAAATTTGCAACATGTTTTTTTGGGACCCCACCTCATGAACAGTGGCACTGTCATTTCATTAATCAGTCGAAAAAGGTGATTCCGTGCAGTGACCGGAAAATCCCCTTTTGGGACGAGTAACAAAATGACAGTCACATGTCTCATGAGGTGGGGTCCCAAGAACCCCATGTTGAAAATTTGAGCCAAAATTCCAAAAATGGCTGAGATATCCACCTAAGTTGAAAACCCCCATTATTGCCATTATAAAGCATACCATGATTTTCTTCAGTTTGTGGTCAGCTTTTGAAGAGTGCAGAGGTGTTCCCATTCCATCAAAGACTGCAACACCGGACCTCCACAGGTAGTATGGGGTGAGGGGGTGAGGGGAGTCAGATGCACAGAGGGTGGGTGCGGGATGGGGAGGGAGCGGCGAGGCGACGAGGGACCATTTTCTTTTACAGGGACAAAATAAAAATGGACACCGGGGAAGGATTTCTTTATTTATAGGTATTTGAAAAAAAAATGTTGGCACACTGGGGTGGGCTACCAGTGTGCCACATGAGTTTGGGGTGGGGGACAGATGCCAATGGGGATTGAGCACCCCCATCGGCAAACAAAGCAGGGGGAAAATGATGCCAATTGGGACTGGGTACCCTCATCAGCAAAGAAATTCAGCATGGGGGTATACATGATGCCAAAGAGGATTAGTCATCCCATCAGCAAAGAAATTATGCATGGGAGGGATACATGAAGTCAATGGGAACTGGGCACCCCCATTGGCTAGAAAATTGAACTGGGGGGACATGCCGACATAGGGATTGGGCACTTCTGAAGTTGGCTTTCTTGGGATTGTGTGGTGGATGGCAGGAGCCATCATATTTATTGGAATGCTTCACCAGGAAAGGCTCGTAACGGAGTCTTGTCATCTGACACACCAATGAGGAAACTGCACCTCACTGCAGTGGCAGATTTATTTCAGTTCCATGACTCTCTTTGAAACTGCTGTCATCAGCAGCATGCTCGCTAATTGGTGGCTGAGGGATGCACCCCCCACTAAAGCATTCCCTGCATTGTTGACAACACTGTCACACCTCTGAAATGCATTACTGCCACAAGATGTTGCTTGTGCACATGCAAGTCAACATAAAAATGAGCTCAATCTAATGTTTAGTTACATACAGTAGGGGATGAATATACATACAGATTCAGAAACATCATACTCTATACCTGAAGAAGTCAGATCTCAATGAACTTAAAGAACCAACATTCTCATGTATTTGGCTCAAAATTTGCTTAGCTGGTTTGCATGAGAAAGTGAAAATATCAGAATGCTGAATCTCCCAGTAAGAAGATGCACTACTTAAATTAGAACAAACTGTTAATTCTCAATCAAAACAAACTACCAGCTTCAGAAAATTGATGGCTTAGAGAATCGAGGTAGAAGAAATAATATTCACCTAACAGGGATACCAGAGGTAGTAGAAAAACAGGACAGGAGGACATTTTTACAGCACTTTTTTCCAAAGCTACTTAACTTAAAACCTGATACTGATTTGTTTATTGAGAGAGCATACTGTACACCTGTCTTGCACCTCTCACCAAGGAAAATGATATGCCAATGCTAATTATAGCTTATTTTTTATAATACTTAACGAAATAAATTGGTTTGAAAAGCTGCAAGGGAGGCAAAATCTTTATCTTGGCAGGGTAAAAAGGAAAGCCACCCGAAGCTCACCCTACAACCAAGGTATGGGTTGGAACTCTTTGAATTTTGGCATCTACCACTGGAGGAACCTCACTTGATCCTGTTTGCCAGCTAAGTTTTCCCACACACTGTGCAGCAATCCAGAAGTCCTGCAGGAACTGCTGACAAAATAATTGATGCCAGGACTGCCCTCTGAGTGAAATTTTTTGATTACTCACTTTAAGGAATGTTTAGTCTGATGTAGAGATTCATTAGAGTTGATTTAAGTTTTGATTTTTTTTTTACATGTCCAGTTTCCCATTCAAGGTTTATATGGATCTGCCACTAGAGGGACCTTGTTTTATTCATTTAAGGAAGTTAACTTCTCTTAAAGTGACAGGAGCCAAGACACCTCCAAAATGAGCTCCTCACAGCTGGTAAATGTGATTATCTTTTTTCTCCTTAACTACCTGTCAGTGGGTCATGAGAGAAAGGGCAGTGTGACCCTCAAAAATAGCCAGCCAATGCACCAATGTAAACCTATCTCCCCATAAACCATTCTGGCTCTGATGTGCTACAACATCTCCTCCAAGGATCCCTGCACACCAAGGCCCCACAGCAGCAGGCTAGCTCAAATTGCAAGAACATAGAGGAAACAATACCTTGCCAGATTAGTTATTATCCTCCTGCTCCTATCTGGGAATATGCACCCCAATCCTGGATCCGCAAACCACCACAACCCTCAGACTACTGATTCTATAAAAATTGCCACTATTAACATTTGTAACCTCCTGAACAAACTTGCCCAACTCCAAGCTTGGGTAACAATTCATAAAACTGATGTTCTCACACTCACAGAAACCTGGCTTTCCTCCAAGGTTCCAGACTCCTCAATCTCTCTGGATAGTTACACCATCTTTCATATGGACAGGCTCTCCAAATGAGGTGGGGGTGCCTAGTCTACTTGAGGAGCAGCATCTACAGACAAATCATACCTTACAATACAAATGCCATGGACGCTCTGATACTCTCCATTAAACTTTCAATTGGCCAACAAGGTAAAACTCTGTTACAAACAACAGTTTACAGACCCACAGGAAAACAAGGACCAGGACTTGATTTATTCACTGAACATGTCAAAAAAGCAAAGCATGTCTGGGAACAGGTTATCCTTGGGGATATTAATCCAAACTGGCCAGATAAGGATAGTTACCATCAGGGACAAAATGCATGCCCTTTACCTAACCCAGATGGTAATTTATTTTTATTTTAGTCTTTTGGTAATCAGGTAAGGCCCACTTGGCACAAGTGCCTATTTTCAGGGAAACCTGGGAGCACTGGGTTAAGTGACTTGCTCCAGAGTCACACAGTATGCAAGTAGATGTGGAATCAAACTCAGGTCTAGTCTGCTGGATGTACCAAGATTGTTCACACCTTGTTCCTCTAACCTCTAGGCTATACTGCCAGCCAAATCAAACAACTAAGATGAACTATCAAACAGGCCCAGAGCACATTGTATCAGATCAGCTCATGGATTACCTCAACAAATATAACCTCCTCTGCCCTCAGCAGCATGGGTTCTATAAATCCACGGTACTATTACTGCACTCACTGACATTACTTCACACCTACACTGTGACTCCTGGATAGTGGAAACATGGTTGGGTCAATCTTTATTGACCTAACCAAAGTGTTTGATACCATCAGTCATCACATCCTGCTCAACAGCCTCACAACCCTTGGCCTTCTACCAATACATTGTCCTGGTTCTCAAGCTACCTCTCGCAGGTCCCAGTGTGTTAGGATAAAGGTGTATCCTCTGAATTCTGGAATGTTACTTTGGGTGTCCCACAAGGATAGATTTTAGGGCCCTTACTATTCAGCCTCTTTATCAATTCCCTGCAAGCATGTGCCCTGCTAAGAAACTGCTTTACGAGATGATGCAGTGATTCCATACCAGAAACACACCACAAAATAACGGTTACCTTCTTCAAAGCAGCTTCACCAAACTGGAGTCATGGTTTGCTCACAACAAATTCTCTTGAACTACAGAAAACAAAAGCAAGGCACTTTACCCTACAAAGCTGAAAAAGCAGGGTAGCCCACTTACCATACTAAGTAACAAAAGTGACGTAATCAAACAGGTTACTATCTTTAAATACCTGGGATTATTCCTAGACAACACCCTTTCCTTCAACACCCATATTGACCATGTCATGAAAACAGCCAATATCAGGGTCAAACTCCTTTACTGACACAGAAATGCTATGACCACTGAGGCCCTCAGCTTTGTCACTAAAAGCTCAGTACTGTCCATCTTTGACTATGGACTGTCTATAGTGTGCCCACCAAAACTGCTTTCAAAAGGGTTCAATTCCTGCTCAACAAAGCCTGCCAGCTTGTTCTAGAAGCTAATCAATATTCCCACTCTTGCAGTCTCTACTCTGCAACTGGCTGGTTCCCATTACCTCTAAGGTCCCAGTACCAGCCATGTATCATAAGAAAAAAAGGCCTCCTAGGACTAGTCCCTGAATCAACTTCGAAGCTTTTCCAACATAACCCCAACACTAAAACAACCTGAAGCTCTGCTAGAGGGATACTGTGTATATATACAAATAAACTTCCTTTGCCCAGTGGCCCTATCCTACTGAGGCCCCTGATGAATGACCCACACCCCTCCTTTTTCATCTTAAAAACTCAGCCAATTCAAAAAGAACTCCATCACCTCCTGGTAGAATCCCAAGAGTGCAACTGTTGTGCACAATGATAGGAGTTCCATCCCCTGCCCTAGACTTCCAACCTTAACCCCACCTTCTTATCCTTGCCCCAAAAGTCCTCACCCCTTCCTCCTCTTGGTTTAGACTTCCCAGGCTGCCCTCATGCATACAGCACTTATCAGCTTGTTCTCCCATCACCATGTCTTCTTCTCCTATCCCCAACAACTTTATACAATATGCCTCCTCTGTACCCATGTCAACACGCCCATTCTCCCTCCTTCCTACCCTTTCCTAGACAAACATAGAAACATAGAATTTGATGGCAGATAAGGACCACTTGGTCCACCTAGTCTGCCCATTTTCCTACCTAATGGATAAGCTGCAGATCCTAGTTAACCAAAGACCTACATCCTCCTGCCCCCTACTAGAATGGCCTTATGTCGGTGCCTGCATTCTTGAATTCCCCACTGTTTTTGACTTTCTCGACCTCCACAGGTAGGCTGTTCCATGTATCCATAACCCTCTGTGAAGAAATACTTCTCACAGTACCTCTGAGCCATCCCCTCTATCTTCAAATTGTGTCCCCTTGTTTTTGCACATTCTCTTTCTCTGAAAGATGCTACCTTTTGGACTTTGTTGATTCCTTGAGGTATTTAAAAGTTTCTATCATGCCCCCCTTTCCTCGAGGCTATACATCTTTAGTTCCTTTAGTCTTTCTTCGTATGTCTTCTGATACAGGCCCTGCATCATTTTGGTTGCCCTCCTCTGGACTGCCTCCACCCTGTCTATGTCTTTGCGGAGATGGGGTCTCTAGAACTGTACACAGTACTCCAGATGTGGTCTTACCAACTGTCTGTACAGAGGACCAACAACTTTCTGTTTTCTACTGGTGATGCTTCTCCCTATGGATCCCAGTATCCCCCCTGTCATCCTTACTGCCTTCTCACATTGCTTGCCCACCTTTAGGTCATCTGATATGACTACCCCCAGGTCCCTTTACATTGTTGTTGTTGCCAGTATCTCACCCCCCTATTGTGTACTCTTCCCTGGGTTTTTGTTTCCCAGGTGCATTACTTTGCACTTCTTTGCATTGAATCTAAGCTGCCATACATTTGACCATTCCTCCAACCTTGCCATGTCTCTTTTCATCCTTTCCACCCCACCTTGTTTATTAACCCTGTTGCAGATCTGTGTGTTATCTGCAAAGAGACATACTTTCCCTTCCAGTCCCTCTGCAATGTCACTTATAAAGACATTAAAAAGGACTGGCCCCAGTACTGAACCCTGCGGTACCCCACTACTAACCCTCCTTTCTTCACTGTGGACTCCATTTACTACTACCCACTGTGTCCTGTTGTCCAACTGGTGTTTTACTCAGGCTACCACCCTGGGACCCACTCCCAGGCTGGCTAATTTGTTTATTAATCTTTTGTGTGGGACTGTGTCAAATGTCTTGCTAACTAGGGAGGCCATGTCCACAGCCCCTCCCTGGTCTATTGCTTTGGTCACCCAGTCAAAGAAATCAATTAGATTTGTCTGACATGACCTTCCCACTGTGAATCCATGCTGCCTTGGGTCCTGTGCCCCACTGGCTTCTAGGTACACAACAATTCTTTCCTTCAGAATCGATTCCATCATTTTCCCTACCACTGAGGTCAAACTGCAGGTCTGTAGTTTCCTGCCTCTGTCTTGCTCCCACTTTTATGAAGGGGAATCACATCTGCCCTCCTCCAGTCCTCAGGTACCACACCATCCTCCCATGATTTATTAAAAAGGGTAGTCAGTGGTGTTACTAGTTCTTCCCTTAGTTCTTTTAGAATTCTGGGGTGAATCCCATCAGGCCCCATTGCTTTACCACCTTCAGTTTTAAGAGTTCTTTCAGAACCCTTTCTTCTGTGAAAAGACTAATATTAACCCCCCCCCATCTGGAGTGCTTCTATTGACTGGATTAGGTATTTCCCCCAGCTTTTCCATTGTGAAGACTGAGCAGACATATTTGTTCAATAGCCCTGCTTTTTCACTGTCACTCTCTGCTCAACCACCTTCCTCTTTGTTCAGCCTCAGTATCCCTGCCTTAGTCTTTCTTTGCTCCCTAATGTACCTATACAAGGTTTTATCCCCCTTCTTAGCCAATTTTAGTTGCAAACTACAGGCAATCTGCACTTAGTAACTAGAACTATAGACTAGAGATATTTCTGTTATAAAAGTATTTGTATTTGAGGTTATACTCCACATTTATCTTGCTTGTAAAATGGCCTTGTCACTTGGCAATTGTATGTTCTCATCATATGATGTAAATTGTAATGTTTTGTCTGTTCTTCTACTGACTTGCAGCCTTTGTAAAAGAACAAGTTTGACTCAAAGGTTGTAATTCCAAAACTGAAATAAATAAATTTAAAGTTTCAGGACTGTTCAGTCAAGGTTGCCAAAAGAAGAAAATAATTCACCCTGTTCAACAGTTGCAGCAGAGCTTAGGAGTTAGATACAGAATAAAACATTAGTCATTCTAATTTTTTTCTAAAATGGAACTGAAATGTCCTTTAATGATCCTAGACAAGCATTAAATGTTATTCACCAAAAATGTAGACTGCATCTTCCTCCATGTCTGACAAAAGCCATTCATTGCATACACCCATCTTCTTCTTCCCACTCTCAGTGCCCTGCAAACGGTGGAATAGCAGAAAGAAGAAAATCTGAACAACCCTTGCAGGAGGGATCAACCACCTCTGTCAGCCAACCAGAACCAAAGGAAGCTTGGGAACATTCACCATCCAATCAGAAGTTAATCCAAAAGGGGGACGACACTATGGTCAAGAGAGTTAAAGAATTGGAGGCCCTTCCCTACAAGTTCAGAGAAAAGATCACTCTATCCCTAGAGACAAACATTCAAGCAAGTCTTCCACTTGCCCTTAGTTTTAGAAGCTTCCATCCTCCTCAAGAAAATGGTGTAGTTGGGACATGAATATTTTCTGCATCTCTCAAAATTTCTGTACCTTGTGAAAATAAAGAAATATTTGTAAGCAGCTTTTAGATGAAAACAGATACAGCCCACTTGAGTCTCTTGTAATTAAACTGTAAATTACAATGTAGTTAAACTGGAGCGCAATGTAGTTAAGCAACACAAAGTGTAATTGAAATCTCTTGATTTTGGAAATGGCAATCATCAGCAAGGGACTTAAACAACAAAAACTTACACAACATGCACCCAAACAAGCAAAATCTTTCTTATACTAAATGACTTACTAGAGAGAGAAGGCCAAATAAGCAGGTGGAACACAAATGTAACATATACAAGTACTCAAATTGCTGCACTGATTGACTTTAAATTTCTTCAGCAGAAATTGAGAACTGCATTTTATTTATTTCTTTGTTTGTTTGTTCAATCCTTCCTTCCATTCCTTGCTCAAGAAAAGTAAAACATCCATAATTCTCAACTTCCAAAACTAAACAATGATCCTAGATTTTGCCTCTCACTAAATTGACTTATGTGACTCATTAAATATACTATGTGTCACAGCTAAGAGATTAAGTACCACCTTGTGTCTACTTATGAAACTTATCTTTCTGTCCCCTCTATACAATATAAAAGCCAAGACGCTGTCTTAGTCTATGGAGACCACCCAAGAGAAGCACTTAATAAAAACCAGTTATGAAATTACTAGCTGAAAAATTATATACGAGTCTTACATGCAGATAACACAAATTTGTGAGAAGGCAGTTTATAGGTAAGCTTGATAGCAACATTCAACCTAAAAAATTTCATTGAGTATTTTTCATTTTGCTAGCACAAATTTGTAAATTAAAGAAGTGAAAGGATTATAGGGAAAGGGGAAATTGTTTAACCAGGAAAGACACACTAAGCCGAAGCTTGTTTCCAGGTGTGACCTGGGAGCACGAGGAAGTTAAGTGACTTGTTCAGGGTCACACAGTATGCAAGTGAGGGCTGTGGGATTCAAACCCAGGTTTGCAGCTCAGACCCCTTAACCTCTGCGTTATACTGCCTCACATTATTCCAAGAATAAGATGGTGTTTTGTGCACCTGCCCTAATTAGCTGCTCTCCTGATAATTAATCAAATACTCCCCACATTCAATTGCCATGGGGAAAGCATGAAGCTAAAGTCAGTGCACACCTGTTAAGAAACTGAACACTTGTCACTTTAATGTGCTTTTGCCTGGTAAACGTTATGAATAACTGATATCTTATACCAGTTACCTGGTCTTTTATTGTGGGGTGTGGAGAGGTATGTTAATTCATTAGCTCACTGTAGCATCACAGTATATTTAAGAATGCTATTTGGCATTTATGAACTAGAACAGCATCTTGAGGGTGTCTGTCCACTTCTGCTCTTTATTTGCCAAACAAAAATTCACTAGGTGAGAAGAATAATAATACCACTTTGACATAAGTGGAGAATGTGGAAAAAAAAGAAGACAGGTTCTTGATTGACTCTTCACAGAGTCCTCAAAATGATAAACTATATGACTTCTGGTCACAAATTATTGTTTTTACGTTCGCTTGCGCGCATGCGCAAGGAATGTTTTGGGAGAGTAGCACACTTTGGAGGTGTGCCTCTCCCCTTCAATCCACTGCTCCATTGAGCAGGCATGGTGGTCCTGCACCAATGGGTGTGGGAGCTCTGTATGATAGCGGTGGTCTTTTGCTTCAAAGAAAACCACCACTGTCATACCGAGCACCGCATCACACCACCCCTCGCGTCCACGCTGGCGCCCCAGCGTCACACACGCCCCGAAAGCTTTGGTTTTCAAATGTTGTTTGCCGCGGGGTGCCCAATCCCTGGTGGCTCCCGCATTTTAGCCATCCTTCTGCCACGCTGGGAGCCTACCCTGCGTGGTAATGTCCATTTTTTGCTGGACGGGGTGCCCAATCCTGCCGGCCTCAGCCCTCAAGATAGTTTGCCGACGGGGATGCTCAATTCATCGGCCCTAAGCCCCCAGCCATCTTCTGCCATGCTGGGAGCCCACCCCAGCGTGGCAAATGTCTCACGTAGTCCTTTTTTTTTAACCTGTAAAAAAACAGTCCCACATAGTCTCCCAACCCCACAACCGCACCCACCCACTGTGCACCCAGCTCTCCCACACCCCTCACCCCATACTTACTCCTCCGGAGCTTGACGATGATCTTCGTGGACCAGGAACACGCCTGCACTCTTCAAAGCCGACCGCTAACTGAGGAAATGCCGCTAAGCTGTATAATGGGCTAGAAGGGAGGGTTCAACTTTATTGCATATGTCAGGCATTTTTTGGAATTTTTGCACCAAATTTTCAACATTGGGCTTTTGGGACCCCTTCTCAGGAATGATGTCACTGTCATGGCGCGTTTATTCGGCCCGCCAAGGGTGATTTCACAGTCACCGCGCCGAATGATGTCACTGTTTCATGAGCGTGCATTGCGCAGTTCCTACGCAGGCTCGTAAGTTCGTGAATTTTCAATATTTTCACTCCAGATTTTCAACATTGCCATTTTACCACACCTCCTTATGAGCAGTATAGCTGTCATTTTTCACATCCAGCCCAAAATGTGTTTCCACCCATGTAGCGCACAATGGCACAGTCGGTGTGCGAACTCAATGTATGGGACACATTAAGAAAATCACAGTGACACTGTTCATGAGCAGAGGTCTTAAAATGGCTATGTTGAAAATTTGGTGAAAAAATTCCTAAAAATGACTGTTTTACTAGTGTGCTGCATTGGCAGTTCCTATGCCGTAGGTTTGCAAATTTTCAATATTTCACCCAGATTTTCAACATTGCCATTTTACCACACCTCTCTTAGGAGTAGTACAGCTGTCATTTTCACATCTCACCCAAAATGTGTTTCTGCCAATGTAGCGACAATGCGCAGTCGGTGTGCAAACTCAATGTATGGGACACATTAAGAAAATCACAGTGACACTGATCATGAGCAGAGGTCTTAAAA
The DNA here is from genome assembly GCA_016271365.2 of Neoceratodus forsteri. NCBI lineage: Eukaryota > Metazoa > Chordata > Ceratodontiformes > Ceratodontidae > Neoceratodus > Neoceratodus forsteri. The sequence continues at coordinate 277,533,538 of JADMNL010000026.1, read as the reverse complement.
TGGCTGTGTTGAAAATTTGGTGAAAAAATTCCTAAAAATGACTGTTTTACGAGTCTGCATTATGCAGTTCCTACGCACGCTTGTAAGTTTGCGAATTTTCAATATTTTCACCCCAGATTTTCAACATTGCCATTTTACCACACCTCCTCATGAGCAGTACAGCTGTCATTTTTCACATCCTGCCCAAAACATGTTTCTGCCCATGTAGCACACAATGGCGCAGTCCGTATGTGAACTCAATGTATGGGACACATTAAGAAAATCACAGTGACACTGTTCATGAGCAGAGGTCTTAAAATGGCTGTGTTGAAAATTTGGTGACAAATTCCTAAAAATGACTGTTTTACGAGTGTTCATTGAGCAGTTCCTATGCATGCTCGTAAGTTTGTGAATTTTCAATATTTTCACTCCAGATTTTCAACATTGCCATTTTACCACACCTCCTTATGAGCAGTGTAGCTGTCATTTTCACATCCTGCCCAAAACGTGTTTCCTGCCATGTAGTCACAATGGCACAGTCACTGAAACTCAATGTATGGGACACATTAAGAAAATCACAGTGTCACTGTTCATGAGCAGAGATCTTAAATGGCTATGTTGAAAATTTGGTGAAAAATTCCTAAAATAACTGTTTTAGAGTCTGCGTTGTAGCAGTTCCCACGCACGTCAGAGGGTTTGCGAATTTTCAATATTTTCACCCAGATTTTCAACATTGCCATTTTACCACACTTCCTTATGAGCAGTACAGCTGTCATTTTTCACATCCTGCCCAAAACGTGTTTCCGCCCATGTAGCGCACAATGGGGGCAACAAAAAGGTCATGCTGAAAATGTATTGTGCAAATACCAGCAATCGCACAGGGCATTAGGGTACAGCATCATACATGCCAAACACCACTGCAAATACCTGCAAGCGAACGTTCGCCATTGACAAATGCTTGTTACTATTATATCTATCTGTTATTCGTGTCTATTGCTCTTGCTTAAGTTTAAGTTAAATTTATTTAAAAGGTAACATTTCTTTATTTGTATATGTATTGATCATGAAAAATGTATCCTAACTCTATATTCTGAAAATGGGAGCAAGGTACTTGGATTCACTGGTGTAGAAATCACAAATATGAAAAAAGAAGTGTTCCAAGGTACTCAATGTCAAAACAGAGGTACTGAAACTGTAATTTTCCCCTACAATTCACATTTATTCTGTAACTAATCATGGCTAGTCTTAAGCTATGTACAGTAGCTGGAACATTAAGGGACTATGGAATGCAATTAAAAGGAACAGGGTATTGCAGAAACAAACAAAAAAAATAACAAAATAGAAGTAGCTTTATTACAAGAGACACACTTGTCAGCAATAGAAGCACATACATTAGCCAGATGGTGGGTTGGACAAGAATGCCATAATTGTTATAGCACTAACAAAAGCAACATCAAAGAAACAAATCAATAGTGATCAGAAAAAGAATTACATTCATATTTAAAACGCAAAAGATTTGGAAGGCAGATGGCTAAAAATATATGATACCTTAAATGATAAAGAAACTGTCATTTGTAACCTATGTGGTTCCTCAGACTCATACCCAGATTTCTTCCATGAGATATCCAATGAGCTAAAAGCTTTTGCCAACGCCAGCATAATTATGGGAGGAGACATTAATTTGACTGTCAACCTATATTTAAATAGATACAAGAGAGCTAACAGGCTGGGAAAATAAAAATAAGGGCAAAATTACTCCAATTGGTTAAGTATAACACTTTAAACAACACCTGGAGAATTCTAAACCACACAAATAAGGATTATACATTTTATTCTGTCCCACTAAACAGTTATAGCAGAACTGATTATACAGTAGAATCTGTTTAATCAGGATGGACTGGTGGCAACCCTTTCATCCTGATTAAATGGCTATCTCCTTTATCCAAAGTATAGAGAGTTCTATGGAAGGCTACATCTAACCTTAGTGATTCAGGTTACCACATCCTCCACAGAAACAATAACGTCATCTGCAGTAGAGTTTTGTTAAATCTAATTTAGTACTTTAGTTATTTCCAGTACATTGCAGTGTAGCATTTTACTACCTGAATATAAATAGCCTAAAATAGCAGTGTGTTGGGGTTGGTGTGGAATAGTGCAGCATGGTAAATTCCAGATGCTGGCACAATTACTGTATTTGCTGCAGTTTATCTTTTTTAAATTTTGTTTCTCTTTTGTGTGCTTCAAGGGATAACCCCAGGGTATATAGCTACCATGGAAAGGTGCTGGACAGTAAATTACAGATACCAGTACATTTATTTGCTACAGTCTAACTTTCTTTCTTTTGACCTTTTCTCTATCTTTGAAATTTATATGCACCGAGAGTTTGGCTGACCATGATATCATGGAAAAGTCAGGCATCAGTTCTATAATTCCGCACAGCATTCCTTGGGTAAAGTTCACAAACAGGTCTCTTTTCAGAATTGGTCAGGAGTTGGTGGGGTTGGTCATGGCAAGAAAGCTTATAAGAAACATAAAAACATAGACTTTGATGACAAATAAGGACCCCTTGGCCCATCTAGTCTGTCCTTTACCCTACCCATTGGATAAATTACAGATCCTAGTTAACCAAAAGCCTACTTCTTCTTACCCCGCAATAGAATTGCCTTATGTCTGTCTCATGCATTCTTTAATTCCCCCACTGTTTTTGACCTCACAACCTCCTCAGGAGGCTGTTTCATGAATCCACTACCCTCTCCATTAAAAAATACTTTCTCACATTGCCCTTGAGCAATCTCCCTCTATCTTCAAATTGTGTCACCTTGTTCTTGTACATCTCTTTTTCTGAAAGATGCTACTCACTTGGACTTTGTTTATTCCCTTGAGGTACTTGAAAGTTTCTATCATGTTCCCCCTCTCCCTTCTTTCCTCAAGGGTATACATATTCAGTTAATTTAATCTCTTTTCATATGGCTTCTGGTGCAGACCCTTTCCATTTGTGTTGTTGTTAATACCTCCCCCATTGTGTAATCTTTCCCTGTGTTTTTGTTTCCCAGCTGTATTATTTTCACTTCTTTGCATTGACTCCAAGCTGCCATACTTCTGACCATTCCTCCAACCTTGCCAAGTCCCTTCTCATCCTTTCCATGCCTCCTTGTGTATCAACCCTGTTGCAGATCTTTGTGTCATCTGCAAAGATGCATACTTTTCCTTCCAGTCCCTCTCCAATGTCACTTATAAAGACATTAAAAAGGACTGGATCCAGTACTGAACCCTGCAGTACCCCACTAGTAACCACTCTTTCTTTTTTTTTTTAATTTAAAGTTTATTGCAATTTTCACATTAAACAACGGACAGGGTCAAAACATCCATAGCATAAAACTTATGACCACACAAGTTAATTGACCCCATCCCCCTCCCCCCAAGACCCCCAACTCCAACCCCCCACACACAGTCCCAAAGGCATGAGAGTCCATGACATCTGAGAAATTAGGAGTTAAGTATTAAAAATTAGATGGTATATAACGTATGGAGTGAGGCCCAAATCCGATTATATTTGGACTTGTTGTTATTAATACTCAAAATAGTCTTCTCCACTTGAAGATTAAATAATAACTCATTTAGCCATGCAGAATAAGAGATTACTTCAGCTCTCCTCCAATAATACTTGAGCACTAGTTTCTTAACGGACATCGAAATCAAAGCAGTATGAAACTTCCACTTATTAACAGAAATCTGCGAGTAATCCCCGAAGATGCAAACCTCTGGGATAGACAGGTCTCTCAGTCCAAGGAGTGGGTCAGCTTTGTCCCTTATAGTCTCCCAAAGGGGTAATATCTTAGGACAATCCCAGAAAATGTGAAGTAGGGAACCTTTTGCCTGAGTACATCTAGTGCAAACATCAGAGGAAGATATTCCCCATTTAGCCAGTTTCTGAGGATAGTAGCAGAGATTATGAAGAATGCCAAACTGCATTAACCATAACCTATCTTGTGTTACAAAACGATGACAGTTGTTCCATATAGTCGTCCTGTCCCTATCCCAATGTGGGAAGAGAGCAGACCAAAATTCTGTTGACCCAAATGGCACTGGAAAATGCCAATCGTACAAAATATTGTACAATTTGGAAATACTTTGGGAAGAATTAACCAATGGAACTAGTTCAGTAAGAAAGGTGAAATTATAAGATAAGTGGGTGCCCTCCCCACATTTTTTAATAAGGAGATGTCTGAACTGAAGTACCTCAAAATAGTCACTTTCCTTAAGCCTGAATTTCACCACAATATCCTCAGCTGATAACCAGGTACCATCCTCCTTAAGAAATAAGTGGACCCTACCATCACCTAGACTAGGTAACCATTTGGGGGGTAACACTTTATTGTCTGTTTTAAAGGCAGGGGTGTTCCAAATTGACTGCTCCACATCTAGCCAGTTTTTATACTTTAGGAATCTACACAACTGTGAGTGAATCCTCATGGAAACTCCAATTGTGGTGCCTTTTAACTCTTTGGGTATAGAACCGGTATTGAGAAATAATAATGCAGAAGGGGCTATATTAGCCAAGCAGATCATTTCCCTCTCTATTTGGAGCCATGTGGGCAAGTAATCTGAGGGATTAGATACCATCCATCTTAGGTATTTGGCCGCGCTACAGGCCCAATAGTACATACACACATATGGAAGTCGTAAATCACCCTTGGACTTAGGCGCCACAAGCTTGTAAAAAGCTAATCTAGGCCTCTTTTTAAACCAAATGAAGTCACTAATCAAACTTTGGGCCTTTTTAAGCCAGCTGCTTGGTAAACAAATGTCAAGTAACTGAACAGGGTACTAAGAGACGTGGGACAACATTCATCTTAACCAGACTGACTCTTCTCCAAAAAGAAATGGGTAATGCCGACCATCTAGCCAAGTCTAGAGCCACCGTGGACAGTAGGGCTTCCAAGTTGTATTTAAAGGTACTCTGCAGGTCTCTAGTTAACACAATGCCCAGATACCGTAACGAGTATTTAGACCAGGCTAGACCCAAGGTGGTAATATCATTCTTAAAAACTTTGTGATTTAGGGGAAACACAATTGACTTCCCTACATTTAATTTGTAATTGGATAGTTTACTAAATTGCCCAATTATATCCAACATGGTGGGAATAGAAGTCTCTGGATAAAAGAGATATAAAAGCAGGTCATCCGCATATGCGGCTACTTTAAGCTCATTGCCGAAAATGGTAATCCCTTGACCTTCAAGCATGAAATTAATTTACGGATTAAGAGCTCCAGGTAGAGATTAAAAAGTAGGGGAGAAAAGGGACAACCCTGTCTGGTTCCGGAATGCAGAGTGAAGGTCCTGGAGAACACCCCATTCCCAGAGATCTTAGCCATCGGATGCTGATATAAGGCTTTTATCCAAGATTGAAATTGTTGAGGGAATCCAAAAGAGTTTAGTGTTTGAAGTAAAAAAACTCCAATTGACTCTGTCAAACGCCTTCTCAGCGTCCAGGGAGACCAATGCCACTGGAAAGGAGGCATCCCTGGATGCCGAGAAGACATGCGAGAGAGTGTGGAGGTGATCTGCGGAGAATCTGCCTTTCATAAATCCCACAGGAATGTGAGCCGATTAAATCGGGAAGAGCCAAACTGAGTCTATTCGCTAAGATCTTTGTTAGAATTTTTATGTCTTGGTTCCACAATGATATGAGTCTATAACTCTGAACGGATTCTCGATCTTTACCCGGTTTTGGAAGAAGTACAATGAGGGCCTCGAATAGAGAGGAGTCAACTTGCACACCTGATAATATGTAATGAAAGAGAGAAAGAAAATGGGGGTAATTTGCTCCTTAAAACACTTATAAAAGTTTGCCGAAAAACCATCTAGTCCTGGTGATTTATCTAAAGGTAAGCCCTTTATCGCCTCCAGGATTTCCGACTCCATAATGGGGGCTACTAACACCCTACCCTGGGACTCCGAGAGACAGGACAATTGGGCCATCACCAGGTAGGAGGAAAGAGTATGTGCTGAGGGGGGGTTAGGCATTTCGCCATATAGGTGTTCAAAATAACTGACAAACTCCGAAACAATCTCCTGGGGATTAGATTTGAGAGTTCCATCCATTTTGGAGCATATCGGAGGGATAAACCAAGCAGACTCCAATTGTTTAATTCTATGGGCCAGTAACTTGCCCGTTTTTTCCCCATGATCTATGTATGAGGCTTTAGTATATAAAATAGCAAACTCTGCTTTCTCGTTGAGCATATTTATAGAGGAATCCCTCAATTTTACCAGCTCTTGTTTAGAGTCATTAGAGGGGTTTGATTGTAGTGTAATTTCTAAAGCTTTTATCTGGGTTAACAGCTCCCTCAGCCTGGCCTCCCATCCCCTATTCCTTGTCACGGCCATCCCAATTAGGATGCCCTGGAGGTATGCTTTGAAGGCACACCATAACACATCTGGCCTAGTGTCCTGTGTAACATTCAACTCGAAAAATTGTGTGATATGCTCCTTAATTTGGTTTCTGCACTTAGGATCCTTGAGCATCTGACCATTCAGTTTCCACCTGGTTTGCTGCTTAGGCAGGGAAGTGAGGGCAAATTTGCAGAGCACCAGTGAATGGTCAGAGGGCGGACCTGAGTGAATAGTAGAGCTTGTCACCCCTGGTAACAGGGCTTGAGAGACCAAAAGGTAGTCAATATGGGAAAAAGACCTGTGAGCAGGGGACACAAAAGTGTATTCCCTGTTTCTCAGGGTGTAAAACCCTCCAAATGTCACAAAGTCCCAGTCTGTCTATTAACTCATGTAATGCACGCTGTGCCGGGGAAAAAGAAGCCGGGAGTGAGCTAATACGGTCTTTACCTGAATCTACCACTAGGTTCCAGTCCCCCCCCCTAAAATCATGATGTAAGGTAACAGGGACAGAACATTATTTAGTAGTCTCGCAAAAAATAAAGGGTCATCTTTGTTAGGGCCATAAATGCTTCCTAATACAAAATCTACTGAATACAAAGTGCCCTTAACCAGAATAAATCTGCCATGGGGATCTTTAATTTCCTGGATAACCTGAAAAGGAATGCTTCTGTTAATGAGAATTAAGACCTCACAGCTGTTTGAGGTTCCTTGGGCTAAGACCTGACCAATCTGCATCCGTCTCATCTGAATGGCTTCTGAGTCAAGCAAATGTGATTCCTGAATAAAAACAACATTAGCACATAAAATGTCTAAGTGCTTCAGTATCTTATATTGCTTAGTTTTTTTACGGGCCCCTTTAACATTCCAAGTTGAGAAACAGAGCTCCTTGGCCATTGTGCAAATATGATAGATAATTGCAGTAACTGAAGTCATAGACTACCTTAAAGACAGACCTCAACCAACCTAAAATGGACTGTGTCCCACCCAATAATACCTCCCCACCCCCCAAACCTGCCCTCCCCTACTGAGAACATCCCCAAACTATCCAACAGAAAGACAAACCACAACCACTCTACCCTTCGGTCCCCCCTGCCCTCCCAACGATCCAAATCTCTACTCATCACTAGCAGCACTCCTCCAAAAACAGCCACTCCCATCCTCCCGCCACTCCCATCCAGATTCTCCTCATAGTAACCATCCATAGCAAAATTAAAGAATAAAGCAAGTTCAGAACACTTATGAGGCCCACAAACTTCAGAAGTACATGTGAGAACCTCCTTTAAAGCCAAAGAAATACAATTAGGAGGTCTCGAAAAACTTGCCCTTAATCCTGCTGCCACAAAAATGTTTATCCCCCCTAATACAAAATAACATGAAACAAAAATATCTCCCATCCAACGCCTCGCCTCTAGGCTATCGTACAAAATGAGGGTAAAATCGCTACCCCCAGATTCAAGCAAGAAGGGGTCCCCTTCCTATTATCTAGCAGAGAAGGGAGTGAGAATGAAAGTGAAGAAAGGGCAATCTACCAAATTAGGCTAAGCTCAAACTCGGGAAGCTACCCCTGAAAAAAAAGAAGGGAGATTAGAAACCTCCAAAGGAGCCAAGTATCGGTTCCGCTCCAAAACAATGACTGCGCCACTGAACCCGACCTATAGCTCTCTTGCCACCAACTCTGCCTTAACACTTCTTCACTACTGTGAGGAGTGGAAGCAATCCAGAGAAATACCCCCCTCTAGTGGCCACTACTGAGAACTGCGTGACAGCCATCCTCCTGGTAAATGATCCCTGTATCCCTTTGTAAAGCTGCGGTAGGCAAAAAGAACCTGAGAGGACTCCTACCTCGCCAATATCTCCTAAAGTTTCTCTGAGTCCTGCCAAAACTCCCATGAGCCAGACACCAGAGCTCCCATCATTAGGGCTATTAAACTGAGAAAGATGTCCCTTACCCCAATCATAAAGAAAAGGGCAGGGACAAGATTGATCCCACTCAATTGGGAGATAGGGTATGAACACTGCCCTACCCTGAAGCTTTGTTTCAAGAATCCTGATCTCCATACTGGGCGGTTCAGCAGAAAAATGCCCCTTTACACCCTAAAGACCTTCACGGTCCCCCAAAAGAAGCCCATGAGTGCAAACATGCATTGTCCTCTCATAACTGTGGCCAGGATTGTCCCCACTGTTCACTAAACCTTCCCCCGAGGAGATCTAAAACATATCTAGTCAACCAAGAAGTTTAAAGGTACAGCAACTTTTCAGTTTTTAAACCCCAACTAGTGAAATAACCAGAAATAGATGAATGTAAACCAGAAAATAAAACACTGCACATTTCCATGTGTTCTGTTACATCTTAAACTTCCTAAATGATCCCTTCTAATAGCCCCTGTGATAATTAAGAGCCTTTAAAGAGATCAGGCAAAGCATTTTTGGTCCATCCATTGCAGAGTCCGAGTCTTCATAAGATTGCCACTGTCTGGATATCTGGACCTGCAGCTTCGAGGGATATCACATTCTGAATTGGAGACCAGCTGCCAACAGCTTTTTAACTACCGGGTGAAAGACAGCTCTATGTTGCCTAACAGATAATGGCAGATTCTGGGTAACTCTGATTCTCGCTCCTTCCCACTGCAATTCTTGTATGGCCTTTAGTTTGAGAAGGAAATACTGCTTCTCCAAAAAGTTGAGAAAACAAAAAATTAAGGGTCTGGGAGAGGCTCCCCTCGGGGTCATAGAACGCAACGCTCTATGAGCCCTCTCTATAATATAGTGGGGGCCATAGGGCGAGGGTCCTATAAGTTTCTCGATGAACTTCTGCACAAATAAGACCGCATCATTCCCTTCTTCCATCTCAGGTAATCCAATAATGACCGCGTTGTTCCTGCAGCTACGACCTTCGAGGTCTTTGAGCTTTTGCTCCATCCTGTCAATTTTTTGCCAAGCGTGGCCACCTCAGGATTCTGCTTATCCACTTTCCTCTCTAAAGAAATGAGTCAAATCTCGACAACTGAAGTACTCAGTGCTATGTCCTCGATAGCCTGGTAGAGGGTTTTGAATTCAGAAATGAGGTTTCTTAACTCTTCCTTAAATGGCCAAAGTTTTTTTTTTCCTTCAGTTTTAATGTCGTGTGGTCAGTTAACTGTCTGGTCCTGCTCATTATTCAGAGCGCCATTGTGCTTGTGTTTCTCCCAGTACAGTTGATTTGAGTTTTGTTCTGGAAATAAAGAACAATAATGGAAAACTCTTTACTGTACAAGCAGTCAGTGTGTCTGGGGGGGGTGGAATGCGGATGCCATGCTTATCGGGTGAGAGGTGAAGACAGTCACATCGAATGCTGTGGACAGATTTTTTTTGTTTTTACATTCATAGAAACAGAAGTTGATGACAGATAAGGACTGCAAGGCCCATTCGGTCTGCCCATTTCTTTTTCTATCTTATAAATGTGCCATCAGCCTTTGCTCTGTCAATGGCCTATCTATTCATGCTCATCTGTATTGCTCCCTTATGCCTATCTCATACCTGTGTGAAGCCCTGCACTGTATTCATATCTGCCACTTCCTGAGGTAGGCTGTTCCATGCATCCACCACCCTTTCTGTGAAAAAGAACTTCCTCACATTACCCCTTAATCGGATTTCCTCTAATCTCATGCTGCGTCCTCTTGTCCTGCTATTTTTCATATATTGAAACATGTTAGACTCTGTCACCTTGCTAAGGTCCTTAAGGTGTTTGAATGTTTCGATCACATTCAGTGCAGTCATGCCTGTGTTGGGACTATAGCCAGGATGTTATGCTACGATAACATCCTGGGTCCAGTCCCAGGCAGACCAATCAGAGGCCAGCATTCTTTCTTGCCATTGTATAATGATGATTATTGCCCTGACTTCCTGCTGCCTGATGATGAAGATGTGGAAGATGAGGGTGCCAGGCCTGGACTTTCTGTAGCACCTCCACTGTTTCCTCAGCAGGGGAATAGTCTTCAAAATATGCCCAGAGTCGTCCCCTCCTGGATGACCCCTCCTTCAAAGCAGTGATGCGGCAATTACAGTTTGCTATGCGGTTTGATGCTGTGGGGCAGGACATTACTTGGTGGAACCTGGCTTATTGCATGGACTTGTCAGATTCCCCTCTCCTCATCATTTCTCCTATCATCAATGCACACAAGGATTCCCCTATGGCCCTTTGGTGCAGACCTAACTTGAATTTCCTCTATGGTCAGAAAGGTTGACTACTGTAACTGTACCAGGCCCCCATGGGAAGCCCTTTTTTGCAAGTCTCCACAGGCAGATTCTGTTGTGATCAATGTGACCCATGATAACTCCAAGAGGCTCCAGTACCTTAGCTATCTCCATCTGGACAAGAAGTCCAGAAAGCTGGAGATTAGAGGCATGAGGGTATTTGCTTCTTCCACTTTGGCTATCAGGATCATTAATTACATTGGACATACAGTACGCTCATATTCCAGAATGACCTCTGGAAAGTGGACAGGTCTTCAGCCTAGTTCCTTTTGGAGGGCCCCCAAAACAGGAGATGCTCAAGACCCTCCACACTGGTGGAGATGTGGGCAAGCACTGCCTGTGGGCTGCCTATGATGTTCTAGATGCCTCTGCCAGAGGCCCAACAGTGGGAGTTTGCCTGAGGAGATACTCCTAGCTCAGGATGTTAGGTTTTGCTGCTGACATCCAATAGTCCATGCTAAATGCTCCCTTTTGGGGCCACAAACTCTTTGGGGCAGACATGCAAGATGTCCTTTATGACCTGTAGGCCTCAGGGAGAACTCAGCAATCTGTCCACTCCCTTTAGCACACCAACCAGAAGTGTGGGTGGAGGATGTCCTTTTGGTATGCCACCCATTGACCTAGGTCTGGCACCAGACAGCTAGGAAAGTGTAAAGCTGAATGGCCCTGATTGCCTCCTCCTCCACCACAGCAAAGTCTTCAAGTGGTGGAGGAGCAGCCCCAGTAATGGGCTCAGCATCTCTCTCCTTTCCCAACCTCCTCCATCTGGTGTCCTGGGATATGGTGGTGGGGGGTTATCTCTCCCTCCATCTGGATAGGTGATGGAAGATCACAACCGACACCGGGTATTGCAACTCATAGTACAAGGACGCACTCTGGAGTTTGTGGCGATGCCTCCAATCTACTTCCAAGGCCTTCTTCTTAACCTCCAGGCAATGTACCCGTGTTACTGGATGAGATACATATGCTGCTTCTGCAAAAAAATAGGCCATAGAAATTGTCCCTGAGAATCACTGTAACATGGAGTTCTACTCCCACTTCTTCCTTATTCACAAGTCCACAGGGGACTTGAGACCCATTCTGGACTTCTGCAACCTGAACAACCACGTCCAGTACAAAACATTTAGGATTATTACCCTCTCAGGCCTATTGCCTTTGCTTGGGAAGGGAGAAGGGATCTGCTTCCTAGATATGCAGGATGCATTTCTGCAAATCAAGGTTTGCCTTCCCCACAGGAAGTACCTCTGGTACCTGTTTCAAGGGGAGCACTATCAGTTCAGAGTCTTACTTTGGCTTGTCTTTGGCACTGTGGGTCAGGAGCAAGGGATTTTACATGTTCTCCTGTCTGGGTGACTGGCTGCTTAATGCTGCATGCAAAGAGCTACTGTCTTTTACTCTGATACCTACCATGCAACTGTTCAGCCATTTGGAGATCACAGTCAACCTGTTCAAGTCAGTGTTGACTGTCAGCCAGTGTCTCCAGTATATAGGAGCTATAGTAGACATGAGCCAGTGGGTACGTCTTTCTGCCATCGTACAGGGTGGAGTGCCTGCTAGTGCAGCCTCGGGAACTCTGTCACAGCCAGTATGTCACAGCCAGGACATATATCAGACTGCTGAGCCTAGTGGCTGTGCCCATTGCCAGGGTTCCTCTGATAAGGCTGCATATCCAAATTTCTCAGTGGACTTTGAGGGTACAGTGGAATCAGCAACCTGATGATCTGAAGGAGATGGTTCTTGTCTCTTAATCGGTAAAGAATGTTCTCCTGTGGTGGAAGGAACCCAGCCTTTTGCTTAACAGGTTCCTTCCCTCATAGCCTCCGCTCACCAGATCCTTACCATGGATGCCTCTGGAATGGGATGGAGTTCTCATCTGGGTCCATTTCAGAGTCAGGGGACATGAATTCCACTCAAGGCCTCACTTCATAGCAATATCCTCTAGAGGAGTGCTGTCCTGCATGGCCTGCAGGCCTTCCAGTGTGACTTGTCCCCAGGCCACCTGCTGGGCCAGATGGACAATATCAGTGCAGTGCACTACATCAACAAGAAGGGAGGCACTCACTCTTACCCCCTGTGCAGGGCTGCAATTAGGGTTTGGCACTGGGCTCTGGACCACAGCCTCAAACTATCATCTGTCCTTGTTCCAGGTGACTAAAACATCCTGGCAGACAAATTAAGCAGGCCACATTATGGAATGCATGAATACGAACTGCTCACCTCTGTGGCAGAAGACATATTCAATAGGTGGGGTTTCCCAGAGCTGGACCTTTTTGCATCATCTCACAATGCAAAACCAATGCTTTTCTGCTTGCTCAATCCAAGGCCCAAAGTTTTTTGATGACACACATTGTTCCTCTTATAGAAAGGAAGCTTCCATTACACCTTCCCCTTTTTCCTCTGGCATGTGTCACCATGATTCTGGTGGCCTAATTTTGGCAATGGCAGATTAGGTTTCCACTGCTGCAAAAGTTAGCAGTGGAGCCTCCAGTGCTCTTTCCCATGTGCTCGGGCTTGCTGTCACAGGAATAGGGAATCCATGTCCATCCTAACCTCTGGTCTCTTCATCTGCATGCCTAGCTCCTGAAGATATATCCATTTCAGGTTTGGTATCTACCCTAAAGTGGCTGATGTCTTGGTAGCCCCCAAACAGCCTTTCACCAGGGTGGCTTAAAACATGAAATGGAAGTGCCTTGCTACGTAAGTGACTGTACTTCACCTGGACCTCTTCACCCACCCAGTGAATCAGATTAGAGTACTTGCTATCCTTGTCAGATGCTGGACTGAAACACTCTTCACTAAAGGTGCACTTGTCCGTCATATCAACCTTCCATGTGCCACTAAGGGTCATACAGTAGCTCAGTTAGATGTGGCTTGTACCTTTCTGAGAAGCATTCTACACTTGAAGTCTCCCACCTGCAACCCAGTCCTGGCCTGGGACTTGGATTTTGTTTTGGAACAGCTTGCTTTGTCTCCTTTTCAGCCTGCCATGACTTGTTAGCTACACTTTCTTTCACGGAACACATTATTTTTAGTTGCTATTACCTGTGCTTGTAGGATTTCCGAGCTGCAGGAGCTTATGTGTGAGCAGACTTATTTGATTTTTCACAAAGACAGGGGCCCAGATATTCAAAAGGCTTGCGCCATGCGCAACAGGGTTGCGCATGCGCAAGTCCAAAAATGCGCCATTCTGCGATATTCAGCAGGAGGCAGTTACGCCACTGACAACAGGTTGCGCAAAGGAGCAATGCAAATGAATGCATGCTCAACAGGAGGGGGAGGAACCATGCATAACCTGTGCAACCCGATATTCAGTCGGGTTGTGCAGAGTTGTGCATGCACAACCCCCAACCTGCGCCTGCACAACCTTGAGCCAAAAAAAAAAGGATCAAGTTGAGGGCCATCCACAGGTGAGCTGCTGTATTGCAGGGTGCAACACAGCAGCTGCCACCCCTGGCTGGCCCCCAACTAGGTCCCTGTGCCCCCCCACCAGCCCAATCGCGGGCAGAACGTAATAACAACCCCCCCACATCTCCGAAGCCCGATCGGGGCATAAGGTGTATCAACCCCCACATCTCCCGAAGCCCGATCACGGGCATACAATGCTTATGCCCCCCACACATATCTCCGAAGCCCGATCGCGGGCATAAGGTGAATCAACCCCCATCTCCGAAGCCCGATCGCGGGGCATAAGGTGTATCAACCTCCCACATCTCCCGAAGCCCGATCGCGGGCATACAGTAACATGCCCCCCACACACATATCTCCGAAGCCCGATCGCGGGCATAAGGTGTATCAACCTCCCCACATCTCCCGAAGCCCGATCCGGGCATGCAATGTTTCATGCCCCACACATATCTCCCGAAGCCCGATCGCGGGCATAAGGTGTATCAACCCCCACATCTCCCAAAGCCCGATCGCGGGCATAAGGTGTATCAACCCCCACATCTCCCAAGCCCGATCGCTGGGCATAACCTGTATGAACCCGCCCACCAGTGCCCGATCGTGGGCAGAATGCTAAAGCCCCCAACCCGAATATCTCCCTGGTGGTCCAGTGGACGTAATGCCCGATCGCGGGCAGAATGTCAAGGTACAACCCCCAAACATCTCCTTGGTGTCTAGTGTCCCCCACCCACGAAGCCCCTCCACCTGCTCCCCGGAAGCCGGCGGGGTGGCAGCATCCACCCGCCTGCCGCCCGCTGCCCGCCTGACGGCAGCTGTCCGGTAGGGCTGCCGCCCATTGGTGCAGAGCTACAGCCAACGGGCGTAGCCCATACCAGACATGACAGTCCAGATTGTGAATGAACATCATTCACAAATCTGACTCGTCGCGTACATGCTAATGGCATGCAAATGGGACCATAAATAGATGCAAATGGCCCCCCCTGCGCCTTGCATAAATTATGACCCCATTTGCATGTCACCTTTTGAATATCGGAAATTTGCACGTGGTGCAATGGTACTTGCGCCACCGCAAGTTTAACGCTCAACTCTGGCAACTTGCGGTGGTGCAAGTTCCACTGCGCCATGCGCAGTGGCTGTGGCTGGGGGGTGATATTCAAAGGAGTTGCTCAATAGCGCAACTCCTTTGAATATCACCCGGGCCACACCCCTGTGCAACTATTTTGAGCAGCGCAGGGGCTTGCGCCTCAGAATGGCGCAGTTTGAATATCTGGGCCAGGGTGTTTTTGCGTACTAACCCTATGTTTTTGCCAAAGGTGGTGTCTGAGTTTACTTTGAATCAGACCATCCACCTACCTGTTTATTATCTGAAGCATGCCAATCCAGGCGAAGTATTCCTCCATACTTTAGTTGTACAGAGAATACTCAGATATTATGTTCATTGGACAAAGTTCTTGCAGCTGTTTGTTTCTTTCTCCCCTGATAAAGAGACTGTACCAGTTTCTAAACAGTGTTTGTCCAAAAGGTTGGCCAGCTGTATTATTTTATGTTATAGGAAGTATGGTAGGGGAACTTTCTGGGGCTATTAAGGGCCATGCTATCTGAGGCATGGCCAGTTCCGTTGTCTGTTTCAGAGGGGTTTCAGTGGCTGAGATGCAGTATGTGCTACTGTAACTTGGAATATGGTCCACACTTTCACAAGACACTACAGTCTGGGCATCTCTTCAAGAAGGAGGGCAAGTTGTGGTCTAGCAGTGTTACAGAACTTCCTTTTGTAGACCGCTGCCCTCTAGTGGACTAGACTGTTCTCCTCTGCAGTACTGCTTGGAATTCATTCCTAAGGTGGGACCTACTGCAAGAGATATCCTCAAAGATAGAACAGTTTTGTAAGAACTTACAATAACAGTAGATCTCTGAGAGAATCTCTTACAGCGGGTCATGTCATCCTACCCCCCCTTCCCCTCTTGCTTCTGAATTCCTCCTTTCCTGTCCTCTCTTCCAGGATGGTAAGCCTTCTGTGTTCCATGCTTCCTCTCACTGATCTCTTGGGCTCTTCCTCAATTGCCTTTGGAGCATGTTCTTGGTGGATGGTCTCCTGCAAGGAACTGAGGAGGGTGTGGGGCCTCCCATGGCTATATAGGCATGACATCAACATTGTGACATCCACATGGATGGCGCCAATTAGACTGGTAGCAAAAATGTTTCTCTGTGGTCCTGGTGTCTGATGGCTATAGTTCCTAAGCTGTGACCAACTATTATGGTAAGTTCTTACGTAACTGTTCTTTATTTGTACTCTACATACCAGGAATTACAGAGAGGGCCAACACAGATGGACCCTAAGCACCAAACTGTCAATGATCCCAACAGCTGCAAATTTGTTACAGAAGAAGCTAAAAAAATTTTCAAACTAATACTGTCCAGGACACTTCAGAATCAATTGTTTTGGAAACATATATGTCCTTTGTAAGAAGATTTTGTATATGATAAAAGAGAATAAAGAACAGCTTGGCAAGCTGGAAAGAGAACTTAATCCATCGCTTAGAGCACATAAAAAAGACCTGAAAAATATAAATGTCTAATACTAGATATACACAAATTAAAATTGAACATTAATAAAATCCAACATTGATGGGTGGAAATGGCACATGAAAAATAAAATGTAAATAAAAAGTACTGGGAATCAGGGGAAAGGCCCACAAGGTTATTCACAAACAGGCTAAAGAAATAATAGTTAAAAAGTGTCATTACTACTTGCAGTAATCATATGGGAATGTCACCACATTCAATATTGAAATAAAAAAAATAATTTTTAAAATACCATTCCAAATTATACATAGGTATGAATGCTATTATCATAGGCACAACAAATACATTTCTAACTGTTATCAGTCTACCTAAACTTAAAGATATAGCCATCAAAAGTTTTAACACTGAAATTACTAAGGAGGAGATACATTATGGGGCTCGATTTTCAAAGGGCCAAGAAGATGCCAACTGAATGGGTCTGCCAGAGCCTTTTGCTCAACACTAGTTCTGTTTTAATCATTTTTTATGTTTGCTTGTGTGCATGCGCAAGAAACATTATGCAACAGCTTAGGAGAGAAGTGGGTCGTGGAGGCGCAGCACTGTTACAGCCAAGGGAGGCACTGTATTTGGGGGCTTGGCACTGGTGGACCAAAGGAGGCACAGTGTGCCAATGACACTGGTCTCCAAAAGTGCCACCAAGTACAAATGTTTTCACTGCAGCAATCAGGGACCACCTCATCATTGCAGCATCAGTCATTCTGTTGCAGTGAGGGAGCGACCCGTCATTGCAGGGCGGAACATCAGCTAGCATAATACTGTTTGCGAACATGGCAGGCGGCTTTCCGCCTTGTTTACAAACAGCATTATGCAGCCCCCAGTTCTGAAGGGGTGCCCAATTCCCCTCAGCAGCATGTGCCCACCCAACTTGTCTTTGTTTGCCAACAGGGGCCCCAATCCCCACCGGCTAGTCCCTGTCCAAGAATCATCTGCCAGCAGGGGCCCTCCCGTCGGCATAATGTCCCCCACAAAACTTAGGTTTGTGCCGAGGATGCCCATTCCCTCGGCCATTGCACCCCCATATGCCTACGGGTGCCTAATCCCTCATCAGCTACAGTCGACCCCCCAACAAAACACTAGGTTGGCACGCTGGAAGCCCACCCCAGCATGCCAAATATCTTTAGAAATGTCCCTCTAAGAAAAAAACTGTCCCGCGATGTTTATTTTTTCCCCTGTAAAACAAAAAGCAGTCCCTTGTTGAGTCCAGCAGCCCTTCCCCAACCTGCGTCCACCCTCTGCGCACCTTGCTTCCCCACACCCCCCACACCCCATACTTACTTCTGGAGACCAGCGCGATGATCTTCGGTGGACCGGGAACACATCTGCATTCTTAATGCATATCTCAGGCATTTTTTGGAATTTTGGCACCAAATTTTCAAAATGGGGTTTTTGGGACCCCGCCTCATGAATTTTGGCACGGTCCTGGCGTTAATCAGCCCTGAAAGGTGATTTCGCGGTCACTGGGTGGAATCATCTTTCGGGATCAATTAACAAAACAACAGTGCCAGTGTTCATGAGGTGGGCTCTCAAAAAGTCGATGTTGCAAATTTGGTGGGAAAAATCAAAAAAATGACTGTTTTAAGTGTGCATTGTGCAGTTACAGCAAGACGCTTGTAATCGCGAATTTGCAATATTTTCACTCCAGATTTTCAACATTGCCATTTTTGTGCACCTCCTTATGAACAGTACAGCTGTCATTTTTCACAATGTCACCAAAATGTGTTTTCACAGTTCCAGCGAAGAATAGCACGGTTGCTATGGGAAATCTGTGTTTGGGACACATTGTGAAAATGACAGTGACACTGTTCATTAATAGAGGTCCTAAAATGCCTATTTTGAAAATTTGGTGAGAAAAGTCCTTAAAATGACTGTGTTATGAGAGTGCATTGCGCAGTTTCCATGCACCTTTGCACATTTGCAGTATTTTCAGTCCAGATTTTTAACATTGCCATTTTTCTGCATCTCCTTATGAACAGAACAGCTGTCATTTTTCACATCCTGGCTGAAATGTGTTTTTGCACTTCCGGTGCAGAATAGCGCGGTTGCTGTGGAAAATCCATGTTCGGGACACATTACGAAAATTACATTGACACTGTTCATTAGCAGAGGTCCTAAAATGCCTATGTTGAAAATCTGGTGACAAAAGTCCATAAAATGACTGTGTTATGGGCATGTGTTGCATAGTTTCCATGCATGTTCATAACTTTGCACATTTGCAATATTTTCACTCCAGATTTTCAATATTGCCATTTTTCCACACCTCCTTATGAAGAGTACAGCTGTCATTTTTCACATCCTAGCTGAAATGTGTTTTCGCACTTCCGGTGCAGAATGGCGCAGTTGCTGTGAGAAATCCATGTTTGGGACACATTAGGAAAATCACAGTGACACTGTTCATTAGCACAGGTCTTAAAATGCCTATGTTGAAAATTTGGTGATGAAAGTCCATAAAATGATTGTATTATGAGCATGTGTTGCATAGTTTCCACGCACGCTCATAACTTTGCACATTTGTAATATTTTCACTCCAGATTTTCAACATTGCCATTTTTCCACACCTCCTTATGAACAGTACAGCTGTCATTTTTCACATCCTGGTCAAAATGTGTTTTTGCAGTTCTGGCACAGAATACCATGGTTGCTGTGGGAAATCAGTGTTCAGGACACATTAAGAAAATCACAGTGACACTGTTCATGAGCACAGGTCACAAAATGCTCATGTTGAAAATCTGGTGACGAAAATCCATAAAATGAATGTGTTACGCACGTGCTTTGTGCAGTTTCCATGTATGCTTGGAAGTGCGAGCATTTCTAATATTCCCACTACAGATTTGCAACATTACCATCTCTTCACACTTCCCTATGGATGGTACAGCTGTCATTCTTCACATCCTGTCCGATCTGTGTTTTCATACATGTGACGCAGAATGACACTGTCGCTGTTGGAAGTCAGTGTTTGGGACACATTGACAAAATCACACTGCCACTCTTCATGAGAAGAGGTCCCAAATGCTTTCATGAGGTGGGGTCACAAAAAGGCCATGTTGAAAAGTTGTACTGTAAATACCAACAAACGTCCGAGGCAATAGGGTTTCTAACCACAACGTCCTACCCTGTACAGACAGACAGGCATCAGGGTATGCCTTTGGATTGCCGACTGTACTGCTCATGCCATCCCACCCCCAGCCACTGACAGGAATTGAGGTGTACCTTGGACTCTTCGGCCCAAGTCTTCACCCCATTCTCCTATGCTGCACCCATTTCACCGTATGTCCTTATGGAATGGGGTGACTGTAAAGCCAAACACCCTAAGGCACAGTTCAACAGGTGTTGCTGTCTGCAGAATAGGGTGAAGTAACATGGCGTGACCGTCATTGGGCAATGACCCAAAAACTTACCCCAAATCCTGTCCATCTCTACAGGATGGAGGTGGGGTTCATGTGAAGTTCAATACTTCACTGCCATTCCTATTCGGCATCTGTCTAACTCCTGCATTTCCAATGCTAATACCAGAAAGCAAACATTCGGCATTGACAAATGCGTGTTGTTTTTTCTGTTAGTATTTGAAGTTCTGGTTTAGTTAATCTAGTCAGGTATTCTCTAGTGAGGCAGGTCAGTTAGGACAGGCATTTTTTTTTCAGTGGAGTTTTAGCTCACTGGCCAGAGTATCTGTCTTCACTCTGCTCCATGCTGGTTACCATTTTTAAAGCTCGGATGTCAAGCTACTGGCATTTGCATTGCCAGTACATTTTACCTACACGAGACCTATACAAGACTGTGATTTATTTGATCATGCAATTTTCGTGACCAGTACATGATGCTTTCTTTTATTTTTGCCATAGGGGCTGGCTTTTGTGTATAATCTGCTGCATTAAGCTACTGCATTGAGTGTTTGGGGATACTAGCACTGGAGCCTCAATCACTTAAACATATAGAGCCACCCAGAAATGTGTACCTGTATCATGAAGGGGGTGATTGAGTCCATTGGGAGTACTGCATTGAAGGTTGGAGTGGTGGGAGTTGTGCTGGTAAGCTTCAACTGTACTCTGTTTGCCTTCTGCAGTCTAGATCCTGCTATCAGTAGTTGAAAAGCCAGTAAAGATCAAGTATGGAGTGACTTGGGGCCCTTTGGTAGTAAGTGGCAAGTGGTGGTCTGGTCTGGTGCTGCCCTGTGGAGCGGCAGCAGGGGTTACTCACCAGAGGGTGTGGGGAGCCTGTAGCTGCAGGTGGCTGTAGTGAATTGGTCATCGGAGAATGGCCGCTGTTACTAGAGCCCTAGTGCTTGGGTGACTAGGGTTGGTTTGCTTACCTGCCACCTTTAACCAGGGGATCCAAAGTGGTGTGTCCCTGGTAAAAGTACAAACTGCTGAACTGTTGCTCTGTCTATTCATGGTCCTGATTGCTGATCTGGGGGTGGCTGCATGGTGGGGGATGACCTTTGGAGAGGCACTGAGGAATTGTTAGTTGGTGGACAGCAGGACCCTAGGAAGCCCAAGGGTGTCTCTGAGGTGGATGCTAAAAGGTCTTCACCTCTAAGCCCCTATTTCCAGGAGGGTTGTCCATTCCTGGGCTGTGATGCCTGGGGGGGACTTCTGTGCAGTCCTTGAGTGTGGAGCTGGATAACATCAACATGGGCAGTGGATAAATATCTGTGACTGCTTTTCCAGGGTTGCACTGTGGTCATGGCTGTAATTTGCTGGATTGCACAGTTGGACTGGGGAGGTGGTCAGAGCACCTCCATAGAATGGTGACTGTTCATATATTAATCTGCTGGCTGTTGGAGTGAGAATATAGCAGCGCTGGACATTATAAATTTACTGGATTGGTGGGGGGGGGAGAGCCCCATTTGCCTTATTCATTTTTTGAATGCTCTGGCATGCTTGATTTATTATTGGACACTGAGGCCTGGATATTCAGAGCACTTGCACATGGTGCAACTGAGATGTGCTGGTGCAACTATGAAAATGTACCAACAAGTGATATTCAAAGGGAGCCACGGTGCAGCACAAATCCCTTTGCACCAATATGCAACAAAAACATATGCAGCACAAGTGCAGGGGGCATTCCCATAAATATGCGGTGCAATGGGATATTCAACAGTGAAGCCATGGTGCAAGTCCAGAGCAAACCCATGATGTGCCGCCCAGACTTGATCCTAGAAAAACAGGGTGCAAACACACAGACAGTAGATGTGCATCCCTGTGCCAAAAGAGATAGAGAGAGAGAGAGAGAGAGAGAGAGAGAGAGAGAGAGAGAAACACAGAGGGACAGAGACAGAGAGAGAGAGGTGGAGTGAGAGAGGGAGAGGGGGTGAGAGAGAAAGAGAGAGACACACACCCAGTGTAGCAGAGTGGCAGACACACAGACACACAGACAGGCACCCAGCCACCCAGGGAGACACACAAAGAGAAGGAGGGATAGAAAGTGCACATTTCCTAATGGAAGCAGTAATGAGGGGTGTGAGAAGGCAGGAGGAACAGCTACATGGCCAACGAAGGGCCCAGTGGCAGTATGCCCGACACAGGTGGTATCGTGCCCACATCACATTCAAGAACTATAGTGACACTGAGATCGTGGGCCAGTACCGCCTGAACAGGGTCATTCTGAGGCAGCTCTGCAAGCTGTGCAGTAAGGAGATGAAGGCACCCACCAAACGTAGTCACGCCATGTCCCTGGAGACCAAGGTGACCACCATCGTGTGCTTGCTCGCCATGGGCACATTCCATGACCAACAGGGGACATCACAGATATCACCCAGTCAGCCACATCCCACCTCCTCACACAGTTCCTCAATGCCCTGCTGCCACATGCTTCAGAGACTGTTCCCCAGCACACAGGTGAAGTGTACAGCAAACATGCAGGACTTCCACAGGGTTGCACACATGCCTGGCATGATTGGGGCCCTTGACTGCACTCACGTGGGCATCTGTATGCCACCTAGCCCTGAGGACATGGCATTCATTAACAGGAAGGGAAGCCCGAGCATCAACTGCCAGGTGGTGTGCAATGCCACGGGGTGCATCATCAATGTCTGCGCCACACAACCTGAGAGTGCACATGACACATTCATCTGGCACAGCTCTGCGCTGTGCCACAGGTTTGAATGTGGGGACAGGCCCTGACTGCTCACCCCCTACTGGCAACCATCGTCCTCAGCAGGGGAACATTACAACAAGGCACACGCCAGTATGCGCAACATCAGCGAGCGTGTCATTGGCATGCTGAAGGTGCGATTCCTTTGCCTAGACAGGTCAGTCGGCACCCTACAATACAGAGTCTCAAAAGCCTGTGGCCTATTCCTGTCCTGCTACATACTGTACAACATGGACATTAACCATGGGATAGCTGTCGAGGCTGATGAGGGTGACAGTAGCAGGGATGATGGTGACAGTGGGCTGGATGGGGTGGGCAGCCACCCCTGGGTGGAGGGACTCCTGACTTCTGCAGTTGGTGCAACGTCACTGTGACACAGTCACACAGGAACACTTTGGCGAATGCAGATAGGTGGTGTGGCACACATGAATGGGCCACACAGACCAGTGCATCACACACATGCAAGGACGTGCACAGTGAGAGGCATGCACAGAATGTGGTGCAGGGAGGGATAGATGAGGCAGTGGCACACACCTACACACATAAACACACACACACACGCACATGGGCAGTGGAACATGGCATGGATCAGAAGCAAAACATCAGTGCACAGATGCAACTGGTACTGGGCTGCCCTCATCACACCCATGCCACACGTCCCAGCAGCCCGGCATGCATACACAGGTAGCATGCGGCACAACAGGCATGCACGCCACCACATGTTTGCTGCACCGACACTGCCCATGTGTGTACAGGACAGCAGCAGCAGACTGCAGGCAGGACAGCACATACCTCAGGTCAACTGCGTGGTCCCACGGCTGCCACAGCCACATGGGTGGCTGCGCCGGGGACAATCAGCAGCCACAAACTGCACATCAGCCACAGGGGGGTGTCAGATGTCTCCCCGGGGTAGATGTGTGGGACCACGATCGTGTCCTCACAGGGTATGTAGGCGGATAAACAGGCGAGCCCCAGGTGTGCCAGGGATGCCTACGTTGGAGCCCGACATCCACTGTGATGGGGTCGCCTAATGCCAGGACCATGGGGTGGACAGCATGCTGTGGGGGGTTTCCAGCATGTGGCCATGCCCAGTGGCAGCCAGCAACACAAAGCCATCCACAATGGCACCGGCAATGCAGTCCATAGCTGCAGTCATGGACTCCTGCATATGTTGTAGCCCTTCCAGGATCTGCACAGTGCCTCTGTCTTGCTGCTTGGCTAGCTGGTGCACCTCCTCCTGCAGTGCATGCACCCCAGTGGTGAGCAGCATCTGTTGTTGCTCAACGGATGTCCCCAGCAGCTGGGTGTGCTCAGCCAGCCGGTCCACATCCTGCACCTCCTGGCAGGGTTGCCGATTATCTGTGGATGCCCCACCATGCCGCCCAGCATCCCTCTCCAGTGGACGCTGCACAGTTGGATCTACAGGGGAAAGGGATACAGCAGGAGCACCGGTGACAGAACCCATGTCCAGCTGCCCAGTGGCACTTGCAGCCTGCCACTGCTGCCCATCCATCTGCTGGGTGTCACCCTGTGCCATCATGGCCTAGGCAGCACTACCACCCACACAGGGAACAGTGGTGGTGCCACACACCACTGTACCCATGGTGCTGGCATGTGGCTGTGCAGCTGTGCACATGGCCCTGTGCCCTGTAGATGCCTGTGATGTGGGTAGGGGCAACCCCCCCACAAATGTCACCCACACTGACAAGGATCAAGGTGATGTCGTCCTCATAGTCGGACCCCATCCTGATCTGTGTCTCTGTGCACAGCATACCAAGGCTGGCATCCTGCAGGAACACAACCAGGGCCTCATCCACCACAGGCCAAGGATGTTCACTGGCACCATGGTGCTCTGCCCAAGCTTGTCAGGGCCACGGATGCTGGTGGATGCTGATGGTCCATCCACAGGGGCCATGGACTTTGCCAGCAGCCCATTCTCAGCACAAAGGCATGCTGGTGCTGCAAGAGAAGAAAGGGGTGTCATTGGTGCATAGGCCCCATGTTCCCCCCTATTGACTCCGCTGGTGTATGTGGCCAGCATTGTGGTATGTAGGACAGCAGCATGCATACTGGCATGCCCATGTACACACCCTCCGGGCCTGTACGTGTGTGAGTAACATACATACCATGCTGTGATGGGCTGCCACCCGTCTGGAAGCCCCTTCAGGCACACTCTCCGCCGCAGTGCGGTGGAATGTGGCCATCACTAACTCCTTCGTGGGCATCAGTGTGGGTGCGGTTGATGGCCCTCTGCTGGTGGCACCACAGGATGCTCTTATGGCTGTCACCTTCTCCTTGCTACACTGCCTGTCCATCCCGACCTACTTGCGGCACTCCAATGCTGACTGCTGGTGGCTGCCGTGCTGGTTCACGTAGGCCGCCACCTTGTCCCATCCAACGGATCTGCCGTGTGGTGTGCCTGTGGCACCGCTCAACAGGGTCTCTCTGTCGAGGTAGGCCTTGAACAGGGCATCGGTCTCTCCCTTTGTAAAGTTGGGCATGCACTTGAGTGCAGGCCCATGCTCCTCACCCTCCTCTTGTCCAACATGTTGCCACCTGTGAACATTGACAGCACAGTGTGTCAGTGCCAGCAGGGCCCTGGGCAGTCCCACCTTGCAGTGCTGCTACATCTCTGTGTGTTGCTGCAGCAGCCGCCACTTGCCTGTCAAGGCTGCAACACTGGTAAGTGGCCTGTGCTGTTCAGTGGTGCTTATAAGGTGCATTGCATGCAAAGTAGCTTTTGCGCAACCGTAATGATATGATAATGCACCCTACAGCACTGTGCATTGGCTGATGAGGTCATTTGCAAAGGACAGCTGAATATTGCAAATTTGTTCCATACTCAATGGTGTTGCACTGGAGCAACTCTATAGTGCATATCCTGCACATGTACGGTGTGTGGTCCCGCAGTGTGCATGTGCACACCCCACCACATGGGCCTATTGTGCACACAGTGTGCCATGCGCGATATTGTGCTATTGCATATGTGCCACTGTGTTGCCATTATACATGCCTGTGTGCACTGTTACAAGGCCCAATTGCGCATATGCACAATGCGGTGTGCTGCGCATCTCCTGCACATGTGCGGCACTGTGCGGGTCATGACCTGTTACCTCCATCTCAGGGTCATGACACCACACGGTGGTGGCCACGGCGTGGTGCATGCCTGGGCTCGCATTATGACTTCGCAAGAGTGCATCCACATCGCATTGGACCAATGTGCAATGCATGCTACTGCACCTATCACACTCTGCACACATGCTGCCATCACATGCGTTCCACTGCAGAGGCCCAGAGCAGCATTGGGACTGAAAGTGACAAGCAGACAAGACAATCGGGTATGCAACTGGTCAGACATTGAGCTGGTGAACCTGGTGGCAGTGGTCCAGCCATATGTGGCCCAGCTCTATGGACAGGAGCCACTCCAGCAGGTGGGGGGGGAGGTGTGGCAGTGTGCATGTCACAGGCCATCGAGAGGCACATGAGTGTGGCACAGTTGGCAGAGCAGTGTCACCATCAGTATGGGGACCTGTGGTGCAGGAATCCTGATGTGCTGTGTAGGCTGCAGTTGAGGGTGCAGTGTGGGGCTGTTCCACAGCCAGGTAGGTGTGTGCTGCTGGTGTGCATGCCCATGTGCCCAAAAGTGGTGTTTTCCATTTTGCGTAGCATGCTCCACTGCTGGGGTGGGACTGTCCCTGCAACCACAGTCATCATGCATGTACACTGCACATGTGGCAAGTATGCTGGTTTGTTGGCTGGGGGCTATGCTGGGTGTCAGCCATGTCGGCCATGCACACAGTGGGCTGTGTGGTGGCAGGGGGCCTTCCATGCATGTGTGCTCATGGCCTCCTCTCTACATGTCGTCCACAGGGCCAGAGGACCACAGGCAGGCCAGGGCAGCCACGGACAGCAGGAGGGCCCAGGATAGGCCACAGGATAGTGAGCGCAGGGGTTGGAGAGGTGCAGGTAAGAGTGATCACATTGGTGGAGCCTGTCACTGTGGGTAGGCATACGGTGCAGAGTATGGCCGTGGTTGACCCTGCCTTGTGTCAGGTTGGCTGTGTGGGGCACAGGGTCCATCTATCGTTCCACCGTGGCATGTCTGCTGGTGCATGTGGCCAGCTGGGGGGGCTGTGTGCCTAGCCACTGCCTTCTGTGCTGCGTCAGTGCTGCCACCCTGTGCTATGTGTCCATGTCCATATGTGCATGGTGCCAGAGGGCTACCCTGTCTCCTATCTGCACCATTGTGGTGTGCCACTTGGATTGCTGGGGTAGACGACATGGCACGGCTATGTTGTGGACCCCATTGGTGCTTTCCCCCACTGTCCACTGTGCACCATGAGTGGGTGGTTGTCATATGTGCAGTGCACTGATTGCCTCTTTTGTCCCTTACCCAAGGTGCACATCAGCCTGCTGCCAGCAGGGTAGTCCTACTGCGACTGCGGGCCCTGGTGATGGTGATCACACTACTGAGGAGGATCCTGCAAGTGTCTGTGGGGATCCAAAGCACACTATGGCCTCTAGAGAGGTCCCTGGCCAGACGTTGAGGGGTCCATTCTACATTGCTCCCTTCCCTCCCATTCCATTTCCTCCTCCAACTGTATAGACCTTCCTGTCCCATCCCCCTCTCCCTCACCCCCTCTCTTGCCCCATTTCTGATTTTGTACTTCCTCTTTTGTGATATAAGCATGTTTTTGTGGTATATATCTGTGTCTGATTTGCAGGTGGCATGGGGAGCCATGCTGCAGCTGTTTGTTCCCTGTTACTTGGGTCACCATTGGTGCAGGGTGGGTCACTGGCGATGCCATGGCAGCTGTGGGGTCTGTGCTGGGTGTACCACTGTGTCCCATGGTCTTGGTGTGTTTACCTGGAGTGCATACGGGTGGGCGTGCCAGCCTATGGAGCCATTGGGGTGCTTGTTCGCTGTGTGTGGCTATGGTGATGGGGTGCCATGGTCGGGGTATGGGTCCCCTTGGTGGCATTGCCCCCCCCGGGTTGTTGGGCTTCCACCTTCCAGGGTGCACTGTCCTGCATGGGTGGGCAGCCTGTGGCATTGTACAGGGGTGGTTCAGCACTGGTGTTAGGGATGGGGGCATGGGTGTCTTTGCACCAGGGAGCTGGGGGTCACTGTGTCTGGGGTGTGCTCTGCATGGGTCTTCTGTGCCCCTTCCCTGTGCTGCCATGGTTCTGTGTTTCCTGCTGCCTGTTGCTCCTGTCCTGCTCACTGTGCTCAGGTCTGCTCGGCTCATCCCTGGTTGCACTATGGCGCATTCTTGGTTGTGCCATGGAGCATCTTTGCCATATTCAGCCAACTTGTGCACGGGATTTTCAGGTGGTGCATCTTCTAAATATGGTTCCGGGTGTGCCATGGCACACTTGACTTGCAATGCGCCGGTCTTGCACCAGAGTCTGGTGCATTTCTTAATACCCAGGCCTGAGTCTGCATCACTGGTGAACTGATTTGTGAAATACCCTGACTGACTGTTGCTTTAAGGGGCTTGGGATGAGAGTTTTGTCAGGTTAATCGGGATTCATTTATTGTGGGAGGAGAGGGATTTTGTAGTATCTTGTTTAATTTTGATTATTTTAGTTAGTTTTTGCTGAGTTTAACTTGTCACGGTAGGTTTTTTTTATTGTTTGTGTGATTGTCCCTATTGGTCGCTGCAAATATGTGTTGTCAGAGGGCTGTCCCAAACAGGTGCTACTTTCCCTCTGAACTCCGGGGCCTCTACTCCTATAATTATCTGCCATTGCCTGCTGACATCTATGGGCATTGTTGGGCTCTGGGAATTGAAGAGAGGAGGTGTGGCTTGGGGCCTGGACCTGGTGGGAGAGTGCAGCTGAGCAATTGGATTGGGGTCGTGGGGACTAGAAGATGCCCTGGGGTGAAATGGGTGCATGAGAGGGGTCCTCCTTGTCTAGTACCCATTCCCAAGGGCTCCACCTTGTGGGGGCAGATTATTCATCTGGACTCTGTGTCCCATCCTACTCAGGTGGTGATGTGCAATGCCACGTTAATTAAAAACAAGACAGCAGTGATTGCTGATCTTGTTAGGTCATCGAACCTGGCTGCATCACCGAGAATTAGTTTGATGAAAATTCTGGCCCAGTCTTGGAGTCACCTATTCTGGATGAGTTCTTGGTGATACACTGCCTGAGGGTGGATCGTAGGGGTGGGGGTGTAGCCATTTGTATTTGAACAGACTTGAGCCTTGTAGAGGTGCCAGCTGGGGAGACCTGGTCCTTTAAGTGACTCATTGGCACAGGTGTGGGGTGCAGGATGCTTCTCATCCACCATCCACCGAGGGTGAGAAGCAATTCCTGCAGGAACTCGCAGGTTTCATTATCAACACAGATACATAGATACATAGACACTGTAGGCAGATGAGGGCCTATGGCCCACCCAGTCTGCCCATTTGAGCTTGTAAGTCCCCTTGACAGTTTTCTAGATGTCTGTTGCCCCTTACTCCTGACCTCCAGAATTCCCTTAAGTCTATCCCATGCATTCTTAAATCCCATGATTGTTTCAGCCCCCACCACTTCCTCTGGCAGGGTGTTCCACTTGTCCGCCCCCCTTTCTGTGAAGAAAGTCTTCCTCACGTTTCCTTTGAATCACCCTCCCTTCAACTTCATCCCATGCCCTCTAGTCCTGGAACATCTTTTTTGATAGAAAACAGTGCATTCCTGCACTTCGTTCCTCCCTGTAAGGTACTTGAGTGTCTCTATCATACCCCCTCTCTCCCTGCTGTCCTCTAGGGAGTACATATTCAAGTCCTTCAGCCTGTCCTTATAGGACTTGTGATGAAATCCCTGTACCATCTTTGTTGCCCTCCTCTGAACCTTTTCCACCCTGTCTATGCCCTTATGTAGGTAAGATCTTCAGAACTGTACACTGTATTCCAGGTATCCCGTGATATTGGTGCTGGGTGAAGGGCACCTACAATAACGGTGACCCCTTCCCCAGTGCATTGCAGGATGGCCACAGAGCCGATAGGCTGACGGATAGGGGCATGGGACAGTATAGTGACGGATGTTGCTATATGATATGCTGGGGGGAGTGACGGACAGTGAGGGGTGGAGGGGATGTGGAGGGTTATGTTACTGTGGGTTGCTGAGCTGACCCAGTGGCATGGTGAGTGGGGTTACCAGCATCAGTCATAGGGTAATGGGTTCAGGTCTGAGCGTTGATGCTTTTTGTTTGAGCCCAGCCTGAACCTTTTTAAAATATTCACCTTCCCACATGCACCCCTGGAGTTGAGAATCCTATAAACAGGTGAACCCCCACGAGTGTGTGTGTAAAGGCCAGCCCCACAGAAAACATTAAAATTAGTCCCGGTGCCGTTTGCTGTGCACCAGGGTATCACAGTGGGGAAAACATTTTTGCCGCTTTGATCCTAATGATATGACGATCTCCTTTTAGGCTTTCGGCCAAGCATTTATTAGGACTGTACTCCAGGTAGCCTCACTAGTGTCACGTACAATGGAATTATGACCTCCTTTTTCATGCTGGTGATGCCCCTGCCTGTGCATCCCAGCATCCTGTTTGCTTTACCTGCTGCCTTATCACACTGTTTTCCTACCTTGATGTCGTCAGAGATGATAACTCCAAGGTCCCTTTCCTGCTTGATGCATGCTGTATCCTCACCCCCCCAACTGATATATTGTGCCAGGGTTTTTGTGCCCCATATGCATTATCTTGCACTTCTTTGCATTGAATTTCAACTGCCAAACCCTTGACAATTCTTCAAGCTTCTGCAGGTCCCTCCTCATTCTCTTTACACCCTCTGGCATGTCCACTCTGTTACAGAGCTTTGTGTCATCAGTGAACAGGTAAATTCTGCCTTCTAGGTCCTGTGCATTGTCGCTGATGAAGATGTTGAATAGAACCACTCCCAGCACTGATCCCTGTGGTACCCCACTGGTCACTCTTTCCTCCGTGAAGTGACAGCCATTTACCATCACCCTCTGTGTCCTGCTGCCCAGCCATTTACCCACCCACCACACTAATGTCCTGCCCACTCTCATATTCCCCAGTCTGCTTAATAGCCTTCTGGGTTGTACAGTGTCAAAGGCCTTGCTGAAGTCCAAATAGGTCTTGTCCACTGCCCTCCCCTAATCTATCTCACTTTTCACCAGGTCAAAAAATTCAATGAGATTGATCTGGCATGACCTCCTACCAGTGAAACCATGCTGTCTTGGGTCCTGTAGTCCGTTGGCAACCAGATGTTCCACCAATCTCTCCCTCAGTGGTGCTTCCATGATCTTTTCCACTACCAAGGTCAAGCTGACTGGTCTGTAGTTCTCAGCTTCCTCTTTGTTCCCACTTTTGTATAAGGGGACTACATCTGCTGTCCTCAAGTCTTTGGGTACCTCCCCTGCTTCCAGTGATCGGCTAAACAGGAATGCCAGAGGTTCAGCCACCATCTCTCTTAGTTCCTTTAGGACTCTGTGGTGCACCACATCTGGCTCAATTGCTTTATCATCTTTTACTCCCTCCAGTTCCTTTAGAACCCTTTCCTTTGTAAAGGGACTTGTGTCCATTTCTGCGCTGTTCCCACCCCTTGTACTCCCTTCAGACTGATTACCTTCCTCTTCCTCGGTAAAGACTGAGCAGAAATATCTGTTTAGTAAGTCAGCTTTACTGTTGTCATCCTCCACTTGGCCCCTATCCTCTCCACTTGGCCCCTATCCTCTCCCCTTCAGTCTCACTATCCCTCCCTTTGCCATTCTTTTTTCACTTATGTACCTGTACAAGGTTTTGGCTTCCCTTACTGACCTCCATGCCTCCTTTGCTTCTCCTGGTACTTCTCCCTATCCCCTTCTGCCTGCATTTTTTGTATTGCCAGAATGTGATCTTTTTGGCTTTCACTTTCTCCGCTACTTCCTTAGAATACCATCATGGCTTCCTCTTCCTTACCCCATCGCAAACCTGCTTAATGTATAATTCTGTTACTCTTGTAATCCCTGTTTTTAATATTGCTCACTGTTCCTCCACCCTGATTTCCACCCCATTCCCATTAGCGCCTCTTTCAAGCATGTCCCCATTTTGCCAAAGTCTGTCTCCTAAAATCCAGGATACATGTTTTTGTGTGTTTGGTTCTGCTCCTTCTGTGATTTCCAACCACAGTGACCGATGGTCACTGTTCCCCATGAGCTTGCCTACTGTTACCCCATCACACTTTCCTAATTTGTGAGTGCAAGGTCCAGTATTGCCTTCTGCTGAGTTGGTTCCATGACCAGTTGCATAAGGAAGGCACCTTAAAGGGAGTCCAGGATAAATCTGCTCCTGGTTGATGCTTCTGCTGGGAGGCTCCAGTCCATATCTGGAATATTGAAGTCTCCAACCAGCACCACCTCCCTCTTGTCTGCCATCCGTTGGCTGGCTAGCATCAACTTCCTATCTGTTTCTTCCTCCTGGGTTGGTGGTCTGTAGATCACCCCTGTGTGGATGGCTGACACCATTTTCTTTCCAGCTTAACCCACTGTATATCTTCCCCATTTTGTTCCTCCTAGATCTCTGTGGTCTTTATGCTATCTTTCACATAAAGTGTAACTCCTCCTCCCCCCTGCCTGTCTTGTCTCCTCTGAATATGTTGTAGCTGGGTATGGCCATCTCCCAGTCATGGTTATCATTACACCAGGTCTCTGTGATGGACACAATGTCCAGGTCCAACTGCACCATGGCAGCCTCCAGATCCTCCATCTTGTTGCTAAGGCTCCTGGCATTGGCACACATGGCCTTCCATGATGTGAACTCCTGGACTGTTTAGCTGTTCTACTCTAGCCCCCTTCCTGTTTGTCCTTTATCTCTGGTTCTCCCTGCCGTCTGCCCTTCTGTTGAATTTTGCCCCCTTTCTGCACATCCCCTTGGGTGTCTATCTCCATCTTGTGCACACTGCTTTGCAGAGATATCCCCTTCTCCTGTTCACTAGTTCCACTGCTAGCTGTGGGGGTGGGCAATTGAGTACCCTCCTTGCTGGCCTGCCACCCCCCTTGGCTAGTTTAAATGCTTGTTCATGTAGCATTTAAACTTATCATTGAGTGCTTAAATGCCCTTCCAGAACAGATGCAGGCCATCAAGTCTGAGCAAGCTCCCATCCCTCCAGGTGGGTCCCCAGTCATCAATAAATCCAAACCCTTCCTCACAGCACCAGTTCTTCAACCATATGTTAAAGTTCCTGGTGCATACACCCTTGCACTATCCCATGCCTCCCACAGGTAGTACTTCAGAGAAGATAACAGATGTAGCTACTTGCTTGAGATCCCTCCCCAATTTCCTAAACTATTCCTGAACTTCCTTAGGCTCCCTGGTTTCCAGATCATTAGTACCTAGGTGGATAATGACATCCAGCTTACTCTTCCATCTTGCCTTCCCGGCAACCCCAGGATCTTCCTCCCATCCCTCCATGCCGTGGCACCTAGTAGGCACCTCAGCTCCCAGTCCTCACACTCATGTGTTCCTAGCTGGATCCCTCTAATGATAGAGTCCCCCACCAGGATTCACTTCCTCCTCCTCCTCCTCTGGAGTCCACTGCTCTCCCCACAGAGGTTGCTTCCTTGGTTGACCTCCACGTCCCTCCCTTCCACTTCTCTGGGTACCTCTGTTTGGTTGTCCCCATTTGCCAGTGTGGCATATGAGTTCTGGAGTGGAATAGGATTTGGGATATGCCTCTGCTTGACCACCCTATCCTTCCCCCAGCCCACCATCATCTAAGTGCTCCTCATTCTTGGCATCCTTTGAGGCAGTGGTGTTAGACTGAGTGGTCTCTGGATGGGGCGAAGGTACTCCTGACCCAGTTTACTTCTGCTGTGAGTCTGGCTACATCATCCCACAGTTCAGAGAGATGTCTGAAGATAGGGCAGCACCTCTGCATCCAGGATGTCTGCCTGAATACTCCTGCCCCACATCCACTGTATTGCACCATTCCCCACATTATACTGCACTTATACCGCTATTCCAGTAGTTGTCTGCTACTGAAGCTCTACTTGTATTTCCCTCTTTATTAATTTACTGTCCTAAAAATCCTGCCACCGATCCTCAGATACTTTTTTTAAAAGAAGCAAATGATAAAAAAAATTAGTCAAAACACTTGTATCAAGAGCGGGTTTCCTTCCCTTTATGCCTTTCCTACTCCACAACCCCTGCTATTCCCTGTGTTTGGCTCATGTCAATCATATTTAACAGGGCATATAATTAAGAGTGGGGGTGGAGCAGGGAGGGTGGGTGAAAATATGCAGCAAGTAAAGACAGCAAAGGAAAACAGTACCACTAAAAGCACACCAAACTAGGTTTTAAATTTTCAACAGCCCTAGAACAATTCCAAGCAAAAACAGCAAAGGAAAACAGTACCAATGAAAGCTAACAAGTTAAGGTTTAAAACAAAAACAGCAATGAGCAGTTACTATATTGCACTGACATGAATCTGGATCCTTCCCCTTCTGGCCTGACATGGTGCTGGAGTCTCCCAGAGTGATGGTTCTTTGGTGACTTCAATGCAGTGGTTGGTTACAGTTCCTTAGTCTTGTTGGTCTGACTTTGACCTGGTGGAGATCGTGGATGTCATTTGGATTGTCCAGAGTATGCAGCCAACCTGCTGTAGTTTAGACCCAGGCCCAACTCGCCTCCTAGTGTGGTGTGTAGAGGTCATCAGCCTGGTCCTAGTGAAAATAGTGTGGTGTTTGACAGAGACAGGGGAGTGGTCTGGACTCCCTGAAGGAGGCAATGGTGACAACACTCCATAAGAAATAATCTCTCATCCTGGACTGTCTTGCTAACTAGAGACCTGTCACTAACCTTCCCTTTGTGGGTAAGGTTATTGAGAAGGTGGTCGTGCTGCAGCTGGAGAATCCTCTTACCATCCATGACTTCTACAATCTTCTCCAGTCAGGATTTCAGAAGAGGCAGAGCACTGAGACTGTTCTTGTTTGGGTACTCAATGATCTCCTGATAGCAAGAGATTGGAAGAGCCATTCAGTCTTGGTGCTTCTCAATCTCGAGCATTTGACACCATGGACCATGGTGTGTTACTGGAGTGCTTGCAGTTGATCTATGGACTGTCTGGGACAGTTCTCAGATGGTTCCACTCGTTCCTCACCAGCAGGTCTTAGAAGGCAGTGTTAGGAATTTATTCCTTTGACACATCCTCTCTGCTGTGTGGGGTCCTGCAGGGCTCCATTTTGTCACCCATGTTGTTTGCAGGGTATGTGCTGTCATTGGGAGACACTGTAAGGTGGTAAGGGCTGAGTTTTCACTGCAATGCGGATGACACTCAGCTATACATGTCCTTTGTGCCTGAGCGAGCAGGATGGAGCGGTCTCGGTGACTGCCTCTCAGAGATCCAAGACTGGATGAATGAAAACTAGTAGAGGTTGAACAAAACTGAGATTTTGATTGGGGACCCAGGTCATCAGGTAGCATGGTCATCAGTGGGACGGCCCTCTGGGCTTCACCTCAGGGCAACCAGCTGATGACATCTGAATGGGTATGGAATCTGGGCATTATTTTTGATGAGGGGCTGATGCTTCATTCTCAGGTGTTGGCCATCATCAAGACCTCTTTCTACCATCTCAGGAATGTTATCCAGATTAAGCACTTGGTTCCACCTGATGACCTACCAACATTGGTTCATACCTTTGTGACCTCTCGCCTTCACTATTGTAACTCCCTCTACCTAGGGCTACCAGGGTTTGATAGCCGCCAATTGCAGCTGGTGCAGAATGCAGCAGCCAGGCTCTTGACTGGGCTTTCTTGATCTAGTCATGTCTTGCTTGTGCTGCGTGGACTGCACTGGCTGCTTGATCAGTGGCAGATCACCTTCAAGGTCGGTTACAGAGATCATGTGACCTGCAAAAGCTTCTTCATCCCTAAAGCTTCCTCTGACCATTCCACTCCAC
Organism: Neoceratodus forsteri; assembly: GCA_016271365.2. Lineage (NCBI taxonomy): Eukaryota > Metazoa > Chordata > Ceratodontiformes > Ceratodontidae > Neoceratodus > Neoceratodus forsteri. The sequence goes on along the minus strand of JADMNL010000026.1, from coordinate 277,497,960 downwards.
TGATGAGGGATTCCTAGAGGCTCCCAGGGTTTGCTTGAAGATATCTGGGACCCAGGCTTTTGTGTTTGTGGCCCCTACCCTGTGGAACTCTCTACCTCATTGGATAAGAAAGTGCCTGATGATGGAGAGCTTTAAAACTGCATTAAAAAACTATCTGTTTAATCTTGCCATCCTTGAATTTGAATGAACTGTTGTCATTTGTCATTTTAATAACTTATGAATTTTATCATGTGTTTTAATTGTACAGGCACTGTGATCTATGTGAATAGCTCCCTTTTAAAAATAAAGCTGATTGATTGATTGATTGGTGGAATAATGCAAGGCGCTTGGATCAGTAAAGAATAATGCAAGGAGCAAGCTGCATCAAAACTTGCATCAGTTAGCCGGCCTGGTGGTGTTGACGGCTGAGGTGCTGGACGCCTTACCTCAAGCCACACCGGTGACCCGTGTTCAGGAATGAGCACGAGTCATCGGGGGTTGGCAGGGAGGAGAAGGATTGAGCGTCAGCTGGACTGCTCTCCTTTTCTGGGGTGGGGGGAATTCAGTTGTTGATGCTCCACTGGCCCCTAAGCGTCTGGGGGCAGCATGCTAATCGCTGCAGCTACAGCAGGAGGAATGGGGCTGATGCTAGGAGACAGCGCATGCAGAAGCGTGCGCACTCTCACCACAGGTGTCATTGCATGCCCCACCTCCACACACAAGGGGAGAAAAGCAGAAAAATATCCCCCAGAAGAAGGAAGTTGTCCCCACAGCACCGCCCCCGAGAAGGCACCTCCCTGGCATGGATCCGTTGGGGTGGGTCGAGTCACTCTCCACCGTCCTGCCATGAAGGGTAAGTCATGGGTGCATATGGGGGCATCTGACCTTCGGGGGTTGGCGCTGGGGGACAACTGATGGCAGGCTTGCAGCCAAGGTGCTCCAGAAGAAATAATAAAAAAAAAAAAACTTGCATCAGTTCTGATTTTTTAATGCTGCTTGTGTCAAAAGCAGAACTGCTTGCATCAAAGTAGCTTGCATCAAGCTTGCTCAAAATAAACTGGGTGCACCATGTCATAACTTTGCATCAAAAAACGATGCCCCATTCCCATTTTTTGGATTTTCTAAAGTGGAAGCTGTCGACACTTCATCAAAGATTTATACCACTGTTAGAACACCAGGATGGTCTAACTGATATTAGAGTATATTCAGAGGCCCACAACAGGCGGTCATACCTGACTATAGTACTATATATGGCATTTGACTGCAAGAGTCCTGCACTGTAGACACTGAAATGCTGTCTGTAACATATAAAATTTTGTGTCCAGAGGTTATTTCAGCCACAGTAATTTTTGACTTAACTTGCTTCATTTTTCACTCTATCTCATATATGCATCATATTTTTGACTCAACATACATTATTCTCAGCTGGTGTCATTCTCACCATATTTTTGAGACAGCAGTCCTCTCGTGTCATTTTGGGTACATTGCCAAAGTGAATGCTTTTTTTTGGAAAATACAGCACACAGTATTTGGTACACTTGAATTTGATGCAAAGTGGTTGTTTGATGCACCTTGCATCAGTCTAAGAGCCCTTTGAAAATCCAGCCCTATGTGATTAATAGGCTCCCCAAGGGGAAATCACCTGCCACAGATGGATGGCCCTTAGAATTTTATTTCACATTCTCACAAGTAATTACAAGTAAACTCTTAGACATCTTCAGTGTCTCTTAAATTAACAGCCTACCACAATTTATGCATGAACCATTAATAGTGGTTATTCCCCAAAATGAAAGAGATCCCAAATTCTGCACACACTACTGATGGACAGCACTTCTAAACACAGATTACAAAATATTAGCAAAACATTTAAGCATACAATTGCAGAAAGTCCTTGCTAAGCTAGTAGGTTCTGAATAAACTGGTTTCATTCCAGGGTGCCAGGAGTCTGATAACATCAGAAGTATGATGTTTATCCTCTGGTCTGCATCCAAAACTAAGAGGCCTTTAGCTCTCCTATCACTTGACAGCACAAATGCCTTTAATTCAATTGAATGGAATTATCTCTACCATATCTTGAAATGTTAGGGCATTTCTAATACCTTTATTGAGTGAGTAAAACTACTTTATAACAATACAATACTTGCAGTCCTTACCAATGGAATAAGGTCCAACAATTTCTCCTTAACTTATGGGACCAGACATTGCTGTTCATTATCCCCTGGCCTGTATGTGATAGCAACAGAACCCCTAATTAGAAGGCTAGAAAAGATTAATGAAATTAGCTGGCCCATCAACGCAATGGTTGGGGTTCCACTTGCAATGCCGGCGACCTGGGTTCAGGAACAAGCCTGGGTCATCAGAGGGCCAGCTGGGGGGAGAAGGACTGAGCATTCTATGGACTGCTCTCCTTCTCCAGGGGGTGGGGGGGGTCACTACGATCAGTGCAGGAGTGACACCTAGCTGAAGCTGGGTGTATCGCTCTGTGCACTGACACATGGTTGAGGAGGGGAGGGGCAGGACAGATGCAGGTGTCATTGCACATCTCTGCCCCAGCCAGTAAGAGAAACAAAAACTCCTCCTCATCGGATGTCTCCATGACACCCTGCTTCCATCTTTGATTAGCCACCTGGCCATGCACTACCCAACTAGATATATTCCATGGCACCGATTCCGGTGGCTGCACTATGCCCCACCTCCTGGGGGGGTAAGCCTGGAGTGACCGGGGAGAGCAAGTGGCAAATTAGGCGGTGGAAGCCATGGAGCGCCGTGACTAGGGCAGACCAATGATGGAAGATGAGGAGACAAGAAAGAGCGGTAAATACAAAAAAAAGATTAATGAAATTAGAGTGCATCGAAATGGGAAACAAATCTAGCAAATACCTAGCATTTGCTGATGATCTAGTACTATCCATTGAAAACCCCCAACATTCAGCTAAGGTTATCCTGGAAATGATAGACCCATGTGGATAATTTTCTGGGCTACTAATGAAATGGAACAAGTTAGAACTGGCCCCCGCAAGCTAAGCATGTTACACACATATACTGTCATAAGTAGAATCACTAATCCTTCTAACTATTGCATCTGAAAAACTAACATATTAGGAAACATATATCATGAATATGTATCATGCCTAATTTCAAAAAGCTACTACAATTTAATGTTCAACCTCTCTTGCTGAAACTTGCAACAGGACTAGACTACTGGAGTAAACTCAACCTATCATTGTAGGGGTAAATAAATTCAACTAAAATGGTGAGCTTGCCCAACATATTTTATATTTTAAATACCTTACCAATCAACATTGACAAAATCTGGCTTATAAAGATCAACAGACTCCTTTCAAAATTAATTTGGGAAAGCACAAGACCCAGACTTAGCCTTAAAACAAACTCTTGTTACCAAAATAAAAATGGTGGTTTTGCATTGCCAAACTTTGAATTATGCTATCACTCCTACATTTTTAAATGCATATTCTCCTTCTTCAATTACAGCCCTGCTAATTTTGCCCCCGTCTGGTCCACTTATGAGAAAAACGTACTGAACCCAAATATATTTGCTGATTTCCTATTCATTCCTCTAAAGGAACCACTTAAGTGTCAACCAATAATTTCTCAAGCGCTTAAACCACATACAGTAATGAAAAAAATTAAAAATAGAAACCTCTACCACGTAACTTATTACCCTTGATCTCCCCATGATTAAATATCAAGGCTAGATATTTAGAGAATCAAGATGGAAACATAACGGAATATTTAACATACTGTAGAACACATTTGGGACACGGGAACTAACACAATCAAGGCTTTTCTCAAATAAGTCTTCAAGCCTAGCTATATGACATTTTTACCTTAACATTTACCTACAAATTAGACAAGCAACTGCATATACTGTATCTTTAGGATAGACCCAGAAAGACTTCAGGATCCTGAATGCGATATGTTTCTTAAAACAGGAACAGGTAAAGGGATATCAGGGAGATTATACAAGTTTCTTTTAAACAGTGACACAACTGATATTACTGACAGCTCAAGGATAAAGTGGGAAGTGGAACTGGGGGTCTCTATTAGTACAAAAACTTGGTGGACTCTATGGAATAATACACTGAAGAGCCGTAGAGAACTGCAGGGAAGAACTGTACAGTGTAAAATGCTACATAACATCTAGCACACTCCCTGAATCCTTTAAAAAAAGAATCCCATCTGAAAAGGATATCTGTGGAGGTGTGGTCAGGATCAAGTGAACCTCTCCCATATCTTGCAGTCCTGAAAACAGAGTTCTACAATACAGAAACAATCATAGATTTGTGTTCACAGATAATTAGCATGTCTATTCCACTTGATCCTGTAGTATGCATTCTGGAAGATTGTCAGAAGCTCCATGCAGTGCCAAAAAAAATCCCAATAGTGATTGCTAGCAGCATTCTTAAGATTACAAATACTCATCTTATCATATTGGTAAGCACCCTATCTTCCTTCCTCAGAGGACTGGATTCAAAGCATTTTCTGACTAGCCTTTAATGAAAGATTTAGTTATAATGCCTTGGAAAAATGGATTTATTCAAAGAGATGTGGAATCCCTTTTCCAGATAAGTTTTTCTTCTCCAGTATTAATTGATGGAAACAAGACCTTATTCAGTACCTACTCAGTACCTTATTTTTTTTGATAGCAGCTGTCTTATATACTATTCATTTCATAGTCTCCCTATCTGTAAATATTGTATACAGTTATTTATTTATTTATTTAAATCTCAGATTACAAATACCTTTGAGCTTGGAGCTGCTCATTTACAAAGGTTCCATGTCAAAGGAAAGGGTTATAATAAGGTAGGGAGGTATAGACAACATTCTTGGTATCATCGGAGCACAGCAAGTCAACTGGTAAATAAGTGGGCATAGTGCTACACACTCAAGATTACAAGCAAGCATAGAAAACCATAAGGTACATTTGAAGCAACATTGCTAATCAGAGGTGTGGGGGAAGAGTAAGGAAGGGGTAGGGGAGATGAGAGGGCAGAGTCCAGATAGAGAAGGAAAAGAAAATATGGCAGCCAGAGGCTTTGTCATAAGGTGAGAGGAAGGGGAGGCTAAGGTGGGAGATGGGGTAAAAGAGGGGAAAAGGAGGGCAGATGAAGGGGAAGAAGATATGGGAGAGTGGGATAAAGATCCTGGACAGGTCCAGGAAGGGGGGTCAGTGGGATAAGAGCAAGGAGGGGGTGAGGTAAAGGAGGAGGTGGCAGGGGGAAAGGGGAAATTGTTCTGTCAGGAGAGGTGAAACAAAACAGGAAGCCAAGTAAGAGCCTCAGAAAGTGAAAAAAGTGGTATAAGGGTGCCTGCAGAAGTGGGAAACTAGGTGCAACAATCACAAGTAGCTTTGGTTAGGAGATGCTGACAGAGCATAAGTTTAAATTGGGACAGACTAGAAAGACTACTCAGTTGGTTGCTTAGATTATTAAACCACAGGGTGCTCTGTATTGAAAGGATCACTGGTATTGAGCAGTCCGACAGTGGGGTACTAGAAGGAGGTCAGAAGCTGAGGTACGTGTGTGTTGGGTCTTAGGGGAATTGTTTAGCAGGCAACCAATACTCGGGTGTAGTAATCCAAGTAGAGCTTTTTTGGACAGGAGGCAGGTTTGATATCTGATCCTGTTACTCAGTTGGAGCCAGCCAGATTGAGCACATAACTCACAGGTATGAGTGAGGTGTGTAGCAGCCATAACTAACCTACAGGCTTTGTTCAGGGCCACCGTGTCATTTAAGAGATGTGGAGGTTGCAGCACAGTATGATTAGACCATAATCAATGATCGAGAGGACTGAGCCGTGAACTGCAACCTTTAGGGCTTCTTGGGTAAGAAAAGACAAATGGAAAAGCTGCGAGTCAGTCAAGTCAGTCTGGTGCACACAACAGAGCAGCCAGCTCGTATTGGTATAAACAAAAACAAAAATGTGGCACTCAAACCAATAAATCCCACTAGATGCAAAGGCACAAAATTGAAGTGCACTAGTGGTAGCCTTCAAATAATTTTATTCAAATAACAATAAGGCAGGTAATACAAGTAATCCAAATAACAAGCCGTCTAGCCACCCAGCGCTTCAACTCCTCGTGAGTCTTCCTCAGGGGTGTGGCCAAGAGACGGGAAAACAGATTTAAATACAAATAGATACCATGACATCACTCAAATGGTTTACATCATTATCCACATATACACTTAGTTCATATACTCAAGGTTTATTTCACAAGTCCATACATTTAACAAGCCAGTACCAAGAACAATGTTCTTATAAATGTAGCAAATAAACTTATAAATATTTTATGTGATAAACAATACCTGCACCCATGAAAAATCTTATAAAAAAAAGCTTAGACATCATTTAATGAAAGTAGAAATATTTTGCCTCTGAAAATCTCTCTAAATATCAACAAGTTCAGCTAGTAAAGCACTCTCTGTTAGATTCCATTTATAATATAACTGTAAAAATCTATCTAAATGTCAACAGGTTCAGCTAGTAAAGTGCTCTCTGTTAAATTCCAATTTAGAAAAGTGCAAAAAAGGGACCCTTGAATTTGGGGGTGACAGGGCGAACCTACTCTTGTAGAAATAAAGTAAATGGATCTTTTATCTTAAAAGTGTGAAACCTGGAGGTTTAAATGAGAGATGAGATTTAAAACAATTTCTTACAAAATAATTATTCAGATGATATTTTAATAACTCTAACATTTAGATAATTTGGCATTTTTTACACCTCCAGGTTATCCATAAGACTGTGAACCCTATTTAGGATTGTCTTGCTATGCAATGCTATGCTGTGCTTTTTTGTACTTTTCTAAATTGGAACATGTATTTGATTCATTAATTTTCTTTCTTTTTTCTCCTTCTTTTAGATTTCACTCAGAGCCATACATGGGGCACTCTGTTTTCTGGATCCAGACTTCCTAGGCTGGTAATAAAATACAGTTGGAGTCCGTTGGTGCCACCATTGTTTTGTATAAGGAAAATGCATCCTTCCAGAAACTAAATCCCACTTTAGTGAAGTTTGTATAGTATTTCACTTGAAGTTATAACATAAATGGAATTTAACAGAGAGCACTTTACTAGCTGAACCTGTTGACATTTAGATAGATTTTTACAGTTATATTATACATGGAATCTAACAGAGAGCACTTTATTAGCTGAACCTGTTGATATTTAGAGAGATTTTCAGAGGTGAAATATTTCTACTTTCATTAAATGATGTCTAAGCTTTATTTTTACACAATTTTTCATGGGTGCAGGGATTGTTTAGCACATAAAATATCATAAGCTTATTTGCTGCATTTACTGTATAAGAACATTGCTCTTGGTACTGACTTGTTGTTAAACGTATGGACTTATGAAATTAACCTTGAGTATATGAACTAAGTGTATATGTGGCTTATGATGTAAGCTGTTTGAGTAATGTCATGGTACCTGTCTGTATTTAAATCTGTTTTCCCGTCTCTTGGCCACACCCCTGAGGAAGACTCGCGAGGAGCTGAAGTGCTGAGTGGCTACTGACAGCGTGTTACTTGGATTAACCTGCCTTATTGTTATTTGAATAAAATTAGTTGAAGGCTACCACTAGTGCACTTCAATTTTGTGCCATTGCATCTAGTGGGATTTACTGGTCTGAGTGCCACATTTTTATTTTTCTTCTTGGGTAAGACTTTGTCCATGTCTGAAGAGGAGCCCAATTCTGGTATTAACATCTCTGGTAACATTTTCAATGTGAGGCACAAAGGTAAGGTGACTATCCAGGGTTAGACCTAGGCATTTGAAAAGCTGAGTTAGTTCAAGAGCGTCTCTATGGTTGTTGGTGATAGTGAGTTGATGGGCCTTAAACTTATTCCGAGAGGACGAAAACAGCTGGACTTTACTTTTTTTGTAGTTTAGCACTAGTTTGTGATTATTAAACCATCTCTCTGCTTCTGTGAAGCCTTGTTGAAGACTGTTTTTAAGAGTGTTGGGATCCAGATAGCTAGTGAAAATGGCCGCGTCATCTGCATAGAGGAGAATACGCTGGTTACAGACAGCTGAAAGGTCATTCAGGAAAATACTGAACAATAAGGGACCCAGGATTGAGCTTTGAGGTAGCCCTGATCAGACAGCCCTCTACTCCGAAACTACATTTGATATCCTCACCCTCTACAGTCTATCACTGAGGTAGCTTCTGAACCATGTCAGGGTGTTTGGAGCAATGCCAGTTTTAGAGAGCTGGCCAAGCAACAGTGTGTGATTCACTGTGTCAAAGGCTATGACTATGCATCCTGTTATTTATGGTTCAATGGTTATATTACTCTCAGTTATTGTTTTAAAAATCCTTAATAACAATTTTCAAGAAAAATAAAGATTCTGTCAGGTGCTGATCTTCCCAATTGGCAGACTTCTTAAATTAGTCAAAGGAAAACCAAGTAGGGCTAATGGGTGTCAGAGCAAGTCCTGAAAACAACCTCAGTTCCTCTTGAAGATTACCTTTCAGGGTCCCATTTACTCCCATCACAATATTCTTGCCTGGATATGGCAGCAGGTAACAGCTTGATCTGGAGGACTGTAAAGTTTCCAGACTTTTGATGTGTCTTTGAGTGGTCTTGAGTTTCTGAATAGAAGATAAATATAACATTATATTTCTAATAAAGGCATGATTTTTACCTATGACAGTGCTCTTTCAATGTTCTCAAACTGGATTAACAAGTATAGTATGTATTTAAATGTGTTTCGGCAAGATATAGTTACTGAGACTCTGAGGTCTTATTGATTTAAACATCCTTTGTCACAAATAAAAAAGAATAAAATCATGCAAGACTGGCAACATAGTACACGTAATCCATGCAAGTAAAAATATAGCATAATCTGAGCTAAACAGCACTTGTAAAATTTGCTCAATTATTTTCTAAAATATTACTGTTTATTGATTTTAGATAGATTCATGATACAAAAGAAGATTTCTATTTTGAGTACAACATTATGAATATTTAATAATCAGGATTACTGAATGAATATATTATAATGAGTTTACAGTCTAGAATACAGGTAGACATCAAGATTAGGTAAGGGAAAAGCACCTAAAGTATCATCTGAAAACAACTGGGTGTTCAAAAGAACGAAATACTCCCACTAGCAAAAATGTAAGTGGTATGGCAAGGTAATGCTAGGGTTCAGAGCCTAAAGAGAAACATTAATTTACTGTGGTGCTCATAGTTTAAAAGCCCTTGAAAAGTTGCTTAAGTATGGGCGTACCTCAATATTAATGCGACATTGCTACAATTGTATATGCCATCATAAAGGTGGAAAAGTTGTGCCTAACTACCTACAGTACAAAATGCATTTTGCACATGTTTTATATTTAGAATGGTATTTGTTCTATATGCCATAAGCCTGAATCACCACTCAAAAAGGGAGTTGTTACAGTGAACTTATCAAGTTAACAATATTGACAAATAAACATACCATGGGTTATTCTTGCATGACATCACAAGATTTCATGAAATGGTGGCAATGTCATCTCAATATTAAATAGACTTAGTTATGTATATATTCAGGCTACTACCAGTTACAGGTAAGCCCAATACTTTGTTTAAAAAATATTTTAATGGGATTTCAAGCTATGAGTGTCATTGTACTGCCCCCATCCCCTTTAATTTAGTTACAAAAAAGTCATCACGACTATTTGGAGAGATCAAAGATGGCCAACTGGGTGAAAGCTTGCTAGTTTGTCTCTTTGTATTTACAATTTATCTGAGAAAAGAAAAGCTACCTCCTCTACATCATTGAAGGAACATACTCTATTAAGCATAAATCACTTAATAAACATTTCAAGCTGTCATCTGGCCCAAGGAGAAGGGGGGGGGGCTGGGGGTTCACCCAGCTCACCAGCTCCTGAAGCTGCTTCAGGTGTATCATGTCTACTGACTGCTCCAATGTATGTAGTGAGGCTGTTCAGAGCCATGGAACACATTGCCTAAAATGATGGCAGTAAATCTGCTGTATCTGCTAACATTAGCAAAGCTAACACATCAGTTTTACATGACAAAGTTGTTCATGCAGAAATACTGTAGCTATTTCACTAAGCTCTGCACAGACTGCAGGTGAAGAACAACCAAAAGGGAAAGAGGGAAAAGAAATAAGCAGCTTGGCTTTCGTTTTCTCATCTCCTAAACAAATGCTAAGTACTACTCCTTTTTATGGCTGTGGACAGAGCCTACAGCCATTTTGCTGTCTGTAGCTTGAAAATGGAGTTTCGTGCAACACATGTTTTGGACATCTCGATGTATCCTTCCATGCCAACTGAAATAAAATATCCCCTTCTTTCTGTTAAGAATGTTGGAGACATAACTCTAAGCTGCTTATCAGATGCCATTAGGAAACTGAAACAGCTTGTTAAATATTTGTTAAATATTGGTTGCCTGTGAAACTGGAGATTTGCACATTTAAATAATAAGCATTTAAACAACTTCTTGATACTGGTTTTACTTGGGAATGTATTGTATTTCAAGAAAGATTCATACCTCATAAATGTCACCCTTTCCCCAGCAAATCTATGATTTACACTATTTTTTTTTACCTCTACAGACACTATCTGATGAGCAGTCTCAGACACATGCTAGGTCTTCAGTGAACTGCTTAGACTAAATATGTATCAATAAGAAGCCTTTTTTTACTATCTTTTTGGGAAAAAATATATTGAGCTACAGCAACACACACACACACGCATGCATGCACACACACACTCTCTCTATATACATACCATCCTCATGGCCACAACATTCAAAACAGATATTGCATTCCAATATGTTATAAAAAAAAATGTTTGTCAGTGAACACAGTGAAGTTCAGTTTAGAGTTGATTTCCTTTAAATATTTCTTATCTTATAATTTGTATACACACACACACATACACACACATACACTACACACCACACACCATCCTCATGGCCACAATACTGCCAGATGGCCTGGGTTCATGTCCCAGTTGAGGCACTTATTCTTTCTCACCTCTGTTTGTTTGTGTCCCATAAAATATGCACACCACATTCCTGTGTGATTGTTTCAAATAAATATTTGTGTTGCCATTGGGTAGTGCATTTGAGAAAGAGTAATGTGCTCAGGGATGGCCCAGGTTCCAGTTGTCTCAGTGGTACAACTGGTTAGCGTAATCAGAATGGTATTCCAGGCAGTCTGGGTTCAAGTCCAGCTGAGACACGTATTCTTTCTTACCTCTGTTTGTATGTGTCCCATAAAATATGCACACTAAACTCCTGTGTGACTGTCATAATAAAGACATTGTTTATGTTAGTGACCACAGTGAAGTTCAGTTTAGAGTAGAGTTCCTTTAAATATTTCTTATACTATATTTTGTATCCTGGATAGCTCAGGGTAGATGCTACATCTCATTGTCATAGGGATCTTCGTTTACACATTTCTGCACTGTATTTACGCAGGCTGTCCCAGATTAGATGCACTATCTTGTTTTTAGTGGGGTCATGATTTTTCCATTTTGATAATTTATTTCTTCAGGGTAGCCTAGTCCAGGGCCCCCATATTCAAAGGAGATGAGCAGCACATTCCGGTGGAAATGCGAGATGTGTCGTGCAACTCCAGCAATGCACCACAGCATGATATTCAAACACCAAGGATGCACCTGGCACAAGGGAATGGTCCAGTGTACACACAAATACAGCAGTATGCCGTGCAAGTCGGGGGTGCATTCCAATGCAGTGTATGCAGCTGTGTGTATGTCCCTGGCAAACCGTCAGAGGGAATTGACATACCACCAATGCATGCCTTGTCGATGCTGTATCTTCCTGCTATTATACTCTCTTCCCCATTCCCCTTTATAACATGCCACCCTCTAGACTGCTGAGGTATCCTGGGTGCCATGGGGTGATGTATCCTGCAATGGCATTTGTAGTGAATGCTCCAGGCTATGGATAGTGCATTTATGGTTCCCCAGTTGTATGAACAAATGGGAGGTCAGCTGTAACATGCCTGTTCCGGGACCTATGTGAGCGAGTACAGCATTGGCTTTCACCCACACTGAGTAGTGCAATGGCACCGGGATGACGGATCCACATGCGAGTGCCTGAGGTGTATGGCCACCGGTATTATCACCTGCATACATCTTGTACCTATGTATAACACATTCCAGCATTCTGCTGCTAGTGCTTCACCACCCAAAAATAAGATGTCATTTCTTCTGTGAATTATCCAGGCTAAATATATAGCAATCAGGAGACATATTCGACATATTTGACGAGGTACCTTTGTAAATGAGTCTTTGACTCAAAGGTTGTAAAACTGATCTCAACAATAAATAAAAATAAATAAATATTCTAGGAAAATATTTTGTAAAAATGTGCAAAAGGAAGACCACATTGAAATTGCCTATCAGCATATCTGCATTGTATAAATTCATTAGAACTAATGGGTAAAAACATCCTAAAAGCTCTCCACAGTCATATCGGCTCTGACCAAACTTGTTCATACAGGTGTAAAAAAAAATGTGGGGTTATTCTGTTAACAAAATTCTAAACTGGATTGAGAGCTCTGACAGAATGCTTAACGCACTAAATAAAAAAAAGTACATTTTCTGCAGCAGGATGCAGAACTCTGTCGTGAAAAAGTTAAACCATTTCTAAGCAAATCAAGAAAAATGTTGATTCTCTGGCTGCAAATACAAGTAAAATAACTGGGTTATGAGCTACTAATGGCAACCTAATTAGAGACATTTCTGATATCGGTAGAAAAATTGAGATCCTCAAAAATCAACTGAAGTAAAAATAACTGAACTGTGCCTTCTGAATGGCATTCAATCAGAATGACAATCTTTGTGCGACATGGTGAAATACATTTTTGTCTGTTTACCAGAAGATAATCCCCTATTCCTCATACAATAAAAGTGTTTCATTAAAAAAAGAAATAAATTTAACAGTGCAACACCTTAATGTCTGCCACTTTGAAACCCCAGAAGTCCGTGTTGATAACTCCGACATGAAATCCATGATCCTCACTGTGTTTGCATTTGAACTGGATAGATATCTTATAGTGAAGTTATGTAGGTGTTATGGGTCAATATGTTGTGGACAAAACTGTGCAAGAATAACTGTGTGGTGTAAAGAGCTTAGTGAAATAGAGCAAACAGGGGCATAATAGTGGTAGTACACTACTGCTACCCCTGTTACTGACTAGGAACTGGAGGAGGGGCTGAAAACACCACAGGTGCTATGCTTGGCTGAGCTGCTGCTGTGGTGGGGTGGCTAAGACACATGCACTTGGCATAGTGGAGGCCTGGGAATTGGGGTTTGATTCCCTGTCTCCCAAATGTATTGGTACCCTCCCAAAAAAACTGCATTCAGCTGCTTCCCCTTTCCTCTCTGTCCACACTCCCATTAGAGTTAATTAATTTATTTGTGGAGTGTTTATGTATCCCACTGATGTGCGCTTTTGTGTTGTTGTGGGCATTGTCCACTAACCTTATTTTGACGCACACCGTGATATCTGTGGCATTGTTGTTTTGAGCAGTTTTGTCTGTGATATAATGACCCCATGCCATCTCCGTTAAAGGGAACACTATTTTTCAAAGGACACTGATTCTACACCTACTCAGACTTTTTGTTTGTCATACAGTAATGCAGATATCATTTCCTGGCCCTTCATCATCAAATCCTGGAGATGTGGGCAGAAGTCCAGCTTTGGCAAAGACTAAGTTAAAAATAATTTATGAAGATCACTTAATATTTCTTTTTTTGATGTGGACCAGATTAATTTCTTCTTGTGGGCATAATATGAAAAAGACTCACAGAAAGAAGATGATGGACATTCCCTAACTGCCTCTAAGCAGGAAGTACTGCTAGCAGCACAGAATATTGTAGATGAGTTCTGAACTTTTATTTAAAAGCCAAAGTGTTTTTGCATCCTTATGAACTTTGTTTAATAGAGTTTTTCCAAATGTAATATGCATTGATTTATTAAAATTAACATGGAAGGATTATATTTTAATACTGCATTCAATGATCTGAACATATTTCATTAGAAAAGACAACAGTATGCTTTAACATACAGGGCCCCATATTCAGAGCTGGCCAGATGTGTGTGCAAATCGATGTGATGCACAAAACAATTGGGCCTGCCAACTCTGCATCATATTCAAACAGAATGCATGATCAGGATAGATCACGCAATCTGTTTGAATAGCAGACCCTGGATGCAGGGAGAACAGCAGGGGGAGCCAAGTCCTGTGCAGAGCATCCAGGGTGTGGGGCAGAGGACCACCCATAGGGGAATGCGAGGCACATACCTATATGCACCACAGCCCCCATGGGTAACATCGACCCAAATATGCAGATGAGCTCATTGGGTATGCACAGTACAATGGGGCCATGTGCATGCATATCCCAATCTCTGTACACATAGTAGTAATCATCCTATATTCCTGGTAGCCTAGCCCCCCTGCCCTGATCCGTAGATGCAGTAAAATGCCCCTTGTCCCTGGTAATCAAGTGGCTCCCCCCACCCCCACTTGGTTAGGCATTGATCCACTACTCCACCCCAGCCCAAGAGGAGCCAGTGCCTGGCACAGATCTCCTCACAGCACCCTGGCCAGACACTGACTGAACTGTCAAAGAGCATGTAAAGTATATGGTATGTGCTCACTAGTTAATTGTGGCTGGGAGGGAAAACACTGGACAACCAGGGTTACCAGATCAGGGTATGTTTTTGTATTCTATGTGCTCGTGGCTTGGGGGGGGGGGACTGTGTACCCATCCCTATACTGAGTTAGGGCACCACCTGACCCCATGCATAGTGAAGGTAGGGTTCCAAAAATGTAACTATGTGCCAGCATAGTTATGCATTAGAAGTTCAATGGTGTGATGCACAGCATATGCATGAGGTACTCCTCGTTTGCATAAGTGCATCACAATATTGTGTGCAACAAATCAGTGGCTTTTGAATATAGCCACGCCCCCAATGGCCCATGCATGTCTGGGGATGCACAGCGCATCTAGGGATGCACCATGCATCTTGTCTGAATATATGGGCCATGTTTAACATACACTTACGTTTTGTTTTCTGGGTTTAGCTGTGAACGGAGTGGGTGTCTCTCACTATAACTAAATAAATGTTTAGTTGGAGTATCACATTTGAGTGGTTAGACTTGCACATGCTGTAGTAATGATTATAACTCAAAATTTACCCTAACTTGTATAGCATATGCGAAAGCTGAAGATTATCCTGTGTGCATAGTTTCATGACATTTTTTTTGTAACTCTTTTGATCTCCCAGGATGAATGGACTATTTCTCCAATATGTAGAGAATAGTAGGTAACTGATATTAGGTCAGCAAGTATTATGTGAGGTATTATATGGAAATTCTATTAAATCTAAGTAAAAGGTTATCTAAAGTATTCCTTGTTGCCAAGGCAGCAAAGAAAAGGGACATTTCCATCACTGGAATGTTGATTTGGAGCAATTGGAACAGATGGTTTTTGACATCTTTTGAAGTGATTTTCCAAGTTTCTTCAATAAAATTACCATTAGCATTGGAAGACCTCAAATCTCATAAAAGATCCTCAAAACTTTTGAATTTCATGATATTCTGTTCCTTATTACTGAAGACATCTGCGTAAAAAAAAAACATGGTCTTGGCCCTTAGATGTTATCTCTTCCTGCTGCCTTAACCTGTTCTGAAGTTGTTATCTTCTGCTTCTGATGTTAGAACAATTTTCATATGCAGTATAGAAACATAGAAACATGGAATTTGATGGCAGATAAGGACAGCTTGGCCCACCCAGTCTGCCCATTTCCCTACCTAACGGATAAGCTGCAGATCCTAGTTAACCAACAGCCTACTTCCTCATCCCCCCCCCACTAGAATTGCCTTATGTCTGTCCCATGCATTCTTGAATTCCCCCACTGTTTTTTGACTCTACAACCTCCTCAGTAAGGCCATTCCATGCATCTACAACCTTCTCTGTGAATAAATACTTCCTCACATTACCTCTGAGCCGTTCCCCCTCTGTCTTCAAATTGTGCCCCCTTGTTCTTGCACATCTCTTTTTCTGAAAGATGCTACCCTCTTGGACTTTGTTGATTCCGTTGAGGTATTTGAACATTTCTATCATGTCCCCTCTCTCCCTTCTTTCCTCAAGGCTATACCTTTTAAGCTCCTTTAATCTTTCTTCAAATGTCTTCTGGTGTAGACCCTGCACCATTTTGGTTGCCCTCCTCTCGACAGCCTCTATTCTGTCTATGTCTTTGCAGAGATGTGGTCTCCAAAACTGTACACAGTCTCCAGATGTGGTCTTACCACTTGTCTGTACAGAGGGTCAACAACTTTTTGTTTTCTACTGGTGATGCCTCTCCCTATGCATCCCAGTATCCCCCAGCCCCCCTTACTGCCTTCTCAGATTGCTGGCCCACCTTTAGGTCATCTGATATGACTACCCCCAGGTCCCTTTCCATTTTTGTTGTTGCCAGTATCTCACATCCCATTGTGTACTCTTCCCCTGGGTTTTTGTTTCCCAGGTGCATTACTTTGCATTTCTTTGTGTTGAATCTAAGCTGCCATACATTTGACCATTTCTCTAACCTTGCCAAGTCCCTTTTCATCCTTTCCACCCCACCCTGCGTATCAACCCTGTTGCAGATCTTTGTGTCATCTGCAAAGAGACATACTTCCCCTTCCAGTCCCTCTGCAATGTCACTTATAAAGACATTAAAAAGGACCAGCCCCAGTACTGAACCCTGTGGTACCCCACTAGTAAACCTCCTTTCTTCATTGTGGACTCCATTTACTATTACCTGCCGTGTCCTGTTGTCCAGCCAGTGTTTTACCCAGGCTACCACCCTGGGACCCACTCTCAGGATGGCTAATTTGTTTATTAATCTTTTGTGCAGGACTGTATCAAATGCCTTGCTAAAGTCTAGGTAGTCCATATCCACAGCACCTCCCTGGTCTACTATTTTGGTCACTCAGTCAAAGAAATCAATTAGATTTGTCTGACATGACTTTCCTGCTGTGAACCCATGCTGCCTTGGGTCCTGTGCCCCACTGGCCTCTAGGTACTCAACAGTTCTTTCCTTCAGAACTGATTCCATTATTTTCCCTACCACTGAGATCAAACTGACAGGTCTGCAGTTTCCTGCCTCTGTCTTGCTCCCACTTTTGTGAAGAGGAATCACATCCGCCCTCATGGTGTGACATCACAAGCAAAAGGTTATGACTGCATGGCAGGGATAAACTACCGGAACAGATACAGACTATCAGCAAATTGTAATTTTTAATGAAAATAAACCTTCAGTAATAAAAAAGGAAGGTTCAGAAATTCAAAAATTTAGTGTAACTAGGTTTGATGTCAGCAAGGCTCATTTGGCAGCACAGCAGCCTCAAAGCCAGAAGGTCATGGGTTTTAGTCCCAAACCAGGACTAAACTTAAACAATAAATGCTGGCACCCAAATGCAGTACTGGATGGATGCTGTACTACTGGGGTGTGCTGTCCTATGGATGAGACTTTAAACTGAGGTCCCTCTTACCCTTCTCCTGTGTTGTCCTGATGAGAGTCCAAGAGGAAATAAAAGAACTCAAGGTACTTTTCACAAAAGTAGGACTTTTCCCCTTATCCTGGTAAACATTCCCATTTAACATTTTGCTGTACAGGAGTGAGGGCAATTAGACCTTTAAGTAGCCACACAGACAACTTTTCTTGATGGCTTGTAGTGTTCATTTTATACACCCCAACATTTCACAAGCTATTGATATGTTTTTTTTCAAGGGGAGTGACTTTGTAATTAAGAAAAATAATAATATTAAACAAAACTAGAAGTGCATTGAATACTGTTGTGTCTGCATCTTGAATGATTGGGTTACTTAATAAGTACACTAGACCATAAAATATTGCTTTCTTGTATTCATATAGGTTATGCCTGGCTTTTTAAGTTTTCAACTAACCAATGATGTCAAAAATATAACACAAAACTGTAAAATTCTTTTAACAACATATTATATGTTTTAACATTCTGACCCTTACAATCATTTTCTGCTGTCATATTTCAGTCCCCATCACCCAGAATCAGTGCTGTGCCTCTCTGCACATGCTACTTTTACTTTTTTTAAATCCAGTTTACATCCATATTATTGCTAAGA
Source organism: Neoceratodus forsteri (assembly GCA_016271365.2). Lineage (NCBI taxonomy): Eukaryota > Metazoa > Chordata > Ceratodontiformes > Ceratodontidae > Neoceratodus > Neoceratodus forsteri. The sequence continues at coordinate 277,479,826 of JADMNL010000026.1, read as the reverse complement.
TGCAAATGTTTTTATGTTATTGCTTAGCTTCTTAAAAATATATATCAAAGTTGCCTGTGTTTACCTCACAGATTAGTTGCTAAACTTCTCGATAGTTTCTTTTTCATTAGTCAGCACTCTACTGTATCTTCTTTCTGCTTTAATATAAAATGTTTTGCTTCAATACTAGCACCTAAACAGATTTTGTATGTTCAAACATAGACTACTTAGTGCTATGCTACACTTTCACACCCATTGGAGTCGTGCATACCATCAGTATCTCTCTTGAACGGTGTCTGCCACGTCTAAGAACACCTGCACAGATCCTCTTCTGTCTTGAGCCTGCACTGACTTGTAACATCAGATGCAATGCTGACGTGCATGAGTGTGCCTCCCATGGTTCCTAAGCATCCAACAATAGAGTATTTTGATGGAAAATGCACTGTGAGAGCTTGTTAGTGCAGGCTCATATAACAGTGGGATACCTAGCATATGTATGATTGCTCTGTTGGTCTCTTCATGTTCACAAACAGTATCTGATATGTTGATTTTTACTCAAGTGTGTATAAATATATATTAAATGTAGTAAACCATATACTGATGATATTTTTATGGCATTCAGATTGCGCAAAATAATTTCAAACATGGGGGATAGGAGGAGAGTTAAACCCAGCAACAAAACAAGTAAACATACTTGTTTTTACCGTTTGAACTTAGAAAGTATATATGAAAGAAATATTGGGTAACCTACAGGAATATGCTAAAATAATGTCATTTATGGCTTGAATATCACACTATATCAGCATGCATATGATGTTTACATCTGATGCCATGGTATCCTGGGAACATGGTGACTACAACTGAGCTACTGTAAAAACAGTGACTCAGTCATGGTGCTTGTGTTCTGGGCTGCTTGACAGGGTAGCGACAGGATACCATGGTGGGTGAAGGAAGGCGACAGGAAGTACACACGTGGGGGGAGGAGGGACCACATCGCGTGAGGGGCAGAAGGAGAGAGAGGGTATGTGGGAGGTAGTATGGCAGTCGGTTGCTGAGTTGGCCATGTGGCATGGTGGTGAGGGTGGTCCTCTAGGGCTGGCAAGGTGTTGGGTTCAGTTCTGGGGTGGGTGTCACTTTTACATTGGGGCTGAGGTTTTTTTTTAAGTTTCACCCCCCCAACATGCACCCCTCTGGAGTGGAGAATCTTTAGTTGGGGGGGCACAGCCTCCTGCATACATTAGAGTCCCATCACTGCCTTTGGAATCACCACAAGAGTACATTATTGTCATTTATTTTTAGCGATGTACTCTCACCCAAATGGCAACAATCGCCATTTTGACATGAACCGATTCCATTCCATCTTAGAAAGACAAGTATTGTCTATTTTTGAACAATTGAATTATATTCCATAATATTCTTCACAATTCAGTGTTTTTGCTGTCTATGAAATACAAGGGGTTATAAATGTTTTAGAATACCCCTATGATCTGTTATATGTAGGAAAAAACAGCAGAGTATTAGAAGTAGGACTCCAAAAGCATAAGGGAGATATTCACCCACAAGAAGAAAAAGCCCCAGTAGGTTTACATTTCAGGACAGCATGACACCAATGGTCACCCGTTCACTTTTGGGGATTCAATGTGTTTAAAAAGAACACCCAGGGCAAGAAACTATACAAAACTCCTTGAGAAAATGGAGATGAAATGGATTTTTAACTAGCAATGTTGAATCCAACAATAGTTATGAACATTAGGCCCCATTTTCAAAAGGTTTGGGTGGCACAACCCAGTCTGTGCTGCACAAATCAGGGAAAGTGCCAGGTGTTGGGGTGTGCCAATATTCAATGGGCACATATGTGTGGTGCACCCCTGAATGCTCCTATGCACACAATATTGTGCTGCACCTATGCAAATGAGGGGTCCCCTATGTATATGTGGTGCAGCCCAATACTGAAACACTTCAGAACCACAAAACGACCTCCAGTAGCAGCAGCACAGATTCATGCTTATAAAACCCAGCCTTAAACAGTGTGCAGACCCATCTGCCCACTGTGAAGAGCTGGGTACCCTGGTGGATCTGTGGTCCCTCTCTAGCTCCAATCAATTTTATCATAATAAAATACCCCTCCCATTCCCCATTTCCCCGGTAGTATAGTGATCTCTCCTCCCCAGTCCTGATCACAGTTATATTCATACCCCTGATTCCCATATCCCTGATAGTGTAGCGGTCTTCCCTCTCAAGCCGTGATCACAGTTATAAAAAAACATACCCCTGATCCCCATATCCCTGGTTATGTAGTGTTTCCCCCTACCCAGCCCCAATCCCAGTTAAAATAAAATCATTTCCCCAATCCTTATATCCATGTTAGTGTAGTGAGCCCCCTCCCCACCCCTGATCACAGTTATAATAAAATCCAGCCCCCAATCCCCATATCCCTGGTAGTATTGTCATTCCCCCCTCTCCCTGAGCACCAATCTGTGTAACAATAGAATTGTCCCCAGTCCCTGGTAGTCAAGTACCCCCCACTGCATTAGGAAGTGACTTACCACCCCACCCTCCCATAACCTGACCAGAGTCAGCAACTGGCACAGCCCACCCACACCACCACAGCCAGCCACTGACTGGTCAACCAGTGGGCATGTGCTATATACTGTACACGCTTCTGTATAGTTCAGTCAGCAGCTGGCCATGGTGGTGTGGCTGGGTTGTGCTAGTCCCCAGCTCTGGTCAGGTTGCAGGGGGAATGGGGTGGTGAGTCACTGACTAACAGGGTGGGGGCCACTTGACTACCAAGGCCCATGGATGATTTTATTATTATACAGAACAGGGCTCAGGGAGGAACCAATAGACTACCAGGGATATGGAGATTGGGGGGGGTATGATTTTATTATAACTGTGATTGGGGCTGGAGAGGGGGACTGCTTCACTACCAGGGATATGGGGATCAGGGTATGATTTTATAATAACTGTGAACTGGACTGGGGAGGGACCACTACACTATCAAGGATATGGGGACCGTAGGTATGATTTTATTATAACTGTGACTGGGGCCTGGGGCACTAGACTACCAGGGAATATGTGGATTGGGGATATGATTTTATTTCAACATTGATCGGAGCTGGAGTGGGGGGAGCACTAGACAACCAGGGACACTGAGTGGGATGTTTATTTTACTGAGGATTGGGCCTGGGGGGGATTGGCCTGTGCACTCAATGAGAGTGCTAGCATGCAGGTGAGCCCATAATGGGCATACAAATGGCCCCACTACACTGTACATGACCAATGAGCTCATCTGCATATTTGAGCTGAATTGCATCCTTGGGGCTTGGTGCACATCAATGTGTGCCACACTGTAGTGCTATGGGTGGTCATCAGCCCCACACCCTGGTAGCAACGCGATGAACATGGCATCCCCCTGCTGTGCGCCATTCTACCAGGGTCTTATATTCAAACAGACTGCATGGTCAGTTTGGATCATGCTTTCTGTTTGAATGTGGCCCCAGAGCTAGATAGACCCACTTTATTTGTGCAATGCACTGCTTTGTGCACATAGTCATCCAGCTCTGAATATGGGCCCCATTGATAGTAACTGGCCAGCATGCTGGTGGGACTGCCAGGGGGACAGGGAAAAGTAATTTGGTTTTAGAAAGGACAGCAGAAACACAGAACTATGTACAGTAGAATATTAAGGAATATAATTTGAACTGTTCAAAAACTGAGACTACATTTCTGTGTAAGAGGGAAAGGCATCAGATGTAAACATTATGTAAATGTTGATATATTGTAATATTCAAGACATGAATGGAAATATTTCAACATATTCCACGGGATTCCCCAATATTTCTCCTATACACTCATTCCAAGTATAAAAGGTAAAAACACGTTTACTCATTTTGGTGCTGAGTTTAACCCCACCTCCTCAAATCTGTTTGAAGTGCTTTTGCTCAATCAGAATGCAATATCAGTATCTCCAGTATATGGTTTACAAAATTTAATATATATTCATATGTGGCTTAAGTAAAAGTAAACATATTAGATAGTGTTTGTAAACAAGGAAAGACCAACCGAGCCTTCATACATATGCTGGGTATCCTGTTGTTAAAAGAGTCTGCACTATAAAGATCTCACAGTGCATTTCTCCACCAAAGTACTGTGTTGACGGTTGCTTAACAACCATGCATAGACACGCTCACACATGTCAGCATCAGGTTTAAAGTCACAAGCCAGTGCAGGCTTATGAGGAAAGCAGATCTGTGCTGGCATTCTCACAAGCAGCAGATACATAGATACATACATAGATACATAGACAGTGTCGGCAGATAAGGGCCTATGGCCCACCCAGTCTGCCCATTTAAGTTTGTGAGTTCAGTTTATGTTTTCCAGGAAGTCTGTTGCCCCTTACCCCTGACCTCCAGAATTCCTTTATGTCACACAAGAGAGATGCCAGTGGTAAGCAAATTTCAAATATGTTTGAAAGTGCAGCATAGCACTAAGTAATCTAAATCTGGACCTACAAAATCTGTTTAGATGCCAGTACTGAAACAAAATATTTTATATTAAAGCAGAAAGAAAAGTACAGCAGAATGCTGACTAATGATGACAGTTACACATTTGTCAATGCAGAACATTTGCTTGTATGTATGTGCTGTGCAGGTGTTTGGTACCGACAGTGCAGAGGCAATAATTAACAAATTAATAACATGGTCGCAGACACAGATGTATGGTGCATCTGTTAGCCAGTGCACAGGGCATTCTACCTCCTAAGGGTGAAGATGTGCAAGGCCTTATGCCAAGATGACAGTTGTCTTCACTATATGGTACCTAGGCCCATGTAGACAACCCTGCTGGTGAGGCAGGGAGGTCACATAACTGCCTTGTTCCCCACCTCGCCCCTTCCAGCTGGTTCACTGATCTCAGCCCTGAGCTCAGCTCATTGGCATGGGATCACAAAGCATGACTGCTGGTATGAAGAGTGGTACTACACACAAAGTTTAACAGTTATAATTTTGTTTTTAAATTTTAACCAAATATTTTCAAGATACTCGTTTTATGATTTGCTTTATAAACATGACATTCACCATTTATAGCAAATTTGATGAAATGCCATTTTGCCACTAGAAGTGCAAAAACACACCTCATCCAAGAGTTTTTAAAAATAGCATGTGTCACGTTTATGAGGTGGTGTGGAAAATAGCTATGGTGGAAGTTTGGAGTCCCAAACTCCAAAGGATGATCCAGGTAACTACAGACCAGTGAGCCTCACATCAATTGTGGGAAAGCTCATGGAGACAATCCTTAAAGAGAAGCAGGTGACATTTTTGGAGGACAATGGTCTCCAGGATGGGTGACAACACAGGATTTGTCTCGGGCCGATCCTGTCAGACAAACCCAATTGAGTACTATGACTGGGTGACCATGGAACTGGACAAGGGCCATGCAGTGGATGTCCTTTACTTGGACTTCAGCAAGACCTTCAACTCTGTGCCGCATGGGAGGCTGGGGGGGAACTGGAATATGTAGGGGCGGGTACTAAGATGGTCAAATGGATCACTAACTGACTGATGGGCAGGCAGCAAAGAGTGGTAGTGGAGGGGAAACTCTCATCACCAGGAACAGTAACAAGTGGGGTACTACAGGGATTGGTACTGGGACCAGTGCTGTTTGGGATATTCATTGCAGATATCTCACACGGGATCCAGAGTATGATCTGTCTGTTCACAGACAATACCAAGATGGGAGCTGTGGTGGATGACATTGAGGGGTGGAGGGGAGTGCAGAAAGACCTGAATAAACTATAGGAGTGGTCATAAACATGGCAGATGTGGTTCAATGCCAAGAAGTGCAAAGTGCTGCACTTCAGAGCTAAGAACCAGAGGAGGAGCTATCAGCTGGGAGGGGTACAGTTGGAGAGCACGGAGGAGGAAAAGGACCTGGGCTTGATTAAAATGGGGAATATGAACAACTTGGCTCAGAGCAGGAAGGCAGCAGTGAAAGCCAACAAGATGCAAGGCTGTATACTGAGGGGAATCTCCTCTAGAAGTAGTGAGGGGATCCTTCCTCTGTACAAGTCACTGGTCAGTCCACACCTGGAAAACTGCATGCAGTACTGGCACCTGTTCCTGAAAAAGGACATCAGATTGTTGGAGGGGGTGCAGTGCAAAGTAGAGGTGGGTGAAAAAATCTTCTGTGGGTGGAATTCAAACAAAAGTCTGACTTCCGAGGAACTTCTGCTCATGATCACTGCTCTTTTACTTTTGCCAACTTGCTCCCCAAAAAGCCCTGGTGGCCAGTGGTCCCTCTCCACCCACCCCACATGTAAAAAATTATCCCTGTTGGCTAGTGGTCCCTTTCCTCCACCCAGTAACCCACTCACCTTGAAATGTACAGTAACCTCCCCCCGCATCCCTATCTCCACTTCTCCAGTTAAAAAAAAGTCTCTGGTGGTTTAATGTTGTTGTTTTTTTTATTTTAACCCCCTCCCGATCCCCAGTTCCAAATCCCTGGTGATCCAGTGCCCCCCCACCCAGCCTCCCCAGCAGCCAAATGTCCCACAACCCCGGTCCCATTCCCATCATAAACCCCGGCAATGGAGGACCAGCAAAACTCTCTTCTCTCCTCCTCCATGGCCAGCCCCCATGACTGAGCTGTCAATGAATGAGCACATACGACTACATGCTTATTCATTGACAGCTCAGTTGGCAGGCCGGACATGGAGGAGAGAGGAGGTCTGTGCCAGTCTGCCACTGCCAGGGTTTACAATGGAGATGGGAGTGGGGTTGTGGGACACCTGGCAGCTGGGGAGGCTGGGGGGGCCCGGGCACTGGATCTCCAGGGATTTGGGACTGGGGATCAGGAGGGATAATATTTGAATAAAGCAATAGACCACCAGAGATTTTTTTTTTAACTGGAGAAGAGGCGATAGGGATGTGGGGGGGGGTACTGTACATTTCAGGATGGGCGGGTTACCGTGTGGAGGGAAGGGACCACTAGCCACCAGGGATAATTTTTTACATGTGGGACAAGTGGGGGGAGGGACCACTAGCCACCAGGGCTTATTTTATTCATTTCCAGGTGAAATGTCACCTGGTAACGTTCACAGAAGTTTTCCACTCTGCCATAGGCAGAATTTCCGAAACTTTCGTGAAAGTCCGTTGATTTCCACGGAAGTTCCACGAGGTGGAAAATGGTAGTTTTGCCAACCCCTAGCTTAGAGCAAGTAAGATGATCCAGGGGTTGGAGGGGAAATCCTATGAGGAAAGGTTGAACATGCTTATCATGTATTCCCTGGAGGAAAGAAGGGATATGGGAGATATGATCAAGACCTTTAAGTGCCTGAAAGGGATAAACGACTAATATAGGAGAGATATTCCAGATCAGAAGAGGGAAGGACACAAGACAGCATCGACTGAGGTTGGGGGGGGGGAATCCAGGAGGGAAATCAGGAGACAGTTTTTCATTGAACAGGTGGTAGGCAAGTGGAACACTCTACCTGAGGAGGTGGTTTCCTGTAGGATGGTGGGCTGTTTCAAGAGGGGATGGGACAGAGTGGGGGGATGGCTGTGGGGGTGGGAGAAAGGGTGGGGCAGCTGCAAGTTGAGGGTCTAGCTGCACAGTCGAGCAGACTCGATAAACCATGAGGCCTGTTTTTGCTGGCATTTTCATATGCTCGTATGTACAATATTGAAAAATAGTGAACTTATGAGTGAATGTTGAAATACTGTAATGTTCAGTCATACCCTGAGCATTTTACCATATTTGTACACCAAATTATCAGCATTGCCTATTTATTACCCCACCTCATGAACCCAGTAGGTGAAAATTTCGAAATCCCTACCCAAACATCAACATCATTCTTCAAAATGGTTGTAAAAACACATTTTCATAAGGATTTCAAAAATGACAGTTGTTACATTAGTGAGGTGGTGTTAAAAAATTGCTATTTTGTAAATTTGGGGTCAAAATATAAAAAATTACCAAAGTTACGAGTGAGTGTAGAAACAAATTTAATGTACGTACATAACTTTGCCTTTTTTACATATTTTGACCTCAAATTTTCAACATAACTTTCTCATGACGACAGCTAATGAACAAGCATGGTGGAAATTTTCAAATCTCACCCAAAAAGTGATTTCACAACCCAACTGTGAAATTGCCTTTTGGGACAGATGTGCATACTTCTACCACCATTGGTCATGAGTTGGGGTCCAAAAAAGTCCATGTTGAAATGTGGGGCCAAAATATGCAAAAATGACAAAGTTATGCATCAAATTTTAAACCCTCATTGAAATATATTGAACCACACTGTAGTTTCTCATATTGCAATCACTGGCTCCAGTAACAAAATGCATCTTTGACTGGAGAGTGGAATTTCACCCTGGGGCATGTTCAGGTGAGTGAGGGTGTGTGAAGGGTGTGGGATGGTGGGTGCTGAGTAGGAGTTTGGTGTAGGGTGGGTGGAGGTTGTGGGTGGGCAGATTGGTGAGTTTTACAGATAAAAAAACATTGAAGTATGGTTTTCTTTATTTCAGGGATATTCTGTCAGTGAGGATTGGGCACCCCAGTATTGGGTTCATGTTTAGCAGCACTGGTGGTGGACACCCTGGTGCTACCACCTACATATGGGAAATTGGGGTTAGTAACTCAGAGGGGATGCGGTAAAAAGAAGCAGAACAGGGGGCATGGGCATCCCAGTCTGCTTATTATTTAAATACATATAAATATATTTATATTTTGGGAAAGGCAGGTGGGCAACCTGGAGGGGCAGGGCAGAAAGAAGAGGTAATGGGGTGTGCATCCTGCTCAACTTAATAGGTATTTTTATTTATTTATTGAAATGCTTCACCTGGAAGGCATGCTGAGCAACAAATTGCTCATCTCCCAGTGTGACCTGGGGAGTAGGGATCAATGGGATAGAATACAGAGAAATGTTACAATGTTGGAATACAATTTGCTTACTTGCATACAATGAGAGCAGGAAGGATTACAGGTGGATAACACTGGCTAACAATGCAACAGTTAAGTATAGTAGACATGAAGACACATATAGCAAATTGGCAACAGTTGGTAACACTAGAACACACTTAATAACTTGGCGACAGTATGTAGCACTAGATGGTAAGGTGACCCAAAAGTAATTGGTAGCCATTAGTGTAACATAGATAGTCAACATTTACAGTGACTGGAGTAAAGAGAGGAAGAATGGAAGGTGGGAACAAAAAATTATAGAGGATAGAATGGAAGAAGGAAAAGGAAATTTACAGAGAAACCCAACCAGAACATGATTTTCGAGGCAAACAGAAATGACAGAGTGGACTAAAGTGCATATAAGAGGGGTATGGGGTAGGTTATTAGTGCTTAATTGAGTGTAGGGGTAGGCCAGTGTTAGGCTATGTTAACCGGAAGGGGTGTAGGATGAGAGGAGAGGTAGAGTGCGGCAGAGTGATGAGAGAGCAGTATCATAGGTGGGGTGTATCCAAAGGGGGGAAGGGGGGAGTTGAAGTTCAACCATATCCCATTATCCCTGTCTAGGCAGGGTGGTGGACAACCCTACTGGTAGGACACTGGTTATAGGTGATGAGAGTTATTTATATATAGTGATGTGAGAGAAGGGGTGTTGGTGGAGGGATGTTGTGGAAGGGAGTAGTAGAGGTCAAATATAGTAGGGGGGTAGTACCCCACCAGAGTGCTGGGTGACCCTGCCTGCACAAGACAGTGATCTAGCAGTGACTGAGGGGGGTGCAATAAAAGGAGAAATAGGGGAAAGGGGGTCAAGTTGTTGTCACCATGCGCTATGGATCCTGCCTGCACAAGGCAGTGATCATACTCACAAGAGGGCGGTAGATTAAGGGTAGAGAAAGAAGGGAGGGAACACTTTAGGAGAAGGGAGAGTAGGGGTCAAGGAGGAGCATGATCAGAGGGAAATAGGAGTGATGGGGAGTAGGCATATGAGCTTAAGCAGAGGTCAACTATAGTAGGCAGATAGATAGATAGATGGTAGGTAGATAGATAGATAGATAGATAGATAGATAGATAGATAGGGAGACAGACAGGCAGGCAGACAGACAGACAAACAGAGATACAGACATAGAAAGAGGGACAGAATTGAAGAGTAGGTTAAACTGTTTAGTTTTTCCCTGCGCATCTGTGATATGGCTGACTTGGGAGCTATGCAGTCCTGTGTAGAGGATGCCATGGTGCAGTTTCAGCTGTTTGCTGACTGGCTTCAGGCAAAGGAACTGATAGCAGTGGTTTCTGTTCTTTCAACTACACAAGGTTTCTACTCAGCAAGCAGTGAGTGGTGTTATGACCATAGTGCATGGTCATTGGTCTGAACTGCCAAGCCCCTTCAAGCTTGAGATGCAATGAGCTCGGCAGTGACACACCTCAGAAATGCCATTTATTCTAATAAAATGTTTCTTGCACATTCACAAGCAAATGTAAAAAGGGAACTATCAAGAAGCTTAGTTGCTGAGTTGTGAGGTAAACAAAGGCAACTTTGATTTTTTTAAGAAGCTAAGCAATGACATAAAAGCATCTGCTTGTTAACAATAACATAGATGTAAACTGGGATAAAAAAAGTAAAAATAGCATTTAGAGAGATTTACGGTACTGATACTGGGCGATGGGTAGGGAACACTTTGGTGACTGCTGCCGTTCCTGCCCTAGGGTCATAATTTTCTGCTCTTGACATCGGTATCATTGCCATGGCTACTGGTAGGGATGACATAACTGGAAAAATACCACCTTGGACAGGTATATAGAGGTCCACAGAAAGGGCAGCAGAACAATGGAACAATTTTCCAGCTGATGTGGTGGGTGCCCAAACCATCAATGATTTCAAACATAGTTGGGACAGAGTGAAGGGTTAGTAGTTGCTCAGGGTGGCAATGGTAAGGTGCACAGCATGGAGATGGATAGTGGGGTTGGAACCCTGTATGGAAAACAAGTCTCAGGCTTGTTAACATTTTCTGGATAGACTAAATGGACCAATGGTCTTTTTCTGCCATTATTGTCTATGTTTCTTTTTTTTAACAACGTTTTATTGTATGTTTTTAATTTTTTTCATTTTATGCATATATAATTATTAGACATAGTTATATCTTGATTTACCTAATATCAGCTCTAATGTAAATGACAATAATTCATAAATAATAAAAAAGTATAAATCAACAAAATACTATATAAATTCTATGCTCTATGTATGAAAACTACCCCCTTCCCCACCCTTATTATCCCAATAACTCATATCTGAATCTTATGTATTCCTTTTATAATTTCATTAGAGGCAGAAGTAGTGCCTTTAATTCATTCCATGATTTATTTTCATAGTCATCCAGTTCTTCAGTTACATATCCTAGTTTTTCAAAAAAGAATAATTTCCTTAAAGGGATGTTACCATTCATATTTTACACAGGAAGGGCAGGTCTGGCTGTTCCAGTTTTTTAATATGATTCTCTTCATTGCTAATGATACTAAGGTTATTATTTTTTCTTGAATTAAGTTAAGACCAAGAGTGTCACGTAAGTTTAATAATGATATTTTAGGGGTACATGGAATATTTTCTTAATTCTGGACAATTCTAGTGCAAGATGTTTCCATCATATATATATATACTTGGCCATAACCATGGGTTATAATATAAAGTACCAAGATGGTTGCATATGTGCCAGCAATTAGATGGTTATTTTGTATTCATTTTTCCCAGAAGAGTGGGAGTTATATATGTTCTGTTTATAATTTGTTGTCGAATGTTCCTGCTCTTGGCAGACATTATATTTTTTGTTGGCACTTACTTGTATTATTTTTCATTGATTTTCCTGCAACCAGATACCCATTTCTTTATCCCAAGATCTGTGTTGTTTTGTTTTGTGTTTTTTATGTGTGCATAATCAACTTATAGAATACTGATAGTCTTTTCTTTCTTGTTATGGTTATCAGTTATTCTTCTTTTTCTAATATTTTATGTAAATTTCTTTCCTGAATTCTATGTTTTTGGAAAAAATTGTTGAAACTTTTTATAAAGAGTCAAATATGTAATGTAGTTTTTAATTTTGTGGTTATTTATCTTATTTTTGTATTCTGCCTATGATAAGAATTTATTATCAATAATTGTTTCCACATGCAAATTCCTTCTTTATTGAGTAATTTGAAAATGTTATTAATAAATGAATTGTTATACTCTAGAATTATATTACATGGAGCATGTAACCAGGGTATAGTTATTGATACCCATTCTTATTTTAGCGTTTACTACATAATCATATACATTGTGGAATACTGTAGCTCATTTTTTTTTCAATTTCTTATAATTTGAGGTAAATAGAAGGTTTTTAATTTTCATTTGAGGGATTTTTTTATTTATTTATTTCTTCTTGTAAAATTGAATTCTCAATTTGTGGATAAAGGGACCATTCCCACATTAAGGCTAATGCTTGTGCCAATTGGTATGCATATGAATCCAGACAGCCAAAGCCTCCCTCCCTAACTGGCAGTACCATTGTTTGCCATGTAATATGTGGTTTGCCAACTCACCATAAAAACTTAAAGAATATTCTTTTGATGTCAAAAAACCATGTTTAGCCTGGAGATCCTATCAAAGATTGAAGAGTGAATATTAGATATGGTAAGACCATCATTTTTTTTTAGTTTGGACTCTTCCCCAGAGTGATATGGAAAGATTGTTCCATATATTCAGTTTACTTTTCACTATCTGTTCGGTCAGAATGATGCCCAGCTATTTAAGCTGATTAATTTTGTTAAATTTGTCTAATACACTGATGTCATTGTCGATATTACCACTAGTTAATTTAATTATCATTGATTTTTGTTCGTTTAACCAATACCCAGAAAATTTAGAAAAGGTATTTGTGATATGTAATAATGCATTTATTGAATTAAGATCTGAGAATATTACAACAGTATTATCAGCAAATACGCTAAGTTTTGTTTCTGTACCTTGAATAAAGATTCCTTTAATTAACAAACACTTTTTTATTCTATTAAGCAACGTTCCAGACAAAGTATAAATAAAATAGGTGATAGGAAACATCCCTGTCAGACTCCTGCTTCCATGGGGATTTCAGGAGCTGGGAAACTATTAATCAAGATAGTTGCTGTGGTGGTTACTACATAATACCTGAATGATTTTATTATGTTATGGGGGATTTTATATTCAATTTATTAAGACTAAAGCTTTACTGACATCTAAAGCCAGGGCAAAATAGATTTCATGTATATTCTGGACATATTCTATTGTTATTTGCATCTTTTGTTTATTTCTGAGGATGCCGTTCTACCTGGAATAAAACCATATTGATCTGGGTGGATGTGGAAGGGAATTGTCAGCAAAAGTCTGTTGACAATTAAGTTGACAACTATTTTGTAATCACTATTGAGAAGAGCAATTGGTCTGTAACTGCTTGCCTGGCCTTTAGGTTTATCTTCTTTATGAATCAAGATTAATTTTGCTTGCAACATAGATGGTGGTATTTTCCCATTCACATCCACCCATTCATGTACCATTAATAGTATCCCATGGGCCAATATGTCACTGAACATTTTATAGAATTCATTTGTTAGTCCATCAGGACATGGACTTTTGTTATTTGGGAGCTCCTTTATAACTTGATTAATTTCATCTAATATGAATGGATCATTTTGCATTCTGAATGGCACAATAATACTTTTTGATATGAGCTTCTCCATTGTTTCTGACTTTTCAATCAGAATATTTTTATAAATATTAATAAAAAAACTGACATTATTGTCTATGTTTCTATGTTTCTATTTATAATCAACAAGATCAGATGGCATCTAAAGTGAAAATATTCTGTTTTCTGGAAAAAGTATTTGGTAATAAAAATGGAAGTTCCCAAAATTCCAGTTTTGGGGGAATTTACTGAATTCTGCTGAAACCAACTGTGAGTATATTATAGTGCTGGAAACCAGAAAAAATCTCTTTAACAATATGCTATCAAACTATTTTCCCTACACAATGTGTTGCCGCATTTAAACAAGGCAAGTCTCCATTTTTAACAGCACTCACCCTAATGATGAAAGAATGACCAGTGGGGTGCCACAGTGCTCTGCACTGGGACCGGTCTTTATTAAAGTCTTAATAAGTGAAATTGCTAATGAACTGAAAGGGAGAGTATACCTTTTTGTAGATAATACCAAATTCTGTAATAGGGTGGAGATTTAGAAGGGGGTAGAAAGACTCTTTAGGGATCCTTGAAAACTTGAGGAGTTGTCAAAAACATGGCACTTGGGTTTCAATGTCAAAAGGTGAAAGGTCATGCACTTGTTTGTTTTATTGATTACACTGGTAAGCATAGTAGGCAAGAATGCACATTTTCACGTCACCTGAATATAATAAACAGTCAACAAAATATACAATTAACAATACATGCAATAAACAAAATAATACATAAACAAAAATGTTATGTTAACTCATTACAGTGACAAATGGCCATCAGTCCATACCAAACAAGTAAGATTCCTTTTACAAGCAGAGACAGTATTGTGCTTTGTAAGATATGATGGTAAATTATTGTACAGTTTAATTGCACAGTATGAAATAACTCGCTGACCCAGCTGAGTGTATCTAAAATGAACAACATAGAAAGGTGAGAGAGGTTCCATATAATGGATATCTCTTGTCTTCTCTAAAGGGGTAAGGAGGTATAATATGGCATTAGTATACACGCTCAGAGCCACCCTATGCAAAAGAGTAGCAAGTTTAATAGTTCTATTGTCTTCAAAAGAAAGACACCCCAAGTTCTCAAAAACACTGCAATGATGTGTTTGAGATGGAAGGCCAGTAACAAACTGATAAACAAGATTACGTAGGGAGATTACTTGGATATGAGCCCAAGCCCTGCAGATGAATAGCACACAAGATCATAAACGAGTGTGGAGAACAGGAAACTACTGGTCAGCAGTCTCCTAGTTTCAACATTTAAGTATTTTCTAATCTTGAAAAGAATGCCAATTATCTGATGGCTTGTCTTAACCAATCTGGAAATGTTAATGTAATATCTACTATCAGGCCCAAATATTTAAAATTCTGTAACTGTTTCAATAAGGTCTCCAGCAAGAGATTTAATTTAGTAAAAATGAAGGGTTTTTTTTTGTATTTAAAATCATCTTGAACAAACTGAGCCAATATTGCAAATCATTAAAATCTTTCAGAATTGAAGTATTCAGGGACCAGAGCTCCTACTCCACCTTGAACAGCAGTGCGTCATCAGCATACAGTACTATCTCGGAGGAGGGACAAACACTAGGCATTTTGTTAAGAAAAAGGGATAAGAACAGTAGTCCAAGAATTGAACCTTGCAATACTCCACAATCGATATTCCTATAAGGAGAATAAAAATTATTAATTTTAGTCCTATGTATCCTGTTGGTAAAATAATCATAAAACCACTATACCACATCACCAGAGATATTTAGATTGGCCAGAGTGCTAAGCAATAAAGGTTGATCAACTAAATCAAAGGCCTTGGTGAGATCCACAAACACTGTGTCCACCAGGCCACCAGAATTGATAGCCAGATGGACGTGGTCCATGAGTCTCACCAGGGCCATCTCAGTACTTGTTTCTCCCAACATCCATGCAGAACTTAGGCATAAATATCATAACTGCTAACAAAATCAGTTAACTAATCAAAAACTACTCACTCAAGTATGTTGGACAAGGGGGCCAATAATGAAATAGGCCTGTACTTCTGTAGTTCATAACTGGACCACTTTTATGAATTACATGAACAGTTGCCAGCTTCCAGGATTGTGAAAAGATATCACAGCATAAAAAATAATTAACTTCATGCTAGGAAGACCTGCAGAATCAACTTTAGTTTGGAGCAAGCTATAATCCAAACCATCATGTCCTGATGTTGGTTTTGGGATACACTTGTTTTTATTAACAGTTTACATCAGTACAAATTAACATTTTAATATAACATGTTGGTAACAGATGATTGGGAAGAGTCAGGTCAGTAGACAAACTGCTACGCCCTCAAAGCAATAAATCTCTAAATTGATGAAGTTCTCCAAATTGGTCATTAAATATTGAAGCTATTTGTTCCAAATCAGTGATCACTTTCTGGTCATGTTTAAGTGAATGCACATCATAGCTCAGATTATTTCCTGTAAATTCTTTACAGGTTTTAAAAAATTATGTTGGTCACCCATACTTCGAAGTTGTTTATTTTTATAATATTTATTTTCTTTTCCCAATTATGGATTTATAGTTATTTCGCAGGGCTTTATACTCAACTAATTTCTCTCCATCCCCAGTTTTTTTAGACCATAGTTTTTTCTTTTCTCTAAGCATTCTCAATATGTCAGAGGTAATCCATTCAGATTTGTTGCTCTCACTCTCAATTTCTTGATGTAATTTAGGTGTCACACACAGTGCTGAACACTGAAGAAAATTTGTTTAGGGCTAAATCAATATTATCAATAGTATCAAGAAATTACCAATTAAGACCTATTAGGGCCTGATTAAATTTGAATGGATCCAGATGCTTTAGATTATGAAAACAAGTGTGATGGGCTTTACTTTTGGCTGTTTTGCTGACCAGTAACGGGTCAAAATATATGTGTTTTTTGCCATTTTATTGTTTTGAGGTTTTATCATGTTAGTCAGTGGTGGTTCCCATGTATCCTGTGGATTAATAATTTCCCCCAAACTTTTCAGTTTAAACAGAGATTTTGTAAAGAATCCGAGAAGCCTTTGCCTAGAATGTGGGCCCCCTTTTGTATTTAAGTGCAGCCCATCCATGGAAAATAGCTTCTGATTTACTGTACCCTAAATGTCTCCCAATTATCAATGAATTAGATACCCTCCTGTCTGCATGAATTAGAGAGCCTTATGTTTATTATTTTTATTGTTTTTTTTTAAGTAATGAGCCCTAGGTATTGGCAATGTATTCGGGATTGCCACATTACACCCAGTTTTATGATTATCGTTTCCCATTGTAATTAGGTCCCGACAGATTACCTTTTTGTGGGGTTTGCCCATGTCATTAGTCCCGACATATGTAATTACTACCATCCTGTTTGTCCACCTGTAGCTTATTTAGAGACTTTTGAATGTCAATGACCTTAGCTCCAGGGAGGAAGGTGAGCACTGTATTTTCTTTGTCATTTTAGCATGCTTCCGTGTCTGCATATCTGATAATTGAGTCTCCCACTATCAACTTGTTTAATGTTTGTCTATTCTGTGGGGTTCTTGTATCCTTCCCTGCCTCCTTACTCACTTCAATCTGTTCCACATTTTCCATTGGTGTAAACCTGCTCGTTAATAGTATATCCTTAGGACCCAATGCTCATCTCCCTTTATTAACTAGGCTTCCACTGACTCATATCCATTCCATGCTGTCATCCTAATTTGCAACTGGGACCCAGAAACTGAGTATGGGGAGGTGGGTACTGTCAGTCACTAATCAGGAAAGAGATCTTGGGGTTATCATACCTTTTTTGTATATAAATATTTTAATATTTCCAAAATAACAAAGCATACAGGAATAATAACAACAACTTTTTTTTTACTTCCTCTCCAGTAGCCCACATTTGGGATGGAGCCCTAGTCTAGCCCCCCAGACATCTACAGGCCAACGCCAACCGTCTTTCCCCAGGGTATGCCCCTGCTGGCAGGGTCAGCAGGGAGTTCCTCAGTCCCCCACCAAAGAATGGATCCAGTTCTAGTCAGTGCCATGGCTGGTCAGGGAGTGGGATCTCCAGGCTCCTCTGTCATTCAGCCACCATAGATCTTTTTTCTGTTTGTCTCCTCTTGAAGCTGGGTGTGCAGTGACACCAATGACAGTGCTGTGCACACTTCCATGTATGTCCCATTGGATGTATGCCCTGCCTCTGCCCTCCATGGACAGCATCACAGTGTCAGTCCCCAGCCTCCACTGGGGGCCAGGAAAGCACTTGCCACTGATCATTACATTCCCCAGAGAAGGAAAGCTGCCCCAGGGATGCTCAGTCCTTCTCCTCCCTGGCTGATCTCTGGAGACCCGCTTGCACTGTGAACAAGGGTTGCTAGCATGGCAGGAGGTAAGGCAGGACTCCTTAGATCTCCACACCACCAGGATGGCCTAATAACAACAACTTTGATGTCCAAATACAAAAAGTTAACTTGCAACTATGACTACAACATGTAGAAATCTAAAGGTTTATACATGTAAAGTGTGGCACAGGGTCATACTACCATATGACAAAACAGTGCAGGCAAAGAGCGCTGAACACAAACAGAGTTGGGCAAACTGCTGACTTGTTTACAACAGTGCACTCATTGAAAACAATAGATGTTTACATTTTTTTGTAGGGGTGCTTTGCTACCTGCACCCTCCACATGGGGCTTTGCCCCATACCTCAGACTTCTTCACTTTCCGGGGGCGGACTTGGGGATGAGGAGAAACCCTGGAGGGAAGTCTGATTTTAAAAAAAATGACTAGAAAAGTGAAAATTTGGGGGGAAGGGAACCGAACCACGGTCCCAGGTCTGCTGACTGCTCCAAGTCCTGTTGCCCTACATACTCCACCATGGGAGCAGCTCGACCAGGCACCAAGCACATTGCAAATTCTCCTGGCTCCACATCACCATGCAGCTACAGGGGTAGCAGTATGTTCCTATTGCTATTCTTCCCCTGTCACTGTGAATTCAAGCATTGTATGTACAGCACAATTAATATCAAGCTGTCTTACATGCGCAGTATTGACCCGGTACTATAAAGCTTAAAATTACCCTATCCAAGTAACACCTAATAAAACCAATATAATAATGACAGATGTAGTTCAAGTAGACTTAAGAATTATAACAAGCAAGACTACAGCGATAACATCATCAACCCAAATCAACATAAATTACAAAAGAAACCTTTAAAGAAGGTACTGACTTCCTCCCAGAATATGTAAATAATTAAAAACACAAACATACAAATTAAAACAGAAATGGACTTCTCAACATACTGAATCTATATGACATGTAGAACCAACTCTTATACCAATATATTCATAGATACTCAGAAATACAGACATTTACCCCAACATAACTCTAGAAGAAGAAGAAGAAGAATCAGCATTTATTAGAGCTTTTCATGCACAGTGTATCCCAAAGCACTTTACAAGTAATGTTAGACAGGCAGTGAAGTGACTGAATGTGTAACCGTGGCCATATCGCAGATTGACACCTACACACAGCCTGGACAACTGTATGAACCAGTTTTACAGGAAGGGGAATGTTGGTCAGGAAATCGAGAATGTCCCCTACTGTTTGCAAACAATGTCTTGGGTTTTTTTACTTCTACCTGGACACTCACCAGGACAGCACCAGGATGGGTAGAAGGGACCTTGGTTTAATATCTCATCTGAAGTACTGCACACACCAACAGTACAGCAACTCCCTAATACTGCACTTGGGTGTCAGTATTTTAGGTACAAGTACAACCCTGGTGTGGGACAAGAACCCATGACCTTCTTGTTCAGAGGCAGATGTGCTACCAACTGAGCCATGCTGACACCTAACTCAGCCAGAAGTGCCAGGCTAGGTAGAATTTGGATAACACTTTTCTCCTCCAAAATAACGCATACTGGTAGGAGGTGGCACTAGCCAAGGCCTGCCACTGTATCCAGTGAACAAGGCAACTGAAATTGGGTGCCTACAAAAATGGCAACTCAGTTACGGTGCCTGTGTTCATGGCTACCAAGCACAGGGGAGGGGCAACCAGATACTGGGGTGGGTGAAATAATGAGACGAGAAGTATGCTGGTATATGCGTGCGCACATGCACAGGGGAAGAGGAAAGGGAGGGATGGTATATGGGAGAGGGTGTGACAGGCAGCTGCTGAGCTGGTCCACTAGTGTAGTGGGGAGGGTGGTCTGCTGGGAGGTGCAGAGTGCAGGGTTTGGTTCAGTCGGGAACAAGTATTTGCCAGCAGGCAGCTTTAAATTTGTTCAAGTTTTTCACCCCCTTGACATGCACCCTGCTGGAATTGAGAGTCCATAAGTAGGGAGGTGCAGGGGTGAAGCCCCATTGGGGTGCTGTGGGGGGTGCAGCCCACAGCATTAAAAATAAGATCCATAGGTCTCAGATGCTGTTTTTGTCCACACTGTGAATGTGCAGCGCCAAAATTCATTTTTGGCAATGTACGCTCTCTGTAACAGCAATCGCTATTCTGAGATCATCTTTATGGCATGGAACCCCTGCAACCATTGGTTATGGGAGGGCAGGGCAGTGGTTTGCCAAAAAAAGAGAAGTAATCTCTTGGCATCCAGAGCAGAAGTATATAAAAATGCCTTAAACTGTATCATTGTAACATCTGAAATGGATGAATCACCTAAAATCCAAAAGCAAGGAGATCCTGGTACTTCTGATGCCAAAATTTGAGACAGAGTCTTAACACTTAGGCTGCCAGAAGATATAGATCATATAGGTTTTTAGGACATGTGTGCAAGTTGGCAACACAGCAAGGGTTAAAAATATTCTCCCACCAATCCCTCACTGAAGTGCAGTCCCACAAAATGTGGTATAACATGCCGGGAGCAACACCACATCTCCAACAACTATTTGAAGTAACAAGGGTCATATTCATTAATGTAACTGGTGATCTTCTAAGGAATGGTCTCTTGCAGTAGGTCATCACTTCTGGGAGGTTCCAGCAGACGGCACTGTCACACGGCAGCTTCTTCAAGTCATTTTTCATCAGGGACCGCCCACACATGACATCATTTCTCTGTGCCCTATATAAATGTGGGTGGTCCCTGGTATCCTCAGTTTATTTTCCCACCCTCTTCAGCTCGCACAGTAGCTAACTTAATCTTCTGTGTAGCAGTCATCGATGAGAAATTGGATTAGACGAATGTCTAAAAAGATCTACTTCAAACAAAGAAGCCTTATATCGTTCCTGCTCCTGTGACAGGATAATTTACCACTTTGACAATCATACAAGTTGTATTAGGTGTCTGGGACCCACACATGACACCTCCTCTTGTTCTTTTTGTCAAGGCTTTAATTTAGCAACCTGTCAATGGCAGTTGCTTCAAACTGCAAAATTATTGATAGAGCAATGATTGTCTCTGTTAGAAATGTAAGGGGCTTTTTCCAATGGCTCCCCCACTTCTGCACTTCAATCTATACAGAAAAAGGAGAAGGAAAAACCCTCCTCACACTCCCTGCCATGACATACATCAACAGTGACACTTTCCACACTTTCACCATCGATGGCGCATGCTTTTCCTTCATCCTCGTCGATGGGAGCACCTATTCTCTCATCGACAGTGGTTTCCTATGCATTGAAATCTATGCAGCTTACACCAGCTCCGTCGATGACACTCTTTTCATTGACAATGGCTCATGGAAATACAGCCAAGAAAATGGCTGTTTCATCGATGGGCTCCATTTTCCCGTCGATGGCACCTGAATGCCACAGCGATGTAGCCTCCACTGGCTCTTCCACAATGTCCTGGATTCCTAGGGGCAAACCTACCTCATTTGCCTTACTGAATACCCCTCCTCCTTTACAAGGGCATTCTTAAAGGGGGCAGGCTGACACTGAGAGGGACCCAGGATTATGTTGCCCAGGGACTTGTCCCACTAACTCTCAGCATCCAGTTTCATAGTACCAACACCAGCTCCCTGGGTGTTCTCCTTCTCCTAATCCTAAAGGCAGTAATGACAGGGATGGGGAAAAAAGAAATTAAGCCATAAAAAAATTGGAGGGTAATGAGTACCAATGCCCGTAGTCTAGGTAAAAAGCTCCCCGAAATGGTGGCCTTGATGGAAGAGGGATGTCTGGATATTGTGGCAGTCACAGAAACATGGTATACAGAGAACCATGACTGGGATGTCAACATACCAGGGTACACAATCTACAGGAGGGATAGGGAAGGAAGAAGAGGAGGAGGAGGAGGAGGAGCTCTCTATGTAAGGGAAGGGATCAAAGAAACAGAACTAAAGGGTACACAGGGAGGAGAGAAGGCACTGTGGGTCATCCTGGAGACTGGAAATGGCTCCACAATCTGAACAGGGGTTGTATACAGACCCCCACCTCAGGGAGAGGAAACAGACAAGGAAATGATAGAAGGCATCCTTGGGATGGCAGAGAAAGGGGAGGTATTGCTAATGGGGGACCTGAATACACCAGATGTTAACTGGAGCAAGTTTGCTGCAGCCACATCCAAGAGCAGGGCCATTCTCAATACCCTACAGGGGACATGCCTCAGACAGCTAGTTTTGGAACTCACTCAGGAGGGAGCAATCTTAGTCCTGGTACTCTCAAGTGGGGACAGAGAGAGGATCTCTGATCTTGAAGTGGGTAGCCATCTGGGAACAAGCGACCACCAAACAGTGTGGTTCATGATAAACTTAGCTGTAGAGTCAAGCCACACAAAAGTGAAGGTACTGAACTTCAGGAATGTTGATTTTGTCAAAATGGAAGAGTGCCTCAGTAAAGCACTAGCAAACAGGCAAGAAGTTGGGGTGGAGCAACAATGGGGAAACATTAAAACCACCATCACAGAGGCAACACGCTTTTGTGTGAAGCAAATAAACAAATCAAAATGAAAGAAAAAACCTCTATGGTTCTCAAAAGAAGTAGCGGGGAAGGTAAGGGAGAAAGAGATAGCATTCAGGAAGTATAAGGAAACACAGAAGGAGCAGGACAGAGAACTGTACCAGTTAGAACAGAAGGAAGAGAGAAAGGCAGTCAGAATAGCAAAGGCCCAAACCGAAGAAAAGATAGCTACCTCGGTTAAGAAGGGGGATAAACCTTTTATAGGTACATTAGGGAGCAAAGAAAGACTAAGGCAGGGATACTGAGGCTGAATAAAGAGGAAGGTGGTTGGGCACAGTGACAGTGAAAAAGCAGGGATACTGAATGAATACTTCTGTTCAGTATTCACAATGGAAAAGCAGGGGGAGATACCTAATCCAGTCAATAGAAGCACTCTGGATAGGGGGGTTGATATTAGTCCTTTCACAGAAGAAAGGGTTCTGAAAGAACTCTTAAAACTGAAGGTGGATAAAGCAATGGGGCCTGATGGGATTCACCACAGAATTTTAAAAGAACTAAGGGAAGAACTAGTAACACCACTGACTACCCGTTTTAATAAATCATGGGAGGATGGTGTGGTACCTGAGAACTGGAGGAGGGCAGATGTGATTCCCCTTCACAAAAGTGGGAGCAAGACAGAGGCAGGAAACTACATACCTGTCAGTTTGACCTCAGTGGTAGGGAAAAATAATGGAATCACTGCTGAAGAAAAGAATTGTTGAGTACCTAGAGGCCAGTGGGGCACTGGACCCAAGGCAACTTGGATTCACAGCAGGAAGGTCATGTCAGACAAATCTAATCGATTTCTTTGACTGGGTAACCAAAGTAGTAGACCAGGGAGGGGCTGTAGACATGGCCTACCTATACTTTAGCAAGGTATTTGACACAGTCCCACACAAAAGATTAATAAACAAATTAGCCAGCCTGGGAGTGGGTTCCAGGGTGGTAGCCTGGGTAACATACTGGCTGGACAACAGGACACAGTGGTCAATAGTAAATGGAGAACACAGTGAAGAAAGGGGGGTTACTAGTGGGGTTCCGCAGAGTTCAGTACTTTTAATGTCATTATAAGTGACAATACAGAGGGACTAGAAGGGGAAAGTATGTCTCTTTGCAGATGACACAAAAATCTGCAACAGGGTTGATACGCAAGGTGGGGTGGAAAGGATGAAAAGGGACTTGGCAAGGTTGGAGGAATGGTCAAATGTATGGCAGTTTAGATTCAATGCAAAGAAGTGCAAAGTAATGCACCTGGGAAACAA
Organism: Neoceratodus forsteri; assembly: GCA_016271365.2. Classification (NCBI taxonomy): domain Eukaryota; kingdom Metazoa; phylum Chordata; order Ceratodontiformes; family Ceratodontidae; genus Neoceratodus; species Neoceratodus forsteri. Next base: position 277,456,024 of record JADMNL010000026.1, on the reverse strand, counting down.
AAACCAAGGGGAAGAGTACACAATGGGGGGTGAGATACTGAGAACAACAAAAATGGAAAGGGACCTGGGGTAGTCATATCAGATGACCTAAAGGTGGACCAGCAACGTGAGAAGGCAGTAAGGAGGGCTGGGGGATACTGGGATGCATAGGGAGAGAAATCACCAGTAGAAAACAGGAAGTTGTTGGCCCTCTGTACAGACAGTTGGTATGACCACATCTGGAGTACTGTGTACAGTTCTGGAGACCCCACCTCTGCAAAGACATAAACAGGGTGGAGGCTGTCCAGAGGAGGGCAACCAAAATGGCGTAGGGTCTGCACCAGAAGACGTATGAAGAAAGAGTAAAGGAGCTTAAGATGTATAGCCTCGAGGAAAGGAGGGAAAGGGGGAACATGATAGAAACTTTCAAATACCTCAAGGGAATCAACAAAGTCCAAGAGGGTAGCATCTTTCAGAAAAAGAGAAGTGTAAGAACAAGGGGGCACAATTTGAAGATGGGTGGGATGGCTCAGAGGTAATGTGAGGAAGTATTTCTTCACAGAGAGGGTTGTAGATGCATAGAACAGCCTTTCTGAGGAGGTCATAGAGTCAAAAACAGTGGGGGAATTCAAGAATGCATGGGACAGACATAAGGCAGTTCTAGTGGGGGGTAGGAGGAAGTAGGCTGTTGGTTAACTAGGATCTGCAGCTTATCCATTAGGTAGGGAAATGGGCAGACTAGGTGGGCCATGCGTTCCTTACCTGCCATCAAATTCTATGTTTCTATGTTTCTCACACCTATAGTGTCTCATCATCCAGCCCCACTTCCTACCCCACCTCCTACTCAGGCACCGAGATTGAACAAATTGTGCATCAAGTGTTGCATTCTGTGGGATATGCCCCTTCTTTCACCCTGGCATGGTCGCACCAGCTCCCTGGGTGTTCTCCTTCTCCTCCTCCTAAAGGCATCATACCGACCATGAGATCATACCTCCATGGTTGCCTCCTCCTCCATTAGAGAATTACTGGTCAGATGAACCAGATGTACCAGGGGATATACCTGAGGATATAGATGACATGGATTTCCAGGACCTAGAGTTTCCTGAAATGGACTCTCCCTATTAGGTGGTCTCCTTTGATGAGGATGTCACTGCTCCCTTGGCTATGTCTCCTCTGGACGACCAATCCTTTAATGAAATGATGATTCAGATTCAGAAAGTGATGGGGTTCAGCACTGCTGAACATGATAAATAGTGCAAAGACATGGCTGGATATCTGGAATTACCAGAAGAGCCAGTTGTGGTGATACCCCCCACTCATACCAACCTATCAGAAGACAATTTCTGAGGTTTGGACCCAGCACTCTGCTATTACTGCTGTTCCCCAAAAAGCTTACCACCTGTATCAGGCACCAGTGGATTACCCTTTCCTAGCCAAGATTTCTGAAGTGGACTCCATTGTCATTATGGTCGCTCATGACAGAATGAAAAAAACCGAGACACGTAAGCTCTTTGCCACCAGATAAAGAGTCCAGGAGACTTGACTATTTAGGCAAAAATGTGTTCTCTTCTGGTACAATGAATATCAGAATAATGAATTATATGGGCTATATGGTGAAATACCAACAGACCCTGGGGACAGCTGCCTTAGACATTATAAAGAAATTGCTTCCTTTCAATGACAAAGAACAATTGATACAAACCTTATCAACTATGACATAAATCTCCTGGCACCTTACATACAAACATACTCAATTTTCCAGCAGATAAAGGCCTAGAGGTCTATCAAGTCTGCTCAAATGTGCAGTTAGCACCCCTTATTCTGCAGCTGCCCCTCCCTTCCACCCTTCCCCTTCATTAACCCTCCCTCTTGTCCTGTCCCATCCCCTTCTGAAGCAGTCCACTGTTCTACTGGATACCACTTCTGCAGGTAACGCATTCCACCCAGCCACCACCCTCTCTGTAAAAAAGTGCCTTCTCATCTCCCTCCTGAACTTTCTTCCCTCCCTCCAGTCTCATATCATGGCCACTGGTGTCCCTCCCCTTCCTTACTTTGAACAGCCCCTCTGTACCTGTCTTGTTTATTCCTTTCATGTATTTAAAAGTTTCATTCATGTCACCCCTGTCCCTCCTCTCCTCCAGTGAGTACATGTTCAACTCCTTCAACCTCCTCTCATATTATAAGTCCCCCAGCCCCTTGATCATCTTTGTCACCCTGCGCTGCACCCCCTACAGTAACTTAATGTCCCTCTTCAGATACCGGCGCCAGTACTGCATGCAGTACTCCAGGTACAGTCTAACTAATGACCTAGACAGTGGCAGAATCACCTCCTCCCTCCTCGAGGATATACCCCTTGCAATACAACCCAGCATTTTGTTGGCCTTTGCAGCTGCCTTCCTACATTGTGCCCAGTTGTTCATTGACTCTGTAATGAGCACCCCTAGATCCTTCTCCTCCTCTGTCTGAGCTAGCTGCACTCCTCCCAGCTGGTAACTCCACCTTGGGTTCTTCATCCCAAAATGCAGCACCTTGCACTTTTTGGCATTAAACCCCAGTTGCCAGGTGTCTGACCAGGTTTCAAGCTTTGCCAGATCATCCTGCAACCCCTGCCATCCCTCTAGGTCATCCGCCACCGCTCCTACCTTGGTATCATCAGCAAACAGACTGATCTTGCTCTTGATGTCCCATGATATGTCTGCAATGAATATCCCAAACAACACTGGTCCCAACACTGAGCCCTATTGAACACCACTCATCACTACCCTTGGGTGTGAGAGCTCCCCACCAACCACCACCCTCTGTTGCCTTCTCTGAAGCCAGTTTCCTACCCATCTCACCAGCTTTGCACCCGCCTCTGTGCCTAGTAACTTACTTCCCAGCCTTTCATGTGGCACCGAGTCAAATGCCTTACTGAAGTCCAGATACAGGACATCCACTGCATGGCCCCTGTCCAGTTGCCTAGTTACCCAGTCATAGAACTCCACCAGGTTGGTTTGGCAGGATCTGCCATGTATGAAGCCATGCTGTCTGCTGTCCTGTAGTCCTTCATCCTCTAGGAGAGCCACCAGCCTCTCTTTCAGGATAGTCTCCATTAGCTTACCAACGATGGATGTGAGGCTCACTGGTCTGTAGTTTCCCGGTTCATCCTTGGGGCCACTCTTGTGGAGGGGCACCACATGAGCCATCCTCCAGTCTTAGGTTGGGATATGACGTGGTGGATACCTCAATCCATATATCAGCTACAGGTATTGCCTTACGCCACCATGCATGGCTCCGTATTTCCAGGTTGGCATCTCACATACAACACAAGGTAGTCAACGCCCCATTTAATGGCTACAAACTTTTTGGGTCAAGTACGTAGATGCTTCTAGATGATCTGCCAGTCTCTGGTCAGATTCTCTGTACCGTACAGGGTATGTACCATTCTACCAGGATGCAGTCTTATACATACAGTAAAAGAGGTGGGAGGTATAAAAAGTACAGCAGGGGTGGCTTTCAAGGATGTAACCAGCCCACCAGCAGCAGCACTGCTGACATCCATCCTTCATGTGCCCGTTCCTCTGCCGGGATTGGCCAGTCCAGTTCACAGTGACTGTGCAGGGCATTTCCCTCGCCTCCTCGATTAGGCCTCGGAGGCAGTAGTGGGTCGTTCTGCCCTCCATATAAAGGCCTGGCAACAGATTACAAATGGCAAATGGATACTGCAGATAATCCAAGATGGGCATACACTGGACTTCATCTCCCTGCCCCTCCATTTCCCCCTCGTATGATTCAAGTAAGCAATAATACCCAACAGGGTGGGCGGTATTGGGCTATACTGGACTGCCCAGGGGCGTAATGAGGCCCGACGCCGCAGGCGGAGGCCCTTATAGCTCCTGGAAGGTCTGGTATAGCCCATACCGCCCACCCTGGAAGGTATTATTGCACTTAGAAAATGGGCACTGTAAAGATAAATAAGTTTAATAAAAAATGGTTCATTAAAAACATTTAAAGTGTGTTTTTGTGATAAAATAGTTCCTCCACCTGCATCAGAATATATATATATTTTTTTGTTACGTGGCAGTACGAGGAGTAGATTTGTTGTAGCAGTATGGGGCTCAGTATGGGTTTGCTTTAAACGTGGCACTGCAGAAGAAGGGTTCATTTTAAAAGTTGTTGCAGTACAGGAGAGGGCTTGTCTTAAATGTGGCAGTATAGAGGCAGGTTTGTTTAAAGAGTAAACTGTACATGGGTATCTGCTGATTTGTATCAGAAGCCATCAGGACCATTTGTTGTACCCGAGACTTCGATATAGCGAGGGGCTACTGTATTTTAAAATGCAGCATGTTTTTTTTTTGTGTGCAGTCCAAAGATGCGGTGTTTAGCCATGCAACGTTGCGTGACTCTGTTACGTAAAGCCAGGAAGTGGAGAAGCCAATCCTGTAACAGGTGTACAGTGCTTAACTCCCGCAGTGTTTTCATTTTTTTTTAAATTTAGGCAGAATAGCGAGGCAGTTTAGCTAAGGTAACAGAGAGAGAACAAAGGGCGAGTTCGGAGTGTGAACGAGAGCCAGTTGTTCAGTTTCCCGGTCCTCCCTGCCTGCTGTAACTTCCAGGACTCGGTTCTTTCTTTTTTTTTTTTTTTTTATGAGTTCCCGATCCTCGCTACCTTCCATGAGGACCGGGAGTATGATGAGGAGTGCCCGGTTTGTCCAGCGAGTGAGCCTGTGTGAGATACCGAACTAGAGGAGCCGTAAGTTAAACAAATCAGTCAGTGACAAGAATGAGCTGCATGCTGTGGGCATGTTAGGAGGAGTTTGTATTTTGTGGCAATGTTTTCTCTTTTTTTTGGTCAGCTGGGGAGAATGAGGGCACAGCGCAGTGGTGAATGATCATACAATGGAGCTAGGTATGGTTGGTAGTTTGCTCCATAAGCGAGCTGGGAAAAAAATGTTATTCTCTCTGCATGTTTAAACATTAGGGTATGGGAGGCTGTTTGATTAATTTTGTGTAACTGGGGAGGGGCGTGGGGTCTCCTCACTCGCTAAGTGACCTAAAAACAATGGCGGTAGTTTGAAATTTTCCAGGGTGCTTTCACCCAATGAGGAAGCAGGGTGGGCACCAGGATATCAGAGCAGGTGTAGGGGCCAATTGGGTTGGGACTATTTATTTGGTGGGCATCTATTGAAAAATAGATGCCCACCTCAGCCTTGTTGTCAGCCAATCAGCTTCCAAGATTTTTCTTTGCCATTTTCTAATACCCTTCACAGCATACAGCAATCCTCCAGGAGGAACTGATTGCCTTGATCAACAAACAAGAGATTACGCCAATACCCAGATCAGACCAGCTAATGGGATTTTATTCCCATTTCTTTTTAGTACCCAAACGGACAGGAGATCTCAGACAGGTCCTGGATCTTAAGGTTCTGAATCAATACATTGAGTACAAACACTTTCACATGAGCACCTCAACATCCATCATGCCAGTACTGAAGAAAAGGGATTGGATGTGTGCTGTAGATATGAAAGATGCTTACCTTCACATCCCCATACACCCGGCCCATCACAAACACTTACGATTCCATCTATTGGGTCAGAATTACCAATTTCGAGCACTGCCTTTCGGCCTTTCATCGGCCCCTCAGGTGTTCACTAAATGCTTAGCGGTGGTAGCTGCTGCATTATGGAAGAGGGGTAATCTTGTCTTCCCTTATCTAGATGATTGGTCAATAAAAGCAGACTCCAGGGCTTATCTGCTGGCCTCCTTCTTGGATGTTCAGAGCTCTTGGGATAACAATAAATTGGCTGAAGTCTGCCAACAGCCTACCCAGTCACTCCAATATATAGGAGCCATATTGGACACAACAGTGGCCTAAGCATATCTGCCACAGGTCTGTCAAGAGACCATGATAAGCCTAGCCTTACGAATCCAATCTCAAAAAATAGCCACTGCTAGACTAATGTTATGCCTCTTAGGACACATAGCAGCTGTCATTCCAACCGTGGAATTGCAAGACTAAAGATGCATCCCATTCAATGGATACTACAGAATCAATGGTGTCAGAGGACAGGGCAGTTCAAAGACAAAATCAGAGTGACTCCATCTCTCCAGGCTGCCCTGACGTGATGGACAATTCCCTCCAACCTTGCTCGGGGTCTGCCGTTTCACTGCCCCCCTCCTCAACAAACTCTCACTACAGATGCTTCCTTGTAATGTTGAGAAGCCCACCTGGGCCAGTACACAACACAGGGCAAGTGGTCATCTCGTCCCCAACAACCTCATCTCAATCTTCTGGAGATGAGGGCCATTCTCTTGGAACTTCAGGCCTTCCGTCCTTATCTGACACGGGTCCATTGATGATTCTATTAGACAATATGACTGTAGTATTTTATATTAACAAGCAAGGGGGCAGAAGATCATGCACCCTCCGCATGGAGGCACTCGTTGGATGGCAGGAAGCAATCAAACAAAACCTAACACTCACTGTGGTCCATCTACCGGGCCATTACAACCAGTTAGCGGACAAACTGAGTCACCAGTCCTCTTCTCATGAATGGACCCTGCACACACAGATACCTCAACTGATCTTTCACCTATGGGGCACCCCCAAATCAATCTCTTTGCCTCTCCAGACAACCACAGAATCCCCAACTAGTGTTCCATTATCCCAAGCAAAAGGGGATGCTCTACCAATTCTCTGTCCTTCACTTGGACAGGACACTTCTTATATGCTTTCCCTCAATCCCTCTTCTGCCTCACAGCCTCATGAAACTACAAACTGAGGCAGCCACACTGATTCTTATAGCACCCATGTGAGCTTGACAATCATGGTTCCCAATACTGCAACAATTATCAGTGAGAGTCCCTGTTCAGTTACCACTTAGACCAGATCTCTTGACCCAATGCCACAGCTCCCTACTCCATCCGAACCTGAGGACTTTACATCTTCATGTTTGGCTCCTGAGGACACATTCATAAGCAGACTACAAGTGTCAACTCAGGAGGCTAACATTTTGCTAGCCATGCAAAAACTGGCTACCAGAAAGACTTATAATTCTAAATGGAAATGTTTCTCCATCTGGTCTGTGGCTCACGCACTGGACCCATATTCATGTCCTCTCACAAAAATCCTCGACTACCTAGCCTCCTTAACTGAAGCCGGCCTTAGTTATTTCTCTATCAAGGTCCATTTGGTAGCCATTCTGGCTTTCTATGAACCACTGGATGGCCGTCTCCTATACCAACATCATCTGGCTAAGATGTTTTTGAAAGGCGTACTACATATCAAACCCCCTGTTCACATCCTACTCCCCCGTGGGACTTGAATTTTATGATTGAAAAATTAACAGTGGAGCCTTTTGAGCCTGCTGCCACTTGCGATAAGCATTTCCTCTCATGAAAAACATTATGTTTGGTAGCTATCACATCAGCTTGAAATATTTCAGAGTTGTATGCCCTTATCTGCAAGGAACTCTATCTGATATTTCATAGAGACCAGGTTGTGCTGTGCACCAACCTGTCTTTTCTTCCTAACATAGTCTCGGAACAGACTCTCACTCAATCCCTGGAGTTACCGGTATACTACCCTAACTTCTCCAATCCGGGGCAACACATCCTACATACCCTGGATATTCACCAAATACTCCACTGTTACACTAACCAGACTAAGTCCATTAAAAAAAAAATCTCAATTATTTGTCACATTTGCCCCAGGAGTGAGGGCCTTCCTGTTGTGAAGCACACCTTTTCCTGTTGGTTGGCACATTGCATTACCTTTTGTTACAGAAAATACAATAAGCCCCTGTCAGATTGTATTTAACCTCATTCCACTAGGGATATGGCAGCCACTGAAGCTTGCTTTAAGGGTGCCTCTATTACGGACATCTGCAATGCAACTACCTGGTCCACAGTCCATACCTTTACAAGGCACTACAACCTAAACATTGCCTCAGGGTGCTGGACCTCCTTTGGTAGTGCTGTCCTCCAAGGCATTCTGTCATAACTGTCCTCCTGCATGGACATAACTGCTGGGGAATCTCCTAGAAGTAATGACCTACTGCAAGAGACCATTCTTTAGAAGATAGTGTGTTACACACGGACTTACCATAATAGTAGAACTTTGAGGAATGTCTCTTGCAGTAGGTCCTATCCCACCCTCCTTCTCTAACAGAGGCAACCTCAGGATCCAAGGTCATAGGGTTGGGACTCTTTAGGCACCTCGGGTTCCCTCAGTCCTCACCTTTGTGAGTTGAATCTGGTGGGGAACTGAGGATACCAGGGACTGCCCATGTTTATATAGGGCACAGAGTGATGATGTCATGTGTAGGTAGTCCCTGATGAAAGACTGCCGAAAGAAGCCACCGTGTGACAGTGCCCTCTGCTAGAACCTCCCAGAAGTAATGACCTACTGCAAGAGACATTCCTCGAAGATCTACTGTTACAGTAAGTTCTTACGTAACCGTACTTTCTATACCATCTAGCTAAAATATTTTTTTGAAGCAGTTGAGCCTTTGTGTCAGGAGAAGCTCTGTGGGTTTCTTTCCAACATTGAACACATTGATCCATCTCCAAAGATACTTGAAGCTCTTCAGCCCATTTCAATTTGTTGGATTTCCAATCCAGGGCATGGGCTTTCTGAAGAAATTTATGTAATACACTTGTGTGGCAGTTAGAAAGGGCTAGACAAGACTGTAGATGCCATGACAATTCTGTAGGTTTCAACTTATAATCTTTCATTACCCAAGCTGTTAAGGTATGTCTGAGTTGAAAATATTTCCAAATATCAGGAGAGGGGAGCCCAAATCTAATTCTTAGTTGGTCAAAAGATAGTAAAATCCCAGTCTGAGGATCAAATAAGTCTCCCACTAAATGAATCACTTTAGAGGCCCAATCGGTCCACTGAGTTTGGGTACCACCAATTTTTATATTTTGATTAGTCCATAGAGGTTCATAAGGACCAAGATATTGATGGTCCCACCCACACATTTGAACCAGCATCTTCCAAGCCTGCCTAGCAAATATCATAAGGTAAGTTAAAAAAACTGAATTGTGGAGCGGGTCTATCAAGGCCATGGATAATGGGATATTCCTCAAAATAGATTGTTCCAAATCCACCCACAATGGTGCCCGGCTATGATTTGCAGACAGCCATTAAAGACTTTGCTTAACACCAAAACACAGGTGGTAAGTCCACGGCCAGGGCACATTTCATCCCCCATAATAGTGGGTATTCTCTGAGTTTTCCTACTGAAGTGAGGGACCTTCCCTTGCCAAATTAAATTTGAAAGGGCCCTATCTATCTTATTCCACTATCCAGAGGAGATGGGCATTGTTAAATTGCTAAGACAGTATAAAAGCTTTGGGAGCGACATCAATTTAACAGCCACAATCTTACTGGGAAAAGATAAGTTCAGACTGGACCACCTTTTCATATCTGTGTTAAGGCGGGTATATATATCCTATATATTTCTGGAACACATTCCTTGTAAGTCATTAGAAATGTACATCCCCAGATATTTAATACCCATTTCAAATTCTGTGGCTGGGAAGAAATCCAATTAGGGTATGCATGATAGAGAAGTAAAATCCCTGCTCTATTCCAATTCACTTTTAATCCCAACACAGCACTGAAGAAATCAAGCACCTCCCAAGAGTTTGGCAATGAAGACTCAACTCTAGTCAGTGCTAAAGTAAATCATCTGTATACAATAAAGTAGAAAAGGATTTGCCCCCTACCTGGATACAATAGATCCATAGGTATTGCCTAAGGGCAGTATTAAGGGGTTCAGTAGCTACCAATAACAGCCGGGGACTAAGCTGGCAGCCCTGCTTCATTCCACAAAACAATGAAAAAGGCACCAACAGAACATCATTAACCAACAATCTTGCTTTTGGAGATGAATACAGACTCCTTACCCATTTATGAAAAACTGGATCAATACTGAATGCTGAAAGAGTACAAAAAAGATACTTCCATTCAATGGAATCAAATGGTTTTTCAGCATCAACAGTTATTAAGGCCACTGAGTCTGGACCCCCAATAGCAAGTTGTATTAAATTTTGCACTGTGCAGTTATTATTGCTACCCTGCTATCCATGCATTAAACCCACTTATGATTTATGTATAAGTAAATATGAAATCTTTTCTAACCTAGAAGCAAGAATTATTGCTAATATTTTACAATCTACTTTCAAAAGAGAAATGGGCTTCAAATTAGAAAAAATAGAGGGATCTTTGTTTGGCTTTGGCAGAACAGTGATATGTGCTTCTTGCATAGTGGGGATATTACTGGAATCCTTAATAGCTTGAAAAAGTTTATGTAGCCAAGGAAATAAAAGGGGTTTAAACACATGAAAAAAGTCCAAACTCCAGACCTAGAGCCTTCCTAAGAGCCAATAAATGAATTGCCTTCAGTATTTATACAAAGGAAATATACTGTAGTCTACTAAAGTCTGGCAATATCTTGTGATAACTGGGGAATACTTACAGCAAGCTAGTGAAAAAGGAATGGTAATCCTCACTACCAGGGGAAACAGTACAACTATACAGGGAGGAATAATATTCACTATGTTGATGGCCCATTTGGACTGGATCAGTAATTAAATTAATGTTGCCTGATTTTAAGTATGGAATCTGGGTCTCCATAGATTTGCACTTCAGCCAATAGGCAAGCAATTTCCCATCCTTATTACCTGATTCTCAGTAAGATTGCTTCATAAAAATAGTCCTAGATTCCTGTTGTTTAGAAATTGTGTTCACCCTTCATTTAAGAGAAAATAAATCTCTGCAATCTTAGACTCCTGATCTAAAGGGAATTCATAAGTAGTTTCTTTTAGTGATTTAATTTGACAGGTGAATTCTGTGACTTCCTGCCACTGTTGTTTATTTAATTTTGAGGTGTAAGAAATAATCCTCCCATGAACAAAGGCCTTCAAAGTATCCTATCAGGAAAGAATCAAAATCTCAGGGGATACATTAGAATTAAAATAGAAAATTATTTCTGCCCAGAGCCAACATTTAAACTTTTCAGACTATAGGAGTGCTAGGTTAAACATCCATCTAGGAGACCTAGGTTTAGTTTAGTTTAGTTAGTTTTTGTTGACCAGGTAGGTGCACTAGACAAATTCTGTCTCTTTTCAGGCACGACCCAGCAGAGGGGGATACAGATGAACGCCACTGACCTTGAACCAGATTAAGCTGTTGGTGGTATTTTTAGTGAAAGGGGGAAATTTGGCCAGGGCACCGGGGAAATTCCCCTACTCTGCCAGTAGTGGGAGCCTAAAGTCATTTGCAGAAAATGGTTACTGTGTCTTGCAACCTGGTGAGTTAGGAGGTGTGCGGGGTTGGGGAGCAGGTCTCCTCCCCAACCCAAGTAATTCTACAGACCCAAGATGTGAATGAAGTGAATTTCTCTCCAACTATGTCTGGAGAAAATGTTTTAGCCATCATACTGCACAACAAGGATTTACCAATTGGTATGGAAGTTGGAGTGGAGGTGGATAGTGTGCAGGACTGCGAGAGCTCAGCACAGCTTAAGCAAACTCTAGAGCTGGAAGGAGTGTGGAAGAAGAGACAGCTATGAGTATGGAATGACCAGAGGAGACAGGTGAGCTGAATTGTGAAACAGAGGAGGCAAAAATCCCTGGATGCACGGAAAAAGGTTTCAGAAAAGATTTCACTCCTACAGGGAAAAATGTGAGACAACAGGAATCGTTGCATGCACAAGATAAGAACATTACAGCTGCAGAGGCACAGGGCAGCAGGATGCCCACAGAAAAAGCTTTGGGGATGATGCATAGACAGAATATGTCGGGGCGCGATTGTGTGAATGTACAGGGAGCACAGGACTGGGCAAATGGTGATGCATTAAAAGGAGCTGGATGGGTACAATTTGAAGAAGGTGCATGGTTACCGGACCCTGGAGACTGAAAGTGTAACAGTACGAGGATGTACAGATCACGGCAATGGGTAAAATAGTGCCCCCCACTCGGCGTACAGCTCCAGGAACGAGTACTGGAAATCAACAAAATGGAGGTCAGCCTGCAACTTCAGGCTGAGATCGGGCTAATGAGAATCCGGCACCTGTGAGTATGAATACACAAGTAAATGCCATATGTGACAAAGATAAAGCTAGTATAAGTAGCAATGGTGGAAGGGAGGAGGCTGGAGCTAAATAGGGGAATATACCTAGCAGAATACAGAATTTTACATTACAACTGGAAGGGAGATTGAAGAGAATTTACCAGTGGGCCTAGGAGTGGGAAATCTGCAAGATTCATCTAAAGAAAAGTTTTACAAAACCATGTTAAGGTTAGTGACCCTACTCAAACTTAGCACCAGAGAACCAGCTGTTAGAAGGAATGCTATCCTCTTATTATATAAAGGCAGTTTGGATACCTCCCCCTCGACTGAGTTTATATTGGCCGGAAGTTGTTAAAAGACTCTTTAAAATTCTATGCATCAGAGGTTTTTGCGTTAATACACACAGATGATCATAATTATTATGTTAGCTTTTAAACTATGTAAGCCCTGGAGAGATTTTGGGTGAAATATGAAGAGAATAATGAATAGTTTAGAGTATATTACCAGTCAGTAATACCATCGAGAGGTTCAGGACATGTAAGAAACTCGCGAGCAAAGCTCGAAGAGGTTCCTATATGTCCTGAGCCCTGAGATGGTATTCTGACTGGTAACACTCTAAACTATCAATTATTTTTTTGTAATATATGGATCCAAGTTTTTATGTGCCACACTGCCTCACTCAGTCTTCCTCTGTTGGCCGCTCGCACACACAGGAGACTGCCTCACTCTGTCTGTTTCTGCTCGCTGATGCACACAGATACAGGGCAGGAAAAAAACTGCTTTTTAGGCCTACCTTTCTTTTCTTTTTGTGGGGAGAGTGCAGGATCAGCCAGATAAGTCCTTTGAAATATAAAAAGAAATGGCAGGTGCTGTGGACACTATGTGCTCTCACTAAGCGAGAGATGACTGCCATGTTGTGAAAACCATTTTGGCCACCCACAGACTGAGAGCGCCAATGATTAGCTGCATTGTGAGTATCAATAGTTGATTGACATTTATAAGGGTTACTGATTTGAGGAGTTGTGGGTTTGCGCTGTTGAGCTTGGCTGGTAATACTATCATTCAGGTCCCGAACGATATTATTACGGGACATGAACAATACAATTATCACTTCAGGAATGATAGTATTATCGAAAAAAAAGTGTATGCTTTAGGATACTATTAATTCTGCAATCCATATATTATAATACTTTAAAAGAGTCCCCTTTATGGCCCACCTTTCTTGCCATCTCCATTACCAAACCAGCAGTCAGGACAATAATGATTATTTTTAAGAATGAAGGGATAGACATTGCAGACATTCTGTACTGGCTAAAAAAGTGTTGTGGAGTACTGGAACACCCAATACCAGTAATGGATACAGAGCAATTCTGGACAGGAGAACAGAAGCTGAAATGTAAATTGTTTATGGCAAACAGTGGGATTGTACATCTTCCAAGCTGTTTTTTTCTAGAGAAGGATAGAGGCTCACTGTTTTACCCAGGGCAACCAAAATATTGCATAAATGTGGTTCACGCTTACGTTTAAGTAACCCATGTGATACTCCAAAATGTACACATTGCTTGGACACAGGCCACTTCATGACCACTTGTAGCAACCAGTTTTGATGCAATTTATGAGAAGAAAAAGGCCACTCATACATCAAATGTTCATGGTCCTCACATAATTCAGGAGCAGGATTGTCACTTGAGGCCTTGGTAATGCAGGCTCAAAAAAACAGGTGTGCTCAAGCATCAGAAAAGAGAACGCAGGAAATTTGTAAAGTAAAAGAAAGGGAGAAACAAACTGAAAAGAGTATGGGGAATGAACAAGATATTCACAGGATAGAGAAGAACCAGACAACAATACAGACAAACCTAAATGAAGGAATGGAGGGGTCAAATAAAGAAAACTCTTAGGAACCCTCATAGAAGCAATGGTAATAGGGCATGAGAAAAATTCAGTTGAAGAACATCTAACCTTGCAACAGAAGGAAGAAATGAATAGTGAGACACAAAACCAAAAAACAATGACCCCCTGAATCACAAGAAGGGGAAGACTATAAATGAGTGTCATATAAAAAAAGGACAAGGGAGAGAACATGCAAGCCTGCAGGACCTAAAGGGAGAGAAAGGAGAGTATTAAAGGGAAAACAGAAAACACAAACTAACAGGTAGATGGCATTGCCAGTGGAAAGATCAATGGAGAATTCAGAGGAGAAGGGGACGGAATCTGATTCATCCTCAATAGCTTCATCAACAAGGAAAGCATCATCTGGACTAGAAGATGGCAGTTTGGAGAAAAAGAAATGGTCCACAAGGTCTAAGTAGTAAAAGTAAAGCTAGATATACATTTTCCTGCAGATAGCTCTTTTCTGAATCCTTACAATAAATATCAATAGTATTAAGAATGGGGTCAGAAGGTCAGTAATTTTGACAGAACTAATGAGGCAACAAGCTGATGTAGTGTTATTACAAGACACTAGAATCAAAATATTTCAGGAAATTGCTTTGAACAAAAAAATTTGGACCCAAGGGGTAACTTTCTGGTCACAAGGGCAGGAAATGTGTGATGGGGTGGAAATTTTATTTTCTAATCTAACTTTATAAGTGACAAGACTAGTTGACCTGGAGCCAGGGTGGACTCTTATTTTGGACATAACGTATGGTACTATTAGAATGAGCATTATCAATACATATGCCCCACAGTCCAAGGCATTATGGGTAGATTCATTTAAAAGAATCCAGCCTTTTTTATATACTGCTGGACTGATAATTTGAGGAGGTGATTTTAATTGTGGTTTGCATCAAACAGATTGGGGCTTTCAAACAGCAAAAATGTTTTGGCACTCAAATGCTTTAAAAGAAATAGTAACTTCAACACAATTAAAAGATGTGTACAGGTCGGTACATCCAAAGGGGGGATTTACCTATCACAGAGGCCCCTTACAGACTAGAATTGACTTCTTGTTTGCATCCCAAACAGTGGATATACAAAAATCAGAAGTAAGAGATTTGACTTTCTCAGACTATTTGGTAGTAGTACTGGATTGTCAATGGGAGAATGGGGTGGGTTGTGGCAAAAACCCGTAGGCATTAAATGTGTCCCTCCTGGAGCAAGAAAAGTGGATAAAAAAAAGTGCAAGGTTATGGGAGGCAAGAATATCGGTACAATGTATGTATGATTCATTAAGTGAATGGCGGGAGAAAACAAAGAAAGAGTTTAAAAACCTTTTTCAGAAAGAGGCAGGAAAAGAAGCTCAAGACTCATATCTGCATTATTTAAACCTGCGAAAACAACTACATAGGCTACTATCCCTGATGGAAGTAACCAAAAATGATTATAGTCAACAGATAAAAACAATAAAAAGAGAAATGTATAAGTATCAGTATAATAGGGCAAAGACTGTGCAGCAAGAGCAGAGGTTTGGAACACAGAGTAAGAAGCAAACATTTGCCCATATAAATATAATAGGAAAAGGGCTGGAAACAAAAGGATTTGGGAGCTAGATGATGAACAGGGCAGGACATGTAAAGGGAAAACAGATATTATACAGATAGTAGATAAATATGTGATAGAGACCTTTAGCTCAGCACCTGACATACGGAACCAGGAAGAATATATAAATAAATTAGAAGAAAAATGCCTTACAAAAGTACAAGAACAAAGCTTGGTAACTGTAATAAAGGAGGAAGAAGTAAGAAACATGATAAAGACACTAAAGAATAATAAGGTACCAGGACCAGATGGATTATGATCAGAAGTTTGTAAAGTTTTTGCAGAGTATGTAGTGCCTGAGCTAACCAATGTATATAATGAAATATTACAAAACAAAGAAATACTTAAGGTAATGGCAGAAGCAGAATTGATCCTCCTATTCAAGAAATAGGAGAAAACAATGCTAAAGAATTGGAGGCCAATTTGCCTGTTAAACACTGACTTGAAACTCTTAAGCAAAGTTTTGGCAAGTAGGTTGGCAAATTGTACCGATGACCTAATTAGTGAAGCACAAGTGTGTTCTGTACTTCAGAGAGGCATTCAGGAGAACTTAATGAAACTCAGGAAGGTGTTTCTGAGAAGTCAAAAAGGAATTGAAAAGGCCTGACAGCCTCCGAGGTTCGTCCAACTCGGTTGATGTTATGCAATGCCAGGTCCATCAGGAACAAGACTGGCATTATTGCTGATCTTGTTGGCTCGGTGGACTTGGCTTGTATCACCAAGACCTGGCTGGATGAAAATCTAGGCCCCACGTTGGAGGCCATGACTCCGGCCGGGTATTCGGTGATACACTGCCTGAGATTGGACCACAGGGGTGGGGTGGGAGTTGCAATTTGTTTTAAAACTGAACTGGGCCTCATGAATGTGGTAGTGGGAGAGACTGAGTCCTTTGAGTGTACAGTGGTAGTGGGTGTAGGTGTTCAAATTGTACTCATCTAGCAACCACCCGGGGATGGGAAAACGTTTCTTACAGGAAGTAGCAGACTTCATTGTTGACATGTCATTTGAGTCACCCAGATCGATGGTTCTGGGTGACTTTAATGCCTGGGTTGATGATGAACTTTCACAATTTGGTAATCACTTCCTCCAATTAATGACTTCTTTGGGCCTTACACAGGTGGGTTCAACTGCTACCCACAAATCTGGACACTCTCTGAACTTAGTCTTTCTCCTATGGATTGATTCATCCGACTTGGGGGTGGAACCAGTTGCATGGTCAGACCACTACACCATGAGGTTCAGTTTTTGCACCCCCAAGAAGGTCTACCACTGTGGAGATGGTTAGGTATCGCCCTTTATGAGATATTACCCCTCAAGGCCTTGCGGCGGTCCTTGACCTCTCATCCCCCGTGTTGGAGAGCAGTAATCCAGAGACTGTGGTGTCGCCTATAATACAGCTGTCACAGTGGCTGTGGATTCTATTGCTCCTGTTCATGTGCACCCCTATCCCTTTACCCCAAATCCCCCTGGTTTGATGGGACATTGAGGGAGATGCGGAGACGGGGCAAAGGTTAGAGCGGTGCTGGCGCAGGTCTTCACTTGAAGCTGACCACCTTAGATTGATGGACCATTATTCTGTCTATCAATCTGCAATCATCTGTAAGAAGGCAGAATTCCTGTCCAGGGAGATTGCAGGTGCTTGGAATCTACCGGCTCATCTTTTTCGAATTGTAGACAGACTGTGCAACCCAGCCTGTCTGCAAGTTCAAAAAGCCTTTTAACAATTAGAGTGTGAGGAGTTTGCTAATTTCTTTGCAACTATTGTGGCCGACATCAGGGCAGATCTGCATCCAGCAATCTCTAAGGGTGATGCTGTTGAACAGTGTGAGTTCACAGTACCTCAGTTTTCTTGGAGTTCCTTCAGTCGACCTGATTTCGTGGATGTCATGAGGATTATCCATTGTGTGCGCCCTACAAGCTGTAGTTTGGACCCTGGACTGACCTCTCTAATTTTGGGTTGTAGTGATATCATCGATCCAGTCCTTGTTTGAATAGTCTTGTGCTCCTTGGAGTTGGGTGAGTTCCCTAGCTCCCTGAAAGAGGCGGTGGTGACACCTCTCTTGAAGAAAGCTACCTTGGACCCAGACAGTTGCACAAACTACAGACCTATCTCAAACCTTCCTTTTATTGGGAAGGTGATTAAGAAGGTAGTGGCAGCCCAGTTTGAGGACCATTTAACCATCCATGACATCTACGAATCCTTCCAGTCCAGTTTTCGTAAAAGACATAGCACCGAGACTGCACTGGTTTGGGTGCTTAATGATCTTCTGAGGGCAAGAGATCAGAAGAGATGTTCCATCTTGGTTCTCCTTGATCTCTCATCAGCCTTTGACACTGTGGATGACTTGGTGTTGATAGCACGCTTGAGGCAGATTTGTGTAATATCGGGAATCATCCTTCAATGGTTCACCTCATTCCTCACTGGGAGATCAGAAAGAGTTGTGTTTGTTTTTTTTTTCCTCAAGCCCAATTCTTTGTTGTGTGGGGTGCCTCAGGGTTCAGTGCTACCTCCCATGTTATTCGCGGTGTATATGCTACCCCTCAGAGACATTATAAGATGGTATGGGCCGAGGTTTCACTGCTATGCAGATGATACCCAGCTATACCTGTTTTTTGCACCTGACCAGGATGGGGCTCCCTCAGTGTTTAACAATTGTCTGAAAGAAATCCAGGATTGGATGGATTCTAGTCGGTTGAAGTTGAAATCAGAAAAGACAGAGGTTTTGGTTGTGGACCCGAGTTGTCAGATAGAGGGGTCATTTGTTGGTACGCTCTCAGGAATTTTTCTTGGTGGCCTTTCACTTCCAACCTCTGAATGGGTGCGTAACCTAGGGGTTATCTTGGATGACAGGCTGACACTGCAGTCACAAGTGTCAGCAGTTGTCAAGACTTCCTTTTACCATCTTAGGAATATCACCAGAGACAGGCATCTTGTTCTGCGTGATGCCTTACCAACGTTGATCCACACCTTTGTGTCCTCGTAGCTGGACTACTGCAACTTCCTGTACTTTGGGCTTTCTGGGGTTGAAATCCATTGCCTACAGCTAGTGCAGAATGCAGCAGCCTTGGTTTTGACTGGGACAAGTAGGCCCTGTCATATTACCCCGGTGCTGCGCGAACTGCACTGGCTACCTTTACGGTGGCGGATAGCCTTCAGAGTCCGTTTACTAGCTTTTAAAGCCCTTCATGGCCAGGGTCCAGCCTATCTGAAAGAACTTCTGGTTCCCTACAGCCCTGGCTGATCGCTCCACTCGGCCGACGAGGGGTTACTAGAGATTCCAAGAGTGAGTCTTCAATCATCAGGCTGTAGAGCATTTTCTTATGCTGCACCCGCTCTTTGGAATTCTCTGCCCTGCCAGTTACGGGAGTCCACCTCTGTGGAGGAATTGAAGAGGGGTCTGAAAACCCACTTTTGGCAAATGGCATATCTGGATGGTTGATTGTATTGAAGTTTTTAACTATGTTGTGGTTTTATCTGTGTTTATTACTGAATTTTAATGTTTGATTTGTATTGTTTTAATATGTACAGTGCCTTGAAAAATGAAAAGTGCTTTATAAATAAACTTATTATTATATATATAAAGTATTGACCAACAGAAAACCTTTGATTCCCTTTCACAAGAATACTTGTTGTTAGTCTTGCAAAGATACAGTATTCCACGAGTATTCGTGGAATGGATAAAGGCTTTCTATAAGGTGGCAATGGTTACCCTGAGAGTGAATGGGTGGAGGAGAGAAACTAGCCAGGTAAAGAGAGGTGTCAGACAAGGGTGCCCGATGAGCCCACTGTTATATGCATTTGGGATAGACCCATTACTACGTTTATTAATAAATGACACTGACATAATGGGAATACAGCTAACACCAACAGCCCCTCCCCTAAAAGTAATGGCTTATGCAGACTATGTGGTGATAATGGTACAAGAATCTACAGAAGAGAGAGTAATCATGAAGCAACTAAAGGAATATTCCTTAGCTTCAGGATCATGTATCAACATGGAAAAAAGTACTGGATACCGGTTAGGTAATGAAGCACATCAAAAAGCAACCTTTGCAGCTATTCAGATAGTGACAGAACCAATCATGATATTGGGAATAAAGTTTGGTGATGGAGACTTAGCTGCTCTAAATTGGACAAAGAAAATACAGAGAGTGGAACAAATAACAGCAAGATGGTCATATGGAACACCGACAAAACTGAAAAGAGTGTTTTTGATAAAAAGTATATTGATTCCTGTTTTTCTATACATTAGCTACATCCCCCCAAGCAACTAGTAACAAGACTCTATAGTTTATTTTTCAAAGCATTATGGCGGAGCCGACTGAACAGGGTGAAAAGAAACATAACTTACAGAAGTATACAGGAAGGAGGATTAAAAATGACACACCCAATTGCTTTTTATTATAGTATACTGTATGTTTGTTCAATAATGTAATCAACCCTCTGAAGAACCCAGATAAAACTTGGAAGTTAATCTTGGCAGAATGGACAAAGCCATGTGTATCTGTCTGGGAACAGGGGAAAATCAGATTATTGGGAAGGACACAAGTTATAACAGATGATGTAAAAGGAATGTTTCAACAATTAATCACATGGAAAGTATAGTATAATGCATTAGGATATCAAAGTAAACAGAGTATTTATGAAGAAATTCTACAGGCACAATGCTCAGAAGATATAGTATTGCCTTACTGTAGGCAAAATCAGAGTAAAGAAATGTTTAGACAACTGTCAAATAAAAGGGTCCCAATATTTGCATGGGATGTCCTATGGCTAACAACACATGGTAAGCTGAACATCAAGAGTAAAAATAAACACAAATCAGTACAGGAAGGACACTGTTTAAGAACAAGTTGTCAACAAATATTAGAAACACAAGAACATTTATTCTTACAATATGATTATGTGTGACAATTTTGGGACACAGTTGCTGAAAAATGGGAATTGCAGCAATTTCAATAAATTTGTTTTTTCATTTCGTTGTTTAACCGGATATAGCACACTAAGCTGAAAGCTTTTTTTACAGGAGCAACCTGGGAGCACAAGGAGGTTAAGTAACTTATTCAGGGTCACACAGTATACAAGTGGAAGCTGTGGGATTCAAACCCAGATCTAATCTGCTGGATGTCACCAGATTTGCAGCTCAGAGCCTTAGACCACTGTGCTATACTGCCTCCTATATGGGATTGATATACGCAGTACAATCTATTAAATGGTAACAGCTTAATAAAGAAATGTTACAAGTGGTATTTGCAATTCTAAAGTATTATATATGGCAGGCATGTTGTAAATGGGTCCTGCAACAAAGTTATATACCACATGAAGTTGTGCTGAAAAAGGTAAGCATCTCGATTCAGCAAGTGTACGAAGCAGATGCAAAAAAGGTTTCTAAAGCACAACTTCAGGTCTTATGGAAATTATGTAAACTTATGTTTCAGTAGGTGATGAAGTAAACAGATAAGGAAATGAAATAAAAGTGAAATGAAGAAACTAGTTGAGAACTGACAATGGTATTATTACCTTTTTCTCCCCCAACAAAATTCCCCTACTCTTTTCGAGAACTGCTATGGGATCTTTAATATCCACCTGAACTACCACCAGAACAGGCAGATGGGACCTTGTTTTAACATCTCATACAAAAGACGGCACCTTAGGGGTGCCACCCCCCTCTTTCCCATCATTTGTTCACTAGGGTGGTGGCTGACTTTTGTTTTTGTTGCTCCATGGGTTTTTGTGGGGTCTTTTTTGGGGGTACCTGGTGGTACACCTTCTCTGGGACTGCCCTTGCAGTCTTTCTGCTCTCTTCTCCAGCCATAAGCTGTAGTGCCTAGTTGGTAGGATGTAGTCTTTTTGTCCCCTTTGTCGGCTGGCATTAGGGCCAGCTGCCTACTGGCAGGCCATTTCCTGTCCCATTTTTGTTTTTTTGTTTGTTTTATGGTGCCCTCCTGTTGGCCCCATTTGCTTCTTCTCCACTTGTTTGGCCTTCTATTCCAGGCACCCATTTGGAGCCGTGGTGTCCAGTGTGAGGGAGAGAAAAGGTCCTGTAGTTGTTGTCTGCCTGTAGTTTCATTTTTAAAATTTTTATGTTTGCTTGCACACATGTGCAAGAAACATAGTGCCATCATCTGAGTTTTCAGAGGTGTCGCACCCTGTCTTCCAATTCAGTCAGTGTGTTTGCAGGCATGGCCACAGTTAGCCAATGAATGCTGCAGCTGTCTATGACAGCAGTTGAAACTGCAGTGCCATGCAGTTCAAAGGGAGAGCTATGTTTCAGTGAGCAGCGATAAGATATTGCATGCTCATGCACTCCTCCCACACACACACACACACACACACACACACACACACACACACATCGCATGCTCATGATTCCCCCCCCACGCACACACTGTATGGCTGATGGGGGTGCACAATCCCCTGTCGGCTCTGCTGCACTCCCCCCAAACAGAGTTCCAGGTGCCACACTGGGAGCCCACCCCAGCGTGGCAACAGTCTGTATGGCTGACAGGTGCCCAATCCTGTCGGCTCCACTTGTTTCCACAAGACTACTGTGCAAGGCGCCCACCCCAGCATGGCAACAGTCTGTATGGCCAACAGGGGTGTCCAACCCCCATCGGCTCCACTGCTCCCCAAACAGCTTCCAGATGCCACACTGGGAGCCCACCCCAGCGTGGCACAATCCCGCGCTGCCTAAGGAAAAAACCTGAAAGGAAAAAACCTTCCCTCGCTGACTGTCCTGACCCCATCCCCCCACCTGCACTCACCCTCTGTGCACCTTGCCTCCCCACACCCCCACCTCACCCCATACTTACCTCCGGAGTCCGGCGTGATGATTTCGGTTGACCAGGAACACGTCTGCAGTCTTCAAAGCCTATCGCGAACTGAAGAAATGCCGGTAAGCTGTATAATGGAATAAATAGGGTTTTTTCAACTTTGATGCATATCTCAGGCATTTTGGGATCACCAAATTTTCAACATGGAGCTTTTGGGACCCCAACTCATGAATTCTGTCACTGTCATTTTGTTAATCGGGCCCAAAAAGTGATTTCATGGTTACTGCGTGGAACCACATTTTGGGACCAATTTATGAAATGACAGTGTCACAATTCATGAGGTAGGCCCACTGAAAACCCTATGTTGAAAATTTGGTGAAGAAATTCCCAAAAATGACTGTTTTACAAGCATGCGTTGCGCTCTTCCTATGCACGCTCGTAAGTTCGCAAATTTTCAATATGTTCACTCCAGATTTTCAACATTGCTATTTACCACACCTTCTAATGAGCAGTACAGCTGTTATTTCTCACATCTTGCCCAAAATGTGTTTCCACGCATGTAGCGCACAATGGCAAGTCGGTGTGCGAAATCAATGTTTGGGACAGATTAAGAAAATCACAGTGACACTGTTCATGAGCAGAGGTCTTAAAATGGCTATGTTAAAAATTCGGTGAAAAAAGTCCGTAAAATGACTGTGTTACGAGCGACCATTGCGCAGTTTCCATGCACCTTCGTAAGTTCATGGATTTCTAATATTTTCAGTCCAGATTTTCACCACTGGCAGTTTTCCACACTTCCTTATGAACAGTACAGCTGTCATTTTTCACACCATGGCCAAGATGTGTTTTTGCACTTCCAGCACAGAAATGGTCTCTGTGGGACATCACTGTTCGGGACAGATTAAGAAAATTACAGTGACACTGTTCATGAGCGGAGGTTCCAAAATCCCTGTGTTGACAATCTGCTGTAAAAAATCCCCAAACGAACTGCATTATGGGTGTGCGTTGTGCATTTTCTATGCATGCTTGTGACTTCACCAGTTTTTTTATGTTTGCACGCTTGCGCAGCCAACATCTTGTGGTAGTGCAGTTTTGGAGGCACGGTCACTGTTGGGTGAATGCAGGGCACACACCAGTAGGTGTGTCCCTCATTGCCCAATCTGCCTGCATGCCGGTGCCACACCATGCATATATAATGTGGCAAGCACATCTAAGAAAAGATCCACTGCAATCCAAGCAAAGCTCGTCAGATGCAGCGGACCTTCCCTGGACGTACTCGCCGACATTATAAGCATGGCAGCACAGTGGCCAGCAAACTGCCAACTTCGGGGGTGCCCAATCCCCCTGTCGGTTTACCCCGCACCTCTGTATGTGCCGATGGGGAAGCCCACTCCCAGTCAGCATAAATCACCCTCCCCATTGTTAAATGCCGAGGTGCCTAATCCCCTTGGCTCGCCTCTGCTTTTGGGTGCCGATGGGGAGCCCACTCCCTATCAGCATAAAGAACCCCCTATTTTTAAATGCTGAGGGAATGCCCAATCCCCTTGGCTCACCCCCGCTTTGTGTGCCACAGGTACCCAACTTCGCCAGTATAACATCCCCCCCGTGTTAGGTGGCCAAGAGGGTGCCCAATCCCCTGTCAGCTACAGACCCCAAACATTTAGGTGGATGCGCTGGGAGCCCACCCCAGCGTGCCAAATCCCCTGAAACGAAAAAACTGTCCCGTGAAGTTTTTTTTTTTCCACCTGTAAAATGAAAACAGTCCCTCATAGTCTCCCTGCCCCTCAGCTGCACCCACTCTATGTGCACCCTGCCTCCCCACTCCCCTCACCCCATACTTACCTCTGGAGTCTGGCGTGATGATCTTCGGTTGACCAGGAACACATCTGCACTCTTCAAAGCCAACCGTGAACTGAGAAAATGCCGGTAAGCTGTATAATGGAATAAATAGTTTTTTCAACTTTGCTGCATATCTCAGGCATTTTTGGAATTTTGGCCAAAAATTTTCAGCATGGGGTTTTTGGGACCCCTCCTCATGAATTCTTGCACTGTCATGGTGTTATTCAGTCCTGGAAAGTGATTTCGTGGTCACTGCGTGGAATCACCTTTTGAGGCTGAGTAATGAAATTACAGTGCCACTGTTCATGAGGGGGGCTCTCAAAAAGCCTATGTTGCAAATTTGGTGGGAAAAATCCAAACAATGACTGTTTTACGAGCATGCGTTGCGCAGTTGCTACACACGCTTGTAAGTTAGTGAATTCACAATATTTTCATGCCAGATTCTTAACATTGGCATTTTACCACACCTTCTTGTGAACCATATAGCTGTCATTTTTCACATCCTGGCCAAAATGTGTTTTCGCACTTCCAGCGCAGAATAGCATGGTCACTGTGCAAAATCACTGTTCAGGACACATTACGAAAATGACAGTGACAGTGTTCATGAGCAGATGTCCTAAAATGCCTGTGTTGAAAATTTGGTGACAATACTCCATAAAATGATTGTGTTATGAGTGTGCATTGCGCATTTTGCATGCATGCTTGTAAGTTCGCAAACTTATATTTTCACTTCAGATTTTCAACAGTGCCATTGTTCTACACCTCCTAATGAACAATACAGCTGTCATTTTTTTCATCCTGACCAAAATCTGTTTTCTCAGTTCCTGCGCACAATAGCAGGGTTGCTGTGGAAAGACCGTGTTCAAGACATATTATGAAAATGGCAGTGACACTGTTCATTAGCAGATGTCCTAAAATGCCTATGTTGAAAATTTGGGGACGAAAGTCAATAAAAATGAGTGTTTTACGAGTGCGCATTGCACAGTTTGCACGCACACTCATGACTTTGTGAATTTGTAATAGTTTCACTCCAGCTGTTCATCACTGGCATTTTTCCATACCTCATTATGAACAGTACAGCTGGCTGAAATGTGTTTTTGCATGTCCGGCGCAGACTTGCACGGTCGTTGTGCAAAATCAGTTTTTTGGGACAGTTTGAGGAAATGATGGTGACACTATTCATGAGCAGAGGTCCTAAAATGCCTATGTTGAAAATTTGGTGCCGAAAGTCCATATAATGACTGTGTTGCAAGCGTGCATTGCGCAGTTTCCATGCACCCTTGTAACTTCGTCTGTCTGCAATATTTTCATGCCACATTTTCACCACTGGCATTTGTGCACACCTCCTTATCAACAGTCCAGCTGCCATTTTTCACAGCCTGCCCAAAACTCGTTTCTACAGCTGTGGAGCACAATGGCGTGTTTGCTGTGCAAAATCACAGCGCTATGCATCTCCAGCTCCGCCACTGCCAATGCCAGCATGACAACATTCGGTATTGACAAATGCTTGTTAATATTTTCACTGCAGATTTTCAACATTGCCATTTTTTGCACCGCCCCATGAACAGTATAGCTGTCATTTTTCACATCTTGTTCAAAATGTGTTTTCGCACCTGTGGTGCCAAATGGTGTAGTCACTGTGCTAAATCAGCTTTTGGCTAACAAACTGATATTGCCACTGTTCATAAGGTGGGGGTCACAAAAAAACCATGTTGAAAATTTGGAGTATAAATGGCAACGAATGCCTAAGGCATTAGGGTTTCTGACCATAATGCCCCACCCTATAGAGATTGAAAGGCATCAGGGGTGTGACTTGGCATTTTCGCCTGTAACGCTCATCCCATTCCACACCCTGCAGCCAGTGAGAGGCATTGAGGTGTGCCTTGGGCTCTTCGTACCCAAAGTTCACCCCATTCTCCTATACAGGACCCATCTCACCATATTTTCTGATGAATTGGGGTGAGCATAAGAGCCAAAGACCCCAAGGCACACCATGACACTTGTCAGTATCTGCAGGGTAGGATGTGGTGAAATGGTGTGGCCTTATGCCTGATGACCCAAAGGCACACCCTAATGCCTGCCAGTCTCTGCATGGTGGTGGTGGGGTTGGCTTCAGTTCAATACTTCACTGCCATTCCAATTATGCAGCTCTCCAACTCCTACACTACCAATGCCAATGCCAGCAAGCAAACATTCAGCATTGACAAATGCTTGTTTTTTTTATCTCTCCGGTGGTCTCTCCTGTCATGTTTTGCTCTGGTTGCTCCCTGATATAGATTCCTGTTGTGGACTGCCTTCTGGAGCCAACCCTACCTTCCTCTGCCCGAAGCCAAGTCCCTCTAGGGTCACAGGGGATTAAGGAGAAGTATCTTGTTCCTTGCCACCTGTTCTTCTACCCCCTTGGAGAGCACATAGTGCTAGCATAGCCGCAGACCCCTACAGCCTCCAGTAGTCTACACCACATGAAACTGCAGAGGGGGGAATGTCTAGCAGGGGTGGACTGCAAGATGTGGCAGGAAAGAGCGACTGGTTGGAAAACAGGGTCTAAACATCTAGAGTTCCACACCTGCTGCCACTGCTGAGCAGTAAAGATGCCAGGTGGGAGAACAGGTCCCAAGTGACCCACATCACCTACACCACCAATAATCCATCTCAGAGGATCCAGGCCAGGCGGTGGGTGGGCTGCAAGCCCAAATATTTCTTTATTTAGCACTGGAAGTACCTTATCAATCAATCTATAAATAAATTAATTAATTAATCAGTCCTCTATTTGTTAGGTGCCCAATCTTGGGGGCATTGGTCACCATACAGATAGAAATACACAAAGTAAAAGAATAGTTAAATCAGATCAGCAGTAAAAAACAGATTAAAATGATTAAAACAGTTCAATGCATTTAAATTAAAAACATAAGATTTAAAAAACTTCAGTTGGAAAAGCTAGGTTAAAGAGGTGAGTCTTCAGGCCCCTCCTGAATGCCTCCATTGTAGGGGCCTCCCTTAAAGATTTTGGCAGCAAGTTCCAGAGGACCGGGTCAGCCACCCTGAATGATCAATTGCCTGAGCTTTTCAGCCTAGTCTTCGGAACAGCCAGGAGACCCATGGTGGAGGAATGGAGGGAGCTAAAGGACCAGCAGTACAAAGAAAAAAGGGGCAAGGAAGAGAGATAGGCAAGTGGGCAACGTGCCAACAAGAAAGGTAGCATAAGGGGCATTGAGGAGCATGAGCCCCATAATAAGTAAACTCTGCACCAAATCAGTGCCCCAAAATTAAAGTGGGCACCAGGGTAAGGGCTAGGCAGTAAAAGTTGCACTGAGAAGACAGGAGTGAGCCAGGACCCACCACCCTGGTACAGTTCGCAGACAGACAGGTGAATCCCAGGCCACTGCACCAAAAGGCTGCAGCCCAAAAGTAATATTTGTTTGGAGTGGGGCACAACCACCCAGGCATTTATATTTCGTGGAGGGGGAGGTGGAGCTGTGCCGGGCATATTATGCAACCAGGCCCAGCCCTCATCCATATTTAGGAGGTGTGAGTATTACTCAAATTGCCTCTAGCAGGCCTAGAGGGAATCCTTCAGGACTTAAAGGGCCAGAACCCCTGTTTTTGGAAAAGCCACCCACAGGCCACAGCCTTTCTCCCTGGGAATCCCAACCACCCCCCACACTTCATTTTCCCGGGACTGCTTGCCGTCAGCTGGTGTGACCTGACCAAGGGCATGGCCAAGCCTTTGCTGTGCTGCCTGCCACCTGGACCCTGGCCAGAGGTGGACCCAGCACCTTGTACAAAGAAATCTGCATTATTGTAATTGCCAATGCCAGCAGCCCACCTGGGTTGTACCCTGAACACTATTTACCCCGAATGGCTGGACTGTTTGCCTCGGGGCTGAGCTAAAGTATAGCAGGGCATGAACTGCCTGTCCTGTCCCACTGAAAACTATTATCTGCATTGAGGCTGGACTTCTTTGCCCTGCAACTCGACCAGTTGGTTCCTGAACTATTCCACATTGGGGCCTGAACTGTCTGCCCCCTCCCCAACCCCACCAACTGTGGTCACCTGCATCAGTCCCCTTTTTTCCCCCAAACTAAACTTTTGCCTTGGAAAAGCGGGTGGGCTGCCCAGCTACGGTTGTCCCACCTCATGAACTGTTTGCCAAACCACGGACTGCAATTACCTGCACGTTTGAATTCAAGGGCCACCTTCCCTTTTGGGTGGCCTAGCTTCTGATGCCTTCCACCCAGTCTGCTAATGACCTCTAAAGACATCAAAGATTGCAGTAGCCAGAACAGCAACATTTAGTCCCCCCAGTACAGTCAGCCTAGGAGCCACTTAGGCTCAAGGTAGTGAGGTCCCCTCCACAGTACGGTGATTAGAAAGTTGCCCTGTTTTTATTTTGCTTTTTCTAGGGGACCATAGCTCCCTTCTTTAGCTGGGTGGCAACCCATCAAGGACCTTCCCAAGAACTCTCCACTACAGCAGAAGGACATTGCCTGGACCTTCCTCCATCTTTTCATCACCTGCATCTTCAGCTTCTGGACCAGACTTTGTCCCTGATCTTCTTCATCTCCCTCATCTTCTTCATCTTACTTGGTGCTACTCGGTGACTTAAAGGTGGAAGAAGACAAACAGCGCATCGTGACCACCTTCCCCACACCAGTGGGGCATGTGTTATTCAGTCTCCAACAATAGTTTATCTAGTTTCTTTTCATATTCATTCACTCTGATTATGTCTACAATACGTCGTGGTAGTGCATTCCAAAGTGAGGTAGCCGTCACTGTGAAAAAGAACTTGCATTTGTTACTAGTGGCTTTGGGTATTCAAAGTTGCTTGTTATGACACCTTCGTTGGTTAGGCTTCTCTGCCATCACAATGTTACACCCCTTCATTAGATCTTTATCTTTTAATATATTAAACAGCATCAATAATTCTCCTCTATGCCTTCTCACTTGTAAATCATACAGACCCACCTTTTTAACCTTTCCTCATATGTCTTGCTGCTTTAATTTTCCTGCCAGCTAATTGGACTGATTGGTCAACAAGGTACTGTACCAACCATTCTCCAAGTCATTGAAGAGACTGGTCTTCCTACGGCACTGACATATTATAGAATGGTGTATTGCTAATTACCCTTGGCCAAGGTGTTTAGCTAGTGATTAAACTACTACTGGTAATGTTTGCAGATGTACTGCAGGGCACTAGGTGACTCTTTCAGAGTGTTATATCACCCATCTATGTATATAACTGCCTCTCCATATATCTAATATGTTTTATATTTATATAGTGACCTTCCGTAGCTAAATGTGTTAGTGCATGACAATCACTGCAAGTGCCTTATATATTGCAACCAACTAACTGGTTCTTTTCCAGCATAATAAGTGTCTGTCACAATAAAAGCTGTCTGTTTGTACCTTGAGCTGTTGTGCCTGCCTCTTCTTAGAAAGAAGAGACAAACCACCCTCCTAAGTCTGTTCACAACTTGGTGCAGCGAACAGGGTAGAAGGAGTCCAAAGCAAGTCCACATTTCCACAGATAGCCCTCAAGATGGCAAGCAGCCACCACTCTGGCTCTAGCGATGAAGAGGGAGACATGCGATCACTGCTCATGATACCCTACTAGAGGAGCTTGGCCTGTTCTCACTGGAAGAGAGGATGGACTAGGGGACATGATTGAGGTCTTCAAGTACCTCAGGGGAATCAATAGGGTAAATTGAGAGGGGATGTTTAGGCTAAATGAGGGGGGGTATCACCAGAGGACATAGTTGGAAGCTCAAAGGTAGAAGAATGAAGGGAAAGGAGGAGGTATTTCACAGAGAGAGTGGCGGAACTATGGAATGCACTGCCTGGTGAACTGGTTCTGGTTTCTATGGTGGAGGGATTCAAGATAGGGTGGGACAGGTATAAAAGGCGATGAAGCAGAGGTTGGCTTGCCTGGGGGGGTGGAATGGAGGTCAGGGAAAACAGGAATATGGGAGTGGGGGATGGCTTTGGTACCCACCCAGGGTTCTGAGGCACAAGCAGACTCAATAGACCATAAGGCCTAATCTGCTGGCAACTAGTATGTTAGCATGTTAGTATGCTGCAGGAGAAATTCATTGAGTGGGTGTGGAGTGATGCCCAAAGAAAAGACCCCAGGATGCCCCAGCTGCAGGAACCTGATGAAACCTTCTTAGATTTCAAGGAGAAGGCCTTCTGGATCCTGGGGGATGACCAGCCAGTGGAGGAAACCACATCTGGAATACAGTGCACTAGCATCCCACTGATGATGTGGCCTGATGGCATGGTCCCTGTGGATGTCTTTTACAGGAAGGATTGGTGGATTGAAACAGATCCCACATCAGGTAACCTGACCGCTCCTGAGTACCCACCGGCAGTGTACCAAGTTACCTAAGTGCCCAACCGATGCTCCATTTGAGGGGAAGCCTTACCAAAACACCCTAACCAGGAGCAACGGGACCAGGTGGCAGAGCTTGTTCAGCAAATGGCTGACATGCACTGAGAGATGTGAGACCTGAAAGAGGAGCAGAGAGGTAGAAGAGGGTGCCCACCCTTGAGGGGCTCAAGGAGTGGTGAGAGAAGGCCTTCCAACCGATTCGATGAGTATGGCAGGCTCATCTTCAGGAGATGCAGTATCAGCAGCCACATAGAGTGGGAGTGCATGCAACGGCCAACAGAAGATGTTAATTTTAACAGGGAATTCTCGGGGCAGTGGGCTGACCCCCAGGAGGACCAAAGGTAGGCACTATATTTGCATCAGAATACTGTAAGCATGTTTGAAGGTGCTCCATCATATCAATCTGGATAAATGGAATTAAACTTATGGCACCGCTAGATTCTGGTTCCCAAGTGTCCACCATCCATGGCAGGTACTTCTTCAGACACTGGCCTGAGGCACCACTTCAGAATCTCACCTCAAAAGTGGCTTAACTTGATTGTAGGAAATGGCTTGGACATCCTGTATCATGGCTACTTGATGATCGATATCCGGGTGGGCGAGACCATGTGCCTAGATCAGGGCACCATTATCACCCAGACATCCAATGACAGCTTACCCCCAGTTATCCTAGGAATGAGCTGCCTACTCAACTGTTATGAGGGACGGATACACATCCTGAAGAACCTCACCACCCAGTTACCGAGACTGTAGTGATATGTCTAGTAGCAAGCCATCCAGGTCATACAAAGCCACCAGCAGTTTGCTACTGACAAAGGGGAGATAGGCCTCATATGGGTGGTAGACCCCTGACCCATTGTGTTAAATCTGGGGTATAAAACTATTGTCCTATGCAAGGACAAGAATGGGGTGCAAGGAGAAGACTACTTCATCCCACTGGAACCCCAACTCAACACTGAAGATAGCTCTGTTGCTGTCACCTGCAACCTGGTGGTAAAGAAGGGACAGGTGCCTGTGAGGGTCCTCAACTGTGGAACAACTCTAGCATGGCTATAGAAGCATCAACCAACTGGACGGCTCATGCAAATTGACCTGAACAGTGTCATAGAGGACTTAATTGAAGCATGCTAGGGGCAGTAAGTGCAACTGTCTCTGCTAATTGCCACAAGTGGGTCTGAAGATGGCTCCAAAGAACAGTGGCTACACAAGATTGTTCTGGTGACCCCAATCACCATTAAGGAACTAAGGCATGAGGTACTGGAGCTGATTCACAAGCAGAGCATGGCATTCTCCCAACACCCACTGGACTTCAGATGTACCAGTCTGGTGCAACACCACATCCCAACAGGAGATCATGCCCCTATCCAAGAGCAATTTTGGCCTATACCACCTGCCTTGTATCAGCCAGTATGCTGACCACGCAGAAAACCACAAGAGCAAAGACCATCGCAGTGACAGAATTCGAGCAACAACACCGAGTCACTGTGATGGTCCCCACTGGCACTGGCACTGCATCACCCAGTGTTTTGCCCCCTCCCTAACACAATTCTGACTCAGAGTTGTTTATTTAGAAACCAGAGAGTGTGGGTTTGGAGCCCACCAATGAAAACACGCACACATCCCCAACAGTTACAACGCCAATATTCGGCATTGTGTCTGTCACTGTCGGGGATGTCTCAGATAGCTAGATAGGTCGCTGCTATAGGTAAACCATATCAGCACACCAGAGACCTGCTTAAGGACATGTTGAAAGTATAAGTCATCCAGGAAAGCCACAGTGCTTGGGCCGCACCCATAATCCTGTTCAAAATGAAAGATGGCCAGATCTGCTTTTGCATGGACTACCACCAGCTGAATCAGGTCATGCACAAAGATGTTTACCCCCTTTCCCGAACTAAAGACTCCATTGCTGCACTATAGTCAGCCACTCATTTCTCCACCCTGGATCTGGCCAGTGCACACTGGCAGGTGCCAATCTCCCCAGATGACCAAGAAAAGACCACCTTCTTGACTCCAATGGGTCTCTACAAATTTGTAAGAATGCCCTTTGGTCTGTACGATGCTCGTGGTACCTTCCAAAGGCTGATTGAACACAGCCTGGGCAGTCAAAACGTTGACATCATCCTTCTCCATCTGGATGAGATCATTGTATATTCTGGCATCTATTGGTAATATCTGCAGAATTTGGAAACCGTCTTTGAATGACTTGCAGCATATGGTCTCAAGATCAAACCTTCCAAGTGCCTCCTCCTTAAAGACAGTGTTAACTACTTGGGCCATGTTACAAATGTACTCCGGGGGTCAGGTCCTCTGCTCCCACAGTGCCAAACCTTGAAGTGCAATATGTGAACAGGAGACAAACAGGATAACTCTTATGTCTGTTTTGGGTCCAAACAACTACCAGTCATGGGGTCCAATATGAATCCTTTGTCACTAGCACGCCCATGTAACAGGTTCAAATATCATCCTCTCTTCAGGGAAATGTAGTGCAATACTTAATCCTGTGGGCACACCACCTGGTTCACAATCCTCTCTATGACTCATTTGAGACTTAGGTACTTTTCTTACCTTTGTGCATATGGTAATACACTGTAAGCATTTAACAGTTCTGTCAGAATTATCAACACTGCCCTGGGATTCACGTTCAAAATGAGGAAAAGGATCAGGCAGAATTTCAAGAAAAACAAAGTTTACTAAAATTAAAAATAGTTGATGAAATACAAAACACAGAACATATAACATTTAGGGTACAGTCACACAAATTAAATGGACAATTATACACAAAACTGCCTTATTACTGAGTATCTAATCCTACCCTAGTTTCAATTGATAAATAATGGTGGTTGAATTACCTAACTTGAGAGTGTGTCCTTTCAGGAGTCAAGAGATAAAAAGCACTATGTTCTCTTAGGTTTGACCATCTGAAGGGAACAAGGGTGCCACCCAGCTTGTGAGGTCACAGCTCAGTGGTGGTCTATGAGGTCACTCACATTTTCTGCATACCAAATGGTAGTCTCAGGCATCTGCATGCTGCTAAACATCCGACAAAAACATACATATATATATATATATTTTTTTTTTAATTAGTGAACCTGCTTTATGTCTGATCAGAATTACCTCTTTGAACATCAGAGGAAATTCTTGAGCTGTTTCTTTTAGTGGTGAGAAATCACAGGTACTGTATCTGTCAGAAGTTGCTTTCCTCCTAATAGGTCATAAAATGCAATACTTTATACAAGTGGCTGGTTTATAACCTATACAAAGTGGTTTCTAAAGGAAGCTTTTAATTAGATTTTCCACTCTGAGATGGAACAGTATTTTTTTTTTAATCCAAGGTCCCATGATGCCTTGTGCTGACTGCCATACTTTCCAAGCAGAAATTCAAAGAAACATATTTATCACAAATGTAATACCAATAATAACAAGCAGATTGACGAAGTGTCACAGGCCACATTGCCAGTGCAGCTGGTATCTCCCCAGATACAAGGAAGTTCCAAGCCTTGTGGGACTAGCCTGCTCTGAAAACACACAGAGCAGTCTGCAAATTTCTTAGCTTTGTAGGGTACAACCTTTGGTTTGTTAAGGACTTTTGCCAAAATCGCAGCCCCACTGCATGAACTCCTCAGAGAACCCAAGGTCCAGAAAGTAACCCGCAATACCCCAGTGCCTTGGGCAGACCCCCCAGCAAGCAGCATTCCAGCAACTGATAAACTTTCTGACAACAGAGCCTATCGTTGCTAATCCCAGTTATACCCAGTCTTTCATCATGTACACTGATGCCAGCAACTGCAGGCTAGGAGCAATCCTGTCCCAAGTCTAAGAGGGGCAAGAAAGAGTCATTGCCTATGCCAGCTGAGGACTAAAATGGTGGGAGTGCAATGATGAAAGGTGAAGCTCCTTCAGACTCGGGTTTCTGGCACAGGTGTGGGCAGTGACTGAAAAATTCAAGTGCTACCTGGTGGCTACCCGCTTTCTGGTGTACACCGACAATAACCCCCCTGTCACACCTACACTGCAAAGCTAGAGGCTCTGGAACAAAGGTAGGCATCCTGACTGGCCAACTTCATATTCACCATCAGCTACCAGTTATGGTGAGTAAATGCCGATGCAGATGCCCTATCATGGTTGCCCATGATGGATGAGCCAGAAAAACTGCTCAAGAAAGCCTATAGATGCCACCGTTCCTTGATGTGCCAGCTGAGATTATCCAGACCTGCTGTCAAAGCCTCCTGCAGGGGCTAAATGCTAACAAAGGAGCCAAACCCCCTTCCCTTTCTCAAGATGAGGGCTAGTGAGGGCAGATCCAGCAAGAAAGTCCAGTCCTCCAAAGACTTCAAGAAATGCTGGTAACTGGGACTACACTCTCACCAGAGGCATGGCAATGGGAGGCAGTATAGCGCAGTGGTTTAAGGCTCTGAGCTGCAAATTTGGTGACATCTAGCAAACCAGACCTGGGTTTGAATCCCACAGCTTCCACTTGTATACTGTGTGACCCTGAGCAAGTCACTTAACTTCCCTGTGCTCCCATGTCGCACCTGTAAAAAAGCTTTCAGCTTAGTTTGCTACTCCTGGTTAAACAACTAAAAAAAACATGCACTGGAGGAACTCCTCAAGCTCCTCTGGCACAGGGACTGTCTATCCATACAGCAAGGGAGACTGGTCCAAAGAGTTCGCTGACCAAAACCCACCTATTGCAAGTCAAAATCATACTGCCAAAGCAAGCCACATCACTTGTACTAGAAGCTTTCCATAACCTGTCCAGACACTTCGGCCATGACAAAACTGAAAGCAACCTCTGAAAGCACTTTTACTCGGTTGGCATGAGGGAAATCATCATTGACTGATGCAATGCCTGTATGCCATGCTGCCTCAAATGCAGCCCAGGTGTTGCAGAATGAGCGCCCTTGGTGCCCATAGTTACCAACACACTGCTAGAGCTAGTCTCAGTGGACCACCTCAAGCTCAATCCCAACAGTGATGGGTGTGCCTATGTACTAACCATCATCGATCACTCCATCAAGTTTCTGGTGGTGGTACCTCTCCAAGATATCACAGCCAAGGTCTTCTGGGGCCAATTCATATCAAGCCATATGAGTTTCCAACAAAAGTCCTCACAGACCAAGGTACAACATTTCAGTAGCAGCTTTTTCAAGAACTCTGTGTGCTGTATGGGAGCCAGAAGCTGCAACTGACTGCATACCACCTGCAAGCCAATGGGCTCTGTGGATGGGCCAACTGCACCATCATAAACCTGCCGAGGTCCCTACATGATACACACCTGCAATTGTCCACTGTCCTCCCAGAGCTGGTCTACATCTATAACAACACCACCCACAGCTGCACCAGGCACATGCCATACTACATGTTGTTTAGATGCCATGGTCACCTACCCAAGGACATGGTTTTGGGAGAACCAATACAGACTGAAAGCATCCCAATGTCTAACTGGGTACAAGAGCACCATGGACATCTGTAACTGGCTGGGAAAATAGTCTCCCAACATAAGGATAAAGCTCGTCAAGAGCAAAAGGACTTGTACGATAGCACAGCCAGAGTTAAATGTCTTGCCATTGGAGACAGAGCCCTGCTGAAATGGACACACAATATCCACAAACTCAAGACCAAATGGGAGTCAGACCCTTACCTCATTGTGGATATCCCCTTCCCAGACCTCCCTGTTTACAAAATAAGCCTCTCCATCCACAGAAGACTCAGATCCAGAACCTGAAGATGACACCCCCGAGGAGAGGTAAGTGCAAGGATCCAGTGTGCCCCTAGGACTTTTCCCAAAAAACTTTACCCATGGCACTGGGTGCACACTATCCAGGCCACTGTGCCACAGGGATCATCATTGGAAGACCCGACCAATGCACTCCATGGACCCTCATTGGTAAAGCCACCAGTGACTAACTTACCCCTACGGGAGTCACAGCATGCTACCAAAGGGGTGCCCCCCTGCACGTCTTATCCTTGAAATGGATAGCCCTAACTGAGGGGTTGACAAAGGTCGAGCAGTAGCTTCTGTCCAATTATGGACTCAGTCAGTATGTTACTCTGACTTCAGCCATGAGTGTTCTATGGTATTAATCCTGTCTATTATGTTACTAATGTTCCAATACAGTAGCTAGTTCTCACTGTTTTTAAGTAGACTGGTTCATTAGCATGCAATGGTAACCTGTTTGCTTACTGTAGAGGACCTATTTTTCACTGGAACAAAATTTTTGCGATATTCAGAAGTAGCTGTTGGTTAACTAGGATCTGCAACTTATCCATTAGGTAGGGAAATGGGCAGACTAGGTGGGCCAAGCGGTCCTTATCTGCCATCAGATCCTATGTTTCTATGTTTCTATTCACTATTTTGAAAATACAGTGAAAATTATATGCCAATGAAAATACATTACCACTGACAAGTTAGCTTGCTCTTGCACTTCAGCTAAATTAAACTGCTGTGAAAATATTGGAACCGATGAAGCAGTGAAATTTAAGGGCAGTGAATTCATTGTCCTCTACAGTATGTTCTACAGCTCAAATGGTACTCAACCCTTAACATGGGGACATGAATGTCTAAGGGGGGGTCAAATTGTAGTACCCTCAATGTTTGCCATGCAAGCAGACCAGGGAAGCCTCAGGGAGGGATGGGGTCAGCCCCCATCCACCCACATCCACAGCAAGCTGAATTACCAACCATTTCCTGTCCTGTTCCCATCCCCCTCTCCTTCTCTTCTGCCCTGGAGCCTTCTCGCACTGGATCCTTTGTCTTGTCCAGGCAAGGTCTTCAGACAATGCCCAAAGGAGGCCATAAATCAGCCCAAGGGGCTGCTCCAAGCTCCAGAGATCCAATAATTTGGCCAGAAGCCAGGTCCACCACTAGACTACATAGGGTCTTCCCTGATAGCCAGAGGGCAGTTCTGGACTGGGTGACTGACAGAGTGGAAAGCACAGGGGTACAGATGCCTGAAGGCTTACCTGAAGCTTGGATCCATAGCTCTTTAGTGGCTACCTCCTCTGTAGCCAGTGGTTCTCAGGGGTATCCAGCAGCAGCAGCAGCAGCAGCAGCAGTCATTCTCTAGCTCCTTGAGAGGTCCAACAGTCCCGTCAACCAGCAGCAACCAGCCTCATAGTGTGACCTCCTTCCCATCATTTGTTCCCTGGGTTGGTGGTTGTCTTTTATTTTTGTTCCTCCATGGGTTTTAGTGCGGTCCTAGTTTTTTTGGTGTACCTTGTGGTACACCTTCTCTAGGACTGCCCTTGTAGTCTTTCCACTCTCCCCTCTGGTCATAAGCTGAAGGGCCCAGTGGGGTGGATGTAGTATTTTTGTCCACTTTGTCTGCTGGCATAAGGGCCAGCTGCCTATTGGTAGGCTATTTCCTGGTCCCATTTTTGTTTTTCGTTTGTTTTATTTTGCCCTCCTGTTGGCCTCATTTGCTTCACCTCCCCTCATTTGACCTTCTGTGCCAGTCAACCATTGGGAGTCATGGTGTCCACTGTGAGAGAGGGGAAACACTCCATGGTAATTGGCTGCCTGTAGTTTAATTTTGTTTTTATTATTTTTTTATTGAACCAATGGTCCCTCCTATCCCGTTTTGCTCCAGTCACTCCCTGGTGTAGATTCCAATTGTGGGCTGCCTCCTGAAGCCTTCCACACCTCCCTCTTCCCAAGGTAAAGTTACTCTATTGTTGCCAGGAATTAAGGAGGAGTCTGCTGCTCTTCCCCCCTTGGAGAGCACACAATACTAGCATGGCCGGAGACCTCTACAGCCTCCAGTAGTCACACCACATTAAACTGCAGACGGAAGAATGTTAAGCAAGGGCGGACCATGAGGTGAGGCAGGAAAGAATGTCTGGGCAGAAAACAGGTCATGGACCCTTAGAGTTCTGCACCTGCAGCCACAGCTGAGCAGCTCCCTGGTGACCCACACCACCAATACCACCAACAATCCACCACAAAAGCCCCCAGCCAGGTGGTGAGTGGACTGCAACCTCAAAGATTACTTTATTTAGTGCCAGAGGTAACTTGGGGGTGGGTCTGAAAGAGCAGCAGCACAAAGAAAACAAGCATTTGTCAATGCCGAATGTTGATTGCTTTGCTCCTTTGAGCTCGCTCATTCTCCCTCTGTCAGTCACTTGTTCTGTTTCTCTTGGCGCTGCAGGCTGTGCTTTTGTACTGGGCTCCTGCCTGCACTGGCACCTTTGTCTGCCCACAAAGAAATCCGCAGCTGTCCAAACAGAGCTCTGTTGAGCTCACTCACCCCCCCCCACTGGCTTGTTCCGCTTTTGCCAGCATTGCAGGCTACCCTTTTGTACTGAGCTCCTGCCTTTTTCTGCCCACAAAGAAATCCACAGCAGTCATGATAGAGCTCAGTTGAGCTCGCTCACTCCTCCTCTCTCAATCATTCATTCTGTTTGTCCCGCCACTGCAGGATGCCCTTTTGTACTGGGCCCCTGACTGCATTGCTACCTTTTTCTGCCCAAAAAGAAATCTGCTGCACTCCCAACAGAGCTCCGTTGAGCTCATTCACTCCCCCTCTCTCACCCGCTCATTCTGTTTCTCCTGGCACTGCAGGCTGCCCTTTTGTACTGGGCTCCTGCCTGTATTGGCACCTTTTTCTGTCCACGAAGAATCTGCAGCAGTCCTGATAGAGCTCCGTTGAGCTCACTCAGTCCCCCTCTCTCACTGGCTTGTACTGTTTCTTCCACTGCTGCAGGCTGCCCTTTTGTACTGGGCCCCTGCCTGCATTAACGCCATTTTCTGCCCACAAAAAAATCCGCAGCAGTCCCAACAGAGATTTGTTGAGTTCGCTCACTCCCCCTCCCTCCCTCACTCGCTATCTCATTCTGTTTCTCCCAGTGCTGCAGGCTGCCCTTTTGTACTGGCCTCCTGCGTTGGGGCCTATTTCTTCCCACAAAGAAATCCACAGCAGTCCCAGCAGAGCTCAGTTGAGCTCGATCACTCCCCCCTCTCACCCACTCGGTCTTAATCTGTCCCAAACACTGATTTCCCACAGTGACCGTGCTATTTTGCGTCAGGAGTGCAAAAACATATTTTGGCCAGGATGTGAAAAATGACAGCTGTACTGTTCATAAGGAGGTGTGAGAAAATGCCAGTGTTGAAAATGTGGCGTGAAAATATTACAAATCTGCGAAGTTACAAGGGTGCGTGGGAAACTGCGCAATGCACACTTGTAACATAATCATTTGATGGGCTATCATCACCAAATGTTCAACATAGGCATTTTCGAACCTCTGCTCATGAACAGTGTCACTGTCATTTTCTTAATCTGTCCCAAACACTGATTTCCCACAGCAACCATGCTATTCTGTTCTGGAAGTGCGAAAACACATTTCAGCCAGGATGTGAACAATGACAGCTATACTGTTCACAAGAATGTGTGGAAAAATGCCAATATTGAAAATCTGGCATGAAAATATTGCAAATTCGAGAACTTAAGAGCATGCGTAGCAACTGCACAACACACGCTCATAAAACAGTCATTTTTTGGATTTTTTCCACCAAATCTGCAACATAGGCTTTTTGAGAGCCCACCTCATGAACACTGGCACTGTTGTTTCATTAATCGGTCCCAAAAGGTGATTCCACGCAGTGACCGCAAAATCATCTTTTGGGGCAGAATAATGCTATGACAGTGGCAGAATTCATGAGGAGGGGTCCCAAAAACCCCATGTTGAAATCTGGTGCCAAAATTCCAAAAAATGCCTGAGATATGCATCAAAGTTGAAAAAACCCTATTTATTCCATTATACAGCTTACCTGCATTTCCTCAGTTTGCGGCCAGCTTTGAAGAGTGCAGACGTGTTCCCGGTCCACCGAAGATCATCGCACCGGACTCCAGAGGTAAGTATGGGGTGAGGGGGTGGGAGGCAGGGTGCGCAGTCAGTGGGCACAGGTTGTGGGACGGGGCAGGAAGACCGAGAGGGACAGTTTTCTTTTTTGACAGGTTGCAAGAAAAAAAAAATCACAGGACTTTTTTTTTTTTACAGGGCTATTTGGCATGCTGGGGTGGGCTCCCAGCATGCCAACAGAGTGTTTTTTTGGGGGGGCAGCTCTAGCTGACGGAGAATTGGGCACCCCCATTGGCACCAAAGGGGGATGAAAGAGCTGAGGTGGATTGGGCACCCCCTTGGCATAACTGCACTGGGTGTTTGGGGGGGAATTATGCTGATAGGGAGTGGGCTCCCCTGTCGGTAAATGAAAGTGGGAGGGGGGACATAATGCAGATGGAAAGTGGGCTTCCCTGTTGGAAACATGAACATAGACACTGAAGCCGACGGGGATTGGGACCTCCATTGGCAAACAAACACAGTGGGGTGGAGGAGCACATGCTGCCATGGGGGATTGGGCACCCCCTCAGCAGTGGGAGTGCTTTAATTTTGTTTGTGAACATGGCAGTAAGCCATCGCCATGTTCACAAACAATATCACAGTAACAAGGTTCTGCCCAACAATGACGGGTCTCTCCCTCATTGCAGCGGAATGGCTTACACTGCAATGATGAAGCAGCCACTGATTGCAGCAGCTGAAATCTTTCAAGGTTGTTTCATGCTGGCTGAACTAATGTCAGCAGCAGTGTGCCACCCCATTCGAAAGAGAAGGCCAAGCCTCCAAATGTTGTGGGGGCATTGGCCACAACAGTGCTGCGCCACCACAACCTGCTTCTAGAGCAAGCTGCTGCAATATGTTTCTTGTGCATGCATGCAATCAACATAAAGAGGGGCAAGGAAGAGAGACAGGCAAGTGGGTAAAGCATCCAAAAGAAAGGATGCTTAAGGGGCGCCATGGAACATGACCCCCACAGCAAGTAAACCTGGTGCCAAATCAGCACCCTAAAATTAAAGTGGCACCAGGGTAAGGGCTAGGCAGCAAAAGTTGCACAGAGAGGGCAGAGGTGAGCTAGGACACCCCACCATCATATTGTGCATAGGCAGATGGCTAACTGCACCAAAATACTATAGCCCCAAAGAACTATTTGTTCAGAGTTGGGCACAACTTCCCAGGCCTTTATCTTTTGTGTATGGGAAAGCAGAGCTGTGACAGGCATACTGTGCAGCCAGGCCCAGCCCTCATGCAGATTTAGGAGGAGTAGGTGGGACCAGAATAGCACCTAGCAGACCTATAAAGGGAAACCCTTGGGAGTTAGAGGGTCAGTACCCCTGTTTTTGAAAAAGCCACCCAGAGGCCCTAGCCTTTCTCCCTGGGAACCTCAAATACCCCCTATTGGCTACCTTATTCTTATTTTGGCTCTGACCTTTTCTGCTACTGTTTTTGAGAATGAAAGTGGTTTCCTTCTTCTTTTGCACTTCCCTTTCTCTTTAACACAATTGGATGTTGCTTCAAGTACTGCATCCTTATTGCTTGCCTACTTTGCCTATACCCCCTCACCTGTATTCCTTTTTGCCAGGGCTAGCTTAACTCTGTTGGCCATCTTATCAAAGTCAGCTCCTCTGAAGTCCCATATTTGTGCCTTGGAATGGGATGATTTAGTTCTAGTGGTCAAATTGAACCATACCATGCTATGGTCACTGGCCCCCAGGTGACCTTCTACCTGAAGATCTGTGATTCTTTCCCTGTTAGTCAGCACTAGATCCAGGATAGCCCTGTCTCTTGTGGGTTGTTATACCAGTTGTTTGAGGCCTTTCCCCTGCAGGGAATCCACTATGTGTCTATTTCTGGCAGATGTTGCTACTGGTATTGACCAATCTGTATCTGGCATGTTGAAGTCTCCCATTATCAGAACCTCCCCTTTAGCTGTCATGTTTTGCATATCTTCTAACAGAAATGTGCCTATGTCCTCCCCCTGGTCTGGAGGCCTGTAGACAACCCCAGTTCATATGGCTGTCCCATTTCCTGTTTCCAGGGTGACCCACAGTTCTTACATGGCTCCTTACATGTATTCTGAATTTCTATAGCTTTGATATTTTCATTGACATAAAGGGCCACTCCACCCCCTTCCCTTTTGCACCTCGGTCTCTTCTGAACTGCACATAGCCAGGTACTGAAGTCTCCCAAGTATGGTTACTGGTAAACCATGTCTCGCTAATGGCTACTATGTCCAGTTTAGCCTCTGTCATTATTGTCTGCAGGTCTGGGATCTTGTTTCCCAGACTGCAAGCATTTGTGTACATGATTTTCCATTGGCCAGATTTCAGTGTGTTAGTTGTTGGGTGAGGTCTGGAGTTTCCCTGTGTGTCGTATGGGGAGCTGGACCTTTTTACTTACCTGTTGATGCGAATGAACTACAAACATGCTGAACTCCTGTTTGACCACTAGCTGAGGGGGAAGGGTGTTCTTCCCATTCGACGTATGGGGTGCTGCACCCCTCACCCCATTAGCTAGTTTAAATATTCTGCAAAGACATCAAACTTCTGCCCCAATGCACTGACTCCCTCCTTAGTCAGATGCAGTCCACCAAATTTAAAGAACTTTCGCTCCCAAAACTGTTGCCAGTTCCTTACAAATTTGTGTCCTTTTTCCTTGCGCCAGCCCTTGAGCCACATGTTTAGCTCCCCTATCTCCCCTTCTCTGACCTTCTGTCTATCTGCCCCCCTCTTCCAGACTGGCAGGATCTCAGAGAAGGAGATGCCAGATGAAATGGATGATAATTTGTCACCCAGCCTCATCAGGTGTTCCTTAGTCTCCACAACTGACTGGCTGGTGAGATAATTAGTCCCTTTGTGTACCAGGACATCAATGTTTTCTACTGCTTCCTGTACAATTTTAGCAATGCGGTCAGTGTCTTTCCACGCTGATGTACCTGGGAGACATCTGACCATTAAACCTGGCTGGAGATAGGTATCAACTCTCCTGTGATCAGACCTTATTTCCTTTTTGCTTTTTTTTGTTTTGGTTCCTGTTTTGGGTGAGTTTTGTTGTGCTAGCTCCTGTGTTGCAGTGTCCTGCTCTGCAGTGTCCTCTGCCCCTTTGTTTGATTTTGGAGATAAGAAGCAGATACCTGTTTGTAGTTTTTATATGGTTTGTGGAGACAGTATGCTGGAGAGCACCGAGTGATGGGGCACCCAATTTGCCCCTCCTAACCACCTGCCAACCTCCCAGACCAACTACCCTCTGTGGTCGAGGTGCTTCTGTTGGATGTTGAGGAAATGGCGTGTGGTTCTTAAAATATAATTCCTCCTGAATATGCTATTTGAGGTGCGCAGTCTCTGCTCATACTTCCTGGAGCTGAGCCCTTAGATCTTCAATGGCCCAGCACGTAGGACAGTGTCCTAAATTCTGTAAAACTGCCCTTCTGAAAAGTATCCCTCAGTACCTGCAGTTAATAATATCCATTCCAGATAAGTTGCTGGGTTTATGACCTAGTCAGAGTAATTAGAAGGAGGAAAATGAAAGCAAAAGTTTGATTTTGTATTTTGTTTGTTTTTGTATAACTTGTTATCACAAGTTAAATTACTTGTGCCCCTGTAAATGAGATCACTGTGTGGATACTCCTCTGATCCACCCCTTCCTGCTTTGCTACAGGAAATGTCATGACTGTACTACCCTATAAACGGAGTGGACTGTGGGGTGGGTGGCTGGGCCCTTCCCCGCCAAAAAAGAACCATGGTTGAAAGAAACAAGGAGATAAGAGCAGAAACATTCAGCCAGCAACAAATGCAGTAGCCCTGAAAGCTTATCCTAATGATAGATACAACTGTAAAACCTGTAAAGCACCACCTGTAATAATTTCACAGAAGATATACCCTGTAAGAAACACTTTGCTACAGAGAAAAATAAATCAGTAAGAGAATATATACCTTGCAAAAGGAAATTTGAGTCAGACGATTACAGCAGTAATCTGTAAGCACACACCTGTAGGCACACCCTGTAATAATGCAGCAGAAGATATACCCAACAACAATGTGAATCAGAGAAAAATAAAGCAATAAAATGTTAGCAACAAACAGTAACAATGCATGTGAGTACAAAAGAAAATAATAGCACACAGTAAATCTGCCTAGCCAAAAGAAGCCTTAATCCTTTTCCTTGCTCTGGTAAGGTTCTTTGCTCTGTCCTTTCAAGCAACCTAGAAGAAAAGAGCTCAGGTGAAGCTAGGTGCCTTTGCCAACAAACCTAGTCTTCCACACCTTCTTTTCTTTCCCCCTACAGAGCATTCTAGCCTGACTTCTCCTTTGGAACAAGCTCCCAAAGAAAGTGATATAAGTTTGGAGTGGTGCATCTTTTAAACTCAAATGTGTCTGTTCCTCATAGGAACTTTAGGAGGCAGTATACCACTGAGGTTTAGGGTGCTGAGCTGCAAACCTGGAGACCTGGATTTGAATCCCACAGCCTCCACTTGTATACTGTGTGATCCTAAGCAAGTAACTTAATTTC
Source organism: Neoceratodus forsteri (assembly GCA_016271365.2). Lineage (NCBI taxonomy): Eukaryota > Metazoa > Chordata > Ceratodontiformes > Ceratodontidae > Neoceratodus > Neoceratodus forsteri. The sequence continues at coordinate 277,411,162 of JADMNL010000026.1, read as the reverse complement.
CCTGTGCTCCCAGGTCTTACCTGGAAACAATCTTTAGCTTACTGTGCCTTTCCAGGTTAAACAATTTCCCCTCTCCCCTTCATAGAGAGCAATACTGATGGCTAAAACACAAGCAATTAGGGAAGAGTGGGTCATAAAGAGCTTACATCATAGCAGAATCCCCTGTAGTTTGCCTCAAAGGAAAGGGCAGATTATCTGTCCTCGACCTAACAGGGAGACCTCCACCTGGAGGTTCCCCTTTCTATGATGATGCTATCCATGTGATTTCATAATAGCGATGCACATTTATTAAGGACAACAGGTGTTTCACATAATACAGCGTGCTGCAGCTGCGAAGGTGGGCAGGAAATAAAACTGATTTACCCTACTTGGTCCCTTTTCATTTGCCATTTTCTGTATTTATTTATTTCATGTAATATGTGTAATTCTGAAATAATATTGAAACCGTGTACAGTTTATTGCTTCTGGGTCCCTAGCGCCACCATGAATATATAATGCTGCATTCCATACTGCTCTCCCTATTGGAAAAATAGTGTATTTTAAATGATGTTGTTTTATTTTTCATAACTAGTTTAGTACCATACTTTGTTACAGAAATGGAGTAGTGTAAAATAATTGTTTCTTAATTATACCTCAGTAAGTTTGTTGAGGTACTCCTGGCCAGCTTTCTCTCCAAACACTGGGTGGCAAGACCAGTCGCGAATTAAAATGTTCAGGTGCTGAAACAAACAGAGAACACAATTCTGAATTATTGATTAAGCTCAAGGGCATAAGTCTTGAGTTACCGGAAGCTGCAATACATGTTCAAAGGAAGGGCTAATGTCATTGTTTTAGTTATGAAATGTGATTGGTGAGCCCCTTAAAAAGCAGACATCACTTTTGGTATGACTGACACATAAAGGGGCTGAGCAGACCATAGGTACAGCAAAGCAGCAAGCCAGTAAGGAACTCAAGGATCAAAGCATGCACCAAGCACAAGAGGCAGCCCTGATGGGAGTTTGCAAGAAAAAAAAATCAACTCTGTAAACCTTGAGTGAAAAGTATTTATTAAGTACTGCAGAGATGGCAGTGAGTGGGATATTTCTGCACTTCAAATTTCATAGAGGGGGGTTACTTAATTATGTACTGTCATGTACAAAATATGATAGGTATTACAATTTATTGCAGATCACATTTTTTTCTTTTCAGTATCACTTCTGAGATTTTGATTGCACATTGGTAGCCTATCCAAAAGGCCTGTATAAAAATTCAAAATTAAATCATAACTTACTAAAATGTCTCTTTCTTTAAGTAATGCTGTGTCTTTTTTTTATATTCTCTTTATTGCTGATCCACAACCTCTCTCCAGTGTGGGACACATGGCACAACTTGGTCCCTCCAGCCTGATGCCCCAGTCCCTACCTCTCTGCCCTAAGCTCCTCCTTGCATCCTCGGAGAACCTCTCCCCCCGCATCTAGGCCCCATGAGGTGGGAATGCCAACTCCTCCAGCAACCTTTCTGAAACCTAGAGAAGCCACCAAGGAGAGAGTAGAGCATGAGGGCAGGTTGTAGACCCAGCACTGGGAGTGGAGATCGGCCACTGGTCTCCACCTTCGCCCACTGAGGATCATTTTTTTTTACCTGTAATTCCCTCCCCTTAGGCTTGGACATGCAATGCATCCAGAGCAGGCATGCATGCTCCCATGCATGCCTACAGGATTACCACTGCAGCCAATCCCCATGCTTGCTGGATCGTGAGCTTGCTGTGCCCCCAGCCACCACCAGAGCCCATGATGGATACCTCCTTCCCTCCCAGTACAGGACAGCAGTCCTCCAGATGCTCAATCTTGTCCTTCCCCTTCTGACCCTTGGTGGCCCGAGCTCACTCCAGAACCTGGGTCACTGGCATGGTGCAAGGTATGGTATCTAGTGCCTCAACCCTAAGCACCACTAGGTCGGCTAATAATGATGTGTCTTAATTGGTTCACTGTCAACAGGTTTAATTCAATATAGCAATAAAGACAGTAAGATTTTTTTTTCATTTACTGTATTTTAAAATCTTGGAGTGATGTCAGTCAGCTGTTGAATATACCCCCTTAAATATCTTTCAAATAGTACAACATAGCTGAGCAATTAGTAAGTAAATGTCTTGAAACACTTTGTTTCAGGATAAAACATCTCAAGCAAAACAAATGGCACTAAAAACTCAAAAGTGAAGTCGGCCTGGTGGTGCTGAGGATTGAGTTGCTGGAAGCCACACTTCGCACCACGCAGGCAGACTGGATTTGGGAGCAGACCCAGGTCACTGGGGGTCAGCAGTGGAGGGAAGGGATTGAGCATCTGATAGACTGCTCTTCCTTCCCAGGGAGGGATCTGAGGCTAGCAACAATCCTTGGCAGCTTCTGGTGGAGACCGGGGGCATTGTCAGGTATTTGCGGTGGTACAACGAGAGGGTGGAGTGGCAGCAGATGTCAGCACACAAAGCCCAGATATCATTGCATGTCCATGCTCCAAGGGGAAAAGTGCCATAAAAAACCCTCTGCAGATCAGGGAGGTGATGGGGCTCCAGGGACCCTGCCCACATCCCCTACACTGGGACTTTTCTCCTCTGGACCCCTCGGCTCTCCTCCAGGACTGACCCTCTAATTACAGAAAAAACTGCCAGGTAGGTAGGGTGGACCTTCCACAGAGGGTGATCCAGGGGATTGGCCCTCCTCACATGGGTGATTCAGGGGGCTAGGAGGTCCTGGGGAGAGTTCTAGAGTGAGAGAGGTCTCAGGAGGGGAGTAACAGCAGTGGTCGAGCGGGCACCTCTGAGAGATGTCCTGACCCCATATGCAAAATTAGAATATACAAAAAAAGGCTCAAAAGCACATATTAGCTTAACCTAATAAACAACTAATATGAACTGATTTACCTACTTGCCCTCCCTCTTGTTGGTTCCTTCTCCCTCCTGCTATGCCCTGCGTTTCTCTTCACACAGAACGCTTGCCCTCTATCCTTGGTGGACATCACCCAGTCGCATCGTATTCTCATACAAATTCCTAACATCTGGAACTCTCTCCCCCCCTCGATATCCACTCTGCCATTTTTCGCCTTTCCCTTACGTCACTCCTTCATAGACACACAGTTCACTGCTGCAACTGCAATTAACTCCCTTTCACCATCCTATACCCACTCCCTCCTGTTACTTCCCTATGCACCTCCACACACAGAATGTTTGCCCTCCCTCCTCAGCACACACCTTTTGGTCATACCACATTCTCATAGAAATTCCATAGCAGCCCCCTGCATCCTAACCTTACAACCTCCACCCTAGTCCCCCTCTTACCAATAGCATTCCTGTCTCCTGTTTCCTGTTCCATTCCACTCCCATCTAATCCCTCCACTGTACACAACCCTAAACTGCCCCCCTTGTTAGCCCAACTAGCCTATCAACCTCCCAACTCTACCCACCGTCCACCTTCCCCTACCCAACTGTTCCACCCCTGCTACCCCACCCCCAATTCTTCCATTACCCAATTGCTTCTTCTACCCACTACCTACCCCTGTCTGCCTCCTCTCCCACCTCCTCTCCCACCTCCCTTCATCACCTAGCCTTTCTTTTTCCACTCTCTCCACCACCATGCTAGTTCTCCATTCCCTTTCAGGGTTCTCAGCATCCTGAGGGGGCTCAGGTTTCTGGCTTTCTTGGCTGCCTTTCCTTTCTTCTTTTTTCTCCTATCTCCCTCAGGTCCTTACCTCCTTGCATGGTTCTAAGCATTCTGAAGGGGTGTAGGTTTCGGCTACCTCTCTTCTCCTCCTGTGTCCTTCTTCTTGTCAAGTCCCCTGTTCCCTTGCAGGGTTCTCAGCATCCTGAAGGGGAATCAGGTTTTTTTGCTTCCTTTTAAGTCTACCTTCTCCACCACCACTTGTCCTCCTCTTCTTCCTACCTCCCACCCTGCCTGACTTTCTCTTCTCACTTTGCATTAAAGCACTTATTATCCTCCTCACCTGTACTCTTAACACTTGGTAGCCATATGCAAACTCTTCCTGTCCACCTGCTTGTATCCTCATGTACTTTGCATTGTACACACCTTAAACTACTTCACTGATATACTGTTGCTTGCACTTGTGCAGTATTTTCTTCAATTTGGTTGACCCACATGCCATGACCCGAATGTATTGTGCTTGCGTTGTTTTCCCATTCACTGTACTGCTCTATCCAATATTGTCTATGATCTGCATTGTGCTGCTTGTAATGGATAAATGTGTTTGTACACTACTGCTTATTGTTAAGTTGATTAGTTTGCACTTCCCCCATGTAACCCCCTCCCCCCAGATGCTTCTGGAAACAAGCTGTTCACAGCTCATGTTGTCTTTCCTGGTGAAACTTTTCTAAATAAATAAATCAAATTTAAATGGAAATGTATTTATTGAAATTTCTTAACAGGGTAAGCCCACTGAGACAAACAGGGTCCCTTTTTCATGGTCAACCTGGGATTAAATACATTGAATAAAGGCATCATTTGAAATTCAGCAGACAATAGCAGAACAGACAACAGTGCAGGTACATGGTTTTACTTTAATTAGTGTACAAGGCTAAAAACCACAAATCAATTTGAGCGACAGGACATTTCACAATAAATAAAGAATATGTGGAATTCCATGTGCTTAGGGTTGGGCACTGACTCAGCTGAAGGAGTATTTAGGTTGTGAGGTAATCAGTAGGAGGCTAGGGCTAAGGGGCAGACTGAGTGGTCAGGCAGAAACACAGAAGATAAGAACCCCTGCTTTAAATACAGGTGCACTGATTTACCACAAGTATGTGGGATTTTAGCGTGGGTTGGAATGTGTTCAGGGTAGAGCAGTTCAACACCACTGAGGGTAACTTATTCCAGAGGGCTGGAGCAGACACTGTGAAGGACCTGTCACCAGCATGGGATCTGGACTTAGGAACGTCTAGGGTGGGGTGAGTTGCAGACCTTGGCTCATATTTCATCGACTTGAACTGGAGAAGTCCATAGAGACTGGGGGAGGCTGATAATTTGGCAGTTTTGAAAGTGAGTCAGAGAGTAGGGTAGATGAGTCTTGCCTCAAGCGTTGGCCAGTTCAGTGATGAGAGAACATTACAGTGGTAGTCACTGGGATGAGCACCAGCTGCAAAATGAAAAATTTTATGGTAGAGGACTCTGAGTTTGGCAAGTTCAGTCCTCCGGAGAGGTTGTATCAGGGGGGCACCATAAAGAAGAACTGGAAGGAGGGTTCCAGTGGTCACTGCCAAGTGAGTTTCACTGGAGAGGAACCCATCTAGTCTGTATAGTAGGCCATTTTTTTGATGGAGGATCTTAGTGGTAGCCTCAACATGCAAGTTTAGGGTTAACTCTTGCAAAATGCATACTATTCTAATTAAATGAGGCTCTGTATTGCATTATTATTTGAGAAATGAGAATGTGCAAACAGCCAGGGTATGGCTTCTTTCCAGAGGTGGAACCTAGAAAGATTAATCATAGCACACAGACATGAATATTTTGTTGATTTACCTTTTCTGTTCTGTTTTGTCCACTACATATTTGTTCAATTCTTTTTTGTACCTCCTGTGTATCTCTAGCCAGAACATCCCTTGTCTGAAAATAGTGCCACCTACCAGACCACACAGCTTCTGGCCCTGATCCTCTGTGACCCTGTGACACCCATGACAAAATCCTGTGGTGCTTACTGGGTTTGCCTTCTGTTGTGGTGTCCTGACTCTTGGTCCATGGCAGCAAACCCTCCTTTATCCAGCTACCTATAGTTGAGAACTGCACAGACCATCCTAAAGATTGTAAGGCAGGAGTCAGAGTTGATCATGTTGGTGGACAGAGCTTCATCTGTCCCACTGACAACCTTTTTCTCTCCATTGCAGCCTACCAACCAGGAAGGTGCATGCCTCTTCAGCTGCTGGAAAGCTCAAAGCATGGACATTTATGATCTCCAATCCCTGGCACACCATACAAACACAAAACTCCATCTCCACCTGCAGGCAACCAAGCAGTGGTCATGCAGTGTACTCAACAACCCCTGCCCCCTTGCCTGAGGAAAGAAAAATCCTGTAGGATGTTCAGTTCCCCTCCCCATGGCTCTCTGATGACCCTGGCTCTTTCCCAAACCCAGGTAACCAACATTGAGGACAGTAGTGCTGCACTGATGTGCCATCCAATGTATATTTTAATGTTTATTTATTACACACAAATGTACAAAACAGTGTCTGACTAAAGAAGGAAACAAAATAAGACCTTTTCAGTTGTCCTACAGATTTCAAAGTTCTTCTGACAAAACAAACGCCAGTCTAACTGAAAACGTCCAATCAATTATGTTTTGCCAACATGGAAAACTCCAGCTCCACCAGCACACAGCCAGTCTGCCACCCTACACTGGTGAACTGTTCGAGTGCTCTAAGGCTTCCTATGTCATAAGGAACTCCTCCTTTATCAATTTTACAATACCAAGGACCAGGACACGTCTTGGCTCTACTGCCATTAGCTCTTTTCTACCTAAGCTCTGGAACAACATGCAAAAAGCACTTAAACTCTCCATCCTGCCTAGCCCCTACATGTTCAGACAGCTGCTCAACCAATGCCTGACTATGGTGTGTGATTGCTTTAGGTAAAACACCTCCCTTCTGGCTAATCTATCCCTTATTCCTCAATCGACCAGGTCTATCTATCCCCCCATCGGCCGGCATCCCTTTAGGGTAACTATACCCTACCATTGCTCCCACCCTGCTGCCCCTAGCTAGCTTCCTCTGGGGCCTCCTTCTTATTAGACTACCCTCCTCTTTCTCCATCACGGTCTTGTTATCCACTCTAACCTCCTCTGTGTCTCCCTCCCTCTCCTCCCACTGTATCATGTTAAGTCTCAGCATATACTAAATTGCTTATGTGTGAATCTACCATCAAAGCTAAGCTATAATGTTTATTGACTTTCATTTTATATTACTCTTTACTTATGTATGTTATGCATGAACTGTTAAGTTATTGTTACTGAATGTGTCCTATGTGTCCAGGACCATCTCGAAAATTAGCTTGCTCAATGATGTAATTGCCTGGTTAAATAAAGATTTATTGATTGATTGATTGAAAAAAGACTGCAATATTATCCCTTTGACGTATCTGAGACTGTGTCTGACCTATTGAGCCTTTACCACCCATATTTGCTTCTGACAAATGAGCCTTAACGGAAGAAGCTTGCAAGTTACAATTCTCGAGATACCTGTCAATCATATTCTGAAACTGGGAAAACCTTGAGAATAATGATATTTTCATCATGAATACTACTGACCTTTTCAAATGCAGTAGAATCATAAAGCCTGCCTTATCACAAATGTATGCAGTTTTCTTTACTTTGCATTAGACAAAATTGGCTAAAAAGATGGAAGGTTGATTTCCTAATTCATGTGGAGGCATACAGTGATTTTGGTGAGATGATTGCGATACGAGCATGCCTGGTTCCATTCATTAGATGACATTTGGCCAGGCTGGTGGCAGGGCTGTCGCAGTTTCCAGCCATGGGACCACACTGTACCTTTTGTTAAGCTGAGTGGAGATGGGAGGGACATGCTGGGTGCCAGAGGGTGATGGGGCAAAGGAATAAAGAATTTTACTTGGGCAGGTAAAGGGAGGAGTGTTGGTTTTGAAGACATATTACAGACATTTAGTGAGAAGATGGAATTTTTTGATTTTTTTTAATAGGTGTTTACCTGAACTTCATCTAGTCTGGGAGATGGGATAGGTGCAATGAGGGTGGAGGAATGGGTAGATTTAATTTTTGATGGGCAGGTAGTGGGAGGAGACTTGGCAAAACTACTACATGGGGTGGAGACTTATGCTTTTTACTCAGTATTTTTTGAAAGGACCACAGACAGTGAATTGCCACTATGCATAGTCTTTGCCTGGCAATGTGCCTTCTTCACCAAGCAAAGAACTGCATCAAATGATACTTTGCCAGTGGAATGCTACTTAGAGATGCAGTGAAGTAAACCATTCCTGAATTCTCTGAGCTTTCATGGGATAAAGTTATTTTTCTAAGCCTGTTTTATGCAAAAAATAAAATTAAAATACACCCCCATTAATGAAGTTATATCAACCAACCCCCTACCTTTAGGGCGTATTATTGAATGTAAAACCTATCCCCCTCCTCCTCCTCTCTGCAATCAGATGTTAGTATTTGAATGGTTCATTGGTCCATTCATCATTCATGTCTGGACAATGATGGAAAGGGCTGTGTCTCTAGATTGACTCCAGCAAGGGATGATTTTCTATTCTTACAGACAACACCAGTTCAAGTCCATCTCCAGCACACTGTGTATTTCTGGTCTTTGAGGTAAGTGGGAGGACAGTGTTGGGGTGCCCTAATGAAGAGCAGGGCCAATATATTATACCTATGTGTTCTGAATGGGGAGTGGGAGATGGATGAAACTAAAAATTATGTTATTATATTATAGTGTATGGCTGAATGTTGATAGGGATGGAAATCCATCCAGCTGGGGGAGAAGGATTGAGCATCTGATGACTGCTCCAGGGGGGTAGAGTAATTGGCGTAACACAGACACCTAGTGGAGTCTGGGTGTACTGAGTACACTGATGCCAGCTGCTTCAGGGGGCAGACACTGGTTGTCATTGTGCATCCCCACCCCCACGCATCCAGAAAATTGCTGACGGCCACCCTGGATGAAGCACCCCCCAGGCTTCAATCAGCTCTCAGGGCCAACTCCCTGACCTAGCCGTATTTGTGGCTTTAAGGTCAGGTGCCACAATGACATACTGGGGGTTAAGCCAGAAGTCGGGGAGCTCCGGCCCAAATATGACAGTGGAATTGGGGGTGTCACAGGGTTGATGTACCAGATGGCCGTAATGCAATAAAGTCTAGTAAATAAAAAGAAAGAATGCGGTCACACATGTACGATGTGTGAGCTTCCCCTTTTTCAGAAGTGGCTCCAGTGATGAGAGCTAGACCAGCGGAGAACATTGCACAATAAACCAAATTCTGGTCAGAGCCACTAGGGCTGCTTATCCATTAACTTGATAAGTCTGTGTTGTGGGCTTAAACTTAAAATTGAAGTACCATAGTCAGTACCATGTGTAAATGTTGTTTTTTGGTAAATTTAGATAATTTATGGGGGTTGATCCTATTTTTCCCATGTGTTTAAAATGTGAGCTGCAAGGGCATCTTTTACTATACAGGAACGCGAGGCAGCTCCACACAAGGCTTTCAAGTAATGGCAGGAAAAAATGGTGCAGAGAGGAGAGATATGACTACACTGGGGAATGTGGACCAACCTGGAAGAATAAGAGCCTATACAGAGGTGATGGCCTGATTCCATCCAGGAGTGAACTAAAGTCTTCAGTGGATGGTTACATGTTACTTCAATGGACATTTAAAGCAGTTGAGGGGGTGACAGAAGAAATAGGGGTGGTAGAATTGGGCAGCCAAGCAACTCAAGCGCTCTCTCCTGGAGCTGGACAAGCAAACCGGGTGCTTAGAGGTAATTAAATCTGCCTCCTGTACTAGCACTCTTGTGAGGGGTGTTGTGTATTGATTCTTCAGCCCTTAGAAGACACATAACAGTCTCTACAATCCATGGACAATTCATCTGCCTGCGCACTAATCTGGAGGGACTGTGAGTTGGGGGGGCTGTGGAATTGTTAGCGACTGCATTTCTCTGGGGGATCTTGCTTTGTAACTTCATTTTACTGCCTAGGAGCTAGAGACTGCAAACTGGGGGTGTTTTAAAGTGTAAGCATGATTCTGTGAAGCTGTATTGCTTACCTGCCTGGTGCTCAGCATGTTGGTGTGGTTATCGCCATCTCCCCGAGAACTAGTGTCAGGACATTCTCCCATGTAGGCACAGCAATGACCCTGGCCTTCCCCACTGCATATTGATGTAATCCTTTGTCCTATTCTCCCCATATAGGCCCTGATCCTGCCCTCACCCCAGACACAGCCCAGCAACTCAAGCTCTCCCTCCTGGAGCTGGACAAGCAAACTGGGTGCTTAGAGGTAATTAAATCTACCTCCTGTACTAGCACCCTTGTGAGGGGTGTTAGCTCGTCGACACACATAGTGCCACACCCACCCCAGCCACCCAGAGGCATCCCTTAATTTATAGGCCCTCCCTCCTGACATCACTTCCTGCCTGCTGAAATACTAAGTCACCACCTTTCCATTTGCAGGTTATATCTGCCAGCCACCAGAGGGACCCACACACTCCCACCTCAAGCTCCACTACCTGTCTTCCTCCCCCCCCGACAACTTCCTGGAACCTCTCTAACTTCCTGTGCCACTCCTCCCCTCTGCAACCCACACCTACCTCTGCCCACACCTCTCCGAGCACCCAGCCCCACAGCTTGCCCTACATCCTGACTCCTAACTGCACCCCCAAATCTACACCCAGTGACCACTAGGAGTCACTATTTCTCACCCTGTTTTTGGCCCCAACCCAGCCTGCATCAGACCCCTAGAATGTGGATCTCTGCTCTCACCCAGGCACTCTTCAAGCTACCCTGGCAGAGACTCAAACCTTGTACCCTGTCTACCAGGGTCCGTGTCACTACCACTAATCCAAAGTGGTATCCACGCTTTCTGGAAGACAACCTAAATACTTCTACCTTTCTACCCTATGGCTACCACAAGAGCCATGTTAGTCCACCTCCTCCTAAAATGCCTCCCCCTCATCTACCTTCTAGTACCCTCATCCCACCAGCCAGTCATCTCCCCTGGCTCACTGGTACCAGTGCCAACAGTTCTCACTGACATAGTTCAATCTCACCCTACACTGTCCATGTGCACTGGCCCACAGCACCCATCCCCTGGGTACCTGACCACTGCCTACCCAGGCTCCCTTTGGTGACTAATCGTTCACCACCTTCCCAACCTGGCAAACCCTACCCATCCCCTGTTCCCTAAAGGTCCCCTCCCCATCCCCACATACCCATTGGAAGCCCACACATCACCACTCCCTGGCCAGAGCTGTGGTCCTCCTTCTACTCTTAACAGGCAATATACATCCTAACCCAGGCCCCACCCAGACTAACCCACCAGGTGGGTCCCCTGGTCTAAGCATTGCCTCCATGAATATACGCAGCATATTGAAAAAATATGATACCTTCCAATGCTGGGTCATGCTGCACAAACCAGAAGTCATTGCACTGGTGGAAATCTGGCTTTCAAAGTCCGCCCCTGACCCCTTTGCCTCCCTCCTGGCTACACTCTATACGGGAGGATAGTAGCAGAGCAAGCGTGGGGTGCTGTGCAATCTATACCAGGGATACACTCACTGGCCAAGCACTCCCTGCTCCAGCCTTTGCTAGCGGGGCACAGGCCCTTACCCTTAAACTTAATCCAGACCCCTCCAGGGCCCCCCCTTTATCTCACCTCTGCCTACATTCCCCCAAAGAACCAAAACCCGGCACTATTATCCTTAACTGATTATCTTGCCACCCTCCCTCACAAGACAGAACAAGTCCTTGTGGGGGACCTCAACGTGAACTCGCTCAGTGCGACCTCCGCCACTACCCAGGACTCCTTCACAGCCATCGATCTGACACAGCTCATTTCCCAACCCACTAGAGTAAACCCTAACAGTGGTACCAGCACCTTCCTAGATGCTATCATCATCAACTGCCCCCAAAAAATCCTGGACATCCAAGTCCTCCCTGACTCACTCAGTGACCATTCCCCTATCCTATTCCGCTGGGTGACCCTCTCACCCTGACTCACAGCCCAGCCCACACTCCGACGGCATTTCAGACCAGGTGGGATGAAAACCTCAAGCAATTTCTTGCTCAGATAAACTGGTCCCCAATTCACCATGCTCCTGACATAGATACTGCCCTTGCCTTCTTTTCCCAAACCTTTAACAAAGCCTGCAACCTCTTCACGCGCCTCACGGCTGCCCGAACCAAAAAACATAATGTGCCCTGGATTACTCCTGCCCTATTACAATTGCTCAGGCTTAGGGATAACCTATGGCACCTTGCCACAGAAACAGGCCGGATGGCTGACAGGCAGGCCTACAATGCTGCACAGAATAAGTGCACTTGGGCCATCCAAAAAGCCAAGGCCGACCACTACCAGGCCACTATCACCTCCTCCTGGGGTGTGCACGTAATTTCTGGGATAATGTCAAACAATTAAATGGGATCGCATGCTTCCCTCCCCATCCCAGATCACCATTGACGGCACAACCGTTACAGACCCAGCAAACATTGCAAACTACCTTAACACAGTCTTTACGGACCTGAGCTCTGTCCTCCCCAGTAATGTCTTTGACCCTCCACCCTCCCTACCTGCCCCAGTCCTCCAGCACCCTTGCTTCTACCTGTGTAGGGTAACTGCCCAGGAAGCCAGACCCCACCTGGTCAGAGCATTAAAAAGCAATAGTCCCTGCGACGACTCCCTGGACCCCAGCATTCTCCGTCTGGTTCTGGATCAGGTTCTTGCCCCACTTACCAGCCTTCTCAACAAATCCCTCTGCCTGGGGCAATTCCCAACTGCATGGAAAACCACCATGGTTACTCCCATTCACAAAGGTGGTGACAGGTCCTCTGCCGGGAACTACCGTCCCATCTCTATACTCCCACCCCTCTCCAAAGCCCTAGTAAAGCTGGTTGCCATGCAAATCAATGAATACCTGACCAAACACAACATCCTCTGCCCTGAACAGCACGGTTTCCAAGCAGGGCACAGCACCGGCACTGCACTAGTTGAATTTTCAACTTTCCTACACTCCTCTCTGGACTCTGGCTCCCTAGCTGGGGCAGTGTTCATCGACCTCTCAAAGGCATTCAACACTGTCTCCCACCCCCTCCTGCTGGATACCCTCTGCCACACTGGTTTCTCTACTGGGTCTCTTGCCTGGTGCACCAACTACCTATCTGCCCGCTCCCAATGTGTCAGAATTAATGGGACCCTTTCCAAAACTTGTCCCATCTGATTAGGGGTTCCTCAGGGCTCCATCCTGGGACCCCTACTCTTCTCACTCTACCTTAACACCCTGTCCAGTGCATGCACTGGGAAAATTCTGCTGTATGCAGATGACGCTGTCATCTTTGCCACTCACCGTAACCCTATCTCCCTCCCTCCAGGACTCCCTACAGCTATTCTATAATGATGCCGAAACCTGGTTTAAAGAGCACAGACTGGTCATTAATCACAAAAAAACAAAAACAATGCTCTTTGCCAATCCCCAAAACAAAGCCAGCAACTTCCCACTCCATATCCTCCCCGGCTCCAAACAACCACTAGAGCAAGTCCACTCCTATAAGTACCTTGGGGTTTCCTTTGACTCAGCCCTCACCTACCACACCCACATTGATGCACTTGCCTCAGCCACTAATGTGCGGCTAGGTATCTTATACTGCCATAAAAACTGTCTTCCCCCCGCTGCCCTCCATATAGTGGTTACTTCCTCTATACTATCCCTTGTTGACTATGTCCTATTAGTATACGGCACTGCTGACACGACTGCTGTCAATAAAATTTGCCTCATCTTAAATAAAGCATATAGGCTAATCATTGGGGCTCCCAGGCTTACGCATTCATGCCAGCTCTATGACATGACAAAACTGCTGAATCTAGACAAAGGTCTATGCTACCAAACATGCCTAATAACAAAAATCAATCTTCTTGGGCTATCCCCACCTGGGCTGACAGCCTCCCTCCACCAAGCTCAACCCTTGGTCTGCACATGGTCCTCCTGCAAGGCCACTTTTCTGGTCCCAAGATCTAGGACATCCCATGGAGAGAGGTCCTTTTGCTATAGAGCTCCATCCTGGTATAACTCGCTGCCTACCCCCATCTCAGATGCCCCCACAATTTCCAAATTCAAAACCGCACTTCGCAGCCAACTATTTAATATGAGAAGCTGCACCTGTCTATAACTGAGGCATAGCTCTCTGTGCCTTGACAATGCCCGATGGAAGTAGTAGGTTTGCAAAGGAGAAAGGGGGGAGCAGTTAAAGGAGAAGGAAAACAAGAGACAGCAACAAGAAAAGAACTAACAAAATACAGAAGGTGATGTGTGCCAAAACTAGAGTCTGAGAAATGAGATCCCAGACCTACAGGTCGTCATGGTGGAGGCAGACTTGGATTTTGTGGTCATTACTGAATCTCAGTGTACTGACACTACAGTGGTGTCCCCCAGGGTGAAACACACTTTTAATGCACTCTGCAGTATGCTGCATCATACCTACTGAATAAAGCAATGTAATTTCAATGGCAATTAGTCCCCTTTGTCATGCAAGAAACCGTGGCTTTCACTTCATCCTGACAGTGTCACATTTTCCTGAATGACAAAGGGGACTCATTACCATTGAAATGACGTTGCTTTATTCAGTAGGTCTTCTGCACCATTCTGCAGTGTGCTGCAAAATGTTGCAGAATTGTGTTTCATCCTGGGGGATGCCACTCTATTAGACATGGTCATACCAGGCTACACAATGTTCAGAAGAAACAGGGTGGGGAAGAAAGGAGGATGTGCGGTGCTTTATGTTAAGAAAAAGTAATAGAGGTATAGGGAATTCTGTAGGGTTGAGGTGATGTGGGTCACTCTGTAGTAGACAACCAGAGTCACTGTTTAGACAGGTATAATCTTCAGGCCTCTGTCACAAAGGGGGACTCAGATGAAGAAATGTAAGAAGCAACTGGTAAAATGGCTGAAAGGGAGTGGTGTTGCAGGTGGAGGACTTCAATCCACAAGATGTAGTTTGAGGACTTTCAACTTTAGCATCTGCTAGGAGCAGGGATGTCCTGGAGTCCCTAAAAGGGGCATTCTTCAGGCAAGTAGTCAATGAACCCACTCATGATTGGCAAATATTGGACCTGGTTCTTACTAACAGGGACAGTATTGCAGATCTCAAGTTGGAAGCTATCTGGGGACCAGTGTTCATCGTTCAGTGTAGTTCAACATAAGAACAGGGGCTGTCTCCAACCACATAAGGGGGAGAGTCCTGGTCTTCAGAAGGGCTGAGGGTATCAAGATTGTTGACTGCCTCAGGAATGGCCTGGCAGGGGGAGATGACTTGGGGGGTGGAAGAAAAAATGAGTTTAAGTAAAAGAGAATATAGTGAAGGCAACAAACCTCAGTGTCAATCAAGTAAGCAAAAACAAAAAAGATGAGATGGCTATGGTTCTTGAAAGAGGTGGCAGAAAAGGTAAAAGCAGAAAGAGTAAATTTCAGATGGTATAGGGAGACCCAGAGGGAGGAGGACAGGGAAACGTATCAGGAAGAAACAGAGCAGAGTAAACAGCAAGGAGTGCAAGTGCACAAATTTAGGAAAGAATAGCTCAGACAGTATCAAAAGGGGACAAGATATTTTGGGGGTATATCAGTGAGAAAAGGAAGACAAAGGGAGGGATTGTATGGTAAGGGGGGGCTGTATGGAGGGAGACCAAGAAATGGCAGACATCTTAAACAAATACTTCTGCCCAGTGTTCAGAGTACAAGGTGAAGGAAAGTGAAAATTGAAATGCACAAAGGGCTTTGAGGGGACGGAAATGGACAGTAGTCCCTTTTCTAAGGACAGAATTCAAAAAGAACTCCATAATCTGAAGGTGGACAAAGCTTCTGTATGGTGCCAGAGGGGCTGCATCCAAGGGTGCTGAGGGAGCTCAGGGAGGTACTAGTTGCACCTCTGACAGGCTTATTGAACAGACGTGGGGAAAGTCATGCCAAACAAATCTGATAGATTTCTTTGACTGTGCAATCAAGCCACTAATTTTTTAGTGCCAAAAAAGTGCAATGTAATGTTTCTGGTCCACAGAAACCTGGGGGCAGAGTACAAAAAGGAGGGAGCAATATAGACAGTAACCAAACAAGAATGATATTGGATGCCCTAAGGGTGGCCAGGCAATGTGACAAGGCAGTCAAAAGGGCTACTGGGATGCTGGGGTGTATTAGTAGGGATATCACTATCAGGATGAGGGCGGTAGTGTAGCATCTGTATAGGTCAATGCTTAACACCCCACCTGGAGAACTGTGCCTATTTCTAGATACCACATTTCTGGAAAGAGATAGGCAGAGTGGAGGTGGTCCAGAGGACAGCTGTCAAAATGGTGCAAGGTCTGCATCAGAAGCCCCATGAGGAGAGACTAAAAGAGTTTAGTATGTATACCCTGGAGGAGAGTAGGGAGAGTGGAGATATGATAGAGACTTTTAAATACCTCACAGAGGTTAATAAGGTACAGGAGGGAGATACAGTTCAGAAACAAAAAGGTGCTCTAGGATTCGAGGTGACATGGATTCACCACAGGAAGGTCATGTCAAATGAATCTTACAGATTTTTTTTGATTGGGTTACAAATTATATAAATCAAGGAGAGGTGGTGGATAATGCCTACCTCAATTTTAGCAAGGCCTTTGACACCGTCCCACATAGAAGGCTGGATTCCAAGATGGGTAGTCTGGGCATGTGGCACAAGGTGATAAACTGGGTTAGAAGCTGGTTAATGGACAGGAGGCAGAGGGTAATGATAAATGAGATCCAGTCTGGGGAGAGGGAGGTGACCAGTGGTGTATCTCAGGGATCAGTCCTTGGGCCAGTCCTGTTCAATGTCTTCATTAGTGATATTGCAGAGGGACTGGAAGGAAAAGTCTGCTTGTCTGCAGATGACACCAAGATCTCCAACAGGGTATATACTCCAGAAGTGGTGGAGAAAATAAGGAGGGACCTGGGGAAGCTTCAAAAATGGTGTGAGGTGTGGCAACTGAGGTTCAATGCAAGAAGTGCAAAATAATGCACCTGGAGAGTGGTAACCCTGGATACAGCTACGGGATGGGGGGTGCTGACAATCACCAAGAAAGAAAGGGACCTAGGGGTTATCATTTCTGATAACCTAAAAGTATCAAAGCAGAGCACAAAGGCTGCAGGGAGGAGCAGTGGACTGCTGGAGTGCACAGGCAGAGGCATCACTAGCAGAAGGTGGGAGGCTGCAATACCATTGTAGAAAACACTAGTGAGGCCTCATCTAGAGTACTGTGTGCAATTCTGGAGGCCACACCTGTGCAAGGACATTGACAGGGTGGAGGCAGTCCAGAGAAGGTCAACCACGATGGTACAGGGCTTGCACCACAAAACATATAAGGAGAGATTAAATTACTTCAAAATGTACTCACTAGAGGCAAGGATGGAGTGGGGGGACATGATAAAAACCTTCAAGTACCACAAAGGCATAAACAGGGTGCAGGGGGAGACATCTTCCAATGCAGATGGAGTACAAGAATGAAGGGTCATGATATGAAATTGGAGTGGGGCAGATTAAGAGGAAATGTGAGAAAGTTTTTCTTCACAGAGAGGGTGGTGGACACATGGAATAGTCTGCCACAGGAGGTGGTGGGGGCAACCACAGTGGTGGGTTTTAAACATGCCTGGGACAGGCACAAGGGAACTTTGAGGTGGGAGGGAGTGATGAAAAGCTACTGACCAGATAAGGTCAGAGGCTGCATACAAGTATAGGGCTTACAGGAAGACTGGGTGGGACTGGCAGTCCCTATCTGCTGACATTTTCTATGTTTCTCTAGCACAAGGGATCATGATATGAAGCTGGAAGGGGTAGAGTCAGGAGATATGTGAGGCAGTACTTCTCGGAAAGGGTGGTGGGTTCCTGGAGCAGCCTTCCATCGAAGATGGTGGGGGAAAAGCATTGGTAGGTTTCAAAAATGCTTGCATTAGGCACAGGGGAATCCCATGAGGAAGGATGGGGGTGGAAGGGACAGTGCTATAGATCAAGTAGGCTCTGCAGCAAAAATTATTATAATTAAAATGGGCAGAGTAGATTGGCCCAGTGGTCATTATCTGCCGTCAGTTTCTACGTCTGTATGTATGACAGGTTATGTGATTCAAATGGAGAGAGTGTAAAATTATTAATATGTGCAATGTCCTTACTGAAAACTGTATGGTACACATAATTCATGTTGTACTATGCTACACATACAAGATAATCAGATGGGTAATAATATATGCATTGAGGAAAGGAGAAAAAAATCAAGGGTAACACATGTAAAGCAATATACCAATCCACAGTAGAAGGCATGCCACCCATATGAGCTGTCCCTTGTTTAGTTATAATAATCCTCTAAATCCTTCTCTGCCAGGGCATTTGTCCAGTCTATTCCTATGCCTAGAGAAATTCCTCCTAATTGCAACTTCAGAAGGCAGATTATTCCAAAAGTCTACTTTCCTTTGTGTGTAATAAAGCTTACACTTGCTTGTTTTAAAATGGATTGGCCTAATTTATTGTTCATGTTCCCTTATTGTTTGTTACATTCTAAAATTTAAATGTAATCCTTCCATTACATACTCCTTGTTAATGATTTTGTACATCATCAACACATTCCCCCAGTATGCCTGTTGGGCAGAGTATTTACCCCCACCTACTGCCTCTACAACTCCCTCTATAGGATCCTCATTCTCCCTGCCTGTATGTCTCTCTCTCCTAGTCATAGCAATAGGTCAGCATGGTGACATCACCATGCAGCCCTAAAAATTTATCTTACTAAGACTCTAATATGACTTGATTTTCATAGTATAGCAGACCATACACTATAAAAGACAATGTATGGTCCGTTATACATGACAAGCAGAGTAGCTGTCTGAAGGTTGCCATGGTGACCAAAACCTCTCGAGCATCACTCTTGAGGTTTAAATGGTTACTACTGACAACCTCTCAATGGCTACCCATGCTTGTTTGGATAGCGGACCATACATTATCCTCTATATTACATGAAGATACTAAAGTACAGTGCAGTGCAACTTTGCTAGCACTGAGGGGGAGCAATGAGGTATGGGTGCTTTGAGGGTGAGAGGCTTTACCTTTAGTGGTCAGGACTGGTAGGAGAAGCATGGGAAAATATAGCTTCATGAGTAAGGGTGTTGAGTTTGCTTAAAACATTTTTTCGTACTTTTTATTTATAAGTTTTTATGTCATCACAATGCAATGCATACAAACATCCTGAGACATGCAATACATCATAAAATAGACAAAATAAATTTATGTACAGGTATGAGAGTCATAACTCCAGTTGATACAAGATATGGGGGAAATGTGAAATGTACAGTAGTAGCCAGAGACATTGCCAGCTATTTCCAGATATTTCATGAAATTTCTAAAGAGTTTCTATCTGCTGCCCCTACTGTAGAAATGGAGAAAGCATTAGATATATCTGGAAATATCATAGAATATTCAGGAAATAGCTGGCATTGTCTGTGGTTGCTACTGTAGCACTACAAAAGATACAAAATGCACTTTGTCCATTGCTACCAAGGCTTTAAACAATTAATAGCTGAAAGCAATGAATCCATAAGTAGAATATAATGTGGCTCATTACTGGCAAAGTACCTACTTCATTGGATGTTAAACTATGCAGTCTTCACCAGGTGAAGTAGGCACTTGAAGTTCAGAGGTTTAGTGAAAAATTTTGCAAATGAAGCTTTTCTCACTTTGTACAGTTTTAGTACCACTTTATCTAGTGTTCACCAGGTGAAGTAGGTACTTTTCCAGCTGAGGAACTATACACTGTCACAAACGCACTCCGCGGGTTAGGCCCTCTGCTCCCACTGTGAAAAACGTTGAAGTGCAATATGTGAACAGGAGACTAAAAGGGTAACTCTCCTGCCTGTTTTGGGTCTGAAACAACTACCAGTCTTGAGTCCTGGGGGTCAATATGAACCATTTTTCACTAGCACATCCAGTTAACAGGTTCAAATATCACACCTTCTTCAGGAACTGCAGTGTAATACGTAACCCAGCAGGTACCCAACCTGGTTCACAATCCTCCTGTTTAACTCAATTGAGACCTAGGTACTTTTCTTACTTTGGTGCATATGGTAACACACTGTAAGCACTTAAGAGTTCAGTCAGACTTATTAACACTGTCCCAGGATTCACATTCAAACTAAGAAAAAGACTCAGGCAGAATTTCAATGAAAATGAAGATTACTAGAATTAAAAATTGTAAAGAAATGACAACACATGGAACACATAACATTTAGATTATAGTTATGAAAATTAAATGGATAATTATACAAAACCACCTTATTACTGAGTATTTACTCCTACCCTAGTTTCAATTAATTAATAGTGGTGGGTGATTTACCTAAAGTGCTCTGGAGAGTGTGTCTTGTCAGGAGTCTAGAATAAAAAAGCAGTCTTTTCTTCCAGCCATCTGGTAATACTCAGTTACAGTCCAAACCCCCCTGTGATGTCACAGTTCACAGTGATGCTGGCTGTGAGGTCACTCGAACCTGGATATTGAATTAATTGATTAGTCACGTGCTCCAGCACACTGCTAAACATTCCAATTAAAAAAAAAATATATATATATATATCTATATATATATAGATATATATATATATCTATGTATATGTATTCTTCCTAATTAGTGATATCGACAGGTCAGAGTTGCCCCTTTGATGTTTTCAAGAACTTCCTGATGAACTACTTCACCTATTTGTGAAATCTGACAGGTATCTGTCAGAAGCTGCTTCTTCTTAATAGGTCATAAAATGCAGCTTGTTTTTATGGCTAGCTCTCATGGCGTTCACAGTAAGTGGGTGTTTTACAATCTGTTGTAACCTGGTATCTGAAGGAAGCTCTTAATTACATTTTCCACTGGGTCATAGAGAGTGCCAGCTTTTCTTACCACATCGTTAAAATCCAAGCTCCCATTGTGCTGTTCTGCTGGCTGCCATATTTTCCAAGCAGAAATTCAAAGAAACATGCAATTATATCACAAATATAATCATAACTAGTAGAGTGTTATCACGACACACTCCTCCCTTCTAGACTGAACTTGGGGGAATCTATTCCTAGGCATGGGATGAGTTCACCAAATTCAGTTCACTGCTCTAACTGACATGACAACCCATCTGCATTTGTGTTTGCTGCCCCTGCCCTGTGAGTAACAGTCATGTCATACCCCTGTAAGGCAAGGCGCCATCTTAAAAGCCTACTATTTGTTTTACCCATTTGTGACTGCCAAACCAGGGGGTTGTGATCTGTTTGTACCTTGAAGTGCTGCCTGTATAGCTAACTTCTTTAGTGCCCACACCACTACAACACATTTTTCTCCACTGTAGTATAAGTCTGCTCCCTGGGAAATAACTTCTTACTGAGGTACACTATTGGGAGATCTTTCCCCTCATTAGAAGTTTGACTAAGTACTGCTCCAATACCCACATCTGACGCATTGCTCTGGACTACAAAGGGTTACTATAGTCTGGACTGGCTAATACAGTAGCACTGCACAGTGCCTCCTTTAGTCGTGTAAAGGCTTGTTCACAGGTTGGTTCCCAGTGAACCTTCTTAAGTATTCTTTTCTTTAACTGGCCAGAGAGGGGAGTTGCCAGGGTACTGTAAGTTGATACAAATTTTCTATGGTACCCTGCGGTCCCTAGAAACTCCAAACCTGCTTCTATGTTTCAGGTCTGGGCCACACCTCGATTGCCTCAATTTTTGCTTGATTAGGATGGAGCTATCCCTGGTCTACTGCATGCTCGAGGTATGCCACATCAGCCATGGCCACCTGGCACTTTTCAGCTTTTACAGTGAGCCCAGCCCTCTGTATCTACCCAGTACTTTTCTAAGGTGGGACAGGTATTCCTCCCAGCTGGCACTGAAGATGGCAATGTCATCAAAATATGCCACAGTGTACTCCTCAGCACCATTTAACACCTGGTTCACCAACCTTTGGAAGGTAGCAGGGGCGTTCTTCATTCCGAAAGGCATTACTTTAAACTCAAATAACCCTATCAGAATGATAAAGGCCGACCTCTCCCTAGCTCTGGCAGTAAACTCCACCTGCAAATACCGTTTAATCAGATCAACAGTGGTAAAGTATGTTTCCTCTCCCAACTTCTCCAGTAATTCATTCATCTGTGGCATTGGGTGGACATCTGACTTCATGACTGCACTGAGTCCATGACAGTCCATGCAAAAACAAGTAGAGCCATCTGGTTTGGGAACAAGGATTAGGGTAAACCCAGGGGCTGTGGGACTTCTGGATCACCCCTAACTCTAGGATTTCCTCCACCTCCCTCCTAATGTCCTTTTGTACAGCCTCTGACACCCGATATGCTGTCTGCCATATGGGCACTTGCGTCCCTGTCTCTACATCACATGTCACTAAGGGGGTTAGTCCAGGATTGGCACTAAACAATGGGGCAAAGTCTGCTAAACCCTCCCTTATTTCCTGGATCTGGTCCAGGGTCAACCCAGGCAGTGACATTTTAATTGCCTCCACAGAGGACTCCCACTTGCTTTGTTCGAGCAAGTCCAGAAGGGGACTTTCTTCGTCCATCCACTCCCCTGGACTACACACTGCAAAGACCATGTCAGCCCTATTTGCATTTGATTTCATCATGTTGACATGGTACATTCTTTGGGTATGTCTCCTGTCAGGCAGTTCTGTAATGTAATTTACATCATTCACCTGTCTGACTACTTCGTACAGTCCTGCCCATTCAGCCTGCAGCTTATCTTTCTGGACTGGGATCAGGACCATGACCTTCTGACCCACAGTGTACGAGCGAGCTCTGGCTCTGCAGTCATACCATACCTTTTGTTTTTGTTGGGCAGCTGCAAGGTTGCTCTGTGCTGTTCCTATAAGCTCCTTCAGCTTTTCCCTAAATTTAAGAACATAATCCACTATGGGAGTTCCCTGGGTGGCATACTTGCTTTCCCAGTTCTCCCAGATCAAGTCTAGGGGCCCACGTACCCTGTGTCCATGTAAGAGCTCAAAGGGGGAGAACCCTGTTGACTCTTGGGCACCTCCCTGTATGTGAACATCAAGTGGGGAAAGTATTTCTCCCAAAAAGCATGCTTTTCAGAAAATGCTTGGAGCATTGATTTAAGGGTACCATTGAATCCTTCTACAAGCCCAATGGCCTGCAGGTGATAAGATGTTGTACATCTCTGCACCACCCCACACTTATCCCACAAACATTTCATCAGGTGCGATATGAAGGACCTCCCCCTCGATCGGTGATAACCTCTTGCGGGAAACCAACATGAGAAAAAATCACTAGCAAGGCATTTGCAACTTTGTCTGCTCTCAGTGAGGATTGGGTGACTGCCTCTGGGTACCGGGTGGCATAATCCATCACTGTTAGGCTAATCCTCTTCCCAGAGGAGCTGGGGGTATTGAAAGGCCCCACAATCTCCATTCCTACTCTTCAGAATGGCCTCTGCACTATGGACAAGGGAATTAGGGTGGCCTGGGTTTTTCTATCCACCTTCCATATTTCTTGGCACCAGTGACAAGACCTGCAATACTCCTTCACCTGCTGGTGAAGTTGGGTTAATATAAATTCTGGGCCAATTGCTGCATAGTGCATGTGATTCCCAGATGGCCAGACATGGGAATATCATGAGCATTCTTGAGCAACTGCTCACTGAACCCCTAAGGAACGACAAGCTGCCTACCCATCACCCTTACCTCTGTCTTTACATCTGGTGTACAGAGCAGTCCATTCTCCAAGTAAACTCTATGTTTCCCATCACCTCCCAGTGCTGCATCAGAGTCTGCCCAAGCCCTCAGCTTCTCTAAACTGGGGTCATTTTTCTGAGCAGATGTAAAATCTTTACATATTCTCAAGGCATGGGACAAGTCCTCCGGTTTCTAAACTAGAGTTCTTAGCTGTAGCATCAGGGCATTCAGGGTCACTGCCATCCCTAACCCTCTGACAATTGGCAACCCCTCCCTCCTCAGAGTTACCTTCTGTAGTGGTTCTGTTAACTGCTACCTGGGGAATTTCTACCCCCCCTTTCACAATTCTCCATATCAGGAGACACAGGCTGGGGAACCAGCCTCCCAGTTTTTTCTATAGGGGCATCTTTAGGGTCCAGGGAACCACAATTTGCCTTTGCAGTTTGAATGCACATGACTGCATACACCATCCCCTTTTGGAGATTGTTCCTGATAATTACATCCAGGGCAAGATTTTCTGCTACTGCAATGTTTTGCACAGTCTCTCCTGTCTCACCCCAGTCCAGGAGAACACTAGCAAATAGCAGCATTTTCTCCTCCCAGTGACTCCCTGTACTGTAACAAACTGATTGGGTATGAGCTGTTCAGGCTCAACCAGATCCCCTTTCACTAAAGTCAGGGATGCTCCCCTGTGTCCCTTAACCCATGAGTCTGCACCTCATTAACAGTAACTGAATCTGTGCTCCCTCATGTCTACTGGCATGCTTCCAGGGATACACACACACAAAAAAACATTTCTTTCCCAGCACTACTTTGTGTACTCTCTGACTTTTTATTTATTTATTTTTTGATGACCGGGTAGGTGCACTAGACACGAAAGTGACTATTTTCAGGCACGACCCGGGGAGGTCAACAACATAGGGAGATAACAGTTACATAGAGTACAGTGCCAGGAGCTGTGTAATACATTTCAGGCAAGCCCTGGGGTCAAAACAACATGCAGAGATGACATTTACATAGAATACAGTGTCAGGAGCAGTGTAATAACATCCCAAGCATGAGGTGACAAAACTGGGACAAAATAGCAGTACAAGGAATAACTGGTTTAAAATTTAACCATTTTAAACAATTTTAAATAAGTGCCCAAGTGTGGATTAACAAGGCAACAACAAGAATATGAGGTACATAGAGAAGAAATCAATTGAGCGGCAGCATTATAACAAAGTTATTTAGGACACTATCTTGCAAGATGTCCAGGTTGTTTGTAAACCCAACATTCATTTCTTTTATCAGTCAAATCTTTTCTTTGTAACCTGGGGCTGCCTACTTTTGTTGGAGGCATTGGGGGTTTTAACTGCTCTGAAGGCATGCTTTTCTCTTTCTGTACTGCCACGCCCACACCGCTCCCTCTCAGAGCAGGTCTACTCTTGGCATAGCAGTCTGAGAGCTCAGCAGCCTCCTACACTCTTTTTGGATCTCGGTCCTCTAGTCAGGTTTTCAGCTCTGCTGGGCAAGCCCAAAAGAACTGGTCCAAAAGTGCAACATTTTCAATTTTCTCTACAGAGTCTGCTTGTATCCCTTCCAACCAACATTTTAAAAACTGACATTGTTTAGTGGCTAGCTCCTCGTAGTTCTTGTCAGGGCTTCTCCTGAGCTTATGGAACTTAACTCTGTATGCTTTAGCTGTCAGGTCATACTATTTTAACAAGGCGGCCTTAAGTTTGCCATATTCATTAATGTCTTGATTGTCCATTTGACCCAATACGTCATGAGTTTTCCCGGTAAGCAGTGGGGAGAGCTGGACGTTCCAGCACTCTCTGGGAATTTTTGCCTGAATACATACTTTTTCAAATGAATTTAAAGATGCATCCATATCTTCCCCTGTTTAAATTCAGCTATCAATTTAGAATTTAATTTGTAACCCAGTCCTGGAGTTGCAGGTTCACCCATGCCACTTACCTGCTCTGGTGCTTGTCAAATTTCCTCTGGTGTTCTTTCTCTTCTCACTTGGCCTCTCACTGTTCTAGCTTGGCCCCTCTCTGAAGCTGTTGCTCTCTTTCCTTTCGCTCCATCTCCATCTTCCTCTGTTCAGGCTCCCTTCACTGCTGGGCTTCAAACCTTTTCTTCTCAAACTCCAGCTCCATTTTCAGCAATCCATCTGCAGCCTGATCCCTTCGAGCTGCAGCATGGTGGTGACCTTTCTCTGCTGCAGTGGCTCTCAGCTTACACTGGTCATGCTGTTCTCCATCCTGGGTCTGGACACTGTGATGAACCCTGGCCCCTTCACACATAAGGTCTGGTCTCTTTCAGTCACCGACTGTGACTCAAGGTCTTGGGCATTGGCTGCCATAAGAGACTCCATGAGGTGTTGCTTGTTTCACCCCCTGCAATGGACTCCTCTCTCCTGGTACAACTGCCTTAAATACTCTGCAATGTACTCGCTATAGTTGGAAGCCATCTTCTTCTTCTCTAATCTATGGCTACACTAGCTCACACCCGCAAAAAATAAAACAGGTAATGAACTTAGACTGTAACCACAATTATGTATTTCTTTATTTTTAAATCACTGCCTTATTTTGTGTGTGAGCTGTTACAATTATCAATCTGACACACTGGGCTGTTAATGCTTATGTTACCAAATAATTTCACATAGTGCAAACACATCTTTTTGATTGCAGCACTGTAAACCAAATTTTTTAAATCGCATCGCTGCCAACCAGATCTGTCACAAACACACTCCACATGTAAGGCCCTCTGTTCCCACGGTGCCAAACCTCGAAGTGCAACATGTGAATAGGAGACAAACAGTGCAATCCTCCAGACTGTTTTGGGTCTGAAACAACTATCAGTCTCGAGTTCTGGGGTCAAATATGAACCCTTTTACACTAGCACGCTCAGTTAAAAGGTTCAAATATCACACTCACTTCGAGGAACTGCAGTGCAATACTTAACCCAGTGGGCACCCAGCCTAGTTCACAATCCCCTTTTTTGATTCACTTGAGACCTAGGCACTTTTCTTACTTTGGTACATATGGCAACACACTGCAGGCGCTTAACAATTCTGTCAGACTTATCAACACTGTTCCAGCATTCACATTCAAAATGAGAAAAAGACTCAGGCAGGATTTCAGGGAAAATGAAGATTACTAGAATTAAAAATAATAAAGAAATTACAACACACAGAACATATACCATTTAGATTACTGTCATGAAAATTAAATGGATAATTATACAAAACCCCCTTATTACTGAGTATTTACTCCTACCCTAGTTTCAATTAATAACTAGTGGTGGCTGATCTACCTAAAGTGCTCTGGAGAGTGTGTCATGTCAGGAGTCCAGAATCAAAAAGCACTCTTTTCTTCCAGCCTTCTAGTAATATTCAGTTACAGCCCTAACCTCCCTGTGATGTCACAGCTCACAGTGATGTTGGCTGTGAGGTCACTCAGACCTGGATACTGAATGAATTGATTAGTCACATGCTCCAGCACACTGCTAAACAGTCCAATTAAATATATATATATATATATATTCTTCCTAATTAGTGATGCCTTATGACAAGTCAGAGTTACTCCTTTGTTATTTTCAGGAACTTCTTGATGAGTTACTTAACCCATTTGTGAAATCTAACAGGTATCTGTCAGAAGTTGCTTCTTCCTAATAGGCCATAAAATGCAGCCTGTTTTTATGGCTAGTTCTCATGGAGTTCACAGTATTTTTTTTTTTTAGTCTATTATAACCTGGTATCTGAAGGAAGCTTTTAATTTGATTTTCCACTGGGTCATGGAGAGTGCCATCTCTCCATACCACACTTTTGAAATCCCAGCTCCCATGGTGCTGTTCTACTGGCTGCCATAATTTCCAAGCAGACTTTCAAAGGAACATGCAATTATATTACAAATAGAATCATAACTAGTACAGGGTTATCTCTGTCCTCTTACCTCTTCCCTAAACTCTGGAATGGCCTGCCCACCCAGATTCATCATTCTTCATCCAAACTTTCCCTTTCCTATGCCCTCTCTAACTTCCTTGCACCTAATTGCTACTGACCCTGACCACCCTCCCGTTAGCTCCACCCCCCGCTCCCCCCTGCACCTGACCAGTGGACCAGCCATCGCCTAATTGTCTGGCTTATATACTACCCTGCGCACTTATACCCTCCCTATTACCTACTCTGCACTCTCGATTTCTCCCTTCCTCCCTTCCTAATCAACCTAAGCTCCCCAGCCCCACTCCCTCCTTCCCTCCTCACCTAACCTCTCCCTTATACACCTATGTTTCTACACCCTCCATCTCTACCCCCCATCTTGCTCTCCAAATCCTTCCTTTCTACTTGATGCATCTCCCTGAAGCTCAACCTCCGCTACTGGCACTCAAGTTCTGCTATTACTACCTCTGTTCTGTAACTGGCACTTATGTATTTCATGTTTTGCCTCGATGTGTACCCTTGTATTGTATACCATGCCCTTATGATCATGTTCTGTACTGTTCTTACCTCATTGGGTTACCACGATTTGTATAACCTGTACTTGCTGAGCCTGTGCTGTGCTAAACTGCACTGCCTATGTAACAAGTTCAAATGTAATCCCTCCCAACTATGTACATTATCCATATTGTGCTACTGTAAGTTCAACTATTGTATGTATACCTGCCTCCTCTGTAACCCCCCCAAGTCGCACCATGAGACAAGCATCTTTTTGCTCAGTGTGCCTTTCCTGGTGAAACATTTTCAATAAATAAATAAATTAATAAATTATTACATCACATACAGTGTCACTAGACCTATTGTAAGGTTTGGAGATTTAGCGAAGAATTTTGCAAATTAAAGTTTTCCAACTTGAGGTCACGTGATGGCAGCCTGAGCGTCGGCAGCACACTCCCGGAGCTCCATCACTCATTTTCTATTTTTGGCTCTTTCTAATAATTTTTTGCCAATTTAAACCTCTATGTAATAGCGGAACGAGTAATATTAGCGATTAGAAGCTACTGCTCGATCTTTTCTATGGAGGCATATGTTAAAAAATCATGGCCGGAGCACTCGCCTCCCCAAACCCCAGAAAAACAGAAGGCCGCAAAGCGAGCGAAGCAGCAGACCGCCAGCCTATCAAACTTGCCTACTGCAGACACTCCACTCTCTGAGGTGAGATTCCTTGAAATAATGCAGCCTCTTCAGACATCTATGACATCCATAGCTGAGGACGTGCAGGAAATTAAGAAATCGGTCGATTCTTTGACGTGAAGGATGGGTGATGTAGAAGTTAAGGTTACTTCCTTGGAAAGCAAGCAATCCAGGAATGACACAGAACTGGTGCTGGTGAAGCAGAGAATTAAAAAATTAGAGGAAAAGCTAGAAGATCTAGAGGGGCGCAGCAGAAGAAACAATCTGGTTGTCATCGGGATCCCTGAAAAGGAGGAGGGGAATGCCCTGATAACTTTCCTTCAAAAGCTCTGCTGCAAAGTCACAGGTTCTCCCCCCAGAGGGGGTGAATACATAATAGAGAGGGCTCATCGAGCCTTGCGCCCTCCTCCTACACAAGGTCAGCCTCCCAGACCTCTAATTATGAGGTTTCTAAATTATTTGGATAAGCAGCATGTTCTGATCAAGGTTAGAGAGATGAAGGAGTTGTTATGGGAGGGCAAGCAGATATGGATCATCCAGGACCTGCCCCACTCGGTGAGGGTCAGACGACAAGAACTACACCCGATTGTCACCAAACTTATTGCAGCATCTAAGCTATACAAAATGAGGTATCCTGCTACATTAATGGTTTCCCATGAAGGGAGATGGCTATCCTTTGACTCCTACCAGCAGGCGCTACAGGAGTTACAGCGTCTTTTCCCGGACCTTTTCAAGTGAGGTCATGCTTCACTCGCCTTGTTCCGATTGGCTCAAT
Organism: Neoceratodus forsteri; assembly: GCA_016271365.2. Lineage (NCBI taxonomy): Eukaryota > Metazoa > Chordata > Ceratodontiformes > Ceratodontidae > Neoceratodus > Neoceratodus forsteri. The sequence goes on along the minus strand of JADMNL010000026.1, from coordinate 277,381,849 downwards.
GTCTGGAAATGCCTGATGTTTTTCTTTTAGACTAAATTCAGAAGCTTTTGAGTAATTATTTGCTGTTTTCTGGATTCAGTTATACGAATTTCTACTCCTTTACAACTTCTCGGGCCAATTTGATGTCTCTTAAAGTTGCGCCCCCAGGTGATGAACTACAGTGATGTGCAGTGATATTTTATTCTTCCCCTTTTCCATTTGGATATTCTCCCCTTTTTTTAGTTTTTTGCCATGATAGCTCATCACCCTGTCATTGTGGTCTACATAACTACAGACAGCTTTTATGGCACCTGCCGGATCTGCTTTATCCTGACTGAGAGGTCTCTTTGTACATAGCTATCCACGTCGATTTAGAGCTACTGTTTAATAGATCACTGCCTATCAAGGAGCTGACTGTGGGTCCTTGTGTCAATATTGGGACATGGACACATCGCTGATGACAGTGAATTGGAGGACGGTGGCTATCTTCACTTGGACCCGGCTAAACAGCCTCTTTTTTGTATCCAGACCCAGGAGGGTTGAACTCCCCCTTTTTTTTTTTATCATCCAGGTGATGAACAGCCCTGGGCTAGGGGGCTTCATCTGATTTACTGAGCTTAATTGTATTTCCTTCTTTTTATTGGGTGGGGGGGCTCCGGTAGGTAGTACTGTTTTTTTTGGGCTGTCCGGAAGTATATCATGTGGCATGTTTGCTATAGGAGAGCAGTTTTTGGGAACTGGGGTTTTTGTAATATGGGGGGGAGGGGGGACATTATGAAAACTTGTCTCATTGGATTGGGGTGGGTTGGGTTTCTTAGTTTTGCTCTATGTATGGGACGTTGGGGGGGATACTCAAGGTTATGAGATAATCGGAAGGTATGTTTTCATGCGGCTTCAGAGAGTCTGAAACTACTCCATTGTTTTCCTCGATCGAAGTACCCCAAGTTACAACTTACATAGGTTCTTCCAACAACCCAGTTAACTACTATGACTCATACTTATAAATTTGTTAGTTGGAACGTTAAAGGAGCCAAGGATAGGGTCAAGAGACAAGTGGTGCTAAAGCACCTTTTTCATTTGGGGGCACAAATCGTTTTCCTCCAGGAGACCCATCTAAAAAGAAGTGACCTTCACTATTTTAGAAGAGCGTGGGTGGCCCAGGTTTTCGGGGCTGGGACCTCGACTAAGAGAGCAGGGGTTGCCATACTAGTTGCTAGAGGTGTTCCTTTTAAGTTAATGCATGAGTGCTGGGACCCCGAAGGTCGCTATGTATTTGTACATGCCATCTTCGCATCGCAGCCAATTTTATTAGGTTCTGTTTATGGCCCTAACGGTGATTCCCCTTCCTTCTTTATGAATCTTTTACGTCTGGTGGAGTCTGATACCCACAAAATTACAATTATCGGAGGAGATTGGAACTTGGTGCTCCAAAATGATTTGGATAGGTCATATAATGGGTGACGGGGCTTATTCCCCACGAAAAGGGCCCTGAAAGATTTTATTAACAAAGCAGCTTTAGTTGATATCTGGCATATATTTAACCCTGAGATTCGACAATATTCCTTCTATTCACCAGTGCATAATTCCCATTCAAGAATTGATTATATTCTAGTCAGTTCATTAGCGGTATCCAACATGATACAGGTGGATATTTCCACCACAGTAATATCGGATCATGCCCCGGTTAGTATAACCTATAGGCCATCTCCAGAGATTAGGCGCTCACCACAATGGAGATTAAATTCTCAAATTCTAAAAGAGGAGTCCTCTATGAGGGTCCTAAGGGACTTTATCACACACTTTGTAGCAGATAACCAGGACTCAATAGACCAAAGAGACCTGATCTGGGCCACCCTAAAGTGTTCCTTAAGGGGAGAGCTAATCAAGATCGCCTCCAGGAGGAAACGGGCTCAGAGGGACATGTTAGCCTCTCTCTTAACCTCGATTAAACAAATCGAGTTTGGCATCTCTCGGAGTTCACCCGATTCCGAGTGGGTTAGGTTACATCAGTTGCAGGCCCAATACTCGGGATTAGTTTTTCACCAAGCGGAGCTAGCTCTTTCTCGGGCGAGACTCCAATATTTGGATATGGGGAGAAGGCTGGGAAACTCTTAGCTATGTGTGTCGACAGCTTGAGTCTGCTCATTATATTGTGGCGACGTATTGGTCAGGGTGATCAAGTTTGCATGGATCCGGAGAAATATCTAAGGCTTTTGGGACATACTTTCAGAAATTATATGCGGAGGATTCTGAATTTAAGCCCTCAGTTGCAGAGATTACTTCACATCTGAGCACAATTATTCTCCCAAAATTAACAGAAGCTGACTCTGAGGGCTTAAGTGCCCCAATTTCGATTTCTGAGATACACCAAGCCATTCAACAGTTGCCCCCTGATAAGTCCCCTGGACCTGATGGGTTCCCGAGTAATTTTTATAAGGCGTTTCTCCCAAACATATCCCCAATTTTATTAGACACTTTTAAACATTGGTTTAATTTTGATATCTCTGATCCAAACTTCCTCGAGGCAACAATATCTTTAATATTAAAACCCGGAAAGGGCCCTTCCAGTATGGACAGTTATCGCCCAGTATCTCTTCTAAATACAGATATTAAAATCCTGGTGAAAATCCTTGCTAACAGATTGTCCAAAGTTATGGATAGCCTGGTGAGCAGGGAACAAGTGGGTTTTATGAAGGGGAGATTACCCCATGATCATCTTAGGAAACTGTTACACCTTATTGCAGAGGCCAAAGAATCTAAAACCCCAGCAGTACTCCTCTCACTTGATGCCGAAAAAGCCTTTGACCTGGTGTCCTGGGACTTCCTATTTGCCACCCTCTTGGCTTTTGGCTTACCCCAGGAATTCCTAAAATGGGTTAGAATATTATATCCTTTTCCCTCGGCAGGGTTGCCCCCTGTCCCCATTGTTATTTAATCTGTATTTAGAACCTTTTTTGCATAGATTAATGAGGAATCCAGTCATTAAAGGTATACAAGTAGGGGAGTCCAGCTACATATGCTCAGCTTATGCTGATGATGTTCTATTATATATTGAGAATCCAGGGATTTCCATACCACCCATCCTGGAGGAAATAAACAGTTTCTCCAAAGTATCCTTTTACAAATTGAATTGTTCTAAGACAAAAATCTTCCCTTTAAACCATTATGTTAGAAAAGCAGACTTACAGGATTTGGGCCTTGGTTGGGAAACCAAATCTTTAACATATTTGGGCATTGCTATTAGTACTAGTCTCTCTTCTATGATTAAAGATAACTTAGGTACTTTAGTCCATAATATCTCGGAAGATTTAAATAGATGGCACCTAATTTCCCTGCCTTTATGGGGTAGGTTGAACCTTTTAAAAATGAACATTCTTCCTAGGATATTATATCCTCTGGGAATGCTTGGGACCCACCTTTCAAAGAAATGGTTCACAAATTTACAGAGGATATTTAACTCCTTTCTGTGGCAAGAGAAAGTAACCCGTCGATCCTACTTTAATCTAACAGCCCCAGAATTCAAAGGGTGGTCTAGCTGCCCCCTCATTGTTCCTATATTATCTGGCCCAACATGTCGCAAGCTGAGCTTGTGGAATAATGAGCATAGGCATCTAGCTTATCTACCTTATGGCTCATATAGAGCATGATCTTGCAAGAAGGTGAAGAGCTCCTTACATGCCCTGTTATTTGTCCCACCCACTGTCGTTCCCAAACCCTTAAAAAACAATCCTATGGGGTGGTCCCTTTAAGCTTACCACCAACTGCAACGTTATTTAGGTGTTAAGTGGTGGCTCTCGGATACCCAGCCTATTTTTGAAAACCTGCAAATCAAAGTAGGTGGCATTCCGATACCTGCAGCTTTCTGGCCGCAGATAAGTCATTTTTCTGTAGCCGATTTTTGGGAACAGGATAACCCATTTTCATTTGATCTCCTAAAAAGACTTCATGGATTCGCTGATTCTTACTTTTTTAAGTGGCTACAGCTTAGTAAAGCCTTAGTCCAGGCATTCTCTTCGGTTTCCTCACCCAGTCATGAGTCGAAAATTATCGACTCTCTTTTGACGGCTGCTGCTCAATCACATGCAGTTTCCAAAGTTTATAAGCTCCTCCAGGAATGGAACCATAGGCTTCCCTCAGGTATTTGTTATTACTGGGTAAGAGAACTGAATTACGGGACACTCCGGAAGTTTGGAAAACACTCTGGATGGCTATGTATATGTACATCAAACAAGATAGGCTTAGAATGGTTCACTTCAATACCATGCATCACCTCTACTTGACTCCTACTCATTTATACAGACGAGGAGCACTCAGCTCACCTCTTTGTTGGAATTGCAAGAAGGAAGAAGGCACTTTGTATCACTTGTTATGGTCATGCCCGGCGATTCGGACTCTTTGGAGCGCCATTAGCAGACTCTTAGACCCTATCCTTGGCTCAACCAATATGGATACTCCCGAGATTTGGCTGTTATATTTCTTCCCAGTGGCCTCCTCCAGGGCTTGGAGAGCACGTGTCTTACTTGTTTCAGCCATTATGAAGTTGCTAATCTTAAGACACTGGTCGTCTGACAACTCTCCAACCCTATTAGAGTGGCATCAGGAATTTACCTTAGCGCTGCAGCTGGAGAAACATATTGCTTATATGCGGGGTAAACATAAATACTATATATCTTTCTAGGGTCCTTTAGATTCCTTTTTGATGACTTGGAAGCCGAGAACCTAATTATCCTTTGAATTGGACTGTTTAATTTCTTATTTTCTATTCTATTTATTGCTTGTAACCTTTGGAGTTGGGGGATGGGGGGGTAGTAGTCTGTTTTGTGTATTTTCTTAATATTTCATCAGAAAGTGCGTTGAATGTAACATTGGATCTAAGGGTCTTGGCCCTGCGCTTTCAGTGTAACACTTCATCATCTGTCCATCGGATGTTGTTGTTGGTTAAAACTAATAAAAATTTTAATTACAAAAAAAAAGTTTTCCAACTTAATGCATCTCTAGTGCCCCTTTACCTAGTGTTCACCAGAAGTACCCATGTTATCAGGTCAATATCTATGCAAAGTGCCTCTTTGTGCTACAGTATGAGAAGTTGACAAATTCTGATTAGTTTTTTTGTGAACTGAAATGTTTCAATATCGACCATCACTACAATATATCATGTTGTCAGTAACTTTATTACTCTTGAGGCAATAGTTTTCTACTAAAAGCCTCAAGTTCAGTCATATTTGTATAATATGTGACTGTAAATGTAGCTCCAGATTTACTTTAAAACTATTTATTTTCCTGCAAAATAATTTTAGCGCAAACACAAATGTAACTATAATTGTGCAAATTAAATTAAGACTAAGTTGTTAGGACCATACAGACTGTAACAGAAAAAGTTCTAATAGTACTAGTTAGCACAAATTCAATTTAATGTAAATTAGTGCTTCAGGAAATGTAGCAAAAATGGTCCGTCAGTGACAATGTCAAGTTTTGCTGTATTTTTATTCATGCTTCCTGGACAACATGACTGAGGCAGGAAACTACAGACCTGTCAGTCTGACCTCTGTGGTAGGGAAAGTGATGGAGTCACTTCTGAAGGAAAGAATAGTTGAGTACCTAGAGGTCAGTGGAGCACAGGATCCAAGGCAGCATGGGTTCACAGCAGGAAGGTCACGTCAGACGAATCTAATAGATTTCTTTGACTGGGTGACCAAAATAGTAGACCAGGGAAGGGCTGTGGCATGGCCTACCTAGACTTTAGCAAGGCATTTGACACAGTCCCACACAAAAGATTGATAGTCAAATTAACCAGCCTGGGAGTGGGTCCCAGGGTGGTAGCCTGGGTAAAACATTGGCTGGACAACAGGACACAGAAGGTAATTGTAAATGGAGTCCACTCTGAAGAAAGAGGCGGTTACTAGTGGGGAACACGAGGGTTTAGTATTGGGTCCAGTCCTTTTAATGTCTTCATCAGTGACATTGCAGAGGGACTGAAGGAAAAGTATGCCTTTTGCAGATGACACAAAGATCTGCAACAGGTTGATACACAAGGAGGCGTGGAAAGGATGAAAAGGGACTTGGCAAGGTTGGAGGAATGGTCAGACATATGGCAGCTAGGATTCAATGCAAAAAGTGCAAATAATGCACCTGGGAAACAAGAACCCAGGGAAGAATACACAATGGGTGGGGAGGTAGTAACAACAACAAAACAGGAAAGAGACCTGGGGTAATCATATCAGATGACCTTAAGGTTAGCAAGCAATGTGAGAAGGCAGTAGGGAGGGCGGGGTATACTGGGATGTATAGGAGAGGCATCAGCAGCAGAAAACAGGAAGTTGTTATCCTCTGTACAGACAGTTGGTGAGACCCCATCTGGAATACTGTGTCCAGTTCTGGAGACCCCATCTCCACAAGGACATAGACAGGATAGAGGCAGTCCAGAGGAGGGCAACTAAAATGGTGCAGGGTCTGCAAGAGAAGCCGTGTGAGGAGAGACTAAAGGAGCTTAATATGTATACCCTTGAGGAAAGAAGGAGAGGGGACATGATAGAAACTTTCAAGTACCTCAAGGAGATCAACAAAGCCCAAGAGGGTAGCATCTTTCAGAAAAGAGACTTGCAAGAACAAGGGGACACAATTTAAAGATAGAAGGAGGGCAGTTCAGGGCAATGTGAGAAGTATTATTTCACAGAGAGGGTAGTGGATGCATGGAACAGCCTTCCTGAGGAAGTTGTGGGGTCTAAAACTGTGGTAGAATTCAAGAATGCATGGGACAGACATAAGGCAATTCTTGTGGGGGGCAGGAAGATAAAGGCTGTTGGTTAACTAGGATCTGCGGCCTATCCTGTAGGTAGGGAAATGGGCAGACTAGCTGGGCCTAGCGGTCCTTATCTGTCGTCAAAGTCTATGTTTCTATGTTTCTATGTTTCATGGCCCCTGCCCTACCTAGCATCCAGAAGAAGCCACCTGCAGCTGAATTTTCCCTCATGATGCTGAGCTGATATCAGTGACCCATGATGATCTCTGTTGCCTACCAGATATCCAGTGCGATTCACCACATGCAAATGCCCCACCACCTGCCTGTAAATGATCAACAGATGATGTCTCTAACATTTATGACTGGGTTTGCAAGGACAGAGCTGCCATGCATGGAGTATGACCCTGTGAGTCATTTGCATGGTGACACCCCTCATTTCACACACGGTTACAATGTGATTTTAGACCATGTACTAAACAGCTGCACCTCCACTGTGCATAGCACAACAGGGTTGAAAATTCACTACTATTACTAAATAGTCTTGCAGTTAGCAGCAGTTCCTTGTATCTATGGATTAGACCACAGATTAATTTTTTTACTTCATTTATGCTCTTTCCATGGGAGGGATGCACCCCCACTTTGGTGTCTGGACCACACTCCCAGCTAGGGATATAGCCAGACAATATAAGTATGTACACCAGGTCCATGTTTGTTGCCCCATTTGACATAATAAATACAACTTTTGTACATCATTGCTCTAGTTGCTGCCCCCCCATGCATGGGTAAATACAGATGCAATACATTGCTCCCTCAGACATCCACATTCCAACCTAGAGCCTGTAAAGCTGTGAAGTCCATTGGATGCAAAGACAGTATCAGTAATCAATTTTTATAGTTTTGTCTCCTATGAATAAAATTACAGAAAGGTCCAGTTGGTTCTGTGTTACATTTTCATGGACAAAAGAAGCAGTTCAGAACCTTTTTGCTGCCCCCTTATATAAAATTGTACACTGTGGAATACATGGAGTACACCTGCCTACACCCATGCTCCCAGCATCTTCCACCAGGCTGACCAGCTGGGGGGGCCTGTGGCTTGCCCACTATGGTGGGCTCTCCTTGGTACTAGGAGAGAGATTGAGATCAACCAGATGCTCCAGGTGATGCTTATGTCTAATGCATCATTTGGGAGGTGGTCCAGGGCTGTCACAGAGGTTCATGATGGGGAATTTTCCTTGTTTGTTTCCCCAGAGTTGCAGACATGCAATGACATCCAGTGTGGGATGGGTGCACTCCCACACAATACCCACAGATGTCTGCTGTCACCTCCACCCATTCCCGAAGTGGCTCCAGCTGCTACAAATTAACACTCAACTGGGTGTCAAGGATAGATGGGGAAATCATGAACCACCCACCCTGGAGGAGGCGAGCCATCTGTTGCCCACTCATCCTGCATTACCTCTCCCTGGCTGAACCCCTGATGTCCATGCTTGCTCTCAAACATGGTTCACCTATGGTTAGCACCTTTTAAGGAGCCCAAAGTGGGACATTTCTTACTGAAAAATGATTTTTCGCAGGGCAGTATGTAACCTCAACCAACACAACAGATTGTTTCTCTAAATAATCAGAATTAAGACTAAGTGTTGCAGTTTTTTGGATGTTCCCTAGTATTTCTAATCATTTTAAGGTATTTTAGTTAAGGTACTATAGTTTTTGTAACATTTAGAGGAAAGTCTGAAAATATTTTTTTCTACTATAGTGTCAGGACATTTAATATTTTTCATGTTTTTTCACAGGACACAGCTGCCCAAATCAGGACTGTCCTGCAAATGTAGGGACAGGTGGTAACCCTAGGTTCACCAGTGCCTCGCTGGCAGGCTGGCTGCCCAAGATTTAGTTTGATGAAGGCTTACTGAAAAATTGACTCAATCGAGGTTTGGGGAACATAAATGAAAGTAAATCTAATATTTTCTGTGCAACAATGGCATATCTGAATTAAGCAGTGACCTTGATAAAAACACAGAATTTGTCGGCAGATAACAGCTGCTTAGCCTATCCACTCTGCCCATGTTTCCTTGCCTATACTATCACCATAGACCCTACCCAATTTCCAGCCATGACCCTCCCCCCATTCTTCTACCAAGGTTTCTTTGGGTCTATCCCATACAGGTTTGAAGACCACCATCATTTTCACACCCACCATCTCAGCTGAAAGACTGTTCCAGGCATCCATCACTCTTTCAGTGAAGAAGTACTTATTCACATCCCTTATAAATTTCTCTCCTTCCAGCTTTATTGGATGCCCCCTTGTTCTCCAGTACCTTCACAATGACTGATTCTCCCCCCTTCTGTACCTTATTCATCCCAGGAGGTATTTGTAGGTCTCTATCTTGTCCCACTCTATGTCTCTCTTCCTGGGTCTGCATATTAAAATCCCTTAGTCTCTTCTCATAGAGCTTCTGTTGCAGCTCATGCACCATTTCAGTTGCTTTCCTGTGGACAGCCTCCACTCTGTCTACATTCTTTCTGAAATGTGGTCTCCAGAATTGGACACAGTACTTCAGGTAAGGTCTCACCAATGATTTGTACAGTGGTGACACCACCTCTCTCTTTCTGCTGGTGATAGCCCTCTTTATAGACCGCAGCATCCTGCTGGCCCTATCTACTGCTGTGTCGCAGTGCTTAGCCACCTTGGGGTCATCCAACATGATTACCTTAAGGTCCCTTTCCTTTCTAATAACTGTCAATACCTTGTTTCCCATGTTATACTCCACCTCTGGGTTTCTGTGCCATAGCTGCATGATTTTGCACTTTTTCACATTGAAACACAACTGCCATACCCTTGACCATTCATTGTATTTTCTCAGGTCTCCATCCCCTCAGATGTGTCCACCCTATTGCAAATTTTGGTGTCATCTGCAAAGAGGCATACATTCCCTTCAAGCTCTTACATACATATGAACATACAAATGTGCCAGCAGAAACAGTCCACCTGGCCTATCTAAGTCTGACTGAGTGTGCAGCTAGCACCCCTAGTTTTCAGCTGACTCACCCCCTACCATTTGTCATCCCACTGCTGCCCCACACCCTCACTCTCCCCTGTTCCCTGTCCCATGCCCTTTTAAAGCTGTTCACAGATTTACATGATACCACCCATTCTGGTATTGTGTTCCATTTTGTTACCACCCTCTCCGTGACATAGTGTCTCCTCATTTCCCTCCTAAATCACCCACCCCCCATTCTTAGCACATGATTCCTGGTGTCCCTCCCCTCCTTAGCTTAAAGACCCCAGCTGCCCCATCCTTATTGATTCCCCTCAGATACTTGAATGTCTCCATCATGTCCACCCTGTCCCTTCTATCCTCCAGAGTGTACATATTCTGGTATCCCAGCCTAGTCTCATAGTTTTTCCCCTCCATGCCTCATATCATCTTCATTTCCCTCCTCTGTACCCCCTTCAGCAGCCTGATATCAATCTTCAGGTATGGCCTCCAAAACTGCACACAGTATTCTAAGTACGGCCTTACCAGTGACCTGTATAGGGGCAAGATCATTTCTCTTCACCTGGACAAAAAAAAAAAACCTTGCTATGCACCCAAGCATTTTGTTTGCTTTTGCAGCCATTCTCTTGCACTGGGCAGTGTTGTTCATGGTCCCTGTTACCATTACATCTAGGTCCTTCTCTTTCTCAGTGATCCTCAGCTTAACCCTCCCAACCAGTATTCTCTCCTTGGGTTCTTCACCCCGAAGTGCATAACCTTACACTTCTTTGCAATGAACCCCAGCTGCAACCTCTCTGACCACTCCTCTAGCTTGCTTAAGTCTCCCTTCAGCTGCTTCCACCCCTCCACTCCATCCACCACTGTTCCTATTTGGTGTCGTCTGCAAACAGACTTACCTTGCTTACCACCCCATGCACAATGTCTAATATAAAGAGCCCAAATAATACTGGTCCCAACATGCAGCCTTGTGGCACCCCACTCGTCACTGACCTTGGAGTTGATAGCACCCCTTCCACCACCACCTGTTGCAGCCTCCCACTCAGACAGCTTGTAATCCAGTGCACCATTTTTGCAACTACACCAGTTAGCTTCCCCCTCAAGCTGCACATGAGGCACAGAATTGAAGGCCTTCCTGAAGTCCAAGTAAAGAACATCCACCGCATGACCTTTATCCAGCTCACCTGTCACCCAGTCATAATATTGTAGCAGGTTGGTTTGACAAGACTTCCCCTAAACAAATCTATGCTGCCTCAGATCCTGGAGGCTGTTGTCCTCCAGGTATGACACCAGCCTTTCCTTTAGTATCATTTCCATGAGTTTGCACACTATGGAGGTGAAACTTACCGGACAATAATTTCCTGGTTCCTCCCTTGGTCTGCTTTTGTGTAATGGCACTACATGTGCCATCCTCCAGTCTAGTGACACACATCCTGACTCCAGCAAGGTGCTGTACAGATCCACCAGTGGCTCCACCAACACCTCTGTCATCTCTCTCAGCACCTTGGGATGGATACCATCTGGCCCTGGTGCCTTGTCTACCCTCAAAGACTCTACCTTCCTCAGTTCTTCCATATGTCACCTCCTCTGCCCCTGTCCCCACCCACCCAGCCCATGGTGGTAGCGGTCCCCTTTTCTTCCATGAATACTGAGCAAAGTATTCATTCAGTGCTTCCGCCTGCTCTTCCCCTTTTCCGTCCACTCTCCGCCATTTTTTATCCTCACTGTTGTCTCCTTGTATTTCCTTTTCTCCCTGATGTATCTGAAAAAGTCTTTCTCCCCCCCATTAATTCCCTATGCTAATCTCAGCTCCCTCTGAGCCTTGGCTTCTCTCACTTTTCTGGTCATCTCCATGAACCATCTTGTAAACTCCTGCCTATCCTCTTCCTTCCCCATCCTCCTATGTCTCTGGTGCACCTCTCGTTTTGCCCTCACTACCTCGTTCTTCAACCAGCATGGTTTCCTTGCTCTGCTCCTCTTACTCTGTGTCTTGGTGCAGGATTCCATTGCCTCAGTAATTCCCCATCTAATAGCATTCAATTTATGTTCCTTGTCCATCTCCAGCCTTATGCCTCCAGTTTCCCTTTCAGTACTTCCTGGATCCTTCCAAAGTCCACCCCCCTGAACTTTAGCACCTAGGTTACTGCTTTCTCTGGCTCCCCCCATTGTGATATTAAACCACACTGTTTGGTGATCACTGTTCCTTATCTCCTTTAATATCCTGGTGTGCATGCCATCTGGGCCCATAGCATTGTCCACCCTCAGTTTTGTGAGCTCCTCTAGGATTCTCTCTTCAGTAAATGGACAGCTGTTTACCTTCTTCCTCTCTACCACCCCCTTTGTATCTGATGCCTAGCTGTGGTCCCTGTCCCTCTCTTTCTTCCATGACAATTGAGTAGAACTATTTGTGCAGTTTTGATGCCTTTTCCAAGTCTCACACCACTCCCCCCTTCATCCCCTCTGAGCCTTACAATCCCACCCCGTCCTTCCTTCTTTTGTTGATATACCTATAGAATGTCTTATTCCCTTTCTTCACCCACTCTGCTGGTATCACCTCTGTTTGGGCTTTTGCACTCCTGATAGCTTTCCCTGCTTCCCTCAGAATATTTAAGTACACCATACTGTCTTTCTCCTTCTGTGTCTCCTTACTTTATAAAAGTTAACTTTTTGGCCCTTACTTTCTCAGCTACTTCTTTTGAGGTCCACAGTGGTCTCCTACTTCTCTTACCTTTGCTTTTACATCTAACTCACTCACCTCTGAGGCCGGGAGATCAAGAGGCTGTGGATTCTATCCCCACACCAGGCACTTGAGTTAAAACTCAATACTGACACTGTAGTGCAGAATGAGGGGGGTGCTGCATTCCGGGGGTACCGTCTTTCAGATGAGATATTAAACCGGGGTCCCATCTGTCTGTTCTGGTGGTAGTTCAGATGGATGTTAAAGATCCTGTGGCACTTCTCGAAAAAGCAGGGGAATGTTCCCGGTGTCTTGGCCAAATTTCCCTCCATTCACTAAAAATACCACCAACAGCTTAATCTGGTTCAAGGTTAGTTGGCATTCATCTGTATCCCCCTTCCCTGGGTCAGTGCCTAAAAATAGGTAGAATTTGTCTAGTGCACATACTGGTCTACAAAAACTAATTAACTAACTAATGCACAGGCTTGTCACCTCCACAATGGCTTCTTTAAGGCATGCCCACTTGTACTCTACCTCCCTCCTGCCTTCTTTGCCAGGGCTTCCCTGATACATATCTTGGGGTCTGGATCGACTGTAAACTCTCCTTCACTGACCACCTGGAAGACTTGCTGAAAAAATTAAGGTAAGACTTGGCCTTTTTTACAGGATAAGAAGACTTCTTACAGCAGACACAGAGAAATGATTAGTCCAAGCTACGTTCCTGTCCTTAATTGACCACGCAGACTTAATATACAGTAGTTGTGCGGCTTTCTATCTTGGAAAATTGGATACGCTGTACCACAGAGCTATACGCTTCATCACTGACCTCCCCTTCTCTACCCATAATTGCGCACTATATGCCGCCACAGACTGGACCTCACTTCACTATAGGCACAACTTTAATGCAGCACTCTGGACACTTAGAGCCCTCAGTGGCAAACTCCCTCAATACATCATCGACTGTCTGTCTCCGATTGTGCCCAGGAATTATTCTCTTAGAAGCTGCTCACAACTCCTGCTAAATATACCCAGGGCACTCACACAAGTCAGAAGAGCCACCTTTGGATTCTCACTCCCATCAATATGGAATAAAACACAAAAAATACTTAAGCTGAAAACCCCAGTAAGTACCCTTTTGTTCAAAAGGCTTTACCGTGATGGTATTACGGAAATTTGCAACTGCTTTACTAGACACTAACAAACCTCCCTCCCTCAAACGGTGGCTCCCCCCAGCTGAAATGTGTGCCTCTGCCTCTAGCATGCCCACCAACAGATCCACAGGATTTATTGCCAAACTCCCATATCTTATTCTTTGATGCTCTGAACAGCTGCAGCCTGATTCTAGCACATGCTACAGCACTTGGGGATAATTATTGTCTTTCGCCCCAAAAAATATTTGGTCCCTCGTCCATCCAACACCTCCCTCTGCCTCAACCTCCAGGACCCTCCCAGTTATGCCCCTGCTACTATATTCCCCCTCTTGCACTTAGTACAATGGCAGCTTTTCGCCTCCATATGTCGCCCTGTTTTGGGGCAAAAATTGCTTCATCGCCTTTTGAACGGTCCTCCGTCCTCCCAATCCCTCACTCTGCTCTAACAATTGGGTCCTCTTCACTTGCACCCCTATTCCCCACCTCTCCCTACATTATGTGCTTGATATTTTCTATCTGGTATGCCTACCCTTTCCCTAACATTTCCCACTACAAAATGCACAGTTTTTGGGCTTGGATCCAGCACAAGTTCCTTATCAACAACTCCTTGTAGTTCTATGTTCAATGTATATTATCTGCAAATGTGCATTTTTACTATAATAGCAGCTATTTTTACTGTTTGTACTATTGTAACTTGTCTTTCTGTATTATTACTGTAGGACCGCAGGTCCACCTTGTAAATGAGCTTGCTCAATGGTGCCCTCCTGGTTAAATAAAGATATTGATTGACTGATTGACTGATTGATTGATACATATCCCCATCCTAGCAAGGTCCACCCTCCTAAAATTCATGACCTTTGCTTGTGTCTGACTTGACTGTGACCCTGCACTAATGTTGAACCACACTGTGTGGTGGTCACTGGACTCCAGTTGCCCTTCCACCCTGACTTCGTGATTCTGTCTCCACTGGTCAGTACTAGGTCCAGAATTGCCTTGTCCCTGGTGGGTTCAAGCACTAATTGCCTGAGGCCTGCCTCCTGAAGGGATCCAATGGATCTAACCTCAGATCCCTGGATCCGACCTTGGATCATTTGGCATACGACCTCAGATCTGACATTTGACTTCAGTTGGATTTCTGGTTGGATCCAAGGTCAGATACTTGCACTATCTGATGGATGACAACTGGATCCACAACAGCACCATCTGAGCAACATTATCCTCATTTGGATTGCTGTTCCATTGGCTAGCTTAGGGGTGACCCACAGTGCCTCAACCTTCCCCTGCCTACCCTATACTGCAGTAGTTTTTATTCCTTCCCTGACATACAGGCCATCCCTGTCCCTCCTGAACAGAGCATAACAAGGTACATTTACATCCCAGTCATGGTTCATTGTGTACCCTGTCTCTGTTATTACCACTATGTCCAGGTCAGCCTCTGCCATCAAGGCCACCAGATGTGAGATTTTATTTCCCAGACTGTGTGCATTTGTATACATAACCCTTCACGTAGCATTGCTTGATCTCCTTTTATTCTTGTTTATGTCTTCTTTTTTCCACCTCTCAACCCTGGTCACTTTCCTTCACTGCACTCTACCTCTGTTACACTCCTTAGAAAGGGTTCAAGTGTACCTGTCAAGAGGTTGACTTCCTGATCTTCCTTACTGTCTTGTGTAACCTGTTGGGGTGGGCTTCTTGGGTTTCCCTGCTCCCATCTACCCCAGTTAGTTTAAATGCTCACTGGGGAAACATTTAAAGGTTTCATTTAGGACTGCCGTCCCCTTCCTGAATGGATGAAGGCCATTGTATAGTCCTGCATCATTCCAGGTGGGTCCCCAGTCCCAAAAGAAGCCAACACCCATCTACCTGCACCAGCCCTGCAACCAAGTGTTGAAGCCACTGATGCAGCGATTCCTCTGCATCAGCAGGAGGAGATATTGAATTAATGTGTGACTTGGTTTTATTTATATGGGTGAGGGTGGGAGGGTTTTGGTATACATGGGATCGGGGCTTTGGCAGGGGACATGAGTGGTGAGGTGGTGGTACTAAAATGGGTTGGGGGAGGATTTTGTAGTACACGGGATCTGGCTTGTTATTAACTATGTACCTCTTAATTTTTTGTCACTGAAATAAGGGACATAGGCCTCAAAGTGAAGGACAAATCCTTTCATATGAAGATAACTTAGATCGCTTTGGAAAACCATTGCAGGTACTTGATAAAGTTCATTTTTATTCAGCATCTTAGAATATTATGATGTTTTACATTACAGCCTCAATTTGTGTGGACAGTACATTTTCTGTGAGGGAAGGGTGAAGAACAAAGCATTTTTTTAAGGGGCAAAGTGAGGGACATCACTCATAATCAGGAATAGTTGAGAGGTATCAGTCCTTGGGCCAGTCATGTTTAATGTCTTCATTAGTGACATTGCGGTAGGACTAGATGGAAAGATCTGCCTGTTTGCAGATGACACCAAGATCTGCAATAGGGTGGATACTCTGGATGGGGTGGAGAGAATGAGGAGGGACCGGGGAAGAGTGAAAAATTGGCTGAGGTGTGGCAACTGAGGTACAATTCCAAGAAGTACAACATTTGCACCTGGGAAGGGGGAACCCTGATGAGAGATACAGGATGGAGAGGAGTTGCTGACGATCACCAAGGAAGAAAGGGACCTGA
The DNA here is from genome assembly GCA_016271365.2 of Neoceratodus forsteri. Classification (NCBI taxonomy): domain Eukaryota; kingdom Metazoa; phylum Chordata; order Ceratodontiformes; family Ceratodontidae; genus Neoceratodus; species Neoceratodus forsteri. The sequence goes on along the minus strand of JADMNL010000026.1, from coordinate 277,365,636 downwards.
GGGTTATTATTTCTGATGACCTAAAGGTGTCAAAGCAGAGTACAAAGGCTGCAGGGAGATCCAGTGGAATGCTGGGGTGCATAGGCAGAGGTATCACCAGCAGAAGGGGGGCGGTCATGATGCCATTGCACAAAATGCTAGTGAGGCCTCACCTAGAGTATTCTGCAGTTCTGAAGGCTGCACCTTCATAAGGACATTGACAGGGTGGAGACTGACCAGAGAAGGGTGACTAGGATGGTACAGGGCTTGCACCAGAAAACAAATGAGGAGAAACTAAAGGACCTCAATATGTACTAGCTGGAGGAGAGGAAGACTTGGGGGGGGCATGATAGAAACATTCAAGTACCTTAAGGACATAAACAAGGTGTTGGGGGGGAGATATCTTCCAATAAAAGAGATGTACAAGCACGAGGGGGCATGATATGAAATTGGAAGATGGCAGGCTGAGAGGAAATGTAAGGACATTTTTCTTCATTGAGAGGGTGGTGGACACATGGAATAGACTGCCACAGGAGGTGGTGGAGGCAAGCACAGTGGAGGGTTTTAAAGATGCATGGGACAGTCATAAGGGTATCTTAGAGGTGGAATGGTGGGGTGAAAAGCCATTGACCAGTTAGGGTTAGAGGCCACAAACTAGTGTAGGGCTTTCAGGCAAACTTGATGGGCCTGGTGGTCCTTATCTGCTAACAATTTCTATGTTTCTATGTAGGTATGTTAGCTGGCACCTCATTTGGTGGGGTATCTGAAAGCAGTCTGCATCTCCCTGGAAGATAAGTGCAGGTTAGAGTAAGTGAGTGAGTGAGTGAGTGTATGTGATTGGGTGGGGGAGTGTTGGGGTTACTGAAACAGATGAAGCAAAGACAAAACTAATGTCAATAAAGGATTTTATTCAGGTTAAAATATAAATTTTTTAATTGTATATATATACATTTTAGTATTTCTAATTTTACTAATCAAATTGAGGCAAGTACTGCACATTTGCACAATTGATTAGCACTTCAATGCGTAAAACTGCTAATTAGTTTTTGTAGCTTATTTAAAAATTGTCCGAGGCTCCCAGGAGAACTTTGAAACCATAATATTTAGATACAGTTCACCTTATATTTGACATTAGCTCTGCAGTTCTCCAATCAGTTATTTATTACAGACATCATATGCAAGAAAACAAAATATTTGTTCCTTGGGAGTTCATCAGCTCCTGATGCTTATTCCTTACCAGATAACGTAATGCTTTGCTTGTGACATAACAATTACTCCCTTGACAACAGACTGTGATGTCACAACAGAGAATTAGGACCTCAATTTGGGAATTAACTGCAGGGGCAAACAAACTCTGGGATGAAAATCCTGTTTTTGTGAAGAGTTCCTGAGTAATAAATAAGATGTAGGAGAAATCTATGAAAGATATCTAACATGCAAGCTGAATTGTGTCTAAATTTTAGGTTTTCTAAAGTTTTACCAGATGCATCAGTGGCTCTTTAATACTTTTATTTGTTTATTTTATTCTTTGGTAACTGAGTAAGGCCTACCAGGCATAGGTACCTGTTTTCAGGGGCAACCTGGGAGCACTGGGTTGGTTAAGCAACTTGCTCAGAGTCACACAGTATGCAAGTGGAGGCTGTGGGAATCAAACCCAGGTCTGTCTGCTGTATACTGTATATCAAGGTCTTTTATAGCTTGTTACTCTAACCTCTAGGCTATACTGCTAGCCCACTGACAGTCACACAGTATGCAAGTGGAGGCTACCCTGCAGTGGTAGAAAAAAAATAATAATATAAACATAAAGGCAATGAACAGTGTTTTTACATTCACTTGCGTGCATGCGTAAGGAACGTATTGGGAGAGTAGCACACTTGGAGGTGTGCCTTTCCCACCCAATGCACTGCTCACTTGAGCAGGCGTAGTCCTGCACCAATGGGTGCAGAGCCCAGTATGACAGCGTGTTCTCTGCTTCAAAGGAAAGCACCGCCATACTGGAGCGCCACCCCCTCGCATCATCGCTACCTTCCCCGCGCACGTCCGCCACGCCGCCCCCAAAGCTTGAGGTACACACGCTGGGAGCCCACCCCAGCGTGCAACATTGTTTGCTGACGGGGTGCCCAATCCTCGGCCGCTCCACGACCCGTCCCAAAGCCATACTGCTACCACGCTGGGAGCCCACCCCAACGTGGCAAACCTTTGCTGTTGTTTTGCCGACGGGGTGCCCAATCCCCGCCGGCCTCGCCCTCCGTGTGTTTGCCGACAGGGTGCCCAATCCTCGTCAGCCTCGGCCACCCCACACATCTTCTGCCATGCTGGGAGCCCACCCAACTTGGAAAATGTCCCACGTCGTTCTTTTTTTTTTTACCTGTAAAATAAGCGGTCCCATGAAGCGTGTCTAGCCCCCTCCCACAACCCGCACCCACCCACTGCGCACCCAGCCTCCTCACACCCCCCATACTTACCCCTGACTCCGGCGGCGATCTTGGTGGACCGGGAACACGTCTGCACTCTTCAAAGGCGACATGAACTGAGGAAATGCCGGTAAGCTGCATAATGGTCTAGATGAGGGGTTTCAACTTTGTGCATATCTCGGTGTTTTTGGAATTTTTGCAAATTTTCAACATGGGTTTTGGGACCCTTCTCGCGAATGATATCACTATTGGCGTTATTCGGCCGAAGGGTGATTTTGCAGGCACTGCACATTCACTGCGTGAAATCACCTTTGACCACAAATAACACCATGACAGTGACATCGATATGAAAGTCCCAAAACACCATATTAGTTGGTACTAAAACAAAAAAAAATATTCGACTTCTGGCGTGCATTCGCGGTTCTACACAGGCTACCGTAAGTTTGCGATTTTCAATATTTTCACTCCAGATTTTCAACATTGCCATTTTATCACACCTTCTTATGAGCTGTACAGCTGTCATTTTTCACATCTCACCCAAAATGTGTTTCCGCCCATGTAGCGCACAATGGCGCAGTCAGTGTGCAAAATCAATGTATGGAACACATTAAGAAAATCACAGTGACATGGTTCATGAGCACAGGTCTTAAAATGGCTATGTTGAAAATTTGGTGAAAAAATTCCTAAAAATGACTGTTTTACGAGCGTGCATTGTGCAGTTCCTACGCACGCTCATATGTTTGCGAATTTTCAATATTTGTACTCCAGATTTTCAACATTGCCATTTTACCATACCTCCTCATGAGCAGTATAGCTGTCATTTTTCACATCTTGCCCAAAATGTGTTTCTGACCATGTAGCACACAATGGCGCAGTCGGTGTGCGAACTCAATGTATGGGACACATTAAGAAAATCACAGTGACACTGATCATGAGCAGAGGTCTTAAAATGGCTGTGCTGAAAATTTGGTGAAAAAATTCTAAAATGACTGTTTTATGAGTCTGCTGCTATGCAGTTCCACGCATGCTTTTCACCCAGATTTTCAACATTGCCATTTTACCACACCTCCTTATGAGCACTGCAGCTGTCATTTTCACATCTTGCCCAAAACGACTTCCGCCCATGTAGCGCATAATGGCACAGTTGGTGTGAGAACTCAGTGTATGGGAACATTAAGAAAATCACAGTGTCACTGTTCATGAGGAGAGATCTTAAAATGGCTATGTTGAAAATTTGGTAAAACATTCCTGCAAATAACTGTTTTACTACGAGCGCAGCAGTCAGTCTTTAATGACGTCAGAAGTTTGTGAATTTCCAATATTTTCACTCCAGATTTTCAACATTGCCATTTTACCACACCTCCTTATGAGCAGTACAGCTGTCATTTTTCACATCCTGCCCAAAACGTCTTTCCCCCCATGTAGTGCACAATGGCGCAGTCCGTGTGCGAAATCAATGTATGGGACACAGTAAGAAAATCACAGTGACACTGTTCATTAGCAGAGGTTTTAAAATGGCAATGTTGAAAATTTGGTGAAAAAATTCCTAAAAATGACTGTTTTACGAGCGTGCGTTGCACAGTTCCCACGCACGCTCGTAGGTTTGCGAATTTTCAATATTTCCACTCCAGATTTTCAACATTGGCATTTTACCACACTTCCTTATGAGCAGTACAGTTGTCATTTTTCACATCCTGCCCAAAACATGTTTCCGCCTATGTAGTGCACAATGGGGGTAACAAACAGGTCATCCTGACAATTTATTGTGCAAATACCAGCAATCTCACAGGGCATTAGGGTAAAGCACCACACATGCCAAACACCACTGCAAATACCTGCAAGCTAACGTTCTGCATTGACAAATGCTTGTTGGTTCTAGACATGCACAACTCCTTGAAAATACACACACACACACACACACACACACACACACACACACACACTGTTGCAACAGTTGTGCTCACATAAAGAGTGTGAGCTTACTGACTTGTCTAACCTGTGTGAGTGGGTTTCTTGGATTTCCCTGCTCCCATCCACAACTCCCCCACCCCAGTTAGTTTAAATGCTCACTGAGGAAGCATTTAAACTTTTTATTTAGGACTGCCATCCCCTCCCTTGACAGATGAAGGCCATGGCTGCTGTACAGGCCAGCATCTTTTCAAGTGGGTCCCCAGTCCCCAAACAAGCTCAAACCCATCTCCCAGCACCAGCCCTTCAACCAAATGTTGAAGCTGCTAATACAAAGATTCATCCTCATCAGCAGGAGGATATATAAAATTAATGTGTGACTTTGGTTTATTTATTTATTTGAATTTTGGTAACCAGGTAAGCCCACTAAGACCATGCAGTCCCTTTTCCAGATGCAACCCGGGGGAAGGTACAGAGGATAAAGGAATGCAGAATATTTAATACAAAGCCATGTGCTAAGGTAAACAGCGCTATACAATACACACAATCTGAGACAAAAATATCATAAAATGGAATACAGAAAATGTGAAACAAACCAATGTACAATGAAGGTAAGTGCTACTCAAGTCACACAAAGTAAAATAGTGGTTTCATATGCACTGAAGAATAGAAGATAAAAAATACTGAGTCGTTTCTTGCACTTAGGACCACTGTAAGTACAGCAGGTATACTAAATAGTGCAGGTCACCTGCACATTATTGTGGTCTGGGTGTAGTATAAGTAGGCTTGTTGAAATGACCAGACAGGAGTACTGAAGTTTATGTGGACTTTTAGGTAAGGCGGGAGCAAGATCCTAGGTCATAGATGTAGATAGTTGTGCAGGGCATGTTTGAAACTAGGGAGGGTAGGGCATGGGACGATAGACAGAGAGAGGGAGTTCCCAGCCCAAAGTGCGGTGTGGGCAAAGGATCTTCTGTTTGTGCAGGTGTGTTGACAGTACAGACAACAGTGTGTGACAGGAGGAGCAGAGGGTCCAGCTAGCAGGTTTTCTTACAACAACATTAAATAGACTTGGAGGAGTGTATAGGTGTGTGAGCTTGTAGACTAGGTAAAGGGAGGAGTACTGGAATTTATGTTCCAGTTGTAGACACCCAAGAGATGCCAGTACAGTGCAATGATGCTGGCAGGGGGCAGCTACTGAGGCAACGTGCTCTGATCCTATGATATGATTGCTTTCATTGGTCCGTAAGAGAGGACTTAAGTGATAGAAATGGGGAAAGCCATAGGAAAGTAGAGGAAGGAGAGAGGCTGTGGTGATTTTCAGGCAAGATACTCTAGATAGTAATGGGTGGAGCCAGTAGAGCAAACCTAGCTTTTGGTGAAGAGTTGTTATGGTTTTGTTGACATGTGCCTCAGAAGAGAGGCTAGGGTCGAGCAGGATATCTTGATATTTAAAAGATTATATCAGTTCTAAGGGTTCGCCGTTGGGAGTGGTAGTAGTGAGTTGAGGTGTGAGTTCAGTTCTGTAGGTGTGTGGGTGGAAGAGTATTGTTTAAGTTTTTTTAGCAGGAGCAAGTTATTTGCAAGGAACCAAGCCTCCAGTTCATGGAAGTCAGAGGTCAAGTGTCGGCTGAGCCAAGAGAAAGTGGTAGAGGGCCTATATAAGATGGCATCATCTACGTAGAGCTGAATGGATGCCCATCCATAGGAACTAGGCAGCTCTTTAATGAATAGTGAGAACAGTAGTGGCCCAAAGATAGAACCCTGGGGAATGCCAAGGGAGATGGGTCTGAAGGGAGATTGGCAGTTGGCCTTTCTAACACTTTGGGAGTGGCCAGTGAGGTCGTTTTGAATCCAGGTAATGGAATGTTGATCAGTCCTCATTGATTTTAATTTTGGTGGAAGCTGATGGTGGTTCACCAAGTCTAAGGCTTTGGTGAGTTCTACAAAGAGGGTCCCAGTTGCCTGGCGATGACTGAAGGTGTGTTGAATGTCTGAGGTGACCTTGATGAGTGAGATTTATGTGATAATGGTGAAAGCCTGAAGGCAATCACCATTATCAAGAAGCCAAAGTGCCGAAAACCAGTTTTGGCACTCTGACTCCCCAGTGCACAGCAAAATGGCGTTGAGGACTTGTTTTTTTAAGCGTTTATGTGGGGAGTTTCTGCACCCCCCCCCCCCATATGTAGGCTTTCACACCTCACCCCCTCACTTAAGGATTCTCAACTCGGGGTATATTGGGGGTGCAAAACATTTAAAAATTGGGCCTGGTGCAACAAAACACACCAGCGCCATGACCAGAACCCAGCACTCTGCCCACCCGGCCGCCAGCACCCACCATGCCATACAGCCAGCTCAGCAACCCACTGTGGCACCACCCCTTACAATCCCTCCTACCCCTCTCTGTGCATGCTCGCCTCCCCACACGTGTACGTATAGTGACATCCCATCTCTATATTCTCCAACCCCCCCATCCAGTTGCCTTACCCTGTCACTAGCCCTGATGACATGCGCTGGGGGGATTGGGTCACCATTTTTGCAGGTACCCAATCGCTGATGCTCATGTCACAGTCTACCAATGATGACAGCAGAGAGAGTGTTGTGATTTTTATTAAACTCATGTTGGCAGGGGGCCAGAAGTTGGCATTGTTCTAGGTACTTATATAACTGGTTGTAAAAAATTCATTTTTGTAGTACTTTAGCAAGCTGACAAAGGATTGAGATGGGCCTCTAAGTTTCTACAGGTGAAGTTGAACCCCCCCTTATGAATAAGGATGACTACAGCTGACTTCCATTTTGTGGGGACTGTTTCCTCAGTGAAGGAACTGTTGATCAGATATCTGACCAGAGTGGCCAATGCAGGGGCTCACCATTTTAAAAACTGGGGCTTGAGAGAGAGTTGTAGCTGGGTGAACCATGCTTCTTGAGGTTATAATAATTTAAGAACCTCTTTGTAGGAAGTTATGTTGATGTGGAAAAGCCCAGTAGTGGTTCTGGGGTGGGGGTGAGGGGGTCAGGTGAGGGGTGGTAGTGTTGGGGCATGCTAAACTGAGATGTGTATGTGCTGAGGTCAGTGGAGAAGTTGTTAAGACCATCAGCTATTGATGACGGGTTTGTTAAAACTTTATCCTTGGCAACTAGTTAGTCAGGAAGGGTGGAGATTTTTCCTTTTAAAGTGGAATTTATTTCGGCTCCAAAGTCCTTGGGATTGCAGAGTTTATCTGTTTGTATTGTGCGATAATATCTCCTCTTTGTATTTGTGACTGTACACCTACAGGTGTTTCTAAGACACCTATAGGAGTGCCAGTCAGAGGGGAGGCCAGTTTTCTTGCATGTTTTCCAGGCAGTGTCACACTCAGATGTATGTTTCTTAATGTCTTTTGTCAGCCTAGGGGCTGGTTTACCTTTGGACCTGTGTCAGGTGAGAGGGACATGACAGTTTATAATGGAAGTAACACAGTTGATTAGATAATCTGGGACCTGGTCAATAGAGGGCAAGGTGTGTATTGGGCACCAGTGGACACCGAGTAGTGAGTTAAGAAAGGAAGATTGATCAAAGGTAGATATGTTGCGTGCTTCAACAATTTTAGGAGGAGGGTTGGGGGTTTTATTTCTCCAAACACAGTAGACAGGTGAGTGGTCATTTATGCTATCTGACAGGACTCCTTTGGTTGTGATTCTGTGTGCACAGTTGGACAAGACCCAATCAATTATGGAATGGTTGCATGTTTTGAGGTTCCTTTTGGTGGGGTCAGCAATGAGCTGATTTAGGTTGGTGTCAGCCAGAGGAGTGGACATTGCTTGTACTGTGGGTCTTCCAGTTTATGTTGAAGTCTTCACACAGGATCATCTCCTGGTGGGGAAGATCAGAGAGAAAGGACACAAGTTGTGGGAGGGCAGCAGTAGCAGTTTTAGGTGGTAAATAGATGCATCTGACTATTAGTTTTTTGCTGCTGCCTACGGTTAGGGAGATAAAGATCAATTCTGCTAATGATGAAGTGGTCAGTAGGGTGATGTCAGTAGCCGCGAGGTCAGACTTGATGTATAAAAAGTACAGCTTGACCTTTCTTACCAACCCTGTCTCACATGAATGTAATATACCCTGGTAAGGCTACTTCATGTGGAAGGATAGAGGGTTTTAGCCAAGTTTCTGTGATTCCAAGCACAGCCGGTTTTAGGGTGCAGACCCGTGCCTTGAGTTCTGCCATTTTAAGTCACAGACTTTGGTTGTTTAGGTGTACTATTTTGAGACCTTTGGAGTTACACTGGTTTGTAGCGTGGGAGGTTTGGGAGAGATGGAAGTGGGCTGTGGGTCCCAGATTGGGCTCCACTTCACCAGCTAGTAGAAGGCAAGAGAATAAGTGGAGCAGCATGCTTACAGGTGTAATTAGTGTGGGAGTTAACAATTTCCAAGCTTTGAGGGTAGGCACAGATAGGTTGTCCTGTAGCCAATGCCCTAGGTCGACAACATCTTGTTTAGAAAGGTAAGGAAGAGTATGGAGGTGCTGCAAGGAGACTTGGGTAATAACCTGTGGTGGGCTGCAGGGGAAAAAAACACAGTGACCATTGTAGTGCTCCCAGTTACAGGAGGATAAGATGAGGTCACAGGATATGAAGAGGGAGATGTATAGGAGAGCACAGAAGCATCCAAATGGTTTCATACTTTTGGGTGGAATAAGAGTTGATTGGGGGGGGCAGGAGAATTCAAGAGTGAGGTGTAAAGGTTGGACAAATGTCCAAGCTACGTACAGTAAGGAGAGGGGTTTAACCTATATCATAGGCTATAGATAAGGTAAAAGTAATTACCTTTATGAGAGACAGTGTGAAGAACTGACTCGGCCCTCTAGTGGTAGCTGGCTATAAGAAGATACAAGGCAAAGTGGTCAGAAAGAAAAAAAACAGTCCTGTTTCTCTTCCTTGGCTAAATGTGAACTGTAAAGCTAATTAGAGGGGTGGGTTAAACTGGTGGGGGTGTCCCGGTTAAGAAGCCTATTTAAAGATTCAGGGGAAGGGTGGGCAGGAAAAAATTCAAGCACTACAGCACATCCCAGGTTCGGTTAAGGTAGAGGAGCTGCAACGATAGACAGGCCAAGAAATGCTCAAGTCATGTGCGCAATCCAGTAGAAAAAGCAGTCAGCAGGGTGCTATTCCAGAAGCTGATTGGAGCATTAATCAAATGCTGCAAATGGGAAGTGCCAGTTTTAAACCTGTGAGTGGAATCAGCGTATCTTGCTTTGGGGGTCAAAGGGCAGGCGGGCAGTGGCACTGGCTCTAGTTCAAGCTGCACCAAAGTGATGGTCAAGGAATCTGCAGAGGAGAAGGAGAGAAATGATTAATTTATTTGCTAATTGTCAGAGGAGGGTTGTAGAAGGGTGGAGGGACAGGCAGGAGACAGAGAGGCCGCAGGGGTTCAGCAAAGGAGACAGAAGTGTGCGGGTTAAGTGAAGGGAGGGGTTTCCTGCAGAGAATGAGGGGAGAGAAGCAGTAGAGGGTGGGGGAGAGCTTGCTTAGGGGAGTTGTTTGGGGAGATTACAAAAGAGAAAGATGGGTTTAGGGCAGTGGGAAGGAAGAAGAAAAGATCACAGAAACATCAGAGAGGCAGCTAGAATACAGTAGGGCAGCAGAGACAGATCAAGTAAAAGGAATCAGAAATTAGTTAAAAAGTAATACAGTGGTCCAAAGTTTACAGTAAAAATTGGGCAGAGAACTTGCAAGTGGGCTGTCAGTAATTAACAAAACTACCAGGCTATTAAATTACAATTACAATTACAATTACAGTTACAATTACAGTCAGCTAGATTAACAATAAAGAAATTTTAACAGCAGTGTTTTGAGAAAAATTCACGTAGCACAACAGATCCCAGGTTCGGTTAAGGTAGAGGAGCTGTAGTCATAGACAGGCTCAGAAAAGTTCAAGTCCTGTGTACAATCCAGTGTATATATAGCATTTGGCTCTATTCCAGCGGCTGATTGGAGCATGAATCAAACGATGCAGATGGGAAGCGCTAATTTTACCATAAGGGTGGGAGCTCGGAGAGTTTTGGCATATATGAGATCAGAGCTTTGGCAGGGGACATAAGTATTGAGATGATTGTACTAAAATGGGTGGGAAGAGGATTTTGTAGTACATGGGATCTGGGCTATTATGAACTGGCATACCTGTTAAAGTTTTGTCACTGAAATAAGGGACATAGGCCTGAAAGTGAGGAACAAATCTTTACATATGAAGATAAATGCTCAGAACACTTTGGAAAACCATTGCAGGTACTTAAATCAAGTTTTTTTTTATTCAGCATCTTAGAATATTATGATATTTTACATTACAGCCTGAATTTGTGTGGACAGTACATTTTCTGTGAAGGAGGAATGATGGACAAAGCAATTTTAAGGGTAACGTTAGCGACATCCCTCATAATCAGGAACAGCTGAGAGGTATGTTAGGTGACACATCATTTGGTGGGGTATCTGAAAGCAGTCTGCATCTCCCTGGAAGATAAGTACAGGTAAGAGCGAGTGAGTGAGTGCGTGAGTGAGTAAGTGAGTGAAAGTGAGTGTGTTGGGGGGAGGTTACTGAAACACATGAAGCAAAGACAGAGCTAATGTCAATAAAGGATTTTATTTGGATAAAAATATTTTTCCTTTTAAAATTGTGTATGTACATTTTAACATTTTTAATTTTGCTAGTCAAATTGGGGCTAGTACACATTTTCACAACTGATTAGCATTTCAACATACAAAACTGGTAATTAAGTTTTTTGCAGCTTATTTAAAGAGCATCCGAGGCTTCCAGTAGAACTTTGAAAACCATAATATTTAGATACAATTCACTACATATTTGACATTAGTTCTGCAGGTCTCCTTTTAATTATTTATTACTGAGGTCATATGAAGGAAAACAGGATCTTTGTCAATTGGGAGTTCATCAGCTCCTATTGCTTATTCCCCACCCTACCAGGTAGTAAAATGCTCTGCTTGTGAAATAACAATTACTCCCTTGACAACAGACTGTGATGTCACAACAGAGCATCAGGACCTCAATTTGGGAATTAAAAGGTAGGATCAAACTCAGGAATGAAGATCCTGATTTTGTGAAAAGTTCCTGAGTAATAAATAAAATGTAGGAGAAACTGATGAAAGATATCTAACATACAAGCTGAATTGAGTCTAAATTTTAGGTTTTCTCTTTTTTTCCCATTGAGATGTTTATACCTCCCTGGAGCCCTGGCAGGTGGCTATGGCCTTCCTAGCAGAGGGACTCTCTCTCTCTCTTTCCAGTCCCGCCACTCCTGTGCTTTGCTGATCCCTAGTGATTCCCCCATGGATTGACCCCTGTGGAGGAGCCAGGAAGGGGGGAACTGGCTTCCCCCAGAGACCTAATCCCGAATCTTCCCCTCCCCTACCGACGTAAAGATGTCAGAGCAAGTCTCCCAACCCATGCTGCCCTCCAGCCACTGCCAGAGGACTGTCAATGAGTGGGATGACTAACCTCCCTCCCCCCAAGAGAGGAAAGCAATCCTCTGAATGCTTGTTCCTCTCTCTCCCTTGATGACCCCAGGCAGCCTGAGCTCATTCCCGAACCCGGGTCACTAGCATGGTGCAAGATGTGGCTACTAGCACCTCAACATCCAGTGCCACCAGGCTGGCCAAATATTAGGTTTTCTAAAGTTTTACCAGATGCATCAGTGGCTCTTTAATACCCTGCAGTAGTAGGAAAAAACTGTAAACATAAAATCAGTGAATGGTGTTTTTTATTCTAGTCATACACAGCTCCTCGAAAATATACACAATTTATGGAGTGGTCTCAGTTATATACTTGGGTATTCAGTGTTACATATGAGGTCTTTACTTGTTTAAACTGTGTACTCTTTGACCCAGAAGCACTATCAACATACGGGGGGACATTTTTTAGCCTTTCCACAGAGAATTTCATTGAGTTTGCACAGCTGAAATGCAAAATGGCATTTTTACTGGGGCCCTGCTTTTATACAGATTTACAATGTAGTTACCCAGGATAGCTCTGTTAACATGCAGTATCCCATTTTCACTGAGAGAGTGGAGGAATTTAAAAGACTGTACCAAAAAATCCATTTCCCACACTTACAAGCAGCTCTAGCCTCCTACCTCTGACACTCCTTTCCTAATTAATTACCTTCATCCACCACACCTGCCATGAAGGACTTTGTTCCCTCCCCCCAGCCTTACTAGTGCATGAGGGCCCATCTCATTCTAGCCAAAGGCACACAAAATATGCTTGTTAGGCTGTTTCTAAGGTTTTGCAAAATACGCTGGTTAGACTGCTCCTCCCTTTACCTCCTCTCTCCCACACCCCCCTCACTATTTTCCTTGGCCTCTCCCTTCCCAACTCTCCAAAGACTCAATCCCTCTTCCCCTTCCGCCTAACTATCTAATCTACTAACAACAAAGCCTACATCTGGCAGCACTGAGCTCTGTTACTTTCTCTGTAAACCATTCTCTTCTTTCACAATCTCACTAGTTAGCACTTTTAGTATGCCATACTCTAACCCTTCAATGTCCCTGCTCATTATACTACATGTCTATATAAAAGTTTTTAATTTTGTAACTGTGTGTAACTATAGTATGTACTGTGAACCTTGCTTATGCTGTTTTGCAATCTGATTAATTATGACCTTACTAGGTATTGTACTGTATGCTCTGCTATGACATGAAACCTTTATAAATGAGCTTCTAGCTTAATTGTTTCCAAATCAATAAGCATGAAACACATTGCCTTTATGTGTCAGAAATGCTGAAATAAGCCCTAGAAGTTTCAATACAACTGAAGATAAACTACCAGGCTATTCAAGGGATAACACTTCTCCCCAGTTCGGTAACCAGACCAGTGGGGAAATGGACATGAGAGCAATAAATGAAAGTTATGTACTGAGACAGACAGAAAGCAAGTCAACCTGTTGAACAGCAGGTATAGAATTTCCATAGTAAAACAGAATGATTCACACAGCTTCATTAACTTTAATATCATGCTCTGTTTCATGGCTTCACTTTTTCAAGAGTAAATTTCTATATGAAAGAGCCCTTGTTTTAAGAAAAAAAAAATTAAAATTGTGGAACTCAGTCAGGCACAGTTATTGAAGGGGATCTATAAATGGCTTACAATGAACTGATAGTTGAAGAATCTAATTGGAACTCACAGTCCATCAATGAACTATGAACATATGAATATACAAAATTGCCAGCAGAAACAGGCCACATAGTCAATTAAGTTTGCTCAAGTGTGCAGCTAGCCCCTCTTCTTGCAGCTGCCCCTCCTGCCTCATCACAGTATCCCTTCCCCTTCCCCTGTCCCAGACCCTCTTGAAACTGCCCACTGTCTTACAAGACACCAGCTCTTCTGGTAAGGTGTTTCACTTGCCCACCACCCTGTCTGTGAAAAAATGGCTCCTTACCTCCCTCCTAAATCTTCCTCCCTCCAATCTCAGTCCATGTCCTCTCATGTCCCTTCCCCTTCTTAGTAGGAAAATCCCCATCTATGTTTGTCTTTTATATCCCTTTCAGGTACTTAAAGGTCTCTATCATATCCCCCATATCCCTTCTCTCCTCCAATGAATGCATCTTTAGCTCCCCCAATCTCTCTTCGTAGAGGTATATAGTGCAATCCAGTGCTGGCAGGGCAGAGACAACCAGACCACTGCAATAAATTCAGAGAACGGGGAGAGTTTTGAGTAATGTCCAGTCTGAATCACTCAGGGGAAGAACACGATCATTTAATCCTGTCAGTCCTCTCTCTCTCTCTCTCTCTCTCTCCTGTCTCTTGCCTAGTAATCCCAAAACACCTGCAGGGCTCTGCCCATGCAGCAGTAAAAAGACAGGCTAGACAATTGTTTCAGTCTTAGCAGGCAGAACTGTTTAGTCAGTGTTTTGTGTGATTTTTTTCATGATTTCTGTGGTTTCTTATTGTAACTGCCCAGTCCCCTCAGGTTACTAGAATCCAATCAGGTTAGCCCTAGGAAGGTAGTGGGCAGCTGTGTAAGTAGCTTATTAGGAGCTCTTTACAGATGACATCATTGTTTACTCAACTAGGCTGAGCAGAGAATGGATTAAGTCATTTAGAATTCTCACTGCAGCATAAACCAAGTAAGCAATAAGATATGGATGGGTGTTGGTACTACTGAGATACCCGCACACTCAGAGGCGTAGTTAGGCACAAGACCATGGGTTAAGTGCCTTCAGCCTCTGGCTGTGCAGGTATCTCAGTACTACCAACACCCAGCCATGTATTATTGCTTATAGAAAAGGGTCCCATAGGCAACTTTGAAAAAAGAACATTCTAAAAGTTTTCAAAGCCACAAACAAAAAAAATATTAAAATGATGCTAAATAATGTAAAATAGTCCTTCCACAGATGTTTTTCACCTGCCAGTCATCTGTCTTTCTTCACACTCAATACATTGTGTGATTGTTTACCATGGAATAGAAGAATTCAAAGCTCTGCATTATTCCAGCAAAAGAATGCCCCCGCCACACACACACACACACACACACACACACATGCATGCGCTCACACTCACACACATACACAGAATGGTAACATGAAATACATGAATTCAACATTCTCTAGAGCTCAGCTGGCATACAAACAAAGACACACACACACACAGGCCTGAAGTGGAGCCAGAACCTCAGTTTCATCTCTTGCCAGGTAAGGAGCAAGGAGTTCTCTGACAAAGTGGTAGGGATTGGGGGGTCATGGTCATCAAAGAAACACCAGCAATGGAAACTCTGAATTGTACTTGATTTTTTAAATATGTTTGTGTATATATGTGTGTGTGTGTGTGTGTGTGTGTGTGTGTGTGTGTGTAAGGAGGCTCATTAGTGTAAATAACATTAAATTATTTACTTACTTTATTTAATTTAATAGACTTATTTTTAGGGTCCAGTTGAAGCTTTTTATATATGAGTAAAGGCTACAGCCATGTTTGTGATGGAAACTAGGAAATAGGTGGCTTATGAATTCTGTGAGTTGTCCTGCTTAGCAGGAACTTGATTTAGCCAGTGGTGGCACTCTCTTAATACAATGGTTAGAACCAAGTCTCAGCCAATAGGACACAGATATTTCTTTGACCATTTTATATTTTGGAATAAGCTGCTCTGGGGAGGTTTAGAATGTTTAGACTGGAGTCAGTCAGTCTGTAGTCAGCAATAGCGTGAGGTGGAGCTCTGAACTAGCAGCAGGAATCAGAGTGTGGGGGTGTCTGTCATTCTCCTGTGAGATTGGGTGAAGGACCCCGGGCAGTTTCTCACCCTAGTTTGTGAGACCTTTAAGTACCAGAAGAAGTGGTGGAGACTGTTTGTCTGCAAGGCCCCAGTGGCTCATTTTCTACTGAAATTGTAGTTTGGACTATGTTTCAGTGGGATCTAAGGGTTACTCTCCTGAAGAGTTTTAGCTGCCCAGAAGGAAGGGTGGCTCTGTTGAAGCTATGGCAAAGCTTCCTGTGAAGGGAAGAGGATGTTTTCCTTCTTGCTTTCCGTGTCTGTATCAAAAAACAAACAAAGCCATAAATACAGATTTATGGGACTGTTCTTGGGAGTTGGTCTGAGGTGTATGCGTCCAGAGATAAGGCTAGAGTGCACCTGTCAGGGCCCCTGTTTCACCACAAACAAGTGCCGAATGTTTCAAGTTTCAAGTTTAAAATTCAGGAGTCCTTTAGCATTTCAAAGGGAAATGGAGGATCCATTTTGGTGTAAACCAGAAGGAATGGCAGTGACTGGGCATGGGGTAGGGTGGGGCATAATCCCAGTTTGATTCCTCAGGCAGGGCTAACTGGTTCATGTATAGGCACCAAGTTAAACTGGGCATGTTAACAAAGTCATCTCTCCAGGGGAAATGTGTTTAAGTGTGTGGCAGCAACCACAGTATACACTTGTGTTGGAAAAGTAAAGTCCAGAGATTCCTAGAACAGATGGATGGACATTTCAAAATGTGTATGAGGAAAAGTTGTTCTAAAGTGCCCAAACAGTTTGTTGTTCTGAAAAGAAAAAGACTTGATCCTGCATTTGCAGTACAAAACACGGGGGACCACCCTGTTTCACATGTGTTACAATCTTGTGTGGATAAAAGTCATATTGTACAATCCCAATTTCCAGTAGTGGACAGTGCCTTTATTCTTCCAGTCTGAATTTTTATGGAGACCCCACAAACGTTAGACCTAGTGTAGTCCTAACACCTCTCTCATAGAACCTGAAGTAAATATAACTATTATTTTATGCCCTAAACCCCAACCCCTTTAGACTGCCAAGCCAGGTATTCACCTCAGAGCTAGGGGTGATGTCTATTGTTTTGCCAACTTGTGGCCTGTTGCCTTATCTGTGGTACAAGTCAGAGGGGTCCCAGTCTGCACTTGGCCGGGGCATGTGTAGCATTATTTTAGTTCCGTAGAACAGTTAGATATGTTTTACTGAGTTATTTTTGCCACTGCAGTTTGGGTATCTTGATTTCATTTTTCTTTATTGATAGAAATTAGCTTTTTGTTTTGTGTACACAGCGATGTTTTTGTAATTACCTGATCTGTTGCCTCTTGCATGTGTCCCCTCAGTCCCTGAAATCCCTGTCATGTATTGTTTCTGTAAAAAAAGGAAAACATCTGGTGGCGGTGTGGGTGCTGCTGGTGCTTCTGGTTCAGGATGAGCTTGAACTTCAACAAAGGGCACTGCTGTTTCCACAGGGTGTGCCTGTTACTCCAGCATGGCATGGTAACTTCCCTTCCACCTTCCACAATCCTCTGCTGGCATGGGCATGCCACCCCCTCCACCACCCAGACTCTATGCCTCCTTCTGCTTTTTCTCACACTCAGCCCAGTGATTTGCTGTGAGATGGGTCCTCTAGCCCCTAGTACCCATGTGGATCCTCTGCTTGCCCCAGTGGGAACATTTATTGCATAAGTTGAAGTGACCACACTGTGGCCACTAGGGTCACAGGTAAAAAAAGACCACACAAGTGGCAAAAACCACACAAGAAAGGAGGTGGGATATGTATAAGTAATACAAAACAAAGTCAATTAGAAATACCAACTGAAAACAGGCATATAAAATCTAAAAATTAAAAAGTGAAAATTCCTACAGGATGACTCTACAACTTTAATAAGCCATAACTCTTCCAATCACTAAAGTTAAGGGACAATCTATGTATATATGAGAAAGGGTCTCAATGAGTACTACAAGTCTAGCACATAATACTCACAGACAAATTCATGGGGTTTGCACAGAAACCACAAAATGACCTCCCAATGTCACCATGGTGCCAAATCCACAATTTAAATGGATAATCATCTAGAATGTAACAGATGCATATTTCTTCTTTGACTACAACCATAACAAGTTTCAGACAAATTTGATAAAAATCGACTGAGTTATTACCTAAAAAAAAAAAGGAGTAGTTGACAGAAGTGGGCAGTGGCATTCATGTTGCTATATTATTCTCTGCAACATCTCTGGTACCCATGATGGTGGGTGCTGGGGGAGACAGCAGCAAGAGGTTAGTCTGAAAGGTAGCAACATCTTTGGCTCAGCAACAGTGGTCAAGAAGGAGGAGGTTGCTGGTATCCCCATGACTGCTGGTGGTGGTGGCACTGAGCCTGATCTGGATAATAGGTCCCCAGTATGAATATGTGGACTTGGGGCCAAACAGCTGGTAGCTCCCTTCTGTGCATTACAGCACATTGGGCACATATACTTAAGGTAGAATAAACTGTACTAAGCCCAACTGCAGTGGTAGCAGTACTCTGAGTATTTACCAGCATGTCACACTGGCAGTGAAGAGTGTAAGTGGATCACAGACATATCACAAAATGTTACAATTGCTCCTCACTGGTATTGATGAGTAGATGCAGCCTGTGGTGGTAACATGGTGGGGGGCACGGGGTCTTCAGGCTGTGAACTGGTGGGGGCAAGGTACTGCTTACCTTATGTCCTTTGTGTATCAGTAGCTTATTTTGACTCAACTTTACTATGGTGTACCCTAAGGAGAAGTTACAGGAAGGCAAGCAAGGAGGAAGGGATCTATGATGCCGGTTTGACAACTGTGTTGTCAAATAACATCACAGCAATAGATTTATGTCAACTGCAAGTTGCAGTTGACAAAAATCTGGCAGGAGATCTCAGTTGTTTCTCAATCGGGGGTCTGTGCCCCCTCCCAGTTAAAGTTATTCCAAATCTGAGTCAGAGTTGATTTGGAGAGGGTGTGCAGGCCAAGAAACAAGTGCCGGGGTCTCGGACGGACCATTACAGTGAACTGTAGATGTTGTCGGCATTGATGTATTCACTGTAATGGTGTCACCATACAGTTGGCATACCATGGGAAGGTAGTATTGGTTGTTGACTTCGATATTCCAGATGTGGAATGGAGCCTACCAGCAGCAGCATCAGCCAGGATCAGATTTATCATGAACTCCCTTCAGGGAGCCTTCCCTAAACAGCTGGTCTTGGAACTCCCACAGCAGGAGGCAATACCAGTCCTGGTGCTCACAAATGGGGACAGTGTAATGGGGATCACAGTGGGGGAGTACATGAGGAACAGTCACCACTGGTCTTGGTTCTATGTGATAATAGCGACTGCACAAAGAAGATTGCTATTAACCCGACTTGGATTATCGCCAAAAACAGTTTTGGAGATATGCAGAATAAGGCTACCAGGAATTGTGCATGCGGGGGCTGTACCCCCCGCATAACCCTAAATAAAGATTCTCAACTCCAGGGGGGTGCATGTCAGGGAGGGGGGCAAATCCCAGCTTAAAAAAAAACAAAGTCCTGCAGCTGCTGGAATCACAAAATGACACACCCGCCCCCAGTCCCAAATATAGGACCTGCTCCATCGGAGCCATGCCCCATCCCACCACACCACATGGCTGGATTGGTGGTAGAAGGTTCCCCATGGGTCACATCCCTGTCCCCCATCCCTCCACATCCTGTCGCCCACCCTCTCTTCCCGTCGGCCATCCTAGCTTCATGGTGGAAGCTGTCGTCATCCCCCTACGGTCGTCCATGATGAAAGCGCCATTATATGGGTCGCTGTTATGACGGTCGCCCATATTTGGTCACCATCATCACATGCTACCCTGGTCTGTGTGGTTTGACATAACTTAAGGGATAGAACCCAGCAGCACAAAAACTATAATCCTAGACTTTAGGAGGGCAGATTTTGGAAGAATGGGGAAGTGCTAGGAAGAGGCATTAAAAGGAATAGGAGGGAATTAGGGGTTGAGAAACAGTGGGCTGCATTCAAAATAGAAATAACAAGGGCAACTCAAATATGTGTTAAACAGGTTAGCAAGGGGAAAAGGAAGAGGAGACCATTATGGTATTCCAAGGAAGTAGTGGAGAAAGTGAAAGAAAAAAGTTCACATTCAAACAATATAAAAAAAATCACAGGCAGACGGGTGCAGAGAGCAGCATCCTGAGAAACAAATGGAGGCAGGGAGGACAATGAGGGAAACCAAAGCACAGACAGAGGAGCATATTGCAAAGTCAGTGGTTAGAGGAGACAAAACCTTTTATAGGTATATAAGTGAAAATAGAAAAGCAAAGGGAGGGACAGCAGAAGTTCAATTGAAGATGGCAACAGAAAGACAGACATACTGAGCAGATAAATCTGTTCAGTCTTTACGGGGGTGGGCTTGGGGGATGGAAATGGATCAAAAGGGAGAGGAGAGGGAAGGAAGCCCATGGAAATGGATATGTCCTTTTCCTATGGAAAGGATCCTAAAGGAACTGGAAGGATTAATTGATAAAGCCATGGGGCCAGATGGGGTTCACCCCAGGGTGCTGAGAGAGAGAGAGCTAAAAGAAGTGGTGTCTGAACTTCTGGCAACCCTGTTTAGCTTGTCACTAGAAACAGGAGTGGTACCCAAAGACCGCAGGATGGCTGATGTAATCCCTCTGTTCAAAGTGGGAACAGACAGGAAGTGGGAAACTACAGACTAGTCAGCCTGACCTCAGTAGTGGGGAAGATCATGGAAGCACTATTGAAGGAAAGGAAAGGAAAGTAGAACACCTACAGGCCAACAGTTTACAAGAGCCAAGGCAGCATGGGTTTACTAGGGGGAGGTCGTGCCAAACTAACCTCAATGAATTTTTCAACTGGGTGACTGGGGAGGTGGATCAGAGGAGGGGGCAGTGGACGTGGCCTACCTGGACTTCGGCAAGGCCTTCGATACAATGCCATATAGAAGGCTATTAAACAAGCAGGGGAAAATGGGAGTGGGAAAGACATTGGTACGGTGGGTGGTAAACTGGCTTGATTGCAGGACACAGAGGGTGGTGGTTAATGGTTGTCACTCTGCCAAGGGGATGGTCACCAGTGGGGTGCCACAGGGGTCAGTACTGGGTCCAGTCCTCTTCAACATCTTTATCAGTGACTTTATAGAAGACCTAGAACTAGGGGACATGGGATGAAACTAGATGAAGGGAGATTCAGAGGGAACATGAGGAAGAATTTCTTCATGGAAAGCGTGGTGGACAAATGGAATGTGCTACAGGAGGAGGTAAGTTGCCCGGTGAACTTTACCTTGTTGTACCCTAAGGAGAAGTTACAGGTGAAATTGTCAGGCAAAGTTACCAATGGTAAATTTCCTATTAAATAGAAAACTGGGAAATTATCCATGGAGGTGAATTTGACAACTTCACTTTAACTTCGCTGCAAAATTCAAAATTTGCTTGCAACATCTCTACTTGGGACCCAACCATAAACTGTAGAGTTTCATTATGAGCCTTCAGTATTGTACAGTGTAAAAGGCCCTATTGAAGCTGAAGTAGGCCACATCCATTTCCCACTCTGATCTATTTTCTTGGCCACCCAGATGAGGAAATCAATCAGGTTTGTCTGACAGGACCTTCCCCCATGAATCCATGCTGCCTCAGGTCTTATAACCCACTGGATTCAGAATACTCCAAAAGCCTTTATTTTAAAAGCATCTCTGTTTACTTCCCCACCACTGACATCAGACTTACAAGCCTAAAGTTGCGAGCCTTCTCCCTCCTGCTTTTATGAAGCAGGACTACAGTTGCCCTCCTTCAGCCCTTTGGAACCACTCCTGTTTCCAGTGTGTTGTTGAAAATGGCTGGCAGATGTGTAGCCAGTAGATCCTTGAGTTCCCTCAGCACCCTTGGGTGTACCCTGTCTAGCCTCATAGCTTTTTTTTTACTTTCCTCCATTAATTGTCTTGTGTCAACCTCCCTCCACCCAGTGTACCTATGACTTTTATGTGGTCCATCCCCCTCCCCTTCCCTTCCACTGTGAAGACTTAGCATAAGTACCCATTCAGGATATCTGCTTTTTCCTGATCTTCCTCTGCACAGTCTTTCCCTGCCCTTCTTAATCTCACAATCCCTCACCTTATCTTCCTAGTGTCACTTATGTAACTAAAACAGGCCTTGTCCCCTTTCATTACCCCTTGGCTATTCTTTCCTCAGTTTGTGCCTTTGCGCTCCTCACTGCTTTCTTTGCTTCCCTCTGCTTCTCCTGGTACACCTCCGTATCATCTTCCCTCTGCATCTCTTTGTACTTCCAGAATTATACCCTTTTAGCCTTAACCTTTACAGTCACTTCCCTTGAGAACCATAGTTGCCTCTTTTTCCTCCTGGCCTGCTGCCTTCTTTCACACAGAGGTTTGTTGCCTTCACCAGGACATCCCTTAATTTTACTCACTGTTCCTCCATCTAATCCAGACATTCCTCACCTGTTAGGGTGTCTCTGAGGCATTCATGTATTTTTGTTAACTCTGCCCTCCTGACATCTTGAGGGCCTCATCACTGTGTGGTTTGCTTCTAATGCCTTCCTTATGTTAAACACAACTTAACAGTGATCGCTGGTCCCCAGGTGGTATTTAACCTTGACAGCTGCATTATTGTCTCTGATTGTGAGCACCAGGTTCAGCACTGTCCCATCACAAGAGGGGTCCCAGAGTAGTTGCCTCAGAAATGCCCTCTACAGGGAGTCTTGAATGTCCCTGCTTCTAGCTGAGGCCAATGCTGGGAGGCTCCAATCTACATCTAGTAGACTGAAGTCCCACATCTCCCCTTTTTTTTGGCATTCTGCTGATCACTGCCTCCAGTGTCCTATTCAGTTCCTCTTCCTGTGTTGGATGCCTATATGTCATCCTAGTGTGAAGAGTAGCTTTGACTCCAGTCTCCAGGGTGACACACAGTATCTCCAGCCCCTCCTTTGCCAACTGGTTCCTTTGTGTTTCCATTGCTTTGATATCCTCCCTTACATACAGTACAGCAGAACCCCTCCACCCTTCCTCCCCTTGCTATTCTTCCTGAACTGATTGAGGCCTAGTATGGCCCTGTCATGGATGCCTGGCACCATGACTCAGTAATGGCTACCATATCAAGGTCTGCCTCCAGCATGATGGCCTCTTGGTCTGGTTTTTGTTTCCAGGACTGCCTGCATTTGTACCCTCCATACCTTGCTCCCACACTGCCTGCAAACCCACTTCATCCCCTTGTGCCCTGCCCCATTTTCCCCTCTCTCTTTTTGCAACTTTTGTTCCAGTTCCCAGAGTCCTCTTCCTCACTGCTGTTCCCATTATCCTGTTCCCTGGTGGATTCTCCTCCCCTTGCGTCCTCCCTTCCTGCTGCTGCGGTGTGGGATAGGGTTGCCAACACTATTTAAAATGGGTATGCCGTCACTACAGTGACAACTTTATCGCAACTGACACTACAGCAACAACAGTGACAGGTTGCTGTAGTGGCGGCGCGGGAACCCGGCACTATTTTCTGAGGGTATTGCACCCCCCAAAGCAACTCCAACTCAGAGTTGATTCATTTAGTAGTGGGACAGAGCCCCCACATAGGGTTCAGGGGTGCAAGGGGTGCCAAAGCCCCCAAAAAGCACGGTCTGGTGTCCCTTTGTGCCAACCACAAATGCAGTCAACATAAAGGAGTCACTATAACACTGGTTAACAACTGCATTGTCAACTGACTGACATAGATATTGTAAAAAGTAAGGGACTGTTTACTTTGCCCCCCCACCGCACCCCATCTCAGGCCAACATCATGGAAAGGTATTGATTTTTTCAGATATGGCGACCCAAATAATGATCTATTTTCTTAGACAATTTTAAAATGTATGCAATCTGAGGTTTCCAAAAAGTTCAGGACCCCAGCCTCACACTCTCTGGACTTATCTGTAGTTGCATTGGACTACAGGGAGCAGGGATGGAGTTTTCCTGTTGAAATTGTCTGTGTACATGTCACGGTTGTGTTTGTCGGCTTCTGTCCCTACTAAAATCTGTCTGTAAAGTTACTAAACTGAACTTGGCAACCCTATGCTCCTAACTTTAGTGCTTTGTTGCTTTAAACCAGGCATTGTTTAATTTTGCAGCCTTCAACAGGAAAGCTCCACACTCCTGCTGCCTGTAAAATCAATGCTTTAAAAGTGAACTCTTGTCACTTAATGGGTAATTTCCAAAGCACTGAAAAATGTAATTCCATGGACCACAAATTTGTTAGCTATTTGGGCATCAACTTGAATACAGACATGTCCAATTTTATTACTCCAACTACATGAAGCTACTTCAGGAAAGCAAACTGGACAACAACCAATGGGCAGTCCATCCACTGCCTCTTAGTGACTGAATTGAAATGGCTTGAGTGAATGTTTTATCCAGCTTATTGTTTCTGTTTTGTATACTGTCACTTGCCATCCTGGGTCACTTCCTGAAGGAGCTGCAGAAAAGTACAAAACACTTTAGATACTGGTATATGGATGGGATAATGGTAAGCTGAGGATTTACAGTCCGGTGCAAAAATCTGCAGAGGCTGGGGAGCTGAACTTTTTCACAGTGATGCATGCTGTATAAACAGATGAATAAAATATAACATGATCAAGAACAAGTCAGCACTACTAGGTAGCTCGTCGTGTCCTCATCCTACTTTAAGCCAGCGCTGCAACCAGGAGGATGCTCTGGATGAGATGGAGGTGGAGGATGCTGTGAATCCCTCTCTCTCCCTGCTGTGGCATAGTCCATACAGAATCTGATTGGGACTGGCATGGCACAGCAATGAGAGTTTCCCAGAGCTGTTTCTTAAAGCACCATTCATCGTGTTTTAAAGATAGCATAGCATTTTCTCCTTCGGCCAGTCTCATGAACAGCACTCAACTCTGAATCAGCACTTCACGGTGTCAGCACCTTGCTCTCTGCTGCACGGTCCATGCAACAGCCAGTTTTTATTTATTTATTTATGTCTTTGGTAACCGGGTAGGTGCACTGATCCAAAGGACCATTTTCAGGCACAACCTAGGCCACAGGGTGGCGTCAACAAGAAAATCAGATAGATGAACAATACATACAGGTTCACAGAAAACAATACACACTCCGAGCATGAGGAGTGAGGAAAACAAGAGAATATACAAATGTACAGTTGACATTCTTTGTTACAACAGTGTGCAAGTGTATGACATTCTATAGGATCAAAACAAGTGTGCAAGTGCACAAATTTACAGTTGGTTGCACTAGGCCCTGGCTAGTTGTAGAGTATTAATTGCAGTTGCATGTGGTCGCAGAAAGGAGCCAGTTTCGGAGGGTGGGTTTGAAAGACAGGTGAGAGGGAGATAGCCTGACTGATGGAGGGAGACGGTTCTAGAGAGTAAGAGCAGAGACAGAGAAGGCTTTGCTGCCCATGACTGTAGAGGTGTGAGGAATTACAAGTTTGGGAATGGAGGAGTCCCTCAGGTTTTGGGGGGCCACCCAATGGGCCAGGAGGGTGGAATAGGGTGACTTGTGAGAGTTCCTGAGTGAGCAGTCTACCAAATTACCCATAGCGAGGTCAAATGTGACCTTGGAGAGGGAGCCAGTTTCCTAGGGACTGGTACAGAGAGCAGTGACGAATGGAGAATGGGGCTAGGAGGACAAAGAGACAGATGGCATTGTAGGTGGGGACTAGTCAGGAGAATAAGGAGGGGGCCATGGTGGAGTTAACAGGTGAGCAACAGTTGAGTAAAGGCAGCATATTGCCTCTGGCGATAGCTAGGTGGGTCTCGGAGGTCAGGAACTGACAGAGGTGGTAAGCAGACCCCAATTTTTGGAGAATTCTCTAGTAATGATGGTGGGTTGCTCATTAAAAGTGAGGGATGGGTCCAGCGTCACACCTAGGTATTTAAAGGTGAGTACATTCTCAAGGGGAAGGTTGGCAGGGGTGGTGATTGATAGTGTTAGAATCCTGCTTCAAGCTACATCCCTCCCTGTCATTTGACATGCGTAACAGGATATTATATAAGCTGAAAAAATTGATTAGCTGTTTTACACAACGAAGTGCTAATCTACTGTAAAAATGCATAGCACATGGCACAGAATGGTTATCAAAATTTAAGAATATATATATAATTTTATTAATTTTGTCTACTGTGCCATAGACTCACTGAAAAAAAAGATTATCAGTCTATTGCTATTGCTATGCATTTTTGGAAATGGTTAGCATTACCTCCTGTTTTGCATAGTGTTTTGCTGTGCTATATCACCTATTTAAAACCCTGTTGTAATGTTGCTGGGGCAAGTGGGAAACTAATTCTGTGGTATAGTGGTAGAAATATAGGATAAAATGCATTTCATATTGATTTCATATGGGATAGGCAATTTTTATGTTGATTGCACACATGCGCAAGAAACATGTTGCGTCAGCTTTCTCCACAAGCAGGTTGTGGAGGAGTGGCACTGTTGTACCCAATGCCCCCACAACCTGCAAAGGCTTGTCCTGCATCCCCCAATGCCGTGGCACACTGCTGCTGACACTAGTTCAGCCAGCGTGCCACAACTTTCTAAAAAATCAGCCGCTGCAATCAGGGGCCGCTTCGTCATTGCAGCCAGCCATCGCTGCAATGAGGGAGCGACCTGTCATTGCAGGGGCGGTATGTAGGATCTCTGATATTGTTCAGAACATGGCGTGTGGGTTGCCGCTGTGTTCACAAACAATTTCTAACCCCCCATGTTTATTTTTCCCGATGGGAGCCCACCCGTAGGCATAATATAACCCCTTTAATTGCTGTGTGCGGCGGGTGCCAATCCTGCATCAGCAGAAAGGAATTCCCCCTCCTTTGTTGTCTGCCAATGGTGGTGCCCAATCCTCGTTGGCAGAAAGGAATCCCCTCCCTTTTGTTGTTTGCCGATGGGGTGTCCAATCCACGTCGGCAGAAATAATCCCCTTTTTAGTTGTTTGCCAACGGGGTGCCTAATCCCCGTTGGCTACAGCTGTCCCCCAGACTCCAGTGGCATTATGGGAGCCCACCCCAGCATGCCACATGCCCCTGTAATGTTGAAAGTGGTCCCGCAATGTTTTCTTCTTTGCTGTACCTGCAGAAGGAAATGTCCTTGTAGTCTCCCCGCCTCCCCCCACAACCTGCGACGCACTCCACTCGCGCACTCCAGCCTCCCTACCCCCACCCCATACTTACTCTCCGGAGTTCAGCGGACGATCTTCGCTGGACCGGGAACACGCCTGCACCTTCAAAGCGGACCATTTAACTGGAGGAAATGCCAGTAAGCTGTATAATGTAATGAACTGGGTTTTTTCAACTTTAGTGCATATTTTTTTATTTAGTTTTTGTTGACCGGGTAAGTGCACTAGACAAATCCTGCCTATTTTCAGGCACGACCCGGGGGAGGGGGCTACAGATGAATGTTAACTGACCTTGAACCAGATTAAACTGTTGGTGGTATTTTTAGTGAATGAGGGAAATTTGGCCAGGACACTGGGGAAATTCCCCTACTCTATTCGATAAGTGCTATGGGATCTTTAACATCCACCTGAACTACCACCAATCCAGGCAGATGGGACCTCGGTTTTAACGTCTCATCTGAAAGAATTTTTTCACCAAATTTTCAACATGGGGTTTTGGGACCCCCCCTCATGAATTCTTGAACTGTCATGGCTTTAATCGGCCCCGGAAGGTGGTTTCATGGTCACTGCATGGAATCACCCTTCGAGGCCGATTAATGAAACGACAGTGCCAGTGTTCATGAGGTGGGCTCTCAAAAAGTCTGTGCTGCAAATTTGGTGGGGAAAAATCCCCAAAACGACTGTTTTACGAACATGCACTGCGCAGTTGCTATGCACGCTCATAACTTCGCAAATTTGCAATATTTTCCCACCAGATTTTCAACATTGGCATTTTGTCACACCTCCTTGTGAGTTGTATAGCTGTCATTGTTCACATCCTGGCCGAAATGTGTTTTCGCACTTCCAGCACAGAATAGCGCAGTCACTGTGGGAAATCAGTGTTCGGGACAGATAAAGAAAATGACAATGATACTGTTCATGAGCAGAGGTCCTAAAATGCCTATATTGAAAATTTGGTAATGATACGCCTTAAAATGACTGTGTTACGATTGTGCATTGAACAGTTGGCACGCACACACGTAACTTCGCAAATTTAAAATATTTTCACTCCAGATTTTCAACATTGCCATTTTCCCAGACCTACTTATGAACAGTACAGCTGTCATTTTTCCCATCCTGGCCGAAATGTGTTTTCGCACTTCTGGTGCAGAATAGAGCGGTCGCTGTGGGAAATCACTGTTCGGGACAGATGAAGAAAATGACAATGATACTGTTCATGAGCAGAGGTCCTAAAATGCCTATGTTGAAAATTTGATGATGATAGCCCATCAATTGACAGTGTTACAAGTGTGCATTGTGCACTTTCCACGCACCCTTGTAACTTCGCAGATTTGTAATATTGTCACACCAGATTTTCAACAGTGGCATTTTTTCACACCTCCTCATAAGCAGTACAGCTTTCATTTTTCACATCCTGACTGAAATGTGTTTTCACAGTTCCGGCACAGAATAACATGGTAACTGCGGGAAACCAGTGTTCGGGACAGATTAAGAAAATGACAGTGGCACTGTTCATGAGCAGAGGTCTTAAAATCCCTATGTTGAAAATTTGGTGATGAAACTCCATAACATGACTGTGTTACAAGCGTGCGTTGAACTGTTTCCACGCACCCTTGTAACTTCGCAAATTTGTAATATTGTCACGCCACATTTTCAACAGTGGCATTTTTTCACACCTCCTTATGAACACTACAGCTGTCATTTTTCACATCCTGGCTAAAATATGTTTTTGCACTCCTGCCAGAGAATAGCATGGTCACTCTGGGAAATCAGTGTTTGGGACAGATTAAGATCAATAAGTGAGAAGAGCGAGTGACCAAGCTCAGCTGAGCTCTGTCGGAACTGCTGCGGATTTGTTTGGGGGCAGACAAAGGCCCCAACACAAGAGCCCAGTACAAAAGGGCAGCCTGTAGCACTGGGAGAAACACAACGAGAGAGTGACTGAGGGAGGGGGAGTGAGCGAACTCACAGAAGTGCTGTCAGGACTGCTGCGTATTTCTTTGTGGGCAGAAAAAGGTGACAATGCAGGCAGGGGCCCAGTACAAAAGGCCATCCTGCACTGGTGAGAGAAACGGTATGAGCGGTGAGTCAGGGAGACTTAGTGAGCTCAATGGAGCTCTATCAGGACTGCTGCGGATTTCTTGGTGGTCAGAAAAAGGCACCAATGCAGGCAGGAGCACTGTAGAAAAGGGCAGCTTGCAGCACCAGGACAAACAGAATGAGCGCATGAGAGGGAGGGAGACTGAGCGACCTCAATGGAGCTCTGTCGGGACAGCTGCAGATTTCTTTGTGGACAGACAAATTTGCCAACACAGCCAGGAGCCCCATACAAAAGCACAGTCTGCAGCGCCAAGAGAAACAGAACGAGCCAGTGACAGAGCAGTAGTGAGCGAGCTCACCGGAGCTCTGTTGTGACTGCTGCGGATTTCTTTGTGGGCAGAAAATGCAGCAACACAGGCAGGAACCCAGTACAAAAGGCCAGCTTGCAGCACCAGCAGAAACGGAATGCATGAGTGACAGAGGGGGAGTGAGCGAGCTCAATGGTGCTGTGTCGGGACAACTTCAGATTTCTTTCTGGCCAGAAAAAGCCGCCAGTTCAGGCAGGAGCCCAGTACAAAAGGGCAGCCTGCAGTGCCAGGAAACACAGAACGAGCGAGTGAGGGAGGGGGAGTCAGTGAGCTCAACAGAGCTCTATTGGGACTGCTGCAGATTTGTTTGTGGGCAGAAAAAGGCAGTAATGCACGCAGGGACACAGTACAAAAGGGCACCCTGCAGTGGCAGGAAAACCAGAATGAGTGAGTGAGCGAGCTCAGGGGAGCTGTATTGTAACTGCTGCAAGTTTCTTTGTGGGCATAAGAAGGCAGCAAACGCAGGCAGGAGCCCAGTAGACAAGGGCAGCCTGCAGCACCGGCAGAAACAGAATGAGTGAGTGAGAGAAGGGGAGTGAGTGAGCTCAATGGAGCTTTGGCAGGACTGCTGCAGATTTCTGTATGGGTGGAAAAAGGCGCCAACAGAGGTAGCAGCCTAGTACAAAAGGGCAGCCTAGAGCGCTGGGAGAACCAGAAGGAGTGAGTGAGACAGGGGGAGTGAGTGACCTTGACAGAGCTGTGTCGGGACAGCTGTGAATTTCTTTGTGGGCAGAAAAAGCCACCAACACATGCAGGAGCCCAGTACAAAAGGGCAGCCTGCAGCACCAGGAGAACAGAATGAGCGAGTGAGAGAGGGGGAGTGAGCCACCTCAATGGAGCTCTGTTGGGACAGCTGCAGATTTCTTCCTCAGCAGAGCAAGGTGCCAATAGAGGCAGCAGCCCCGTACAACAGAGCAGCCTGCAGCACCGGAACAAACAGACTGAGCCAGTGACAGAGGTCCACTGAGCGAGCTCAGACCAAAGCAATCAACATTCGGCATTGACAAATGCTTGTTTTTTTATCAGAATACAGATGTCCCTTAAAATACAGTGCTGTTGGCAACCTTAGGTGGGGTGGGGCAGGTTAGGCCTCTCTTTGTCTTTCTGCACCCCCACCCAGCTATTTTAAATGTCATCAAATTGACTTTTAAACCACTCACTGAGGACTGTGGTTCCCCTCCCAGACAGATGCAGGCCACAACCTCTGTATGGGCCCATATCCCTCTAGGTTGGTCCTCAATCCCCAATGTAGCTAATCCCCTCTTGTCTGCACCACTCCTTCAAACAACTGATGAATTTCCCTGTGCATATTTCTGGATCTTTCCATCAGCCATAGACAGGCAGCATGTTCCTGAATGAGAATAAACTTTTTATCATTTTCATCATACTGGGTCCAGGAGGCCTGAGTTAAACAAGCATTTGTCAATGCTGAATGTTGTCTCGCTGGCATTGGCATTGGTAGTACAGGAGTTAGAGATGCATAATAGGAATGGCAGTGAAGTATGGAACTGACGCCAACCTCACCCCCACCCTGCAGAGGCTGACAGGCGCCGGGGTGTGCCTTTGAGGCATCAGCTATAACGCTGATGCCATTTTACCTCACCCTACCCTGTAGACACTGACAAGTGTCGTGGTATGCTTTGGGGTCTTTGGGCCTTATACTTATCCCATTACATAAGGAAATATACTGAGACGGGTGCAATATAGGAGAATGGGATGAACTTTAGGGCCGAACACTCCAAGGCACACCTCGATGCCTGTCACTGGCTGCAGGGTGGGGGTTGGGGTGGAATGGCATGAGCATTACAGCCAATTATCCCAAGTCACACCCATGGTGCCTGTCAGTCTCTACAAGGTGGGGTGTTACAGTTGGAAACCCTAACATTGTAGGTGTTTGTTGGTATTTTCACTCCAAATATTCAACATAGGCTTTTTGTGACCCCACCTCATGAAGAGCAGAACAATCAGTTTGTTAGCTGAAAAGTGGTTTTGCACAGTGGCTATACCATTTGGTGACACAGGGATGAAAACACATATTGGGCAGGATGTAGAAAATGACAACTGTATTGTTCATGAGGACGCATAAAAAAATGGCAACATTGAAAATCTGGAGTGAAAATATGAAAAATTGGTGAAGTCATGAGCATGCACAGAAACTGTGCAACACACATCCATAACCCAATTATTTGGGGGAGTTTTTTAGCCACAATTTCAACATAGGCATTTTGGGACCCCCCCTCATGAATAGTGGTGCTGTGATTTTGTTAATCTGTCCCAAAAGTTGATTTCCCCCAGCAACCACACCATTGTACACCACAGCTGTGGAAACACATTTTGGGCAGGCTGTGAAAAATGACAGCAGTACTGTTGATAAGGAGGTGTGAAAAAATGCAAGTGTTGAAATTCTGACATGAAAAATATTGCAAATTTGCGAAGTTACAAGGCTGCGTGGAAACTGCACAACGCACGCTTGTAACACAGTCATTTTACAGAATTTCGGCACCAAATTTTCAACATAGGCAGTTTAGGACCTCTGCTCTTGAACAGTGTCACCATCATTTTCTCAAACTGTTCTGAAAACTGATTTCTCATAGCGACCACTCTATCCTGCACCAGACGTGCGAAAACACATTTTGGCCAGGATATGTAAAATGACAGCTGTACTGTTCATAAGGAGGTGTGGAAAAATGCCAATTTTGAAAACCTGGAGTGAAAACATTACAAATTCACGAAGTTATGAGCATGCGTGGAAACAGTGCAATGCACGCTCGTAAAACAGCCATTTTTTGGATTTTGTTCACCAAATTTGGAACATAGGCTTTTTGAGAGCCCCCCCCCATGAACAGTGGCACTGTCATTTCGTTACTCAGTCCTGAAAGGTGATTCCACGCAGTGACCATGAAATCACCTTCAGGACAGAATAATGCCATGACAGTGACTGAATTCATGAGGAGGGGCCCCAATAACCCCATGTTGAAAATTTGGTGCAAAACTTCCAAAAATGTCCTAGATATGCACCAAAGTTGAAAAAACCCTATTTATGCCATTATACAGCTTACCGGCATTTCTTCAGTTTGTGGTCAACTTTGAAGGGTGCAGATGTGTTCCCAGCCACCGAGATTATTATCCGGACTCCGGAGGTAAGTATAGGGTGAGGGGGGTGTGGGGAGGTGGGTGTGCAGAGGGTGGGCGTGGGTTGGGAGGGAGCTGGACAGACCATGAGGGACCATTTTCTTCTTTTACAGGTTAAACTAAAAACATCGCAGGACTGTTTTTTTTTTCAGGGGCATTTGGCATGCTGAGGTGGGCTCCAAGCATGCCACCTGAGTGTTTGGGAGGGCTAGCCTATGGGGAATTGGGCACCCCTGTTGGCACATACCAAAGGGGAAGCTATAGGGAGGCACCCCTTCGGCACACAACAAATGGGGGGTGCATTATGCCGATGGGGAGTGGGCTCCCCTGTGGGCACATACATTGGGTCAGAGCATGCTGATAAGGGGATTGGGCAACCCTGAAGTCGGCATTGTGGCAGGTAGTGTGCCGCCATGTTTAATGTAATTTTTCACCAGGGAAAGCACGACGGGAGGTGCCTCTGCAAATGATGAGCTTTGCTCACATTGCAGCAGACCTTTTGTTAGATGTGCTTGCCACATTATGTATTCCTGGTGTGGCACCAGCATGCAGGCTTATTGGGGAATGAGGGACGCACCTATTGATGCATGTCCTGCATTCGCGCAACAGTAATCTGCTACTAATGCAATATGTTGGCTGGCGTGCAAGCGCGAGCCAACATAAAAAACAGCTGAGTTGCAAAGGTAAGTGTTGTGGGTGGGATGGGCTACTAAAATGCAAATTTCAGGTCGTGTATTCTATTTTTAGAGTACTGGCTTGGGAACCAGCAGACCACAGATTCACACCTCACTAGACCCAAATATTTATTTAATTATTTACTGAATTTTGTTGAACAGGTAAACCCACTGGGCCTTAGGGAGTCCCTTTTTCAGGAGTGACCCGGGATCAAGTACAAGAATAAATTTAAACTAGCAAACAAGTTCACAGCATAGGGAAGTTACAAACAGCAAGTAGTACACTTTAGAACAGATTACAAGAAAGAGGTAGTTTAGTAGTTAAGAAAAAACATACAGTTTGATTTCATTCACATCACCTTGCACAAGTCACTTAATCTCGTAGTGCTGCAATCCATCCAGCTGAAGAAAACAGTAGAAGCAGATCCCCAGTGGAAATGAGATACTGCAACTCAGATGAGCTATCCTGGGTAAATCAACTGTATCAAAAGATCATATTTTTTTCTTTTTGACTACAGTAGGACCACGGGAGGTGGTGGGGTTGCAGGTTACTGAGGAGAGGGGACAAGACTACAGCCCTGACAACTGGGTGATGATGACATTTTAAAAGCATGTTTAACCTTTTTTAGGCCAAATAAAAAAAGACACCTAAGAACAACTGCTGAATGTATTTTCACCCCACAAGTGTACAAATATTCAGTAAGCTGTTCTCTAATTCTTAATATTTATTTATTTATTTTATTTATTGAATTTTGGTAACCAGGTAGGCCCTCTGAGACAAGACAGTCCCTTTTTCAGGGGGTGACCTGGGAAGTGCTGTACATTGATAGTGCAATCATTGATACAAGGAATTAGACAAGGAGTAGTCATACAGTAAGATAGTACATCAATTACACTCAGTTATGCAAAATAAGCAATTTAAAACACAGACAACAAAACCTTATATACATACATACATCATTTACATTATTTTTTTTTTATCTTGGTGAGCAGGAGAAAGAAAGAGTGGAAGGTTTTGCTAGGAGAATCATGCAAAGAGCGAACAGGGGTTAGGAGTCAGTGGAAGCAGGAGCAAGGTGGAGCGGTTAGGTGAGAGAACAGAGAACGTTGAAATCAAGAAAGGGAAGTGCAGACCAGTATAGAAGGAGGTAGGACACAGTAGAAAATGCAAATGACCTCTGAGCGATGGAGAGTCGAACATTTGGCACTGAGAGAAGAGGCAAGGAGACAGATCTGAGGGTACGTAGAGGGAGAGGACGTTGAACAATATCAGCAAGACAAGGAGGAGTGAAGCAATGTACAAGCTTATATATAAAGCTTAGTGTGGCATAGCATAATTTTAATTTGTAGGAGAAGAATGGTAGATGATAGCATCATTTGCATACACTGTAGGTGAACAAAGGCTCCACCACAACTATTAGGGAGGACATTAATATACAGAGAAGAAAGTAATGGATCCAATATGGAGCTCTGGGGAAAACCATGGGTAATGGGCCTCAGGTCAGATAGGGAGCCTGCCCATTTTACTTTTTGGGTATGGCCATAAAGTTAGCTTTGTGTCTAGGACAGGGCAGTGGCATCAATGCCAAGGACATGCAGTTGTTGTAATAGAAGGCCATGGCTGACAAAGTCAAAAGTCTTGGTCAAAGTCTACGAAATTTGCTCCAGTGGCACGGCCATGGTCCATTTCATGGAATATGTCAAAGGTGACTTTAATCAGAGCTGTAAGTGTACTGTGGTTTTTCCTAAACCCATGTTAAGACCAGATGGTGGAGGTCAAAGTATCCTGTAGGTGCTCTTGTATTTTTGATAGAGGTCAAAGTATTGAAATAGGCTGGAAATTGTAAACTGAGTTGGGACCTCCCTTGTGGACAGGGATGGCCACTGCTACTATCCATGTTTCAGGGATGGTGCAAGTAAGGAAGGATCAATTAAATAAGTCTCAAGCAGGGATGGCTAGGGCATCAGCTCCCAAATTAAGGAATTCTTAAGGAATTTAGGATGTAGAGTGTCATGGTCAGATGAGCTGTCAGCCTTTAGGTTCATGAGGAGATGGTGAACTTCTGCAAGGGTTGCAAGCTTTAGATGAAAGACAGGGTGGTCCACAGCGTCAACTGGCAGCAGAGGGACAGGTCGGGGGGAGTGGATGAACTAGAAAATAATTATGTGTACCTATTCAGATTGCTGAATAACTCATTGATGTCAGAGGCGACAGAAGGGGAGTCAATGAGAGAGACCCCCCTGGGCATCAAGGGAACTGAGGGTCTTAGAGTTGTTACCCTTCAAAAGGGAGTTAAATTGTCACCAGAATTCCTTTGGATTACTAAAATGCTTAATCCGGAATCTCTTGAAGTGGAGACATTTTGCTTTTTGGATTGAGTTCTTGCAGTTGTTCCTTAGTTGCCTATATGTTTGCCAGTTGGTAGGTAGCCCACTATCCTTATAAGTCCTCCATGACTTATCATGAATGGACATGAGCTACCTTAATTCCTTGGTGAGGATGAGGTGTTGTCACATCTGCAGGCACCTCTCTGGGCTGAGGGAGGAGTTTGCTCATCTCCAGGCTGAGTTGGCCAGGATTTGTGGGACCCCCTCTCCCACCCAGGGACCATCAGGGCCACTACCGCTGCCTCAGAGTTTGGCAAGAAAAAGGAGTGGTTGGACCACAGTGGGCTCAGGTAAGGTGAGAGTGGTGGAACAGAGGTGCATCCCCCCAGTTGTACCTCTCCACAATTCATGTGCTGTTCTGCCAAAGTGTGGTTCCTCTATGGAGGCACCTGCAGTGGAGACCAAGGAAGATGCTGGGAACCTCCACAAAGAAGACCCACAGGAGGGTGGTATGGCACCCCACAGGGGAAGGAAACAACTCCTGGTGGGGGACTCCATTGTTAGGAAGATAGAACTGGGGGAGGAAGGGGAGAGGGAGGTAAGGTGCCTGCCTGGTGTCATGGCTTGGGAGGGACAGGGAGCGAATCCTCAGGATCGCCAGAGCAGCTGCACAGGGGAGGGAGCTGAAGAAGAATCAGTATTTATATAGCGCTTTTCATACACAGTGTATCCCAAAGCACTTTACAAGCAATGCTAGACTGGTAGTGAAGTGACTGAATGTGTAGTGGCAGCCATATTGAACATCAGCATCCACACAGCCTGAACAACTGCATGAACTGGTTTTATGGGAAGGGTAATGTTGGCCAGGACACTAGGAATGTCCCCTACTCTTTGAGAACAGTGCCTTGGGTTCTTTTACTTTCACCTGGACACCCACCAGGACAACACCAGGATGGGTAGAAGGGACCTTGGTTTAATATCTCATCTGAAGGACATCACACCCCAGCAGTATAGCAACCCCCCAATAGTGCACTCAGATTCCAGCATTTTTAGGTGCACGTTCAATCCCAATGTGGGACAAGAACCCACAACCTTCTGGTCCAGAGTTGGATGTGCTACCAACTGAGCCATGCTGACACCTGGATGCCATTGTCCACCTAGGGACAAATGACTTGACTAAGAAAAGGATCAGAGCAGTGCAGGAAGAGTTTATGGAGCTGGGGAGGGGCCTTAGACAAGTAGTATGCACGGTAACCTTCTCGGAGGTGCTGCCTGTCTATGGCATGGGTGAGACTAGGGTGCTCCACACCATGGGATTCAATCAGTGGTTGAAAAACTGGTGCAGAGCTCAGGGATTTGGCTTCATTGGGGACTGGGGGGTCCACCTGGAGTGATGCAGGCCTATACTGGCACGATGGTCTGCATCTGTCCAGGAGGGGAACCAGGATCCTAGGTGATAGGTTTCAATGCTTCATTGGCAATCATTTAAACTAGCCAAGGGGGGAAGCACAGGAAAGGAGCAGGGAAATCCTAGCCCCCCCCAAAAAAATCAGGGTAGTAAGTGAGGTAAACTCCAAGATAGAGTTGTCAATAGGGAGAAGGGCAGGGGTAAATAGAGAGAACGACAAAAGCAATAAGGACAGGGATGGGGCAAAAAGGGGTAAGGCCATCAAGAAATGGAGGGTAATGAGTACCAATGCCTGTAGTCTGGGCAACAAGCTCCCTGAACTGGTGGCCTTGATGGAAGAGGGATGCCTGGATATTGTAGCAGTCACAGAAACATGATATACACAGAGAACCATGACTGGGATGTTAACATACCAGAGTACACAACCTACAGAAGAGACAGAGAGGAGAGAAGAGGGGGAGGGGTAGCTCTCTATGTAAGTGAAGGGATAAAAGCAACTGAACAAAAGAGTAAACAGGGAAGAGAGGAGGCACTGTGGGTCACCTTAGAGACTGGAAAATGCACCACAATCTGCACAGGGGTTGTATACAGACCCCCACATCAGGGGGAAGGAATGGACAAGGATATGATAGAAGGCATACTTAGGATGGCAGAGAAAGGGGAGATACTGTTGATGGGGGATCTGAATTTGCCAGATGTTAACTGGAGCTCCTTTGCTGCAGCCACATCCAAGAGCAGGGTCATTCTCGATACCCTACAGGTGGCATGCCTCAGATAGCTAGTTTTGGAACCCACTTGTGAGGGAGCAATCTTAGACCTTGTACTCTTAAATGGGGATAGTGAGAGGATCTCAGATCTAGAAGTGGGTAGTCATCTGGGAACAAGTGACCACCAAACAGTGTTTTTCACGCTAAACTCAGCTACCGAGTCAAGTCATACAAAAGTGAGGGTACTGGACTTCAGGAGGGCTGACTTTGGCAAGATGGGAGTGTCTTAGAAAAGCGCTAGCATGTCAAAGCCCTGTCTAACCTCAGCAATGGTACCTCCTACTTGGTCCGGACCATAAACCTTTGGAGCACTGAGATATTTATCCTGTATGGCCACTTGAAGGTGCAACTTTCTGATTCTTAGGCCTTGTCAATCAGTGGCAGTACCTCCTCCTGGTCACACAGTGCCTCATACTGAAGGTAGGTCCAACCTGTCTTATTTTCTCCAGACTGTAGAATGAAACTCAATGTTTAGTTTTAAGCCTCCTGATGCAAGGCATATAGCTGGGGATCCAGTGGTGCAGTCACAGTCTGGTTGCCACTGGTATGTATTTATTAAGACTGCAGATGGTCTGTTTTGTGTTCCTGATTTTTTACTTATTATTTCTGTAAATATGTTCCATGTATCTGTTCTTCTTCTGTTTTTTTTGTTAAAAATTAATAAAACATTTAACAACAAGAAAAGCACTAGCAAACAGGCTAGAAGAAGGAGTGGAGCAACAATGGGGAAACATCAAAACTGGCATCAAAGAGGCAAAAAGCCTTTGTGTGAAGCAAATAAACAAATCAAAACAAAAGGAAAAGCCACTATGGTTCTCAAAAGAGCTTTGCGGGGAAGGTTAGGGAAAAAAAGATAGCATTTAGGAAGTATAAGGAAACACAGAAGGAGCAGAACAGAGAACTGTACCAGTTAAGGCAGAAGGAAGTGGAGAGGGAAGTCAGAATATCAGAGGCCCAAACTGAGGAAAAGATAGCCAACTCGGTTAATAAGGGGGATAAAACCTTTTATAGGTACATCAGGGAGTGTAGAAAGACAAAGGGGGGATAGTGAGGCTGAATAGAAAGAACGGTGGGTGGGTAGAGAGGGACAGTGAAAAAAGAGGGATACTGAATGAATACTTCTGCTCAAAATTCACAAAAAAGGAGGGGAGGTTGTGCCTAATCCAATTAACAGAAGCACTCTGAGTAGGGGGGTTGATCCCAGTCCTTTCACGGAAGAAAGGGTTCTGAAAGAACTCCTAAAACTGCAGGTGGACAAATTAATGGGGCGTGACGGAATTCACCCCAGAATTTTAAAAAAATTAAGGGGAGAACTAGTGACTCCACTGACCACCCTTTTTAACAAATCATGGGAGGAGGGTGTGGTACCTGAGGACTGGAGGAAGGCGGATGTGATTCCCCTTCACAAAAGTGGGAGCAAGACAGAGGCAGGAAACTACAGACTTGTCAGTTTGACCTCTGTGGTAGGGAAAGTGATGGAATCACTTCTGAAGGAAAGAACTGTTGAGTACCTAGAGGCCAGTGGGGCACAGGACCCAAGGCAGCATGGTTTCACAGTGGGAAGGTCATGTCAGACGAATCTAATTGATTTCTTTGACTGGATGACCAAAGTAGTAGACCAGGGCCTACTTAGACTTCAGCAAGGCATTTGACACAGTCCCACACAAAAGAATAATAGTCAAATTAACCAGCCTGGGAGTGGGTCCCTGGGTGGTAGCCTGGGTAAAACATTGGCTGGACAACAGGACACAGAAGGTAATTGTAAATAGAGTCCACTCTGAAGAAAGAGGGGATACTAGTGGGGTACCGCATGGTTCAGTACTGGGTCCAGTCTTTTTTAATGTCTTTATAAGTGACATTGCAGAGGGACTGGAAGGAAAAGTTGTCTCTTTGTAGATGACACAAAGATCTACAACAGGGTTGATACACAAGGAGGTGTGGAAAGGATGAGAAGGGACTTGGCAAGGTTGGAGGAATGGTCAGAAGTACTGCAGCTAGGATTCAGTGCAAAGAAGTGCAAAGTAATGTACCTGGGAAACAAAAACCCAGAGGAAGAATACACAATGGTGGGGGGTGAGATACTGACAACAACAAAAATGGAAAGGAACCTGGGGGTAATCATATCAGATGACCTTAAGGAAAGCAAGCAATGTGAGAAGGCACTAGGGAGGGCTGGGGGGATACTGGGATGTATATGGAGAGGCATCACCAGCAGAAAACAGAAAGTTGTTATCCTTCTGTACAGACAGTTGGTGAGACCCCATCTGGAGTACTGTGTCCAGTTCTGGAGACCCCATCTCCGCAAAGACATAGACAGGATGGAGGCAGCCCAGAGGAGGGCAATTAAAATAGTGCAGGGCCTGGAAGAGAAGCCATACGAGGAGAGACTAAAGGAGCTTAATATGTATACCCTTGAGGAAAGGAGGGAGAGGGGGGACATGATAGAAACTTCAAAGTACCTCAGTGGAATCAACAAAGTCCAAGAGAATAGCATCTTTCAGAAAAAGAAATGTGCAAGAACAAGGGGACACAATTTGAAGATAGAGGGGAGATGGCTCGGGGCAATGTGAGGAAGTATTTCTTCACAGAGAGGGTGATGGATGCATAAAACAGCCTTCCTGAGGGGTGGTGTCTAAAACTGTGGGAGAATTCAAGAATTCATGGGACAGACAAAAGGCAATGTTTGTAGGGGGTAGAAAGAAATAGGCTGTTGGTTAACTAGGATCTGCAGCTTATCCTGTAGGTAGGGAAATGGGAAGACTAGGTGGGCCAAGCGGTCCTATCTGTCGTCAAAGTCTATGTTTCTATGTTTCTATGAGCCATGGTACTTTAATACATTTTACCTGGCAACTCTTTAAAGGGGTGTGATGATCACCAATGTTAGTGAATTTTGCCATGAAATAGTTTAGTGCCAAGATAATGCAGGGTATTAATTGGATCCCAATCAGTTTCTTGGATGATATCGACAAAGTTGTTGGTGTCAAACATGGACATGTCCCACACAGTGATGATCTTAGGAGGGGGGGTAGGGAAGTTGTTACACCATACACAGAGTGTCAACAGGTGGTTGCTTATACCATCTGAGAGGACCTCCACTGATTTTATCTTTGGGGTACAGTCTGTGACCACCCCGTCAAGTAAAGTATTGTTATTACTTTTATTGTGACTCATGAGAGGGCAGAACATTCCAGTTTCACTTGTGACTTTGCCACACATGAGTTATGGTCCTTCCACCCACACATAGCTAAATTCTGAGTCAAGTCATTGTGTATTTGATGTCAATTACAGTATAGGCCAAAAACTAACAGCTGAAGCACAATTTGTTTTAAATTCACAGTAAACACCATAGATCATGGCCAACTGAGAATTACAGTATTTGCCTGTCAGTCTAGCAAATGACATAAAATCTTGTGCTTTTAAGACTGCAACCGTTAAATTATCTTGTGCCTGTAACTATTTTAAAACTTTTCCTATCACTAATGCTTCTGCTCAATGGCTGGTGCTGGTGGAGTTTTCAGCAGGCAGCCGCACGGTTCAATGCTGCTTCAGTCAGTTTTACATGTTCGCCATGCCTACTTTCTCCTCACAGTCTGGTAGGTTTCATAACCTCAGCCACGCCCATCTGTTTATGGCAAGTTGAATTTTTCATTATAATACAGGTACAAGTATATCAAAACAATAGTCAAACGTTTGCATATGTTACAAAGGGAAAACTAAATCTTAAGGTTTACGTAACATGATAAGCCACTCAAATGAATTGCCATCTTGTAACTGGCAGTTGAATATCTGTTAGTCTGTATATACTGTGTATTTTACAGTGCTGTGCAAAGTTTTTATTACCCAGGTTAGATAGTGTGAAAATACCATTGCTGCAAAACAGTGCAAAAATATGACATGATTCACAAATGCTTTTTCATTCAAACAGTGGTATTTTTCTCCAAATTGTGAGTTTTCAAAAACTTGCTTTTTAATACTCCATCATTTTAAGAAACAGCTCTATTTATTTTGAAATCAATTATTTTTAAAACTGTGATGTTTAAAAATGCATGATTTCACCAAACTGTACATTGTAAACTGCTGTAATCTGAAAAATGCAGAACAATTAGACAAAACTGGCATACGTTCATGAACAGTGCCCAAAGCAAAATTTTCTAATGTTTACCACCACTGGTATTGCACAATATATGAAGGACACTGGACAGACTTTGGAAAGCCTGTTTAACTCAGGTATACTGTCTCTAACGTATTTAATGATTTTGCCTGACAACAGGATTTTCATATATTCTCTCTGTTTACTTTTAGACAGAATGCCACTACCAGCAATATTGACACTGCAATGGCCACAGCCAGAGAAGAACAGAAACTCACCTGAATGGGTTCCAAAGTGAAAGCATTTCCCACTACTTCAGCTACATGAAGGAACATCTGAAACAACATTGCAAAAGGTTATTAGTTTGCCATCTTTGACTTCCGGCCTCTTCTTACTTGAAAGAGAACTGTAGTCAACATTTGCAGAAACATATGGTTTATGGCTGCAACTGTACTGTGGCGTTTTTTTTGTATGGTCCACCACTAAAAGAACCCTTACCTTCTCTGTGGTCTGCCAGCCCCTTCGGTTGCTGCTGGTGCAGCTGGTGAGGACCCCATCTGGACCGTGCAAATGACTAGACGGACGCATAAAATAAAGAATAAGGCAGGTTTATTCGGTACAGCAGATGTTCTCTTCATGAGGACAAGCCCCAGACTGACAATTCTCTGGCTGACAGGCCAACATGGCACTGCCAGACAGTACAACAATTAGATACATGCAGGTTCTAAGTGCTCTTAAAGGGACAGCAGCTTAACATTAAGCCCCATGCTTAATGTGTGCTTCACATCACCACCAGAACAGTGAATGTGAGCACCGCTTGAACAAGCAATAAATCTATATGTTTATAAGAAATATGTGAAGTAAGTTTTTAAAGGCAAAAACATTTTCATGCATTACAAGACATTCGATTTCACAAAACAAGACAGTACTCCCCTGTGGGGGGGCCGGGAAGAACCTGGACTACACTGGGGACCAGTCAGAGTAGCACCAGAGAGGAGGGAGATACAACAGTACTTGAGACTTGGTCATGCCACAAGCGTTAAAGTGTGGAGGGAAGGAAAAGGGAAGAGAGGGAAGGGTAGCAGCAGGAGGATACCCAGAATGCAGGCTCACACTTGAATAACAGTAGCATAATCAGCAGGTGGACTGTCCATGTAAAGAGACATTCCTAAGGGGAAAAGCGTTAGTGCAGGTAAGTAGTACCATGGAAACAGTTGCATAAGACAGATACAAGAACATTTACTTCAAAATAATGAAACACAGAGACTGTCACCAGAGAAAGAAGATTCAGTCCCAAAACACTGAGTCCAGCAACAAAAGTTCAAAACCTCCGTCGACTTTTCCGGTCAGTGGGAATGGTGGCATGCATGGATTGCACCAGTTCCTGACAGGAGGGGGTCAGGTCGTTAAAAGTGACCCAGGAGTTCTGCCCACTATGGAATCCACATCACTTTACTCCGTAAGTCCAGGATCCATTGACAAACTTCTTCCTTAGGATCTTCTCGATCTGGTACACTGTGGTGTGTCGAAGAGAGTTCTGAGAAGAAGAAGAAGAAGAGGAAGACCCAGGCAAATCATCTGGAAAAACGGAATCTGGCTGGAGAGTGTCAGGAGTGGGAAGATACATAGATACATAGACAGTGTCGGCAGATAAGGGCCTATGGCCCACCCAGTCTGCCCATTCTCAGAGCTGTAGGAACTAGTTGCAAGTTGTCTGGAGGGATCTCAGATTCAGCGAGGATGGCAGGCTCAAAGGTAGCTTTGTTTCTGGGAGGACTGGGGTCATCTGGAAGGTTGTTATTTAGGTACCCATGCTTTAGTCAGTTTATATGGACTTTGTTGTGTACCAGCTTGCCATCCGACTTGCGTCGTAGATGAACGTGGACTGGAGGAAGCTTTTCTATGATGTAGAAGGGACCAGTCCAGGGGTAAAGCAGTTTCTTGGTGGTGCCCAGAACAAGAACAGGATGGTACAAATAAACAACATCCCCAACAGAGAATGAAGGCTCATGCGCCTTGGCTGCAGACATTTTTTTCATTGCCGATTTTCTCTGGCCCAACGTGGTGATTGTAACTCGTCGGGCAAGTTCCAGCTGTTCCAGAAGAGGGATAATGAAAGAAGAAGCTGGCTTAGGCACCTCTAGCAGCAAGAGATCCCTGTCCAGTGGAGTTCTTGGGTGACGTCCTTGGACTAAGAAGAAGGGGGTGTATTCTGTGCTATCGACACAAGGGCTGGTATTGTACACAAACTGCACAAAGGGAACAAAATGGTTCCAGGTGTCATGAGTCTCATCCAGATACTTGGAGAGTGTGCCGAGAATGGTGGACATCATTCTTTCACTCTGTCCATTGCATTGTGGATGGTAACTTGTGGTATGTGTCTTTTTTATGTTGAGATGTTTGCAAGTTTCTCAGACAATGGTGGACAGGTAGTTAATGCCTCTGTCTGAATGTAGGTATGATGGGGTACCATGATGACAAATGACTGTGTTGAGAAATGCACTGGCCACAGTGGTGGCTTTAATGTCTCTTAGGGGGAATGAGTTCCAAATACTTTGTCAGGTAGTCTACAAAGACAAGGATGTATTTGTTACCAGAGTCAGAGCATGTTCGTAAGGGCCCAAGAATGTCAGTGTCGACTCTTTGGAACGGTTCAGTGGCTACAGGCATTGGGATGATGTGTGCCTTTGTCAGTTTGGCAGGAGGCTTTCTCTGTGAGCAAGGTTGGCAGGATTTTATGAACTGGACAATATCCCTGTTCATGTGTGGCCAGAAGAAGTGAAGCCTTGTCTTTTCCAGAGATCTGTGTATTCCGATATGACCTCCAAAAGGAGGAGAGGCATGAGTGGAGAGAAAAAAATTGAGGGATGAGAGAGGCTGGCACAACTAGCTGTACCTGAGTTCTATCCATGCGATGACCCTTGCCTTCCTTGGTCCAAATGTGAAAGCGCACACCGTCATTGAGGAAGTACTGCGAAGCAAGGATAAGTACATCTTGGCGATGTTTCTTTTGTTGCCGTAAGGTTCAAAACTCTAAGTAGGTGATTATGTCTGTAAATTGAGAGTCAGTTCTTTGTTGCATTTTAACAGTTGCCAGGGACAGATTGGATGTAGAGGAGATGAGAAGCTCTTCAGCTGCTTGTAGTAACTGAGGATTTGTGTGTCTCTCTGTGGAGGCAGTTGGTAGCAGTAAAGCAACTTGCCATACTGTAGGAGTATCCACAGGAAGCACATCAGCGGCATGGAAGGGAAGAGCTTGTAAGCAGGATTCTTTATCTGTTGAGAAGGATGCAGAGGGATGTCTTCTCTGGCTTACACCATCTGCATTTGAGTGAACTCGACCTGGTCTGTATTGGATTTCAAAGGTTTAGGATTGCAGCATGGCAATCCATCAGGCGAACTTGCCTACTGGCTCCTTCCTTTCAAATAACCACCTGAGGGCAGAGTGATCGACGATAGCTGTAAAG
This sequence comes from Neoceratodus forsteri, assembly GCA_016271365.2. NCBI lineage: Eukaryota > Metazoa > Chordata > Ceratodontiformes > Ceratodontidae > Neoceratodus > Neoceratodus forsteri. The sequence continues at coordinate 277,320,694 of JADMNL010000026.1, read as the reverse complement.
GAGGAGTTGCGAAGGTAGCAGTTGAATTTCTTCACAGGAAATATCATGGCTAGATATTCTTTCTCTGTGATGCCATAGTTCTGCTCAAGTGAGGAAAAAGAGAGTCCAGCATAGGAGACAACTCGTTCTGTTCCATCCTGAATTTGACAGAGCACAGTGCCCACTGCAAAGGAACTAGCATCTGAGTAGAGCTTGAATGGTTGGTCGAACCTTGGGTAGGCCAATACTGGAGAAGAGATTAGGTTTTGTTTTAAGGTTTCGAAGGCCTCTTTACATTGATAAGTCCAGATATAATCACATCCCTTTTTTGTGAGGGCGTACAGTGGAGTTGCAATCTTGGCATAGTTGGAAATGAACTTTTGGTAGTAGCCAGACAAGCCCAGGAAAGCTTGAAGGTCTTTGAGATTGTTAGGCTCTGGATAGTCTTTGACTGCTGAGAGCTTGTCTGGATCTGGAGAGATGCCTTGAGAACTAACCACATGTCCCAGGTAATGAATTTGATGCTGCGCAAAACAACACTTTTCTGGGTGAAGCATGAGATTGGCTTGTCTGAGACGTTCGAACACTTCTTGAAGATGTTGGAGGTGCTCTGGCAAAGTTCTGCTGAAGACAATCACATCATCTAGGTAGACTAGGCAAGATTTCCATGACAACCCATGTAGTACGGCTTCCATAACACATTAAAATGTGGCTGGACTGTTCCGGAGACCCATAGGCAGACGTTTGAACTGGAAAAGTCCCAAGTGGCAGCACCATGCTGTGTAAGGACAAGAAGCTGGATCAATGGAAACTTGATAGAACCCACTCTGATGGTCTAGAGTGGTGAAGTAAGCAGGACTGGCCGCACCAAGACTCTCTAACGCATCTTCGGTTGTAGGCAGGGGATGAGCATCCTGCAACATGTAGGCATTGAGTTTTCTGTAGTCTACCACAAAATGATACCCTTTGTCCTTCTTTACCACCAGCAGGCAAGGTGCACCCCAGGGACATGTAGACTCTTCGACTATGTCTTGGTCAAGCATGTCTTTGATTATGTCCTTGAGGACTTGTCTCTGTTTGTGCCCCACTTTGTAGGCTCACTGACATATGGGTTTCTGGTTGGGCAGTACTTTGATGCTGTGTTGCAAGATATCACAACATCCGAGCTTGTTATCTGAACCAACAAAGACATCCGGGTAATTTTCCAGGAATTTCAAAAGTTGTTGCTTTTCTGTTGGAGATGCTGGAAGTTTGGAAGAGGATAGTCACTGACTGAGTGGTAACTCTGTTGAAGTTGGAGTGGTCATGATAGTTTTGACAGGAGTAGTGTTGGTGGAAACAGGCTGAGGTTCTTGCATGAGATGAAGCTGGTCCCCTGAAGACAAGCAGACAAACTTTCCGACGTTGGCACCCTTTGAAATGACCACTGGCTCATCTGTGAAGTTGCAGCATTTTTGGAAGACTGCATCATCATGCACCACCGATAAGGTATTTCCTGGAAGGAGACCTGACGAATGCAGTGCAGGGGATCCTGTGATGATGCCAACAACACCTTGTGGAAGTGGTTCACCTCGAATCTTGGCAATCAAAACCATTTCTGACTAAGGAGGCACAGTGACTGAGTCTATAGCTGCGAGTTGCCTCCGAAGATCTAGTGACAATTTGCCTGAGGCAAAGTCTAGGATGGCTTTGTGAGCTTTAAGAAAGTCCAGGCCTAGAATTATTGCAGGTTGAAGATCAGACACTATATAAAACTGGACAGTAGCTTGCTGTGAGCCAAAGTGGAGCTTGAGATGGACCATGCCTGTGATAGGTACTGTATCTGTACTGGCTGTGATAATGTACTTTATGTCTGCTAGAGAGACATTAGGTATATGACAAATAGCTTGATTGTTTAAAATACTGCTGTTGATAACTGATATTTCTGCTCCAGTGTTGACCAAGACGTGTGTAGACCAATCTCCAATGGTTACAGGTACATAATTTGCTAGGAGAGGTGATCGGATGACAGGTACTTTTGCTCCAAGAAGTGAGAGTGTGCCAGGGTTCGCAGTTGGAGGAAGTGTTTTGGTTGAATTGCAAGAGTCAGAGGGGTGGTCAGTTGCTGTGTTCCCCTGCCCAACAAAAGCCCCATGTCTGTTGGGCAGCGCTTGTTTCCCTGATCCTGGGAGTAGTTGTGGTTACCATGTTGATTGCGCTGTGGTGGGCATCCGTGTTCCTCTTGATTCTTGTGGTAATATTTTAACTTTCGTCAGACAACTGCAGTGTGTCCCCTGAATCCACACCACTGGCAAGTCACGGGCTCTCAGGAAGGCAGAGATGGAGCCGGTCGCTGTCGAGGTGGTTGCATAGCATTAGTATTTGCCGAAGAGGTAGTTGAGCTGATGTGTAAGGTATTGACAGTAGAAATAAGCTTGTCAATCATTGCTTGTTGCTGTTGGACACATGTGGCAAGTGCAGCCAGTTGTGAGGTTTGGGGTGCCTGAACACTGGCAGACCGGAACATTGAAATGGGCTCCTGAGCTAGCTGTGCAGCTTGGATGGTGTCTGTCCAGGTGGTTGGCTTTTGCTGTAAAACATAGGTATGAAATTGAGAAGGCAATCCTTGGATAAAGGCTGTTACTTGATCTTTCTCTGATTTCTGCAGGCATTTGCATCGAGTCTCAATGTCCACAATGAAGACTTCGAGAGATTTCAAGGGTTGCATGGTGCGCTCCCACAGCTGTTGCTCCAATAACCAGGGTGGGTGTGGTTGGAGAAAATGGGCTTTGAAGGTTGCGTACAATGTGGCAGCATCTGCTTTGACTTGGTCCGGAAGTGTGTTGAACCAGGAAATGGCAGTCCCTCTGAGAAGCAAGTGCAAGGCATTGGAGATACACAAGGAATCAGTCCAACCATTGAAGGAAATCCATGCTTGGAAGTGTTCCAGCCAGTCGACAGTGTCTTCATGAGGCAAGGCTGAGAACAGTATTGGTTGTAGGTTGGTATGGACCGTGGACTGTGGTGAAATGGCTTTAATGTAGGCCAAGTCATCTTGAATTGCTTGCAAAGGTGGTGCCCCTTGAGCAGAAATAGAAGACTGGATGTCATGGAGGATTGTTTCAATTTTGTAGCCCCATGCCCTTGAGGTGGGTGAAGGTAGGACTCCGGACGCACCGGTGCCCATATCTGTTTTGTCGTCAGACATTGTGGTTGGAGGTGAGCTTTATTTCACTGAGCAAAGGTCGTACGGGTAAGAAGGAGTTGCCGTCATTCAGGAGACATGTGTCATAGCTGAAGTGCCAAGCAAAATTATTTTTGTAGACAAAATTACAAATTTTTAAAGAAAGTTCATCAATGACGTCTTAATAAAGGACTTTCCATGCAATTCTGTGTTATTTGTTATTTAAATAATGGTTTTGTTGCAAAAATCAGCTTTTTGTAACAGTGTCCATTCATTTCAATAGGACTCTCATTGTTTTCAATGGAGATGAGGTCAATGTGTGCCCTTTCCAAGATGGTCGCCGAACTGTGACATACAGTTCCTGGGGTTTTGACTGCCTGACTATAGCAAGATGGCCACCAGCAGGGGGTCAAGGTTCACTTCCTGCCTAGTTGTTTTGCTCTGCACAAGATGTAGGATCTTTGCCACGAGGCTGCCTTGACTGCTGAACAAGGGTCAAAATGGCAATTGCCGGTCTGTGCTTCTTCTCCTCCACCCAGGCAAAAAAAATGGTGGACTTTCTGAGTTTCAGTGAGTGGCACTGGCTGAGGGGGAAATTACTGTATTTATCTGCTTCCCAGTTTTTTTTTTTTTTCTTTTTGTTCCCAGACTTTCCTTCTTTTTATTTTTGGATTTATTGCCCTCAGGGTAGTTTTATACTGCTTTTCCCCTTTGATGCAGAATCTAAGCTGCCAGTTTAACTCTTTGTGTGTACCTTGTTTTATTTGTTATGTTAAGTGAATTATTATTTTATTTATTTTTCTCTTTGCTCCCTTTTATTTGAGTTTATTTGATGTATGGCCCGCTGTAGCGTGGTCAGGGCAAGTGGCAGATTTGTTGCGCCGTTGAGTCTCTGGGAGTGGCTCCCTCTGTTTAGCAGTTGCAGCCCTGCTTTGTTAATTTATTGTTGCTCTGCCCCCATTTATTTATTGATATAGCCATTTTATAGCGTGGCCAAGTGGGGAGTGGAAGGACTCCAAGTGCAGGAGTGGAACTGGCTGACTAGGGAGCAAGCTGGAGAGCCGAGGAGCGGGCCTGCTGCAGATGCAGGAGGGAGCAGAGTTCCATGTTCCTGTGTGTACCACAGCAGTCAGTGAGGAGTGGAGCTACTGCAGGAGGGCCAAGTGTGGAGGAGCTGCGATCCTCATGACGCTGGCTGGTCGGATGAGCCATGGTTGAGAGGTGCAATTGGGCGGCAGTGCTGAGCCCTAGAGAAAGGTGCAGAAGGGTCACTGACTCGATGGAGCAGCTCACTTGGTGCCAAAGGGCAGTCAGTGGTTCAGGGAGTCATAGGAGCTGTGATCTGTGTCTGCAAGGGGAGCGGAGCTCCGGTTTTGTTCTCTGTTACGGCTGAGGGGAAGCAGCTTTATTTGAGGAGCCACGGTAAATTTGGCTCAAGCAGGGATAGTTTGTGGTGAGAGGAGTTCTCTGGTGCAGGCTTGATTTATTTGCTATGTGGCTGTGGGGAGCTCTGTTATGCAGCATAGGAGCTGTTGTAGGAGACCCAGACAGACGGGCTTGTTTGGTACTTTTTTTTTTTTTACTGTGCTGCTCTCTCTGGTATTCTCTCCTTCTGGAGCAGCGTTCCTGCACTGTGAAGTGAAGCGGGAAGCACTAACCTTGCCATGAGGTGGGAGCTGGCCCAGGGGAGTGCACAGTTCGTTGCTCCATGGGGCAGAGACAGGGGAGAATTAACGCTGTCAGGTCTTTTATTTCCCCAGTAGACTAGCACTGCTGAACATGTTTGTTCTGTTTCTTTCTTTCTCTTTTTCCTTTTTCAGTACAGTATGAGGGCTGCAGGTGGCTTTACCAGACAGTTCAGCATTTCCTCTGGCAGCCAGGGCTGTAGTTAATTGAACAGCATGAGCATTGAGACAATTCAGGCGTACTGGGTTGATGACTTTGGGGTAACCAGCGAAGCAGGTAACGCAAGATGGAGGTCTGGACAGAAGAAGGACCGCATCCTCCACCATGTGTGGCATTTTTTGTATGATCCACCACTAAAAGACCCCTTACCTTCTCTGTGGTCTGCCAGCCCCTTCAGTTGCTGCTGGTGCTGCAGGTGAGGACCCCATCTAGACTGTGCGAATAACTAGACGGACCCATAAAATAAAGAATAAGGCAGGTTTATTCACTACGGCAGATGTTCTCTTCATGAGGACAAGCCCCAGACTGACAATTCTTTGACTGACAGGCTAACATGGCACTGCCAGGCAGTGCGACAATTAGATTATGCAGGTTCTAAGTGCTCTTAAAGGGGCGGCAACTTAACATTAAGCCCTATGCTTAATGTGTGCTTCACAGTACCCACAAATCAAAACACTTTGCACATTTTTTTGTAAATTTTGACCGTAGTTTCCCTTTAACACTGCTACAGTACTTCTTGGGGGGAGAGGAATATTTTATTTATTTTTTTGAATTTTGATAACCGGGTAGGCCCAACTGAGACAAGACAGTCCTTTTTTCAGTGGCAACCTGGGAACCTAAGCATTCCACAAGTATTGGTCACTAAACAATGTACCGACAGTGGTACCATCAGTAGTACCAATAACAAGTAGATATATTAGCAATATGATACAAAGTAGAACATAAGATAGGGAACAAGCATATATTCTATGATATATAACCACTTTCCATCTCATATTTATGCAAGGTACATAGACAGGAACATAAGATAGGTAACAGATAGGTAACATCATACATTCTAGGACAATAACAACTTTCCTTCTCATATTTCACAGTGTACATAAAATGAGAACAGACATAAGATTATCCCCTGCCTGTTAGGCATGGGGTTATGTGCAGTTGCCAGTGCCCTGGGAAAAGAATAGGACCTTGTACTGTTTATTAAATTTCTGAGAGGACTGTACAGAAAAGAAGCCCTGGTGAAAGGTTGTTCCATTTATATGCAGCAGCAAATGAGAATGACCTAGTTCCAACTGCTAAGCGAGTTTTAGGTATAGTTAGTAATGGTTGGTGAGATGATCGAAGGGACCTGTTAAATGGTTTCTGAGCCAGCTGTTTACAGAGGCTGGGTGGGGAGGGGAGGTGTACTAGTTTGGAGGTGGTAAAAAGCAAGGGGAAGTCCAGTTTAGCCTCAAACCCTGGCCAATTTAGGGCACTGAGCACAGCACAGTGGTGAGTCTGGGCCAGGGCTGAGCCAGCAAATCTAGTTATCCAGCGATAGGCTTGCCTGAGTCTGTTCAAAAGTGATGGCTTTGCTGTAGTGATCAAGGATGCTCCGTAGAGGAGACTTGGGAGTAAGGTTGCAGCACAAACAGTCTTTCTGGATTGGAAAGTGAGGTAGGGGCAGTACAGTATAGTAACCCAAGTTTCTGATGTGTTTATCATTTTATCAGTATGGATCTCAAAGGACAGGTTTTCATCTAAGGTGATGCCCAGGTATTTGAAGCTTTTGACACTTTCCAGAGCCACCCCCCACTGATGTTTTAACTACCATAGGTGGTTAGTTATCTAGTTTAAAGGAGGTGTGGTGGAATAGCATGCTTTGAGCTTTTCTAATGTTAAGTACCTGCAGGTTGGCTTTGAGCCAGGCCTCCAAGGCCTTAAAATCACTCTCAAGGCAATCTAGCCTTCAAACAATAGCTAGCTCAATCTAATGAGACCCAAAATGGGTGAAACTCATGTCAGTGGTTTCCTGTTTTAAGTATTTGCAGATTGTTTGCAAGGACATTTGCCACGTTACCATCTGCTGACTAAATTATAGTACTTGATGGTGGTCTGTATGTATTACCATTAATCTTGCATTGAGGCATGTGTAATGTTTGCCCTGTGCACCTTGAGAGGAAACAGTAGATTCAGGAAAGAATAGATATGAAAGCATTTTCTGTTTTGTCAGAAGCAAACCAGCATTTCTGGAGATCAGATAAAGAAGCAAGTATTTATTTTATTTGTAATTTTTGACCAGCAATGGCACACTAAGTCATGACAGCTTGTTTCGAGATGTGTCCTGGGGGTTGGGTTGCATGGACATATTTTAATGATTGGGAATGTTGGCCATTAAATCAAGAAAACTCCTCTACTCTTGTGGTAGTGGGAGCTAGAATCTGCCTTTCCAAGATGGTGGATGATGTGCAATGAGGAACTGCCCCAGATCCTTCCTGTCAGTGAAGAGAGCATTCCTGTTGCCACCATTCCTGCTGTAAGACAGAAAACTGCAACATCAGCTTTGGGTTTTGTTTTGGATGTTCCTTCACTTTTGAAGTAGAGCTCTGCCTTACTGACAGAACTGTTTGTGTTGGATCCAAAGATTACTTCCCACATTGATGCCGATGGTAGACTATGGGATGCACTGAAGTGTTCAAGGTCTCACCTGGAACACCTGATAGATTCGGATGTGATTCTCGCATTAAAAGAAAAAGAGAATATGCTTCTTGATGATTTTACCCTGGCTGAGTTTTCTTTGGGGGCTCTGCCCCCTTCTTTGTCCCAGCCTGATCCTGGAGCGAATGACATTACCTCTGCCAAGCAGCCAACAGTTTTCAACGCCACTGCTGAGCAAACTGGGGCTCTTTCCTCTCCTGATATAATGAAGACTGTGATGCACACCTCCTTGCCACAGCCTGCCATGGATTCTGGCTTGTTTATTTTTGGTTCAGCTGATGGTGACTACAGGTATATTACAGGTGTTCCATGTCATAATAGTTACCGCAAAACAGCGATCGCTATTATGGCGAGTGTATATCGCCGAAAAGCAAATAAGCGATATACACTTTCAGGTGACATGACTTCCAGATGTCAAAAAAGTGCCCCCCCCCACACCTCCTTGAATTAGGATTCTCAACTCCAGAGGGGTGCATGTCGGGAAGGGGGTAAAATCTGGATCTCGCAAACATTTAAGTACCACAGCTCCCAGCTGCGTCAAAATGTAACCCGATCCCAGTCTCGAACCCAGTACCTGCTCTGCCAGAGCTAGCCTACCACACCACATGGCTAGCTCAGCAGTAGCAAGTATAACAGTTGCTAAAAACCCCTTCCCTGTCCCTTCCCTTCATTTCGCTATTCCTTCCTTCCATTTGTCCTTCCCCTTGGTCGCTATCCCATACCCTCACTATTCTGCAGGGTAGCGCACAATAAAAGCACCCAAAATGAGTCGCTATATTTCTAGTTGCCCATTTTGGGTCACTTTATGATGTGATACCATTATGGTATAAATTTATGGCTGCTGGTAGCCTTTTCCTCAGTTACTGTACATTGCCTGTTACTTCTGCTAGTGTTCTGCCTGCTCTAACAGTTTTGACCATTCCTAATTTGACACAGTCTAGTTTGAAGCCCCAATCTCTGGTCACACATAGCAAAACTGTGGGGCTATATAGGGGAACAGGTGTTCAGCTGGTCTTGATTTTCCACCACAAGACTGGTTTCCAGTTAAGGCACTTCAGGAGGCAGGTTGGTCTAGGGATGCTATTGGATAGTGGCATGCTGCTCCTCTGAGGGAACCCATATGTTTTGTGAGGCTTTTCAGATCCTGTTTTTTAAGAAAGGCAACATTTCAGATTTACAAAATTGGCAACCCCTTTGCCTCCTAAATTTAGATTTTAAAATTCTTATGAAGATTTTAACTATGAGGCTTGTGAGGGCCGTAAGCCATGTTATCTATGAATTCAAGACTTGCTTGGTTCCCAGTAGGAACATTACGGACAACTTTTTCCTCCTACACAAACTAGTAGATCTAGGTGAGCAGGGTGACATTGCTGGATATTTATTTATTTGTTTCAACTTTCAGAAATAACCTTTGAGCAAACTGCTCTTTTTCAAAGGTTCCACGTCAAGACATTAGGTTAATACAGGAAGGTAGATTACAGGGTAAGGGTACACATGTACGGAGGCAGAGCTACATGACAACAATAACTTTTTACAGTTTCAGGCTAACTCAAACAAAGCAACTGTATATTGCAGTTTATTACATCACAAGAAACATGGTGAGTGCTTGTGGGTTTAAGTAACAATATTAGCAAGTAAAGCAGCCAGGAGGAGGCATTGTCATAGTTTCCTAGCAGAGGAAGGGGGCGGTAGATGACTCTTACATAGGCGTTCACATCTACCAGGTAAGGTGGCCAGGGGACATCTTTGTTGTTTTTCAGACTAAAAGGGGGGGATCAGGGGAGGAGGGTTATCAGGTAGCCCAACAATTGAGACATCGAGTACGAGGGAGGGCTGTGACCAGAGAGGACTTAGCAGCAGTGGGGAGAGTGAGTGACATGATCAGTCTAAAACATGGTCTGTACCTGAAGAAAATAAGTGCTAAAATTGAGGGGACATCATGCACCAGTGCTACTTTTCAGAGTTAATCAGTGGAAGGGGGGGTATGAGGTGGGGGGCTGGCACAGTGAATCATGCCAGTGGTCCACATCTACAGTTTCCAGAGGTGTTGAGGTGCTGTTTCAGAGCAGCTTTAATGGTAGGTAAGCTGTTTTTGTTCAAAATATGCACCGGGATATCACTCAACCATAGAGGTGCCCTATATGTGCATTACCACTGTCCTAGAGATGTTCTCCTAAAAGGAATGGCCAATGAGCCCCTGGCCATACCCCTAGTCATATAACTTGTGTGACTAGAAAGGAGTAAATCACTGATTCAGGGAGGGGCTTTGTCTAGCAGTGCTTTCTTGCCCAGGAGCCATGTCTGGTACCTGATTCTGTTTGATAGGTTTTTTTTCCAGTAAAGATTTTATTGAAATTAAACAAAAAAAGAAAACATTATTGGAACATGAGCATAAGAGTTTCCCATTATGCAAACATTAAAACACAGATAGTAAAGTTATCTTCTATCTACATACAAATGGCTGTAATTAATTACCTCAATCTAATCACTTCTATAACCTCCATATAAACCACTTATGGATGACAAGAAAGATCTAGCACATATAGATGAAAAACCTTTTACTGCCTATACCTCTAGAAACCACACACCAATAGTGTTATTCCTTAGTCTGGATCACAGAAGGGGTTTATTTGTTTCGATAATAATATGAGCTGCATATTGTCACTTTCCTTCCAGCATGGTCAATATCAGTAACCAAGTGCTCTCAATGAGATGGAGTTTGCCTGCAATAACATGGGCTATACGCTCATTGTTAATGGTCTCACTTAATTTATTATACCGTTCTTGGAGAGAAGGGGCATAGTTCAGCTTCCAATTGGAAAGCAGCACTCTTTTAAATATTAGAGTATTGGCCCAAATTCCTGCCTTCTGCTCTATATTGAGAGCTGTGTCTCCCGAGACTATGACCAATACCAGAAATTTTGAGGTAAATGGTACTGTGACCACGAAAGCAGACGTACAAAAGTTATGCACCATCTTCCATAAGTGAAATATGTGCAAACAATCCCAAAGCTTGTGCAAATGATTGGCATGTTTTTGATTATATTTCCAGCAAGGCCCTTCTGGAAAGTAACCCATTCATTGCAATCTCAGTGGGGAATAATAATAATAATCCAAAATCTTATATTGGATAGTTCTCCCTATACCCTCTTTGTTGGCTATACATTCACTTTTCTAAGCAGAGGCCATTCTAGTTCAGAAATGCTTAAACCCATATCACCTTCCCATTTCTGCTTAGCAACCTTGTTAACACTGAATGATCTGTAGCTTTATTTAGTTGTTGGTATCCTAAGCTTACCCCTTTTCTGAGGTTTGTCAGAGTCAAGATGGTTCCCCATTGTTTATTTTGTGGAACAGTAAGACTCATGCCTAGAACTGATTCAGTCAGAACTTTCCTAAGTTGTAAATAAATGACAAAGTGAAATTTATGTAACCTGAATTTCTGGTTCAGTTCCTCAAAGGACAGCAGTGTTCTTGAATGATCTAACAGATCATTGAGATTTGTAATACCCAATATCCCCCGACCTGGATCCTTTAAGGTGTTTCCATTGTAGAGTAATTGCAGGTTATTCCAAATTGTAGTTAATCCCAAAGGAACTTGTTCAATTTTCAAAATGCTTTGGAGTTCCTTAATGGTAGACAGGGAATCAACAATACAAGTATTACCCTTTAGCTTCTCAGGTCTTGTCAGAAACAGAAGGTCAGAAGGTTTGTGAGGAAGAACTATCTGTTTCTCTACCCTAAACAATAGGGGCCCTTTAGAACTTTTATCTGGAGTGATGTACAGTGCTGCCTGTTTGAATCTGAAGGCCACTAAATATTTTTGCCAGTGGGGAGTCCAAAATCTCCCACTGATTTGTTTAACCTCGGCTTACTTAATGACAACCTTGGTGGAGCATCTCCCCATAAGAATCTCCTGACCATAACATGCATTTTCTTTAAAAATTGTTTGAAGTTTATGAAAGGGATATTCTGGAATAGAAAAAACTATTTCGGAGCTACTAACAACTTAATAGAATTGATTTTCCCCTCATAAAGAGAGATTCAGCTTTGTCCACTTTTTAAAATCTCTGTCAATCTCATTTAACAATGGTGTATGGTTCAGGTGTAAGATTTTTTTAATGTCCCTTGGTATTTTAATTCCTAAATAAGTCAAATACTCAGAACACCATGCTTCTTTTCCATGTTTGCCCAATGCTGTGCCCAGTTCCATAACTTTGTTAAGTGACAAAACCTGTGTTTTCTTCCAGTTTATCTCCAGCCCTGCTATTTTAGCAAACAATTCTAAAGCATCTTCTATTGGTTTTATAGCTGATAGAGGATTTGAGATGGTGAACTGGATATCGTCGGCAAATCTAAATACCTTATTAGTTATTGTGCATGCCTTTATACCTTTTATTAATTTGGTGTCCATAAGTTTCCATATGAGGGGTTCAAGAGCTAAAACAAAAAAGGTATGGCGATAGTGGGCAACCCTGCCTTGTCCCCTGAAACATATTAATAGAGTTGGATATAAAACCATTAGTAATCACCCATGCTGAAGGATTGGTCTAAATGGTTCTAATACCTGAAATAAACCTCCTACCTGTATTAAAATTGTCCAATGTCGCAAAGAGATATTCTTATTCCAAGGAATCAAAGGCCTTGAAAAAGTCTAGGTCTAATGCTAAAGCTGTGTCTTTAAGGTTGTTTGCTAAAAAAAGACAACTTAAGAATCTTCTAACATTCTCATATCTGTTCCTATCTGGAACAAACCCGACCTGTTCTTCCCCCAATAATTTGATTACTAAACCTTTGAGCCTATTAGCCATGATCTTTGCCAGCATCTTGTAGTCAACGTTTAGTAGGGATATGGGGTGCTATATTTCACAATTTTGTTGGATAGGTTGAGCCCATCTGTTTGCTCATAGAGGTTACATGAGTGAGTTGAGTAGTTAGCTCCAAAGGTAAGTCTACAGGCCTTGTTAAGCACAGTCCTAACCCAGCTGAGAGCAGTATCAGATGCAACACCATAGACTACCAGTCCATGGTCAATGATTGAGAGTATGGAACTAGAGACTGTTAACTGCAGGATTGCTAGCGTAAGGTATTGCACATATCTATGAAGAACTCTTAGCTTGATATTCACTGTTTTTACAGCCTGATCAATATGCTATGTGAAGGACAGTGTGTCATCAATGGTGACCCCCAGGTACTTAAAATTGTGCACCTGTTCAATGGATTCCAATTTGTTGTTGACAATGGACAGGACTGGGTACGCCGTCTTGTGGTGTGGACTAGATATCAGCATTGATTTAGTTTTCTTGTAGTTAAGAAGAAGTTTTGTGATTTAAACCAGCCCTCCAGGAGGGAGAAGGTGGACTGAAGCTCATTTTGCAGTGATCTGGTTGAGTGCTGCTGTTTAGAATAACTGCATCATCCACGTACAGGATGATTTACTCATGCACACTTTCAGAAGACTATTAGGAATAAACTGAAAAGGACTGGTCCCAGAATGGAGCCTTGAGGAACACCAAGCCCGATTTCCCTTGCAGATGAGGTGGCTAAGCCTATTTTGACACTCTGGGATCTGTAGGACAGGTAGTCTTTGAACCATTGTACAGCTTCAGAGGCAAGTCCCAGGGACAGTAGCTGATCTAGCAGGATGGGGTGGTTGACAGTGTCAAAGGCCTTTCCCTTCCTTGCACCAAGAGAAAGCTTTTGACAAGGTTTCTCTATCCTATATGCTTGAGGTACTGCACCATTACGGCCTTCATGATCAATTTTGTACATTGGTATAAACTATCACTCGGCCAGTGTTTTACCACTTATTAATGACCATCTTGGCCTCTGTATTCAACTGCACTGGGGTGTCAGGCAGGGTTGCCCAATGAGACCCCTCCTATATGCCTTTTGCTTAGACCCTGTTATCCAAAAAAATTGTTTAGCATACACATACTGTATACACGGTATCTCAAGGCGGTGCTCGTTGCATTAATAGCATGGCCTACACTGATGATATTACCCTGTTGGTTAAAGGTCAGCAATCAGATCTCCTGACACTCAAGATTTTTAATTCTTTTTGCATTATCTCTGGGGCATCCCTTAATGTATCTAAATATCACAGCCTGGTGATCAGTCTGGTACGTGCTCCTTGTTTGGATATTGGTGGGATCAATATTGGTTCTTCCCCCGTTAGAATCCTGGGTATTTCCATTTGGGGTCTGGTGACATGGCCTGGCTCAGCTGGGAGGGTAAACTGAAATTCTGTGATACAAAGGTCCAGTTCTGGAAGCACTGACTACAGACTAAGAAAAAAATGAGTTGGAATCTCCAGGTTTTTATTTCCTGTATTTACTGTTCTACGCTTTGTTTGCCCTATTCCTAAGGACTTAGAGACTCGTTTGCTCAGCCTATTTTTCCAACTGATGTGGGGCAGTGGCTTAAATCATACCAAATGGAACATTTTATACTTGCTAGTTTAACAGGGGGTTTACACATGTTTAACCCCTAGTTAGCTATTTTTGTATGTTTCTCTGCCTAACTCTGAATAAGCATATGTCTGGGGTTCTTAAATTTTGGTATCCATGGGCCATGAGATGGTTGGATCCTCTGCTGTCGATTTTGCAAATCTTACTTTCCCATCTTAAAAGAAAATCTCAGTTGATGACACCCTATGTTGCTACCATCATGGAAAGAATTAGGAGATGGAAAATTCCACACTCGGAATTAATTTTTATCCCGTCCAGGGCTGTAAGCATATATTCTGGTCCATTCCCTTATGGTCTCCTTGCCTATCTCCAGGCATCCCTATGCATCCTGTGTAGGATAATAGTGGGATTAATGCCTACCTAGCTGATAAGCGTAGACCCTAGAATGTGAGATGTGTTATGGCTTAGTTGATGTAGGCATTTGACTATTAAGGCAAATGCCAAACATAAAAGTCTGTCTGAACGTTACTGTCCTTGACCAGACTGTTTAATGGTCTTAGAGATCATGACTCATTTTCTAGTGCACTGTCCTTACATAAAGCATTTTTGGCTCACTCTAACTCACCGCTGAGGAGACCCAGCATGGCTCCATTATATTGGGTTACCTGCCAAGTATGTCTCCCTGTGACACTGGTCCTGTAAGATGGATTTTTACTGCTGTGAAAATGTATTTGTGGAATTCTGGATGTCCCTTGCTCTTTCAACAGCAGGAATTATCCCGCCTTGATTTGTTGTATAGAACTGAGGATGAACTGACATCTTTTAATTTGTCTGAGAAGCCTACTACAGGACTGCACCTGTTTTTTCATAGATGGCACTATGTAACCACTCTTTTTCATTTTAAATGATGTAACTCCATTTAAGTTGATTATTTCATTTGTTTCATTCTTTGGATGTCTCTCTTAGATGGTTTACTGTGACCCCTGCTGTATAAGTATTTTATGCTGGCATAATTAGTGGGTTTTTTTTTTTCATTTTCAACCAGAAACTATACTATTCCTATGGTAATCTTGGTACAGTTCTGAATATTCTGTTGACTGTACTTGTTGACCCTGTATTATATTTTTGTTTTTCTTCACAATAAAAACATCTCCTACTCCTCTGTCTGACATGACAACTCTAACCGATTTCTTTGACTGGGTGACCAAAGTAGTAGACCAGGGAGGGGCTGTGGACATGGCCTACCTAGACTGTAGCAAGGCATTGGACACAGTCCCACATGAAAGATTAATATACAAGTTAGCATGCCTTAGAGTGGGTCCCAAGGTGGCAGCCTGGGTAAAAAACTGGCTGGACAACAGGATGCAGAGGGTAACAGTGAACGGAGTCCACTCTGAAGAAAGGGGAGTTACTTGTGGGGTGCCGCAGGGTTCTGTACTGGGACTGGTCCTCTTTAATGTCTTTATAAGTTACATTGCAGAGGGACTAGAAGGAAAAGTATGCCTCTTTGCAGATGACACAACGATCTGAAACAGGGTTGATACACAAGGTGGGGTGGAAAGGATGAGATTGGACTTGGCAAGGCTGGAGGAATGGTCAAATGTATGGCAACTTAGATTCAATGCAAAGAAGTGCAAAGTAATGCACCTGGGAAACAAAACCCGGGGGGAGTATACATGGGGGGATATACCAACAACAAAAATGGAAAGGAACCTGGGGGTAGTTATATCAGATGACCTAAAGGTGGGCAAGCAAAGTGAGAAGGCAGTAAGGAGGGTTGGAGAGATACTGGGATGCATTGGGAGAGGCATCACCAGTAGAAAATAAGAAGTTGTTATCCCTCTGTATAGACACTTGGTGAGACCCCATCTGGGGTACTGTGTGCAGTTCTGGAGACCCCATTTCTGCATGGACATAGACAAGATGGAGGCTGTCCAGAGGATGGCAACCAAAATGGTGCAGGGTCTGCACCAGAAGACATACAAAGAGAGACTAAAGGAGCTTAATATGTATACCCTCAAGGAAAGGAGGGAGAGGGGAGATATGATAGAAATTTGCAACTACCTCAAGGGAATCACCAAAGTCCAAGAGGGTAGAATCTTTCAGAAAAACAGATGTGCAAGAACAATGGAGCATAATTTGAAGATAAGGGGGGACGACTAAAAGGTAATGTGAGGAAGTATTTTTTCATGTAGAAGGTTGTGGATATATGGAATGGCCTTCTGAGAAGGTCATGGAGTCAAAAACAGTGGGAGAATTGAAGAATGCATTGGACAGACATAAGGTAATTCTTGTGGGGGATAGGAGGAAGTAGGCTGTTGGTTAACTAGGATCTGCAACTTATCCATTAGGTAGGAAAATGGGCAGACTAGGTGGGCCAAGAGGTCCTTATCTACCATCAAATTCTATGCTTCCAAGTTTCTATGAAACCTCTGTCTATCTGGTTGTCTGAAAGATAGCTGCCCAGGGTAACCTGTGATATGGGTGACTCAAACTGAGTGACTCACTTTGAGCACCTGTGTAGACAGCGAATGCCATAAAACAGTAAGGGGGTAGTGCAGCAACTGTGAAAGACAGCAAGGAGTAGAAGAATAGTGAAGGAAATCCAGTGAGAGAGAAGCCAGAAAAGGTTATAGATACTGTATTTGCTTGGGAGGGCAGAGCCTGCTGGCCATCTAATGTAGTGGTTAGGGTCATGGACTACCATGATGGTGGACCAGGGTTCAGGACTGGCATGGGATTAGGATTTTATTTTTTGTTCTTGTTGCCTCATAGAATTATTTATTTTTCATTATTTATTTCTGATATTGATTCCCCCCTCCCACAGGTTGCCCCCCCAAAGCTCTCCTGCTGCACACTGCTACTCCATCAAGTAGCCCCATCCTGTGTTTGCCTCTTTCCCAATGTGTTCACCCCCCCCGGAGTTGGTTATTTACAGATGGGGAGTGTGGGGTGCTTGCCCCCTGCATAAACAGTTGGATTAGATTATCCCACTCTGTATATTTTGTGTTGTTCCCTCGCTGTATGTTGGGTCACTGTAGTGCTGATTGACGATATTGTGTTCGGCGATCTACACTCACTCACGTGTAAGTCACGATTAAATCTTCATGCTTATCAAATGGTACCACTGCCCAGACAGGAGAGTGAGAGGATGATACAGATGTGGGTGAGTCGTCCTCCTCCAGTATCACCTGTTCTCCAGAGTTCACACCTGTTCTTTTAATGGTTTCTATGGAACTTGATATGGACATAGATAAGAAAACCATGGAAAAAAGAAAATAGCTTTTGCTGGATCTGGTTGCTGAAAAAGCTAGGTTTCACATGAAGAGGAAGAAGGTGATTGCAGCCTTGTTGGGAAGCACCAAGGGAGGCTGACAGTGAAAATGCCAACCTCCACCACAGCGATGGCACAATACCGATGCAGGTATTGTGCCACCCATGCAGCGAGTGTTTTTTGTTGGGGGCTGTGCCCCCCCACAACCCCCAGACTTCAGGATTATCAACTTCAGGTCAGAGTTGGTCCGGGGAGGGGGTGGAACACTGGCAGAAAGTGAAGCACCAAAAAAGGACAATTACAGCGAATGTCGCCATAATGGTCTTTGTTTGTGTTTCGCTGTTGGGGTGTCGACCTGAAGGGGTGCACCGGCCTTGTTGCACCATGTGGAAGCCAGTTAGCAGTGAGGAAACAGTCCATGTTAGAAGACAGTGACAGCATCAGTTTTCTCTGCTGATACTCTAACTAAGGAAAAGGTGAATGTAGTCTTGTTTTTCCCCCGAGGAAGCTGGTCCTCAGTGAGGGAACAGTCTGTGTCAGAAGGCAGCGATAGTGTCAATTTTCTCTGCTGATGCACTAGTTAGGGAGAAGGTGAATGTAGCCTTGTTGTACCCTGAGGAACGTTGTGAGCAGTGAGAACAGTCTGTGTCAGAGGTCAGTCATGGCATCAGTTTTCTCTGCTGTTGCACTTACTAGGGAGAAGGTTACCCGAAGAAGTCAGTCGACAGCAAGGGAACAGTTCATATCAGAAGACAGTGATGGCATTAGTTTTCTCTTCTGATGTACAAGCTAGGGAGAAGGCAAATGTAGCTTTGTAGCACTGTGAGAAAACCAGCTGGCAGTGAGAGAACAGTCCATGCCAGAAGACAGTGATGTAATCAGTTTCTGTGCTGATGCAGTAACTAGGGAGAAGGTGAATGTAGTCTTATTGCACCCCAAGGAATCTGGCTGGCAGTGAGCGAGCAGTCTGTATCTGAAGAGTGATGTTATCAGTTTTCTTTGCAGATGCACTAGCTATGCAGAAGGTGAATGTAGCTTTATTGCACTGTGAGGAAGCTGGTAGACAGCAAGGGCACAGTCTATATCAGAAGACAGTGATGTCATCAGCATCTCTGTTAATTAATTAACTAGAGAGAAGGTAAATGCAGCCTTGTTGCCCTGTGAGGAAGCCAGCCAGCAGGGAGGGAACAGCCTATGTCAGAAGATAGTGATGGCATTAGTTTTCTTTGCTGATGCACTATCTAGTGAGAAGGTAAATGTAACCTTATTGCACCCTGAGAAGCCAGTTGGCAGTGAGAGAACAGTCCATGTCAGAAGACAGTGATGGCATCATTTTCTCTGCTGATGCACAGGTATTAAAGAATTTGCCAAACAGCTCTGCTGACAAGCTGTCAAGTGCTGTCATGAAGTCAGCTGCTTTATGATGGGCCACCGGTGCAGCGTTAGTGATACCACTTGCAAAGCTGACAACCCTGGTTCAGAAGCAAACTCGGGCAGTCAGAGGGTGGATGATGGGAAAGGGGACTGAGCATCCAAAGGACTGCTTTCCTTTTCTGGGGGTGGATGGGCAGAACCCAGCATTATCCTGGCCCATTGTGAAAACTCGGGGAGTGGCAGGCCAGCACCGAACTTCAAGGAGGCATGGCATACATCTTTACATGTGGTGCAGGACTGTATGGCATGTGCCATACCATCACTGCACACCACACTTTGCAAGGGCACCAGGAAATTGGAAAAGCTGGCTGCAGAATGGTGAGGAGGGCTCCCAGGCCCTGCATCTGACTAGCTGGGAATGCCAGTGTGAACTGGATCTGGACCACGCTGGAACTGGGGAACCTGCTGACCTCAGAAATGAGAGTAAGCCCTGGGGAAAGGCAGCTTGTGGTATGTCCTGGAGGAGGTCAGCATGATGAGGCTTGGGCACTTGTCTGAAGGGGGACAACTGGAGGAGATAAATAGAAAGAGAGAAAAAAGAAGTCAGTTGATTTTGCAGCTGTCGTTTCCCTCCCTCAGATGGTGACAGCTGTACCAGAACGTACAGAATCAGAGAGAGAAGCACACCCAACTATCCATCAGAAGACACCAAGACCACAGCAGAGGATCCTTAGCCCCTTTGAGATGAAATTCAGGGTTCTGTGGAACCAGAAGAAGAATCAGCATTTATATAGTGCTTTTCATACACAACGTATCCCAAACCACTTTACAAGTATTGCTAGACTGGTAGTGAAGTAACTGAATGTGTACTGACAGCCATATCACACGTCAACACCCACACACAGCCTGGACAATTGCGTAAACCATTTTTATGGGGAGGAAAATATTGGCCAGGACACTGGGGTAATTCCCTACTCTTCTGGAGGGGGTGATACTGTGTGAGTTTCATTTGTCATGGCAGATGGTGGAGTGGAGGGAGCAGAAATGGCTGGTGTATCTGCAGGGGAGCTGATCTCCGATGCTGCAGGTCCAGCAATGGAGACTAGAAAAGAACCTCAATCACAAAAAAATGAGGAGACAGACATGGCATTAAACCCCCTGGAAAGTGGACCGCTGCACTTAACAAAGGAATAGTGGCTTAGAACACTGAGCGCAGCTATGAGGTCTGAAATTCTAAAAATCCTACAGGAGCCGTAGAAAATTTCAGTGAAAGGTTCTAATGAGAAGCAAAAGACACAAATTGAGCAAAATTCTAAGAATGAGACCTGACAAGACACCATAGACTGAGGAGGAGGAAAACAGAATGCAGCCCCAGAATGACAGGCCAAATCAGAGTAAAGTTTGTGATGCAGTATCATCAAAGGAGCTGGCCGCATCAGGGCAAATGTCCATGCTTGTCAAGACAACAGCTGAAATTTACAAAAATGTGGAGGAGTTGGCTGAACAAACAGTGAGTACCTAAGCTTTTTTTCTAAATAAACAAACATTGTAAAGGGAAAAGAACAAAGAGACAAACCTAAATTAAGAAGATGAAGGGAAAATGTCCTGATAAAACAAACGGGGAGAAAAAAGGCCTGTGACACCAAAATCCATTGAAAAATTTTTAATCAAAGTGGGGTTTTGTCAGACTATACAGGGACAATGGGTTCTGGATCCCACCCATAGCCCAATCACAGGCAACCCTGAAACATCATTTGTACAGACTACAGAGGTACGCCTCTGCAAAAAAATTATACAAACATCTCAGCTCTGCAGGTCTTCACTGCAGAAGGTGAAGTTCCATTTATTAGCAACTCAGACACAGAGCTAAATGATGAACCTGTAGTTTATTCACTTCAAACTACCAGGTCATGCTGACACCCCCACCCAGAAATAGTATGTAGTGACTCTGAATTCTCTGGAGAGGGCTCAGCATTCACCATGAAAATTGGGGAGACTGAATGGAATTGGAGCAGCCTACAACACAAGTTTCCCAGAACTCAGGAAATGGCACAACAGATCTGGACAAATTTCCGACAAAGGGATCAGCTGTTTTCAACATGCCGCTCTTGCACAAAGGTGAAACACTGTTCTTCTACAATACTGTGTATGGGAGGTTCAGAGGCTACATCAGACAAAATCTATGTGAGGAGAACATTAATAAAAGAATTGTTGCATTTCTTCTCTAACAAAATTTATGCCCTGATACATGCATCAGGGGATACTATATTCAACATCAGTTTTAAAACACCTATGGGACTGGATAGGTTTTGAGCGACTTATGAGAAAAAAATATTCAGCATTTTGGTTACCATTCAGGGCTATCGCCCCCCCCCCATAAAACCAGCAATTCACCATGTGACTATTTTTTTTAGAAATTAAGGGGTGAATATGCAAGACATTAAATGCTGGTTAGCCCAAAAATGTGATATCATGGGGATCTACAAACTATTTTTAACAAGGAGCACAGATGGACAGGGGGATAGAAATTTAAGGTGAAACTTAGATTAACTCCCCAAGGCCCTAAACAGCTACAGAGCTACTTTTTTTTAAGTAAAGCTAGGATGTACTGTTTTTATCAAGGGCAGCCTAAGACATGTTTTAAATGTGGCTCCCTGACACACCTCAATAATGTGTGTGACAAGATAAAATGTAACTTATACCTGGAATACAAATACACAAGTGCAGCATGTACAAATGAATTGAAAGGTAACCTCTGTGAGGAACAGGGACATGCCTATAGATGTGTCAGTGGGCATTGCACAATCGAAATGACAGCCCAGATTAAGAAGGGATCCTCACCACTGCACAAAAGAATAGCACTGAAAGAAAAAAATGAAACAGGAACAGAGGTTACACACAGACTCAGTGAACAGAAAGGAAGACCCCACCCCACCCCTCTACTCAAAATCAGACAGCGGCAACAACAACCCTGATGTGGAATATTTGCTTGCTGTAACACCAGAAAAAGAGCAAAGAAAAACTACTGACATAAACCAGAAAGTACAAATGGAACTCTCAGCTCCACAGTCAGATACCACAAAGGAAGAACAATGAACACAAGTGGAACAGGATGACACCATGGACATACAGGCTATGCCACCTCCAAACATGACAGTGGTAACTTTGAAAAAATGCAGGCTAAAAAAACAACCAAAAGCAAAACTGTCACAGACAATGCAGGAGCAATGGTAGGTGAAAACTACAAAAAGGTATGAGGCCCTTCACTCCCAAGATTCAGATCCTAGTGAAGAATCAGGAACCTCGTCCACAATATCCTCTTTACAAGCAAACACCTCTGATTCAGAGGACAAATTGGCAGCTAAAGTACAAGTAGCAAGATTAAAAGGGAAAAAATGGGTATGCATCTTAGAAGAAGGGAAAGATTGGGGAAATACACCCAAAACAAACAATAAATGGATGCTCCACATCATTTACAAAATTGCCGCACTGACCGGTAACAGCATCAAGAACCCCAAGAGACATTTGATGACTTTTTCAATATTAAAGGATTTAGACCAGGATAGCTGTTTCATACAAAATAACAGACTGGATACAACATCTGAAATTAATGCAACTGCTAAATTATGGTGTTGGGATCCATCCTTTTTTTCCGATGGAACAGAGAGCTGTGATAGGGTGGGGTGTTATTCAGGGGTTATGACTATAATATTACTAAAATGTGGAGCTGTACCTAGGTTGGGTATTATTATTAGATTTTACACATAACAATATGGTATGGAGGGCTCTTAATATATATGCTTCTCAAACAAAAAAGGATGGGTGGATTTGTTTCACTTGATAAAACCTCACTTGTTTACATCCCGAGAGGTGATATGGGCAGGGGACTTTTATTGTTCGAGACAGTCTGCAGACAAGCATTTGTCAATGCCGAATGTTGTCTCGCTGGCATTGGCATTGGTAGTGCCAGAGTCAGAGATGCATAATAGGAATGGCAGTGAAGTATTGAAGTGATGTCCACCCCACTCCCACCCTGTAGAGACTGACAGGCATTGGGGTGTGCCTTTGGGTCATCAGCTATAACGCTCATGCCATTATACCTCACCCTAACCTGTAGATACTGACAAGTGTTGTGGTGTGCTTTGGGGTCTGTGGGCATTATATGTACCCCATTCCATAAGGAAATATGCTGAGGTGGGTGCAGTATAGGAGAATGGGGTGAACTTTGTGGCCGAACAGTGCAAGGCATGCCACGATGCCTGTCAGTGGCTGCAGGGTGGGGGTGGGGTGGGGTGGAATGGCGTGAGCATTACAGCCAATGATCTCAAGTCACATCCCTGATGCCTGTCAGTCTGTACAAGGTGGGGTGCTACAGTTGGAAACCGTAACACCATAGGCCTGTGTTGGTATTTTCACTCCAAATTTTCAACATGGGCTTTTTGTGAGCCCACCTCATGAAAAGCGACACTATCAGTTTGTTAGCTGAAAGGTGGTTTTGCACGGCAGCTATGCCATTTGGTGACACAGGAACAAAAACACATTTTGGGCAGTATGTGGAAAATGACAACTGTATTGTTCATGATGAGATATAAAAAAATGGCAATGTTAAAAATGTGGAGTGAAAATATGAAAAATTGGTGAAGTTATGAGCATGCATAGAAACTGTGCTACACATGTCTGTAACCCAATTATTTGGGGGAATTTT
Organism: Neoceratodus forsteri; assembly: GCA_016271365.2. Lineage (NCBI taxonomy): Eukaryota > Metazoa > Chordata > Ceratodontiformes > Ceratodontidae > Neoceratodus > Neoceratodus forsteri. Next base: position 277,297,406 of record JADMNL010000026.1, on the reverse strand, counting down.
TTAACTACGTTTAACACAGGCATTTTGGGACCTTCTCTCATGAACGGTGTCACTGTGATTTTGTTAATTTGTCCAAAACGTTGATTTTGCACAGTGACCACGCCATTGTGCGCCACAGGTGCAAAAACACATTTAGGGCAGGATGTGAAAAAGGGCAGCTGTATTGTTCTTAAGGAGGTGTGAAAAAATGCCAGTGTTGAAAATCTGGCATGAAAATATTGCAAATTTGCGAAGTTACAAAGGTGCATGGAAACTGTGCAATGCACACTTGTAACACAGTCATTTCATGGAATTTCGTCACCAAATTTTTAACTTAGGCATTTTAGGACTTCTGCTCATGAACAGTGTCACTGTCATGTCCTCAAACTGTCCCAAAAACTGATTTCACACAGTGACCGAGCTATTCTGCACCGGATGTGCAAAAACACATTTCAGCCAGGATATGTAACATGACAGCTATACTGTTCATAAGGAGGTGTAGAAAAATGACATTTTTGAAAATCTTGGCACAATGGAATATATTCCCAAGTACATTACAGAAAACCCAAAAGCTTCCAAAGAATGTTCAGCCAATAGTAGAAAAAATAAGGAAATGGGAATTGACTGTGCCTCAGGCAACAGTCCCTGACAGTGTTATGCTATATAATACCATCCAGGATTTAGGGTCTGCGATTGAAATAGAATATGAAAATATATCAGAAGAATATTATCAAAAAATGGAAATCTACTTGATGGACAAGAGAACCCCACCTTGGATGTGGGTCATGGTAGATTGGAGGCACAGGGAAATGCATAGCACAGACGTACAGTATATAAGAGATAATGTGTCCCAGAGCAGGATGTTCACAGTCTGAAGAATCCATGCAGCACTCCTTAATAGAATGCCCACATGCACAAACAGTATGGCAGGTATTAGCCAGCAGATGGAAAAATAGACAATTGGGTAAGATAATTTATAAGGGTTTTGTAACATGTTACACATGAGAGTTTGCAGCTATAGAGGAAGGTACTTTGAGACTGATATTTACTTGTATTGCATTTATTCTATGGCAGACTAGATTGGAGAATGACTTAGGAGACAGAATTACTAATGAGTATCATATGAGACAGAATATGCTTCCATTAGCATTATAGCTTAGACAAAAGAAATGCTGACAGGTTCAAACTACATGCGGCATTTCTTGCTTACATACAATATAAAACATAGATACATAACAAAGGCTTTCTCTCTCTGTCAGCTTACTTAGAGACAAAGAGAACTGCTGACAGGATTCTATTACATGGAATATCTGCATGAGTGTAAAACACACCCTACATATAATTATATGAGAATATAAGTATATAATAATCACTGATGATCCCTCAGAGTCATCATATCAGTAATTAGGTAGATTATATACTGTATGGAATATCTATGAAAGACAAACTAATCTAGATAAATGTATTATAGTGAGGTATAATGAATCACGCATGAGCAATATTAGCATCTTAACAGCAAAGCACATTCCTAGAACTCATGCTTATATGATGGGTGCCTGAAATCTACATATTAGTGCAAAATAGCAGTATTACAGTACAATAGACCAGGAATACAGTGTGAGGCGTATGTGAGGTATGTGGGATGATAGGGGGCATAACCCAGGCTAACAATCCCCTCTTTGTTGCTCTAATTGCAAAAGTGGCAACACAACAAAAAGATGGAGGTTAGGCACCATTCATCTACAGGCCCAGAAGGTATTAACAAATAGAGTTAGAAAAAACACTAATGATGAGATATTGATTTGATTTTTCAGTGTCACTGGCTCAGTAGGTAGCACACTTGCATCTGAGGCCAGGAGATCAGAGGGCTGTGGGTTCAGTTCCCACATCTGGCACTTGGGTTAATATCCCAGTACTGACACTGTGGTGCAGCATGAGAGGCGTGCTGCACTTCTGAGGTGCCGTCTTTTGGATGAGACGTTAAACCAAGGTCCCATCTGCCTGGATTGGTGGTAGTTCAGGTGGATGTTAAAGATACCATGGCACTTATCGAAAAGAGTAGGGGAACTTTTATTGAAAAGAGGACTCCAGACAAGCAACAAACCAATTACAAAAAAACAAATGCATACAAAAATGGAGCAGAGAACATCATATCATAAACAAGAAAAACATAAAATAAAACAATCAACTCAACCATTTTTCACAATTCACCCATAAAGAAGAACATTTCACTTGGCCATAGAACTTCATATCAGAGTAATGAATGTTTTGCATAGTAGTGGTTATATTAAAAAAGAGTTCATCAAATAAAACGATACGCTGTTGAGTAGACCAAAAACATATGGATTGCCAAATATAAAAATGAATAACAAAGAAAATTAATAATAAAGTGTCAGCAGGATACATGGACCATTCACCCCTATTTGTACCGTAATTAGAGTCTCATAGGAAATCGATGTAAATAAAGGCTCTTTCCATCTAGTTGCCAACCGAACCCAAAAGGATCTAATATAGGAACAGTCTAAAAAAAGATGTTTCTGTGTTTCTAACAAAGAGACACACGTCTCTCGAGTACACCATCTATCGTGAAGTTGTTTGTGTTTATGCGTGTTACCTACAGGTAATCTGCCATAAGAACTCAACCAAACACTATCCCATAGAAAAGCAGGTAAGCGTTTATGTGAGAGCAACATTAGAACCCTTTCTTGGGACTGAGGAGGACAATCAGGAAAAAGTAAAGTATCTAAAAAATCCAATAAAACAATAGAACTATACACTTGCTTCCTAGTCATTGTTTCCAAATGCAAAAACTGTAAGGTTCCATTTCAACAAAAGACGAAAGGCCTCTATACCATACTTGGGAAACCGGGGAAGCCTATTAAAATAGGATGACTTGCCTTGCTTCCATAATGGTAAACCTAACAAAAACCATAATCTAACACAAGGAAACCAAACCTTCATACCAGGTCGTAGAAGAGGACTGAAATTGTAGGAAAGAAAAATACTCAGAAAAAAAGCCACTGGGTGGATCATACCAACCCCACCCTGTCGTACACTCCTATACATGAAACCCTTTTTAATGGGATTCAGTCTGCTCCCCCAAAAGGCCTGAAAAAATATACCATATAAGGAAGTAAAAAGAGACATAGGTGGAGGAAACACATAACTAATATACAAAAAAATTGGCAACAACAAGGTTTTAATGAGCAATACACGTTTCCGTTTGGCTAGTTGTTTACCCTTCCATCTTGCTACCAGTGACTGAGCTGTACTTAATTTATGAAACCAATTTGTATACATCATATCTCCATCGCTAAATTTGATTCCCAAAATAGTTATTGGATCTTTAGAAATGAGTATACCAGCAAGCGTATCAGATTCAGGGATAGGAGAGGAACCAAAAGGGAAACCTCTACTTTTCTCATAATTAATCTTAGAACCAGAAACATTGGAAAACAAATCTAACACAGTACTAATTGTGGGCCCTTCCGCAACCTCAGAAAGACAAACAACCAAGTCATCTGCATATGCAAGAATTTTTATAGGTAAGACATTATCAGCAAGACGTACTCCTGCCAGACCATTATGAACACTAACCATATGAATAAATACATCAATAAAAAACACATACAATACTGGACTCAATGGACAGCCTTGCCGAACCCCTCTCTGTACCACCACTGGAGTACCAAGCCATCCAGTCACGTTTGGAAGAAGATAAGCAGAGTGATATAATAACTGTATCCAATCAATAAAACCCTGTGGTAACCCATAAGCATGCAACACAGAAAACAGAAATTTATGAGAAACCCGATCAAACGCTTTTTCTTGATCAAGACTAAGCAAATAACCTTTCAGGAAACCCGACTGTGAAGCAGAAAAAAGTTCACGTATTAACAATAAATTATCATTTTGGGTTCTACCCAGTATGGAACAGGTTTGATAAGGACTTATCACAGTATCCACTACAGGAGTTAGTCTACGCAATAAAATTTTACTTAAGATTTTTAAGTCTGTATTCAATAAACTCAATGTCCTGCAATTACGCAAATCAGTTTTCAAACCTTTTTTATAAAGCAATACAACCAATGCTTGATTCATTGAGGGGGCTAACCGGGCCGATGACAACATAAGGAAAAACAACTTAGACAAAAGTAGGACCAAATCTTCCTGAAAAGTCCGGTAAAAGGTCACCCCAAAGCCATACGTACCTGGTGTAGAATCTACATTCAATGAAAAAATGGCTTCTCTTAATTCCGCTTCAGAAATATCTTGCAACATCTGTTGGCTGTCTACTGCATTTAAGTGAGGTATTTGTAAACCATCAAAGTCCAGTAATCCACTCTGAACATCTTCATCTTTCTGATATAAATTGCCCAAATAACGTCCAACGACTTCAAGTAAAGCTGAAGGAGTCTTTACTAAGTCGCCCGAGTCAGCTGTTAATTCTGTAATAACACGTTTACCTACCCTGTCTTTACAGTCTTGAAAGGGATCCAACGCACCCTTGTGTAATTTCAAACCAAACCTGTGTTCATGATCTAAAGACTTAGCTCTATCATATCTATATTCCAACATTCGTGTTTTCATGTTTCTAATTTGAACACTATAATCTAACCCTTCAGTTTCAGTTAAAGAAATTAATTTTTGTAACTGTGCCCTGAGACTTAAATACTCTAAATATTGTGAATTAATCTTAGATCGAGAATAAGTCTGGAAAAAAGTTTTCCAATCCTTCTTAGTATCCTCCCACCAAGAAACTGCATCATCATAAAAATCAAGAACTGATAGCCTTGTATACAATTCTGACTTCCAAGCTAGTTTAAGAGATTCATCAGTCAATAGAAGAATTCAGCCTCCACAAATTCTTTTTACATCGAGAAGTACACTCCCACGTCAAGCAGACTGTTAGAGACTTGTGATCCAAGAATTCCCATACCCTTAAATTAACCAGGGTTACATGTAAAAGAACAGAAAGGAAAATGAAATCTGTCCTGGTAGATAACATATTTTTAAAAAACGTCCTACCACCCTTAGAATGGATACTACGATATGCATCCTTAAGTTGAGCAGTATCCAATATTTGTAACAACTTTTGAGAGTCACAAAACAATTTAGATGTCTTCATACCTCTATCAGCAACACTAAGAGCACAGTTAAAGTCACCAGCCCAAACAATTAAACGAGAAGTATACAAATAGGGTTGAATGTCGTTTAGAAGTGCAACTCTGAGTGCTTTAGTTTGCGGAGCATAAATAGTAATTAAACGAAATCTTTCACCTCAAAATTAAGATCGAGTAGTAACGCACGTCCTGAACAAATGTCCACCATCCTAGAAACTTTTAACGCCAAATTAGTAAATAAAACCCCAACCCTTCACAAGGGGATTCCCCATTCGACCAAAAAGACCTTCCCGAAGACCAAAGATTACCAGCACGTTGCACTTCACAAATAGTTTTTAGCCTCATACCCTGGAGACAAATAACATCACTGCGTAATTGTTGCAAACAGGACATAGTAGTAACCATCTTTTTGTGACTTTTTATGCTATTAACATTAATTGTGGTAAATGTTAAAGAAGCCATAATAAGGTTGAGACAAAGAGAAATAGGATGAGAGCCCATACCCATTCAAATAAACAAATAATCAGGTAACTTTAGAAATTCGTCTACACTGAGAGCATCTAGGAAGACCCTCAACCTGTACCATTTCACCTTCATCACCCTCAGAAAAATTGTCATTAACCACAGAAGCTCTTGAAGAAAGGTCTGATTCTCCACCATCAGAGTCTTCCTTAGAGCCCAAAACAGCAAAGCTGTTGCCTAGTTTCCACAACTCAGAAGTAACACCACTAGTAGAGGCCTTGGGTACCTGCTGAGCAGGAACAGGCTTCCTTGATCTGTGAAATTTTTTTGCCGTAACCTTTTTAAAAGGTAGTACTTGAGATGGAGGAGGAGGCATCTCTGGATCATCAGACTTATCATTTAAAGGTAGGTCAGACATAGTGGGTAAGGAGACTACAGTGGGAACTACCACCGAGGAAGGCTGGGTCTTGGTGACCGGCATATCAACCAGTACAGAATCACCTAGACCTGCGTTTTCAACTGAATGAGATGATACACTAAGGAATGGTGACCGAGGGAGTGAATAGTCATTAGAAGGGGGTTGTTTCGGAACAGAGTCAGCTTGCTGAGCAACCACAATCAAGTCTTCATGTGAAGGACAATCCTCCCTAGTATGGGAATCCCAAGGACATTTGGCATATCCATGGCCAGTCTGTTCACATTTATTACATTTAAATAAATTTAGACACTTAGCTGCCAAATGCCCAAATTCAAAACAATGGGAACAATGAGGGGTATCGCAGGCTGTGTTGAGATGAGTTCTTGAACCACATTTAAAACACGACTTTGGCTGACCAACATAAAACAAACTTCCCCATCCCTACCCAAGAAGAAACTATTTGGTAAATGCTGAGGGTCATTATTGGAAGCAAACAATTTGACCCTTAATTTCCAACCCCATTCCAAATTTGCTCACTATCTAGAATTGGTACAGGTTTATCCAGAACTTCACACCTTCTACGCAACCAAAAAAGAATGTCCTCTATATGTACCCCCTCATTACGAAACAAAATGGTAATCAACTTAACAGACGGTTTAGTAAGGGGAACCGCAAAAAAAGGTATCCAGAGAGGAGAATTCTTAACAACCTGGACAATTGTCCAAAAACGTTCTAAACCTGAAGGGGTTTTGAAGCTAATATCATAATTAGAGTTACCCAAATGAATCAGTGCATAAATATCTGCAGACAAAAATTTCATGGAGCCTTTTATCAAAACTTTTGCAATGTAGAGTCTATCAGGCAGGTCTTCTAAGCCACCTTTATAAATTAACTGCACAGCATTTCTACGGGGAGCAGGTTCACCCTTATTAGAAAACAAGTCTGAAAGTTTAAATTGGGGGGGGGGACCCTCATCAGTCTGCACAGGATCCAAAACCTTCGTTTTAGACGGTACACTCATAGTAGAGAAGTGTTCAACCATTGCAGAAACTGGAATAATAGGTGCTGTAGAAGTTGATTGTTGTATAGGTACAGTTACAGAGGTATTACTATTTGAGGAACAAGAAGCCTCTGAGGCACCAACAGGTGAATGATAATGCTGCACTGTAGCATCTGCTGGATCTGGCACCCAGTTACCATTTGGGTGTTGCAGCCATCCTGCAGCAGCTATTGCAGTTTCAGGTGACCAACCTGTAGAATCAGTATTAGCCATAGAGGGCCTGGTACACTGAACTGCTGGCGAAAGCTCATGTGCAGGGGACACATGTGAGACAGGCACTTCAGTAGGTGTCCCATTGCCTTGTATAACATTTCCCTCTCCCATACAATCTGCCCTTCCCCTCGCAGCCAAATCCGTAGTATCAGATTGCAAAATTTCACCCTGCAATACCACCTTAGTCATACCGAACTGTTTGTTTGAGAGCGTTGCTGCAGAAGAAACCAGACTTCGGGGATCTGTCTCTCCCTCATTCCGACCACTAATTCCTGAATCTGGAGCCGAAAAACAAGCAGGATTCAACATATGAGGCTGCAAACTCGATTTGGACTGCATCCGGGTGTAGGAAGGCATGGTGGATCTCCAGAGCCAACGTCACTAGATCGCGACAAGGAAGTACGGGAAGCCGGAGCGGCCAAACAAGGGAAAACTGGAACGCAATGCAGTCATTTCCTTCACCAGTAGCTCTTTACGACACGTGCATTGTTCAGCTTCAGAAAGCACTTCTCTGAGCAAGCGCCTTTCTTTTGAGTAAGTACAATATTTGATTCCAACGTTGCACTACACAAGTCAGGATTGTCAGATACCTCAGTTAGTATCCCTTCATTCGAATCAAAAAATTCCATAGGCAAAGAAGCGTCCTGTGTAACTGCAACCAAACTCACAGCCTCTGATTCCACTGGAGCAGGGGGGGAGGAGGCCCACTCCCCTGTCTCAGCCACCTCCATCCTCTCCGAAGTCTGAGCAGAAGTGGCCATCTTGCGTCCATCCACCAAAGTTTCCCCCTCCAAAGAGTAGGGAAATTTCCCCGGTGTCCTGGCCAAATTTCCCTCATTCTCTAAAAATACCACCAACAGCTTAATCTGGGTCAAGGTCAGTTGGCATTCATCTGTAACCCCCTACCCCGAGTCGTGCCTGAAAATGGGCAGGATTTGTCTAGTGCACTTACCCGGTCAACAGAAACTAACTAAACTAAATGTAGAACATGATTTATGATTGGGCACAATGGGAAAATGGGGTGTTTGTTATCAATACAGTTGTTTTGGTTATATTGGGAAGTTCACACACTATAAAGTACACTGTACCATATCTGAGTTGTATATATGATTGTTGTAACCTGTGTTCTTTTGTTTATATTTAATAAAAATCTCCTTACTCTTGCTGCAGGGGGCACTTTGGCTTCCTGTACAAGAGATAAAGACTCCAGACAGGAAGGAGAGGAGAGAAAACCACCACAGAAATGACTGAGAGGACGGTGCAATCAGCACCACGAACATTCTCACTAAGGACACGATGGAAAATTAAAAAAATCATGCAAACCAACCTATGGATACTGCCGAGAAAGCAGATCTGTTAAATACTGAGACAAAATACAAGAGGAACTTGTTCGAAAGAAACAAGCACTACTGGAACAAATGTCAGAAATTAAACTGACTTATTTCCTAGAAAAAAACAAAGCTGGAGAGAAGAAAAAACAGAAATGCAACTTAGAGACATCACCTGAAATCTGGGAGAAAAAAATTCACAAAAATCTTTTACTTTGGATCCCAACAGAAGACCCCAGATTCAAACCCTATGATGAGTGAAAAAGAACCAGATCTGCAATCAACATGAAGGAGCAATGGGCATGCAAATGGCACTCCAAAATCCTGGATGGACTCGCACAATGACAAGGACAAAGAAAAGGATCCCAGACCCTGCAATCCCCATTCCTGCATCCCCAAAATCATCCCAATATGCAGCAATAGACAGCCACATCGAACCACCAAATACTATTGACCCACTGGCATCGGATGATGCAGAAATAAGGCTCAAACCCAAGACAACACAGAACCAAAGCAATAGAGATACACCCACATACCCTCCCTTAGACAGTACGGGAAAGTGTTTTTTTAAGCATTAACCAACCTCTCACAAACTAAAACTGGAACAATTAAAGATAATAATGCTGACCCAGGGCTAATGAAGGTTACAAACAATGATTCTAACATACTGCTACTGCTAATGTTAGGTATGCCAGTCTATTTCAAAAAACACTTGAACAGGCAAAACGCAGACATGCCGTACGTTTGAAATATCTGGGTGGTATGGAAAACCCACTGAACTGCTTCTATGTGGGGACAGTATTAATTAAACAGGCTTTATTTTATTTTTTTTCCTGCTGATGTATATACCCTGATATAGGCTCCAGGTGAAAATACATATGATATTAGCTTCAGACCTGCCACACTACTTATGAGAATTTGGACAATGTTTGCATCCTCAAAAAACACTCCTTTGTGGAACCCATTTCAAGCAATACCCCTAACCAAGCCCACTTTTATGACTGTTATTATTTTATTAAAAAACAGGGGGGGTTAACATCTATGACATAACATATCAGTTTGAAAAATAATTTGACATCCAGGGAATGCCTGGCCATATTATAGACAGGGAGGGATTTGGGACTGGGGTGGAAATTACGTGTCAAACTAAGATAGGGTGATAATGGGATTCAACATTTACCCAATTGCTTTTACTTAGGCAGAGACAAGGGTATCTTTTTCTAACAGGGTCGACACAGGTCCTGCTGCAAATGTGGATCGCATAGACATATGAGCAACACTTGTGAAATCCTGAAATGTATACAGTGTGGTGCAATGGGCCACACAGGGTTTTACTGTACTTCCGCCCACAAGTGTAATCTTTGTGAAGAAGGATGTCACACTTTCTTTACCTGCCCTTGAGCTGCCCATAACACCACCAACACTGATTATGTAGAGCAGGATTACTACATCAACAAAGCAGAAAAAGCTGCTCAACTACAAACTAGACAGAGCACTAATGTGCCTACTTACATGGAGACAACCAGGCCAATCCCTTCATTTCCCCCTGAAAATTCAGAGGTTGCAGCCCCTGTACCACCTGATCCACTTACCAATTCTGTCCCCTCTGACCCAACACCGTCTTCAAGCAAGAATACTACAGATGATAAGATGCCCCCCCACTGGTGGGGGGTGTGTGTGGCAAAGCCTGGGAGCTGAATGGAGGTGAACTAGAAGATCTCCAGATGAATCTACTCCAAATCTGCACCATCCTGCTCTAATTTGCCAAAAAAAACTCACACGGACCAAGATATTATAGCCTCAATGCCAGCTACATCGAAATCTGCTAAGAAACAGGCAAAACTTCATTTTAATCAACCTTCTAATCTCAACAATGCACTGGGGCCTATAGAGCCACCAAGAGGCCCGCCCTCTCAGGCCCAAGATCCACAAGACTCTGGGGGTAATAGTGCAAATACAGCTATGGAAGCTAATTATCAGAACTTGGAAAGAATGCTCCGGGACCTGAAGTATGACCTAGGTACATGGATACAATCTGGATTTGATAACATGACAGCCCAAATACATCTGCAGCAAATGGTGAATACTACCTCGGAGACAGTGGAGGCCCATGCGACCCGTATAACAGAAACGAAATCCAGAATAAGTGCTCGAGAAGACAAGACAGTTCAATTATAAGCAGATCTACAACAAGCCATGAAAGACATTGAAATTCTAAAACAGGTGGTGGCCGACCACGAAAACCGGGAGAGATGATGTAATATTCAGCTTGTGGGACTCCCGGAGGGGATGGAAGGAAGGGACTGTATAAACATTATGAAAGAGTGGCTACAAAAGACCTTAGCACTTCCTACAACAGTGTCCCTTGAAATCCAATGGGCCTATCGCTCATCTGGACAAAAACCAGCTCCAGAACAAAAGCCACGCCATATGCTGGTGAAATTTTTCATTCCAAGATCGCCAGGCTGTCCTCGTGGCTCCTCGAAAAAGTGTACCTATACTGGTTCAGGGTTCTTGTGTGAGCATTTTTTCAGACTTCTCTAGGCCACTTCAAGCTAGGAGGCAAGCCTTTATGGATGTGAAGCATAAACTCCATGACATCAACTGTTCTTTCACTATGGCCTACCTGGCGAGGCTGATAGTCCGATACCCAGGCAGCCGACAATGAGCGTTTACAGATCCAGAGGTGGCAATGCAACATGTGCAGGGACTGTGGCATTGTGAACAAAATGAGTGGGCCGAAAACAATGAAGGCTGAACTGATGCATTACAAATAATGTGAGTTGCTATAAAACAAGGTTACTCGGGGGATGGGATTTCAGGGAAGGGTCCCTCGGAGTCCGCAACTCCATGGTTGGAGGCTTATCAGGGCAGGACTAAGGGGGTTCCCGGAGATTATCCACCCTATTTCCCAGTAGATTCAGTCTCGAGACATTCTGGACATATCGTTAACTGGGCTACAAATACATTGGGACTTTTTTGACCCGCTTGAATTTTAAGTAATAAATCTTAGCCCAGCGAATTTTGTTACCAGTAGTGCATTAGATCATAATTGAAACTTAGATTGTCTCTGTTTTGATTGATTGAAGTCAGTGTTTAAAAATGGTAGGCCAGTGTGGGGATTGGGCCATTTGAGTTTGCTAGCAAGGTGGGGGGGGGAGGTTGACGCACAAATGAGTAAAAGGTGAGCCGCATAGCTTACAAAAGCCGCTCAGCTCATACAAGCATCTGCTCTGGTTGGGGAGATCTGTATTAAAATACTAACAGAAGGGGATTTCTTTTTAACAAAGGTAGAGCAATGCACACAAACTGAGGTGGGCATATTGAGGTGGCAACGGACTACGAAAGTAAACACCACACAGGGTGTAACGTGGGTCCGTTTTGCTGCTACCCCAAATCTCCTGTAAGCACATTCCCACTAGAGCGGAGTGCTGGGCTGATAATTTTTGTTTTATTTATGCAGGCGCCTTCCTGGAGCCAGCTATAAGAGCCAGAGTCAGGCCTTCCCCAGAGCCACAACTGTGCATGAAAAGGGCAGGAAGCCCTCATTTATATGGGGACCCACCTCTTTTGGTGTGGTAGATTCAGGGGCTCCATCCATGACAAGTAGAGGGTAAGAAGCATAGTACACATGTACAACAAGTTGGGGATGGCAGGTGGAAGAAAAGGAGAATCTATGGGGGGAAGCAGGGAAGATTAAAAATGGGGATGATTATGCAAGTGAACAGGGAGACACTGTCTATGGGGAGGGAGTTGGGAAAGTTTTGGAGTTAGATAGTTTTGGTGTAGGGGGAGTTAATAAAGTTAAAAATTGTGGATTCATTGGATAATCTCAAATGAGAGGATTCTCTAAACAACGGTACTACTCTTATACAATGGCTACATATAATGTCATTCTTGGAATGTCAATGGCCTGAAAACTGTGGTAAAAAGAAAGATGGTCTGGTCGTATATAAAGAAGAAAAGGGAAGATGTGGTGTTGTAGGAAATTCACCTAAAGAAAGATGAAGCAGATAAGTTAGCCTAGTCATGGGGGAGTTCTCTTGGCAGCTCCATTCACTTCTAGAGTGAGAGGGGGGGTAGCAATATGGCTCCGCCCAGGCCTGCCTCATAAACTACTTAAATGGGTTACAGATCCCACAGGGTAGATTTGTCATAGCTGAAGTGGACATGGGGGGAAGAGGTTAACACTAATTTCTGTATATGGGCCCAACTTTGACTCCCCTGATTTTTTACTCACCTGGGAGTCACTTTGGCTCCATTTCCTGCCAACATTGTGATGGGGGAGACTTTAACACCTATTAATGCCCGGTTCTGGATCACTCTAGAAACAAACTAAAACCCTACCCTAAGAGCGAGGCAGCGCTAAATGATTTAATTAACAAGAGGGCCCTAGTGGAGTCATGGAGAAGTACTCACCCTGGAGTAAAAGAATATTCCTTTTATTCCCATGCTCACCACCTTCACACCTGAATAGACTACATCTTCACTCCCACTATGATGGTAACAGAGGATATGCAAGCTAGCTATGGGCCCATGCTCATCTCAGATCATGCTCCCCTGTTGTTGGAAGTGAAGGTATCCTCACAGGTCCCCCCTGAAACTACCTGGAGAATGGATCCAGCCATCCCAGTAGATCCCCAGTATATCGGCTTCATCACCGATAGGGTAAAGGGATTCATTGCCTTAAATAAGGATAAAGGGACACATGTACATTATGTCTGGGATGCGCTAAAAGCTTACATAAGTGGTGAAACTATCTCTTCTGCTGCTTACCAAAAAAAAAAACCAAACAATTCAAAGAGATTACAGCCTTGCACAAGACATACATAACCTCGAAAGGGTTGCTATGACAGATCCCAAACCCTGCGTACTTAGAGAACTTAAAATATTGAAGGGAACCTTGAACCAAAAAGAATCCTGGAAAATGGAACAGGATCTCTTAATTACTAAATCTCACACACACTCTTCGAGGGCGACAGAGTGGGTAAATGGCAAGCTGGGCTAGTCAAACCAAAAAAAGCAGAAAGGGCTAGCCTCAGAATGGTCAGGGTGGATGGCTCTTACACCTGTGAGCAGAGGGAAATAAATGACACATTCAAAGAGTTTTACGCCGCACTGTACTCTTCCCAATTTCCACTAGGTGGCACACCAGAGGGCTTCCTTGAGGGAGTGGCTCTACCCTCCTTAAACTTGAACTTCAGGAATAACTTAAATATACCTATTACTCCTGAGGAAGTTAAAGCGGCTATATGGCGAATTAATAAAGGGAAAGCACCAGGACCGGATGGGATCCCCGCTGAATTTTACAGGCATACATGGGATACTGTGGGAAGCCTCCTAACAGAGGTCATTTGCCAGTCTCTCAAAGAGGGGGTTCTTCCCCCTTCCCTTAAGATAGCCACTATAGTCGTACTCCCTAAACTGGGAAAAGACCCTACAAAATGTGGATCTTATCATCCTACATCTCTTTTAAATGTGTATTACAAAATATTACCCAAGATTTTAGCAGGAAGGTTGGAAGGTCTTCTCCCAGACCTTATACACTCTGACCAGGGGGGATTTGTTAAGAGTCGTCAAGCCAAGCATAAGCTCAGGCATTCTATTAATGTAATACATAGTTGGACCAAGGGAGAAGGGGATTCAGATAGGGGCTTCCTCGCACTTGACGCGGAGAAGGCCTTCGACAGGGTCAAATGGCCATTCATGTTTGCTGTTCTACATAAATATGGGGTGGGGAACACCTTCATTAATTGGTTGAGAGCTCTATACAATAGCCCGCAAGCACAGATACTTACCAACAATACCATTTCAGTGCCTTTTACTCTGTCTAGGGGAATGAGACAGGGCTGCCCCCTATCACCCCTGCTCTATGTTCTTACAATGGAGGCCCTAGCATCTACAATACGAGCCTCCCCAGACATACAGGGATGCAAGCTAGGAAGGATAAAACACATAATTTCATTGTTTGCAGATGACATCCTACTGTTCTTGGACAATCTGCTGAAAGCCCTCCCAGTGCTGGAAAAAATATTCCACGTTTATGGACCACTGTCGGGACATAAAATCAATTGGGATAAGAGTGAATGGCTCCTACTGGAAAAGAAGAAAACATCTATAACAATTGAAGGTAACCTGGTAGCTCCTACCAAGCATATCAAATATCTAGGAATACTTCTCCCTAGCAAACTTTCACAAATTATTCAAATTAATTATAGACCCTTCATACAGAAAATCAAGGTAGACTGCTCCAATTGGAAAGCTCTGCCACTGACCCTCCTGGGGCGAGTTAATTTTATTAAGATGTACATGCTACCAAAGGCCCTATATCTATTCCAAACCATCCCCATACACCTTCCCATAAAATATAATAGAGCTATGGAGGGGACATGCTCAGTGCTGCTGTGGCAGAGCAGAAAACCTCAAATTAAGAAGGACATACTCTGGCGACTGGAACAGTCGGGAGGACTAGGCCTACCCAATCTATGTTTATATTATATAGCTGCACAATTAGCACATATACCAGATACAATGGCAGAGGACAGGAGTGCCCCCAACTGGCTAGACATGGAGTCGAAACCAGAAGCAAATATGTACTGCTCTATATTGGTTAACACTCTTAGGAACAAGGACCCACCCAAACTTAAAAACCCTTGCACTAGATCAACTTGGAGAGCCTGGGCAGCAACATATGCTTGTTAGGGGCTCACATAGGGATGTCGCCAGATTCACTGCTGGAAACATTGCTTGGGAGGGGGGAATCTCTCTGGTCATGACAGAAGGGGCCTTGCATATTGGAAAAAATAAGGATTATTTAAACTGTATCAGTTCCTAGTGGAAGGAAAGGCATGCCAATTTAAAATGCTTCAACAGAAAAATCAGCTACCAACTACATATTACTTTCTCTACCTCCGACTTAAAGCTAAGATAGAAATTGAGTTGCAGAAGGGACTGCAAGCACATGCTTTACAATGCTCCCCACTAGAAGAATTATTTATAAAATATTCTAACATTCAAGGCTTTAAACCTTTAAATAGATGTTACAGAATGTTGTTGCACAGTTCTCCAAGCCCCCCTGGAAAGAATAAGAACCTCATGGGAACAAAACTTGCACCCAGATGTTTTTACAGAGGGGAATTGGAATTTAATCTGTAGGAACATTCTGAACTCCTCAATAAATAATAGACTGAGAATTATTCAATATAACTTCTTTATGCAGTCATAGCATACTTCCATACTTGCTCACAAAATTGATCCAGGATCCTCCCCATACTGTTATAAATGTCAAGTACAGGAAGGGCACATTTTACCACATAGCATCGGCATGTCCGAAGGTACAGAAATACTGGGAAGGAGCGGTGGATGTTTTGTCCAGAACTCTGAGCGTCCCCCCACTAGATCCAACTGAGATCATCTTGGGGCTTCCGAGTCAAGGGTGCTGGAAACCTGCAAAGGGACACAAACTATGGAGATTGGGCCTAGTGGTAGGGATGCAAGAGCTGGCAGTGTATTGGAGATTGTAACAAGTACCCTCAATGGTTGCCTGGCTAACCTCTCTATTCCAAGTAATGAAACCTGAAAGAACTCAATAACTAGTTAGAAACAAATTGGGCAAATATGAAGAAAACTGGGGTCCACTGGAGCAGGCAATCCCACAGCACTGGTTTCCAGATTTCTAGATTTTTAGATTTTTAAACTCAGTCCCATTGGCACTCCACCCTTGAAGTATCATTATCCTCTTGTGCTAGTATTTTCTGTTCAATTTTTCATGTTGTATTATTTGAAAATGCCATCAAATTATAATACTGCACTAGGAATGGATGGTGGTACAAATATATGATGCTACTACTTAACTTGCACTTACTTGTACCGATAGCCACTTTTCAAGTTTATGTAGGCCTCCAGAGATTAGGAGGTATAATCTAAACATATGTACCTACTTTTTATCTTTTTTAAGTTTATTCTTTTTATGTATCCTTTATACTCTTTGTATTTCTGTAAAAAAAAAAAAAGCTGCCCTCTCATTTGGGAACAGCGGTATGTCTGTATGAATCCAACCAAAATAAAGTATACAAAAAGAAAGATTCCTCCCACCAATCCAGAGGAACTAGGATTTCAGAAAGCATTGAAAGGAAAGACCCCAAAAAATCACAGAAAAAAACTCTACCAATGGAACAGATTCCGTTACAAAATAAATTTCCATCCCTTCAGTGGGGTATCATTGAGATGGATAATTACTCGGATACAGTATCCAGACATTCATTACAAGTAGAGAGCACCTCAGAAGGGGAAGACTAACTGCACACAGAGAGGATCTAGCTAAACTTGAATACTGGTCTAGGGATTGGCAGTTGGGGTTTAATGCTAAGCAGTGCAAAGTCATGCACCTCAGAGCCAGAAATCCCAGGAATTGCTATTGGCTGGGGGAAGTACATGTAACAGCTTTAGAGGAGGAAAAGGACCTGAAGGTAGTAGTTACAGGGGATATGAAGGTATCAACGCAGTGTAGGAGGGCAGCAGCAAAGGCAAATAGGATGCTGGGGTGCATTGCCAGATAGATCACCTCTAGAAAGGGAGAGGTCAAACTGCCATTCTATAGATCACTAGTGAAGCCACACTTGGAGTACTGTGTACAATACTGGTGCTCATACCTCAAAAAGGATGGGAGATTACTGGAGGGGGTGCAGCGCAAGGCTACAAAAATGATCATAGGACTAGGGGAGTTGCCGTACAAGAAAAGGTTGAAAGAGCTCAACATGTTCTCATTGGAAGACAGAACGGAAAAAGAAGACATGATAGAGAGGAGGCCCTCAACCCATGCAAAGGTAACTCCCCTGATGGATTGGACCCAAAGTTACTAAACCTGTCTGCCTTGGCCATTGCTCCCCCATTGACTGACCTTCTCAATCTCTCGTTTCAATTGGTAGAAATTCCCCTTGATTGGAAACATGCAATCGTCCTCCCCCTCACAAAGGGTGGTGACTCCTCCTCCCCAGAGATCTACCGCCCTATATCTCTCCTCCCGATGTTGACCAAACTACAAGAACATCTAATCCTAGACCAACTATCCACGTATCTCTCTGACATTAATTTCTTCACCCAGTATCAATCTGGGTTCCATAAACATCACTCCACTACTACCTTGCTACTCCAAATCACTGATGCAGTCCTGACAGGCATGGACTGTGGTCACATCACCACTGCCATTTTAATTGATCTTGCTAAAGCTTTTGACACCGTATCTCATTCCCTCTTGCTCTGCTCCATCTCATCAGCTGGGCTGTCTGAACACACCATAAAATGGTTCAGTGCTTACCTTAACGACTGCTCACAGTCTGTAAAAATATCTGACTACATCTTCCCTCCTCAATCCATATGCTCTGGTATCACTCAAAGGTCCATACTAGGCCCAATTCTCTTCTCTATTTTTCTAAACAACCTGCCATCCATCTGTACCTTATCTTCTATACATATGTATGCTGATGATACAGTTCTTTTCTCCTCAGGGTCCTCACCTGTGAATGTCGCCTCCAGGCTCCAAAGCAATTTCAATAATGTCCAGAGCTGGTTTCAATCTCACCAACTCTTCCTAAATGCCAAGAAAACTGTGTTAATGACATTCGGGCATGTGCCAGAAACTGTCAAAACTCTAATCTCCCCCCTCTTTCACTACCCTCAACAGGGCAACCATAATTGCCACTGAGTCGTTCAGGTATCTGGGCATTTGGTTGGATCAACATCTCACTTTCTCAGCCCACATAGATGCCATAATAAAAAAGCTTCGCCACCAACTCAGCGCCTTATACAGAAACCACTCCTGCCTTCTGCCCCAGGCAAGACGTGAATTGATCCAAAAAATTATCCTCCTGATTTTTGACTACTGCAATATCATCTATTGCTCTGTTCCTGCCACCTCCTTAGCTAACCTGGATACCCTCTTCAACTCCTTCTGTCAGTTTGCTCTGGATGCACCTTCCCTTACCCACCACTGTCACTTGTACCGAGCTTTAGCCTTCCCTTCCCTGACAAATAGGCGACTGCATCACTGCGCAAATTTCATTTCTAAGTACTGGCTTGGTACACTCCCTCCCTATCTAAATTCCCTAATCTCCCCCCCCACCCACTCCCTCTCAACTTCTAAGATCCCATGGCCACAGAACTCTGACTGTTCTGTGGAGATCCACCTCTAGTGGACAGGCCTCCCCCTCCTATTGTCTCTCTAAACTGTGGAATACTCTTCCTACTCAAATCCGATCCTCTTCCTCACCTGGCTTATTAAATCAAGCTCTACACAACTTCTTTTCTGTAAATTGCACTTGCCTCTAGTTCCCTCCCTCCTTTTCTTGTCTCACACCCTGCCAGATGCCCTTGTTGCTTAACCACAACCAAATCGATACACTTATAGTTTCGGAGCCAATCCCAGCTCCTATTATGTATGCTTGCTTCATATCATATCTCTCTCTCTCTCTCTCTCTCGCTATACTGGTCTATCTCCTGAACCTGCTGACCCAGCCCTATGCTCTGACTCACTTCTCTACCACTTTATTATCTCACCATCACTTGTCTGCTCTGTGCTACTTTAGCCTGAAGTGGTTTAGTCCATTGGTACCACTTGCTGTTATGTTACCGGTGAGTCTGTCACTCCATGAGGGTATAGCTACAGGATTTTAATCTACTCTACCCTGAAATTATTTGTTCTGCTTGCTAATGTGTTGATCACTCATACCCTATGTTTTCTATGCTATTGTGTAATTTGTGCATGCTAATTGTTGCTATGCAACTCTAATCACCCTTTCCCCCAGGTCGTACCAGGAGACAAGCAACTTGTTGTTCAGTGTACCTTACCTGGTGAAACTTTTCAAGAAATAAATAAAGTACTTGAAAGGCATAGACAAAGTCAGGGATGGAGGAGTGTTCTGCTTAAAAGGGGGAAGGGTCACTAGGGGCACAGTCTGAAGTTGGAAGGGGGAAGGATTAGGAGGAAGATGAGGAGGCATTATGTCACAAAGAGAGTGCTGGTGGGTTGGAATGCACTGCTGGAGGAGTTAATCACTCAAGGGTCAGTGGATAGCTTTAAGCAGGGTTGGGATAGAGTCAGGGGCAGGGTTAGTAGGGCTGAACACACTGGTCTATAGGAGAAGATGTGTGCAGTAGGGTGGGAATTTGTGTAAATAACCCAAACATTAAGATTGCATGTACTATAGATATTTTTCCAGGAAGAGCACTTTTAATGGATGTCTCACTGGACAAAAAGAACTTCAGGCTCTTAAATCTGTATGCAGCGCAGACCAAATCAGGTCATATAGAAATATTACAACTAATACAGCCATATTTATTTACTGCAAAAAATATCTTATTTGGTGGTGATTTTAATTGTAGTAGTCTAAACAAGGATAGAAGTCCTAAAACTGAGAAAACCTTTTGTGACACCTTTTTCTCATAAAAATTATTGCAACAAACAGGATTGATTGATGTGTTTCACCAATGGACTAAAGACACACAACACACATATTTTAGAGGGTGAAGAGACACTAGAAATGATTATTGGTTTATCTCACCAAACTTTCCAATAACACAGACATCAGAATTTCCAATCATTACATCTGACCTTGGTCTCTTATATATTAAAATTGCAACCTCACAAGATAACACAGCTGAGAAGGGATATTGGAGACTTAATACCAGCCTATTCGATAATGGAGAAATCATACAGGGTCTTATACACATACTGCAAGCCAGAAAATCTGTCTTATTTACATATGACTCCCTGATAGAGTGTTGGGAACAAAGTAATATTGATTTTAAATTTTTTTACAATTAATAGATAAACTTAATGGATTAAAAAAAGAAATATGAAGCATTAAGGGAGCAATTGTACCATTTAATTACCTTACAAAAGGAAAGTGCACAAGACTATTCCTCCCAGATCTTGGTAATTAAGCAACAAATGTCATCATATCAATATAACAGGATTACATCCTTAGAATTTGAAACAGAGATTTGGCACTCATGGGAAACAGTTTCACGTTAATCTGTTTAAAAGTTGTCTTAAACCTAGATTGTAGTTCTAAGGAGCATTTTGCTCTGGCCAGGCATTCTAATGGGCATTCATACTGCTCTAGTCCTCTTTCATCATATTACTTGTTAAACTAGAATAAAATATAAATAAAAACAAGCATTTGGTCAATGCCGAATGTTGTCTTACTGGTGCTGGCATTGGTAGTACAGGAGTTAGAGAGATGCATAACAGGAATGTCAGTGAAGTATGGAACCAGCGTCAACCCCACCCCATCTTGTACAGAGTGACAGGCATTGGTATGTGCCTTTGGGTCATCAGCCTAATGTTCATGCCATTTCACCTCAGTCCACCCTGCAGACTCTGACAAGTGATGTGTTGTGCCTTGGGTCATTGAGCCTTATGGTCAGCCCATTCCATAAGGAAGTACGTGGAGATGGGCGCAGTATAGGAGAATGGGGTGAACTTTGGATCTGAAGAGCGCAACGTACACCTTGATGCTTGTCAGTGGCTGCAGAGTGGGGGGTGGAATGGCATGAGCATTACAGCTGACAATCCAAAGGTACACCCCTAATTTATGTCAGTCTGTACAGGTTGGGATGTTGTGGTTAGAAACTCGAATGCCTCACATGTTTGTTGGTATTTGCACTCCAGATTTTCAGCATGGCCTTTTTGTGAGCCCACCTCATGAAAGCATTTGGGACCTCTGCTCATGAACAGTGGCATTGTGATTATGTTAATCTGTCCTGAACGTTGATCTCCCAGAGCAACCATGCCATTCTGTGCCACATGCACAAAAACACAGTTCAGGCATGATGTGAAACATGACAGCTGCACCATTCATAAGGAGGTGTGAAGAGATGGCAATGTTGGAAATCTAGAGTGAAAATATTAACAAATCTCAAAGTTACAAGTGTGTGTGAAAACTGTGCAATGCATGTTCATAACACAGTCATTATTTTTTAAATATTTCCTCAAATTTTCAACATAGGGATTTTGGGACATTTGCTCATGAACAGTGACACTATGATTTTCCTAATCTGCCCTGAACATTGATTTCCGACAGCAACCACGCCATTATGCACCGAATGTGCAAAACCACATTTTTGGCAGGATGTGAAAAATGACAGCTGTACTGTTCATAAGGAGGTGTGAAAAAATGTCAGTGTTAAAAATCTAGAGTGAAAATATTAAAAATTCTCAAAGCCAAGTGTGCATGGAAACTGCACAATGCACGCTCCTAACATAGTCATTTTGTGGAATATTGACACCAAATTTTTAACATAGGCATTTTGGGACCTCCACCCATGAACAGTGTCACTGTAATTTTCTTAATCTGTCCTGAATATAGATATCCCCCAGCGACCACACCATTGTGTGCCAGATGTGATGTGAAAAAATGGCAATGTTGAAAATCTGGAGTAAAAATGCCAAACATTTTCAAAGTTATGATAGTGTGTGTAAACTGCACAACACACGCTAGTAGCAAAGTAATTTTTTGGAATTTTGTCACCAAATGTGCAACATAGGCATTTTCAGAGGCCACCTCATGAACAGTGGCACTGCTGTTTTGTTAATCAGTTCCAAAAGGTGAGTCCACACAGTGACTACGAAATCATCTTTCGGGACCAAATAACACCATGACAGTGACTGAATTCATGAGGAGGGGTCCCAAGAATCCCATGTTAAAAATTTGGTGCCAAAAGTCGGAAAAATGGCCAAGATATGCACCAAAGTTGAAAACAAGCCATTTATGCCATTATACAGCTTACTGGCATTTCTTCAGTTCGCAGTCAGCTTTGAAAGTGCAGACATGTTCCTGGTCCACCGAAGATTGTTGCATCTGGCTCTGCAGGTAAGTATAGGGTGAGGGGGGTGTGGAGAGGTCAGGTGCACAGAGGGTTGGTGCAGGATGGGGGAAGGGGCACCACAGAGTCAGTGAGGGACCTTTTTCTGTCATTCAGGTAAAAAAAAAAGTGTTGCGGGAAGGTTTTTTTATTTGCAGAATTGCTTTGGGCACACTGGGGTGGGCTTCCAGTGTGCCACCTGCATTTCTGGGGAGGGGGGACTGAAGCCGATGGAGCTTTGCCCACATTCGTCAAAGAAAGCCTGTTGGGGGGCATGATGCCGAGGGGGATTGGGCACCCACTCGGCACACAAATAAAATTATAAATGGGCCATTATGCCAACGGGGATTGGGCTCTCACATCGGCAAATGAACTGGTGAGGGGGCATGTTGACAAGGGGATTGGGCACCCCCAATGTTGGCTTGTTTGGAGACTGTGAGAGGTGGATGGCAATAGCTGCCACCATGTTCATTGTAATGTTACACCAGGGAAGGCACACCCTGCAATGTGAGGTCACTCCCTCATTGCAGCAGCTAAAATGTTTCAAGTTGGTGACACATTTTGCAACTGCCATCATAGACAGCGTGCAGTCTAATTTGTGCCCCAGAGCCTGGCCTGAAAAAGCAATGGAACCACTGGCCACAATACTACCGTGCCTCCAAAATCCACTACTCCACTTCAAGCATCCCTAATACAACATAAAAAGAAAGTTGTCTTAAACAGAAAAATAATATTAATTCCAAACAAACCTACTCTAGGGACATTCTATATGCTACCCAAGATACACAAACTGGGGAATCCAGGATGACCCATCATCTCTGGCGTTGGCACACTCACTGAAAACATTTCAGGACTTATTGAATCCATTTTAAAAACACTAGTAAGAGCTACTAGAAGTTTTATTCAGGACACCACCGATTTCCTCAGGAAACTGAAACAAACTGGACAACTGCCACAGAACACTATCCTAGCCACAATGGATGTTACTGCTCGACCAGTGAGGGAGGAATTGACTGTTCAAATTGGGGAAGTTGAAACCTTATTAAAAGAACATGTGGAAACCTCAGAATGGGACAGGTTGAATAAATTGTTGCTGGATAAAGTTACAAAATATGATGCTAAGATTAAAAAAACAAAAGCAAAGAAAGTTTATTAGGGATGAAAATTACTATCTTAATGATAGAGTCTTTAATTGGACAGATTCAAAAAAACCTGAATTACGGTCCATTTTGAAGAAAGGAAGTAATTCTTCCAATGACTCTATTAATAACACTATACTTGATTACACCACGGGACCCTCTGACACTGATGAATTGGAAATATTGGTTGATGGACGAATGGGGGAATCATCAGTGGGACTATCTCCTGCTTGTGACCAGGAGACCAGGCACAGCCAGCGGCAATGCCGCACTCGTTTTCAAACAGTTCAGTTCCAAAGAGGAGGACGAGGAGGGGGGGGCAGCGTGGAAAAAAGAAGCAAGAACAATTATTAATATATAATTCTTTAAATAAATCGAACTGTCTGTCTTTATCTAACAACAATGAATATTCCCATTTTGGACATATTAATAATCCTAATTTTGGTCCTGATGGTGTGTGTAATGTTACTAATGTAACATCTGAAGTGGGTATTGAACAGCATTCTGTCTTTGTTTCCTCTGATGGTTTAGATATAAAAAGTGCAAACAAGCCTGATAATATAACCTCTAATGTGGATAGATATGTTGGAATTAATGATGCTAATGATAATGTTAATTCTTCCAATGAATCAACTGCTTTTCAGAATAGCTTGGATAGCATGGTAGCTGTGGTTAATCTTTCTAACCAAAGTTTAACAACAAGTGAGATTGCTGTGTTAAGCAAAGGTCTTTCATTTTGTCCCACAGCTGATATTAATTTCTTTAATGCATGCGTTGATCTACATAAATTAGGGAGGAGGCTTACATTTAAATGTATCTATGAGCAGGATGAGAGTAGTCTGGTAGAGAAGAATAACATACTAAAATTCCAGTCTAGGTCTGAGTACTGCCCTCCTATGAATCCTGTTGTTTCAACATTTATAAAAAAATATGAACTTGATTTACAATGGTTACAGAATGAAAAAACTATAAATTTTGGGATAACTGTACTAAAAGTGAACGAGCTACTTTAAAAGTGTTAAGTGAAAATAAGTCCTTAACAATCAAGCCCGCTGATAAAGGGGGATCTGTAGTAGTGCTCAATACTAAGGACTATATTGTGGAGGTCAATAGATTAATTAATGATGAATCATCTTATAAAAGGATTTCACATGGAATGGTTAACAAATTTAAAAATGAGTTAGATAGTGTACTCAATGAAGGTTTTTTGAAGGGGTATATCTCAGATATTGAATATAGGACCATGACAGTTAATTGTCCGGTAATACACACAATATATGCGTTACCCAAAATTCATAAGAGTTTGATACAACCACCAGGGAGACTGATAGTCTCAGGTAAAGGTTGATTAACAGAACCTGTTTCCTTGTTCCTAGATGCTTTTTTACAACCTATAGTTAGACAATTGAGATCATTTCTCAAAGATTCTACTCAAGTTGTTCAAATAATTGAGGACTTAAATATGGAGACCGACTGGTCCTTTGCAGTTATTGATGTCAATTCCCTTTATACCATGATTCCACATAAAGAGGGACTGGAGGCTCTTTCCTATTTTTTGGATAGGAGGCATGAGGAAGAATGTAAGGGTGCCCACTAGTTTCTTGTACAGCTGGCAGAATGTGTCCTTAAGATGAACATCTTTTTATTTCAGGGACAGTTATTTCATCAAATACGAGGTACTGCCATGGGTACAGCGATGGCACTGAGTTATGCCAACTTATTTGTTGGCAAGCGGGAACTGGATCACCTGTACAGCGCTGCCACAAATCCATATATTAGTTATCTGGATTTGTGGCGGCGCTTTATAGATGACATTATTATCATATGGAAAGGATCATGTGATGAGTTTGCACTGTTTGTAAAATGGATGGAGGATACCAGTCATTTAAAATATCAGTTTGAACTTAATAAAGTCAGTATCAATTTTCTTGACCTAAAATTATATAAAGATGGTGAGGGGGGTGTGTGTACTACTTTGTTTCAGAAGACCACGGACGGAAATAGTTTATTGAGATTTGAGAGCTGCCACCTCCACCATACTCGTTATAATATACCTAAGGGTCAATTAATTAGGACGTTAAGAAATTGTACTGAATCACATGAATATGATAAAAATAAAAAGGAACAAATATGAAGACTTATAGAAAGAGGTTATAGTCAACATAGCATTGCATCTGCTATTCAACAGGTGGATGCCATGGACAGCAATGAAGTATTGCAGTATAAATCTAAGGAAACAAATGAAAGAAAAGAATTTGATTGTCCCTTTGTTACTGACTTCTCTAGTCGGGCTGATCGAATTAGGAATATTATTACAAATAATTGGCCTATTTTGCAATTGGAACCCAGATTAAATGAAATAGTGGATAAGGGACCTAAAGTTATTTTTCCCAAATGCAAGAGTATTAGAGATCATGTAGTGTCTAATTTTACTGAAAGTAATTACAAAATGAAACAGACTCTTTTGACATCTAAACCAATGGGCACATATATATGTGGTAACTACATGTATTGTGGCTATATATATAATAGCAAGAGTGTATCACACCCAATTTCAGGGAAAATGATAGCAACTAATGGTCTTATTACTTGTAACAGTACTGGGGTAGTTTACTTGCTATTATGTGAATGTGGAGCATATTATGTTGGTAGAACAATACGGAAATCTAAGGTTAGAATTGGAGAACATGTTAGAGCGGTGGATAA
The DNA here is from genome assembly GCA_016271365.2 of Neoceratodus forsteri. NCBI lineage: Eukaryota > Metazoa > Chordata > Ceratodontiformes > Ceratodontidae > Neoceratodus > Neoceratodus forsteri. Next base: position 277,271,115 of record JADMNL010000026.1, on the reverse strand, counting down.
GGGTGATACGAATTATACCATTGCAAAACATATGCAAATTAATTATCCACATAAACATATTTTTAAATTTTTTGGTATGGAATTAGTCAAAATGGGTCCCTGGGGAGGTGACATTAATAAGAAAATAGGCCAAAGAGAAAGTTTTTGGATTTTCCCATTGGGAGCATGTACTGGTAAGGGACTCAATGATAGTACAGATCTCTCGGCATTTTTGCGAAAATATAAAAGTTGAATTAGATTGCTGTTTATTTATTCATCGGGCCCTTTTTTATCTGATTTATATAGATAATTACTACAGCCATTGAATGCTATGAGTGTTTTAAAAAAAGTGCCTGTAAGTTCATTCTATATACTTTTTGTGCCTGAGGTTACTTTGGAAATTTGCCAAAGAATATTATGGGGCAAATGCCCAGTTAAATAAATAAATATTTATCAACAGTATGACGTATATAACGTCGGTGATATGGTAATAAGGGCCAACAAGTAATTGCTTTGAACTTACTACAATAGTCAATTTACATATATATGTTTCATAATTGTATTTTAAGTATGTGTGTGATATTTCATATGTATTTCCATTTGATTGGAAAAGTTGACCATGAATGGGTTAATGAATTTAACAATATCAATGATGGTGATTGGTTCATTTATATCACATGGTAGCACATGAAATTATATTTAAATGGTATAGTATTAAGGCACTGTTTTATTCTGATGACACCTAGCAGAGTCTAGGAGAAACATCAATTTATCCGTTTTAAGCCTCCGTTGTATTTGTTGCACTTTTTTGATATTAAACGCTATTATATTTATTACAGCGTTTTGCCTATATTGCTTAAGCTGTGTGGGTGCTTATTTGTATATAGTGACTGTGTTGAATATACAGCACCACACTATCCTGGTGCTCCTATTTTCTTTAGTTCTTATGTTACTGCCCTGTACACCATCATCTCAAATGAAGATGGCATAGCAGCATGTCAGAAATTTTTAAAGGAAAACACATCCACAGGAGACATTCCAGAAACCACCATCAGCACCCTAATAAAATTCATTTTGACACACAACAACTTCACCTTTAATGGCAAGCACTTTTTACAAATCATGGAGACAGCCATGGGCACTAAAATGGCACTACATTATGCCAATCTTTTTATGGCGTGTTTAGAGGAGGATTTATTTTTAAACACCATCCTTATAATCCATCTGTCTACCTCCATTTTATTGATGACATATTCCTGATTTGAACAGAAGGTGAAGACTTTCTCAAAAAATTCCATTGTGATTTTAACAATTTTCATCGTTCCATAAATCTCACTATTGAATACTCCACCACCAGCATACATTTTCTTGACACCGCAGTCAGTATCACTAAAAATGGACATATACAAACTGCTGTTTACAGAAAACCCACTGACAGACACCGCTACCTGCATAATTCCAGCTTCCACCCAAATCATACAAAAAAATCTGTAATCTACAGTCAGGCGATTCGATACCATCGAATCTGCTCAGTTGAAAGAACAAGAGACATACAGCTCTCTACACTTTGGAATTCCCTAATTCAGCATGGCCACTCTCCAAGACAAATTGATAGAGAATTTGAATGGGCCTTACAAATACCACAAGACAATCTGCTGGAATACAGGCAAAGACATCAAACTGATTGCAAACCCCTAGTGGTCACTTACAGCCCCATGTTAAAACCCCTTCAGGAAATTGTCAAAGAGCTATAACCTATGCTGAGAGAAGATGAAACACTGAAAGACATCTTCCTTGAATCACCTGTCATTGCCTATAAGCAGCCCCTCCCAGTCTCTTGAACATAATAATTCATAACAAACTCCCAGCAGATCAAAATAACCAGAAAACAAGAGGGACAATGCCATGCAACATGGCAAGATGTAAGACCTGCACCTACATGTGCACACAGGCCAACATTAAGACAAGCCAGAACAACATAATACAAATTAATGGATCCTACACATGTCAATCCAGCAACGTGGTTTACCTAATTCAATGCAAGAAGTGCACAAATGGTTGCTGTATTGGGGAAATAAGCCAACTACTGAAAACCAGCATGAATTACCACCGTCACACAATAGTAAACCAGATTATCAGCACTCCAGTAGGAAACCTTTTTTCACAAACAAATCACTCTCTCTTGGATTTATCTGTCTTGATACTAAGAGGCAACTACAGAAACACGCAGGACAGAAGGACAAGACAATTGAAATATATTAAACAATTTAAATCTAACATTTCTGGACTGAATCGGGACATCGGTTTCATGACACATTATGATAAACTGTAATTCTTTTTTATTATGTACTAAATCATGTCATTATTTATCACGCTTTGGTTCTGTATTTCTCTTACAATTTTTTTCTCTGAGTTCTGCCTGATCTGTTTTTTTACCTGTACCTCACATCCTCCCTGCCTCTCATACTAACTCTTTAGCTCAGTCACACCCACTCCCTTTTGTTTACACACCTCTGTTTATACTACCTCACACTCTGTTTATGCTGACCTATGAGGCAACTTTAGCTGCTGGCTGTTGTCTGAGTGGGGGCAATGCTCCCTGCAGGAACATATCTCCTGACTGTATTTTATTGGTTTTATAATTAATCACTGGCATCTGAGGAGCAGTTGTTGGAAGATCTCAGGATTTTTATTATTTGACTTTTTGAACTCTTTCGTAAAGACTATCTTTTATTTGTTGGATGCTATTGACAGAACACTGAGTGGTTTCGTTTTGGACAGTAGGTAGTAAGTGCGATTGTTATTTATTATTACAAATTTGAGTTTAACTCCATGCCATGTGAGAGGTGGTGTTGGGAGTTTATTTTATATTTTTATATTTGCTGCATGTGAGAGGTGCTGCATTATTTCAAGATATAGGATTGTTTAAATTCAAATCTGTTTAATATTTAATAAGTTATTTTATTACGTTTTAAATTTACTGTATTTTATTTTATTTTACTGTTTGTTATTTTTGCGTTGTTTTTGGTTTATGTTTGTTTATTTGGCTTGCCCTCCCTTCTTCTGTGAGAGAGAGTGGGGAGAGTGTGTTTATAATTGCGATATTTTTAGGTTTACTGTTAGTTTTATTTTTTTTGATCTGTTTAATAATGATGGTTGGGCATTATTCCCCCACCAGGCTCAGGGAACTTCTCCCTTTTGATTGCCCTCCGTTATCATCCGACACCTATTTTAGATGTCGGGCATTGGGCATTCTGAAGAGGCGAGGACGAAGGTGGAAAGCTGGGCCTTGTGGGGGACAAGAGAGGGGGGTTGAGGGGTCTTAGGGTCCAAAGGCGTCCTGGGGTGAAATAGGGTCAAGATAGAGGTTGTTCCTATCTTGTCCCCATACCCAAGAGTCCAGAAAATTTCGGACAGGTACCGAGGTCTTCCCCGACATCTCATCCTGCCTTGGCGGTGTTATGCAATGCCAGATCTATTAAAAACAAGACAGCTATTGTAGCTGATCTTGTTGAGTCAGCTGATCTGACTTGCATTACCGAGACTTGGCTGGATGAAAATGCTGGCCCTATATTGGCTTCGGCAACTCCAGCCGGGTTCTCGGTAATACACCATCCAGGGCAGGATCGTCGGGGCGGAGGTGTGGCCATTATGTTTAAATCTGAACTGGGCCTTGTGGATGTTCCATTGGGGAACACCAGATCTTTGAATATACCCTGGGTGAGGGTGCAGGTTGTGGGATTCTCCTCGTCTACCGTCCACCAGGTGACGGTGGCGAATTCCTACAGGAGATTGCAGACTTCATTGTTGACCTTTTGTTGAGGTTTCCCAGATTAATTCTTCTGGGCAACTTCAATGCTTGGGTCGACGATGAATTCTCTCATTTTGGTCAAAGTCTCCTCCAGTTGATGAGTACACTGGGCCTGACACAGGTTGTTACCTCCTCTACCCATATTAGAGGTCATTCACTAGATCTGGTCTTTCTCTTGGGTATGGAGATCACTGATTTGGGGGTGGAACCAGTCAGTTGGTCGGACCATCACACCATAAGGTTCAGTTTCAGGGCCCCCTCTAATAGGTCTGCCCCTACGGAGATGGTCCAATACCACCCTTTAAGGGGTGTTGGCCCCAGTGATCTTATGGCGGTACTGGACCTATCGAGTTTGTCGGGTGAATGCATGAGTCCAGAGGATCTTGTACTTGCCTATAATAAGGCTGTGGGAGATGCACTGGACAAAATTGCTCCTGTTCGTGTTCGGCCTCTCACCATCCGTCCAAGAAGTCCATGGTTTGATGGCTCCTTGAAGGAATTAAGGCGAGTAGGCCAAAGGCTGGAGTGAGCCTGGCAGAAATCGGGCCTTGATGTCGACAGGCTTAGATTGCTAGCCCATTATGATGGCTACCAATCAGAAATCACTCGTAAGAAGGCAGAATTCCTGTCAGAGAGATTTCTGCTGCAAAGAACTCTACGGCTCAGCTTTTCCAGACTGTGGACAGGCTGTGCAATCCAGTCTGTCTTCAGCCTAGAAGCTTTTCTCAACTTAGATGTGGGAGTTTCTAGCTTCTTTGCAGATAAGGTTGCCGACATCAGGTCCGGCATCGGTCTGACCTCTCCTTTGGGGGGTCACGGTGGGCAACCGGTTGTACTTAATCCCCGGCCTGCTTGGATGGAGTTTCACCATCCGGAATTCGCAGACATTGTGAAGATCATCCAGTCAATGCGTCCAACTAGTTGTAGTTTGGATCCGGGTCCTACACCTCTGTTAGTAGGATGTGTTGAAGTCATCTACCCAATCCTTGCTGACATCGTCTGGAAGTCCTTGGAGAGGGTGTTTTTTCCTAATCCCCTTAAGGAGGCAGTTGTTCATCCACTCCTTAAAAATCCTCCTTGGATCCAGACTGTCTAGCTAACTACCGGCCGATCTCTAACCTGCAATTTGTTGGTAAGGTTATTGAAAAGGCAGTTGCACTGCAATTGGATGAATATCTCACCTCTCATAATGTCTATGATACTCTCAATCTGGCTTCAGAAAAGGCATAGTACTGAGACTGCCCTTGTTCGGGTCTTGAGTGACCTCTAATGGCCAGAGATCGAAGGCTTATACCATTCTGGTCCTTCTTGATCTTTCTGCTGCATTCGACACTGTAGACCATGAGGTGCTATTGGAGTGGCTGCGGGTTTTGTGGACTGTCTGGTACAGTCCACGAATAGTTCGTTCTTACCTCACTGGTAGGTTTCAGAGAGTTGTCACTGAATTTATTCCTCTGACACCTTCTCCCTTCCATGTGAGAGTGCTGAGAGGTTCCATTTAGCTCCATGTTGTTTGCAGTGTACATGCTGCCATTAGGAGAAATCATCAGGAGATACAGTTTGAGTTTTCACTGCTATGCAGATGATACTCAACTGTATTTATCCTTTCTCCCGATCAGAGTGATGCACTCTCTGTACTTAACAACTGTCTGGATGAAATCAGAATTTGGATGAGTTCGAGCTGGTTGAAGCTTAATCCGGATAAGACCGAGGTATTGGTTGTGGGCCCAGATCATCCTGGGAGGGCTTGAGTGCGGCACATCCATCAGGCTTATCACTGGTGAGGTGCGCTCTCTGAGCTCTCGACAGGTGCGAAATCTGGGTGTTATCTTTGACGACAGTCTGACCCTGAAATCTCAGGTCTCAGCTGTTGTCAAAACCTCTTTTTATCATCTGAGGAATATCGCCCGGGTGAAACACCTGATTCCCCAGGAGGATCTTCCGACTTTGGTTCACGCCTTTGTTACAACCCGTTTGGACTACTGTAATTCCCTATACCTAGGGCTTCCAGGGATTGATATCCACCACCTGCAGCTAGTGCAGAACGCTGCAGCCAGGCTTTTGACTGGGACCTCGAGAACCAGTCATATTATGCCTGTGCTTCGCGAACTGCATTGGCTGCCTGAAGTGGCGTATCATCTTTAAGGTTGGTTTACTAACCTTTAAAGCCCTACGATCAGGGACCTGGTTACCTGAAAGATCTTTGATTCCCTATCGCCCCCTCCGCCCCTCCGGCTCCACCAATGAAGGATTGCTAGAGATTCCCAGGGTTCGTTTGAAGTTATCAGGATCTCGTGCTTTTGCTTACTCAGCTCCTACCTGTGGAATTCTCTACCTCATTGGTTGAGAGAATGCCCGACCGTCGATAGTTTTAAAACTGCTTTAAAAACTTATCTTTTTAACTTGGCTTTTTCTTTATAGTTTATTTGTTTTTGTTGATCTTGATTTTATTGTCTTGATTTTATTGTCATGTACAGCGCCTTGATTCTGAAAGGCGCTTTATAAATAAACACGAATTGAATTGAATTGAATCTAGGCCTTTGATCTTTTGTTTCATCTAATTTCTTGATTTCCTTACATCTTTTAGGTATCTCCTGTCTATTCTACCCTTAAAGCGTGCCTCTGATCTCAGAACTTATCTGTGTGCTTTTGTCTTCCCTTTAACTCCCTTTTGTCTCCTACTGACCTGTTCCTACTTAGCCCCCTCCCCATTTCTTCTCATGTTTTTATATTGCACCTTAGACTTTCATCTCTAGTCCCCTTTGTCACCTTCCCACTTCACTTCCTGATTTGTAATTGCTCCACAGTGGATATAAATACTGCTTATGTTGCTCAGTTTTGCTGTTCACCTGAAGAAGGGACCTGTGTGGCCCTGAAAGCTTGTGTATAATTCCATCTTTGTACAAGACACTTGTTAGTCCAATAAAAGGTATCAGACTTTCCATTTTCTCCAAACAGAATAAGAACAAATGCATTACCACAATAAAAAATCAACAAGATGGGAAAATTACTGGGAACAAAGGAATACTTAGAGAAACATAAAAATATATACACACATTGTTTGGAGATCCAGATCCAAACATCCCCCAATCACAAGAGTGGCTACAATCTCGCAATCTGAAAGCAATCTGAAACATTAATGCCACACTTTTGACCAAGCACATTACAGTGACAGAACTGAAAACTGTTCTCTCAAATCTAAATACAGGGACTGCCCCTGGGGTGGATGGTTTGCCCAATGAATTCTACAAAAAATACTGTATATCCTCACTTACTAGAGGAACTGACATAACTTTATAATTACATGCTCCAACACGAACAATTACCCTTAGTAATATATAATGGATTACTAATTATTTTCAGTAAACAAGGGGATAAAGAACCTTTAAACAATTGGAGGCCAATTACACTCTTAAACTCTGATTTAAAAATCCTGACAAAGATTTGAAGTAATAGATTGGCCCAAATATTGGGTTTCATTAAACACCCCATGCAGGTATGTTCGATACGTGGTAGAAAACTACAATATCTGATATTTTTAATGACACTAAGAGAAATTATAGAAAAAAGGTGCTGCTGAGGAAATCTCAGGATTTCTTTTTTTTTTTTGAAGTGTCAGTGTATCTTTTATTGATTCATTGAATAGCTTCACAATAAGAATGGCACATTTACAAACACATAAAGTTGACACAAGGGGGTAAGTTGCAACTCACCAGATACGCATAAAGGCAGCAATGACATTTACAATAGTAATAATAAGACTACCTGATGAAATAAAGAACATTCAAATTAAGTAATACAACAGCATGCTGGCTGTTTACATCCAACTTTACAACATGATACTCTCTGAAATGCTATCCTGTAAATTATTCAATTTAAATTGTGTGAAAATAGGGGTGTAGTCAGAAATGTCAGTTTTGTACAGTCTTCAACTGCTGTCCCCTCTTACAAAATGTACACATCTTCTCCAAATGCTGCCCCTTTTACAAACAAATCAGGTTGTTGTCAGATGACTCCTCTAATCTCTAAAGAGATTATACACAGATCTGTCTCCTAAACAACAGAAGTTTAAACACAGACACCACTAAGTGGCCTACACTAACTCAAATACTATAGATTAGATTGATAATGTTAACAGAAAGGCATTTGGTTTAGGACAGGCACGCAACAAAACTGTACACAAATGTGTACAGTGAGTATGTCCGTCTACACCCTTGTGTGGAAATTAAGTTACAATCAAAAGTTATAACTGATGTATGTATGCATGTTATATACTAAAACAATAACACATGTTAAACTGCAAAAATATAGTTTGTTCTCTGTATTCCCTTTACGCATTGGGTGTCTCAGGATTTCTACTCAGCCTTGATCAATCTAAAACCTTCGACGGAGTTTCACATAATTATTTGTGGCACTGCATGCAAGCATAAGGGATTCCAAAAATTTTTATTTCTTTACTACAACTCTGTTATTAGTATACATTTGTAGCCCCATATAAAAGGTTGGATTGGCAAACCTTGCCAGATTTGAAATGGTGTCAGACAAGGGTGTCCCCTCACTCGCATACTATAGTTCTTAGGTTTTATTTATTTATTTATTTGGTAATTCAAATACAACCTTTGAGTATACACTCTTTTACAAAGGTTCCACGTCAGGATGTCAAACAGCAGAGACATAACAAAAACTTGACAGTTAACACAAAATATAAGATTGCTATGTAATACAGAATATAGAGAAATAATACATTTGAGTAACCTAGACAACTGAAATTAAACAGCAGGAGGAGATTCCTAATTACCAACGTACGGCATAGCTGCCCCGGGGGGCCTGTCAAGGTATATTATCAGAAAGGGTAGGAGAAAGAAAGGGGGAGAGTGTGAACGAGGTTTCCCAATTAGCAACATGCGACATAGCTACCCCAGAGGGGGGCCTGTCAAGGTAGAGTATTGGAAAGGGTAGGATAAAGAAAGGGAAGTCTGACGTGGGGTGGATTAGAGAAAGGGATTGGGAAGGAGAATATTTAGGGGGAGAGTGAGTGGAAAGGGGAGGTGTTGGGGGGTATGGAGGGGAGGAAGCTAGAGTGGGAGGTGGCAAGGGAGCGCAGGTTGGGATCCAGGGTAGGACTGTCTTCTACAAAAATGTGATGCTACCATGACAGTAATAGGATTATCAGTCTTAAGTCAACATATGGAAATAAAAACATTTGTTTACGCAGATGACATGTGTTTAATACTTGCAGATCACTTATCAGGCATCAATGCTAAACCAATATGCAAAATGTTTATCAAATCACTGGTTCTTCTGTCAATTTTCAAAAAAGTCATTGTATAACAATAGGAACCAGACACCCTTGCATTTCAGAAATTATAGGAATACCTGTTGCTAATATACATTGTAAAATACTTGGCATACATTTTGGAGCTGGTGATCTTGCTCAGTTCAATTGAGAATACACAATTAATATTGCTTTAGGTAGGGTAGCCCAGTGGAATAAATAGCCTATGAGCCAAAAAAAAAGAATCTATCTACATGGTAAAGACATATCTTATTTTCCTGTTTTTATATCTCTGCTATGTTTATCCCCCCACCCCCAACCCAGGAAACTTGAAACAAGATTATTTAGTTGCTTCTTACAATGTGTGTGGGGAAGCAGACTGAATCCCGTTAAAATAGGAACCACTTATTTAAATATATGATTCAGAGGATTAAATATGATAAATCCATTGATTTTCTTCCATAACAGCTCCTTGTATGCCAACATAAACCCATTTTAACTGGAAATCTGCCACTGTGGACCCCATGAGTATAGGATCCAATTACACATATTATACAGCCTTGGACACTTGATTCTGTAATTCATAAACAAACACAAAATCAGGATTATACAATGGAGTAAATACAAAGCACCAAATCCTGCATTCAGATTGGCTGACGGGCACCTTTCCAGCATTATAAATCCGTCAGTATACCAAATGGAAAAGGTGCCAGCCACCAGTCAGCCACAACAGAACTCCCTTTTGAAATCACTTGGACCATGTGAAAGTTCAGTACCAGCAAAGCCAGTGTCAGTCATCGCATGAAACTCTGACCCCAAATACAACAGCACTAAAACGCGTTCTTCTAACTCCTGCTCTGTAACTGTGGAACATACTAACACTCAACACACAAATGCCTCGTTGTACATTAAATTACTGTACCCCCCCCATTCAACACTCAGCTAACTATATTTACAGCTCTCTCAACATCTTAACTCTCCAGTCCCACGACTGCTGAAGATAGGGACCAGTAGGGCTCTCACAGGCTCCACACTCACAACATCTGAAGCACCATAAACTTTTTCCCCGTGATTACTGTGGCCCAGAAGAGATAAACGCCAGGAGCAATTTAAGCAATTTAAACAAACTGCGGTACCAAAGCACAATCCCACACCATGCGCATAATGCATCAACTATGGAAGAAGTCCTCCGTAGTTGCACGAGCAGTACAAGGATGTCCCATCAACCAAGAACTATTTTTCAAGTGCAGCACTGAACTCAATAAAAATAATACAAAACCCAACCCCCCCAAAAAATGTCTTTCTTTTTTAGCACAAAAAATACATAATACCATTGTATAACAGCAATATACCACTCCAGTGTGTGGGTATATGGGGAATTTACCACTTCTGGTATGGCTGTCACTTTGTCTGTGGCCTCATGACTGAACCATACCAGGCATTGTAAATCCCCCCATATACCCACACCCTGTCATGGTATATTGCTTAAAATGCCCCATTATCGTACTTCTACAACTGTTTTGGAAAGCTAAAACAATGGTATATTACAAACCAATTTATCATAACAAACAATAGGACACAAGTTTATGACACAATTCTGATAAAACACTATCAAGGATCTTCACCCTTTCTAGAAAGACCACTTCAAGACACCAAACAAATTACCCACGTGTTTACTGACCCCAGAATCCCACCCAAAATGTGGGATGTCATGTGGCTATGCAGCAATGGAAAACTTAATGTGAAAAATAATTTAAAAAGTAAGGATAAAACAGTAAGATACTGCCCCAGAAACTATGCCAAAATGTCATAGAAACCATGGAACACCTATACTTTGATTTCCCTTTTATTCGTCTATTTTGGACTATAACTAGAAACAAATGGAAACAGTTTTCAAACTACATAATTTCCCTAGATGTTCAGTTTTTAAGGATCCTCCCTAATCAGGGTTTACCCTACCATCATTGCACCATACGAACATACAAAGTTACCAGCAGATACAGGCCTTACGGTCTATCTAGTCTGCTCGAGTATATAGCACTTCAGTCCATTAGACTGCAGCTGCCTCCTCTCCCATTTTTTCCCTCTCACTCATCCCCTGTCCCCTCATGGTTTGTACCCATCCTTTCAAACTGTGCCCCCCCCGAAGCTCCCCACTGTCCATAATGATGACTTCATCTGGCAGCATGTTCCACCCTGCAACCACCATCTTGATGAAACAGTGTCTCCTTATCTCCCTTCTGAATCTGCCCCCTTCCAACTTCAGATAATGTCCTCTGGTTTCCATTCCACCTTTTAGATTGAACAAACTCCTGGTGCCTACTATGTTGATGTCCTTCAGATACTTGAGGGTCTCAATCATATTCCCTCTCTCTCTCTTTTCTATCCTCCAGGGCATACATATTGAGCTCACCAAGTCTCTCCTCATAAGGTTTATCCCCCAAGCCCAGGATCATTTTTGTTGTCCTGTGTTGTACCCCCTCCAGTAGTTTGATGTCCATCTTTAAGAAGAGGTGCCAGAAGTGGACACAGTACTCCAGGTGTGTGGCCTCACCAGGGACCGGTACAGGGGTGAGATGACTTCCCTCCAACTAGACATAATCCCCCCTTGCTATGCACCCTAGCAGCCTGTTGGCCATTACAGCTGCCTTCCTGCACTGGGCTGAGTGGTTCATTTCCCCAGTTACCAGTACCCCCAGATCCTTCTTCTCTTTGGTCTTGGATAACTGCACCTACCCGCAACCAGTAACTTGTAAGTGCTAGTAATACTTGCCTGTTTTAAATATTGGATCTGGCACACAAGATGCAAACTGATGCTGCAACAGCTAGAAATTCACTGAGAACAGCTTTTGCAATTCATTTAACGACTGCATAAATGAAATCAGAGAACAGGAAAAATTCAACTCTTTGTATGAGATATACCTAGAATGGTGGGGAGCACTTTATTGGTTGCATTGATTTTCTATGTGAAATGAAATAGAATACTTTCCAACAAGTTATTTGGAATGTTTTATTGAATGTATTATATTAACTTTTCTATGAAAAGTTTTGCCTAATTTCTTTTGAAAATGTTTTCTCCATTGTATATATGCACTTATATACTTAAAAAAATCCCTACTCTCTGCGAAGAGTGCCTTGGGTTCATTTACTTTCACCTGGACAGCACTAGGAAGAGTAGAAGGGACCTCAGTTTTAATATTTCATCCAAAGGACAGCACACCCCTAATACTGCAGTCGAGTGTCAGCATTTTAGTTATGAACTCAATCCCGGTGTGGAACAAGAACCCATGACCTTCTGGCCCAGAAGCAGATGTGCTACCAAATGAGCTATGCTGACACAGAACTGAGCACAAACCGGACCCCAGAAACTACAAGACTGCTGAAAGTTAATACTAATCAGAGGAACAGGAGTTAGTGTTTTCTGACTGCTAAGCCATGAAGCAATACTCCCTATGTGGCACTGAAGAGCAGAGAGCTCAGTGCACCTGGTAAAAATAAACTCAGCATACACATAGGCTTGAGAGAAGGATACTCAGCATAGGGAAGGCAACAAATGGCTCTGGATCAACACTCACCAGAATGAATTGTGAAGTCAGCCATGAAGGCTGCAGGCTGGGTGAAAGCCTTAGACAGCAAGTCATGGCTCCCTGGAAATACTGAGAACTTGCCTGCACAATTCCTTCAGAGCAACACGGGAAATACTGAGGCAGTTTTTTCTCATGACATGCCAAGGGTGGGGGGGTGCATATAGTGTAATAGTCAGAGAGTGTTCTGGTGTCTTAGAACCTGGGAGACAGAACTGTGTTGTTTTACAGAAAGATGCTGTGCAGTCTAATTTCACTGTGCCCCCCCCCCACAATACTACTGTACAAGGCCTGTCCTCCCCCCAAGTCAGAAGTCCCTAGCATGGCTAAACCCTTGCCCCCCCTCCCCAAGTTATTGAAAAAGGATTCTAACAAGCTGGTTCAAAAACAAAAACTGTGACATACACCACATTGACAGTTTCATCCCGACAGCCCGTACACCGCCAGTCAATGGGAGCAAAACACCACACCACCAAGAATGATTGCTGATCAATTCAGGGAGTTCAGTACCTCATACCTCCATACCCACTGGACTATAATATAATCACCTCCAGGTCAGAGGTATATAGGGGGAAGCACAAAACTCCTGGAGTAGCAAGATGTCTGACACTGCAAAATCTCGATCAACAGAATGACTGTCAATCGGGATTTTGCAGCGCCGACATTGCTGTCACTGTAGAGGTTGCACTGCGGTTTTGGCACACCTTGAAAAAGGTGCAGTTGGAGGGGACACTGTTAACAGGGAGATAGTTGATTCTTAGGTGGAATCTGTAGGTTCTGAGTCATCTGATTCTGATACCACTCAGAATTCATCTCGGGGGATGAAGAACCTAAAACACTTTTCATCTGGCTGATTTATTTGTAACACAAGGGGAACCAGCACAATGCAGAAATGCTGTGAGGTTAAAATATTGGATAGGGGTTGATATCCCCGTGATAGAGTGTATGTGATTAAAAAATTATTGAAGGTGTCTATGGTGTTTTTCACTGCCCAGCTTTATACAATGATTCATGTGCTCAGGGAAACAAATTTGATGTGAGCTTTAAAGTGACTAGTGCACTTTTGGATTAAATATGACAGACCTAAAGATTCTACTTTGTGGTCCCACCTCTATTCAGATCATAACCATTTTATTGCAAAACGATAGTGTGCGTGTGTCTGATATTACATATCCCAAGTCCCAGGTTGCACCTGTAAACAAGCTTCAGCTTAGTGTGTCTCTCCTGGTTGAACAAAACAAAAACACATATTGGCTCAGACAGTGGTGCGATGTATTGAAAAAACCCAATCACTATCATAGATAGTGAGCAGATTGAGACAGGAGGCTGGAAATTTAAAGTTAAATTGAAACAGACCAACAGCAAGATATGTTATCTGCTGGGGAGTTTCTGTGTAGGTAGGGACAGAGAGATAAGTTTTTATCCGAGCCAGCCCTGTACATGCTATAAATGTGGGTCCAGAAGTCAGCTCAGTGCTGTGTGTGATGCAGAGCATTGTAATATGTTTTCTTATTTGATAAGAAAAGGAGGTAGCCAGGAGTGCAGCATGCCTGTGTGCAGGTGTTCGGGCAGGTTGTGGTGTTACCAGCTCATCAGCCAGAACAGAAAACACTTTGTGCCAGGCATGCATACCTGGATGCTCTGCATTATGGTTTCCAAAATAAGTACTAGAGTAGGTGGCACAATATGCCCTGATAAGGCCACAACCAAAGGAACCTGTTAGCCAATAAGGATGCAGAAAACTCCCAACCCATTTTATAAGAGTAGATATGGCATTGTGATTGAGACAACCAGTCATATGGCAGTTCTTTGTCACTGCCATACAGGGCTGACCCCCCCCCCAGGCTAAACAGTGGTGGTTTGATGTTACTTAGATCTGGAAAATGTGCAGGTGTAATGGCTGGATCTCTTTAAGGTGATACTGTATACTCAGTAATCATTGGATATAAAAATATAAGTGAATGGTGGGACAATATCAAGACTGACTTCAAATTATTATTTAAGAAGTTAAGTCATAATAAAAATAATTCTAAATATTTACATTATCTAAGACTGAGAGCACAAATGTACAATTTAATTTTCAGAATGCAGAAAGAAGGCATGGACTTCACAGAACAAATTCAAATTGTGAGGGATGAAATGAAGCTCTTCCTCTATGACAGAGCTACCTCCCTGGAACAGGAACTGAAGTTTGGAAGTCAGGGCAATAATAGCTCTTATTGTAGATAAATTCTCAGTATGTCAGAATAGATTAGAACATAGAATCATTTCCAGTTTATATAGGCTGTGTGATGGTCAGTTTAAATGTTTTTTATGTTGGCTCGCCCATGTGCAGCCAACATATTGCATTAGTAGCAGATTTGGAGGCGTGGTCACTGTTGGGCGAATGCAGGGCATGTATCAGTAGGTGTGTCCCTCATTCTCTAAGCAGCCCGCATGCCAGCGCCACACCATGCATACTTAATGTGGTGATCACTTCAAAAAAAAGGTCCGCTGCAATGAAAGCGCAGCTCTCAAGCAGCAGGACCACAACACGCCTCCCGACATCCACACAACATGGTAGCAGTGACTGCTGCCGCCTCCTGTGACAATGCCGATGGGGGAGCCCACTCTCCATCGGCATAATGACTGCCTCCCATTTAAAATGTATGCCGAGGGGGTGCCCAATCCCCTTCTGCATCGTGCACCCCACAATGTTTTTCTTTGCCGACAGGGGGCCCAATCCTCGTCGATGTTTACCCTGTCCCCGTTTATTTGGCCAATGGAGGAGCCCACTCCCTATCAGCATAATGTCTCTCCCCCCTACTTTTGTTGTGTGCTGAGGGGGGTGCCCAATCCCCCATCGGCTACAGCATCTCCCCAACAAAAGACTTAGGTGGCACACTGGGAGCCCACTCCAGGGTGCCAAATCCCCTGCAAAAAAAAAAAGTCCCCCGATGTTTTTTTAACCTGTACAAAAGAAAATGGTCCCTTGCAGTCTCCCTGCCCTCTCCCACAACCTGTGCCCACCCACTGCGCACCCTGCCTCCCCACACCCCCACCCCATATTTTCATTTCTGGAGTCCAGTTAATGATCTTCGTGGACCGAGAACATGCCTGCACTCTTCAAAGCTGATCACTTAACTGAGAAAATGCCTGTAAGCTGTATAATGGAATAAATAGGGTTTTTCAACTTTGATGCATATCTCAGGCATTTATTAGAATTTTACAAAATTTTCAACATGGGGTTTTGGGACCCCTCCTCATGAATTCTGACACTGTCATTGCATTAGTGGCCCCAAAGGTGACTTCACGATCACTGCACAGAATCTGCTTTTGGGACGATTAATGATGACGAATACCTATTCATGAGGGGCTCTCAAAAAGCCTATATACTGCACATTTAGTGTGGAAAAATAAAAAATGGCTGTTTTACAAATGTGCATTGCACAGTTTCCACACATGCTCGTAACTTCATACATTTTTTATCTTTTCACTCCAGATTTACAACATTGGCATTTTTCTACACCTCCTTATGAACAGCACAGCTGTCATTTTACATATCCTGGCTGAAATGTGTTTTCGCATGTCCAGTGCAGAATAGCATGGTCGCTGTGTGAAATCAGTTTTTGGGACAGTTTGAAGAAATGACGGTGACACTGTTCACGAGCAGAAGTCCTAAAATGCCTATGTTGAAAATCTGGTGACGAAATTCTATAAAATGACTATGTTACAAGTGTGTGTTGTGCAGTTTTCACACATCCTTGCAACTTTGCAAATTTGCATACTTACATGCCAGATTTTTAACTCTGGCATTTTTTTCACACCTCCTTATGAACAGTACAGTTGTCATTTTTTTCATCCTGCCTAAAATGTGCTTCTGCACCTGTGGCGCACAATGGTGTGGTCGCTGTGGGAAATCAACTTTTCGGACAGATTAACAAAATCACAGCATCACTGTTCATGAGGGGAGGTCCCAAAATGCCTATGTTACAAATGTGGCTAACAAACTCCCAAAAATAATTGGGTTACTGACGTGTGTTGCGCAGTTTCTATGCATGCTCATGACTTCACCAATTTTTCATACTTTCACTCCAGATTTTCAACGTTGCTATTTTTTTTACACCTCCTCATGAACAATACAGTTGTCATTTTTCACATCCTGCCCAAAATCTGTTTTCATCCTTGTGTCACCAAATGGCATAGCCACTATGCAAAACCACCTTTCGGCTAACAAACTGATAGTGCCAATTTTCATTAGGTGGGCTCATAAACAGCCCATGTTGAAAATTTGGAGTGAAAATACCAACACACGCCTATGATGTTAGGATTTCCAACTGTAGCACCCAACCCTGTAGAGACTTACAGATGTCAGGCATGTGACTTGGGATCATTGGCTGTAATGATCATGCCATTCCACCCCCAACCCCATCCTGCAACCAGCGACAGGCTTCCTCGTGTGCCTTGCAGTGATCGGCCACAAAGTTCATCCCATTCTCCTATGCTGCACCCATCTCAGCATATTTCCTTATGGAATGGGGTAAGTATAATGCCCAAAGACCCCAAAGCATGCCACGACACTTGTCAGTGTCTACCGGGTAGGGTGAGGTACAATGGCAATGAGCATTATAGCTGACAACCCAAAGGCACACCCCAATGCCTGTCGGTCTCTATAGGGTGTGGGTGGCATCACTTCACTACTTCACTGCCATTCCTATTATGCATCTCTAACTCTGGCACTACCAATGCCAATGCCAGCGAGACAACATTCAGCATTGACAAATGCTTGTTAATCACTCCATTACTAGTTTTAGTACAGAGACCATGGCAATTAGGACCCATATTAGATGATTTGGTGATCACTCAAATTCCTTTCCATCTACTCACCAAACAACACTCCAAGGGTGAGTGTGCTCAGTGGCTGTGGGGGTTTGGTGCTTAGTGGAGGTTGCTAGCCCCAGCTAAACAATACAAGTCCAAAACAAGTCAAGCACTCGAAGATGTAGATATAAGCTGCAGAAAATTCACAAAGACCACAGAAGTTGCTGCTTTTGTGATCTTGATGAATTTTCCCGAGCTCACATCTCCATCTTCGAGTGCTTGGCTAGTTTTGAACATCTGTGGACCAAGTTGACTAATCCTATTCAACTACCTGAGGTAGAGTGGGCTGACAAAAACCTAGGAAAAAACACTGCCCCATGGTTAGATGACTTGCCCTCAGAACTTTACAAGAAGTTTGTGTCTTACTTATTACATGTAGGCCCAGATATTCAAAAGAGTTGAGCCATGCACAATAGGGTTGCACCTGTGCAAGTACGAAAATGCGCCATTCTGCGATATTCAGCAGGAGGCAGTTGCACCTCACAAAACACGCTGAACAACAGCGCAATGATAATGAAGGCATGCTCAACTGAAGGGGAGGAACCATGCATAAATGGCGCAGTGTGATATTCAACAACTTGTGCCATGCGCAATAAGGGAGCAAGCAGAAGTTGCGCCACAGCGGAAATGAGCCAAAATAAAAGGGAGCAAGGGAGAGGTGCAAGAATGCTACAGGGAAGCCACATATGAGAGCAAAACACAGCAGGACACACTGGGCAACACGGATACACAGGGCCAGGCAGGAAAGGCCACCTGGAAGCAATAGCCACAGGGGAAGGTGTGGGGAGACATTGCAGAAGGGGGAGGTACACCACACAGCAGTGAGGCAAGCACAGGCAGGTGTTCCCAGTTATGGGGAAGTAGCAGTGAGGACAGCGGGGGGAATACAGTAACAGCTGCTGGGGGGGTAAACATAAGCCAGGGACATGGCCAGTGCCACCTTCCAGATGGAGGCCATTATGAGAGGGGTGAGAAGGCGGGCAGCAGGGGGGCATGGCCATGGAAGGGCCCATTGGTGGTATGCCCCCAACAGGCAGTACCGAGCCCACACCAGCTTCGAGCTGTACAGTGATACCAAGATTGTGGGCTGGTACCGCCTGAATTGGGCAATTCTGAGGTGGCTCTGTGAGCTGTGCAGTGATGTGATGCAGGCACCTACACAACGGAGCCATTCCCTGTCAGTGGAGACCAAAGTGACGGCTTGCATGTGCTTGCTCACCACGGGTACCTTCCAGAGACCAACTGGGGACACCACAGCCATAACCCAGTCGGCCATGTCACGCCACCTCACACAATTCCTCAGCGCACTGCTGCCACATGCTGCTGAGTACATCCATTTCCCCAGCACACCGGCGGAACGCACAGCAAACATACAGGAGTTCCACAGGGTAGCATGTATGCCTGGCATGCTAAAGGCAATAGACTGCACCCATGTGGCCATCCACACACCACCTGTCCCCAAGAGGGCTGCATACATCAATCGCAAGGGCTATGCCAGCATCAACTGCCAGGTGGTGTGTGAGATGCCAGGGGGCACATAATCAATGCCTGTGCCATGCACCCTGGGGGAGCACACGATGCCTTCATCTGGCACCAGTCAGCACTGTGCCACAGATTTGAGAGTGGGGATATCCCCACTGGCCACCTAGTGGGCGAGTATGCAAACCACATGGACAATCATAGGGCCTGAGGGGGGCATGGTCAGAGGTGACATGGGTAGTGGCCTACATGGCCTGGGACAGGGCGATGCTGATCACCAAACTAACCTCCACCCTCTACACACAGGTGACAGTGGATACCCACTCCGTCCCTAGCTGATCACACCCTACTGGTGGCACGTGACCCCATAGCAGCAACGCTACAGTGAGACACATTCCACCACATGAAATGTCATCGAGTGGGTGTTTGGGATCCCGAAGCCACATTTCCATTGCCTAGACACCTCCAGCAGTGTCCTACAGTACAGTCCCTCAAAGGCCTGCGGGCTATTCCTGGACTGTTGCATTCTGCACAACATGGCCAACGAATGTGGGATAGCCATACAGATCGAAGAGGGAGACAGCGATGGGGACGATGAGGATGCTGGTGATGATGGTGATGGGCAGCCCCCCTTGGGTGACGGGACCCCCGACTGCTCCAGCTGGCACAGCTGCACCGGGACACCATCACAGAGGAGCACTTCAGCCAACCCAGGTAAGTCATGGGGCCATGTACAGCCAACAGTGGCTAAGGCATAACCCACAATCATGCATGGACACACACCAGGGGTGCTTGCCATCAAGGGAAGTGGCAGGGCATGGAACCATACACACAGCCGGGGATGGGTGAGGTCTAACATGCCACATGGACGGACACACACACATGCACACACACAATGCACCAAACTTGCACAAAGGATAGGAGGCACACTGACCCAGAGCACCACCCCTAGCCACACACATGTCCACAGACCACCACACCCACTGCCTGTCCATGTGCGTGTGTCAGATGCTGAGCACCATTGCACATTGGTGTACAGTGCAATGCAGGCATCATCATGCACATGCAACTGTGGACAGCAGCCGGGAGGGTGTGCATATGGACTGTGTGTCCATGTGCAGGCCAGGTACCCACCCATGCACTGCCCACTGAAAGACACAATGCACACAGGGCAGCACCAGACAGTAGCCATGTTGGGAGACAGGTCATTCATGCGATGCAGTGCCCCGGCTGCCACAGATGCATGGGCGGCCCCTCCGAGACCCGCCAGCACTGACAGGCTGACCACTGGCCTCATGGGGTGACACCAGTGGTCTCCCAGGGGTTCCACTGCGTGAAGTGACTGTGCTCACGCAGGGGTCTGCAGCACACCGAACATGCCTGCGCCAGGTGTGCTCGGGATGCCCACAGCTGAACATGGTGTCGACAGGGAGGGTGTCACATGATGCAGGGAATGGGGGGTGGACAGTGCACTGCGTGGTGTCCGCGATGTATGGGAACATGACTTTGTGCCCATTGTGGCCATGACAGAGGTGAATGCTTGTGCATGCCTGTCAATGGCAGTGGTCACATCCTCCCACAACTGGTCCATCCCAGCCAGGATCAGAGCGATGTCTCTGCTGTGACACTCCTCTGCCCACTCCAGAGCCACACGCAGTGCATCCACTGACATCACAAGCCACATCTGCTGCTGGACTGATGCTTGCAGTAGGCGGGTGTGCTCATCCAAGAGGTCATCTGCCTCCTCGGCATCCTGTCCCTCAGGGTGTGCATGGCCCTGATGCTCAGCACCCTTTGAGGGTGGGCGCTGTGCACCAGGACCAGGTCTGGGCATGTCCACAGGCAGTGCACAGACGCCACCACTGGACCCTGTACCCCAAGCCCATTGACCGACTGCTGATGCTGCCCCTCTGGTTACCGCTTCCCAGGGCTCAGTGGTGCCGCCACAGTGGCCGCAACAGTCCAACTGTCCTAAACAAACACCAGTGCTGCCCCACTGGCGCTGACAGGTACAGGCTGTGACTGTGCTGACACACAGGCCTCCATGGCAGCACCACCCACAGCCATGGCCGTGATGTTACCTGCTATGTGGCCATCCCGTGGCACACACGTGTCACTGCCCATGCCGTTAGCGACATCATCATCGGTGAAGGACTCGGCACTGGCCCGAGTCACATATGCCGGCATGCTGGGACATGGGCAGGGCTTCCTCCGCACCTGTTACAACAACATCAGTGTGGACAGCCAGGCGGGCCCACTGTCGCACTGAGCCAGATATACCTGTGGAGGTGGATGGGCCCTCCTCCATCTCCAGCTGACTGTCCTCAGTGGACAGGCCCACCACCGCTGACCCATGCAGATGCTCAGGATCTGTAAGGGAAAACAAAGTTTCATTACTGCATGTGACCTACCCTGCCCCCCATAGACAGACCATGACTTACCATGCAGTGATGGGCCACCACCCATCTGGAAGCCACCACCCGGAACACCCTCAATGGCACAATGCTGCATGCTTCCAGCAATCCTCTCTTCCTGTGGGGTCAGGTGTACCACCTCCGGCTGTCCACCACCTGTCACAGCTCATGCTGCCCTGATGGCAGCCACCTTCTCCTTTATCCTCCTCGTGTCTGTGCCCATCTTCTTCTTGCACTCCTGCACGGAGTGCTGGTGGCTGCCATGCAGGTTCACAGCACATGCCACCTCATCCCATGCAGCAGCACGGGCTTGAGGTGTTCCCTGGCATCCGCTGAGAAGTGGCTCCTGATACAGGTAGGCCTCAAACAGTGCTTCGGTCTCAGCCTTGGTAAAATTAGGCCTCCTCCTCCTCCTCCCACCACTGTGTTCCTCCTCTCCCACAACTTGCTCGGTCATATTTTAGCCTGTAAGAATGACAGTTGTTACCTGTGATGGTGCAGTCCCATGCATGTCCCTAAATCCATAGTCCACACTCCCAAACAGCATGCAACTCACCAATAGACTGCAGTAACCGACTATGGCCAATGCAGCCCAATGTCGCACTTTTATAGCACAACCCATGCAAATGAGGCGATGCGCAACTTTAAGTGGATGCAAATTGCAGTGCTGCACCATTGCATGGCTGATTAGCTGTTTTGCATATGACTGAATATCGTGCTGTTGCACTTTGCGCAATTGTGTTGAACGTGCTGAGCCAAGGGTGCAGTTCTGTGACATGCGTAGTACACCCCTCACTGCGCATGCCCGGGTTGCTGATGCAGACGTCTGCCACGCTGCTGACATGCTGTGTGCGGGAAGCAATGCAGGGCACAGCCACCATTGTGCCAGTGTCGCTATAGCGATGTTCACCCATATGGAGCTGTGGCACTGGGCCATCATAGGCGCATTGGGGCAACAGCATGGTAGGCTGCTACTGGAGGTAGCACACAGGCAGCCAATTGCGCTACACGGAGTGGGTTCCAATGGCACTGTGCATGTCCGTGCGCCAGAGACCCTTGACCTGTGCCCAACCTTTGCCCCCAGGCGCCATGCGTCAGGCATGGGTGCACCACTATCGCGCTGTTCAGTGACAGAGCAATAGGGAATGGCAGCACAGAACCGCGCAGCATCTGCACATGAGGAGCTGTGCTGCAGAGCACCATATTTGCAGACGGAGCTGTGAGAATGGTGCACAGGAGGGCTGCTCAATGGACACAGGTGGAACTGGCCAACCTAGTGGCCATAGTGGAGCCACACCATGGACCACTGTTTGAGGAGGCACCCCTGGACAGGTCCAGGAGCCAGGTGTGGGAGGAGGTGGCCACTGCACTGGAGGAGTCCACTGGATGGGGTGAACAGCTGAGCAGTGCCGCCATAGGTATGGGGACCCGCGACAGAGGGAGCCGGACCTGCTAGCCCGCCTGCGGGCATGTGCAAGGAGGGGCACAGTGCCACGGCCAGGTAGGTGTTACGTCAATACACTTTTATCTTCCATATGGCTGTCATGGTTGTATGTGTCCAGCACATGGGGGAAGGACCATCCGGTGTTGGCTGTGGTGGTGTTATCAGGGTGTGGGGTGGGTGGGTCTGGCTGGGTGGGAGGGCACACACCTGGGAGCAGGGGGGCTTTGCTATGGGATTGTACTGATGTTCCTCTCTCCATGTTTGCACCACAGGGCTGGAGGAGCGGCGCCTGGCCCATGAGCTGTGGTGCAATGAAGAAAAGAGGGAGGCCAGGTGGGCCGAGGGTCCACAGTGACCAAGAGACCAGCCTGATGATGGTGAGTGCCATACCTCCATGATTACTATTGCATGCTGTGTTACAGGGTTGGCAGCAAGGCATGGCCACCATCCATTGACACCACTGCCATGCATGCAACTTGTTATAGTCAGCACTGTCCAGTGGCAATGCATGTCTGGGCTTGCATCGATGGTGGTCCATGTGTGCACCGAGTACATGTCTGTGCCACTGCCTTTGCACCACATAGCCATGTCACTAAACAGCCACGGTGGTGCTGTGTGTGACTTGGCCAGTGGGTGTGTACAGCATTCCACATGGCTGTATGTGCCTGGGTGGGCAGGTCATGTGGACGTGATCAATGTGGGTGGTCACACACCATCACAGAGGTATGTCCCACGGCTGTATGCCATGCACAGTGGGTGGGCTGTATGGGGCTGTGCATTCACACCTATTGACTGTGCTCCCTTGTCCTAGGTGTCCACCAGCTCAACGACATCTGGGAGGCACTGTGGGAGATCCTGCACATGGCAAGGGCGTCCCTGGCGATCCTTCGCTTGATAGATGAAATTGGGGTCCACAGGAGGCACAGGCAGCAGAGAAGCCAGAGCTGGGAGCAGGGCTCCCATTGAAAGTCCCTCTGTCCCTGATATCCCCTACCCCCCTGGACCCACCCTCACACCCCTCCTTTCCTGTCCCATTTGTCCATCCCTGCCCCTTACCCACCCCTACCTTGTTTGTGGCCCTCCCCCCCACCTTGTATATATTATTGTACATAGTTAACTTTATATGTTGTTTTAATACAGATATTTTGATATGAATACGTGGTGGTCTCTGATTTGCAGCAGGCTATAGGTGCTCAGCTGCAGTGGTGTGCATGGCATCAGGGGTGGTGCAGTCATGGGTATGTGTGTGTGTGTGTGTCCATGGGGAGGTGACTATGGTGTGGGGGTAGCTATCAGTCAGTGTCTGTGGTGTGTGTGTTGTGCCCTGTGCACTGGATGACTGTGTGCAGTGGTCCATGGTGCATGCTCTGTGTCCATGGTGCCCCTGCCAGCCCGTCCATGGCCTGTGCAGTTGACACCCATGCATGTCTGTGACCTGCATGGTCTGCTGGCATGTCAGTGGTGGCTGTCCATGCAGGGCAGCCACTGTACCTGTCACAATGCTGGGTTGCCTCCTGTCACTGGTGTGGTGCATGTCTGCCTCGGGTGACACTGTGGCCTCCACAGTTGTTGACCCACCTCCATGCTGTGGCTTGTGTTTGTTGAAGGGGATGTGCACCACTGTCTGTGACTTGTGCTGTGGGAAAATGCTGGTGGCGTACAGGTCCACAGTGCCTGTGCAGGGTGGCTGGCACTCCTGTGCCATGGAGGACTGCAGGTTATGTGTACACAGTTTACATGGGCCCATGCTGGGGCTTGCTGCCCCTCAATACCGCGCGCCCTGTGTTATGTGCTCTGGGTATGGGTGGGTGTCTGTCCATGGACTGTGAGAGCCCTGGTGGTGCATGCTTCCATGCACCACTGTGGGTGTCTGCGCTGGCTGTTGTGGCTAAAAAGGGTCGGGTGTGGCATGGGAGAGTGTGCAGGGTGCTGTACCACTGGTGGTGGGGTTCGGGGCATGCCCTGTCCCATGTGGGGTACCTCATGTGCCAATGCATGGTTGGTCTCTCTGCAGTCCCTGGGGGGAACTGTGCATGGTGGCACTTTGTATGCCATTGTTGCATTGCTGTGTGCTGCCACCTGCTGATGGGTGCTTGTGGTGGGGCTGCCTTGCATGGTTCTGTGGTGCACAGGGTTGCATTGTCACAGTGGGGTGGTAATATGCATGGGGTTTCCTGCAGTGGTGGATGCTGCTCCTGGGCAGGGTGTCTAGGGGTCACAGTGCAGGGTGTGCTCTGCATTGAGGGAATGGTGTGGCATGGGGTGGTCATCCCTCCTTGTGTGCCAGCCACAGCTTCCTGGGGGGTGTGATGGGGCACCATGGCCCAGCTGTGGGTTGGTTGCTGGTCTCCATGGGCCGGTGGTTATTCCAGCCCTTCCCCAGTTGTTCAGTGCATGGGGTGTTGGAGGACAATGTCTGTCCTGCTGTGTGTTCCTCTGCCCATCTGTGGCATGGGTGGTGGGCCCCTACCTCCCTGGCTGTGCAGTTGCATTGCCATCCTGCTGTTGGGGGGCATCCCTGGTTGTGCTATGGCACCTCTGGACTGCTCAGCTGCACATCCCTTGTTGTACTATGGTGCATCTGATCTGCTCAGCTTCCCCTTCCTAGTTACGCTATGGCGCAGGTGGTGCAATATTCAGTCATCGGCTGTAGACGCTGTTTGGCCGGCTCAGTTTTTGAATATCGCACCTCTTGCACATGGGCGTAATGGACTTGCACTTGCTCCTGCTATTGTGCACTTTTTGGGTGCAGTTAGAATATCTGAGCCATAGTCTATGAAGAAATTTTAGAATCGGGGGAATTGGTTCACTCAATGAGGACAGCTTTGCTAATCTTTCTATTTAAAAAGGGGTGATAAACCTGATTTATAAAGAACTGGAGACCTCTGAGTCTTCCGAACTCAGACCAGAAAATACGGTCTAAAATCTTGTGAAAAAAAGATTATTGGATGTGGCAGCAATAGTCTTTACTGGTTCTCAGACTTGTCCCGTACAGCAGAGGACTATCACTAATAATTTGGTTAGTTTAAAGAAACTGCGGGAGAAGGGGTACAAAGCACTGTCAAAGGATTCTTTCTCACCATTGTTCAGGAAAAGTCCTTCAACAGGGTTCTGCACAATTTTCTGTCAAAGTTATTGTTACGTTATGGAATTCCTGTTCAGTATGTTGACTGGATTTGGTGTCTTTTTTTAAAATGTGGTTTTGTTTCCATACGCCACTTTTAAACAGGGTCAGTTAGTGAGGATTGAGAGTGGGCTCAGACAGGGATGTCCCCTGAGTACTCACTTATGTTTTTACAATAGAGCTTCTTGTTTGAATTTTGCAACAAAACATAGGTATAAGAGATACAGCATTCAGTTAATACCAGATTCACCCAAAGTTAAAATAATAGCATATGCAGATGTTCATTGCATTGTTCTGATGGTCAAAAATTCAGGCTTATTAGTCCAGAGCACTCTGGATACATTTTCTGTTTCAGCCAGAGCTGTGGTTCACAATTATGAAAGTTCAGGCATACCCATTAGTCAACAGAGTGATTATGTCGTAGGCGATAGGATAACGGGCATAAAGGTGACGCCGAAACCCCTGGGGTCTGGGTGACATGATTAATGAAAACTGGAATGACTATTCAAAAGACAGAAAACACTGGTAGCATGGAAAAACAGGCTATCGTGAAAGAAAAAGAGTATTCTTGATTTGAACTCTACTGCTTCCCTGTTTTCTTTACATTAGTATAGTTTTTTCCACCCCATATGCCCATTGAAGCTAGAATGTATGGGGCCTGATTCTCAAAGCTCCTGGCATGGCACAAGGGGCTTGCACCACAAGGAATGGTGTAAAGTGCCCCTTGCACCAAAAGATGCACCAAGAGTGATTCTCAAACAACCTGTGTCAACCGCAGGCTGAGTGCACCAAATGGGGCTTGCGCCACCTGTATGCCACAAAATGGGCTGTGGCATGGTGCTATGGGCTTGCAGCAGACGAAGGCTGTCAAATCTCCTAATCTGAGATTCAGAAAACTCTCCAAGAGGGCATATTTCTAAGTACCATTAGACCAGCCAGGGCTAGTCTATGGGATCTTAGAAACATGTCCTCTGGGAGAGTTCAGCAATTTGCAGCAATGTGCCGTGGTCCTCCCTCCCCAACCCTGATCCCCCTTTCAGTAAAATAAGCCCCTGGTGATCATGTAGACCCCCTCCCAAGCCCTGAACCACTATTAAGAAAACTAGAACTTCCCTGATGATCTATCAGACCCCCCCCCCATGCCCTGATCCCCTATAATAAAGTAAATTCTCCCTGGTGGTCTAGCAGACAACTCCCCCCAAGCCCTAATCCAAGGTAATTAATTAAATCCTCCCTGATGGTCTAGTGAACCCCTCTCAAGCCCTGATCCTCCATTTTGAAATTATAAAATGTCAAGATGCCCCCACAAGTCCTGATCCCTTGTAATGAATTAATAGCTCCCTGGTGGTCTAGCGAACCCTCCTCCCCAAACCTCAGTCCTTCATTCTGAAATTGTAAAACATCAAGACAGCCCACCCAAGTCCTGATCCCCCTTCCTGTCATTTTGAAACTTCCCTGGTGGTCTAGTGGACCCCCACCTGGCAGGTGGTGCCCCACCACCTTGCTCCCCATCCTGAACCTGAACTGGCAACTGGTACAGCCCACTGCTCACCACCATAGCCAGCTGCAACTGAGCTCTCAATAAGCACATACTGTATTCAGCTGTCAATCACTGAGCATGTGCTATATACAGTAAGGGCTCGATGAGAGCTTAGTTGGTGGCTGGCCATGGTGGTGAGCAGTGGGCTGCGCCAGTCACCGGCTCCAGTTTGGGATGGCAGTGAGGGGTTGTGGGGCACTGCCTGATGGGGTTGAGGGTTGGGGTACCCTAAACCACCAGAGAAGATTTATAATGTCAGGATGGGGAATCAGGGCTTGGGGCATCTTGATGTTTTACAATTTCAAAATGGAAGATCAGGGCTTGTGGTTCACTTGACCACCAGGAGGGGGGCATTAGACCACTTAGGAGGATTTAAGTCATTATAGGGAATCAGGGCTTGGGGATGGCATCTCGACATTTTACAATTTCAGAATGGAGGATCAGGGCTGGGGGTCCACTTGACCACCAGGGAGGATGTAATATTTCATAACAGGGGATCAGGGCTTGGAGGGGTACTGCTAGCCACCAGGGGCTGGTGTACTGCTACCCAGCAGCTTGCAGCACACCAGGCAGATGTGCCATCTGTTAGTTGCATGGCCATGATTTCCGGAAGCTGCTGGACTTTGCCACCAGGACCCTACCCAACAGAGAATCAGGTGCAGGGTCTCTGACACACCAGACTTTCACACAAGCTGCCTTTTTTTCAGCTTGCATCAATATAAGTGCCCTTTGAGATTGGGCCCCATCGTCTTTTTTAGCAAGGCCTCTGGGGCAGCAGTATGAACCCCATTGGAAGGGAGGCTACTTATAAAGATTATAAGGAGGAAGGAGTGAGGATGGCGAACACCACTGTATTTTTTATGACCATCTTTTTGTACTAGAACTTTACCTTTGCTTTACAGGGATAAGAGAAACTCCTGGTTCTCACTTGTTGGACTGGTTAATTCCATGTTAGAAAGAATAGTGTGGTGGTTCTTGGGTGAGTCAGTTAAAAGATCATTTGTCATCTTACCACGCTATCTTTATTATGCCCTGATTAAAATTAAGTTGTGGAAAGTGGCACCTGATCATCTCATTTACTGTAGGAGGAAACAGTTGTATGCCCACATAATGTCCTCCTGTATTTCTCATACTTTAATTTAAAAATAACATTTCTGATTGGGAAAGAGGTAGTAGCTACTACCCAGTTACAAAATCCCAAGGGCCCGATATTCAAAGTTTTGGGCACACACTAATTGGACTTTGCCCTTGCAAACCAGTATTTGTGTTGGATCCCCATATTCAAAAGGGGCTTTTACGTAAGCAAAAAGGGTTAGCTCCTGCAAAACATAATATATGTGGTTGGGCGAGTGGAGGGGCATGGCCATGAATAGCAGTGCTACCCCATATTTAGCAGCTTTGCACTGCACAAAAGAGTTTAACGCAGTCCTTTTTCACAGTGCAAATACCACCAAACAAAACCTCAACTTACTCTGGGCAACCCTAGTGACTACTGGAGGTAATGCAGCCACCTAGCTGGTTGGTAGCTGGGGGAATGCTCCTGCCTTCTGGGGTCTGTGGCACTCTCCCACCAATGGATTGCCAGCTTGTAGTACCAGTACAATCCTCCTTGGTGCTAGTGGTCCCCCATGCTGTAAAAAAAAACCCTCCTTTGTGGTCCCCACTTGATCACCAGCCCACTGTAAAACACACCCTTCCTGGTGCTTGTGGTCCCTCCTCATTCTGACTGCCAATCTGTTGTAAAAGAAAATCTCCCTGGTACTAATGGTTCCCCCATCTGATTGCCAACCCGTTGCAAAATTTACAACCCTCCCTGACATCCGATGGTCCCCCAGGTTACCTCTCTATGACACCACCTGTCACAAAACCCTAATCCCTGACATCTAGTGGTACCCCCCATGGCACCGAACACCAATCACTCAATCACCTTACCAGTTTCCTCAATGCTGTAGGTGCACATACCGCAACCAGCACAGCACTCCACACACCTCCTTGGCCAGTCCCCATACATCAGGCAGGGAGTGCATGTCTCATTTATAGGACAGAGTAATGTGCCCTGTCCTATAAATGAGATGCACACACCCTGCCTGGACACATGGAAACCAGCCGAGAAGTTGTGAGGAGGGCTATTCCAGTCGCTGTATGTGCACCCACAGCACTCAGAAAACGAGAGTGACAATATGAGTGGATGTTTGTGCCACAATAGTAGGGGTGGGTGCTACATGCCAGAGATTATGGTATTTATGTCCAGCTGTATTGTGGCTTAATCCCAGGGTGGGACCACTGGACATTGGAAAAGGTCGTAAGTTTTCAACAGGCTGGTGATTGGAGGGATGGGAGAATCACTAGCACCATGGAGGGTGTCTCTTACAATGGGCTGGAGATCAGAGGGGGGACCACTAGAACCAGGGAGGGTGTCTTTTACAATGGGCTGGTGATTGTAGGGAGGGGTGCCACTAGCACTGGGGAGGGATATACTTGTACTATGGGCTGGCAATCAGAGGGAGGGTGGACCCCTAATCACCAGGGATCTACACATGTCTGGGACCAGGCCATTGGGTGAGATGACACTACACTAAACTGCCTTGTTACTAATTCAAACCAGCCCATAATGGGCATGCAAATGGCCCCTTACTGCCTTGCATGCCCGATAGTCTCATTTGCTTGGGTTACTTTGAATATTGCAGATTGCGCTCCAGCACTATCAGCTCTGGCAGCATACTTTGGGATCTATGTTGGGGCAGTGCTATTTAACTTATCACTGTGCTGCCGTGGCCCTATATTCAGTTGAACAGCACCGGTGCGCTATTTGACTGAATATAGCATCCTTGGCCTCCCGGGCAATTGCAAGGTGCAGTGCAAGGGTTTGTTTTTGCACTATTTTGAATATTGGGCCCCAAGAGCCACAAACAGATGTGAGACATTACATGGTGTAGGCATGGTAGGATGGCAGTAAAAGATTAACTGAAACACAAGGTGGGGTAGGGGGTTGGGGAGAAGCAGACAGAAATACACAGGAACTTGTCAGGCTGGTGAAGCTTCTGCTGGGCTCTGGAGAGCCCGACTGTTCTTACCTAGTAAAGGGTTATGTTTAATAATAATAGAAGTTAAATGGGAACTTTTTGGGAATTAATTACGTGGAATGTTAACGGAGCTAGGAACAATACTAAAAGACACAAGCTTCTGAAACACCTTCAAATGCAAAAGGGCAAAATCATCTGTCTACAGGAGACGCATTTGCTTGACTCAGAAAGCACTTTGTTTAAGCGACAGAGTATTGGACAGGTATACCTGTCTGGCGAGGGCACTGCTAGTAAGGGAGTGGCCATTCTGATTACCAGGCAAACTCCATTTTCCTGTGAGGAAATTATCAAAGATCCCTCGGGTCAGTTTTTGTTAGTTTTGGGGACGTTATACAGATCAAAGGTGTTAATCGGTAGCATTTACAGCCCAAATACGGACTTGCCCAATTTTTTTGTAGACCTGTTAAAAATATTGTCCCCATTTGTTCATATTCCGATGATTTTAGGGGGATTGGAATTTTCCGTTTGACCTGGATTTGGACAAAGATGGCAGAGGGAGAAGTGGGCTAACTCCCGCGCAGAGAGCCTATTGGTTGACAGTGTTGGTTTATGCAATCCGTGGAGGGTCCTCTATCCCTCACTCAGGGAATATACATTTACATCGGCTGTGCATGGATCCAGATCCATGGTCGACTATTTCCTGATCAGTCAAATGGCCTTCCCTGATCTCTCACTATGTTCAATACTGCCTGGGATAATCTCGGACCATTCACTGGTCCGCTGTTCAATAAATTGCTCCCCTGACCTTAGTAGACAAATGATCGGGAAGTTGAATAATCAATTATTACATTCCCCGGCAATTAAACAAACCATTACCCACATTATATTGCAATATGAGAGGGAGAACATGAAGTCCACAGGTAAATGGGATATGGAATGGAGTGCACTTAAATGGGAAGAAAAAAAGAGAGAATAAAGCCATGACTTTACTTAGCCAAATTAGGGAACTAGAATGTACCCTCTCTGGGACTACCCCGTCAGATATCAGAGAAAAATTAGTCAGCTTAAGAAATCAATACAGCGATCTTCTGTGTGAGAAAGCGGAGTACGCCCTGTTAAAGACTAAGGTTTGGTACCTCAATCAGGGGGAGAAGGTTGGGCATCTACTGGCCATGAGATTAAAAGGAGAGGAATCGGTTAGAAATATTAAGAGTATTACCTCTCAGTTGGATGGGGAGGTTAAATCCCACCCTAAGGAAATTGTTCAGGAGTTTGAAAGTTATTACAGGGAATTGTATAGTTTGATGAAGTTTAGGCCCTCGATGGAGGAGGTGGAAAGTTATCTTTCCTCTTGCCCACTCCCTTTTCGTTGCCCCCGGTGCTGGGAGGCGAGCTGACCCAACCCATTTCAGAAGGTGAGATTCTAGCAACAATAAACTCGCTTACTCTTGATAAGGCCCCAGGTCCGGACGGGTTCACCCCGAATTTTTATAAATGTTTTGCTGCACAGCTAGCCCCTAGCTTAAGAAGATTATTTCACAGTATTTTGACTTCTGAGAAAGTGGACAAACACCTATTCGCAGCCCTTATTATTGTCATTCCTAAAGGAGGCAAGGACCCAGACAAGGTATCCAGCTATAGGCCCATCTCGATCTTAAATTACGATGTTAAGATTTTAGCAAAACTTTTGGCAAATCATTTAGCTAAAGTAATACCCCTACTCATACATAGTGACCAGGTTGGTTTCATGGCAGGTAGGTCGGCCGCGGACCACCTACGTAAATTGGCCAATATCTTTTCTGTGTCTAGAGATCACTGTTCCCCTTCTGGGTTGGTGTCGATAGACACAGAAGAAGCATTTGATAGGGTGGATTGGCAGTTTCTATTTTTGACCATGGTAAAATTTGGACTCCCCCTCTCATTTGTTAAGAGTGTTTTTTCCCTGTATAGTCAACCGAGTGCACAGATTTATTGCAATGGGTTTTTTCTTCAACATTTCCATTGCATGCAGGAACTCGACAGGGATGTCCTCTATCACCCCTCCTTTTTAACCTTTACTTCAAACCTTTTCTGGTAAAAATAAGACAGGATCCTAAAGTCAAAAGTGTTAAAATAGGTTCCCATGAGTTTAAACTTTCTGCATACGCAGATGACATTCTTCTTCATTTAACTCACCCCAATGCCACTATACCAGTGATTATGGAGCTTATAGAGGAGTTTAGCAGGTTTTCTAATTATAAAAATCAATACAGAAAAAACATTAGTATTCCCATTGAATTCTAGGGTGCTCAAGTCAGAGATTACAGCACTGGGCTTACAATGGAGCCCGTACAAGCTCACTTATTTGGGGGTTATTTTGGCCCATAGTGACTCCAAGATGGTGCAATTGAATTTAGACTCGATAAGGAATACCATTCAACAAGACCTTGCTAGGTGGGCCAAACTCCCATTATCCTTATGGAGTAGGGTTAGTCTGACGATCATGAATGTATTACCCAGGGTATTGTACCCATTAACCATGTTGAATTCATGGTTGCCATTAAGCTGGTTTAAGAATATGCATGTAATAATTTCAGCATTCATCTGGCAGGGGAAGACTCCATGTAGAGCTTATTATAGGAAAGGCCACTCCTAAAGAGAAGGCTGGGTTAAATCTACCTCATTTGGGATTATATTATTGGGCAAGTAGTGTTAGTAAGTATCTAAGGTGGTTGCTAGTTCCCACAGAGCACTCTTCATCCTTCTATGTCCCCTCATGGGTCAAGTTAGAGGTGGAGTTAATAAAGGAAGCAGGGTTTGATCCGACTGCACTTCTTTATGCTTCACCGAAGTCCCTATCCGGGGATTTATTTCCCACCCCAATTAAAACATCTTTAAGAGTCCATGCACAGCTGTGCTCATTTTTAAAATGCTCCCCCAGTAAAGATAGGCATCAACCCCTTTGTCGAAATTCAAATTTAAAAATTGGGGGAAAAATGATTCAGGAGTCTTGGCTTCCTGAGATAAAGGATTTGAGGATTTCAGACCTCTTTCAGGACGGGAAATGTCTTTCTGTTGAGGACTTAATTAATAAATATTGTTTCGCCCCTGGGCATACCTTTAGAGTTTATCAGCTCCGACATCTGCTGGTGCAATCTCTTAGGAAACATGATGGGTCTCAGCCATTCGAAGGTCTATTTGAAACCCTCGCCAGGACTGTTTGGGAGCCGCATGTAGTTTCCAGATTCTATAAATGCTTATTTGATCAAACATTTCAACAGCTTGATGGCATTCCCCATTACTGGAATACTGTTTTCGGGAACCCGGGGAGGGATTGGGACACAATTTGGCAACATACCTATAGGTATATATTTTCAGGATAGGTTGAAAGTTATGCAATTTCAGTTTTTAAATAACATGTTCTGGACCCCATCAAAATTGCATAAGATTGGTCACATGTCTGATCCAAATTGTAATCATTGCTGCCAGCAGGAAGGGACACTACTCCATATTTTCTGGGAATGTCCCAGGGTCAAATCCCTGTGGAACATGATTAGGGAATGAGCAGACCCTTTGCCGGGGCTTGATCACCTCTTCAGTCCTGAGGTCTGCTTATTGGGGGAGTACTCTGGAATTAAGGTTAAAGCCAAAATGTACTATACAGCCATTATAGAAGCGTCACTCAAGGAGGTAGTATTGAAACATTGGGTGGACAGAGCTGTAATCACTTATACAGAGTGGTTACAGGAGTTGCTTTTTAATCTGAATATGGAAAAATTCAGTGCGAATCGAAAGAATTGTTTGTCAAGGTATCGTAAGGTATGGGAAAAATTACATGAATTGTACCTACTCCAGACGGGTGCTTATTCCCCATGATTATCCAATTTCGGGCTGAAGGTGTTTAATGATTTGGTACATTACTATATGGTTCTGTCTGCTTGGGGTTGGGGTGGAAGGAGGGAGGGAGGGAGGAAGGGGGGCAAGATGCTTCTGACAATGTACCGGGATATGTTTATACTGTCATAAGAATGTATTGCTGGTTGGAATACCCTGTATATTAGCATCTTGCTCTGTTCTGGGAGAAAACTTCAATAAATTTGAATTTCAAAAAAAAAAGATTAACTGAAACACAAAAAGGTAAAGGAGAGAAATTGCCTGAGAGGCTGTTGTCTTTCTCTCTCAGAAACTCAAATGTGTCTTCTTGTGGAATGCCTTTGTTCAAAGTCCTTTTGGCCCTTGTTAAGGCGGATGTGGTCTGAACATTTATTGCAACTGTTGATTACTAAATAGTGGTCTTAGGCTTATACAACGGTCAGTGGGACATGTTTTATAAATCAACACTGCACGTCAGCTTCACATGCTGTAGATTCTGTCTCTGGCAGGCTATGTGCACATTTCAGCTACAGCATAAATATTGCCCTCCAGAGACTGTAATTAGTATGGCACAGAAAGCAATCAAGGAAGTATATTTAACATTAAAAAGAGAATCCACTGGCATCTGGTGTTTTTACAGTCTGTGGAAGGCTGTTTCCTGGATGCACCTTTAGACATTCACCAAGTATGTAATTGCTGTGGCACAAGTTTGAGCAATGCAGTATTTTTTTTTATTCTGCGTGGACAAATGCAGACTGTATATTTCTTTTCTGATTTCCATATTTATTGTTTGTGAATCTTGTGGGGAATTTGTTATTATGTGATTTTCTGCTATGTTCTGATTATTTTTGTTGTATGTTTATATGATTCTTTTAACAAAATGTCCCTACTCTTCTTCAATAAGTGCCATGGGATCTTTTACTTATGCCTGGTCAGTGACCAGAGGTGAGCAGAAAAGACCTCAGTTTAACATCTCATTCAAAGGACAGCACCTCATCAATGCAGCATGCCATCATAGTGTACTACAGTGCCAGTTATGGGTATTACCCAAAGTACCTGGTGTTGAGCTAGAACCCATGACCATCCACTTTTTTCAGCCTCAGAGGTCAGTATGTTATCATCTAAGACAATGACCCAGATACTATGGTTTTCTCAGTCCCATAGCCTGTTAGAGAATTCACAGGTCATGGAGGTGCAAAATAAAGGCAGGCCAATCTGCCTCCTCATATACATACTGTAGTCTCACATCTAAAACAACTTCACACTTCTCTCACAACCCCTTGTTGTGGCCTGAGGGGAGTTGGGGAGAGTCTGCTGAGCAGCCAGGAAATCGTCATTTTCAGTTTTTTTTTTTTGTTCCTTTTCTGGAGCAGACAAGGCAGTGCTCCAGAGAGTAGAACAACATACTTTTTACATACATTCTTTCTTTTAGAAACATGTGAGGCAGCTCTCTCAAGATGAATACATGAGAAATCTAAAAATGTTTCCTCCTATTAAAAACTTGTAATGCAAGAACTACAGAACAGCTCACAATGAACTTGTCATGGGTTATACACAGTGCCAGTTACATCTAGGGCTGAAAATTATATCTGAAATCATCTTTAAGTGCTGTTTTTTTACCTGCATTAATGTTACATTATACAATCTAGATGGTGGCTTTATGTCCCAATAAAACACAAGTGTGTGCAGATCATTAACTTCAAACTTAAAGACTGCAAAAACTACAAATAATTTCAATTTCTAAAGAACACAAGGATCTGTTCCCAATCATATTTCTCTCTGCTGATTCCCAAAGCAAAATGTATTATATTTTTAATACCAAAGCAGGGTAAACAATCCGATGTTTAAGCAATATACCATGAGAGGGTGTGGGTGACACCTGGATTTATCCACACCTGGTGTGGCCTCGTGACCAAACACAATAGGCGTGGGTAAATCCTGGCATCACCCACTCCCTCTCATGGTATATTGCTATTATACAATGTCCCCCACTGTTTGGCAAAAAAAGGAAAAAAGAAAAAGGTAGTTGCTGTTTTTTTTAATTTATTTGTTTTTATTGATTGTGTTGCTGCAGCAAAAAACAGTACCTTGTTGCTGTGGAAGTCATTACCTAGCTTACTGATCTGTATAGGCCTGTCAATGGTATGATACTTCTTTGTCTGTGCCCCAAATGGTTATCGAGCCATCTCATATGTGCTCTGAACCACACAAATACAGAGTATGAGGAAAAAGTGAGGGCAAAAAGTTGTAAAACTCACAGCCAAAAAGCTAAGCCATGATACTGTGCATGCACTATTGTGCATGCTCAGTATCTTGGCTCCACTTTTTGTATGTGAGTTTTACAACTTTTAGCCCGCATTTTTATTAAAAACTAGTTTTCATAGCTCAGAATTAGAGCATGTTGTAAAATATTTATTTACCTGAATGGATATGATGGGATTGCTGCCGCAGTTCTGGGCAACATGTGGATTATAGGAAACAATTTTTATGAGTCAGAGTGTATGGGGAAGTTATTGTGGTGGATTGACAGTTTTGCTACTGTTTTGTGGATTTAGTGTCTTTTTTGTGTGTGTTGTATGTTTAGTTGTGGGACACTAAGGCTTTAGCAGGCATTCAATGTGATGGGTTTTCACTGATGGGAAGCAATTGTCCAGACAGCAGTTTAGCGGGGATTGCATGTTTCTGAGTCCTGGGTTTGAGATGGTTGGAATGATTTTGAGGGGAGTTACTGAAGTGACAGACTGGAAGCTGCCACCATTTCCTGTGGGGTGATGCCGCATTTTGCAACATTGTAAATCATGCCAGTCAGCCAATCAGGAATCAGGATTTGTGAGACCCATTGCATAATAATTTTTTCTCCTACTGTCATTAGTCTCTTGTAATTAGTGTAACATTAACTGTAAACAATTAAAAAATATATATATAATTTTGCTTTTTTATAATAACCCCGAAAAGGATCTGTTCCTTACCAACCACTGTCTGCCTCACAGGTCACATGCTATGCATATCTAATTTCAAACTGCTGTGCTTACTACATGAGGGCAAAGAACTGCAATGTTCATAATAGGAAATTTAAACAAGCAAGTGAATTTGTTACATCTCTAGCATCCCCAAACTGCAAAATATATTCATACAAAATGTTATAAAGTTGTACAATATGGCAACCACAATACAACTGAAAAATGTCAGATTGTTACGGTCATCTGTTTACTAATGGCAGTGTTTAAAACAATGATTCTGTAGTGACTTTAACTGTATTGGCATAAAGGTAATGGTGTGATATGGAACCAGCTCTGAAAGTTTGCCATTATGTAGGTACTGGGATTGCACTACAGTTTGCATTTCAGTCTTTGACAACAAAATACTCCCAAAATCTGACTTGACCAGTCATGTCGGGAGATATGCTCATGATGTCACTGAGGTGTGCACTGGAACTAGCCCTATAGGTTCCATTGGTTTTTAAAGACCTCTCCCCATCCGTCAATTCAAACTGGTTTGCTCATATAAGGAATGACGTTTTCTGAAATAGGGCTCTTTGAGTTCTGCTAATAGCCATTCTCACAGTGATTACTCTAGCCACAGTCATGCAAGTCTTCTCCCAACCCACCAAAGCTTACCTCCAGGTTCTCCAGCTCCGTCTCCTTCAGCGATGAAGATACATTATAGATCTACAATAAAAAACAACAGTTGTAGAACTTAAATGAGGGTTTTAAATGGAATGAGTTAGCAAGCAAATGGCTTGCAAAATGGAATAGCATAAACAGTACTTTTTATGACCTCCAAAATAATGTCAAACCCCACTTTAATTTCTGTTCAAAAGTTTAAATTTAAGAATGTTGCAAGTTTGAGTAATTAATCAATGATTATCAAATTTCAAAATGCTCACACAATTATATTTAAAAAATACCAGTAAGGTACTCCTTTTCATCCTGCGCCACTTCTCTGCCTGGCATCACTGCTAACAATGATTCTAGCTTTATCATGCCTTTTCACCAACAGCCTCCTCTCTGCTCCTGATTCACTCACTTCATCATTTACCTCATTTTTTAGTGGCCACTTCTTCTTCAGATTTATTTTAACCTCTCTAAATGGCTCCAGATCTCCAGCGATGTTATTTAAAAAACAAAAGACATGTCAATCACTTCCAACTTACTGAGCCATCTGCTCTTCTGGTCTCTTTCTCCCCTTCCTTAAAGGAGATAGAAAATTATTTTTACATAGTTAACTGCCCTTCTGTCTTCCTTTCCATGCCAGTTATATATTCTGATATGCTTTGATGATTTTTTTTGATAAATAAATAATCTAACTTTGGGGTGCCCATAGATCTACACAGAGTTCCACTCTACTCACCAGCTACTACTCTTGATTTTCATACTTCTAAGACATTCTATGACAGCAGAAACTCCCATTCCATGCTATTCATCTGAATGGCCTGGAAAGGTGTTTGTGATGTCATAGTATGTTCAGGCAGTATTAAAAAAGATAGAGCAGCAACTGCTGAGGAGAGAGGGATTCAGGGTCCTTAAAAAGGCAACAAAATTAAATTACTAATTTAAATCATTATACTCTGGGTGGCCATTTGGTGTCAAGTAAACAATGGATAGTTTGGAATTCTGAAAAAGCTATTGGAGGTAATGAGTTAACAAAAAAGGCCCAAAACATATCTGAATACTGGATAGCCAACAAAAAAATAACTAGAAGGCTTCTAGAGGTTTAAAAACAGTTTCCTATCACCTTTAATATCAATACCTATATGTCTGTGAATGCTCTGTTCTCAGCCAACATATCCAAGTCATATCAATAAATCAATCAATCAAAATCTTTATTTATCCAGGTGAACATCATTGAGCAGAGCTCTTTTACAAGATGGACCTGGTTAGAACAGGGTTGGGTAGCATTCATCATAAAAACATATAAATACATGTAAATAAGTATATAAACACAAACACAATGGTGCAGTAATAGGGGAGTCAAATGATAAAAGGAAGACAAGGCAGGCCATAACAGAGGAGGATTCAAATACAAGGGGGCAGGTCCACCATTGAACCATGCAACTGTATATAAACCATGTTATCTGTATAGAAGTACCAGTTAATTCATTTACCAGGGGCAGTCACTAGTACTAGCCATGAAAATGGCTTGGAGAACCACCAACTAATGGCAGATGGGGTACCAGGAAGGGTATGTAATATGTAAGTGAAGGATAAAGATTGTGAGAAGTGAAGTCTCAAGGATAGGTTGGTAGAACTGGTGCAGCGGTGGGGGCCTACGGGGAGAGGAAAGGGAGTTAGGACTTTTATAGTATGATTGCGTAGATTGTGGATGAGAGTACAAAGAAGGCTGGAGAAAGCAGGAAGATAGACCAGTATCAAAGGGAGGACAGAGGCATCAAGGTTTACATGAAAGCATGATGACAGACCAGGGCCAAGTAGGAGACAAGCACTAGAAGTAATTTGTTCATGGTTAAATGGTACAGGTTATCATGATGACAATTCATGGTCATGGGAAACAATTGCACTGATCGTTTCTGAGATGTGAATATAAGAGCTTGAAAGATGAGATGCCGATGGGTGACCTCAGTTTCAGTTTTTTTTTGCAATTTTTTCCACAAGGAGGACAGTGTAAAGCTTATAGCAGCCCTGCCAAAGTGAGAGTTAACTTTGGGAACCATCAAGAGGAGAGATTTGCAACTTCTCAGGGCATAACAGCCTATTGGTTTTATAGGAAGACAGTCTGTAATATATTGGGGCAGTTTTTTGGAGATGGCTCTCAGGGACCATAAGGCTGCATTTTTTATCATGCCTGAATTGAAGAGAACTCTACCCCACTGATTGATATAGGGAGCAGTGGTGAATGGAATAAGGCAGGCCTGTGATGAACCTCAAAGCTCTATGATATAATAAGAATTAAGGGGAGAACTAGTGACACCACTGACTACCCTTTTAAAAAAATCATGGGAGGATGGTGTGGTACCTGAGTACTGGAGGAAGGCAGATGTGATTCCCCTTCACAAAAGTGGGAGCAAGACAGAGGAAGAAAACTACAGACCTGTCAATTTGACCTCTGTGGTAAGGAAAGTGATGGAATCGCTTCTGAAAGAAAGAATTGTTGAGTATCTAGAGGCCAGTGGGGCACAGGACCCAAGGCAGCATGGGTTCACAGCAGGAAGGTCATGTCAGACAAATCTAATTGATTTCTTTGACTGGGTGACCAAAGCAGTAGACCAGGGAGGGGCTGTGGACATGGCCTACCTACAGTAGACTTTAGCAAGGCATTTGACACAATCCCACACAAAAGATTAATAACCAATTAACCAGCCTAGGAGTGGGTCCCAGGATGGTGGCCTGGGTAAAACATTGTCTGGACAACAGAACACAGAATGTAATTGTAAACGGAGTCCACTCTGAAGAAAGGGGGGTTTCTAGGGGGGCAAAGTAGGGTTCTGTACTGGGTCCAGTCCTTTTTAATGTCTTTATAAGTGACATTGCAGAGGGACTGGAAGAAAAAGCATGCCTCTTTGCAGATGATACAAAGATCTGCAAGGGTTGATACACATGGAGATGTGGAAAGGATGAGAAGGGACTTGGCAAGGTTGGAGGAATGGTCAGAAGTATGGCAACTTGGATTCAATGCAAAGAAGTGCAAAATAATGCACCTGGGAAACATAAACCCAAGGGAAGATTACACAATGGGGGGGTAGTAAAAACAACAAAAATGGAAAGGGACCTGGGGGTAATCATATCAGATGACCTTAAGGTTGGCAAACATTGTGAGAAGGCAGTAGGGAGGACTGGGAGGATACTGGGATGTATAGGGAGAGGCATCAGCAGCAGAAAACAGGAAGTTGTTATCCCTCTGTACAGACAGCTGGTGAGACCCCATCTGGAGTACTGCATCCAGTTCTGGAGACCCCATCAAAGCAATGACATAGACAGGATGGAGGCAGTCCAAAGGAGGGTAACTAAAATGGTGCAGGATCTGCAAGAGAAGCCATACGAGGAGAGACTAAAGGAGCTCAATATGTATACCCATGAGGAAAGGAGGGAAGGGGGACAGGATAGAAACTTTTAAGTACCTCAGTGGAATCAACAAAGTCCAAGTGGGTGGCATCTTTCAGAAAAAGAGATGTGCAAGAACAAGGGGACACAATTTTAAGATAGAGGGGGAATGGCTCAGGGGCAATGTGAGAAAGTGTATTTTCATGGAGAAGGTGGTGGATGCATGGAACAGCCTTCCTGAGGAGGTTGTGGGGTCTAAAACTGTGGGAGAATTTAAGAGTGCATAGGACAGACATAAGGCAATTCTTGTGGGGGGGGTAGGAAGAAATAGGCTGTTGGTTAACTAGGATCTGCAGCTTATCCTGTAGGTAGGGAAATGGGCAGACTAGGTGGACCAAGCGGTCATCATCTGCCATCAAAGTCAATGTTTCTATGTTTTAATAAATCATTTTTAAATCTCCATGATCTCTGTTTGCTGCTGTCATTGGCCACTATTGTAAGATCAATTTGTATAATGCATGGTATGATAATATAGTTTTAATCTTGGGATACAAAAATGTACTGTAGTTAGCAATGATTTTGATAAAAAGATATAATCTAATATGAGTAAATATCTTATTCTTTTTATGAAAATGGGAGTAATCTCTAGTACTTGGAAATGTTTTTCTCTATTGGGCAAATAAGTCATGATTAAAAAAATCTTTGATGATTTGGCTGATATAAATTAGTCTGAGTAACTTTAGAAGATTTATCAATTCAGGGTATATCATTGCACTAAAGTCGCCATGTAAAACTATATTTGTTGCTTTGATGTATACCAACTCTTGGTTATTAAATTTAACCTTTACTGACAATATTCTTCCCTTGAATTCCGAATATACATCTATTGTTTTACAATTAGCCAATTTCCTTAGATTTATTGCTACACCTGCACTTTTCCCCGTTGGTTCTGAACTATATATGTAAAAAATCCAATTTCTATTTAACTTCATGACTTCAGTTATATTGAGATGGATTTCCTGTAACAAATACAGTCAGCTTTAATTTTATTTATATAAGACATTAACCTGGGTTCTTTTACCGGAGAATGAAGGTCATTAATATTTAAAGAGGTACATGTAAAATTATTATTAGCCATCTTGGTACAACAGGTAAGTCAGGAAAAACCTTCCCCCCTTATTAACTTCGTATAGCATAACATGAAACAGAAGACATCTCCCACCTTATATTGCCCCCTTTTAGTTCCCCACATTCAATGAAGAAAAATAATATACCCTATACCAAAATTAACCAATCTCTTACATTTCACCCTATGCTGTCCACCTGGACAGCTGTAAAAACATGCAAAATTACTCCAGTTTCCTCTTCTCCCACTCCAGCCACATAGTTATATGCGTTAGAGTGTGTTTATCCTTTCCACAGAATCTATTGCCCAGGCTAGAATGCACTTCTGGATGTTAGACCTTACGTCCTTCTCAACTTCTTCCACTGTTGCATACACAAAGTGTGTGCCATCAATTACTATTTACTATCTTCATTTTTGCAGTAAAAATCATAATTGCTTTATAATTGTTGTGCCATAATTTGTTCCTTACAAAATCAAACTTTTTCCTTTGTATTACCAAATCTTGTGGAAGACTGTTGTAAACAGCAGTAGTAGCACACATAACAAGGAGATCCTCCTTTTTTTATAGACATGGAAACATAGAAGTTGATGGCAGATAAGGACCGCAAGGCCCATCCAGTCCACCCATTTTTTCTACCTTATGAATGTGCCTTAGGCATTTACTCTGTCAATGGCCTATCTATTTATACTCATCTGTATTGCTCCCTTATGCCTATCCCATGCCTGCTTGAAGCCCTGCACTGTATTCATATCCACCACTTCCTGATGTAGGCCATTCCATGCATCCACCACCCTTTCTGTGAAAAAGAACTTCCTCACATTCCCCTTTAATTGGCCTCCCTCTAATCTCATGCTGTGTCCTCCTGTTCTGCTATTTTTCTTATATTGAAAGACATTTTTTTTTCTTGTTCTCTGATTTACAAAATGTGGCAATAATGGGCATTGGAGGCAGTTGGTCACTCAAAGTTGGCCTGAATGTTCTATGAACTCTATCAATTTCTACTGATATATCCCCAGGGTCCATCTCTAAAAATGTAAACAGCCATCACCTGGTTTAATGTTTCCCTTACAGATTTATGTCTTTTAATAGGAAGAATTTCCTCTTCTAAATCTAATATTCTTTGTTGGGTTTGCTTCAATTCTGTTTTCAACTTACAATTTTCAGCAAACAATTATGAAATAATTGATTGCAAACTATCAATTTTCCACTCCAGCATTTCCATTTTCTCAAGCTTTTTATTAATTTTGTGCATTTGACATAATGTTTGCTTGGCACAGGTTGGTGTGGAGTCCTCATCCCCTTTATTTCCCTCTTGCTCACTCAATTTTAGAGCTCCCTCTGTGTATTCAGATGATTCTGACTTTTGATTTTATATCAATAGCTATTTTACCAACCTGCCCCATTCTCTCGGAACCATTTCATTTCTCATTGGTTTAAGAGCTTTGACAAGGGTTGTTACCGCACCACTATCACATTCACTTTTAGTGCCTAAATCAGAAATATTCCCACCTATGTTATTCAGTGGCAGAGAAAATGTTTTGAGTGTTGGCTTTAAAGAGATTGATTTACATAGTAATGCTAGGGACATAGCATTAGTCTGCTTTCCACGGACATTAAAATGTACTACTAAATCTGAGGACTGACCTTTGCCAGTTCAGAACCTGACTGTT
This sequence comes from Neoceratodus forsteri, assembly GCA_016271365.2. Classification (NCBI taxonomy): domain Eukaryota; kingdom Metazoa; phylum Chordata; order Ceratodontiformes; family Ceratodontidae; genus Neoceratodus; species Neoceratodus forsteri. The sequence goes on along the minus strand of JADMNL010000026.1, from coordinate 277,226,935 downwards.
GCAGAAGCATAGCACCCTTATTTGAAGAGCTTGTTCACTGTTCATTTAGGGACTTAATATCCAAATCGTTTGATGCCCAAGAATTGTTAATATCAGAAGGGGTTTCTCCCTCCCCTAGCACAACTCACTCAGATTCATACAGATTTTTTTCATGTGCCTGAATGGAGTTCCTGTCTTTAACTTCAGTAGTGATTTCATTCCCTTGTAAAACTTCTCTCCCCTTTTCATTCCTGTTACTCTCTTTCAAACCATCTTGGTCTTGCACACTGCTCCCTATGACAGGAATAGTCGGGCCCTGTCTCATTTGTGGTGTGTGGAAAGAATTTGAATAAAGGATTCTGCTTACTATTTCTGTCTTTTCTATTGGACTGCTCAGTAAACCATAGCCTTTACTTGCTGTTCTTCCTTTGCCCTTGTTGCAGTCTCTTCCTTACTTACATACAGCATAGTTATAAAACATATGTATGAAACGGGCTTCCCTGATTTGTAAACTAGATGTAGTTATTACTGTTGAAAAGATTACAGGAACAGCTCTTTGAGTTTATTAGCAAAGTGTATCAGAGCGTGACCTTTTGGCAATAGACTGGTGGAATCTGTCAGCAAAAAGAGGTCAGCTAGTAGCTGGGTCACAGTGTTCTGGAGCTAGAATCTGACAAGGTTCTGAAGTTCTGGGCCACAATGCTCTGGTGGAAGCTAGAAGCTGACAAGGTTCTGAAAGTTTGGGTGAAAGAGGAGAGAAAGTGTCTTCAGGAGGATTTGGAGACCAGATGCAGCAGAGAGCTGGTTGATTGTAGATGTCAGTTCTGAACTCAGAAATTGGACTTTGTTTATTAGACTGCCTGTACTGAAAGACAGTCTGTACATTTCTTTTTGTTGTTGTTTTTATTCTCTTTTTACTACTAATAATAAAATACTACTTGTGGATTTTACAATTTCTCTTGGTCTGCTTAAGCGCCTTAACCCAAGTCTCAGCAAGACTCCCCTCATGAGTATTTTTATAATTTAGAACTGGCCTACTCACAGTTGCTCCATTATATACACCATTGTGAATTCCTCGTTGCTTCAGCTGGTCAGCAGTTCCAGTCCTAGTTCCACTGCTCACTGCATCACCTGCTTTCACTTGTTGAACTGTTTTGGATGAATCTGTGAGTAACGGAGGCAAGGGAGTTCACGAGGCTTCGATAAGTATTACTTCACCCTTTACCATTTGCATCTCTGAGACTGTTTACTTTGACTGTACTTCTTGAATAAATTGTACTGAGGGACCATCTCTGTCAATCGATATTAGCTGCTGTTCTTTTCTAATTTCTTGCTGATTTTTCTGGAGGCCTTTTTTTAAAAAAACGTTGCTGCTGACTGGGGCTTATTCAAATTACCAGGGTCTGAAACCAAAGGCTGTAGCTGATCAGACTCAATTGAAGACATTTTACGTTTGAATTCAGGATTAGATTTCCTGGTCAAAATTATGGTTACTTTTCCTGGCTTTATAGATTGTTTCATACTGAAGGTTTTCTCGGCATCTTCAATTCTTTTTTGGGCATTATTTGTAAACCAAACTCTGCAAGAATGTTCTCCTTTTTGTCATTTGTATTCCAAACTACAGCAGCTTCCTCAGGGTCATTCATTTAGCACTCCAGTTCACTGTATGAATGGGTATACTACTGCATACCAGGAGGGAGGGAGGGAGGTGTTGGAGCGGCTCCTCCTCAGACCATTACCATTACCATCTTTCCCCGTTAACTTCTCTTCACTGACATTATAAATGTCTTTGGAGGAGGAATGGTGTTAACGTTCATTAATCATAAAAGAAGTAATGTAAAGTTTAAAGTTTGGGGTGTGGGTTATTATCTGGTTTGCACCTCATTTGAGAGTGGGAACCCTATTTCTAAGTGTAGCATGATGTAAATCTTTGCTCTAGATGTTTAGTTGGCACTATCATGGATAGCCTTCTAACTTCCTTGTGAGCACACAGAAATGTGATGTAATGTGTTATTGTTATTGTGGCTAACAAACCATTATCTAGCTAAGGAGAATACCCAATCTATAGTTCACATCACTCCTCTATCAATTAAAAAATACTGGCAGCAACAACTGAGTGTTCAATGACTCCTACTGCTAACTCTCTGACTCAGTACAAACAGCTTAATGGCTTGCCATTCCTCTTCTGCTCCCCAACTCACCATCCACTGCAGTACCTCTGCACCTTCCAGCTTGAAATCAAGTTACCACAATTTAACCCCAGCATTTCGTTGCTTGCAGGACAGTGCACAAGAATGGTCTGTAATCATGCAGATCATAGCATCACTGCTTGCAACTCTTCATTGTGTCCTTCACCATAGCCTAAATGGTTATAACTGCTGCCTCTTGGGCACAGATTCTGTGGTTTGGTCCTCAACCAAGATTCTTTTTGGGTAATGTCCTGAAGCACTGAACACTGGTTAATCTGCTCAGCTATCTGTGTCATAATACTGCACTCACCAGGTAGGAGCTGAGCAGCATACTAAAGGCAGAGAGCTTCACGCTGGTCTCTTTGTCTTGTTCAATATCCAGGGAGCCTTCAGTATCAACCAGGAAAATGGCAATCTGGTGTCATAAAAAGAAACAAACAGCACAACTGAAAACAGTTTTTACAACACCTAACAGCAATCTTTTACATGTTAAAATGTGATCTACATCAGTTCACTGCTGTATACTGCACATGACTTTTGCCACATTTACATCTGGGTCTCTCCTGTAAAAGGAATCCTGATTCCAGTGAGGCAGTTAGGTAGCCAAATTAATTATTAAATAGAAATAAAGTGCATGTTAAAGACTGTGCTGACTCCACCCGTTTGTGTAACCTCCTACATCCCTTTTTGTATGATAATCACATTATGAGTTTCACTCTTAATGATGAACTTATGTCTCTGAACTGCTGTGATCCAGACATAATGATACAAGTTCCACGTAAATCTTCTCAATTTAACTCAACTCTGGATGAAGACTGCATGTCTGTATTTATAGTACCTCTACTCATTTGTAGCACTACAGTATGAGTACTGCAGAATGGCTGGTCCGGCTCCACTGCAGACTAGGAAGTCTGCATATGCTCAGAGCTAACCAATTTGCCAACACTGAGCCACATGCCACAGGAAACAAAGCACAACAGGAGTTTGAGTTCCTTTTCAGATGTTTTAAAATACCTGCAGCATTCTTTTTCCCAGTTACCTGGTGGCAGGACAGTGGATAAGTGCCCTGGTCAGTGTGCATGCACCATGCTAAGAACCAACTGCCACCTCTGAAATGGTGAAGGGTAAATAGTGTGGATGCACCCGAAACCTGCAGCAATTGTGCACCCCACTTTGGAGTGCAAATGGTCTTCAGTGCAGAAGTGCCTTCCATGACTTCAAAACCTTTTGTCAATAATTATCTGCTAGTCTAATAAAATGTGGTATACTACAAGAACTGCTCTTTGATCCTACAGTTGACTAACATGGCTACACTAGTACACATAGCTTACAGTCATAACAGTGGGGCTTTTAAAGAGCTATAGCCCACTCAGAAAATAGTGAAAACATATGCAGTACTGGTTGCATTTTACATTTTTTCATTTGGCTGGTAATGAGCTGTGATTTCAGCTAAAACTGCACTGATAACAGGATCAGTGGTCATAGAATCATAGAAACTGACAACAGATAAGGACCAGTTAGCCCACCTAATCTGCCCATTTTCCCTACCTACTATAACACCGCACACCCTACTTGATCTTCAACTTCCTTCCCTTTCCTAACCACTAAGGTTCCCTTATGTCATGCCTTCTTGAACCCCAATGCAGTTTTTGCCCCAACCACCTCCACTGGAACGCTGTTCCAGGCATCCACCACTCTTTCAGTGAAGAAGTACTTCCTTACATCTCCCCTGAGCCTATCCCCCTCCAGCCTCATAACATGACCCCTTATTTTTGAGCATCTTTTTCTTTGAAAAAAGCATCACTCTTGAATGTTAATTATACCTGTGAGATATTTGAAAGCCTCTATCATAGTCCCCCTCTCCCTTCTTTCCTCCAGGGTGTATGCATTGAGGTGCTTCAGTCTCTTCTTGTAGGGCTTTTGATGCAGACTCTGCACCATTTTAGTTGCACTCCTTTGGGTTGCCTCTACTCTGTCTATGTCCTTCCAGAGATGGGGGCCTGATTCACAAACGTTGGCACAAGCTGTGCCTAAGGCGGGTTGTGCCGACCACTGGTGTGCCAGAGACCCTGTGCCCAACTCACTATTGGGTAGGGTTCCAGCAGCAAAGTCCCATGGCTTGTGGTAATCCTGGCACTGCACCAAACAGAAGGCACATCTTGATGGTGTTTGGTAAGTTGTTGGGCAGGCATGTAACAATGGCACCATGGACAACAGTCCCTTCTGGTTATTACCCCCGAGTCCTGATCCCAGTGAAGTATTAAAAACAAAAATCACTGGTGGTCTAGCCAACCCCTGATCAGCCCGAATTGATTCTATGTGATAACAGCGATCGTGGAATAGTGATCATCATTTGGGTGAGTATACATCACTGAAAATTAATTGTGGCAATGTACATTCATGGCAAACTAAAAAAAGTGATGGCAAGCTATAATTATTTTACATCAAATATAACCTGTTCTACAGTATTTCATCCCTGTTTATGATTGTGGGAGATATGATGGACGTAGAGGCCCCTCATACCTTAAATTATTATGTTACCCCCATAGTTTGAGTGCATGTCCTCTGTTTCTGCTCAGATTTAGCTCAGATATGTGTATAATGCTGTACTCCACCCTGTCCGTCCCATTTACTATTTGGAGTACCGTGATCATACCTGTGTAACTCAGTATTCACAGTGTTCATTAGCCTATGTGAAGGAAGAGTGTAAACATTATGGGCTCAGTTCTTGAAAGTTTTAGACTGCTGTATGCCTGGGTGTGCCGAACACACAACACATGGGGCTTGCGACAGTCTGGTGATTCTCAATCCCCTAGCTCCCTAGCAGACCTTTTTATGGGGTTTGCACCAAAAATTTGGCACAAGCCGCCATGAAAAGGTAAAGTGTCACAAATGCATGTACCTTTAAGAATTGGGTACAAGGTGCACCAGTGTAGTCAGTACAGCACAGGGTTTCATGCAGGGCTTGTGCAAGCCCTGTCAGTCTCTGAGAATCGAGCCCTATCTGTTTACACACTTGGATAAGGCAGCAACAAAAAAATTATTCAACAATCAACTCCCAGTTCTCATATGCTACCTTTGCCCCTAACCTTGGAACAATCTGCTGGTTACTATCAGAGTGCCAATAAATGAGTTTGTTTTAAAGTGAAACTATAAGAATATTTGAATAATTAGCTAGGTTGTCTGTAATAGTCAAGCCTCTTATACGTATATATTTTAGGTTCCAGGGTTGTTATACATTTTCAACCTCTCCTTTGAGACTCGATTGAAGAGAAAACCAAATAATTGTCTCATTGAGGTCTTACTTAGACCCAATTGATAAATGTTCATGAGGGCTCTGCAATTAATATTAGTTCCCCAATGCCACAGTTTTTTTTTTAATTACTCAGAAGCAGATAATGTGTACTCTGTGCTATTCCATAATTAATACTCAGTTAAGGCTTCAAATCTCAGGAAAGCCTTGTAGCCTACCATAGATCATTCCTGGAAATTATTGAAGCCAGCTCATTGATCCAGTCCTTTCCTCAAGTAGCGGAAAGGGAGTAAAACATGCTGCTGAATGCCCTGCAGTTGGAGACGCAGCATTCTGAGTAATATTGTCTAAACAGAAGATTATGTATGAGCGCCTGTGAGGAACAAGGTGATCATTTCATTGAGTGAAGCAAGGGGCAGGATAAGCCATGAGGCTGAAGGTTAAGTGTCTTCATCTGTCCCCAGATTCATGAGATGAATGTACTACCAAGTTCTAGAGGTGTGCAAAACATTTTTTGCTGGCATAACCAAAGCAAAAGGCAAACTTACGCTTCAGCAAATGTTTCAAAATCCATTTCTGAACTATTGCAGAAATTCTGCATGCCCTGCATCGCCGCCCAGTGTTGTACATATAACACAAAATTTACAGGTTAATTCCCTAGTGGCTAGTGGTCCCTCTCCCCACCCAATCACTGACTGCACTAAGGTGTCAAAGGTGTCTAGTGCTCCCTGCTGGTCGCCAATTACCACTTATGTATTATAAATTAATTCCCTGGTGGCTAGCGGTCCCTCCTTCCACCTGCTCACCGGCCTCATATTTAAAAATAAAATACCCGGAATATCTGTTGGTTACTGGTCCCTCCCTACACCTGATCACCCATCTGATCAGTTCAGTAAATTATTCCCTGTTGTCCAGTGTAACCCCCCCATCCTGATCCCGCTCTGTGTAGTAAAAAACATTTCCCACTGGTGATCTAGTGAATCCTCTCCCTAGCCCCAATCCCCAGTCCATGAATTAAAATGTTATTTCCCAGTGGTCTCTTGCACCCCACCCCCCTACCCTGCAGGCAATGTCTCATCATACCACTCCCCCATCCTAAACCTGCGCATGCCACTAGCACAGCCTTCCTCTCTCTCTCTTCTATGGCCAGCAGCCCACTGAGCTGTCAGTGAAAAAGTGCATGCTTGTGCAAACACATGGTCATTCACTGACAGCTCAGTGAGCTGCCAGCTATGGAGGAGAGAGGAGGGTTGTGCTAGTCACTCGCTGGGGTTTGGGATGGGGGAGCGGGGTGGTGGGACATTGCCTATGGGGGGGTGCACTAGACCATCAAGGAATGCAATTTTTATTTACAGACTGAGGATTAGGGATAGGGAAGGGAGAGTTCATTAGATCGCAAGAGATAATTTTTTTTGACTATATTGTGGGGGATCAGGATGGGGGTTACACTGGACACCAGGGCATGATATTCTGGATTGGTCAGGTGGGTGGAGGGACTGCTAGCCACCAGTAATTCCAGGGATTTTTTTTTAAATATGGGATGTGTGATCAGGTGGGGGGAGGGACTGCTTGCCACCAGGGATTTATCATTTTTATTTCAAGCAGGATTTGGGGAGGGGGGTGGCTTTTTTTCTATATTATAAAAAGGGTTGTGGAGCCATGGAACAGTCAACCAGTGGAGGTGGCTGCCTGGGCACCAAAACCACAAATAATTTCAAGCATGGCTGGGGCAGTGTGAAGAGTTTTGTGGTTACTCAGGTCAGTAACAGTAAAAAGAAAGCAGGGGCTGGACAGGGAGGAATAGAACCCCATGCAGACAATAGGTCACAGTGCAGATAGAGAACTACAGGCAGACTAGATGCACCATGAGTGCCCAGGCCACCACATCCACTGGTTGACTGTTCCACGGCTCCACCACCCTTTTCATAAAATATAACTTCCTCAACTCCCGCTTAAATCTTCTACCTGCCAGTTTCCACTCTTGATTTTGGGTTCATGACCCTTTATACCTGCTAAATAGTTCCCCATAGTTCACCTTGTTTATTCCTTTCAGGAATGTGATGGTAACTAGCATATCCCTCTCTCTAGCCTGGTATCCAGTGAGTACATGTTCAGTGCTTGAGGTAAATCTCATTAGATCTGCCCTGTTGGCCCTAAATCATCTTGGTCACCCTGTGTTGCACTGTCTCCAACCTGTCTCTGTCCCTCCTTCGGCGAGGACTAGAGATGCAGCAAATTTAAAATCCGCCGGTGAAGTGAATGTGAAGTGGCCACTTCGCGTTGGTATTTCACCACATGGAGTGCCCCATAAGAAAGGCTCACTTCACCTTATTATTATTACTTTGCTTTGTCATTACATCTTAAACACAAAGTAAGGCAGAGTGACAACAATATTGGCAGCATCCCACCCACACAGTCACCAGAATGAATGCGCATCCCCAAAGTGCTACTGTCTTGTGTCCAGAAAACTCCCCAGTGCTGATGACGTGAAGTGAAAGTGTAAAAAGAAATGCAAAGCCTCCCCAAATTAATGGCACACTCAGTCATGCATGCAGTGGTCAGGTCACACACAGAGTCACCCAAATTAATGTGCATCCTCGAAATGCTACTGTCTTGAATCCAGAAATTCCCCAGTGCTGATGAAGTGAAATGAGAGTGTAACAAGAAATGCAAAGTCTTCCAGAAGAAATGGCACACTCAGTCATGCATGCAGTGGTTAGGTCACACACAGAGTCACCAGAATTAATGTGCATCCCCAAAATGCTACTGTCTTGTGTCCAGAAAATTCCCCAGAGCTGACAAAGTGAAATGAGAGCGTAACAAGAAATGCAGTCTCCCAGAATTAATGGTGACATGCAAATGCAAGGGATGCATATGAAAAGGCACAACACCACCTAACCAGTGCTTACAAGTCACAAATCCAAATCTGGAAAGGAAAACAATTTGCTAGTTGGGGGATTAGTGCACGGCAGTAACAATCCACTGCCAGTAAAGATACCACAAAGCAGTATAACAAACATTTGTCAATGCCGAATGTTGTCTCACTGGCATTGGCATTGGTAGATGCATAATAAGAATGGCAGTGAAGTATTGAAGTGACTCCAACCCCACCCCCACCCTGTAGAGACTGACAGGCATTGGGGTGTGCCTTTGGGTCATCAGCTATAACGCTCATGCCATTGTACCTCACCCTACCCTGTTGAGACCAACAAGTGTTGTGGTGTGCTTTGAGGTCTTTGGGTGTTATACTTACCCCATTCCATAAGGAAATAGGCTGAGGTGGGTGCAGTATAGGAGAATGAGGTGAACTTTGTGGCCGAACAGTGCAAGACACACCATGATGCCTGTCACTGGCTGCAGGGTGAGGGTGGAATGGCGTGAGCATTACAGCTGATGATCCCAAGTCACACCTCTGACACCTGTCAGTCTCTACAGAGTGGGGTGTTACAGTTGGAAACTGTAACACTGTAAGCATGTGTTGGTATTTTCAGTCCAAATTTTCAATATGGGCTTTTTGTGAGTCCACCTCATGAAAAGCAGCACAATCAGTTTGTTAGCTGAAAGGTGGTTTTGCACAGTGGCTATGCCATTTGGCAACACAGGAACGAAAACACATTTTGGGCAGGATGTGGAAAATGACATCTGTATTGTTCATGAGGAGGCATAAAAAAATGGCAACGTTGAAAATCTGGAGTGAAAATATGAAAAATTGGTGAAGTCAAGAGCATGCATAGAAACTGCGCAACACACGTCCGTAACCCAATTATTTTGGGGAGTTTGTAACCACATTATTAACATAGGCATTTTAGAACCTCCCCTCATGAACAGTGGTGCTGTGATTTTGTCACTCCATCCCAAAAGTTGACTTCCCACAGCAACGACACAATCGTGCGCCACAGGTGCAGAAAAACATTTTGGGCAGGATGTGAAAAATGACAGCTGTACTGTTCGTAAGGAGGTATGAAAAAATGGCAGCATTAAATATCTGGCATGAAAATATTGCAAATTTGTGGAGTTACAAGGGTGCGTGCAAACTGCACAATGCACACCTGTAACACAGTCATTTTGTGGAATTTCATCACCAAATTTTCAACATAGGCATTTTAGGACCTCTGAACATGAACAGTGTCACTGGTATTTCCTCAAAATGTCCTGAAAACTGATTTCACACAGTGACTGCACTATTCTGTGCCGAACATGCACATTTCGGCCAGGATAGGTAAAATGACAGCTATACTGTTCATAAGGAGGTGTGGAAAATGACAATTTTGAAAATCTGGAGTGAAAATATTACAAATTCATGAAGTTATGAGCGTGCGTGGAAACTGCACAATGCACGCTATTAAAACAGCCATTTTGGGAATCTTTTTCACCAAATTTGCAACATAGGTTTTTTTGAGAGACACCCTGATGAACAGTGGTACTGTCGTTTCATTACTCAGTCCCGAAAGGTAATTCAGCCCTGTGACTGCAAAATCACCTTTTGGGACTGAATAATGCCATGACAGTGACTGAATTCACGAGGAGGGGTCCCAATGAGCCCATGTTGAAAATTTGGTGCAAAAATTCAAAAAAAATGCCCGAGATATGCAATAAACTTGAAAAAACCCTATTTATGCCATTATACAGCTTACCGGCCTTTCTTCAGTTTGCGGTCGGCTTTGAAGAGTGCAGACGTGTTCTCGGTCCACCGAAGATCATCACGCCAGACTCTGGAGGTAAGTATGGGGTGAGGGGGATGTTGGGAGGCAGGGTGCGCAGAGGGTGGGTGCAGGTTGTGGGAGGGAGCAGGGAGACGGCGAGGGACAGTTTTCTTTTTTCACAGGGTTTAAAAGAAAAAAAAACGCATTGCTGGATGATTTTTATTTTTCAGATGATTTGGTACACTGGAATGTGCTCCCAACGTGCCACCTAGGTGTTTCTTGGTGGGGATGCTTTAGCCGACGGGGGACTGGGCATCCCCGTCGGCACACAATGAAAGCGGGAGGGGCACGAGCCGAGGGGGATTGGACACCCCCCTCAGTACATAACTAATGGGGGTGTGTACATGATGCCAATGGGGAGTGGGCTCCCCTGTCAGCACACACATTGGGTTAGGGCATGCCGACAGGGGGATTGGGCACCCCCGAAGTCGGCATTATGGCAAGCAGTGTGCAGCTATGTTTTTACTTTTTTACCAGGGCAAGCATGTCAGGAGGTCTGCTGCATATGACAAGCTTTGTTCACATTGCAGTGGACCTTTCATTAGATGTGCTCACCACATTAGATATTCATGGTGTGGAGCCAGCATGCAGGCTGATTGGGGAATGAGGGATGCACCCACTGGTGCATGCTCTGCATTTGCCAAACAGTGACCGCACCTCCAATTCTGCAACTACCACAATATGTTGGCTGCGCATGCACGAGCTAACATAAAAATGCATGCAGGTGTGGTGATAGCAGGTTCACACTGCTGCAATTACTATGTAACACAATAAAAGGTGTCTGATTTAATGGCATGCATCGCACACCCACACACACGCACACTCAGGTAATGCGTAGAAAATTGAAAACCTTTAGTAATATAACCAAATGTTTAAAACAGACAAATTGTTCACTGCTGCACCATAACAATCAACAAAAAAATGTCAGGAATTACTGAAAATATTACTGTGTATACATTAACACAGTTATACAAGAAAAATATAACCAAAACAGAAAGACTGCCTTTTTCTCCCAGTTAATCTACCAACACCACAAATACACCCTTCCCCCAAAGCACACTTCACAGTACACAGACTGACTGTTCTAAATTAACATTCAAAATCCACACACAGCAGTAAACACTCGATGATACGAGCACAGAAGGGTTTCCTACAATCGATGTACTAAATTTTGAGCAAAAAATATTGCTCAAAAAGGCATTGTAAACAGCTTTTAGAGGTTTTAAATTGCAAAGCTCTGAGAGCAAACTGTCTCGAGCTACCACTGCACACACATTACCCAGGCCAGATCTGAGGCTGTGCCGAACAATCTAGAGCCCATGTGACCTGCAGTCCCATGAATCACTGCAGAATTTCATTTGGAGTTCAATTACAGGGTGAAGTGAGTCGAATTACATTGATTTCAATGTACTTCACCTTACAATTGGTGGAGAAGTGGTTTGGGGAAGGCGGAATAAAGCAAGGTCATTGGTTTCAATGGACTTTGTGTTCCTCATTATGAAGTGAAGTACTCCTCTTCACATTGTGGAGTTCTCTGCAGAATCCGCATTACTCAGTGAATCACTTCAAAGAGCAAATTGGGACCACTTCACCAGTGGTGGGTGAAGTGGTCCCAATTTGCTCTTTGACTTACAGTACTGTAACTCACATGCTGTACTGGAATTTGCTCTTTGACTTACAGTACTGTAACTCACATGCTGTACTGGATGGAATGTGAATGCCTATGGCTGTACTTCCCTGATGAGCTGTAGCACAAAACTCCCAGACTTAAAAATGCTTATGAATGAGTACAATGATGGAGTGGTGAAGCCTGGAGAGATACTACAAAACATGCTTACAATGCATCCAAGTAACTACTCAAAAAGTTAGTGATTCGTGACGTGATCGTGAATCGTGATTTGTGACTGCATTTGTGACAGTGATGATGAAAAACGTGATTCAGTGTCGACGGTGTGAGATAAACAATATGGAACTGTATTGGGAACGCAAATGCCTACAGTTATACTTCTCCGATGAGCTGTAGCACAAACTCCCTGACTTAAAAACACTCATTAATGAGTACAATGGTGGGGTGGTGAAGCCTGGAGAAATATTACAAAATATGCTTACAATGCATCCGAGTAACTAGTCAAAAAAATTAGTGTTGTGATTCATGATGTGATCATGAATCATGATTTGTGACTGCATTGGTGACCGTGATCATGAAGAACATGATTCGGTGTCGACGGTGCGAGATAAACAATATGGAACTGTACTGGGAATGCGACTGCCTATGGCTGTACTTCTCCGATGAGCTGTAGCACAAACTCCCCAACTTAAAATCACTCATTAATGAGTACAATGGTGGGATGGTGAAGCCTGGAGAGATACTACAAAACAGGCTTACAATACATCCAAGTAACTAGTCAAAAAATTAGTGTTATGATTCTTGACATGACCGTGAATCATGATTTGTGACTGCATTTGTGACTGTGATGATAAAGAACATGATCTGTATCACGAGTGACTCGTGATGATGGTCCTGACTTAAAAATGCATATTAATGAGTACAATGTTCATGTAGAATTATGCACCACACCTGTCCAGTACTCAGAAGGGAAGCCAAAGAAACAACTGTGGCTTAAGTTACAGATGAAGATTGGGCTCTAAAGAGATACAAATGCACAGACAGATTAAGATTGCACTGTGCACTGAATAGATGCAGACGCAAAGACACAACACCTAACCAGTGCTCACTATCAGAAATTCAAATCTGGAAAAGAATACCTTTGGGTTGGGGCAGGCCACGGGGGGGCAATGCACTGCTGCAGTAACAGTCACTAGGATCAGTAAAGATACTACAAAGAAGTACAACAAGCATTTGTCAATGCCGAATGTTTGCTTGCTGGCATTGGCAGTGGTAGTGTAGAAGTTACAGAGCTGCGTAATAGGAATGGCAGTGAAGTATTGAACTGAAGCCAACCCCACCACCACCCTGCAGAGAGTGACAGGCATTGGGGTGTGCATTTGGGTCATCAGGCATAATGGCCACGCCATTTCACCACACCCCACCCTGCAGAGACTGACAAGTGTCACGGTGTTCCTTGTGGTCTTTGGCCCTTATGCGCACCCCATTTCATTAGGAAATATGGTGAGATGGGTGTGATATAGGAGAATGGGGTGAAGTTTGGGGCCGAAGAGTCCAAGGCATACCTCAATGCCTCTCACTGACTGCAGGGTGTGGAATGGTATGAGCATCACAGGCAAGAATCCCAAGTCACACCCCTGATGCCTGTCATTCTCAACAGGGTTGGGCATTATAGTTGAAAACCCTAATACTTCAGGCATTCGTTGGTATTTTCACTCCAAATTTTCAACATGTTTGTTTTGTGACCCCACTTCATGAACAGGGAGAATATCAGTTTGTTAGCTGAAAGCTGCTTATGCACAGTGACTACGGCATTTAGCACCACAGGTGCAAAACATTCGAACAGGATGTAAAAATGACAGCTGTACTCTTTCATGGGGAGGTGTAAAATGGCTATGTTGCAAATCTGTAGTAAAAATATTTAAAAAATGGTGAAGTCACAAGCTGACATAGAAACTGTACAACTCTATTACCAGAATATATTAGGTTGGGATTTTTAGCAGATTGTCAACTCAGGCATTTTGGTCTCCGATCATGAACAGTGTCACTGTGATTTTCTTTATCTGTGCCGAACAATGATTTCCCACAGCGACCAACTCATCTCTGCACTGAAAGTGTGAAAACACACTTCAGCCATGTTGTGAAAAATGACAGCTGTACTGTTCATAAGGAAGTGTGGAAAATGTCACTGGTGAAAATCTGGACTGAAAATATTACAAAGTCATGAACTAACGAGGTGCGTGGAAACTGCGCAATGCTCACTCGTAACACAGTCATTTTATGGACTTTTGTCACCAAATTTTCAACTTAGCCATTTTAAGACCTCTGCTCATGAACAGTGTAACTGTGATTTTCTTAATATGTCCTAAACATTGCTTTCGCTCACCAACAGCACCATTGTGCGCTACATGTGCGAAAACACATTTTGGGCGACATATGAAAAATTGCAGCTGTACTGTTCATAAGGAAGTTTAATAAAATGGCAATGTTGAAAATCTGGAGTGAAAATATTAAATTTGCAAATAGGAACTGTGCAACGCACGCTCGTAAAAGTCATTTTTAGGAATTTTTTCACCAAACTTTCAACACAGCCATTTTAAGACCTCTGCTCATGAACAGTGTCACTGTGATTTTCTTAATTTGTCCTGTACATTGATTTCGCGCACCGACTGCGCCATTGTGAGCTACATGGGCGGAAACACATTTTGGGTGAGATGTGAAAAATGACAGCTGTACTACTCATAAGAAGGTGTGGTAAAATGGCAATGTTGAAAATCTGGAGTGAAAATATTGAAAATTTGCGAACTAACGAGCGTGCGTAGGAACTGTACAATGCACGCTCGTAAAACAGTCATTTTTTGAATTTTTTCACCAAATTTTCAACATAGCCATTTTAAGACCTTTGCTCATGAACAGTGTCACTGTGATTTTCTTAATTTATCCCGTACATTGATTTCGCACACCGACTGCGCCATTGTGCGCTACATGGGCGGAAACATGTTTTGGGTGAGATGTGAAAAATGACAGCTATACTACTCATAAGAAGGTGTGGCAAAATGGCAATGTTGGAAATCTGGAGTCAAAATATTGAAAATTATAACTTACGAAAGGCATAGAACTGTACAATGCACACTCGTAAAAACAGTCATTTTAGGAATTTTTTCACCAAATTTTCAACAAAGCCATTTTAAGACCTCTGCTCATGATCAGTGTCACTGTGATTTTCTTAATGTGTCCCATACATTGATTTCGCACACCGACTGCGCCATTGTGCGCTACATGGGTGGAAACATGTTTTGGGCAGGATGTGAAAAATGACAGCTGTACTGCTCATGAGGAGGTGTGGTAAAATGCCAATGTTGAAAATCTGGAGTGAAAATATTGAAAATTTGCAAACCTATGATCGTGTGTGAGAACTGTGCAACGCACGCTCGTAAAACAGTCATTTTTAGGAATTTTTTATCCAAATATTCAACATTGCCATTTTAAAACCTCTGCTCATGAACAGTGTCACTGTGATTTTCTTAATTTGTCCCGAACATTGATTTCGTACACCGACTGTGCCATTGTGCGCTACATGGGCGGAAACACATTTTGGGTGAAATGTGAAAAATGACAGCTATACTACTCATAAGAAGGTGTGGTAAAATGGCAATGTTGAAAATCTGGAGTGAAAATATTGAAAATTCACAAACTTACGAGCCTGCGTAGGAACTGCACAATGCACGCTCATAAAACAGTCATATTTGGAATTTTGGCACCAAATTTTCAACATGGGGTTTTTGGGACCCCTTCTCATGAATGATGTCATTGTCATGGCATTATTCAGGCCCAAAGGGTGATTTTGCACAGTGACTGCGCAGTGACTGTGAAATCACCCTTTGGGCCCGAATAATGCCATGACAGTGACATCGTTCATGAGAAGGGGTCCCAAAACCCCATGTTGAAAATTTGGTGCAAAAATTCCAAAAATGCCTGAGATATGCAACAAAGTTGAAACCCCCCTATCTAGACAATTATACAGCTTACCGCCATTTTCTCAGTTCGCGGTCGGCTTTGAAGACTGCAGACGTGTTCCCAGTCCACCGAAGATCATCGCGCCGAGCTCCGGAGGTAAGTATGGGGTGAGGGGTGTGAGGAGGCAGGTGCACAGTGAGTGGAACGGGTTGTGGGGGGCGGGAGACTACGTTGGACCGTTTTTTCTTTACAGGTAAAAATTAAACAAAATGGACAATGTGGGACGTTTGCCACACTGGGGTGGGCTCCCAGCATGGCACAAGAATGGTTATGGGGGGGTGTTCGGCCGACGGGGGATTGGGCACCCCCATCGGCCTAAGGATAGATTGCCACGCTGGGGTGGGCTCCCAGCATGGCACTTACTACTCAGGGGGGAGGACAGTGCAGCTGACAGGGGATTGGGCACCCCCGTCGGCTATATTATTAGTTGCCATGCTGGGGTGGGCACCTGGCGTGGCATTTAAACCTTTGGGGGAGGCGGGGTAGCGTGGCACAGCAGACGGGATTGGGCACCCATCGGCTATACAGTGCATGGGGCGCGCGACGCCAGTGGGTGCGCTGCAGGTGTGTGTGGGGGAGCTGTGCATGAGCAGGCGATATCTTATCGCTGCTCACTCAAGCGTAGCTCCTCCTTTCAACTGTATGCCACTGCATTTTGGAGCGTGCCATAGACAGCTCCATCATGCATTGGCTTACAGGGGCCGCGCCTGCCAGCACACTGACTGAATTGGAGGAGGAGGTGACACACCTCCGAAATCTCCGATGATGGCACTATGTTTCTTGCACATGCGTGCAAGCAAACATAAAAATCACACAGTTGCAGTGGATAGCAGGTTCACATTGCTGAAATTATTATGTGGCACAGTAAAAGGTGTCTGATTTGATGACAAGTGTCACACACGTACACACACGCTAAGTAATGCATAGCAAATTGAAAACTTCAGTAATATAACAACATATTTTAAACAAACTAAAATTATGCACTGCTGCACCACAACAATCAGCAAAAAAATGGCAAGAATTATTGAAAATATTACTATGTGTACATTAACACAGTTATACGAGAAAAATATCACCAAAACAGAAAGCACTGTCTTTTTCTTCAAGTTAATCTACGTACACCACAGATACGCCCTTCCCCCAAAGCACACTTACACTATCTCTCAGTACACAGACTGAATGTTGTACATCAACATTCAAAATCCACACACAAACAATAAAAGCTTGATGATATGAGCACAGGAGGATTTCCTATAATCAATGAACTAAAGTTTCAGCAAAAAAATAACTCAAAAAGGCTTTTTTAACAGCTTTTAAAAGGTTTGAATCGCAGAGAGCTCTCAGAGCAGATTGTTTCCTACAGCTTCCTACACACAGTACCCCAAACAAAGTTGTGCAGAGCAATCTAGAGCCCATGTGACCTGAAATCCTATGAATCACTGCAAAATGCGCCTTTGGAGTTTAAAAACAAGGCGAAATGAGGCAAAGTACATTGTTTTCAATGTACTTCGCCTTAAGAATTGGTGGAGTAGTGGTTTGGGAAGGCAGACGTACGCAAAGTCGTTGTTTTCAATGGACTTTGTGTTACCCATTATAATGCAAAGTACTCTGCTTTGCATTGCGGAGCACTCCGCGAATTCACCTTCACTCCGTGAATCACTTCGCAGAGCAAATTGGGGCCACTTCGCTCACCTCTAGCGAGCACTGCTGAACTGAGCACAGTATTCCAAGTGCAGCCTCACCAATGACATATAAAGGAGTAATACCTCCATTTCCCTGCTCTCAATACCCCGTCCAATACACCGTAACATCCTATTAACCTTACTACAGGTCCTGTTACATTGGCTTGATTCTTTGAGGGAGTCACTAATGATGACTCCCAGGTTCTGTTCTTCTGCTGCAGTTCAGAAATGCCCCTGTCAGCTGCCTTGATGCCACTTTGAGGCAGGGGCCTGCATTTTTCCCTTGTGGTACTCCTCAATTAGTAAGTGTGGTGACATCATTGGCAGGAGAGCTAAGCTCAAGTTCCCTAATGATGTCACTACATTAAGAGATTTAGAGTTCCAACAAGTTCTTAATATGTTTTTTTTTTTTGTTGCATATAATATTTCAGGAAGCATGTTTTCCAAAAAGACAGTTTTGATCATATCTATAAATTTCATGTCTCAGAGTTGGCAGCACTTCATGTACAATGTCCTAATTTTTTAGTGGTAATTTTTTCAAACTGCTCATGAGCTCTTATTTACTACACCTGTGTGACCGAGGGTAACATAGAAATGTAGAAGCTGATGGCAGAATGAAACCACCAGGTCCATCTAATCTGCCCATTGTATTTCAGCCTAGTCTTCTAACTGCCCTTGGTTTGAGAGTTCCCTAGTATCTGTCCCAAGCATTCTTGAAACCTACCGCTGTGCTGGCCCCCACCACCTCTGCAGGCAGGCTGTTTCAGGCATCCACCACTCTTTTTGTGAAAAAAAAATGTCCTGGTATTGGTGGAGAACTGCCCTCCTTGCAGTCTTAGATCATGCCCCTTGGTTCTGCTGCCTTTCTTAAATTAGAAGAGGTTGTCTATCTGCACCTGGTTTATGCCTTTTACGCACTTGAATGTTTCAATCATGTCACTCCTCTCTCTCTTCTCTATTCCTTGGAATACATGTTCAGATGTTTCAGTCTATCCCCGTAGGACATCTTGTGCAGTCCCTGAATCATGTTTGTTGCCCTTTTCTGCACCATCTCTACTTGATCAATGTCCTTTTTGAGGTGGGGCCTCCAGAACTGGATGTTGTACTCCAGATGAGACCTAACCAGTGATCTGTACAGTGGCAGGATCACTTCCCTCCTCCTGCTTGTGATTCTCTCCCAATGCATCCCAACATACCACTGGCCTTTAATGCTGCCTTCTCGCACTGCTTACCTACCTTCAAGTTGTCTGAGATAAAGATTCCCAAATCACACTCTTGGGTGGCAGCAGCTAATCTTTCCCCTCCAAGGTAGTATACCTCATTTGGATTTCTTTTTCTTATGTGCATGACTTTGCACTTTTTGGCATTGAATCTCAACTGCCGTGCTCCAGACCATTCTTCCAGTTTCTTGAGGTCAGCTTCCATCTTGTCCACTGCCTGCTGGGTGTCGACCCTGTTGCATATTTTGATGTCATCTGCAAACAGACGCACTTTTCCCTGTAGCCCATTAGCTATGTCCAATATGAAAATACTGAAGAGCAGGAGCCCCAGTACTGAAGCCTGGGGCACATTGCTGGTTACCCTACCTTCTGATGACAGTGCTCCATTTATTTGCACTTTCTGGATTCTGCCCTGTAACCAGATTTTAACCCATCTAACTACTTCTGATCCAACTCCTGTGTCAGTGGTCTAGCTTCTTTACCAGCCTACTGTGTGGAACTGAGTCAATGGCCTTGCTAAAGTCTAAGTAGACCACATCTACCAGCCCATCATCATCTATAACCTTTGTAACACAGTCAAAAAACTCAATCAGGTTTGTCTGGCATGACCTACCTGCTGTGAAACCGTGCTGCTTGAGGTCCTGATGGATGCTAGCCTCCAGGAATGTTATGATCCTCTTGTTCGAGTAGTGTCTCCATTAACTTCCCCACTGTGGATGTGAGGCTTACCGACCTGTAATTTCCAGAGTCCTCACTGCTGCTCGATTTGTGGAGCAGGAAAATGATTGCCCTTTTCCATTCTTTGGGTACCTCCCCACTCTTCAGGGATTTGGTGAATAGTTTAGCCAGTGGGGCAACCAACTCTAATCTCAGTTATTTCAAAATCCTGGGGTGCATTTCGACTGGCCCCATGGCCTTGTCAACTTGCAGTTTATTTAGTGCCTCCAGTACTTTGGTCTCTGTGAAGGGGCTAGTATCAACCCCCTGTCCAGGGGTGTTGCGTTTTGCCACTTCTGGGCCATTGCCTGATTCCTCCTCAGTAAATACTGAGCAGAAGTACTTGTTCAAGAGTCTTGCTTTTTCTGGGTTGTCTTCTGTTGTTTTTCTGACTTGTAATCTTGACTATACCCCTTTTTGCCTTCCTTCTTTCCCGGATGTATCTAAAGAAGGATTTGTCTCCTTTCTTAGCCCTCTCTGCTGTACTTGCTTCTGTCTATGCTTTTGCCTGCCTAATTTTTTTGCTGGCTTCTTTCATTTTCTCCTTGTACAACACCCAGTCTTGTTCCTTGTTTGTTCCCTGGTATAGCTTGAACGCCTTCTATTTTTCTTTCACTATTCTAGCCACTTCCTTTGAAAACCACAAGGAGTTTCATTTTCTTTTCACTTTGGTAACCCTTCTGGTGCATTTGTCAGTAACTGTCTGGATTACTTTCTTAAGTTTTCCCCACATGACATTAACCTCATTGACTTGTAGCTCAATTAAGTAATTTCTTATGTTGGTTCTAATTTGGTTGAAGTCCGCCTTTTAAAAATCTAGTTCTTTTATTTTTGAGTGACATGTGTCCCCAGTTATGTTCACCCTGAAGCTAACCATGCAATGGTCACTGTTACCCATATGGCAGTCCACGCTGAGTTCCTTGACCCTCTCAGTGTTTATAAGGACTAGGTCAAGTATGGCATCTCCTGTTTTTTGTGTTTTGATCAGTTGACTTAGTCCTGCTCCCTACAGTGCCAATACAGAATCCCTGCTTCTTGCTGTTGCCGCTGTTAGTGTACTCCAGTTTATATCTGGAAGGTTGAAATCCCCCACCAGTATCACCTCTCCTCTTTGAGTCATTTTGTGTATTTCTTCTATCAGGCCTTTGTTCCCTTTCTGTCCTTGATTTGTAGGTATGTAAATGACACCGATCCTGAAGGTTTTTCCATTTCCTGTGTCTACAGTAAGCCACAGGGACTTGGTGCCCCCAGGGTGACTCTGCACCTCTGTGGCTTTTATGTCTTCTCAAATGTAAATTACTACTCCCCCCCTTTGCCCCTGCCTATCCTTTCTGAACAGATTGCATCCGGGTATAGCCATGTCCAATCCAAGGTTTTCTGTGAACCACGTTTCTGTCACAGTGACCCAGTCCAATCTTCATACTACCATGATGGCTGTGAGTTCAGGTAGTTTGATTGTAAGGCTTCTAGCATTTGGATCCATCCCTTTCCAGGAATGTGCACCCCTTTGGTATGGGGCTGCCCCCTCTTCTTGGACAGTGCCAACTTGCTGTTTGTGCCCTAGTAATTTTTGAGGTTGCCATCTTGCTGCGGAATGATAATGGAGACCTCTGTGGTTGAGATGCCCAAGTTCTGCATTTCTCTCTCTGGGTGTGTATGTGCTCCCTTGGATTTATGGAGAGTAGTGACAAGCCCACCAGTAGTGGTGGTGTGAGCTGTCATCATAGCCTTCCGATCATGGCCTCCCCCCCCGCTATAACCTCAGTACCATCTCCCCTTTTCTGTGTCTGCCTCTCCTGTACTTTACATGAGGTCCCTGCTTTTTTACCCATGGCCACTCCTTGCTCATGGCTATGCCAGTTTCCTTTAGTTCGATATGCTGGGGGGTTCCCTTCCATTCACCCATCCCCTTACCTTTGTATCTTTCTGCTGCAACCTCATTTAGGTCTTCTCCTTCTCTGTACTGGAGATCTCCCAGTTTAAACCCTCCAAGATGACCTCCAACTTCTGCCTTAGTGCTCTCGCTCTTTCTCTGATGAGATGCAGACCATCATGCTTGAAGAGCTTCCTGTCCCAGAAGGTCTCCCAGTCTCCAATGTTGTGCATCCCATTGTCTGTGCACCAACCCTTGAGCTAACGGTTGAATTCCTTGATTTATTTGTTTCTGATCTTGTCCTCACTTTTGCCCTTCCTCCAAACTGGCAACACCTCTGAAAAGACCAGATGTGTTGTGTCCTCCTTTAGGCTCACCCTAGGGTCTTCATGTCTGCCTTGACTTCTTCCACAGTCCTGTTTGCTATGTCATTTGTCCCAAGGTGGACAATGATCCCCGCAAAATCCTGATCTCTTCTCACCAGTTGTCCTATTCTGTCCTTAGCTCTCCTTGCAGATGCTCCTGCCATGCATTACACCATGGTTCAGTTCTCTTTGCACTGATGTACTGTCCTTCCACTTCTTGCAACATAGAGTCTCTCATGACCAGAATCTTCCTGCTGCTCTGTGTATTCTTCCTCTCCTTCCTTGTACCTCCTTCCTGCTTTCTTGTATCAGGTTTGTCCTGCTCAATTCTTCCTTTTTCCTCACCTGGTTTCTGTCTCCTGGCTGGGGGGGGGTGCAAAACAATTCTGCATTTGGATAGCATGTGGCTGGTAGTGCCCCATCTTAGCTCTAAGTGCCCTGCTGCCTATCTCACCACCCTTCATCCCCCCAAGACCCATGGGCCTTTGGGGGAATGAGTGGGTAAGGAGGGGTGGGCATCCCCCATCCAGTATCCTCTGCAGCCTCGTGTTCTATTTTCTTGCATGTCATAGCCCCCTCCATAGTTCTGCAACCATCCTTCAGAAGGGGCACCCCAGTCTCCATAGTGTCTGCCTCACTACCAGCCCTCCACAGCTCTGGCAGATCTGGATATCTGTGTCTATTTTCCTCCTGACAAGTAGGTGTCACTGTTTCTTTCTCCCTTCACTGTGTCTTCTCTATCCTCTCTTCCTGTTCTCCCTGGTGTCTTCCTTTGAGAACCTTGTGGGAAGTTCCCTTGGGCTTCTATAAATGTAAAAAGAACCTGGGTGCTTGGGAGGGAGGTGGTATGGTGGGTAGTACTATTACCACCCCTTAGCAGTAGCTGTTAACAGTTACGTGAGGGGGGAGATTTATTTATTTATTTGAGTTTTGGTGACCAGGTAAGTCCACCGAGACAATTACAGTCCCTTTTTCAGGGTTGACCCGGGGTTGTGGAAACACCTGAGAGACAGTACAATAATATGGAAGAACAATATACAGGATGGCAAAAATTGAAATAGAGCATATAAGTATATACAAATACTGTATGTGACAGTACAAGGAATAAATATTTCAATAACATAAGTTCAAGGCATCCTTGTCAAACAGAGGGTGGGGGAAACCAAGTACATGGACAGTGGAGAAAAACAAAAGCAGTTAGAAGGCATTTTCAGTTACACATCAATAAAAAGGCTAAACAGCATTACAAATAGAAGGATGGGGAGAGGCAGAACACTTTGCAAAAGCACTTAATTACATAATACACAGGAAAATAGTCCCATAACAGATTAAGTGAATAAAGTGCAGATTCGCAAAGTATGAGAATTCCCTGAATGCAGCTATAGAGCTTAGATAGGCTCCCAGAGGGAACAATTAATTTGACCACTGAAAAGTACAGCCATTAATGGACAGCAGGCTACAGGCTATATGGGTGAGGGGGAGAGCACAATGGTGGGTGATAGCTTAAGGGTTAGGAGGGCTAAGCGGGTGTGGATGTGGGGGAGTATGGATGGTCAGGAGGGATAAGTGAGGAAGAGGGAATGTTGGACCAAGGGGTGGGTAGGTGGGGATTAACGGGACATTCTTAGGAGCCATGGGCTGCCACAGCCAAGCCATATTGTGTCAGGAGGAACCGGGAGGGATAAAAATTGCTGGGATGTTCTTTAGAGCAGCATTGTACTGGAGGGGAGATGGACTTCCAAATTTCAGATTTGAACTGCAGTATTAGGTCCCCTCTTATGCACCAGAATGACTACCGCCACCTTCCACCTATCTGAGATAGTGCAAGAAAGGAATGATTGATTAAATAAATCACAGACAGAACAAGCAAGGGTAGGGGCACCCAATTTATTAAATTTCAGCTCTAGGGAGTCATGGCCAGAGGAGTTTTCCAAATTTAAGTTAGAGAGAAGCTTCCACACCTCTTTGAGAGAGGTCAGCTTCAGGTGGAAATCAGGTTGAGCCACAAGGGTGTATGGGGAGGCTGATTACCCTCTTCCTCTCCAAAATGAGGTACTCTTAAAAGCAAATGTTAGCTCCCTTTTAGCTGCTAGCTTCCCTTTCCAAAATGAGTTGCTTTCTTCAGTAAATCAGATTGCGCTCCATCCACTACCTTGGGAGTGCAGCACTTTTCATGGCGGTTTTTCAGGGCAGTTGAGGAAAGACGTGATTCACATACTACCATGATTATATATTTTTTCAATGTTTCAAAGTGTAAATTACAAGATCCAGGATTCCAAGAATAAAACTCTCTGGGTGGGAGTGGTATACAGGCCACCCTCCCAGGCAGAGAAGTTGAACAGGGAACTTACAAATCAGATTAGAAGGGCATGCAGGAAGGGGAGTGTGGTGGTTGTGGGGGACTTCAACCTGCTGGGGGTACATTGCAGAACCCTAGCCACTGGCAATAAAGGGGAGCAGGTGCTGTTGGATGCCTCTCAGGAAAGCTTCCTGACACAGGTGATCAGCGAACCTACTGGGGAGGGCACCCTCAACCTTGTGCTCACTAATGGGAAGTTTGTGAGGGATATCAAGGTAGATAAACCACTAGTGGGGAGTGACCATCACTCAGTATGGTTCAGGTTGATTATGGGCAAAGAGGGGGTGGCATCCAACACAAAGGTGATGGATATCAGGCAGGTGGATTTTGCAAAGATGGTGAAGGCAGTGAGTGGGTACCTGGCCAGCCTAATATGGACATGGATCAGAGATGGGAGTTCATTAAAAAGGGGATACTAGAGGCTACCAGTTCCTGTAGCAGGACTCAGAGTAAAAAGGCCAGGGCAAAAAGGTCAAGCTGGATGAGCAGGGGTTGTGGAAAAGGTGAGGAGAAAAATGCCCTTTAGGAGATACAGGAGATTGGGGGGGGGGATTTGGAGGAGTACCTGCAGGAGGCAAGGGAGGTGACAAGGGCAATAAGAACAGCAAAAGCCACCAAACAGCTCAGGCTGGCACAAGGAATTAAGGAGGGGGAAAGAGCTTCTTCAGGTACATCAGGGAGAAGAGGAGCTATAAAGAATAGATAGTAAGGATTAAGAAGGACAGGCGATTGGTAGAGAAGGGGGAAGAAAAAGCAGAAGCACTCAATGACTACTTCTGCTTGGTATTTACAAAAGAGAGAAGGGGAGTGCTACCCAAGGGGGGGTTGGGGGAAGTAAAGGCTGGAGAGGGAGTAACAGATGGGGTGATCACAGAAGGTAGAGTGCTGGAGGGCTTCAGAGTGCTGAGGGTGGACAAGGCACCAGAGTGAGATGGTGTTCACTCCAGGGTACTAAAGGAGCCAGCAAAGATCATGGTAGGGCCCTTGGCAGGCCTATTCAATGCCTCACTGAATTCAGGATGGGTACCCAAGGAAGTGGTTCTTCTGCATAAGAGTGGCCCTAAAGACGAACCAGGGAACTATAGACTGGGGACCCTCACGTCCATTGTGGGGAAGCTAATGGAAACTATCCTGAAGGAGAGGCTGGTATCCCTGCTGGAGTTCAATGGGTTGCAGGACAGTAAAAAGCATGGCTTTGTCACAGGCAGATCTTGCCAAACCAACCTGGTAGATTACTGTGATTGGGTAACTAGGCAGATGGATAAGGGCCATGCAGTGAATATTCTGTACCTGGACTTTAACAAGGTATTCAATTCAGTGCCACTTGGGACATGAAATAAAGCTTGAATGCAAAGGGGTGGGAGCAAAAATGGTGGGATGGGTAACATACTGGCTACAGGGAAGGCAGCAGAGGGTGGTGGTGAAAGGGGAGCTCTCATCCCCAAGGGCAGTAATGAGTGGGGTTCCACAGGGCTCAGTGCTGGGATCAATGGTATTTGGGATATTTATTGCAGACATTTCCATGGGCATCTAGAGCAGGATCAGCCTGTTTGCCAATGACACCAAATAGGAGAATTGGTGGATGACATAGAGGGGTGTAAGAGTTTGCAGGAAGATCTGAAAAAGTTGGAGACTTGATTGGACTCTTGACAGCTGGGGTTTAATGTCAAAAAGTGTAAGGTACTGCATTTTGGTGCAAAAAGTCCAAGGAGAAACTACCAACTGGGGGAGTGCAGCTGGCAGAGACCGAGGAGGAGAAGGATCTGGGGGTGGCCATCATGGGACCAATGAACAACTCAGCACAGTGTAGGAAGGCAGCAGCAGCAAGGGCCAACAAAATGCTGGGTTGCATCACAAGGGGAATGACATCCAGGAGGGGGGAAGTGATTCTGCCATTGTATAGATCATTAGTTAGACCTCATCTCGAATGCTACGTGCAGTACTGGCATTCGTACCTGAAAAGGGACTTTAAATTATTGGAAGGGGTGCAGCGCAACTAAGATGATCCAGGGACTGAGGAACTTACTGTATGAGAGAAGGCTAAAGGAGTTGAACATGTACTTGCTGTAGGAGAGAAGGGACAGATGGGATATGATTGAGACATTCAAGCACATGACAGGGATAAACAAAACTGATAAGAAGGGGCTATTCACGGTAAGAGTTGGGAGGGACACTCCAGGCCATGACGTGAGATTGGAGGGGGGAAGGTTCAGAGGAAAAACGAGAAGACACTTTTTTACAGAGAGGGTGATGGCAGGGTGGAATGCATTACCAGCAGAGGTGGTAGCCTGTAAAACAGTGGGCTGCTTCAAAAGGGGCTGGGACAGGGCAAGAGGGAGGATAAAGGGAGTGGGGTAAGGAGGGAGGGGCAGCTGCAGAATAGGGCTGCTAGCTGCAAAACTGAGCAGACTTGATAGACCAAATGGTCTTTTTCTGCTGGCAAATTTCATATGTTCATATGTTCATAAGGTGTTGAAAACCCTACTGGGTCATAATGTTGCATGCTTAATAGCTTACGATATTATGGCTAAGCGGGTACAGCGTAGTTTGTAACCGTTAATGGTGCAATACCACGTATACTGCTGTATGCATTATTGCACCAGTAGCACTTTCCCAGGCAGAGGATATGACCTCTGCAGAGAGTGGGTTCTGCTGAGCAGCTGCTGTGGCTCACAGGACTGAGCCACAGCAGCAGGGACCCAGGCACTGCATCTGGGACTGGGTTTGATTCCTAGTCCCAGAATATTTCATTTTTTTTGTTACTTGTGCACTCCCCGAGTTCACCCCCTTCCCGAGTTCAATCAATCAATCAATCAATCAAATCTTTATTTATCCAGGCGAACATCGTTGAGCAAAGCTTATTTACAAGACGGACCTGATTAATACCAGGTCAAAATAGAGTTACATACAACAGTAACAAATACAGCATTATGACAACAAATAAATACAAAGTAGGTGCTCAATGCAGCAACAGAGTAATACAGAGGCAGGCATACAAAGACTTCGGATGGTGACTTTATTACATATAGGCAAGGGCCTAAATTCTCTTGGTTCTGCGGTTGCGAATTTACATGAAATTTGCATCATGACGAATATATACAGTGCTGCAGAATTCATTGTTTTGGTGAATTTTCATATAAATATACTGTTTTTCCATAGTGTCAGGCTTTCTTTCCCACCTTGTTTATCCTGAAGCCCCTCCTCTATGCTCAGCATATGATGTCATCGATTACATCATATCACATTTAGCCAATGGCAGGACTGCATTCTGCCAGAGAAATGAATAAATCATGACGCAGAAATCAGAAAATGTTGCCGAAGAAGTCAAGGAGCCCTGCTGCAGAAATCAGAAAATTCTGCCACAGAACACCAGGGTCCCTGCATATAGGTGAGTTTTAGATAGCCTAGATAAGTACGAGAACTTGACAAGGGTGCAGGGTAAACAGCAGGGATGCACCGCAAGGTTAGGAAGGTTGTGTAGAATTCTAACGAGATTGGGGCAGGGGAGCAGGGGGGTTGGGGAACAGTGAGGGTGGAGAGGTGGGAGTGCATGGTAGGTAAGGTAGTGCATAGGGAAAAGAGATTGGAGGCCGAAAATAGGGATGCAGGTAGATAACTTGCAGATGCGACCTGATTGAGCGGAGAGAAGTTATAGGATTCCCTCACAAAATAAGGTGAATCTACAGGAAGCCAGAAGTAACTCTAGCCTACACTACAGACAGCTGAGAGCTGGGAGCCTAGGATTCTGGATAGGTTAAGGGATGAGGGAAGCAGTTAGCGGGTTCCCTCACAGTCTGAGCATATAAGGTCTTGAAAAAATCCAAACTGATGGGGACGCTCAGTTTCAATGACTTTTGCAGTTTATTCCACAATGATGGCAATACAAAGCTAAATGCTGCTCCACCAAAGTGGGAAGAGACCTTAGGAATACTAAGTGTGAAAAATGAGGCACTTCTTAAGGCATAGGTTCCTGGCGTGCTTAGCGGGAGGCAGTCAAGGATATATTGAGGAAGCTTTTTTGTGACAGCTCTAAGAGTTCAAAGTGCCATGTTTCTATTTCACCTTAACATGAGGGAGGTCCACTATGGCAGCATACAATGAGCAGTGGAGGGTGGAAAGAGGAAGGCCTGCTACTGTATAAACCTGATAGCTCTGTGGTAAAGCATGTCCAGTTTAGCCAGAGAAACATTTGGGCACTGCCTATATAAGAAGTCTGCATAGTCAACCAGGGATAGGAACATTGTTTGGACCAGGCACATTTTAACATCTGTAGTAAGGAACCAGTTAATCCTAAAGAAGAGGCCCAGCCTCTGCCTTAGTTTCTTAAGCAAGTCCTCAATATGTTCTGAGAATGAGAGATTTTGGTCCAGCCACACTCCCAGGTATTTAAATTTTGTGACAAACTCCAGATTTTCTCTGAGGACTGTAGTGATCTGAGGTAGCGCTCCAGTACTAGGCGGGTTCACCACATGACTATAGGGTGAGAAAAGCATTGCTTTGTTTTTTTAGCATTTAACAGGATTTTTTTTGAAAAGAAGCTGATTCTGAACTTGATTGAATTCCTCCTGGGGGTCTGTACAGGTGGCTTCAGGAGTTGGATTGAGAATCTTAAGAGGGGGCATAGCCCCCCACAGAAAAAAGACTTATGCCTCATGGCAGCAATCACACTATATTGGCAGTGCAATTTTGCCATGAGGCATAATGTCTTGAGATATTATGATCCCGTGCCATTGAAAATGCAGGGGAAGCTTATTTACTGTGTAGTGCATTTAACTATCCTACTCCAATTCATAGCTTCAGTTCAGATTTTCTCTGTGCTGCTGTCAGCTGTTGTGACTGTAGGATATTGGTGAACTGGATCAGAATAATCCAGTGCAGGTTTTGCGTACAGCATTACAAATGGGATATTCCATAAGTCATCCAGGAAAATGTTTTCCAGTTCATTCTGGAATATTGGTAATAATTCTGCCTGGCACTGAGTGGAAGAGAGAAGTGGAACCATGAGTGCTACAGTAGTGAAGTAGAGCTGACAATATGCTAGGGTATATTATAGATTGCAGGAGCATCCCTGACCAATCACAGCCCTCCTATCAGTTGCAGGTGAGGTACTCTTATTACCTTAAGAGTACCTCACATGCTGAGCCACTGTAGTGGGCTTCTCACTGACAGCTCATGACATCAGCATTTTAAATAAAAAAAGGATTTTTTTAAATGCAGTAAGCAATCTATAATAATTTCATGGGACCCTGTGCAAGGCCACTTATGGATTTAAGAGTGTCACCTCTTGCATCCTTAGGACCACAGAACTACTCACCTTCGATTTGCAGTCCTCTGGTCCTGAGAACACACGAGGTGACACTCTTACATCTATAAGAGTCCCTCCAAATGGATGAAAAAAATTATATTGAAAGCTTATTTCTGGATACCCTATGGAATGTCCTACTTATACTATGGTTCATGACTTATTATACTAGGACAGTCATTACGACTGGCAGCTACAGTGACAATAACAGGGACTACAGGGTGAATAACGGACAAATAATACAGTTTATTTTTGTATTGACTCTCATCTTTTCTGTAGATTTTCTACTCTTTTAAGATGTTTGATATACTTTGTGTGGAGCACTTAAAGCCTCTTTGATATGAAGCTTTAGAAACAAAATATGATTGATACATGGTATTCACTTTTGTTATTCATCCCTCACATTGTATAAATTTAGTTATTCTATTGTGATCAATAACTTTGGTCCAGGTGTTCTCTGTGCTGAGTCTTCTTGGATTAACATAGAAACATAGAATTTGTTGACAAAAAAAGGACTGCTTGGCCCAACAAGTCTTCCCAGTTGGTCCCTGCCTAGTCTGTCTCCACAGACTCTAACTGGTCTGTGGTGACCTATCCTCCTCTGCCCATTTCCTAAAACCATATTCCTCTATGTCTGTCCCATGCATGCTTGAAGACCCATACTGTTTTCACTTCCTCACATCCCTCCTAAACTCCCCCATCTAGCTTCATCACATGGCCTCTAGTTGTGGTGCTCTTCCTCATTTGAAAGAGAGTCCCCACCAGCATGCTGACCACCCCCATTAGGTACCTGTAGGTCTCTATCACATCCCCTCTCACTCACCTGTTTTCTAGGGTGTACATGTTCAGATCCCTCAGTCTCTCCTCATAGGGCTTTTGGTGCAACCCCTGCGCCATTTTAGTTGCCCTTCTCTGGACTACATCCAAGCTGTCTACATCCTTCTGAGGTGCAGCTTTAAGAACAAGATACAGTACTCCAAG
Organism: Neoceratodus forsteri; assembly: GCA_016271365.2. Classification (NCBI taxonomy): domain Eukaryota; kingdom Metazoa; phylum Chordata; order Ceratodontiformes; family Ceratodontidae; genus Neoceratodus; species Neoceratodus forsteri. The sequence goes on along the minus strand of JADMNL010000026.1, from coordinate 277,196,668 downwards.
GGGATTCTCACAGGAGAGCGATGTAGTAGCAACACCACCTCCCTCCTCTTGATAGAGGTATCTATCCCTATGCATCCAAGCATCCTACTGGCCCTACCTACTGCATTGTCATACTACCCTGATTCTGAGGTTATCAGATATAATAATCATGCACATACAATGTAAGATAAGATTTTGCATTGTTTTTACCTTTCTCCCTGTAAGCTCCTAGAAATGGGCCTTGGGAAAGACAGCAGATGCTGGAAATATCTGCAAACTAATGTAGGTTTATCCCACATATTTTGGAGTTGCCTTATCCTATTCAGGTTCTGGACAGGGATACATTTGACATGCTGCTCTGTTCTATCTGCATCACTATCTCTGTCCCCTGTTATGTATTTTGGGATATTTACCCATCTAATACACCCCTCTCTCTCTCTCTCCATCAGAAGTTATGGCTCTAAGCTGGCACCCTGGCAACCAAAAGACTAATCCTCAGATACTGGAAAAAACCCAGGTGCCTTTATTAGCCAAATGGTTCACTCAGCTGAGTTATACAGCAAACAATGAAAGGACTGTGCTCTCTTACTGATAAGCAGAAACATTTGCTAGAGGTTTGGGTCCCCTTCCTTCAGATTAACATCTAATAAACATTCTGTACAATTATTTATTGGCTTTGAGATAAGTTTATAGTGTTATAGTGTACACCCCTTTGTTGCCCTAATAGCTCAAGTTCACTGTTAGATGATTGCTACCGCCAACTCCTGAGGTACCCCGAATGGATAAGTGGCAGGAGTAGTAGGCAGTTCTATTTGCACATTAATTGTAACTACAGTGATTGCCTTAAGAATTGTATGCTCATATATTGTAATATGTTATATAATGTTTTTTTAATGCTATTTATGCCTCTGTTTTAATTTACAATAATATTTATTATGGAAAAAATATACAATAACCACAGCGTCTCTTTCCTGCTTAGTAACTGATAGTATCTCTCTCCATCCTAAACTCAGTTCTTACCTTCCTATGCCCTAGGTGCATGATTTTGTACTTTTGGCATTGAACTCCAACTGTCATGCTCGTAACTACTCCTTGAATCTCCCAAGATCCCTACATATTCTTTCTACAACCTCCTTTTGTCTCCCTTATTACAGATTTTGGTATCATTTGCAGAAATGCATACCTTCCCTTCCAGTTCATCTTCAGTGCCACTTATGAAGATGTTGAAGAGAACTGGCCCCAGTATTGAGCCCTGTGGTTAGTCCTCTCCCATCATTAGAGAGAGAGTGCCATTAACCATCACCCTCTGTTGCCTATCCATCAACCAGTTTTTTAGCCCACTTGATCATTTTGGATCCCATCCCAAGAATGCTTAGTTTCCTAATCAGTCTCCAGTGCAGCAGTTTCGAAGGCATTGCTAAAGCTGAGACAGGCCATGTCCAATGCCCTGCCCTGATCTATTTCCCTGATGGCACAACCAAAGAACTCAATCAGATTCATCTGTCATTACCCCGAATCCCTGCCACCTTTGTTCTTGCAGCTCATTGGATTCAAGATATTCTACCAAACTTTCTTCTACAAATCATTCCTTTAACCATGTTTCCATTAATTTCACCACCACTGAACCACTGAAATGAGGCTTATTAGCCCATAATTAGTTACTAGCCTTTTCCCTGCTGTTGCCCTTATTTAGAGTGACCACATCTGCTATCCTCCAGTCCTCTGGAGTGATGCCTGTGATTCCAGTGAGCTGTTGAATAAGGTAATTAGAGGGGCAGCCAGCAGCTCCCTGAGTTCATTCAGGACCCCTGGATATATCCCATCTGGTCCCATTAAAATGTCCACTTTTACAGCTGCAAGTCCCTTCGGGAATCTTTCCTCTAAAAATGGACTTGAGTCTGCCTCCTCTCCCCCTTTGTTCCTTCTGATTACTGCTAGTCCATGCCCCTCTACCCACTCTCCACTGTGAAGACTGAGCAGAAGTACCTGTTCAGGATGTCTGCTTTACCTTGGTTCTCTTTTGTGCAGTCAAGTTGTGCTGCCCTCCTTATCCTCATTATCCCTCCCCTTGCTTTCCTCTTCTTGCTTATGTACCTAAAAAAAGTCTTATCCTCATTTGTTAGTCCTTCAACTATCCTTTCCTCTGTCTCCTCCTTTGCTCCCATCACTGCCATATCTGCCTCCTTCTGATTTACCTCACATCAGATCTATGTCTTCCTCCCCCTACATTTCCTTATACCTCTTTAGTGCCTCACTTTTCACCTTCACCACTGTGGCCACTTCCCTAGGGTACCACAACAGTCTCTTTTTCCTTTTGCTTTTACTTCCTTCCTTCAAGCAGAGGCAGGCTGCCGTAATTATGCCTTCTCTTAATCCCTCTCCCTGTTTCTCTACCCCTTCTTGGCATTCATTCCTAGTAGGTAATTTCTGAGGTAGTCTTTCATTTTTTTAAAATATGCCCCTTCAAAAATCCAGGACAGATTAGACATGAATAAGAAGTCAATCCTATCAAGCAACAATGAATCTATTAATTCTTTTTAAAACAGTGGTCATTTGAGGAGTCAAAATATACATAAATTGACATGATGAATATTCACATTTGTATGCAAGGCAGTAGTGCAGTAGCTTCTTACCTACCTAGAGGAAACATTATAAACAGCACAAAAAGATCTTAAGCAAGTGCTGCTGGTTGTTCCTTATGAGCTGGAGGAGTACTCTGTTTATTAAAGGGAAATGTCCACATCTGAGGGGCGCCCCACCTCCGTCTGAAGCAGAGCCTGATTAGCTGTTTCATAAATAGCATACTGCTTTTTTTACTCACTGTGTCATATTTAATTTTAAATTGTATCTGGTTGATCCTGTGCTCTTCCTGCTGGCATTTTATCATTTCAATCCCCTCCTGGCATGCCCACAACCACCTGTAGCTGTCCCCAGCGTGATGTGTTGTGCAGGGAGCAGACGGGGTGCCTCCACAGGATTACTGTACCGATTTAGTTTCTAATAGATCCAGTTTGGAGCTGACGGCTGTCTGTGCTAATCCGAGACCAGGTACATGCTGGCAGGCACCCTGCCAGTCTCTACCTGGTCTCGGAATAGTATGGACACATGTAGACTCCAAACTGGAGCTATTTGAAAGTACAGCAATACAGTAATTTGTACTGCCACAGTTTCAAATAGCTCTGGTTTGGAGTCTACATGTGTCCGTGCTATACGGAGACCAGGTACAGACTGACAGGTACCCTGCCAGTATGTACCCAGTTTTGGTATAGCATGGATAACCATCGGCTACAAACCAGAACTATTAGAAACTAAATCAGTACAGTACTCTAATGGAGGTGCCCCGGTGGCTCCCCTCATGACAGGTCATGCTGGGAACATCCACGGTTGGTTTTGGGCATGCAGGGAAGGGATCAAAATGGTAAAATGCCTGCAGATTGTGTCATGGTAGCCATAGCTGCAGCAGCAGAACCCTATGGAGATGGGAGGTGGGGAGGGGGTTGAGGGGTTCAACAGGTTGCAACTGCCCCTGTTCCAATTTCTGTCATGGCTTCTTGTCACCAAATCTGATTTCTGTGCCTCATGACCCCTTAACTAGTTCCAGATTTATCTCTCCACCTATTCTGAGTGATCCAGCTGTCTCCAGATGTTTTGGTGGCAATAATATGTAGTTCTGCAGGCTCAGTGAAGGGAACTAGAAGTGCTGGTCACAGGTTATCCTAGTTACTGGCAGGATCATCTTAAATGTGCATTTGGCTATTTTAATACCATCTGCTGCTTCTGGGAATTATCGTATACAGTGCTTGAATTATAATGAAAATCGTAGGGGGGACCCCAACAGCCCATATTCAGAGGAATGTGCAGAAATAGTGAAAAGGGGATACACACATGCTCACAAAGCTAAGAGGGTCTGGGGGCTTGTCCCCCATGAAATGTTTTAATACATCACTGTACAAGGTGCATTTTCCTGCATTTTAGAGCTAAGTAAGATATGTTAAAGTCAACCAAGATGAAACATTCTGTGATTAGGATATTACTGTTTCCTGCAAGAATGTTTTAAAAATTAAACTGTTTATGAAATTGCACTCTTTGCTTCATTTGTAAAGTGGATTGCTTCTCACTCCCCATTTCTCTCACACTCTGTGAAATAGATCCCCCGAGATCATACCCCCCTTTGTTTAATTACCCCTTTTTTCCACCAACACCAACCCCACAGGATATTTTGCCAGCCCACTGCCTGCACGATACGCACCATGCCCCAACTGCAAGAAGTAGACAAGCCAGACATCTTATGCAAAGGATAATTATCATACAAGCTGCCATTCTGATCTAAGGACAGGAAAAAAATGGACACAGCAGCAGAGTACTAGCAGGCAATAAAAACAGAGGGGAGGAGACCCAGTCCGCTACTGTTAAGGGACAACCAAAGGGTGATTTGTGCATTATGATGATAGGCAGAGAATTAAGAAAAGATTAAATAAAACTTGTGGATGAATCCTGTACCAGTTAACAATGGGGCTCCCCCCTTCCCCAACACACACACACACACACACACACACACACACACACATTAGTTCTTAAATAAGATTGCTATACATTATGGTCTCTGAGGTTCAGTTAATTTTGTTAATTCTTTTTCTCCCTGGCAACCAGTCTGCCTACCTCACACACACATCCAGGCATCCTCCAGGGGTCTCCGGCCGCCATCTCTTGAGGACTCCTCAGCGACATGTTCAGGTCCTGCAGCTTACCCCCATGGTTTGCCCTCCGTGGCAGGGAGGTGGAGAGCCCCCCTGTGCTCTGCCACCAGGACCGGATCCAGTGTTGCTGCGTATCCTTGGCACTAATCACATCCCCCCACAAAGACGACCATCATGCCACTGCGACTGGTGCCCTTTTCCTTATTCTCCCCTTGGTGTGTGTGGCATGCAATGATGCCAATGGACAGGTGTGCACGCGCTACCACATGCAGTCCTTCCCGGCATCAGCCACAGCATGTCCCCCACAGTCTGCCTTTGCCCTGTAGCCATCGCTAGAGGCCACCAGGACACCGACCGCAGCACACACACCCTCCTGGAGAAGGAAAGTAGTCCGATGGATGCTTGATCCTTTTCCTCCTCTGCCAACCCCGATGACCCAGGCTCATTCCTGAACCCAGGTCACCAGCGTATGGCATCCAGTGCTTCAACCCTCAGCGCCACCAGGCCGGCTGGTTCAGATAATTTTGGATGACTGATGTCAAAAATGTCAGTGGTCAAAATTTGAAAGTCATTTCAGTTTTGGGGAAGTCAAAATACTTCCCAGGTAACAACGTTGGAAGCCAATATAATGTTGTCAGAGACAATTTTGTAATATACACATTACAGATAATGCCATGCCCCCATTCATTCAGAAAAATATCACACCATTGTTTGGTACCAGGTCAATATGTCGCTGCAATAACAGTGCAGTGTTAATCACGCTGTGAGAATGCCGTAAACACTGCCAGCGACAGGAGTAGAATAGCATTAGGGAATTACCACTACCCCTGTTGCTGTCTGCTCAAAGGTGGAAGAGATCATGTTGCCATTGGTGTGGTGCCTGGTCAAGCTATTCTCATGGTAGAGCGGTAAGGTACCAACACACAGCAGCGTAGGAGACCTTGGTTTGGTTCCCTGACTTCTGATTTTGGAAATTTTTTTTTGAACAAGGCAATTTTCCCTCTCCTGAGTTGCTCCCCATCCTCGAAGTCCACACCCCATCGGAGTTGAATATTTTTAGTCTAGGGTGTGTGGGGAGTGAAGCCCCGCACTTCAGCGGGTGCGTGGGAAGGATCCCCCCTCAAAACAAAGAATTTCCAGTGTTGCCCTATAAGTTTGTGTTGTGTGGGTGACATTTTGTGCCGGTTGGTGTACTGACCAATGATTTTTGCCTTTTGGCATTTTGCTTGCAACATCATGTGCCGCATTGTTTTTGTTTGCAGTGTTATGACCCCGTGTCCGTTGTTTGACTTCCATGCCTGCAGAAGTCAAAGTCACCCACGTTTGCACTATTAGGAGTCAAATACACCCCCCTTAAACAATTAAATGAAGCCCTGGCTGATGGCATGTTGTCCCACCTTCTCAGGGGTCACTGCTGGCAGGTTTAGGAGACAGTCAGATTAACGTGTATATTTCCTGACACATGCAGTATTTCCTTCTGGGTCTCCCTATTTTCAGGAACCCCCTTATTTTGAAGAACCCCACACACCCCACACACGTCTCACACAGCCACACCACAATCCAAAAAAATCCGTAATTCATTGGATTTTGTCTTTTACTGAATCTAGCACTAGACTTCAGTCATGTTATACACATACAGGTTTTCTGTCCTTGATTTACCGGTCAAAAATCTGTGAATGCTGTGATTATGCCTCGGCTGCACTATGCAAATCACTTCGGATGCATTACTGGAGTAGGAGAAAGCAATAAACTGTCTATGTTCTATAATATGCATATTTCACCAGGACTTTGGAGACACAAAGCACCTCCCCCCCCCAATAATCTTTCATCACATGGATTCTGGAGACACATAGCACCCCCCAGCCTTGCCTTTCTTGATATGGGTTCCAGAGACACACAGCACCCCCCCACCCATGTTGCCTTATTTTACATGGACTCTGGAGACACAGAGCACCCCCTATCCTTGCCCTACTTCATGTGAGCTCCAGAAATACACAACACCCACCACTAGCCTTGCCTTACTTCACATGGGCTCCAGAAACACAAAACAAACACCCCCACCTTGCCTTACCATACTTCACATGAACTTTGGAAACAACCCCCCTGCCTTGCCTTATTTCACATGGGGTCCAGAGATAAATGCACCCTACAATCCTCAGCTTAGCCTTACTTCACATTAGGCTGGAGACACAACCCCCACCACCACCAACATTGCCTTATTTTACTTGGGCTCTTGAGACAAAACACAAATCTCTCTCTGGGCTCCTTACCTTACCTTACTTCACCTTTGCACTGGAGACAAGTACCCCCTGCTCAATCTTGGCTTACTGCACATGGGCTCTGGAGACAAAAGTACCCCTCTGCCCAGTATGTGAGGTCAGACTGAGGAGGCCAAGAGTGTAGCCTTGGCCCATTCAGGGTATCTCTCTCTCTGTCTCTCTCTCAGCTGTCTCTCAACAAAGTGACAGTGAACAAATAAGTTGTTCCCAGGGACTCAGTGTAGGGGCTACTGGCTACTACTTTTACCTCTGGTTTAAGTCATTTATATTCTGAACTGAAATGTACACCCCCAACTGTGCTCGTTCCAGGAGGTGTCATACCGGACATCAAAGAAGGCAAGTACAGCAGCATTTTTTTCATAATAAGGATAAAGATAAGAATCTCTATCACCTTCTTAAGGTATCTGTGAAGGATGAAGTTTGGTGTCATCTGTGGATGCTACTTTTAGCTATGGGAGACTTTTGTTTATTTGTTTTCCAGGAAGGCAGCCATCAGAGCAGTCAAGCAATGGCATGCTATCACTTAAGGCTTGTTTTATACCACCGACTTTGCAGTGCATCAACCCATGTGGACAGGTTGATGCGCTGTGAAGTTTGCTTTGAAGACACTTTCTGGAGTGCCGTAAGTGCATTTCAGATACCCTTTTCTGCTGTAACTCAGCTGTGGTACCTGTACTGGAGTAAGCATGTTAACCGACACTGTAAATGCTTTGATGCACTCGCCCCAATGGGAAGCCTTCTGTGCCAGTGTCTCTCAGCATTCTCCACTTGAATTTATAGCCCCTCCTTGGAGCAACCTGCAGTGCTGCAAATGTGGGCTGTGTAAACATTAATTTGATGGAGGAGCAGCCAGCACAGTGGGAAAGGAAGGAAGCAGCACAAATTCAAGAGCGCTGCAGCCATGTAAACACAGCTTTAGATAACTGTCTCAAGTATCACTTAACTGACTTTGATGCCAGTTGTGTGGCTATGGGTTGGGGGGAGGCTATTGTTTTCCTGGATGGCTGTTAAAAAGGAAAACAGGTGTTAATTACTATTTTTCACTCAGGCAGGGCAACTGCAATTTGTGTTCATGACTGAATGGAGATTGGCAGCTTCAGCTGTTAGAAGTAAGGAGACCAAAACATGGCCCCCCTGGCACCTTTCAATTACACAGAACTCAGGGGGCCCTCCAAAAAAATAAGGGGGCCCGGCCCCCTCAGGCCCCTCTGTAATCTGAGCACTGGTTGTACACTGGATGATGTTGGGCCTGTGTCCTGAAAGGAAACTCCAGATCTCCCTGAGATCAGGGGAAACTGTGCTCTTGCCTGCTGTAGTTGATCATAAAGCAAAGTGAGATCCCTAAACTGATAGAGGATGTTAGTCTTCCTGAGTGCTACACTGTGGGGGGTGGATAATTGTATGTAACCCTCTTCACCTCCTCAACTCAGAAATCTTGGTATAGGGACATCTGGGACCCATATCACATCACAGCAGTGACCCTTCTCCCTTGCAAATTGCAAGAGCTGCTGTTTAGCTGTGTGCCTCCAAAAATATATGATGATCAAGGCCCTAATTTTTCTGCAGCACTGTGGAGCAAATTTCTATGGCAGGGTTCCCATTTGCTGTGGAACTTTTGTGGTGGTGAATGACTTTCTGCGGTAATTCTGAGGCAGAAAACTGCCATGCTAGTTCCCTTATTTTTGGGTTCCTTGCACATGGCAGCAGTCTGTTCTGGGGCTGGTCTCTGCCGCAGCAAATAGAGGAGCAGACTGTTGATGATGGCCGTTAATGAGCATGCCACTATGCTCAAAGAATCCAAGCCACTGCAATCAAGGAGCGCCCCATCACTGTGCAATCAGCTGTTTTTGCTGTGAAGCATCCCTGACTGCAGCAGCCAATTACACAGCTGCATTGTGTGGTGTCCCCATGGTGACGGCTTCTCAGTGAGCCTCTCACAGTCCCCACGAAGCCAATGGAAAGCCGTCACCTGCTGTTCAGTGTGCCTTTCTGGTGAAACATTGCAATAAATAAATAAATTAAATAAAAGCTGATGGGGGGTAGCAAAATCCCCATTTGCTGTGTGCCGAGGGGGTGCCCAATTCCCCCTCGGCTCATATGTCCCCCCTCAGCACACTGTACGGCCAACAAGCTGCCCAATCCCCATCGGCTCCACTCCCCCTTCCCCAGCAAACATCCAAGTGACATGCTGGGAGTCCATCCCCAGCATGCAAATAGTCCCACTGTGTTTTTTTTCCTGTAAAAATAAAGAAAACGGTCCCGTGCTATCTGTGGTGCCCCCTTGCTCAACCTGCACCCACCCTCTGTGCACCCCACCTTCCCACACCCCCCTTACCACATACTTACCTCTGAAGTCCAGCGTGACAATCTTCGGTGGACCGAGAACACATCTGCACTCTTCGAAGCCGACTGCGAATTGAAGAAATGCCAGTAAGCTGTATAATGGCATAAATAGTTTTTTTTTCCAACTTAAGTGGCTATCTTGGCCATTTATAGGAATTTTTTACACCAAATTTTCAACATGGGTTTCTTGGGACCCCACCTCATGAACTCAGTCACTATCATTTTGTTATTCGGTCCCGAAAAGCAATTTGTGGTCACTGTGTGTAAAGCTAGAACACCCCAAGCCACACCTCGACACTTGTAAGTGTCTGCAGGGTAGGATGAGGTGAAATGTCATGACCGTTATGGGCGACGACCCACGGGCACACCCTAATACCTGTCCATCTCTGCAGGGTGGGGTTGGAGTTGGCATCAGTTCAATATTTCACTGCCATTTCTACAGTGCATCTGTCTAACTCCTGCATTTCCACTGCTAATGCCAGCAAGCAACATTCGGCATTGACAAATGCTTGTCATACTTTGTTTTAGTTTTTCTTCATTTTTGACATGTGCTTAGATAAGGGAGAGGGTAGATATGATAGAGACCTTTAAATACCTCATGGGGGTTAATGAGGTACAAGAGGATGTGATTTTTTTTTGGTTCCTATAGCATGAGGTGTAGCAAGCTGGAGTCCAAGAGAGCCACAGAGGCTTCAGTTAAAATTTCAGCCCCAGTTCCAAGCAGGGCTCAGCCCTTGAGGGCACTGCTATTGTTAAAATCCCTGCTCCCAGCATGACTGAGCTCAGCCCAGGGTCCCAGCAAGGAAGGGAAGCAGTATACTGTGGCCAGGTGCCAGCAAGGACAGGACACGACAGGGATGCAGATCATCATGCGTGTACAGACAGAGCCTCTCTCGCGTCACCATTCTCCTTGACAATCCTCAAGGGCAAAAAGCTGATATTTCCCTAATGTTCTGTCACTTTAAAATTAAGGTTCTGGTCTGTACACAGAGAAGATTTGGTGAGAAAAGCAATGGAGGAAGTTGATACCCTTGCATAACTGAGTTGCTCAAAATGTATGTACCTAACTGCACTTATTTGTTAACATATTTATTATACATTTTAATTTCATGTTGTTTTAATATTTTTTAAATGAAAACTGCATCTTTGCTAGAAATCCAAGGGGTCTTCCCATGCTTTAGTATCTTTTCAATATATGTGTATCAGTTGTCTTTTCATTGGCACTGTACGTTTCAGTAATGCCAAATCGTTTTGTTACTGTTTACTTACACCACAGGCTGTTGACATACCATTTGCTATGTGCTAATCTAATATGCAAGTCAATGCACACTAATATTTAAGGTTCATGACAGCAGGGGGGTTGGTAAGCTCTGAGTAAGCAACATGTGTGTATTACCCAAAATGTTAGCTGAGTCTGCAGTTTCAGTGAACTATGTTTGTTTCACTGTCTCATTTTGTACTGATGTAAATAAACATGCTGTCACCAAAGTTAAGTAAACAGTCAGTTTTTGTACTGCAATTTTTTAGCCTAGCAGTTTCTGGTGAGTGACACTCTTCTGATTTTTATTGCCCCATAGGAAGCACATGTAATTATGTTGGAGACAGGTTATTCCCATAATACCCTCCTTTGTTCCCCCTGGCATATTTTAGTAAAATATGTTCAATTGCAATACATTTTACTTAAACTCACACTACCTCAATTAATATAATAATAGAATCTACTTTCCCTAATAGATGATGACAAAGGCTGGGATATTCAAAGCAGTTGCGCATGGCGCAACCGAGTTGCACCGGTGCAAGTGCGGACTTGTGCCAAGGAGCGATATTCAGCGGCAGCCATTGCATAGTGCGAATCCCATTGCGCCAATGCGCAACTATAATGAATGCATGCACAAGACCAGGGGGCGAGCCCTTGAATATTCAGCGCAGTGTGATATTCAACCGTGAAACCATGGCACAAGCACAGAGCAAAACCTGGATGCGCCAAACAGACTTAAGCCTATAAATACAGGGCACAAGCACATAGACAGCACTTGCGCCAGGAGAGAGAGAGAGAGAGAGAGAGAGAGAGAGAGAGAGAGAGAGTGGCAAGAGACATTGGAGAGACAGAGAAAGAGACAGAGCAAGGGAGACAGAGCCAGTGAAGGACAGAGTGACTGTCACAGGCAGCCACAGGGGTAGAGGGACAGAGGTGGCAGTGGAGAGTGAGTCAGGGGCTCAGAGAGCGAAAGGGACAGGCAGGCATAGTGCCATGCAGTGCACCAGGGTGGCATACAGCCCGCAGCAGCCGACCGCCCAGGGGGAGACAGGACATCAGGGGCAATGGATAGTGCACCCTTCCTAATGGAGGCCATAATGAGTGGTGTGAGGGAGCAGGAGGAACAGCGATGTGGCCGTGAGAAGGGCCCATTGGTGGTACGCCCAGAACAAGTGGTACCATGCCCTCACCACCTTTGAGAATTACACAGATACGGAGATTGTGGGATGGTATCCCCTGAACTGGGCCATTCTGAGGCAGCTCTGTGAGCTGTGCAGTGAGGAGATGCAGGCACCCACAAGATGGAGACACGCAATGTCTGAGGAGACAAAGGTGACAGCAGTCATGTGTCTGCTCACCATGGGCACCTTCCAGAGACCAACAGGGGACACACAGGCATAACCCAGTCGGCCACATCATGCCTTCTCACACAGTTCCTCAATGTCCTACTGCCACATGCTTCAGAATACATCCATTTCCCCAGCACACAGGCAGAGCATACAGCAACCATGCAGGATGACCACAGGGTAGCATGTATGCCTGGCATGCTTGAGGCCATTGACTGCACCCACATGAGCATCCGCATGCCACCTGGTCCTGATGGTGTGGCCTATGTGAGTAGGAAGGGGTTCCCAAGTGTGAACTGCCAGGTGGTGTGTGATGCCAAGGGGCGCATCACCGATATCTGTGCCACATACCCTGGGAGTGCACATGATGCATTCATCTGGCACAGCTCTGTGCTGTGCCACAGGTTTGAGCATGGGGACATCCCCACAGGCCACCTAGTGAGTGAGTATGGGACGGGCAGGGTGCCGGGCAGAGTAGGCCATGGGATGGGGAGGGCAGGGTGGGTGTGCTGGCGAGGGCACCAGAGACAGGCAAGGGGCACAGCAACAGAGGATACAGGGCTAACCATGTCATTATCCACACAGGAGGCAGTGCCTATCCACTGAGGCCCTGACTGCTCTCCCCCTATCAGTGCCCATCATCCCCAGAAGAGGAACGCTACAATGAGGCACACACCAGCACGTGATACGTCATTGAGCGTGTTTTTGGGATGCTGAAGGCACGGTTCTGTTGCCTAGACAGGTCTGGCGGTGCCCTACAGTACAGCCCCTTGAAAGCCTGTGGCCTATTCCTGGCCTGCTGCATACTGCATAACGTGGTCAATGACCGTGGGATAGCTGGCAAGGCTGATGAGGGTGACAGTAGTGGGGACAGTGAGGGCAGTGGACTGGAGAGTGGTGGACAGCCTCCCCTGGGTGGAGGGATCCCTGGCTGCAGAGGATGGCATGGTAGCATCAGGACACCATCACACAGGAGCACTATGGTGTACGCAGGTAGGTGGCACCACACCCACAGATTGGCCACACACACAGGTACAGCACACAGGCAGGGGCATGCAAAGCAATGGGCATGCACACACAGAGGCATGGTGCAGGCGTGGGGGGAGTCAGTGGCACACATCCACACACAACTGCACACAGCAGAAAACAGCAACACACACACACACACCCATGTGCCCAGGTGCTGGATAGTGGTGGGGATTAGATACATTGCACCGGTGCACAGGCGCAACCAGAGAAGAACTGCCCTCGTCACACCCACACCACTTGAGCCAGCAGTTGGGCAGGCATGCACACAGGCAGAGTGTGGTGCAGCACACAGGTGCCACACCAGTGGTATGCACACACACACACACACACCACCCATGCATGCACAGGGCAGCAGCAGCAGACTGCGGTCAGGGCGGCATGCACATCAGGTCCACCACGTGGAACCATGGCCACCGTGGCCATGGGGGGTGGCCATGTCGAGGCTGATCAGCAGCCACAGGGGGTGTTTGCAACAGCCCCCCAGCAGTTGTAGTGCAGGACCATAACCGGGTCCATGCAGGGGTGTGTAGGCACCCAAACAGGCCAACCCAGGCATGCCTGGGATGCCAACAGCAGATCCTGGCATCTACAGGGAGAGAGTCACCCAACACTGGGATCGTGGGGTGGACAGTGCACTATGCAGTGTCCATAGTGGATGTCCACACCCCATGGCAGCAAGCAGTGCAATGTCCATCCATGAATGCATTGGCTATGTGATCCTGGGATGCGGTCGTGTCCTCCCGCAAGTGCTGTATAGTTGCCAGGAGATGCGCAGTGCCCCTCTCATGCTGCTTGGATGCCTGGGACACCTCCACATGCAGTGCACACATCCCAGTGGCAAGCAGCACCTTTTGCTCCAAGGAAGCTCACAACAAATGGGTATGCTCTGCCAATGGGTCAGTGCTCAGGGGAACCTGGGCAGGGTGCCGACCCCCCTGTGGTGAATGACCATGCTGCACAGTCCCCCACTCAGGTGGACACTGCACAGTGGGGCCCCCATGGAGGAAGTCCCTATCAGGTGCCCCGGCAGTTGACTCCACATCCAGCTGCCCTGTGGCCCCTACTACCTGCTGCTGCTGCCCAGCACCTGTGCGGCCGCACCAGCACCACCACATGGCACTGCTGTGACAGTGCACACAGCAGCACTTGCAGTGGTAGCAGGCAGCTGTCCCACCGCTGGTAGGCTGCTAGGTGCACTGCCTGTGATGGTATCTGGTATGGGCATCTATTCCACAACACCACCCATGCTGTCCAGGATCATTGTCAGGTCATCATCAGAGTCAGACCCCACCCTGATCTGTGTCTCCACGCAGAGGATTCTGAGACTGTCATCCTGTAGAAACACATCTAGGGCCTCATCCGACTCCATGCCCAGGACATCCAGCTGGACAGTGGTGGTGTGCTGCAGCTGATCAGGCCCCCGGATGCCCGTGAAGGTGGATGGCTGGTCCTCCGGGGCTGGGCCTGCCTCCACATCTGCTGCTGGTGCCCCATCCTCTGCATGCAGGCATGCTGGTGCTGAAAGAGAAAACAGATGTGTCAGTGATGCAAGGCCCCCATTTCCCCCCAAGGCCCCCTACCCCCCAACACAGCCACTGCATGTTGTGTGTGCTCAACATATGTACCATGCAGTGATGGGCCACCACCCATCTGAAATCCTCCACCTGGCACACCCTTCACAGTGCTGCGGTGCATGGTGACTGCCACCAACTCCTCCTGCACCGTGAGCTGTGGTACATCAGCAGGCTCCCCTCCAGTGGCTGTCTGGGCTGTACAGATGGCTGCCACCTTCTCTTTGATGCACCACTTATCAGTGCCCACCTTCTTGCGGCACTCCTGCACTGACCGCTGGTGGCTGCCCTGCTGGTTGATGCATGCCGCCACCTCCTCTCAGGCCCCAGCCCAGGCCTGTGGTGTTCCCGTGGCACCAGTCAGCAGTGGCTCCCTGTTGAGGTAGGCCTCAAACAGGGCCTCTGCCTTGGTGAAGCTGGGCCTGCGTTGGTGAACAGGCCCATGCTCATCACGCTCATCACCTTCCTCGTGTTACGACATGTTGCTACCTGTGGACATGGACAGCACAGTGTGTCAGCATCTGCAGCACCCTAATCCATCCCCTCTGTTGTGCTGGCTGGGCTCAGCAGCATGTGCAACTTACCTCAGATGGTTGCAATACCGGTCCGTGGCCTGTGCCAGTCCATGGCACTTTTATAGAGCAACGCATACAAATGAGCAGTGACGCAACGATAATGACATGCTTATTTCGCCAGTTTGCCACACATTGGCTGATGAGCTCATTTGCATGTGGTGGCTGAATATCGCGTATTTGCTCCATGTGCATGTGATTGCTCTGGAGCAAGTCGCAGCGCAATGCCCAGCCATGCACACTGTGCAGGACCGCAGTGAACATACGCCAGTCGGTGTGCTCCCACCTATTGTGCACTGAGCACCCACTGTGCAATAGGGACCATGGCGCATGGCGCACCATGCCTGCTGTTGCACACTAGTGCACTGTGTGGTGGCTGACCCCTGAATCCTGGTGTTACCCCCTGATCCCTTGTCACTCCCCTGCCATGTGCCAGTCTGGCCACGCCCATGTTGCACATCTCTGGTATTGTGCAGTGGGCAGACACAGTGCATGTATCCTTGAAGCACGCATCTGGCGTACGCTGTGCTCATGTGCACCTCTACCTGCCATACTGCTTCACCACATTGCAGTTGGCACTATGGCGCAGTGTGGAGTTCACCAGGCAAGGAACTGGTCACAAGTGGAACTTGTGAATCTGGTAGTATGTGTGCAGCTCCACGCCCCACAGCTCTTTGGCCAGGTGCCCCTGCAACAGCCACGGACTGATGTCTGGCAGGGGATTGCTTCCAGAATGCAGCAATGCACCAGGGTGGCTAGAACTGGGGAGCAGTGCCACCACAGGTATGGTGACCTCATGCGGAAGGACCTGGAGCACCTGCGATGGCTGCAGGTATGCATCCAGTGAGGGGCCATGCCATGGCCAGGTAAGTCAGCCCATTCTGCATGTGTGCTCTAGTGCTGTACTGTGGTGATGGCTTGGCTGCCTGGCATGCCCTGCAGAGGGGTACACTGTCATCGTGCACATTGCCAGCCAGAGCTTGCATTGTGATACAGCAGTGCAGGATGTGTCGGGCAGGGGCACACCCTGTGTACAGGGGTGAGGGGAGGTGGGCACATGATGTGGATGATTACTGATGTGTACCTGTCTTTGTTGCATTCCCAGGACCTGAGGATCACTGCTGAGTGAGGGTGGCAGGAGTGACGGGGGCAGCCCAGCAGGCCACAGCAGACTACGGAGGTGGTGCAGGAGCAGAACTGGCACCAGCGGAGTTGCAAAGTGCAGGTCGGTGCTGATTTGGTCCTGTGCACTTTACAGGGGGGTCGGTGGGAGAGTGGGTGGGGCCATGGCCACCTGTGCCATGTGCCATGGCAACTGTGTGTTCCACTGTGTGTGGTGCATGTCACTGTGGGGCAGCCATTGCACACATGTGCCAGCTGTTGGTGGGGGTGTGTGCACCTGGCTGTCACTGGTGTTGTCGTGGTGCTGCTGGTGCCCTGTGCCATGTGACTGTCATTGTGCAGTCGGGTGGCCAGTGGCTGGCGGTGCCACCTCTGAGCACTGACATGATGTGCCGGGTTGCTGGCAGGCATTGACCCACCATGTGGGTGGCCAGGGCGACCACTTCAGGGGAGTGTGTTCCCACTGCCCATTGCGCACAGTGAGTGGGCATGGTATCTTGGGACATTGAACTGCTCACCTGTCCTCTCCCTTGTCATAGGTATCCGGCAGAGGAGGTGGATGCCGTTGTACTGTAGGCTGCTCCGCCAGATCATCTTGATCACATCCACCACCATGGGGGTGGTCATGCAAGTGCGCCGACTTTTGATGTCAGACCAGAGGCAGACAGGGAGCCAAGGAGTGGCAGGGCATGGTCGCCATTAGTCCATGCCCCAGCATTCCCTTGTTTCCCCTGCTGTACCTCCCCATCTGTCCCCCTTCCCACTGTACAATCCCTGTTCTCTGTCCTCTTCCCTTGCTTTCCTACCCTTTCCCACTCTCTTTTTCTTGTAAATAATTCTCCTGTTCAATATATATTTTTTGACTTTCCTGCCTGTGTCGGTGTCTGCTTTGCAGCTGGCATGAGGAGCCATGCTGTAGTGGCGCGGTGTACGTATGTGTGGTGTGCATGTGTCGGTGTGCGTGTTGTGCATCTGCAGTGCACTGCTGTGTGCTGTGGTGTGTCCCACTGTGGTGGTGTCCTGCCCCTTGGTTGGTGGCTGGGCCTTGGGGTGCCCATGGGGTGGCTGTCAGGGGTATGTGGCATATGTGTGCCTGGCAACATGTTCCTGGGTGCGACTTGCTGGGGTCTGGGTGGGTGGGGCATGGCATGTGGGGGACTCTATTGGTAGCCTTCCATTGGCCATTGGTGCCACCTGTTGCCTGCTTTCTGTGCCACAGTTGTGTTCTGGGGTGGGGGTGTCTGGGTCCCTGTGTGTGCTCTGCTGGTGGTGGCCACATGTGGCCTGAACTGTGCTTCCCTGGCACTGTCCCTGGGTCTGTTCCTGTGCTGTGCCCCCCCCGTTGCTCTGCTGCTGTGCTCCCACAGTTGCCTGGGGCATCTCTTTCTGTGCCATGGCGCAGGTCTGTTTGCACCATGGCGCAGATCTGTTTACACCATGGCGCAAGTCTGGTTACACCATGGCGCATCTCTGCCATATTCAGCCGGGTTGTGCTGGCGCAGTTTGACAAGCGCATCCTCTGAAAATGGCACTCATTGCATCATGGCGCATCGGTTTTGTGCTGCACCAGACTTGCGCTGGCCTTTGGCACATTTCTGAATATCTGGCCCAAAGTATACAGTACCCCAATAATACAGATCAAGACAAAGCTTCGCAACTCACACCAGATTTATTAGTGAATGGAAACTGAAATGTACAGGTGTATAGGAAATCAATATAAATTTATTTGATATATCCACACACCATTAAAGAGATTTACCAAGATGCAATCAGTAGCCCCTGCACCATATCTATCAGTGACTTACCGCCATAGGATCCCGATAATGTTCTGATTTCCATAAAACTTAAAAGCTATATCACTTGTAAAATTGTATTCACCGGGTCCCAAGGATTTCCCATATTTTTGCAGCCACCACGCTCGTCTCCGCACTCACTGGTGTGATGATAAGATGCCAGTGGGGCGCGGGGGCACCTCCATTATCAGCAATGGGCAGCAGCTTTTCCATCATTTTAAAATAATATAATGGCCATCTGGCAATGAAACGTGGGCACAGGTCGACTAACAAGGGTCTTGTTGGT
Source organism: Neoceratodus forsteri (assembly GCA_016271365.2). NCBI lineage: Eukaryota > Metazoa > Chordata > Ceratodontiformes > Ceratodontidae > Neoceratodus > Neoceratodus forsteri. The sequence goes on along the minus strand of JADMNL010000026.1, from coordinate 277,178,393 downwards.
CTACTGGTGTGCCAAGTGACCATTATATTAAAAACATGGAAACTGCATCGGCTCACTATAATGAAACACATCCACACTGTCACTGGCATCTCGTCATCATGCTAGTGAGCGGGGTGGCACGAGTAACTGCAAAAAAATGGGAAGTCCTTGGGACCCAGTGAATACAAATTTACAAGTGATATAACTTTTAAATAAATGCAAGCTTTATGGAAATTTAAACATTATCGGGATCCTATGGCAGTAAAGCACTGATAGATATGGTACAGGACCTAATCTTGGTGAATCTCTTCAATATCAAAACAAAAAAAATAATGCCCTCCATTGTCATGCCCTGCTTGTAGCTGGGATTAAAAATGTAACTGAAGCATCCATGGTTCTGTGATGCTCAATATAATGTTAACACAGGGCAGCACTTACAGTAACTGCATTAGAGTAACTTCATCATAGCACATGCAGTATCAGTGACTGCTCAGAATGTTCAACAAAAAAATTATAGTAAATGCAATTAATGCATGCCCTTGTAAAATAGAAACATAGAAACATAGAATTTGATGGCAGATAAGGACCGCTTGGCCCACCCAGTCTGCCCATTTCCCTACCTAATGGATAAGCTGCAGATCCTAGTTAGCCAACAGCCTACTTCTTCCTACCCCCAACCCCTAGAATTGCCTTATGGCTGTCCCATGCATGCTTGAATTCCCCCACTGTTTTTGACTCCACAAACTCCTCCAGAAGGCCATTCGTGTATCCACAACCTTCTCTGTGAAAAAATACTTCCTTACATTACCCCTGAGCCACTCCCCCATCTTCAAATTGTGCCCCCTTGTTCTTGCACACCTCTTTTTCTGAAAGATGCTACCCTCTTGGACTTTGTTGATTCCCTTGAGGTACTTGCAAGTTTCTATCATGTCCCCCCACTCCTCTCCTCGAGGCTAGACATATTAAGCTCCTTAAGTCTCTCTTCATATGTCTTCTAGTGCAGACCCTGCACCATTTTAGTTGCCCTCTTCTGGACTGCCTCCATCCTGTTTATGTCTTTGCGGAAAATGGATCTCCAGAACTACACGCAGTACTCCAGATGGGATCTCACCAGCTGTCTGTACAGAGTGATAACAACTTCTTGTTTTCTATGGGTGATGCCTCTCCCTATGCATCCTAGTATCCCCCTAGCCCTCCTTACTGCCCTCTCACATTGCTTGCCCACCTTTAGGTCATCTGATATGACTACCCCCAGGTCCCTTTCCATTTTTGTTGTTGTTAGTATCTCACTCACCATTGTGTACTCTTCCCCTGGGTTTTTGTTTCCCAGGTGCATTACCTTGCACTTCTTAGCATTGAATCTAAGCTGCCATACATTTGACCATTCCTCCAACCTTGACAAGTCCCTTTTCATCCTTTCCACCCCACCTTGTGTATCAACTGTGTTGCAGATTTTTGTGCAAAGAGACATACTTTTCCTTCCAGTCCCTCTGCAATGTCACTTATAAAGACATTGAAGAGGACCGGTCCTAGTACTGAACCCTGTGGTACCCCCCTTTCTTCAGAGTGGACTCCATTTACTATTACCCTCTGCGTCCTGTTCTCCAGCCAATTCTTTACCCAGGCTACCATCTTGGGACCCACTCCTAGGCTGGCTAACTTGTATATTAATCTTTTGTGTGGGACTGAGTCAGATGCCTTGCTAAAGTCTAGGTAGGCCATGTCCACAGCCCCTCCCTGATCAACTACTTTGGTCACCCAGTCCAAGAAATCAATTAGATTCATCTGACATGACCTTCCCGCTGTGAATCCATGCTGCCTTGAGTCTTGTGCCCCTCTGGCCTCTAGGTACTCAACAATTCTTTCCTTCAGAAGTGATTCCATCATTTTCCCTATCACTGAGGTTAAACTAACTGGTCTGTAGTTGCCTGCTTCTGCCCTGCTCCCAATTTTGTGAAGTGGAATCACATCTGCCCTCCTCCAGTCCTCAGGTACCACCCCATACACCCATGATTTGTTAAAGAGGGTAGTCAGTGGTGTCACTAGTTCTACCCTTAGTTCTTTTAGAATTCTGTGACGAATCCCATCAGGCCCCATTACTTTGTCCACCTTCAGTTTTAAAAGTTATTTCAAAACCCTTTCTTCTGTAAATGGGCTGGTATCAACTTCTGTATCCAGAGTGTTTCTATTGTTTGGTTTAGGTACCCCTCCCTCATTTGTGAATACTGAGCAAAAATATTTGTTTAGTATCTCTGCCTTTTCACAGTCACCCTCTGCCCACCCCCACCCCCCATTAAGCCTCACTATCCCTCCCTTGGTCTTCCTTCACTCCCTGATGTACCTGTAAATGAGTGACTCACATGCCCGGTGACCAGACTTATAGCCTACCCCTCAATTAAGGAGTGGTGTGGTGTTGTAATTTATTAGCTGGGGGCGGTAGACACAGCCCCCAGGGTGGTGTAAGGGTGAAGCCCCTTTGCTTGACATGTGTTGTTTTGGTTGATAAAGGTGGGTGTGTTTATGGGGTGAGGTGGTTCAAGATGGAGGTTGAATTTATCAGTAGCCAGAGGGGGATGCCTCTGCTTGTTTATGAAGGCTATGTACTTCGAAGGGGCAAGGAAATCCATGGCAAGGTTTATTGGAAGTATGGGGAGTACCATCGGTACCACTGCCTGCATGACTCCATACTGTTGAAGATAACATTGTGGCTGAGGGAGAAGTCACAATTATGCACTTGATGTTACAGATATTCGAGCCAGAAGGGTACTCACTGACTTGAGGGAGACGGCGAGGAGCAGCCCTGGAAGCACAGCTCAGGTCACGGTAGAAAGTACCTCTGGGGCATCTGAAGCAATTGCTGGTACATTGCTGGATGTGTGGCTGTTATGGTGTACAGTGTAGAAAATTCGCCAGGCAGAGTGGGTGCATCCTGTTACACCTGTAGTGACAGGTGAGCTTGTGTTGCCTGTGGCATATACACATACTACTGCAGGGAAGTGCTTCCTGTTGTGGGACAGTGGGACTGGAACTGACCATATCCTAATGTTTGCATCTGACAGTGGACTGAGTTACTTATCGAATATTGAAGATTGGTTCTATGTCATAAAGATGATCGCTGAATAGCGATCGCCATTATGGAGAGTGTACATCACCAAAAAAAAAAGGCGATGTATACTCACAGTGATGACAACGGGTGACAACCAAAAAGGTTATTCTGTGGGAGGCTGTGCTGCCCCCACATCCTCCTAAATAAGGATTACTAACTCCAGAGGTGGTGCATGTTTGGAAGGGGGTGAAAATCCGGGATCGGCAAAAACAATGTGCTGACCCCCCCTCACAAAATATGTAGCCATCCCCAGCCCCAAACCCTGCACCATCTGCAATATAGCCAGCCACCCTCACCAGTACACCAAACTGGCAGCTCAGCAACCTCCTGCTGCACTACCCCATAGATATCCTCCCTCCTCTTCCTATCCCCCTCCATTCCTTCCTGTTGCCCTGCTGTAACCATCGCTACCCTTGCAGGATAGCTCACATGATCATTGCTACACTTGAAGGGTAGCCCACATGACAAGCACTGAAAGTGAGTCACTCATGTTCAAGTTGCTCAGTTTCACTCACCCTTATGATGGAATAATGTGCAGAGTGGTTCATGGATGATGCATTTTGGTCTTTTCCGCCACTCTTCAATGAGTTATATACTGTGCAAGTGCTAAAAGGAGAATGTGTAAGTCCTGCAGTTGTTGTGCTGATGAGCTGTCATCGGGCCATTAGTTATGACCAGGCCATGACACAGCTGAAGGGGTGGTCCTGTGACATGCATTCTACTTTGGTAATGTTGGACTAGGAGAAGGCATAAGTAATCTGGGGCCTTCCCTTTACACATTTTGTTATATACTGAAGTGCATGTAATGATCATCTTTCTTTGAGGTTTAGCCATTGAAGGTTTCTATACAGCTCTATTCTATGTGTTCTTTTGAAACATTCAAAATGTATCTTGCTAACTTATGATAAACTATATCTAATCTAGTTACATTGGTCTGTGTGTCCTCTGCATAAACCAAGTTGCCATAATCAATTAAGAGCATAAATCAGTGAAATGACCAGATTCATTCTTGTTGTTTCATTCAAGGAGAACTTTTTTCTATATAAGCATCCTAAACATTTCCCTACTTTTTAAGTTTGCTTGCACGCATGTGCAAGAAACATAGTGCCACCACATGAATTTCGTAGGTGTGCCACTCAGCTTCCAATGCCCTGCTCCCTTTTGCAGGCGCTGTCTCACCACATCAATAAATGTCAGCGCTATCTTTGACAGCAGTTCAGATGCAGTAGCGTACAGTTGAAAGCGAAAAACCACTGCAATCAGCGGTGGTAACGTGTAGGCAGTTTGCATACTGTCGTCGGACTACACTTTACACTGCATCTGAATTGTCATAGACAGTCTCTCCCCCGGCCTGAACACCTATGTAGCATGCAGGGAGCCCACCCCAGTATTACTACTTACTTGGTATGAAAGAACAGAAGAAGGCCAGAGCCCATCGAGACTGTTCCCCACATTATGTGGGACATTATTTATCTATTATCCTTCAACCAAACATCTAATTTGTTTTTAAGGACAGTGGCACTAGTTGCCTCTACCAATTCTTGTGGCAAGGTGTTCCATACAATGGATGCTCTTATTGGAAAAAAGTTTCCCCTTTTGCTGGTTTTATAAGGTTTTACTTCAAGCTGTTTATTATGCAGTCTCGGAACATGTCTCCTTTTGGAGAGTGTTAGACCACATTTTCCATTAGATCTGGTGAATTTATTAAATTAAAAACCATAAGCATATCACCTCTTAATCTTCTAGTTTGAAGAGAGAAGAGACCAGTACCTTTTAATCTGTTCTGATAATCCAAGTTTGTTAATCTTGGAATCATTCTAGTTACGCTCCTTCAGGAGTGTAGCCAGAAATTTCCATTTTGTGCACAATCTCCAACAGTTACACCACCCAATTAAAAAATGTACACATCTTTTCCAAATGGCACCCCCTTCCAAACAAGTCAGAATGTTGTCAGATAACTCCTCTACTCTCTAAAGAGGTTATACATGTATTGGACACTCCTCAGTGGCCTACACTAACCTAAATACTGCAGATTAGATAGATAATATTAACAGAGTGGCTTATGGTTTGTGGCAGGCACTCAACAAAACTGTACACAAATGTTACAGCGAGCATGCCTGTCTACACCCTTGCTCTCCTTTGAACCTGTTCAAGAATTGCTATGTCTTTTTTTGGGTTTGGATTCCAGAAAGGGAAGCCATAGTCTAGATACGGTCTAATGTATGCCCTATACAATGGAATAAGGCATTGTTCAGTGTCATTAACTAAAGTACGTTTTATTTGCCTCAAAAGTCTGTGGGTCATGCAAGCAGTTCTAACACAGTGATCATTTGATGTAAGTTTATTATTAACATATATCCCTAAACCTTTTTCGCAATTTGATGAGTGAAGTGATAGTCCGTTTATATGATATATCGTTTTTGGATTATTTACACTGAAATGCATTACTAAACATTTGTCTTGATTTAATTGCATATGATATTCATTTGCCCAAAGTGTTAATTTTTCCAAATCCTTATTTAATGCAGAAATATTTTCTTGATTATTAACCTTGCCCCCATTTTAGTATCATCTGCAAATTTAACTATGAAGTTATTTGGCCCTGTTTGTAAATCACTGATAAAGAGGTTAAATAATGTTGGTCCCAAGACCGACCCCTGTGGTACACCACTTTTCACACTACCTGAATCAGACAATATATCATTAATTCTGACTCTCTGAGAATGATTTGTCAACCAGTTTAAAGTCCAGTTGACAATATCAGCTGACAAATCTAGATTGTGCATGTAAGTAATGAGTTTTTCATGTGAGACTTTATCGAAAGCTCTACTAAAGTCCAAAAGAATGACATCAGTAGGGATACCCACATCTTGTAGAGTACTTATATTATTGTAAAAACAGATCAGATTGGTGCTGCAGGAATACTTGGGAGTAAACCCATGCTGATTTGAACCATAAATTCCTAATGTTTTACAATCTTGATCTATTAGAGACTTCATTACTCGTTCCATTAATTTACCAGCCACTGAGGTCAGGCTAATTGGATGATAATTTTGCACAGAGCCTCTATTGCCTTTTTTAAATATGGGAGTAACTATTGCTGAACGCCAATCATTTGGTACAATGCTTCTTGTAAGGATTTATTGAAAATAATTGACAAAGGTATAGAAATATTTATAGAGGTTTCAATCAGAAACCATGGATGAATACTGTCTGGGCCCAGACTAGTATTTTTTTTTTTAGTTTTTTGATAGCCTGTATAATGTCAGTTGGATAGAACCCATGATAATCTATGTAGTGAACTTTAAATGTACTAATAGGTGATTTTTGAGAGAAGACAGAACAAAAGTACCCATTAAAGAGATTCGAGGTTTCTATATCAGATAGAGAAGAGTCATTGGTTATAATGGGACCAATGGTCCTTGATACACCTTTTTCACTATTTATATACTGTAGGAGAAAAGAGATTTGTGACTGTCTTTTGTGTGAGCTAGTTTAAATTCTAGCTTATTTTTTGCCAATTTAATAGAATTATTTATGTTTTTCACAGATAGTCTGTATTTCTGTATTTATGTTTTAAATGGAACAGAACTATTCTTAAGTTTCCTAAACAGTTTAATTTTTTTTTTAATCTGATTTTTAATTTTCTTGTTGAACCAAGAGGGAATTTTTCCTTTATTATTAAATTTCCTCTTAGATGGAATAAAGGTATTTTCCATATAATGTACAATGATTTTAAAAAAAGTCCCAAGCTTGTTGTGTTGTACAATTAAGAAGATTAGATTCCCAGTTTGTTTTGTAAGTATTCATTGATTTTAGAAAATGTGCTTTGTTATAATTTTTTGTATAGTATAACTTCCTTTGTGTAGTTTTAAACTGTTGAATTTCTAAAAGAATAGATGAACGATCTCTTGTCCCAAGTGGATCCCAAATTTGTAAATTGCTAATTTGTTGCTCTGTGTTAATAAATAATAGATCCAAAATATTAGGACCTCGAGTGGGTTCAGTAACAAGTTGTTGTAATCCAGTACTAACTGCCACATCTATTAGTCCTTTCTCGGCATAGGACTGTCCTAAGAATGAGTCCCAGTTAATATGAGGGAGGTTAAAGTCATCAAATATTACAGTATCTTGAGATTCTGAAAAATGTGTAATTTCTTTAAACATATCAGTTGTGTAATCTGAATTTGCAGATGGAGGTCGATAGATGTTACCAATAGTTATATAAGACTGCTCCTTCATTAAGATTTTAACCCATATACTTTCCAAAGAAAAGGGAGAACACACTTCAAAAGAAGGAATATCATTTTGTATGTACATACAAACTCCACTGCCTTGCTTATCTAATCTGTTTTTATGATATAACTTATAACCTGGAATTTCTCTGTTCCAAATTGAGGATGCATCCCACCAAGTTTCAGTTACTCCCACCACACCTATATTTAAAGTTTTACATTTGGCTTTGAGTTCTGCTAATTTGAGTTGGTTTAAAGATCTTGCATTCAAAGCTAAGAATTTACATTTAGTTGTAATAATATTTTGGTAAGTATTCAAAGACTTGGTAATAGACCCATTCCCCCATTGTTTTTAGTTTAAACAATGATTTATGATTTTAGTGATAATTTTCCCCATTAGTGTACTACCCCTATGACTGAGATGTAAACCGTCCCAGCAAAACAAGGAAGAACGATCTGAAAATGATTCCCAGTGGGTAATACAGGGTTTATCCTGCTTAAAACACCACTTTCTCAGCCATTCATTTAGGGCTTTAATTTTCTGCATCATGGTAGATGTTGCTCTAGGGACAAATAGAATTTCAGATATACATACACTGCATCCCCTATCAAGTAACAGGTTACATAATGCCACATGGTCCTGTTGAAACTGATTAAATGGAGTGTTGTTTATATCATTAACACTGGCATGTATGATAACCAGTGTATTTTCCCCCGCATTTTGTAAAATTTTAGGCATCATGGAGGTAATGTCAGATACCCTGGCCCCGCTGAAGCTAGAACAAGTGCGGTTGCTCTTGTCACTATTGCATACTGCCCTGTCAATGTGCTTTATGACTGAATCTCCCAGGACTAACACTTGTTTTGAGACAGTAGGGGTACAAGAATCAGAAACAGGTGATTGTTTAACACACTCTGGAGCGATCAACTTAATAGGTATTGATTTGGTGGCTTGAGACTTACTAGGACAAGTATTCATGGGCATTAATTCCTGATGCACTCCCCCACCTGCACACCATATGACCAACAGGGGTGCTCAATCCCCCGTCTGCTCCACTGCCCCCCAAAACAGATTTTCAGGTGCCTCACTGGGAGCCAACCCCAATGTGGGAAAAGTCTGTATAGCGGCCAGAGGTGCCATTCCCTACTGACTCACTGAACCCCCAGCAAAAAAAAAATTACTTCCAGTTGCCGCTGGGAGCCCACCCCAGCATGGCAAGCATCCAATTGGCCGATGGGGGTGCCCAGTCCTCTGTCAGCTTCACTACCACCCCAAGAAAATAAACTTCCAGCTGCCACACTGGGAGCCCACCCCAGCATGGCAAAAGTCCCGAGTCATCTTCTAAAATAAAAATAAAAAAGACACCTGTAAAAAATAAAAAGTTCCCTTGTTGACTATCTTGCCCCCTTCCCCAACCCATGCCCACCCTCTGCGCACCCACTCCCCACACACCCCCACCCCATACTTACCTTTGGAGCCCAGCTCGATGATCTTCAGTGGACCATGAACATGTCTGCACTCTTCAAAGCCGACCACAAATGGAAGAAATGCCGGTTAGCTGTATAATGACATAAATTGATTTTTTTCAACTTTGGTGCATATCTTGGCCATTTTGGGGAATTTTTTCACCAATTTTTCAACATGGGGTTCTTGGGGCCCCACTTCATGAACTCAGTCACTGTAATTTTGTTATTCATTCCCAAAAGGTGATTTCACGGTCACTGCATGGAGCCACCTTTCGGGATTGAGTGATGAAATGACAGTGTCACAATTCATGAGGTAGGCCACCCAAAACCCTATGATGAAAATTCAGTGACAAAAGTCCATAAAATGACTATGTTACAAGTGTGCATTGCCCAGTTTCCATGCACCCTCATAAATTCATGAATTTGTAATATTTTCAGTCCAGATTTTCTTCAGTGGCATTTTTCCACACCTCCTTTTGAGCAGTACAGCTGTCATTTTTCACACCCTGCCCAAAATGTGTTTTCGTACTTCTGGCGCAGAAATGTGTGGTCACTGTGGGAAATCAGTGTTTGGGACAGATTACGAAAATCACAGTGACACTGTTCATGAATGGAGGTCCCAAAATGCCCATGTTGACAATCTGCTGTAAACAATCCCAAACTAATTACATTACGTGTATGCGTTGCACAGTTTCTATGCACGCTCGTGACTTCATCAGTTTTTTTATATTTTCATTCCAGATTTTCAACATTGCCATTTTTACACCTCCTCATGGACAGTACAGCTGTCATTTTTCACATCCTGTTCGAAATGTGTTTTCGCACCTGTGGTACCAAATGGCATAGTCACTGTGCAAAATCAGTTTTTGGCTAATGAACTGATATTGCCACTGAGGTGGGGGTCACAAAAATCCAATGTTGAAAAATTGAAGTGAAAATACCAAAGAACGTCGGGGCATTAGGGTTTCTGGCCATAACGTCCCACCCTGTAGAGACTGACAGGCATCAGGGTGTGACTTGAAATTGTTGCCAGTAATGCTCATACCATTCCACCCCCACCCACACCCTGCAGCCAGTGACAGGCATCGAGGTGTGCCTTGGACTCTTCGACCCCACAGTTCACCCCATTCTCCTATAATGCACCCATCTCACTGTATTTCCTTATGGAATGGGGTGAGCATAAGGACCAAAGACCCCAAGGCACACCATGACACTTGTCGGTGTCTGCAGGGTAGGGTGTGGTGAAATGGCATGACTGTTATGCCTGACGTCCCAAAGGCACACCCCAATGCCTGTCACTATCTGCAGGGTGGTGGTGGGGTTGGCTTCAGTTCAATACTTCACTGCCATTCCTATTATGCATCTCTCTAACTCCTACATTACAAACAATGCCAGCAAGCAAACATTCATCATTGACAAATGCTTGTTTTCTATTAATTCTATGTGTAGATTCCATTTCAGAGCTGAATCCAAAAGAATTTCCAAATATTTGTAACTGTGCACCTGATCTAAAAAAGTGTTTTCAAACGGTCTAATCTGTAAATTCGATTTAAGGGTCTCTTGATGTCTAGAAAAAATCATTACCTGTGATTTTTTTAGGATTCCAAATCAAACTAGACTTCAGCAGGTAGTCCTGTACTTCGTCAAAAGCCTGCTGAAGTGTAGGTTGAATATTCTCAGCTGAAACTCCTTCTGCATATATCACAGTGTCATCTGCATATAAATGTATTTTAACCCTGGGGTCTGACACAGATACATTATTCCTATAAATATTGTACAAAACAGGGCCTAATATTGAGCCCTGTGGTACTCCAGACTTAATAGTTCTTGTACTAGTCATCCATTCTCCTATGGCCACCATTTCCTTTCTTTGTACTAAATACTGCTGAAACCAATTCAGTACCTGTTCGGGCATTCCAATAATTTTAAGACTGGACAGGAGGATGTCATGGTTTAAGGTGTCAAAAGCTTTGGATAAGTCTATAAAGACTGCCCCCACTGACATCCCTCTGTCCAACCCCCTTGAAATGTCCCCCACAACACTCATTAAAGCTGTAGAAGTACTATGTAAAGGCCTAAAGCCTGACTGGCATTTGTTTAATATTTTCTTATCCTCCAAAAAATGTTGAAGATTTAAGAAAAGGTCAGTCCTCAAGAGTGGTATGAGCTCCCTGTCACAACACACCAATTACCGGAGGAAATGCATTACTGGAGGGCCTGTTGGATACATTTATATAGATTTATAAAGCAGGGTCGGCTCCATTTATACAGTTCAACATTATGCATGATTTGTATTTGTATTTTACTCCACTTTTCACTTCACTTCCTGATTTTTATTGCTCCACAGTGGATATAAATACTACTGATGTTGCTCAGTTTTGCTATTCACCTGAAGAAGGAACCTGTGTGACCCCCAAAGCTTGTGTATAATTCCATCTTTGTACAAGACACTTGTTGGTCCAATAAAAGGTATCAAACCTTCCATCCTCTCCATTTTTACTCCACTAAAATTGTATAGAATGGGCAAACTACCCTCACCTTTGTGCTCTCTATGCAGAGAGGTTCCTGGCTCCCTTTATCATATGTTATGGGACTGCGTTAAGATCCGGCCTTTTTGGAACTCGATCCAATGCACCGTGGATCCCTTTCTGGGACTGAATAACCTTTTTACCCATGCAAGTTGTCTACTGGCTATTTCCCCCCGGCACCCCCAATATTAGGAAAGCCCACTTGTCCCTTGTGGCTTGTTATTTTATGACACTGGAAGGATGATGTTCCTCTATCCTTCTTAGAGTGGCACCGCAACATTCTATTGGTCCTTCAATTGGAGAAACACATAGCATCCATGGTGTCCTTGTTGCCCATCTACCGCCATCTGTGGTTCACCTCCTGCATGCCTGGAAGCTACTCTGCACCTCTCTTGGTGACAAGAAGCCTGCTGCCACCAGCATCCTGGACTCAAGCATCAGGTATGGCCTATACACAGCTCCAACCTGCACAGCTGCTGCTTCTGTTGCAGAATTTTTCCAAAATCAGTGCCTTTCCCTGGAAAAGTCCTTATTGGTTGTTCCTGAGCAGAAGCATCCTGACTGACTGCCCAAAGGACTGGCATTTTGTTCTCCCAACACTGGACTCAGCTCTTAGATATTAAACTAGTGATTTAATTTGGTCTGCCTTCATTCAAACAATCTGGCATCCTTGTAGCCCATTGGGCTACCTACCGCCATCTGCCATTCACCTCCTGCATGCCTGGACACCACTCTGCACCACTCTCGGTGCCAAGACGCCTGCTGCTACTGGCCTCCTGGACACAAGCATCAGGTACGGCCTATACACAGCTCCAGCCTGCACAGCGCTGCTTCTGCTGCAGAATTTTTCACCCCCCAGGCCACCTTTAAGTATACTTAAGCTCATCCCATCTCTACCATGTCCTACCCCATTGACTTCCAGTAGTAAAATTCTGGAGCTTAAAGCTACCTAAACACAGAACTCTCAGAAATCTGTCACTCGCTGCTGTTAGCTCTCTCTAAAGACAGAACTCTCATCTGCTTATGGACTTCCGTATGGTGCTTATCCACTCTGAATTGTTGTATGGGTGGGACTCCTGGGTGGTCAGTCGTGTGCCTATTTATCCCGCTGGATATGTATAGCTAGGAGTCACACCTCTGCTCCAGTAAATATACTTCTGCTATTTGACCATATTCACAGTCTGATTGATGTTTACTGCAGCTAATATTCTTGTTGGTACATTCAGTGCTGTGTAATCTTTATCCTGAGTTGGTTTCAGGCTTGAGCCTAGCTTATCCTACCCTGAGTGGGCCTGGCTGAGTATATTTTTTACACCACTGTTGACTAGTTGACTGAAATTAGTCATGGTGGGAATCAACTGCAATCTAGTAAATAATTTCTGCCTGTCTATCTATCTATCATGTCTCAGCAACTTTAGTCAGGAAATGTCTCTATTAGCTTGTTAATGTATTAGGCTCACTAGCTATCTCTACTAGCCTCACCTCCAGTGAAGCTTACTACCACAGAACCTGGTAATCCTTCCAGTAGCTGGTGGTGTGCTCCTACATAAGGGGGGATTGTATACTGACCCTTGTTGTTGGGGCATCTGTAGGATAGACGTCCACAAATTGGTTGCTCCTCTGGGGCTCACTTGGACAGCTTAGGGGGTCTGGTGGACATGCACTGCTTGGTTCTCTTCTCAGGGCCTCCCTAGTGTTTGACAAAATAGTCCCTTTGGCTTCTGGTAAGCTTTCACCTGTCTACCTGACCTGTCCACAATATCTTCTCCCTTTAGTGCCCTGGTTTGTCCCAGGTACAGGTCCTTTTTGACATGGGGTTCCTAAGCTCCTCAGGGAGGTTGTTAAGCCCTCCCCATTTATCAGTGCCCTCATCACTGGCCTTCTCACTGCCTTATGTCTCCCTCTACTTATTGCTGATTACTCCCCTCCTTTGGGGAGCCCCTGGATTACACTTGAACAGCATGAGGAGCATGACTTCACCTTCTCCAATCTAATAGCCTGTGGCAGACAGCCTCTCTGGCCTATCTGCTGTCTTGACCTTAGGTGCTTTCTGTATCCTGCCATAGTGGTCAGGCATCCTGCTCGCAAGCCTTCAGACGGAGGTGGTTCTCCCCCTATAAGGCATCTTCTCTGGCTCATCCTGGTGACTCTAGCCCTGGCTGGGGACATTGAGCTTATCCTTGGTCCTACTTATCAAGCCTCCTCATTTTCTGTCAGTTGGCTGTCAGGCAAGGGGATGAAAATAGCTCACCTCATCATCTGCAGTGTCCTGCCTTATCTGGCTGAACTCTCTGCCTGTGTCACTCACTACAAGCCTGACATCCTTGGTATTATCGAGACTTGGCAGAAACCTTCCACCCCTGACTCAACCTGCGCTCTTCCTGGCTTTGATCTCATTAGGCAAGATCAGCCTGGGAAAAAGCGAGGGGGTGGTATCTTGGTCTACTGCAAGAGTCACCAAATCCTGTCTGCTGTATCCCACCAACAGCCTTACTGTCTTCTTGTGAGCTGCTTCACACAGTCCTATTACTTTGGAACACTAAGAAGCTGCACATCATCTGTACATACAATCTCCCCCCCAAGGGTGGTCTGTTGGGGTTATCCTACCTCCTTGATACTGTTGGTGCTAAGACTGGGTATAATGAGCTAATGATCTTGGGGGATCTTAATTTAAATTGGCTGGGAGGAAACACCAAGCTGTATGAACCTCTGCTTGCTGGCCTCTCTTTGTCTCAACTTATTCAGGAGCCCACTATGTGGTCTACCACTGGCGGTACTAGCTCCCTCCTGGACTGGATCCTGTCCAATAGACCTGAGAGGATCAGGTCCTCTGGTACCCTTCCTGACTCTATCTCCGACCACACCCCTGTGTACTGCGTATGGAAGATCTCCTCCCAGAAAATTCCTCACAAAATCATCCAAGTAAGGGATTTCTGCAGGTTTGACCTGGGGTCCTTCCATGTGGATCTGAGGCTTACAGACTGGTCTGTGGTGCTAAATGCTCAGGACTCTTCCACTGCTGTTAGTCATTTTCTCAGCACCTTTGGGGCACTGCAGGACAAGCATGCCTCTCTTATCAGGTGGAGGGTATGGGGGTCATCCACTAAGTGGCTACATGGGAGCCTCCTAGCCCTCATTAGGGCTAGAGACAAGTGCTGGGCCAACTTCAAGGTCACAATGGACCAGGCCATATTTCAGCAATATAAGAGGCTCAGGAATGAATGCAAAAAAGCAATCAGGGCTGCCAAAAGTGAATACTGCAAAATTGCCTTACTAAACTCAGCTAAGGACCCTAGGAATTTCTGGAGAACATTAAAAATATAGTAAGTGGTTCCTCCAACTGTGGGGTCTCTGACATGCTCATAGATGGATCTAATTGTAACAATCCACTAACCATCGCCAATGCATTCAACTCCCACTTCTTGGATATGTCTGCCTTCACCTCCCTTTTCTCCACTGGTGGGAGTGATAGTCATGTTCTGGCCTCTGCCCCACAGTTGGCCCCTATCTCCCATCTGTTACTCTACTTCAGGGCTGTGACAGCACAGGAGATGCAAAGACTTCTCTCTGGTCTCTCCCCTCACTCTAGTGCTGGCCACGATAGTATAGAAACATAGAAACATAGAATTTGACGGCAGATAAGGACCGCTTGGCCCACCCAGTCTGCCCAAACCTAAGTATGGAACCTAAGCTTCTCCATATTGGTGCCTCTTATATTGCCTCCCCAGTGGCCCATATCTTCAACATGTCCCTAGCCTCTGGAGTTATCCCAGACCTCTGAAAGGTGGCGAGGATTGTTCCTGTTCTCAAACAGGGCAACCCTAAGATTGTCAACAACTACCGACCGTTAGCCATCTTGTCGGCTATCAGTAAACTTCTGGAGAAAGTTGTGACTGGGCAACTTACAGAGTATATTCAGGCCCATGAGCTACTGTCTCCCGTGCAGCATGGCTTTCACAAAGGGCACAGTATGCCCTCTGCCCTTGTCACTATCTCCTCTGGGATCAGGGCAGCTATGGACCAGGGTAAGCTCTCAGGTGCCATCTTTATTGACCTATCTAAGGCCTTCGACTTAGTTGACCATGTCTTACTTTGCTCTCAACTTCTGTCCCTTGGTCTGTCCCCACCTGTCCTAAGATGGTTCACTAATTACCTCCAGGGCAGAAAGCAACTTACTAAATTCAGTAAGGTCCTCTCGGCCACCATTCCTGTGACCTCTGGTGTCCCCCAGGGTTCAGTCTTTGGGCCGCTTCTCTTCTCTATCTTTGTCAATAGTCTCCCCTCTACTTCTTCCAACTGTAGCTCTATTCTATATGCAGAAGACCTAGTTATCCTCACCCATTCCAGTGACATTGGGGTCATCAACCACCAACTGAGTGAGGATTTCAGGAATATCCAGTCCTGGATAATGACCCACAAGCTGGTCCTCAACCTTAAAAAAACTCATGCCATGCTTTTTGGGTCCCTGGCCAAGATAAAGGCCCCCACTGCCCCACTAAGTATTACTGGTATTGATGGTACTCCTGTCCTAATCACTGACTCCATCAAATACCTTGGAGTGACTCTTGACCCCCAGCTTGACCTTGGGCATCATATCCAAAATGTATGCAGAGCTGTCAACTGCAAACTGGGTCTGGCCTACAGAGCAAAGAACAATATTACTTCTGCTGCTCACCTTGCACTGGCCAGAGGTGTGTTTCTCCCTTTGCTCTGCAATGGACTTATCCTGTTTGCGCACACCTCCAAAGTTCACCTCTCTAGGTGGAACATAGCCTATAATAACATTTGCCACTCAGCACTTACTGCTCCTCGCCTCACCCACTACTGTGACCTGTATAACAAACTTGACTGGCTCTCTCCACCCAACTACATGCATTTTGTCTTGAGCAGCTACAGGCAAGGTTCTCAGAACTGGCACCCCCAGGACTGGCTGAGCTCCTCAAACTGGCTGCCCCTTCTTCTTACTCCCTTAGGTCATTGGGTCCTGCTGTTCTCAAAGTTTCTGCCACTCGAACACAAATGGGAGACAAGGATTTGGAACTCCTTTCCCGTCCAGATCTGCTCCTCCCCCTCCCCCTCCCACTCAGGCCTTCGGAGCTACCTGTGGAATTACTTGAAGCTGTCCTCTGCGTGTGGTTGTCCTAAACCGCCATAACTAACCTTGGTCCCCATGCACTGGACTTACATGTCCTTCTTTTGGTACCCTTGCGCAGGTTCTGTTGATGTATCCTGCCTTCTTGGGTTCTGCTCTGTATATAATGTATTTACTCTCTGTTTCAGGCGATGCTTTGACTGCAGTTCTGCTTTTGGGGCTCTGAGCTGTATAGAATTGTATAATGTACTGTTCATAGCCTTGGTGACTCTATGTATATATTTTGTTCCTATTCTAACTGTGTTTACTGACTGCCTGTGTTTTGTTCATTTGGTCCTACTTGATTCTGTGTACTGCCTAACTTGTATCATGTTGTCCTCTGTATGAACTTGTATTTCATTGTACTCTCCCAGGTTGTACCTGAAAATAGGCAAATGTCTTGTCTAGTGTACTTACTTGGTCAACAAAAGCTAAATAAATAAGAAGAGACCTCAGCTTTTCTCCCATGTGTGGGAGTCTCTCTTCCTTTTATTGTACCTGTTGGGTACCTAGGACTCTGCTAACCCCTCCTGGATCCTATGACTTCATGTCACTTTTTGATTTGAGAAGATGCCTATCCTTAATTGGAGTTTTGTAGTTAGTAGGGTCACAGATGAGGGGAAGGGGTGGTATGGGGTCGTGGGAATGGTTTCTTATATTTGACTTTTTAGCATTGTGTCACTTCAGCCTTCTCATGTATGCATTGTACCAGGTAGAGTAATAGATGTTTGTTCTTGTTTTCTTGTTTTGTATTGTTTATTGAAAAATCTTAATAAAAAATACTAAATAAAAAAAAACTGTTTGTGAAGAAACTGAACCCTCTCTCGAGGTAAGAGAGATTTGTATTTTGGACATGTTTGCAAACAAATTTTCCAGTAATTATTTAGTTCAACGAGGGTGCACAGGAAGCTAAGACAGTCATCATAGTGGACCGTAGTGAGACCTGAGCTGTGAACAGAGTGTTGATGATGGTACTTTGTTTGGGTGAAGAAAATATAAATAAAGGCAGAGTTTTGTAGCTGGATGACAGGCAACATAAACTAGTAGACCTTTATACCAGATTGGATACAATAATTGGAAAGTCAGCAGCCTAAGTTTTTTTTTTTTTAGCTGTAGTTTTGTACATTTGTCTTCTTGAACTGTCTCCTGCATTTTGTTTGGTTGTATTAAACTGGGGGAGCTGTGTTTCTTAGCTTTTGTTGTAAGCAGGTTCCTGTTAGTTTGGTTTTGCAGGTTGTTATAGAACATGTGACATTAGTGGGGTGGGCAGAGCTACTTCTTTTGCAGGTAACTTGCTTTTAATTTGTCTGTGTAGGCAGGTAACACTGTGCTCTAGAAGTGGATAATGGAGTGTTAATTGACCTGTCAGTCATCTGTTGTCCACTGCTAGGAGTGCGAAATGGAGTAATTTACTTGTTGGTCATCTGTTACCAACTGCTAGGGGTGGGCAACTTGATTTCTTAGTAACTGGTGATATTGTAATGCAGTACTATATATTGTGCACTTTAAAATACACATTTTGCAACTTATGACTATAATGTGACTTCTGTGTTCATGTATGTACAAATGTTGTTCAGTAAGCTTCAATATAAAAATTAGACAATGGCAAGAAAAAACTTCTGGTCTCTGATTGGTCACTGCAGGACTGAACCCATGATTTTATCCCAGTACAACCTCACAGATCTAGTCCCAGCACACCGATGACCCCATCAACCGTTATTGCAATCATTCCATGCAGCCCACAGGAGTGCTCCCCACTCCAAGCTAGCTTCCCCTGTTCACAAGTCACCTTCCTTGCTTCTGGTTCCTTTGGGATTCAAACTAAAAACCTCCCTCACAACATTCCAAAAACAGAAAAACATTTTTCAGTCCTGAATTGTACCATTTACTGTTGGTACAGTACTGTTTCCCGAGTGGCTTTAGTAAGCGCAGTAAAAAGTCAGCATGCATGTCAGCGTTTTCTCATTCTTCCAACTCATGTATTGGGCTCCACTTTGGGATTGCACTGTCACACTCCTCCCCCACTCCACGTCAGTTTCTACTTAATGAAAAAACTAAAAAATCACTGCCCTCAGTATTCTCACCTAAGCCCTGCTCACAGCGCTCAAATGTTTCCATTAAAAACCTGAAACCGCAGCTTTCAGTCCCATGATCTGGTGAGTGCAAGGACAGTTCATCATGGAGGTTTTCACTTTTAGTGCTGCAGTTAAAATTGGCTACAATGTTTACATTTAGGACAGCTCTGCATATACGGGGAGGGGGCTATGTTGGCTCTAAAAAACACCAAACTATATGGTGTGTGTGTGGGGGGGGCACCATAACAAAGAGCAAGGTTTGGAAGGGAACAGTGCACACACTGTGAGAGTTGCTGACATGGAGTAATTGGTACCATTTAGCAGCAGCATCACTTAGTGGACAAATGAGAAATTGTGGACTTTTTTTTAAAAGGTATACTTTCACATCAAACAAGCATTTGTCAATGCCGAATGTTGGCTTGCTGGCATTGGCATTGGTAATGCAGGAGTTAGACAGATGCATCATAGGAATGGCAGTGAAGTATTGAACTGATGCCAACCCACCTCCACCCTGCAAAGATTGACAAGCATTAGGGTGTCCCTTTGGGTGTTTGGTAGTGCAGTGCGGGAAAACATGTCGGGCAGGATGTGAGAAATGACAGCAGCACAGTTCATAAGGAGGTGTAAAAAAATGGCAGTGTTGAAAACGTGGCATGTAAATATACCAGATTTGCGAAGCTACTAGGGAGTGTGGGAAATATGCAATGCATGCTTGTAACACTGCCATTTTATGGGCGTTCAGCACCAAATTTTCAACATAGGCATTTTAGCACCTCTGCTCATGTACAGTGTCACTGTTATTTCCTCAAAGTGTCCCAAGAAGTGATTTCGCACAGCGACCACACTATTCTGCACCGGAAGTGCGAAAACACATTTTGGGCAGGATATGTCAAATGACAGCTGTACTGTTCATCAAGAGGTGTGGAAAAATGGCAATGGTGAAAATCCAGAGTGAAAATATCACAAATGCACAATGGCAATGAAAGGCGCGCAATCGCCAACGCATGCTCGTAATATACTATTTTATGGAGCATCATCACCAAATTTTCAACATAGGCATTTTAGGTCCCTCTGCTCATGAACTGTGTCACTGTCATTTTCATAATCTGTCCAAACACTGATTTCCCACAGCGACTGCACTATTGTGCGCCGGAAGTGCGGAAACACATTTCGGCAGGATGGAAAAATGACAGCTGTACTGTTCACAAGGAGGTGTACAAAATGCCAATGCTGAAAACCGCAGTAAAATATTGTGAATCGTGAAGTTACAAGCCCTGCGTAGCAACAGCTACACGGCACACTCGTAAAACAGGCATTTGTTGATTTTTCCACCAAATTTGGAACTTAGGCTTTTTAAGAGGGCACCTCATGAACACCACCACTGTCATTTCGTTAATGGGCCTCAAAAGGTGATTTCGCACAGTAACTGTGAAATCACCTTTCGAGGCCGATAAATGCCATGACAGTGACAGAATTCATGAGGAGGGGCCCCAAAAACCCCATGTTGAAAATCTGGTGCACAAATCCCCAAAAATGTCTGAGATATGCAACAAAGTTGAAAAAACCCTATCTAGCCCATTATACATCTTACCAGCATTTCCTCAGTTCGCGGTTGGCTTTGAAGAGTGCAGACGTGTTCCCAGTCCACCGAAGATCATCACGCTGGACTCCAGAGGTAAGTATGGGGTGAGGGAGGGTGTGGGAGGCAGGGTGCGCAGTGGTTGGGTGCAGGTTGTGGGGGGGACAGGGAGAAGTGCCATGGGACCGTTTTTAATTTGCAGGTTTAAAAAAAAAAAGATGACGCGGGACATTTGCCACACTGGGGTGGGCTCCCAGTGTGGCAGAAGGATGGCTGGGGGGGTGTGGAGTGGACTGGGGATTGGGCACCTCCGTCGGCCATGGCATCAGTTGCCATGCTGGGGTGGGCTCCCAGCATGGCACCCTGTACTTGGGGGGGGGACAACAGTGGAGCTGATGGGGGATTGGGCACCCCTGTCAGCCATGGCATCAGTTGCCATGTTGGGGTGGGCTCCCAGTGTGGCACCCTGTACTGGGGGGGGATGGCACGTAGTAAAGTGGACATAACTTCTAAACAAAGTGCTGCAGCATGATGAGCTTGTCTCTGATTGCAGTGGCACTTTGTTTAGAAGTTATGTCCACTTACATAATGTTGGTGTCAGCGCTAGCATGCTGGCTTATTGGGGAATGAGGGATGCACCTACTGATGCATGCCCTGCATTCGCCCAACAGCAGCCGTGCCCCCAAAGCTGCACTCTCCCAATGTGTTGACTGCCGTGCAAGCACAGCAAGCCAACATAAAAATTAAAGAAACATTGTATTCAAAAAATTTTTTTAGATCTTTTTTCCTTCATTAGTAAACAAGTTATAGTGTAATACTATGAAGGCTCTCCAGTAATGTGTGTTATTGTGTAATAACATCACTTCTCGAAGTGTTGAACGTAATTAGCCTGTGGCTTCATGCTTCAACCACCCATGGCATGACATTATTACACAATAAGACACACCCTGTCATGCCTTATTGTTTAAATGCACACTGTGCATAACATTTTAACTTGAGGAAGGGTATTTTTTTGGTCACATTTTTCTCTGAGCCCATTCAGTAAATTTAGTTTGACTCAGGTGTGTAATTGTTTTTTGCTCATCCTTATCCTAGACTTAGGTCCCTCATCTGCAACAAGGAGGTCAAACGGTTGACTCCCTCCTCCTGCAGGTCACTGCTCATCGGACCTGTCTGTACATGCAATACTTTTTTATGATGCTTAGTGTCCTTTGCATGTGTGAGCCATATGTACACACACTTAATGTAACTATCACTCACTTTCATTGAGACTTTCTTGTGTGTTTCCATAAGTGGTGAAACAGAAACATCCCGCACTCTCCAACCCATAAATAAAAGACTTCTCACCAAATGCTCAAATAAAGTGCTTCATTTTATTCAGGTGCCATGTGCAAAGCCCTGAATAAAATGAAGCACTTTATTTGATCACTTGGTGAGCAGTCTTTTATTTATGGGTTGGAGAGTGCTGGATTTTTCTGTTTCACTAGTTACTGTTTATCCCAGCATCTCCCTCCATGTGCAACCTCTTCTCAGACTCTTGTTCTCACAAGTGCGTGCGACTTTTGGCAGAGTGCTGCAGACTGCAGTACAGTGATTTCAAAAGATGCAGGAATCCTGTTCTTGTGTTCAGTTGTAAGACAGGTAACCTCACATTTTGTTTTGAGAGACATAAAGCACATATAGACCCAAAAGGCAGGCAGGGGTGCACAGGCAGCAGCATGTGCAGCCAAAGTTGTTTGAAATATACTGCATGAAAACCTAAACACAGACTTTGGGCAGTGACATATCTGACCCCAATGCCCAATATGAGTGCAAATAACACAACTGCTAATCAAACAGCAACAGGGATCCATTTA
The DNA here is from genome assembly GCA_016271365.2 of Neoceratodus forsteri. Classification (NCBI taxonomy): domain Eukaryota; kingdom Metazoa; phylum Chordata; order Ceratodontiformes; family Ceratodontidae; genus Neoceratodus; species Neoceratodus forsteri. Next base: position 277,156,437 of record JADMNL010000026.1, on the reverse strand, counting down.
TTTATTTAAAATTTGATAACCAGAAAAGGCAGCAATGACCCAAAACTTGTTTCCAGGTGTGACCTGGGGAAAGGGGAAACATATGGATAAAACAGAAAATGTAAAACAAATTAAGAAACAGTGAACAAATCCAGTTGTGGTAAGATACAATCTAAATACTGGAATAGATAAGCACAGTACCAGTGAGTTTACAAGACCATCTGGGAATAATTTAAATACTCTGTCTTTGGCAGAGATTGGACAAAAACTCAGACTGCTGAGAAGTGGGATTACCCAGGACATAGTGGGAAGTATAGAACATTGTGAGCACAAAGGTGAAGGAAGATGTCTGAGGAGTCTTTTGACTAAGGAGAATTATGAGGATAGGTGAAGATCTGGAGGAAGTTTGTTACAGAGAAGTGGAAAACAACAGGAGAACGCCAGCAGAGTAAAAGTGAGAAATAGAGAAGGAATGAGGGTCTCTGTGGCAGAGGGAGTACATTGAGGAGGTTTCCTGAGACAGACAGGAAGAAAGAAAGGGGGCAGAGTTCCAAACTATAACTTGGCTACAAGGGATGCACAATGCACCATCCTTCTATGGGATAGTGGAGCAGCAGAGTACAGGAGACAGTGGTGAGTGAGTGAGAAGGGGGGAAGCAGTTGTGAAGAGGCAGAAAGTATTTAGGAGGGTGTCCAATCTGGAGAGAGATGTTGCTGATGTGGTGCTGTAGATCACGTCGGCATAGCTAATGATGGGGAGAATCATTTTAGATACTAGCTCCCGATGGATGGGGAGAGGAAGACTATCTTTATGGTTCTAGAAGACAGCGAGCTTGGGACAGAGTTTGGCACAAATGGAGTCCATGTGGGTGGTGAATTCTAAGTGGTTATCCATAGTGGTTATCTAAGTGGTTATCCAGTGTACTGGGTCATAATGTGGTATGCTTAATAGCTTAATAGCGTATGGCATGATGCATGAACCCCAGACCTGTGGCTCTCTGTCTTGGACCCCCCAGAGTTAGAATCCTAAGTGGGGAGAGTCTTGGGGCGCAGTCCCCTGTAACAGGGGGTGTGAGGGCACAGCCCCCCACAGATCAAAATAAATAAATTGCACAACGTGATTAAGTCACACGGCATTCTGCCCTGGGACATTTTGACCCCATGCCATTATCCAGACAGACTCTCGTGTACTTGAAAGCTGAGACTGCCTTTAAAGGAGAACCATCCAAGGTAGAGAAAACTGGGGTAGACTGGAGGGAGGTCAGCTTCTGCTCAGAACTGAAAGTCATATCAGCTTTTTTTTGTATTGAGTTTCAGTTGGTTTGACTGGAACCAAGTCTGCACTCTGTTAAAGTTTTGCTGTAGGAGGGACTACATGCTGACAGATGAGGGACCAGAGGTAAAGATAACAGTATTGTCCAGGTACATGTGCATGTTGGAGATACTACAGAAGGAGGGGAGGTCATTTATAAAGAGGAAGAAAAGGATGTGGCTAAGGATAGAACCTTGAGGGACTCCAGTTTGGACAGGGAGGGCAGAGGAAAGTGAATTGCCAATTTGGACTAATTGCTGCCTATCATGTGGATAGGAGCAAAACCTGTTAACTGTAAGGCCTGTGAGACCAGCAGATGTTTGAGTATCAGGAAGGTGTGGGAGACTGAATCAAATGCCTTTGCTAGATTTATGAAAATGGCAGTTGTGATATGACTCTGGTTCACTGCAGAGTAAACAGAGCCAGTAACCAACAGCAAGGAGTATACTGTAGAGTGTTGTCTTCTAAATCTGGACTGCGTGAGATAAAGAGAGTTGTTTGAGGTAAGGAGCTCAGAAAGCCTATAGTGAATGAGGGACTCCGGGAGTTTTGCAAGATATGGGAGGAGGAAAATGGGCCAGTAGTTCCTGGGAATAGTAGGATCACCACCCATAAGGGTGTAAGGTAACACCTTAGCAAACTTTCATACTTTAGGGACAGTCGAGGTTGAAAGGGAGAGATTAAGGATGTGGGCCAGAGGGGCTGCTATGGCCAGGGCGGAGATATGGAGAGGCATAGAGTGGATCCCATCAGGACTGGTTTTGGCTGGGTTGAGGGCAGTGAGAGCAGTATAGACTTCTTGGGGCAGAAATGTGGGAAGTTGAACATGGCAAGGGGAGTAGCAGATTTAGGAGGGGTGAGAGGGGAAACTGGTGGTGTGAGAGAGGGGTCATCTGGGATTGCACAGGTGGCAAAGAATTTATTGAAAATATCAGCAACTGAGGAGTGGTCAGAGACAGGGGAGCCATCAATATTAAGGATGGGGAGGCCTGCTGAGCAGGGGATCAATGAGAGTGCATAGCACTTTCCATAATGAGGCAGATATGTTTTTACCTTGTTGCAGGTGGGACTTGAAGTAAGTAGCCTGAGTGATGGATGGCTTTGGTACAGTTATTTTTGAGTATTTTGTAGGTTTGTAGGTTGAACTGGATAAGGTACATTTTATAATGTGACCAGGCATTATCCCTGGCTCTGCATTTGGCAAGTAGGTCAGCTGTAATCCAGTGATGGTGGTGTCTCTTTATTATAGCCTTCTTTAATGGGGCATGGTGGTTCCAGGTGCTGGTAAGTATGATAGAGAAGAGGGATAAGGCAGAGTCAACTTCCTGGGCAAGGAATACTGGTTGCCAGTCTGAGTGGATGAGATCATGATGGAGGGCTGCTGTGTCCAGAGTGTGGAGAGGGCGTGTCCAAAAGTACTTAGGAACTGCATGAGGAAAGTGAATCTTGCATATGCAGTAAGAAATAGAATGATCCCTGAAGGCATCTGGCAGGATGCCAGATGCTATGATATGATGGGGGTGGGAAGATAACACCCAGTTGAGCAAGGAGTGATTTCGGGAGTGGGGGTTTGTTCAAATGGGTTCAATGATCAGCTGTGTGAGGTTTAGGGCCTCGATCTTTAAGAGGGTGGGCTTTGAGCAGTTACCTACCCAACAGTGATAGTTCATCAGCAAAGTCCCCTACAGCTACTACAGCACCATGCCACTGTAGGGAATCCGCCAGAACCTGGTGCTGTTTGTCGGGGGTCCTGCACTTCCCCAAATCAGCTCTGACTCGGAGTTGATAATCCTAAGTAAAAATTTCATCTGGGGGTTCGGGGAAGGTCCCTGAAGAAATACATACAGTCACAGGGAACCAGCAGCCGACTGCAGAATGTAGTCACCCTGCCGGTTTCTCTGATGGGGTGTTCAACAAATATTTTGTCGAACTCCCATCATGGATCCATATCTGAGGAGGAGGAGAGCCAGTCTCAGTTGAAATCATCTAGAAGCAGGAGTTCTCCATTTGTTGTGTGGGAGGAGATAGAGGAGAAAGTAGAGACTCAGGAATCAGGAGAGGCTTTAGATGGAGTGTAGAGAGTGTCGATGTAGAGTGGGATTGAGGATGGGAGGGATAGATGGACAGTGATGAGTTCATGGGAGGAGGGGTAAGATTCTTTGAAAGTGATGGGGCATGAGAGAGACTTTGTAATGTACAAGGCTACCCTGCCATCACACCTGCTGCAGTTTTGGTCAAAAAAGTTGAACTAAGGGGGAAAGACAGAGAGAGAGGAGTCAGGGATTTTGGCAGATAACCATGTTTTGGTTACACAGAAGATGTCTGGTGAGTGCTGGGTTATCAATGCTTTAAGAGCCTCCATTTTTGGGAGCAGGCTTCTGGTATTTAAATGAAGAATGTGAAGTCCCTTTGGCAGGAAAAAGGAATTTGAGCCCAGGGGAGTACCTGGGTTAAGTTGGACAGAGCTGGAGGGTGTTGCTTGAGGGCCAGGGTTGGGTTGGATATCACTGTAGAGAAGCAGAAGTAGCAGGAAAAGGGATAGGTGTGGGGGGGTACTTATGCCTTCTGAGGTTGTGAGAGGAGTGTGGTGTAGAGTGAGAAATGCAGGGAAGCAGAGCCTCAAAGTTTAAGAGGTGAGAGGAGAGCAGGGTGGAGTGGATAAGGAGTGTAGTAGAGGTGGGGGCTGGGAAGGTGAGGGGCACAGAGGGGAGGGGTGGACAATAGAATAGTAGGGGTGGACAGAGAGGAGTAAAGAAGAGTGGAGTAAGTAAGCCGGGGAGTGAGAGGTAGGGGGAGGGGTAACTAGAGGAGTGGGTTATAAAGAGCTTAAGAATAACAATGGAAGGAAATCGAAAGAGAGATATGGGGTAGGGTCATAGTTACAGAGGGCAGGAGCAAAATGGATAAAACTCAGTGGAGCTCAAGCATTTAGAGATGTAGGGCAAGACCAAGTGGAAACAAGCTAGGCAGAGGACAGAGGTGTTAGTCAGAATACAGGGAAGGAGTAGTAAACCACAGCTGGGTGAAGGGGGCAGACTTGTAGATGGTAGTACTCAACAGGCTGCAGTGTCCTGAGTTCGATAAAATCCAGGTGCAACTTGTTTGGGGAGAGGGTGAGTAAGAGCAGGGCGGGTGAGATATTCCTTTATAGGTGCCGCATGTGACTCGAGCTCTGAGGAAAACAATCAGCCCAGTGCTGAAAATAACTACCTAGTGGGTCTCTGGTGCAGTGAGAGCAGTCGAAGTTGGGGAGAGCAGAGTTCCCTTTCAAGTCCCCTTCCCTATACTTTGCCTCCTCTATCTGCTGCAAATGTTTTGCTGTCAGCCACAAAATAGGGAAAAGAGAGAATGCAAATTAGAGCAGTCCTGTGGTGATTTACTCATAGGATCCACGCTCTAAGGGGTCTCAGCTGCCAACAAAGAGCACTAGCAGGGGAACTGGTATACAGAAGTTAATGTCCCAGTGAGACTGGCCCATGCAACAAACCCATATAGAAACCAGTCGATATGTGGGAGGCTTCACTACCAAGCAAAAAACATACCAGACAAATAGTTTTAAAATTCCAGCAGCTGTCCCAGATTACATATCAGCTGAGACATAGATCTGCACTGTTTGGTGAACTCTCTGCAGTTGCTATAACAGTGCAGATAGACCAGGAACACTTAATTCAGGCTAGCCCTAGAATTAAATATATAGTGGTACTGCTCCTGCATCACCTAGCTCAGCAAAGAGCACTGCTGTAAATAAATGTTACCTGCTTTGCCTTGCTCAGCATAGTACAGAGCAACTCATAATACATTTACTGCTTTGTCTTGCACAGCTTGAAACAAAATGGCTCTTCAAAAGTCAAGCTTCGGGCAGAAACATGGTTACTTGGTGCATTTTTAGCTTACTCTAAATCATTGTTAGCTCAATCCAGATTCAACTCCACTTCACACTTACACTACAGAATAATACTTTAAAATACTTTCAGACACTTCAATAATTAAAATCCCCTACTGGGCTAGTATTCTGCATTTCAGTCATAAGCATGCAACATTGTGGGAGCAAGTTCTGGCTAAGGGACAGTACTCAGAGGGTGGTAGTAAATGGTATGAAATCAGATGAGAGGGAGATGACTGGTGGGGTGCCACAGCGATCGATGTCGGGACCAGTCCTGTTCAATATCTTCATTAGTGACATTGCAGAACATGTGGAGGGAAAGGTAAGCCTGTTTGTGGATAACTCTGAGACCTGCAAGAGAGTTGACACACCAGAAAGGGTGGAAAGAATGAGATAGGATCTAAGTGTATTGGAAGAATGGTCAGGTGTATGGCAGTTGAGTTTCAATGCTAAAAAGTGTAGAATAATGCACGTGGGTCACAGGAATCCAAGAGAGGAGTACAGGTTGGTGGAGGAGGTTCTGGCCACCACAAAGCAAATTAGAGACCTGGGGATCGTTATATCAGATGACAAAAAGGAGACCAAGCAATGTGAAAAAGTGGCGGAGAAGCCAAACAGAATGCTGGGATGCTTAGGTAGGGGCATAACCAGCAGAAAGAAAGAGGTGGTGATGCATCCAGTTCTGGGGACTGCATCTCAGGAAGGACATAGACAGAGAAGGGCAATTAAAATGGTACATGGGCTGCACCAGAAGCTGTATGAGGAAAGACTCAGGAACCTTAATATCTATTCATTGGAGGGGGGTATGACAGAGACATTCAAATACCTGAGGGGTATAAACAGGGTACAGGAGGTAAGTATATTTCAGAGGGAGCATTGCACAAGGACAAGGGGACATGATATGAGGCAGGAAGGAGCTATGCTCAGGGGGAAAGTCAGGAAGTATGTTATGACAGAAAGGGTGGTGGATCCATGGAACAGTCTTCCAGTGGAGGTGGTGGGGCTAAAACAATACCAGAATTCAACAGCATACAGGATAGACATAAAGGTACCCTGGAGATGGGCAGAGAAGGCATGCCGCAGATCAAATAGGATCTGGGCTGTCAACACTGAGTAGGGAAATGGGCAGACTAGGCAGGCCGTATGGTCCTTATCTGCCATCAGATTCCACTGCACCTGTTCATAGCACCGGTGGCATGTGCACCCATCATTAGGGCACCAAATACTGAAATTAGCTGCCCCCTCCCGAGGCCCACCCCCTGGAGTTGGTATATTTAGAAAGGGGGCAGTAGGGGGCATGGGGAGTGAAGTCCCCCCAAAGAGAAGGGTCAGTGACTTTGGAACTTGGTGCCCAAATGACCAAGTGCACTTCCACTGGTGCCCTGACTGGGTGGAACCATCAGATTCTATATTTCTATGTTCCTACGTCCATGGCTCCATCAGGATACAATGTCCAGACTCAGATCGCAGCATTTGTGGGGTGACTGCCATCTTAGCCTGCCATGTGTTGCCCAACTCAAGCACTGTAGAAAACAGTCAGCCCAGTACTGTAAATAACTACCTGGTGGGCGTCTGGTGTAGTGACAGCAGCGGTGGTTGGGGGGGAACACAAGTCCGTTTCAAGTCCCCTTCCCTACCCTTTGCCTCCTCTGTCTGCTGCAGGGTATTTTGCTGTTGGCCCTGTTGGGTCTTTATTGTGGTGAGAGCAGTTGCTGTTGGATGGGGTAGAACAGGTCCCTTTCAAGTCCCCTTCCCTACCCTTTACCTCCTCTGTCTGCATACATGCCAGTACTGATACCATCTGAGGGATTATAGAACACACTGGCACTGGATAATAAAAGTAAATTACATACAGTGCAGTTTTGCTCCTCTGTAACTTAACCAGTGGGAGTTAAAATTGTGACAAGGAGTGTTCATCAGTACCAGTCTTGCCACAGATCTCTGTAGGAAGGCAAAAGGGTGAAACTGTGAGGAAGATAAGGAGCTGTATAGCTACAAATGTGATACAAGTGTTAGTTTCAAATCAGTGGATAGTCTAACATTGCTTATGTAAGCATTATATTTTGTTTGTGTGTTAATTTCTAGCAGAAGTGTTTACCTTTTTACTTATACTTTAAAGAAAAAAGTAGCACCACACCAGTTCAGAGGATCAAGATTAAATTAGTTACTCCAAATGCATTGGAGACACTAGGTTAGGAACCCCATGTTTCACCTCGTATGACCCCATGAAGAAGCCACATATGAGGTGATACATGGGGTATGAAGCCCATCATCTCCTATGCATCTGAAGTAATAAATGTTAGAGCTGTTTAGAATATAAAATTCTGCCAATAGAATGCCCACAGAATTACATTCCAGTTTTGTGGAATGTCCCAGAATTTACATGAAAATTCCACAGAATTTAATCACATTTTTAATTTCAGTTATTTTGGTCTATTTTTTAAAGTACACATTCATATGTTACAAACTCTGGCAGGTATATAATTACTGATGGCTCACATACAATACATGTACCAAATTTCAGAGTCATAGACAGAAAGGAAGGTGAGTTATGGATGGCTAAAGATTTAATCAAAATGAATTAATTTTAAACGTTTTTTATTCAATTTCTCCATAGTTTCATGATTTAGAGAAACAAGCAACATAGTTATGTATACCAAGTTTTAAGTCACAAGCTTTAAAGGGGCTGTGATATAGGTAGCCAAACATTTTGCTAAAATTTAGATTTTCGTTTAGGATAATTTTGAAAGCATTCATTTAAATGTTATAATATTTTACAGATATATGTGTCAATACTACATTAATTAATTTTTCCAGTTTGCATTTCTATCTCCAAGTGTGTCGAGTTATATGCAGATAAACATTTTCATGACATGTTCCACAAAAAATAAAATGACAGACTTTGAGTACCGATACTTTCGACAGTGCATCCTAATTTCAAGATTTTTGGCATAGCATTAGAACTCCTATCAACAAGTATGCCTCTCAAACTTCAGCTATCTAGTTCAATAGAAGGCTGAGTAACGATCAAATTAAAACTAATCTCAAACATTGCACTGAATTTTGTCAAATTTTAAATTTCAGTTAATTTGGTCTAGTTAACAAATTACACATTCAAATGATGCCACATTTGTCTGGTATACAAGTACTAATAGCTGTCATATATATGCAAAATTTCAGAGTCCTAGACAGAAAGGGGATGAGTTGTGGGTGGCCATTTATTTAATTTAAATTTAATTTTCAGTTATTGCCATCTAATTTTAAAAATTCTTATCCAAATTTCTCCACGGTGTCAGGATTTAGAGAGACATACAACATGACCAGGTGCACCATGTGCACCAGGTTTTAAGCAGGTTTTCAAGGTTTGAAGAGTGTATCACTAGAGGAACCAGCTTGGAGCTGTACCTTGTGCTTTATACTGGATGCGATGGGCTGAGGGTGAGCATTAGGGTTGACAACCCCAAGGAAGACCCCACTTCTGATTTGCCAAGACTCCAAAGACTCCAAACTGTAATGTTTTTTTTTTCCCTGCTGCTTGAGGAGTTGGGAGTTAGGGCTGAAAACACTAACACCACATTTCCCTACTTTTGTGGCATTAAGTTACCCTAATTGGTGCATAAACATTTTTTTTTTTTGCAAAGAAGATAGCTAGATAGATAGATAGATAGATAGAAAGATAGATAGATAGATAGATAGATTTAAGTATATATTACAGGTGAAGAGAGCAAGCACACCACAAGCCCCACAATTTATATTGGGAAATCATCAAACAGTTATTACATATGTTTTGTGTACACAGTTCAATGGGAAAGCCTCCCAATATCATCCACTATGGTAAAATTGTAATTGAGACTACACTAGCAGGGTAGTAATGGATGTATTTACAGTACTTACATTAATTGTATTGTCCTATGAGGTGCTGAATTAAATTGGGACTAAATGGTGAAGAATTTAGAGGAACTGATCTCCCAACATCTTGCAAATTTGTATGGAGATTTCCTGCGCTTTTGTCATCTTTCTCCATTAAATACTAAAGAAGAATTCCACCAGCTAGATGTGACAGTTCCACAACCTACACATATAGTTATGAGAGTTCACCCCATCTAAATATAGTATTTACAAAGGAACCACTGATTAAACTTCAGAGCCCAGTTATTCCATGACTCAAATAAGAAAGTTTCTTGACAGTCTGCAGAGTAGTAATTCAGTTGATGCTCTTCAGGGAAAGGCTGTCTCTGCATACTGTTGCATTGTTCCTCAAGCAAGGATGTTTTCAACTCTGCTTCACTCACTCTCCTCAGTGTTGGATGTTGTGGAAGTCTAGTCACATTCACTTTCCCCATCTCACCAGAAGATCTAGATGTCATGGGCTGGTTTTCTGCTTGATTTACAAGGGGTACCAACAGTCCCTGCATGATATATATGATAGTACCACATAGCTGTTGCCTAAAATTATTTATCATGTGGCTCTCCATGACTCCGTGCAGCACCTTGCACATAAAAGAGTGTACAGCACAGGTTGCAAGCATGTAGCTACTGATGTTCAACAGTTTTGCACACCATTCTTCCTCCAGTATCTGTAGTGCAGGGATCACTTAACCCAGAAATGGGCAGTGTTGAGGTGAATGGGATCCTTTTCAAATGAAGCTTGCATCTTTATGAGGGCCTGTATGACCAGATGAACTAGCAGCAGTTCTCCCCAATGTCCAACCCCAGTGGTATAACATGCACTTGTTGGGCACACTTATATTACAGAAGATGTGACAGCAAATAGCATGAGAAATTCCAACAACATGTATTATAAGATTCATGATCAGCCTATTCTGGGCAAGGCCAAGGCAATATTCAGCTTTGCAGAGTTGGTTGATGACATTACTGGAAAAGTAAAACCACTATCATCTCAGTTTTGCCAGCCTGAACACAGTGATGCTGGGTGGTTTTGATCACAAGATTGAGCGTGCAGTTAAAGTAGTGGATACTGTTGTTAGGCCCATTGATAGAGCCGTGCAAACTTAAAAAATGCTATGAAAAGTTGGTGAAATTCCACGGAATTTCATTGGAATGGTGTAGGATTTTTAAAATGTCTTTATTTGGTCATAACTCAGGCCTCTGCTGAGCTGGAGACCTACAGTTTGACATGACTACTTTTGATTTATGCCCCAAGGTAATTGCAGATAGCATGGCATTTGACTGAATCATTTTAAAATTATAGGGGCTCAAATTCTGCCATTTTATTTGGGGAGGAATTTCATAATACTTTTATCTGCTTATAGCTCAGGAATATTTGGAGGCAGCAATATCAAAATTAGCATACATATCCTTTAGGTAAGAGATACAGACATGAATAAATATGATGAGATTTAGTTTAGAAATGTTTAAGTTGCTGAGGTTCAAAACTTCACTATGTAATTTTTTGGGCCATTTTGTGAAAACTTTCTAAAACTGTGGATGTTTGTAGCTTCTCTGCTCTTGTAAGACTAGATCTAATATTTGCCATGCATATCAGATGTTAATGTATACTGGTAGATAACAAACCTAGACAAAGATTGGTTTAGCAGGTTTAAATGTACAGTGGAATTACCCATATTACTGACAGATGTTTTCTTAAATATAAATAGTAGCATAATAGGTGATGACATTAGAATTACTATTGCGAAACTTAACTGTCACAAAGCACTTATCACTACTTCCAGTGGCAAACTGAGCTAAGCTGTTTGCAGTCCTGTCCCATGATATTCACGCTACCTCCTCCCCCACCACACTTAGTTTAATCAGATAGACTCAGTGGAACTGCTGGTTCCCTGATATCCTTCTTATTCTTTAAGACAACTCACCACTTAAAAAGAAAGCTATCTACTCCTTTTCATGTCAGACCTGTCCCATTGGAACAGCCAGAATTCCTCCTTTATGGCACCACAGACCATTTCTTCCCCCACTACACCTTTTTGAGTCCTAGACTTACAAGTACATCAGGCTATCTGGACAGTCAGTTTAATGGGTGTGATAGCTCTACAGCCTGCATTCAAGTTAGAATTGTTTACACTCTGTGCTTCCCTGCTCCATTGGGAGGAGGGTCTACTATTCTTGTGCTACCCAGCTCACCTGTCTATTTTTTTTGGTAAAACCATGAATCTAATTCCTGCAACTGGTGACCACTTGCACTAACTTCCTCCCCAACTCATATGCTTTTATTTGAATCCCCTGGTCCATCCAGTCTGCCCATATTACTCTATCGTACCACTGATCTACTGTCTCTGTGGGGTCTTCTTACATTATTCCTCCCTTTGTTATCTGTGTTTCCACCTCCTTCACACTGAGTAGCTGATATTCCTTGACTCTATCCCAGCCATGTCCGATACCATTTATAGTTTTGGCATCCATCATGTTTGCTCATGACCATTCCATGGCTCAACTACTCTTTCTGTAAATAATATTTCCTCACATCCTCTTTTTTTTAACTCCCCCCACCCATTAACCTCCATTCGTGACCCCTTGTCCAGTCTTCTCTGTTCCTGGTAAATAGGTCCTTACAGTCAACCCTTTTAATTCCTTTTAGGAATTTGAAGGTTTCTATCATATCCTCCTTTTCTCTTCTGGTTTTGAGTGGATACATGCTTAATGCCTTTAGCTGATCCTAATTGGATCTGCCCTCCTTCTCTTGAATTATCTTGGTTACAATATATTGTACCTTATCCTGTCCCTGTCCTTTTTTAGGTAGTATTCCAGAACAAGGCACCATACTCCAGTTGTGTCCTTACCAGTTACATACTGTATGCAGTGATAATAGTACCTCCTCCTTCTACTGTTGAGCTCTCTCCTGATGCACACCAGCATCCTGTTAGCCTTGCAGACTGTGTGAGAAGCCTTTTGGCACCATGCTTTTCTGCTTAAAGTTGAATCAGCAGAATCTTTTGTGGTGATTTGCATATGCAGCCCATGATACTTTGCATTATGGGGGTATGTGTGATTTTGTATTTCCCTGAAACTTGGCTTCCCTGCCTATGTCCTTTGGGGTAACCCTTGCCTCAGTGCTTGCACACTAAGGTTATTTGTCTTTTAGCTTGTTTTTTTTTTGTTTTTATTGGGCTCACCACAACCCAACTCAGAAAGACCATCTTAGGGTAGCTGGTTCATTCCACTGGGGTGTCATACAGACGAGCCACACTGATGAGTTCTGGTAGGATAAAACACTTGTTTGTGTCTTCTGTTGGAACCCTTTGCTGACTGTGTGAGAGGCCTTTTGGCACCATGCTTTTCTGCTTAAAGCTGAACCAGCATAATATTTTGTGGTGATATGCTATATACAACCCATAATGCTTTACATTATGGGGGTATGGGTGATTTTGTAAGCCTTTTGCTGAAAGCCTTGTTAAGTGGGCTAGTTTGTTTAAGGGAGTCATTGATGATAACTAGAGTTCCTTCCTCTGATATTGTGTCCAGTTTAACCTCCACCCTCCATCCAATGCTCTGTACTAGGGTTTTGTTCCCAAGTACATGACTTTACATTTTTGGCATTAAATTTCAGCTGCCAGACTTTGACACATTTTAAGCCTTTGTAGGTCTCTCTGCAACTCCCTTATCCCCTCCACATTGCCAGCCCTACCAGAGTTTAGCATCATCTGTCAATAGATACAATTTGCCCTGGATCCCCTGCCTCATGTCAATAATGCACACATTGAACATGACTGGGACCAGAACAGATCCTCATGGTATTCCACTAGTGACCTCTGTTTCCTCTGATCTGACGCCATTTACCATAACTTTCTACTGCTTCACCTTTAACCAACTCCCTACACACATTACTATTTCCTTAGCTATTAAAGGAATAATGCATGACAGGGTGTGTGATATGCTGGGATAACACCATGCCTGGGGTTGCCAAGGCCACAGGCCTAATGCATCCAGTGTCCCAGGCATGGCATTATCCCAGCACAACACACACCCTGGAGTGCATATTCTATTATACAATGGTCTGTTATACAGAATAAAAAATAATTTTAAAGAATTTTTTGTTAGTGTGGAAAATTATTTTTGTTTCTTAAGAGAAGATGATAAAACAATCCAAATACAACAAATCCAATGCAATCAGTCAGGAGGTTCACAGTGCTGAGACTAACCAATGGTGTTATGCTGGGATAACACCACGGGTCCAGCCCCAGACTGACCAATCACAATCCCAGATTCTTTCTTGCCATTATATAATCTCAGATCCCTCATCTTCTTCAGCAGCCTTCAATGAGGTACTGAGTTGAATGCTTTGCTGAAGTAGAAGTAGAAAACGAAGTAGTAGAGTACATCTACAGCATTGCCCTTATCAAGAACCTTGGTTGCCCAGTCAAAGAATATTATATAGGAAAATTCATTTACATGCATGTCTTGACATGTGGCTTTCACACTTTGAAGTGCACAACTGCTGGAGTTCAACTTTAAGTACTGCTGTTAATTTGCTATTTTTGGCAGCTTATATCATGGCATCCTCTAAGCATGATATTACTAAAATTGACATGCACAGTCTCCTTGTAAGTTCTATGAACCTGCCAATTTAATGCCATTACATTCTATTGTTGTAAATTTGCAATGATTTATCATTTGAAATTTAATATACTTTCAAAATTTAATGTAATTATGTTTGAAATTGTTGCTATTTATAAGTCAATCCCTTTTAAAGATAAACATGTGAAATATAGCACACATTGCCACATGTTATAGTAATTTGAAGGTTTCAAATTTACTGAAATTTGGATATGTTTTTTTAAAATAAGATGGAAATAACTGAAATTTAAATGTTACCAAAATGTGTATCTGTCTATAACTCAACCCTCTCTAAAATTAAGAGTCTGAAGCTTGGTGCACACACACATATGGCACATCTCTACATGCCTGCCAAATTTCACAACTTGTAGATGTATGTTTTAAAAATATAATGAAATGACTGAAATGTAACATTTCACAAAATGTTTAGCTGCTTAGAACTCAACCCCCTTTAAATCTGGGGCCTAAACTCAGTACACTTATTTATATGATATAGTTCCTTACAACCAAAACTGAAAGGAAATTTGGTTAAGAAATTTTAAAATTAGACTGAAATAACTGAAAATTAAATTTTGATGAAATGTTAATCCACCTATAGCATAGCCACCTTTAAACCTGGAGTTTTGAAATATGGTAGATGTCTACATGTGGCATTGACTTTATAACCTGCCAACTGTGGTAACAAATATATGCATACCTTTAAAATTAAATTAAAACAGCTGTTATTCAAATTCTGGCAAAATTTTGTGGAATTTTCAGAGAGATTCTGAAACATTTTGCGCAAACAGAGTGGCTATTCTGACCTTATTCTTCCAGCAGAGTTGTAAATTTGACACAACTTTAACCATTGGTCACAGTTTTACAATATTTGCTCACCTGTGTATGACTGAAAACAAGAAGCAAGCTAGTACCTACAGTCCAAGTATTCGTGGTCTACATGAATTCCAACATGTTAGCAATGGTGGGATCCTTATCCAGGATGCAAGAACAGGAAAAGAACAGAATTCCACTGCCAAATTTATGGTGGGATTAAGATACCACTGAATTTTTAGTCTGTGTAATTTTTAAAAACATGCTGCAAAAAATGTTCATTTGGCCCTGCTAAGGCATTGTTGTCATATATAAATCATATAACTGTAGGATTCTAGGCTGTCCCAGTGGCACTGAGGGTTGAGACACAGGATGCCACACCTCGTGCCACACTGGCAACCCTGATTCGGGAACGACCTCAGGCCATCAGGGGTTGGCAAGGGAAGGAAGGAATCAAGTGTCTGGAGAACTGCGCCAAGTCCTGGGAGAGGTGAGAGGCATGCACTGCTCCTGAGCTGCCTCTGGCGGCAGTTGAGGGCATGCCATGGAACCTGTGGCACTAATGTAGGGGAGGAACTGAGGTGGATGTCAGATGCACAAGTGCCATGGATGTCATTGCACGTCCAAGCTCCAGGGGCATTAGGGAAAAAGCAAGAAAAACCCCTATCAGCTGGGTGAGGTGATGACAACCTCTGGGAGCCAAGGTTCCACATGCCTAATGTTGCCTGCAACCCTGACTCTACCCCTTGGGGAACCTCAGCCTCTCCAAGGAGGCCAGAGAGCTGGGGGTCCTGATACCGATGCAGCTGTTGGGGTGAGTGGTTCAGGTGGGCAGTTAGGTGCTGTAGTGTGCGAGGGAAGCCTGACAGATGCCCTGGAAGGTAGGAGATAAACAAAGTTAGAAAAATAAATAAATAAATGTAGGATTCTGTAGAAATACTGTATCACATGATTTTTATAAGAAGTTCAATTGTCTACAGAAATTTCAAGGAGTTTCAGCATGGAACTTATTCTGTGAAACATTTCTCATTCTGCAGGTAGATTCTGCAGTAATAGAAAACTATCAGCACAGTTCTACAGCTGGCCTGTATTGAGTAAAGATAGTATACCTGCAATCACATCCAGATTATGAGCCATGGGGAGTCACTAGTGCAGCAATAGAGTGATAGACAGGCATAGAGTTTGTGTTTCTCCAGATGTCTGATGAACTTGGATATATCTGATCACTGATTCACACCAAGCTCTTTGATCAAAACCTTGGATGATAAAAGTTCAGGTTCCTTCTTCTCTGTCTTTGGCAATTTCTCTAATTCTTAAGTTTCAAACATGTCCCTAATTTAGTTTCATCTGTGTACTCAGATATCATGATTTTTCACCCTTCCATGAATCACGAGAACAGGAAGGATTGTACATAGGGTTGTGCAGAATGCAGAATTCCACCATTAGAATGTATGCGGACTAGCAATTCTGCTTCTAAAATACATTTTGAATTTCTTTCTAAATTCCATGGAATTTGAACAGCATTTCTTTGTAAACCATGGTATAATTTTCTGCAGATTGTGTAAACCATGGAATAATTTTCACAGAGTGCACAAAAAATCCACACTTTTATGAATTATGCATTATTAATCTGTGAAAACTATTTGACTTAGAAATGTCAGAATTCAGCAGAATTTTGGAAGATTCACAGAATTCCATTCTTTCAGATTCTGAACATTTGACATAGCACTAGCTATGGCTCTAACATCATCATCTTGCTTATCATCGGAGGGATTTTCTAGTAACCTTCCAGGGTGATGTGAAACTTACAGTATTTACAATACCTGAAAGTCATCCAATATATCACCATAAACATGTGAAGGCATATTTGGACCAGCTGCAGGGGTAGAGCAAGGAACATCATCAAATGGCTATACTGTAGTTGGTGGATTCACTGGGCTGCAAATGTGCTTGAGATTCCAGACCAGAAATCAGTGGTACAATGGGAAAAGCTACCTTATCATTTTCCAGAATGTCACTTCTCAGTCACCCACTAGCACTACTGCCACTAGGGCCTATATTACCAGTAGTAGGTGCAAAGGACAATTCTGCTTCCCATCTTCCCACTTGGCATGAATTGTTTCTAATGAGACTACTGGGTGCCACACTCTATTGTCCATTTATTATGGACCCTGTACACACACATCTAATTGAATGGTAGGGTTTACTGCATAGTTTACTTGGGGGTGGGGTCCATTACTCTTTTAAACGCACTCATCTCAGTTTACCCATAGTACTTCAATGGCGCTAGCTCCGACATCCCCTACAGCCATGATTGCAATGCCGACTGTTGGCAATGTAGCCACAGGGATGTCAGAGAATACAATGAGGGTGCTATACCCCCCAATCCCCCGCACCCCTGGTCTCTAGGATTCTAACTCTGAGTTGGAGTTGGACCGGGGATGGGAAAACACCCAGCGAGGCAGTCCCAATTGGCACACAGTCCACCACAGTGATGGGCAGATTTTGACTGATTTCTGTTGCTATGGTGGTCTTTGCTGTGCTTGAGTCAGTGTGGTAATGGTATACCCCTCATCTCATCCTCTAGAGGTGAGGTTCTTTTGTGATTGCTTTCTTTTGGCACAAAATGAAATTTGGACCTATTGACATAATCTATACTTTTCTTTCTATCAAGAATTACAGTGTAGTAGACAGACTCAATGAACTTTCTTTAAGGGGTTCAAGTCAGGCTGTTCAACATTGTTATTGCATATTCTTTGCTGAAAAATATGTTAATGCATCAGTTAGAGTTAAAGATAAAGTAACAAACATAGGGAAATATGGCGTTAGGGTTTCCAACTCTAAAACCCCTTCGCCAACACTGTAGTAAATGATTCAGGAGAAGAGTCTTCCTTGGGGTTGTGAACCCTAACACTCACCCCATTGCAGTAACAGAAAAGGTAAGATATGATGAAGATGGGTGTGTATGTTTCATGACTGCATACAATGGGATGAGTATTACGATTGACAACCCCAATGAAGACTCCACCCCTCATTCACTTAAGGGGTGGGGCAAGTGTATTGAGGTTGGAAACCCTAACATCATATTTCCTACATTTGTTGCTTTATCCTCAACCCTAACTGATGCCAGTAATGTATTTTTGCAAAGAATTTCCTTACTTTTTGAGATAGTATAATTGTGTCCTTATTTGCCTGTAGGAACTCAGGTCCCTATGGGCCCTGCGCTCCCACCCATCTATAGTTTTTGAGATAGAGTAATCATATCCTTATTTACCTGTGGAAGCACAGGGCCCTGTGCTCCCATTCCTCTATATATGTGTACGTATATGTAAGTAGCTGTGGAAGGGACTTGTGCTTCCATTTATAGGACAACAGTGACTAAATTGTCAGCATAGCAAACTTATTACATCACCTCATGTACCTGGTACAGAACATTTTTGAATCCCCTCCAAAACATAATTCCCTTGCAACTGCAATGCCATTCCACGCTACAGGTAAAAAAATACAACCTTTTGGGCAGCATTTGAAACATTTCAGCTGTGACATACATTAGACGGGGTAGTAAGAAGGCTTTGAAGGATTTTGAAAATTTGGTCTCAAAATATTTTAAATTTCCAATGGTGCAAGTGTGCATAGAAAAATTGCAATGAATGGTCGTAAGTTTTCCATTTTTACATATTTTGACCCCAAATTTTCAACATACTTTCATTATGACCCTACATCATGAACAAGGTCAGGTTAAATGCTTAAGTCCTGCCCAAAAGGTGAATTCCCCAAGTGACTGCAAAATCACCTTTTAGATGGAAGTTGCATATTGTCACTGATATTGTTCATGAGGTGGGGTTCCCGAAAGGCCACATTGAAAATTTGTTGTCAAAATGTAAAAAAATGGCTGTTATGCATACAGTACAAGTTGAAACCCCTATTGAAATACATTGAACAGCATTTACCTTAGTTTCTCATATCGCAGCTGCTGGTTCCAGCAGCAAGATGTGTCTTTGATCAGAGAGTGGATCTTGAACCTGACACCTGTTCAGGTGAGTGAGGGTGTGTGGGGGTGTACTGATCAGTGTGGGTGGTGGGTGCTGAGTGGAAGGTGGGGTTGGGAGGATGATTGATGAGGAACTCTTTTTTTGCAGGGATAACAATAAAACATAGGGATGGTGATCACAGAACAGAGTGGGGGTAGGGACCACTGGACTACCGAAGAATATAAATTTTACACAGGGAAGATGACCGGAGAATGAGGGGGGGGGAGGGACCACTGGACTACCAAGGAAAATATTTTTTTATACGGGGACGGTGATCAGAGAATGGGGATGGGAAATGGACCACTGGACTTCCAGGGAATAAAAATGTTACACAGGAATGCCATTCAGAGAATGGGGAAGGGACCACTGGACTACTAAGGAAATATAAATTTTACATTGGGACAGTGATCAGAGAATAGGGAGGAACCTCTGGAGTAGCAGGGCATATAAATTTTACATGAGAATGGCAATAAGAGAATGGGGGAGGGAGAAGGGACCACAGGACTACCAGGGAATAAAAATATTACACGGGAACAATGATTGGAGAAGGGGGACGGACCACTAGACTACCAGGGAAAATATATAGTGGATGGAAATCAGCAGGTAGGAGGTGCCACTAGACACCAGAGAGCCATGACAGTTTGAACTGTCATGGACCTTTACTGTTTACAGTCTTTTTGGTTTGAACAGTAAAGTTCAAACCATAAGGAACTGTGAATGGTTATTTTCTGACTGAATGGTCCTTACCTAAGTGAGTGACAGGCAAAAAATATTCTAACCACACTAACTGATATTTGCAGTGCTAATTTTAAAATACTAATAAAAGAATACAACAAAATATGTGAAGGAGACCTAATTAGAGGTCTTCATTAGTTACCAGGCAGTACTTTTAAGAAAAACATGATAAAACTGAAAACAAAAAACAAGATGGCTGACATCACAAACAGTATTTCTCTGAGCAGGAACAGTAAATCCTTAATAATTAAAAGCTTGGTTTTCATTTACCTGCCTGTCTTGTGGCTATCACAAACATCGTTATAATTCAAAATGGTAATATATGTTTTACCCAAACCATCCAAAGCCCACCCTTGACACAAACCCCATCATCCCTGAAAATTTAAGGAAAACATTGAATACCATCTGGGCTATATGATGGCAAAAGTCCCATGTCAACCTAAGTGAAAAGTACTTTTTTCTGTTTTATATCACGTTATATCTCAAAACCATAGAAGATGTCATCACAAAACTTTTCACATCTTGAGACTGCAGAAAATGATCAAGCATGCCAAATTTTAGCCTATTTCATCAAAGTATGCCAAAGGGGGCATTGGTAGGTGGCAATGTGATTCCTGTAGTTACAACTGGCATTGTGCACGCTGTTCATTGGTCAATGATGTGCATACGAAACAGTTCATGGACTGGTATACCATCCACCTTTCACAGCACATCAAGGCTGGGAGCAATAGTGCCAGTTTCTTGATTGGCCTATGAATAGCCACCCTGACACATACACATGCCCAGTGGTCAGTTAACAGCTTCTCCTCCTTGGCAACTTGCACCAATGATTGTAAACGCGGGTTTGGATAGCAGACATACATCCGGCAAATGAGGACTGCCTCAATGACATGTACAGTAGCACTGAAGGTAGTTGTTATTGTGCTGCTGTTCCTTATGACATTTTTCCTAGTTTGTTCAGCTGTGTTGTGACAATGCCTCTGTGAACTCCCTGGACTCCTTCGTTGGCCACAGGTGCAGCTGCATTGTGGAGTGCAGTGGACCTAGAGCCTAACCAGCTTACACTTACTACTGTTGGGCACTAGCACATAGCATTTGCTGTCACAGCAGCGGTTGCTGCTTTGTTGTTTTTGTGCTTACATACCAGTCACAGTACCTTCTTGCACTTACAGTTACACACAACAAGGATGCCAATATCAGTCATTGTGTATGACACTTCTACCACACACCACTGTCACACAACCATCACACATTACAGGGATAGCACAGTACTAGTGATGTTTGCATTACAGTGCTCTTAACTAGTTCTACAGTATTTGCTGATGGATTATGGCAATTGGTGCATCGGGTGGGGATACCACTAGATCACCAGGGCTGTTGGCAGTTGTTAGTTTGATGATCAGGGTTACGGGAGGGTGGGGGTTCACTAAACTACCAGGGGTGCTTACATTACCACCGTGATTGCAGCTACATGGTGGGGGTTGCTCCAGGTCCCCTCTATCCATACCCCATGCTATGTGCATTTCACCGGACTGCCCTGCTCAACTCATGCAAATTGGGCTGGAATGACATGCAAACAGCCCCATTTGTGCCTTGAATACATTACGGCCCCATTTGAATGCCCAAGTCTGAATATCTCGGGACATGTGCCCAGCGCAAGTACAGTTGCACTGGAACATTCCCAGTCCTCCCTGTCTTGGGACTGTGCCGGTGCATTGTATATGCACCATGCACATTCTGTGCTATATTCAGAGGTACTGCACCATGGCCATGGTGCATCACCTTTTGAATATCCCCCCTGTCTGGCCCTGGCACATCTCAGTTGTGCTGCACCTTGTCTTGCACCATTGCCCAGCGCAGTCTGAATATCTGGCCCCCAGGCTATATGCGGAGGCATTTATTAACACCACAGTCTAGTTATTTTGGTGTAAAACCCTGACCATTATGCAATTGTACTTATTAAACTAAAAAAATACAGTACCAAAATCACACACTTTCCTGCAATACAAAATGTCAGTGAGAAAATCAGAAATGTTTAGTGGTGTTTCAGAAATGCGATAGCATTCAACCTTAACCAATCGGAATATGGGAATGAACATACAGTCCCAATTCTACTGTTAAGTTATTATGGATATTAACAATTAGCTCTGTGTTCTTATTTGTTGAAAGCTAACTTTCTTCAATATAATACCAACATCCCTAGTGGCTTTTCAATACCACTCTCCATATTTATTTATTTTTTATTTCAAATTTGATTAATACCTTTGAGCTAGGGGCTCGATTACAAAGGCTCCAAGTCAACAAGGAATACAAGATATTTACAGGTGATGAAACACTGTAGAACAGAAATAGATCAATTAACAAGTGGTATTAATTGCAGTTACAACATTAAACAGGGTACAACAAGTGAGGAGAAACAAGACCATACTTGCTGGATAAGCATAGTAATGCAGCACTAATTAAGTGCGGAGTGTTTAACAATCATGTTACAGTACAGACAGGGTGCTCCCAGTCTGCAGAAATGCAGTTTTAGCAGCCAAGATGAGGCTTTGTCAAGGGAGGTAGTAGGTGGTGGGAGGTCAGGGGTGGGCAGTTGTGGAACAGGAGGGTGGGAGTGAGAGAGTAGTGTTTGGTGGGTGCGAGAACAGCTGTCAGAGGTCATGGGTTAACAGAAACACTGGAAGTCAGATTAGCTGGCAAGAAGAAAGCAAAGCCCATTTTTAAATTGGCCAAGTCTAGGGGAGTCGGCAAGGTCTGCAGGCAGATCATTGAACCATTTAACATACTAACATACTAGAAGCCAGCAGAGTAGGCCTGTTGGTCTATCAAGTCTACTCATGCTTCAGCACCCTGATTGAGTACCGTAGCCCTCTAGCTGTCTCCTTCCACATTTAGGCCCACAGTAGGAGAGGGATCTTTGGCCAAGGGTGGTTTGTTTGAAGGGAACAGTTAGGACAGCCCTGGGCTCTCCTTATGCATTTAGATGATTTTGGAACCATTTAGATGCTTTTGGAACTCCTCCTGTCCCCTTTTTTCCTTAGTCCCAACTATTCTCTTGTGCCTGTCCACTTATGGTTAAACCCAGTCATGGACACTTTTGGACTAGGGTTTTGGCAATCTATTTTGTTCATCAATCACTCTTCCAAAAGTAGAAGTTTCTTGCATCCTTTTGGAACTTTCTCCCAAAAATGTCCCACATGACCTCTCATCACAGTGCCCTCATTCCTAGTGAACAGTACTCTGCAGCTGACCCTGTTGATACCGTACAAGTACTGATATGTCTCTGTCATGTCATAACTTTCCCTCTGGCCATTAGTGTATACATGTTGAGGCTTACCAGCCCTCCTCATACAATTCTCCTACTGTACTTGCACTATTTTTGTGGTCCTCCTCTTGATAGACACTACGATCTTATGATATTGGACATGGTCAGACTTCATGAGAAGGTGAGACCACTATAATGGATTCACCTGAATTATTTTCCACAATTTTCTGAGAAAATATTTTTCATTATGGAATACTGAATAATAATCAAGGAGTATTTTTTGGTTTTACAATACAAATACCCACCAAATATTCCCCTGAAGGAACTTGCATGCCCTTAATGTTGACATGTGAACCCTTGAATCTTACAGTGGAGTTGACAAGGGAGGAATGCTTTGTGGAAG
The DNA here is from genome assembly GCA_016271365.2 of Neoceratodus forsteri. Classification (NCBI taxonomy): domain Eukaryota; kingdom Metazoa; phylum Chordata; order Ceratodontiformes; family Ceratodontidae; genus Neoceratodus; species Neoceratodus forsteri. Next base: position 277,133,487 of record JADMNL010000026.1, on the reverse strand, counting down.
TAAGTCAGGTGTGTGGGCAACCTAACTTTTGCCCCTTGCTGGTAAACTAAAGAGTAACATCTACACTAGCAATCAAGGCTGTCACTTGCCACTGACTTGTCAGCTGAAAGAAGGGGGTAGCCATGGTACAGTACTGGTGAAAAGGGATAAATAGGATATAAACAAAACAAACTAAAAAATGATTCAATAACACTAGGTGTTCTTAAACATTTACTGAAGAAATGCTTTAGTGCATTCACATTTCACCCTTATGCAACCTGATGCTGTGACCTCCTGCTCCTCGCATTGACTGCCTGCCCCCATTCTTAGTCATTGCTGTATTTATAAACACTGCAGATACAGTGACATTTACCTTCTGGTCACCACTGTCCACCATGATGGGCTCACTCCAGATCCACACCCCCTTGGTGATGCTGTCTGTGCCAGGTTTCCATTCAAATCCTTCCAACGCTTCATCTTCACTTCCCAGCCAGGAGTTGTCTTTGACACCCTATACAAGATACACCACAGTGAAAAACTCAAAAGTACCAGAGGTACTGGGCAATGCCAAGGTTTGAATGACAATATTTCCATATACACACACACACACACATTGCAGCTTGCATTGGCAGTGCTTTGTGCCAAAGGTGCTTTATCAGTGTTGTAATATGCAGCGGTGTCCCCTGCTTCTGGTGAGCTTTCTTGATGTTGATACCCATAGCAACGGCTTCCAGCCACAGAGGACCTTTATCAATGTTGCCACCAGCTGCGGTGACTCAGTTGTATGACAATATCTGAAATTACCCCAGTACTTCAAATATATGTCCTGATCACAGCTGTCAGTAAGTCATTATGGTTGCTAAACTGCCACCCCAGAGAGTTACACTGGAAGCAGGAGCAATGGAGAAATAGAGTGTGACCCAATCCCCATTGGCTCTACTCCCCCTTTCCCAACAAACATCCAGGTGGCACACTTGGAGCCCATCCCCTGTGTGCCTATAGTCCCAGCATCCTTTTTCTTTATTTATTTCCTGTAAAAATAAAGAAAATGGTCCTGTGCTGTCTCTGCACCCCACCTCCCCACATCTTCCATTACCCTATACTTACCTCCGGAGCATGGCGCAACGATTTTCAGTGGACCGGAATACATCTGCACTCTTCAAAGCTGACCATGAACTGAAGTAATGCCAGTAAGCTGTATTTGTTTATTTGTTTATTTTATTCTAGGATTGCAAATACCTTTGAGTTGAAGCTCTTTACAAAGGTTCCGTGTCAGTAAGTGCAGGCATACAGGTCATACAGGTTACATACATTATAAAACAATCAGTAACATAATTGTCATAACAAGGTATTACAAGGACTTTACAGGAAACACAATGGGAAGATGTAGGTAACACAATGGGAAGATGTAGGTAACAAAGAAAAAGTTAGTGTGAGGAGGAGCTAGGAAGGGGTGGGGGGGTTGAACAAAGAAAGGCAGCCAAGGGGCTTTTGTCATGACAGAGCAGTGGTAAAAGCAAATGTTGGGCATGGTAGGAATGAAGTGTTACGTAGGTTGTCCACAGAAGACAGTAGAGGCTATGGGCAGAGGTGTGGAGAGTATTGCACTAAGCAGAGCATTCACAGGTGCTTGAGCGGAGCTTAGTCTTGAAAGTACCCAGTGTTGGAGAGTTAGAGATGTCAGTTGTGAGACTGTTTAGCCAGCTAAGGGCCCTATAAGCAAAGGACCTTTGGCCTTGGCTTGTGCGACAGTAAGGGATTTGCAGGATTAGGGGTTTTGAACTCCTGATGTTACAATTGTTCATTCTGGGTTTGAAGAGGGAGCGGACCCCTGGGGGAGCAATACCCATCATTATTTTCTTTGCTGCGATGCAGGCTTGATACTTTATTCGGTTGTTGAGTTGCAGCCATCCAGCTTGGGAGTAGAGGTCGCAGGTATGGGTTAAATGGTGGGCTCCAGTGGCAAGTCGACAGGCATTATTCAGGAGGTAGAAACATGTTTGAGTGAGGGCAGTGGCAGAGCCATAGATAATGAGTACATAGTCTGTAATACTAACAATAGAGCTCTGGATGGCAACAGACAGGGCTTCGTGGTTAGATGCTTCCTGTGGTGGAAGAGTAGGCCCAGTCTGATGTTAGCCACTTTGCCACATTATTAATGTGGTCAGCATAGGAGAGTTTGGAGTCAAGGGTGAGGCCAAGGTATTTAAAGGTGTGAACTTGTTCTAGAGTGACTCCTTCCTTGGTTTTTACGGTGAGGTGATACTGGTTATTCTTGCGTGGCTGCTGAGAAGCATTGTCCTTGTTGTTTTCTGGTTCAGGATCAGCTTATGTTTTAAGAACCAGTTTTCAACTGCAGTGAAACCCCACTGGAGGTTCTCTTGTAGCTGATTAGAATCATGGTGGGAGGTAAGAATAACAGCATCATCCGCATAGAGCAAGATTTTTTCTGGACAGGAGTCTGGCAGTGTGCTCAAAAAAATGCTGAATAGGAGGGGGCCCAATATAGAACCCGGAGGGACACCAGAGCGGACAGGTCTGGCATCTGAGAGAGTGTCCACAATTTTCACTCTTTGGGACTGGTTATTACGGTAGCTTTTGAACCAGTTCACAGAGTTGGGTGAGAGTCCCGCAGTTTGTAGCTGGACAAGCAGGAGACGGTGACTGACGGTATCAAAGGTCTTTGTTAAATCAATGAAAGCAGACTCAGTTTGTTTTCTGTTATCCAGTGAGTGGTGGATGGTGCCTGAAAATTCAGGTAGTGCCGTGGTGGTACTTTATACCTTCTAAAGCCATGTTGCTGCCTGCACAGGATGTTATGCATGTCAGAAAGTCGGTAGCTGGTCTGCAACTATACTGCTCCAGGGCCTTAGAGAGAGTGGAGGAAGGATGGAAATTGATGGAAGTTCTCACATGCAGTTTTGACACCACTTTTATGTATGGGGGTTACCATAGCAGAGTTCCATTTATCTGGGAACTGGCTAAGTCTGAGGAGAGGTTGAAAATCCTGGTCAGAGGTAGAAGTACTTCATCAAGGGTGAGTGATAGAAGTCTAAGGTCAACTGAGTCGTTGCTAGATCGGGACTTACTAATGACTTTGGTAACATAGCTGCACACCTGGTACATCTTGACCAATTTAAAGTAAAAAGAAGGGTGGCTAGTGAGGTCAGGGGAAGTTGGGGATTTAGGAGTGTCATCATCTATGAAAAAATCGGGTGGGAGTACAGAACTAAAGTCTGTGAAAGCAGCATTAAATGTGTCAGCAATGATTTTCAGGTCTTGAGTGGTTATGCCATTAATGCAGATAATGGATGGGGGGGATTTGGACTGCTGCCCAGTGACTTTTTTTATGTTATTCCAGAAGTCTCTTCCATTGCCCCAGGAGCTTACAAGAGCGTTATTGAAGCAGGCCGATTTTGTTTGCCGGATAGAATTGGTACAGTTATTCCGTGCACGTTTGTATTTATCAATGTTGATTTGTCTTTCAGTGTTTCTGTTGAGCTCCCAAAGGTGGTCCTTTGCCTTTAGTCACCTTCGGAGGTCACCTGTGAGCCAGGGGTTACAGATGGCCTTTACTTTTCACTTTTTTAGTGGGACAAATATGTTGCAGGCTTCATTGAAGATGCTGATGAAATGGTTGAGGGCAGTGTTTACATTAGTGGTTGGGAGGATTGGTGACCAGTCCTGTAGGAGAAGGTGGGCTTTAGGCCTGTTAACTGTCCATGAGGTAGAACTCTGCTGGTGATGTTTTTGGGGGAGGTTGGAGAATTTGTTGGACCAAGAGCAGCTAACAGGAGAGTGGTCACTGAGGGAGTCTGGGAGGACTGTGGTGTTAGTAATCCAGGTGGGTGGCTGGTTAGGATCCAGTCCAGCAGGGTGCAAGTTCTAGTATTATAGTTTTTCCTGGTAGAGGAGTTGACCATTTGGGTGAGGTTAGCTGCTGCTATAGTGTCCCTATGGGCCCCAGCCTCAGCAGCAGGCCAGTTAAGTCCCCAAGAAGGATAGATTTGGTTCTTGGTGGGAGAAACTTAACATAGTCAAGAACTGCATTGAGCCCACTATCTTGCTCTTTAGGTGGAATGTAGATCGTAACAACTGTGAGGGCTTTGTTCTGAGCACCAGGAAAGATTTTATTGGGAAGTATCTGTGCTGTAGTGGTCTGGGGAGCAGAGCTGATGTGGTGTCCAGGAAGGTAGCCTTTAGGTAGAAGACACAACCGCCACCTCTTTTTGTTGTACGGTCAAGGTGAAAAACATGTATAAAGGCATAAACAAGGTTTTTTTAAACTTAAGTGGATATCTCGGCCATTTTTTGGAATTTGTTCACCAAATTTTCAACATGAGGTTCTTGGTACCCCACCTCATGAACTCAGTCACTGTCATTTTGTTATTTGGTCCCAGAAGGTGATTTCACAGTCACTGTGTGAAACCACATTTTGGGACTGATTAATGAAACAACAGTGTCACGGTTCATGAGGTAGGCCCCCAAAAACCCTATGCTGAAAATTTTATGAAACAATTCCATAAATGACTGTTTTACAAGCATGTGTTGCGCAGTTACTACACACGCTCGTAACTTCAAGAAATGTTTAATATTTTCACTCCAGATTTTCAATATTGCCATTTTACCATACCTCCTTATGAATAGTACAGCTGTCATTTTTCACATCTTGCCTGAAACGTGTTTTTACACCTGTAGCACACAATGGCATGGTCGGTATGCGATATCAATGTTCAGGACAGATGAAGAAAATCACAGTGACATTGTTCATGAGCAGAGGTCTTACAATGCCCATGTTGAAAATCTGGTGACAAAAGTCTTAAAATTACTGTTACAAATGTGCATTGTGCAGTTTCCACGTACCCTCATAACTTCACGAATTTGTAATATTTTTACTCCAGATTTTCAGCATTGGCATTTTCCCATACCTCCTTATGAACAGCACAGCTGTCATTTTTCACATCCTGGCTGAAATGTGTTTCTGCACTTCTAGTGTAGAATAGCACAGTCACTGTGGGAAATCAGTATTTGGGACAGATTAAGAAAATCACAGTGACACTGTTCATGAATGGAGGTTCCCAAATGCCTATGTTGAAAATCTGGTGTAAAAAATTCCAAAAATAATTACTGTGCATTGTGCAGTTTCTACACATGCTTGTGACTTCACCAGTTTTTATATTTTTACTCCAGATGTTCAATATTACCATTTTTACACCTCTTCATGAATAGTATAGCTGTCATTTTCACATCCTGTTCAAAATGTGTTCACACCTGTGGCACCAAATAGCACAGTCGCCTTGCAAAAGCACCTATGGCTAACAAACTGATGGTGTCACTGTTCATGCGGTTGGGTCACAAAAAACACACATTGAAAACTTGGAATAAACATACAAAGAAACACCCAGGGCATTAGGGTTTATGACCATAATGCCCTACCCTGTAGGGACTGACAGGCAGCGGGGTGTGATTTGAGACTGTCGACAGTAATGCTTACTCCATTCCACCCTAACCCCCACCCTGCAGCCAGCAACAGGCATTGAGGTGCGCCTTGGACTCTTTGGCCCCAGAGTTCACCCCATGTTCCTATACTGCACCCATTTTAGTGTATTTCCTTAAGAAATGAGGTGAGTGTAAAGCCCGAACACCCAAGGCACACCTTGACACTTGTAAGTTTCTGCAGGGTAGGGTGAGGTAAATGTCATGACCGTTATGGGTGATGACCCAAAGACACACCCCAATGCCTCTCCATCTCTGCAGGGTGGTGGTGGAGTTGGCATCAGTTCAATACTTCACCGCCATTCCTACACTGCATCTGTCTAATTCCTGCACTTCCACTGCTAATGCCAGCAAACAACATTTGACATTGACAAATGCTTGTCTTTCTCTCTCTTTCTCTCTCTTTTTTTCTTTCTCTGCCAAGCCTCCAAATCCTGCCTCTTGCTCTCTCTGGTTTCATTTTTATGCATCCCAGGTGAGACTCATTTGTGCCCTTTCCCCATAGGGATTTC